>OZ022504.1:18133321-19423485 GCA_963989385.1 Ctena decussata
TGTTTCGGGAAATAATGAAGAGCAAAAACAATCAAGCACTTGACGGTTAATACCTACCAGCGATAACGTTGCAATATAAATGAATTCATGAAAATATGGACCTTTCAGCATAATGCAAACGCGTTAATATTATAAATATGTGCAATTACGCAGTCTTATAAAAGTCTTCGTTTTGGCTGTGTATTATCTTAATGATTAAAAGATTTTTCATGCAAACACGGAAGAGTGTTAACAAAATGTTCGAATGTTAAAACTGATCTAAGACGTGCCAGTTGGTGTATGCAAAAATGCGCCCTTTCTCTTTTGTAACGTCTGATAATTCAGACATTTTTGAATAATCGAACCGTTGTTCGGCAATTTCATTGATTTCCAAGAGTTCACCCACTCAGCAATAAATTGTGGTGAAATAAAAAGTATTGTAAACAAATTTTTTTCCACGATGATTCAGATAAAAACTTTGGCCGTCAGAAGAGTACATTGTCATTTCAACAGCTGCTGGGTCCTTCTCTGCTGGAATTGATGAAAATCACAGAATTACTCAATCAGATGAAATGAACCTACTCACTCTTCTGCGTGCAAACCGATTAAAAATGGCGCAAAAGTTTTGAGGCGCCATATTGGAAAGCCAATATTATGAAGGGAAAATCCATGATATGGCAAAATAAAAATGCTAATAAAGGCTTTCGCTGATAGCCTACGCCATCACAGTGTTGTGATCCTTTCTCTACAAATAACAGCAAACCTTAAAATTCTGAGCATACAGCCTGAATGCACAGTCTGACCAGGGCTGCAACTCTTTGAATTGATATTGTCTTCGATTTTCCCACGTGGCGGAGCTGCTTGAGTAATACGAAATACTCATCACTAGCTGACCTGATTTTTGTATGAATTAAATAATCATGAAAACCTCTTTCGGCTCCCTGGATGTTTTACTCATGATTGTTTGAAGAAGTTAACGAGGCTAGGATGAGGTCATCCTACTCAACAGTTTGGGGTTTTAACATATTGATTCATCGTCCTTCATGCAGTCTCTTGAATAGTCCATTCATATTGGAGTTGCACTACCGAAATGGAGAGTTTATTGCTCACCTGTATGTGCACTCGACCAATCTTGTATAAATATTTGCTGTTTCTGCGCATTTTTAAGGACCCCGATAAAAAACAGATGGAAAACGATGGCCTTTTGCCTACTTCAAGCAGTTGAAATTCCACTGGTCAATCATTGAATTTTGTTTTCGTTTTGCCATGGAAGAGATTATGCGGTCCCTCTTCCGAGAATGTCATCGAATGTTACTGCAGCATTCGAATGAACATTCATATGAGCCAGTCTCTGTGAAAACTGGGCTTAATGACATACAAATAAAAAATTTACTAACTGCATCACTGAAAAGTATTAGCTTTTTTAAACATTTCCTGAAAATTTGAGATGGTTACCATTATTTGTTACTGAGACATAGACTTTAGAAGCACACAGGCAGTGCAGTTTCTTTATATGACGTTATTGACGTCATGCAAGTATGTTTTGACGTCAACGTCATTACGTTTGTTTGAACGCGCTTTTTGTGCTTGTTACACAAAATAACTAGGGCAAAAAGTGATTTTGCTCATTTTCAATGTGTATTTCATAGCACACACATGACAATTTGCATGATTTAACATTCTTTCTCAAATAATAGGTCTTAGTGAAGGTATACCATCTGTTTTCAAGGCTTTGGGGTTACCTTGGAATAAGCGTTGTCATGGCAACATGTCATATTTATGACTGGATTTTGTCTGAATTCATAGGCTTTCTGTTTTATCTCAAAGCTTAAGGGGTTTTCATGGAAATAAAAAGAGGTCCGAAAAATCATAAATTTTGGTATTTTTCATCCGTTCACTACGTAATCATTACGTAATGTCATTAAGCCGGCTCATATATTCTCAGACGAGGGCTAACCCTTGTGAAATATGTTCAGGTTACATGAGCCGCGACCCGACAAATCCAACAATGTGGCATGTACATGTACACCCAGCAACACGTAGATCAGACTGACTCTTTGCTCTGTGCTTAAAGGGTAGCTAAGGGACTAAGCTTACTTCATGTGGACAGCGAAGACTCTGGTCAGATTGGGCTGGCGCCCTGGCTGATCTGAGTCTTCGCTGGACGCACATGTCATGTTCTTTCGGATAGTATCTGCAACTTGGAAATTGCTTTCAGAACTGATCATATGAGTGAGCATTTGCAAATTTAGGATATGCCTAATCTTTGCATTCGCTTTGTAAATATGAGGAGTCCCCGTAGCTCAGTAGTTTAAGCGCTGACCTACTGATCAAGCGGTTTTGTCTTCGAGCCCAGCTCAAGGCGGAAATTTTTGTAATTGTAAACGGGGTTCCATTGCACAAAGTCTTTTATTTTCAGCCTCTCATCGTCCTGATCTGAATGAAATACTGTTGAAAAGGACGTTAAATCACAATACATCCTTCCATTTATATTTGTAAATATAGCTGGCATAGCTCATCTGCAATTTAGAAAAAAAGGTTGCCACCTATGGATGTGGTATAGAATATTGCTCTAAACAATAGACTCTATCGTATACCCTGTTCGGAACTGGGTAGAAAACTATATTTCATTAATTAGTTTTCTATGTGTAATGTACAATGTAAAGTATCAGAATCTGACAGAAAGCCAAAAGCTAATACTGGTCATCTCCGGTGCTGTCCCATTTGGCAATGCTGTATCTTGTCATGTTGAGTGGGATGAGTGGACTCGGGTTTAACGTCCCACCAACAACGAGGCCATATGGAGACGGGTTTAAAGTCTCATCCGAAAGACCGGAGAAGTGGGGGGTCGATCTTGCGACCCCTGGATTGGTAGTCCGGAGTGTTATCCACTACACTACAACCTTATATAAGTTTAACCTTGATATATTTGTAAACATCTGAATGCCAATTGGAATGGGGCATTAAAATTTGTCATTTTGTGTCCTTGCGACAGCAGAATGCCAGTTTAAGCTGTTATGTCAAGCACTTGGAAATAGAGTAGAGAACTCGAATGATTAACTGAACTGCTGGCAACTGACCTACAAGTAGTTTTAGGGTACATTGTATTGCGTCATGAAATGTTTTAACTAGACTCTCATTAAAACCGGGACTGATTTTTGTTCCTTATGTGCGCTTTGTTTGCGAAAGAAAGCATTATAAAATTTTAATTGCCACTTTTGTAGAGTAAGATATGATAACAAAAATACAAATTTGATTTCAATACATATTCCATCTTTTAAATTAGCAACATAGCCTAAATAGTAAGAAATCAAATTATGCTACTTAAAAGAATGGATTTGGCTTGTGGCCCTTTAGTCAGCAGATGTTTCAAAAGTGGTGATACTATTTGTCCGAAAGTCAATTTTTCCGTTGGGGTTTTGAAAAGGGTGCACATTTCGGCCGCTTAAAGGACAAAATCCGTCGTACTACAAATGAGGACAATATTTTTTTCCTTTTTAATCTAAATATATAAATGTCTTTAAAAAAAGATAATCGGTTTAGATTAAATAGAAGTGTGTATTGTAATATGTATGAGTCAGGAACATGTAAGATATCAAATATGCTGATCAGATTGTACAGATGCGCATGTTGATATCCATATTTGCTGTTGGTGTTGGGGTTGCAATTTCGGAAATGCTGTTGAAGTTTGATTGGGGTCTGTCTGTGTTGCACATAACAATGAGGATTGGTTGGCTTACCGCCCCACATATAACCTTAAAAGTGTCGCAGTTCCAACATAACATCAACAACTTAATTCGTCTTTGATTTCTTAGTCAAGTTATTTTATTGGTTTCATATTTTACATGAGCGATATAGCAGGCGAAATATTCTTTGGCAAAAAGCGAGTTGGACCAAAATATCTAGATTCATCACGACACGGTTTCTAGGCCAACAGTCAAATGAAACTGAAAATGGAAAGAGAAGGCGAAAGTGAGCTACTTACATCAAAATCCTGGGTGTATTTATAAAAGTATTGGCCAATGAAAAAATTTAAATATAGGTCAAAAGTAAGGTTATACGGCTAAAACCAAAAAAAATATGTAAAAAGTATCGTTATGCTGTAACAAGTGTATGCCGAAGTGGGCTGAAATGCCAGGCACCTATATAATGGCCATGACCAGGTCATCAAGGTGCCCCAGTACTGATAAATCGTACATGCGAAAGGGGTGACTCTATTGCGCTGGCTGATCCGAGTCTTTCCTTGACGCACAGGCGTATGGTAACTTTTCACGCGACTCAAATTCTGATTTCTGGTGCAAGTCCTTTATTGTAGACTGGAACTTTCTGTTTGCGCATATGTGTAGTTCCGCATTGATGTTAAGAATTATAATTACATGTACTCTTCTTTCGGTGCTGTTATCCTACGCACTTGAATGATTTTTTTTTTGTTTTTGGACATCTATGAAACGGTTTATTTTGAATAAATGACTTGGTTGGTTGATTTGATGCTTAACGTCCACGGTAAACAACTAAGGTCATGTCGGGACGGTCAGTTAACCTAACCACACTATTCCTTGGCAGGCTTATACCTCCTAAGCGGTTAACCAGTACTAAGTGCACATACTTTCGCCTGTAACTGACAACTGCCCTTCTTGAATCAGCGGCAGGAGAAACGAAAGTATGTGGCCAGACCGGGATTCGAACCCAGGACCTCTGACCTACGAGTCAGGTGCCCTACCGATTGCGCTACCCGGCCTGGCGCAAATAAATGACACACTGTATATATGTACACATGTTTATTCTTGAAGAAAGCCTACTTTATGCAAAATTCGTCGACAAAATTGCTGAATCTATAAAAAATGATAAAAATGATTTATACAAATTCACTATATAATATTAGATATATTATTCAACTGCTGAACACTATAGATCGATGATTAATGTTGTTATTTGAAAATGTGGGCTCGGTATGAAACGGTTGGAATACAAGAAACGATCACAAATAAAGACAAAACAAAAACACTCGCTGATTCTGATTCATTTTTAATTGGCAAAAGTTTACGATTCAATAAATGGGCATCTATGCATGGAAGCGCCTACTGTTTAATTAAATGATTTAGTGAGCTCAATCTGACAAAATTTGAGCCGCGACATGAGAAACCAACAATTTGATTGTGCGCCCTGCGCAGACTCAGATCAGCCTGGGCATTCGCCCAGTCTGGTCAAACTCTTCGCGAAGTGCTTAAAGGGAAGCTAAGGGACTGAGCTGCCTCTATGCAGACAACGAAGACTCTGATCAGACTGGGCGAATTCCCAGGCTAATGTGAGTCTGCGCTGGGCGCAGAACCACTTTGTTTGTTTTCTCGTGTCGCGGCTCAAATATTATGACAAACAAATTATGAATCAGGATATAATTCTTCTTTTTTTCAAATCGTGATGTAATCCAGTGGTAAGGTTGTGGGAACATAACCATGATCCCCCCTCCTCCCAGGATGTTAACCAAAAATATACAACTTTTGTGACTTCATTTTAGCTTCCCTGGGAGACGTAACTCTTCCAGAACGGGGTCATAGAGGAGTACATGCTTCCCTTTAAAAGGTGAACCCTATTTAGAATGAAGGCAACAGTGAAATTGACAGAGTTTCTTCCTTTGAAAGTGTACCCATTCGCCTTAAGGATAAGTCAAATCTCGATATCTCGAAGTCGAAATTAATGTCAAACTACTGATATCTCAAGGTAAATATTCTAGTCCTAGAAAATGTACTTTGAGATAGCAGTAGTTTCAGATAACAGGAGTTGAAATGTAAAGAAAATTATGAAATATTTTCTGACAATATTCTTGGATTAATGAAGGTTCTATAAGTTATCAGTTTCGAGATATCGAAAGTTGACTTATTTTGTGTGAACCGCATACATGTAAAACGCAAAAGGTTGAGTGACGGTTAGTGCAAATGGATTTTGCACAGTCTGATCAGTGTTCTCCCGGATCCCATCACCAACACGAGTATCCACAGGGACCAAAATAGCGAACAATCCGAGATAGATGCCCATGCGGTGTTGCTATCACGCAATTTCATCTTATTCATTTGTTTTCCAGTATCTTTTGGAGCTCGGCGCACAGATTAAAGCAAAAATCACAGGCCCAAATATATTTGCCGTATGTAATATTCTTTTCAACCCTTATATTTCCAAGCCAAAACTTACAAGTAGAAATTGGTGAGGTTTTGGAGAAAATTCATTTGTAACCAGAAAATGGCCCTTATGGAGACTCCCCCTTTCATTTAAGCCCCGTTATTTATTACTGACCGTTTAAGGAGGTATTTCAGTTGTCTCAGTGCTTGTTTGCTGTATCCGCTTATCTGTAGTCTTCGAACATTTGTTTTGCTTTGTGTGTTTCCCTATATTTAGATGGATGCCTTGTGGATGAAATGCGACTTTTTATATATTATTTGGACCCTTTTTGATACTACATGTAATCAGTCTTTGAATCGACTGTCCAGTTGAGATTAAGAAATTACAGTATGCTTTTCTCTGGTTTCGTCACCAGATATTGTCAGGGTCACTGATGAGGCTTTATTAGCCGAAACAACGTAGTGTGGACCATGCTCCTTCTTGTAAACGTATTCTCTGCTCTTAAAAGAACATTTTAAGGTTTTAATTTTACTTCCTTTTGAACAGTATTACAGTCATATCAGGACTATGTGAGGGTCAGGGAAACGGAAACCCGTTTATGGTTGAAAAACTTTTATTTTCCAGCGAAAGTCAAACCCGGGGCCGCTACGTCAGCAGGATAGAGCTTAGCCTATTGAGCTAACGGAGTTCGTTTTCTTCTGATGAAGGTTACATGTACTTAGTAATACATGTGTAAGTAACAGAAAAGAGGTAAAGATAGATGTTTTGTATGGATAATATATTTGCGTTTGGTTTCGGCTAGCTTTTTGACCACTCATCTAGAATCCGCTTCTGTTGTCTTACTCCATGTGTTATTGCTTCCTGCAAAACTATTTCCTGTTTGGTGTCGTGGGAGGGATTTGTAATTTTATTGTATCGGCTTCTGAACATTGCCCTTTTACCATGTTTACACTGTTGTTATGCTTTGAGCCGCGACACCAGAAAACCAACAAAGTGGTTGTGCGCTTCGCGCAGACTCAGATCAGCCTGTGCATCTGCCCTGTCTGATCATACTCTTTGCTAAGCGCTTAAAGGGTAGCTAAGGGTCTAGCTACCTCCATGCGGACAGCGAAGACTCTGATCAGACTCAGCGAATGCCTAGGCTGATCTGCGCCTGCGCTGGACGCACAACCATTTTGTAGGTTTTGTCGTGTCGCTGCTTATGTAATGTACGTGACTGCATTTCCGCGATCTGTATATTGCCCTTGATTATTATTGATTAATATAATTCTGCTTCCGTATTTTCGCATTCGATGTAAATGGCAGTTTTGTAACCGTGATTAGAAATACGCAAGTGCATGTTCATTCCTATCTTAAATGAACGCCCGGCTTTGTCTGTTACGCCATATGTTTGAGATCAAGTGTATTAAACCAACATTTCTTGAATTAGAAATACCCCCCCCCCACCCCCACCCCCATGAGGGATTTTGGTGAGTTTAAAGTTCAAAGAGCCGCATTAAGATGGCATGACTGAAACTTGGTAGATGTACGTATACCTTGATACATTTAGATGAAAGTCTAACCATGACGGTAGTCCTAACATTTCAAGACACAAGCTTTTTTTTATTTTGATTATTTCCCTCTTAAAATCATCTTCAAATGTTAGATATATTACAATTAGATTAGAACTTTACAAGTAACTGTACTTAATTTTGTTGCAGAAACTAGGGCAATGTTTAAATTGGATGTCCTGTATTTTTGTCATTTTTTCACTCTAGTCATGCGTCATGCTTATAATATTAAAGATGACACTGGTTATGCCCAATCGCAGCAAACATGCTGGGCATTTTGTCTGCAGTACTTTTAGTTAAATGAAAATAAGGTTATGTTTGTTTATACTTTAACAAAATCGAAAATTGCGAAATGGCAAAATTAATCATCATCGTACCGAATAGCACCCGTCCATATCTTTTGAGTATTGGCCTTGTTTGCATTGCTGAATACCCTGTTGCATGACATTCACACCAAATTCAAGACACTGTCATCTTAAGATGTATACATACATCTTCCTTTTTTTCCGCCATTTGAGCCGCGACACGAAAAAACATCAAAGGGGTTGTGCGCCCAGCGCAGACTCATATCAGCCTGGGCATCCGCGCAGTCTGAATAGAGTCTTCCCTAAGCGCTTAAAGCTTGGGGACTAAGCAACCTTTATGCGGACAGCAAAGACTCTGATCAGACTGGGCGAATGCCCAGGCTGATCTGAGTCTGTGCTGGGCGCACAACCACTTTGTTGGTTTTCTCGTGTCGCGGCTCATTTTATCTAATGGGGACAACACATGACTTCCTATTTGCTTCCCTGCATTACGGAAGCTTCCAAACTAGTGTGTACTCATACTAGTCAGATGGCGGATTCGAGAAAAGTGCTCTAGAAAATGAGTTTGTGGGCACTTTCGCGGCATGATGGGCAACCATGCTAAAAATACTAACCGATATGCCCGCGTTTATTTTTTGCCGGTTGCCAAGCCTGACTGCCCATTGTGTACCGAATAAACGAGGTCAAATGTCATTAAGTGCAAAATCACGAAAAACTGCTTAGAAAATGATTATTGTACGTTTAAGGTATAAATATCACTGCAGTTTAATGCTGAACATGTTGAAAACCTCATTCGGTAGTAGTAAAGCATACTTGAATAGTTTGTGTCCAATCAAACTGTGTATATGTCCGTACGTAACCTGTTTTTCTGAATGTACATGCACTCATAGAGCTAACTTTAATATTTCATAAATCGAGGACTGCACGGAATAAATATATGACCAACATGTTTCAATTTAGTTAATTATATATTTTTAAGCAACTTATCATATATTTCTAGCTCAACATTTACATTACAAACAGTTGGATTCATTAACATGTGTTGTTTACAATACATAAATTGTTTACAGTTGCCATCTGAAATCTAATGCAGAAAAATAGCCATAAAATTATTTGTAACGGTGTTCACACATAAAGATGCAGAAACTTTAACAGTTTGAGCTGTGAAGCAGATAAAATTCAATGTAGATAAACCAATCCCATGTAGTTTACGTTACCAAATTGGTAAATTAGTCATTTAAATTACTATTAAGCGATTCAATTAAATAGAAAAGCATAGTATCATGTATTCTCTGTGTTTATAGATGTTTTCTTGTTTATAAAGTTGACAGTAATTGATTTTGCAAACTACTTTTAGACATAAAATACACATAAGCATGACGTCGAGAATAAGTTTTCAGATATACATGAGTATTTTATAAGTACAATCCAGAATATCGAGACTTGTCGACCGACATTTTGAAGCTCATTGCCTCATGGTTTTGATTCTAAAGGGCATTGCTGATATACAAGCAAACATGTGCAACTACTGTAACATATACGTTTTTGTATAAGTGTTACAGCATCGCCTGTAATTTACGTTAAGACAGACATGTCTGTGGGAAACGAATAAATTAATTCGAATCTAAATACTGCTATTGCCCATATGACATTATGGTGGTCCTCGTCTGAATCGCATCTTCTAGACACTCCTCATGGGACTGATGACCATATAACTTGCATGGAAAAAGTATGAGAAACTACCTATTATAAAAATCAAATGATTTCATTTATAAGAACCCTATCGTTAAGCGGCTTTGTAGAGGCTGCTAAGATGGCTCCCATAACTTCATTACAGTATTGTTTTAGTTAGTTTAATTCAGTGGCTACAGAGCTTATAGAGGCTATCTGAAATAATGACTCAGCTGCTCCAGGTTGCACGAGGCGTGTTGTACACTTTTCAGAATTTCTGAGGAAAACATCAAATCAAACCTAGTTTGCTGTATTCAAACCTTGTGTGTCATTATTTCTTGAAGTTTCATATTATTCTGATTAATGCATTCGAAGCTCATACACTTGCTCCTCTTAACTAAGTCATCATATGTTTTGTTTTGCATAGCCATTTAGTGGACTAAAACTGACTTCGTTAGCCTGTGTAGTTTACGTTATAGGAAGTGTTTAAATTTCGTACCTGAAATCTATTAAACTGTTAAAAAGGGCATAACACTGACTTGAAACTTTGTCTGCATATAAAAAGGCATACGGTACATGTAAAATATTTAACAATGTGCTGCTTACTATATAAATACAAACGGAACCAGATGAATCAAGGAGGTGGGGGAGGGAGGGGTGAAAATTTAAAAAATAGCGCCAGCCATTCCAAATGGCAAGATTTATACACTATTACTCCAGCTATCTTAATACTACATTTGTCAACGGTAATGATATCATAAATGAATGAAACCAGTTATAATTCAATGTGTAAATATATATATATATATATATAGACTTTGTGTATCTATGGCGAGAAGGAGTGAAAATATTATGGCCACACTACAAATCACTAAGGGGACTTAATCATCGACACAGTCTAGTACATAACATTTCTGAAACTGTTGTTCAAGCTCTCGCAACAACAAGACCTTTACTGCAGTGCAAGCTTCATACATCAAATGGCCTACTGTTACACCAGCTCAGGTAACTCGTCTGAATAGGTTGTGATAACAGCCAAAGCATTTAGTGAAAACAGCAAAGGCGACTGTAGTGAGAGAGTACAGATCACGTTTGCCACCGCTATGCTGGCTAAGCACATTACAAGACATCTGTGTTTTAACACCTCAGGCTTCTACAAGTCATCTTGTGCGATTTGCATGCCAGTTCTGGCCTCCAAATGTCCTCTGCCAGTATGCTAAAATACCACTGTAGTTGCAGCCATAAACGCACACCCTATAATGCAAATATCCATGTGTGGTAATACATACTTCGTAACGTACGTTACACTGCAGATAAGGTTTACAAAGACGTCTATAGATAAAAGGGTACCATCTTAATCCACCAGACACGTCTGTAAACACTGTGATGTCAGGTCTGGCTATTGAAAGACATCAGCATATATCATGGTACCTGCCTATGCCGCTGCAAAACCTGTGGATCGACTATGGCACTTGCTCAATTTACTGGAATGCACTGGAGATATGGTCATGGCAGTTGTTTGTTTTATATAAATATGGGCAGAATTCAGTGCCAGACAGTGTATTCCCAGACATCTACAAAGTCTGTGGTACCAGCACAGGGTAAGAGAAAAGGATATATTGACATGGTTTTAGAAATTCAGGCTACAACAAAGCCCCTTGAGAGTCATTGCTCTCTGTTATGTAATTCCATATTATATTCTGTCTGCATCTTTATCTTGTTCGACTACCTAAAAACCACAACTATAGAGACAGTTATATCTGTTCTTCAACTAAGTTTGCTCTCTGTCAACACTCTAGAACAAGTTCAAATTCTCTCGACAAATTGTCACTTTCAATTATGTAGTGCAAGCTGACTGACTGAAATACTTCAGAAGAGGCAAATGTACTGCCCCAGGCATCTACAAAATTGCCTAGCAGATCATTGTTCAGGCTGTAATAACCAAACATCTATATTTAGAACATTGCATCGCCTCATCTGTTAAAGATCAAAGTATATCTTTGTAGTGCCAGCCCGTAAGATGCTGTTTATAATATCAATGACCATGTTTCTGGTTTATGATTTTTGATTAGACATGCCCGGTAACGTATGTAACGGTGTAATTTTCTGCATAGTTTGATACACTTACATATTTCTTTTTATTTGCATTAAGGTAAAATGTAAATATTAGCTGGTTTCAGTAAAATGGTTAATTTATCCGAAATATGTTTGTTCATTAAATGGAGAAAAAAAAAACTCGGTAACGTAGGCAACATTTATGCTCTTTAGGAGGTAACTTATATGATTTTATAGAGAAACAGCACGATGCTCTTTCTCAACAGCAAGATTAATATACGTTTCAATATTCGTTTGAATAAGAGGTATAGTAACATACAAATTCAGCTGATTGATATGGTAACGTATTTAAATTGGCGTTAACTGTCAAACGTACCAACTTTGAAGTCAGAGAGCAGAGAATGGTATCATGTAGTGTTGTAATATATTTTTGGAAAAAAATGTATAAGGCCTCTCATTTAGATCGATGGGGCAGGCCTATGGGCTATTGGTAACTCAAAAGACTGCTTTTAGAATAAATGATATAGTAAGCCACTATACAAAAGTGTACCTACTGACCTTTGACCCAGTTATGGTTATATAAGATGTCGGCAATATGGCAAAAACTTTTATAGTATGTTTACTTACTCCCTTTGCCATAGTTGTCTCTCATTTCGCGAACGTCTCTATTAATTCAATAATTCACTCACAAACTGGAATATAGAAATGCACCAAATGACCTTTGACCCAATTTTGACCTTATATGACGTTTGTTGAGCTGGCAACCGGGCAACGTGGTTTTAGGTAGGTTTACTGACTTCAATGAGCCCGGTTGCCCGTCATGCCGCGAAAGTGCCCACAAATCCAAAATTTCACTCTTAAACCACCGGACTATACAGAAAAGGAAACGCTCACAGGAAAGCGAATTCTTTCTCTTTTTATTTTGAGTTGATTCCTATTCAGAATGAATACAGAAATTTAAATGGCAGAGTTGATTCCCCTGAAATAGGACGCATTCACCTTAATGACTATATCAGCACGCTAAGAAGGGTTTGCACCTTTTGCATCCTCCCAGTCTGATCAGAGTCTTTGCTGTGCGCTGAAAGGGTATCTTAGGATCTAATCTTGCTCCATGCGGATAGCATAAACTCTGATCAGACTGGGTGGATGCCCAGGCTGATCTGAGTCTTCGCTGGGCGCACATGTCACTTTGTTGGTTTTGTCGTGTCGCGGCTCATGATAGAAATGTTTGTACGGACAGTTGTAGAATAACGGCTTGTCTCTTAATACATGTACATAGTCGCGTGCGCTTAATTATCAATGTCCAGTGTGCTGCACATTGGCTGCAAAGTATTTTCGGTAAAGGACAGTTGTAAGATTTGTAACGTAAGGTTGGATTTAACCCATTCATGCCCAGTGGAATTCCCTATCCTCATCAAATGGATGAGTCAACCTGTCAAATAAGGGGTGTGCGGTTTAGTTTTTTTTTTAAATTATTATTTATTTTCTTAATTTAAGGAGAAGTTCCCATTTCGTCACTTTAAGCCCATAATCTTCTTTTGAGAAAAATGGGATCAAAGACCTAAGATATACTACTCAAAAGAAGCTTTCTATCACCTTACTTTTTCCGTTGAGCTTATGCAAAACAGTTATAATTCACCTTTGTGATGCCATATGAGCAGCAATGAAACACATGACTATCTTATATCATTAACAGTCTTATGTTTCGGTATTATAAATGTGAAAGTTGGTCTTCGGTTCTGTCTGTTTTGCTAGTTATAGGCTTTTAAAGTAAAAAGCCTAATTTAGGATGATTTCACCTATGGTTTATCAAGAGCTCATACCACTAGTCAGTCAGAAAGATTTTCTACCATGACGGGGATCAGTTCTGTCCTAAATTTTATCAGGTGTTTACAGAGACATAAATGTGTAAGGTACAGAACCATAAAGCGAAACAGCGGCATTCCTTTCTAGTATACTCTTGGAATCAAGTTGATTTAGCATTGTGTCTATGAGAAAAAAATATGGTGATGTAATTTTTTTGGAAAAGTATATATAGAAACGACATTATGGAACTGAACTTAGCTCTTTTCAGTGGAGTGTTACAATGATTTAAACCCTGTAACCACGTAGACCTTGACCCCATAATCACTCTAGAAGGTAATCTCAAAAACTGGAAATTTGAAGTTACGTCATTATGTCGATTTGTTTTACGCAAACAGAGTAGACAATGATCTTGCGGCGTCTGATCGAAGTTTGCACTGTTTGTGTGAGCATGAATGTATTAAATTGTTCAAGAATAAACTTTCAATACCAGACTCCATAATTTCCGTTGGACGTTGTTGCTTTCAACTCACCAATATTGGTTCTTACTTTTTCCGATTTTGTAGTGCACAGGCTTCGAATTTTGGTGAGGAAAAGCAGATTTTAAAATTGAATAATAGAAGGTATAAAACATTCTCTAAAATACTCTCTCAACATGCCGCTGTGCATGTATGTATGTATGCATGTACTCTCAGTATAATAATTATATGTGAGTAGCCTGTTGAGGTAAGGGGGAAAGGCAATCTTCAGCCAAACAACTAACAAGTGGGTGGGGGAATTACATGTAAAACGTCTATGTATAAAGTTAAAATTAAAGTTCTCAGTAATTAAAATGACCCGCGACAAGAACAAACAAAAAAAAGTGGCGCTAAGCGAAGACTCAGATCAGCATGGGCGGTCGCCCATTCTGGTCATAGTCTTCGCCGTCCGCATAGAGCTAGCTTAGACCCTTCGCTACCTTGTAAGCGCACAGCAAAGACTCTGATCAGACTGGGTGGACGCACAGGCTGATCTGAGTGTTCACAGGGGGCACATGCCTCTTTGTTTTGTTTTTTTGTTGTTTCCTGTCTCGGCTCACATAATGTTTCATACCATCAACGGCTGTAGTGTTAACTCAAGTACATCTATCTATAGCCTACCCCGTGGCCTCAGTCGCTGATGATTACACTCCCTAAAAAGCCATCTGCAGCTCAGATAGAACTACATAGTCATCAGCCTCATAAGTCATCCAAGCAAAGTCCCAAAATATCGCTGCCACTTGTTAGGCGATTATTTTAAGGTAATCGTGAACTGGAGGTCAAATCAAAGTATGGAAAGTGCAAAAACAGAGGTGAGAACTTGCTTATAGCTTTAGATGATTAATTTTATGTAAAGCAAGCATAGAGATGACTCAGTAATAGGTGGATCAACGTTCCTTGTTTTATTTGAATTGTAAAGTTTTACAGAAGGAAACAATTCAGAAGGCAAAGTTCTATGATATGACCCACGCAAACGCGGATTAACGTTCCATTTTTATTTGAATTGCAACATTTTATTGGGATTTTGGAAATGTAGTCATTAAACGCGTTGTGCTAGTAGTATTATCGCAAAGATTATTTTTATAACTTTACCCAGACCACTTAGTGAAAAATGCTAATAATGCAAGGCTGAAAATAGTACCGACCTTGGAAGATTCGTTCAAAGGGTAATAAAATCTATTTCTATACAAGGGAAAACGAACTTTGGCTAATATACGAACAGCGAAAACTCAAATAAGACAGAGACTTGTCTGTTCGCATCAACAGACTGTAGATCTGGGATCTCAACAGCGAGGACACTGATCAGTCAACAAATATGTTCAAGATGATCTTATACGGGACTGCTTTGCACACAGCATTTCATTATTACCATCCCATTGTCCTGATATGACTTAAATACTGTTGAAAGGAAAAAAATCGCAAGTCATCCATCCATCCAAGATGATATGAGTCTGTATAGTACGTTTTCCATACATCTTTCTTTGCAATGTTGATCATTTTGAGGTGCATTGTTGGCTCAACTCCATGCGTTCTAACATTTTTGCAAAGGCGAACAACTTTCGTGACTTCCTGTTTGGTTCCTAGAGGCCCTTCCAAAAGGGGATCAACTCTTACAGGAATGAATTTGCTCCTAGTGGAGCAAATTCTTTCATGTAAGAGTTGATCGCCATTAAGAAGGAAGACAGAAATAAAAACAGAAGAGTTATTTCCCTTGAAAGTGTCTTCAGTCATTTCTTTATTCTTTTGAAAATAGCCTTTGAGCCTGTATTAAAGGTTTTGAAAATAATCAAGGTTATTAGCATGGAGTTAGCCATTGGCAAATCTCTTTTAGAAGCTAGTGTGGCTATTCTAATGATATAAATGCCATGAAAGGTATCGTTTAATTCTTGCAGTTCATGAAGACACCAAAAAACAAAGGTATACCGTTCTAGCCACAAACCATGATACACGAGCATGTAATAACATGTAGTACAAACATGTAGTACATACATGTAGACAATCCCAACAGACCAAAGCGGTAAGTATTCAAGGCGGCGGCAGAGCTGGGCTTTCAATGTATTATGTATTGAAACACGAGCTTTCTTAAAATGTCAGTTACAAAAATATGCACAGATTTGTGCTCTGTGGATTTTTTTATCTCTTTCATAGAAGCAGCTGATGTACATGTATGCCATACGCGGATAACAAGATCTATAGACAAACAAAACGTCCAGTACACGATATGGAGAACTGAGTCCAAGGGGAAGCATCTCTAACATTTTCATTTTCGAATCCTTTCTGAAGGTCAACATTTGACGGAGAGACTATAGAAAAAAATGAAAAAAGTTATGGTCGAAAAACTAGCACTAGATAGGAAAGTAATCACATAAGTCGGGTAATTTTGGACAGCGGGTAAATTCGGACATACCATTGCAAACAGTGAAACTCCAGATGAGACGGCTCATAATAATGAGCCGTCTCATCAGGATTTTTATTGTTTGCCCAGTTATTTTTGTTTTAATTTCAAATAACTGACGTGTAAAGGAAACAATGTCACTGTCACCTGCTGTCCGAATTTACCCGATCAGACCCTATATGTAAGTATCGAAAATCTTGAATAGACAAAACTTTTATTTCTACATCTGATCTCCTGCGTCCAGGTATTTGCTTCTCAAATGAGAAGCAAATACCTGGACGCAGGAGATCAGAAAATTTGAGAAGCAAATACCTGGACGCAGGAGAGAAGCAAATAAATGGACGCAGGAGATAAGAAAATTTGAGAAGCAAATACCTGGACGCAGGAGATCAGAACGCGAAACCTGAAAAAGCATAAGGGTAAACTTTCATGGTTTTCAGCTATTTTACAAAGAGCAATGGCGTTCCTTACTGCCTTTTTGCTTCCCTGAATGACGACTAACCCCTACCAGACATCAATGTACACTTAGGGGAGAGTCGGGTAACTTCGGACAGAGGGGAAATTCGGACAGTGACATTTTTTCCTTTATATGTCAGATGTCTGGAACTAAAACAAAACAATAACTGGCCAAACAGTGAAAATCCTGATGAGACGGCTCATTATGAGCCGTCTCATCTGGATTTTCAGTGTTTGCAATGGTATTGCAATGGTGTGTCCGAATTTACCCACCTGTCTGAAGTTACCCGACTCTCCCCTAAAATAATTTACTCCTAGAGGAGCAAGCTCCTAGATGAGCAAGCTCGTGCTTTTAGGAGTTGACCCTCACTGACAGGGGAGGTAAAAATAAAAAATGCAGAATTGCCTCCCCTGAAAGTATATCCATTTATTTTAACTTGAGTTTTTTTTTTTTTTTTTCATGTATCGCGCATCAACAAATATACGAGTGTATCTGGGCCGCGGCACGACAAAACCAACAAAGGTGCATGTGTGCTTTGCAGTGCGCTTAAATCTTAAATGATAGCTAAGAGTCTAAGCTAGCTCCATCCAGACAGTGACGTCTCTGATCAGACTAGGCGGATGCCCAAGCTGAACTGGGTCTTTTCTGGACGCACATACCACTTTCTTGGTTTTGTCGTGTCGCGGCCCATTTATGTTTTCAAATAAGTATTGAAAAAAATTTAACACCTATATTTTCCTACCCGTGTCAAACACCTGAAATAGATTTTAGGCTTAGGGTCAAGTCAGCTAAATTCGGACACCAGGTAAATTCGGACAGTGACATATTTTCCTTTATATGTCAGTTGTTTGGAATTAAGACAAATATAACTTGGCAAACAGTGAAAATCCCGATGAGACGGCTTTATGAGCCGTCTCATCTGGATTTTCACAGTTTGCAAGGGTATGTCCGAATTTACCTGCTGTCCGAATTTACCCGACTTGACCCTATAGTGGCACAGTTGGGATCAGATTAGTAACATGCTTTTTGGGACAGGCAAATACAAGGAACACGATACTCTGTGTATGCGATTAACGTACAAACTTGGTGATAAAGCAAACATAACTTTCGTAAATTATTGAAATCATGATTGAAAGACAAGAGCCGCTACTCAATACGTGTTTGACAATAGTTTAAAAAGTAGTTTGTACAAATATTAGAGTTAGTATCGTGTTAGGACTTCAATTCAAGAGGTTTTGAAAAATCATGCTTAACCGTGGATGCTTATGAAGGGATAGGAATGGAATGTTTCAATCGTTTAGTCAATTGATACCCGGAAACCCATTGGCACATTGGTAATCAGTGCGTACTCCGCATTCGCGGCGCCTAATCAGGGCTTTTGGTCACCTGAGTCTTTTAACTCATTGGTGAGCTTAAAGTATAGCCCGGCCTCTGTGTTCCTCCGTCCGTCGTCCGCCCGTCCAAAAAACTTTTTCAGACAGCATCTCCTCTGAAGCCACTTGGCCTATTGAAACCATATTTCCTGTTAAACCTTCATGCTTTGGAGGTATGAAAGTTGTTCAGGTGGTCTTGGTCACATGACCAAGATGGCTCCCACGCCGCCCATATGCATGTATTGTAAAACTTATAAAATATCTTCCCCAGAACCAATAGGTCAACGAAACTGTGTAGGTAGCAATAAGGACTCACACACTACAAAGTTTGATCAAATGATGACCCTGCAGTGACCTTAACCTTATGTCTCCTCTGATGTCACTTTGCTGATTCAAGACCTATTTAATAGAAAACCTCCCTAGGGTAGACGGAACGAAAGTTTGATCTTATAGTCTTGTTCACATGCATGACCAAGGTGGCCGCCATGCCCATATATAATATTAAAAAAAAATCTTCTCCAGAACCGAAATGCCAACGATCTTCAAATTTTGTATATCGCTCTTGGGACTGAAGGTCATTGGCCTTTCGATTCTGGAGAAGAGGACTTTTAAATATTTTCATTGTATATTCGAAATGTCTTTATTTCATATTGGCATGGAGGCCATCTTCACCCTGTGTCAAAGACCATCCGAACAAACTTTCGTTCCCCTACCTAGGAATATTCAATATTCAATATGGTTTCAATCAGCCCAGTGGCTTCAGAGAAGAAGCTGTTCCAATTTTGTAACCTCAGTGACCTTGAACATATATCAAAAAATGATCTGAACCTTTGGCAACATAAATTCTTTATCTGCTTCTTCATTTTACCATATATACCAAGTAGTATTTCTTTGACTTCAATAGTTTCTAAGAAAGTCCATGTGGCAATAAGGACTCGAGCCCTACAAAGTTTACAAATAATGACACTGCCTTAACTCTGGCCTAATTTATGGCATGGACAACTTTGATTTGTTATGCTTTCATATGGGCTAAACAGTGGATTTCTCAAAAACTATTTTCGCCCAGGATAAAATAATTGGTATATAATTATAGTTAACGAAATAAGTACATGAAGATAAAAGGGTATCAAAGGTCAAGAAGATTCTCTGATTCTTTTTTCAGGATTCATGAGCGCAAAAAGCTGCTGGGCTCGTTGAAGCATATTTCATTTTCAATCTCCATGGTACATAGAAATAAAATTTGATTAAATAATCATGGTGACCAATATGGCCGCTCTGCCCATATATGGTGAAAACTCTTAAAAGTTTACATCTCCAGAGGATTTCTGTAGACTCCATAGCTAAAAATGATAACTTGAAGGGATTTGGGAAACGTTCAAGCCGGGGACCTTTCAGACTTGAAAAATAGTTTCCGTTTCTGAAACATGGAATGAAGTTAGTCATATCAGAGGCGGTCGTCGTTCTGTACGCTAACTTTTGTCAAGGTCATCTAACACAAACATACAAAAAAAAAACAAAAAAAACAAACAAGCCCGGATATGACAAGGTTTTGCGTTAGTTTTGCCTTTTCTGAAAGAGATAAAAATTGTTGTTCTCAAACTGGCATAAACTTTTAAGGCTTGCAGTGGCTTGTGGAATCCTTGACAGAATTCATGTTTGGAACTATTATACACAGGGTATAATCGATTCCGCTAATTTTCGCTTCCTGCAGAGACTGTACATCATATTTGGCTTCCGCCGAGACTGTCCGCGAACTGTTGCTTCCTGCCGAGACTTCTGTACATGATAAATGGCTTCCTGCAGAGACTGTCCGCGTGATTCTGCTTCCTGCCGAGGCTCTCGGCAGGAAGCAGAATCACGCGGACAGTCTCGGCAGGAAGCCATTTTACGAGGACAGTAGTCTCTGCAGGAAGCAAGTGTTCGTGGACAGTCTCGGCGGAAGCCAAATATGATGTACAGTCTCTGCAGGAAGCGAAAATTAGCGGAATCGATTATACCCTGTGTTATACGAGACAAAGTTTCCTAGGCATTTTAAACAAGAATGTAGTTTTTTTATACATCCCAATGAATCGTATAGCTGCCTTGAAACTTCCACACAGTGAAGTCCTGCCTTAAACACTATGATGCGCGCGATCGTGTGATTTTCCCTTTCATTACATACATAAACTACTGATTCAAAAAGAAAGATATAGAAGGCATAGGGCAAAAGTTCCCCGAAATCTAGCGGTTGTATTGGCAGTGGATGTCAAAGGCACTCCATATATTGTGTGCAGTGTATGAAAGGCGTAGCCCATTCCTCTTTTTATTCTGTGAGTAGTTAAAATGTAAAATGTACCCGTTTTTCTGCTAGGTTGACATGGAAATTTCTTTCCAGTTGCTGGCTTCCCAACTCAGATTCGAACCCGCGACCGTCTGCACCATAGCCGAGCTCCTCTTACCACTCGACCACACTCTTCCAGACCGACCGAAGGTCCTTCGTTACACGTTTCAAGTACTTTTAAATATCAGAGGTGCTGGTTAACTGTTTCATTCGAGAACATTCTACACACACTTTGCTTTCAGTTGTCTTTATGGCTCAAAAGTAAGAGTTTGTTTGAAAGAATGGTTTGCGGCCATCGACATCGAAGACCGACAAAATTTATTCACGATCGTCTGTACGTGCCTACGACTCGCTATGTTAAAATTAGTATTATAACAACCGTACGATGGTTATTTTAATATCAGACAGGACGTCATTTATACATGTTCAAGTTCTTATTTGAGCCGCGACACGAGAAAACCAACAATGTGGTTGTGCGCCCAGCGAAGACTCAGATCAGCCTGGGCATCCGCCCAGTCTGATCAGAGTCTTCGCTGTCCGCATGGAGGTAGCTTAGACCCTTAGCTACAATTTGAGCACTTTGTGAAGAGTCTGATCAGACTGGGTGGCCGCACAGGCTGATCTGAGTCTGCGCTGGGCGCACGACCACATTGTTGGTTTTGTCGTGTTGCGGCTCATTTTGTTTTGTTCAAAACAAAAACAGGAAACTGCTTGCAATCTTATGTTGCTATATATTACTAATGGAGAGCAAAGCGGAGTTAACTACAAGAGCATAAAGAAAGATAAAATCTGCATTTTTTTAAATGAAGCAATTCGTTCGACATTATTTGTAAGTCCATGCTGCTGCATTGCAAAAGACAAAACAGAAGGGGGGGGGGGGGGGGGGGGGGGGATGGACGTTCGGTGTGATGGAGTAAAATACGATTGTGGATGTGAGTTCATCATGAAAGAAAAAGGTATACTTGAACCAAACAGTCACTTTGATGTCACATCGGCAACCAGGTTTTAATCTATGAGCATGCAGCAATTGACTGATGCACATGGAGACTCTTCTTCCATAGAAGGGGTGGCAGGGAGGCTTTGGGAATTTTAGGTTGCTACAACTTCTACACCCGAACAAGGATTAAAGTATTTAACCAGTCTGTTTGTTAGTATACCTGTCCATACGCGATTCAGCCAGAGTTTTTTTCTCTTTTTTTTCAGACAGTTAACCAGAATTTTGCTATGTGTCCTCATGTTTTTAAAGTTTGTTTTAGCTCAGTTATTGAATAGTAGTTACATTTTTGTCCGATGTTCCTCCGACTGAGTAAGGATATCAATGAGAGAAGGGTTGGCCTGGGCGGGAGATTATGCTGGGTAAATTCAGTGCTGAGGCATCCTACTAACTTAATGGATAATAGTAGGGCAAGGGTCTAATG
This sequence comes from Ctena decussata, assembly GCA_963989385.1. Taxonomy (NCBI): domain Eukaryota; kingdom Metazoa; phylum Mollusca; class Bivalvia; order Lucinida; family Lucinidae; genus Ctena; species Ctena decussata. Next base: position 18,155,280 of record OZ022504.1, read on the forward strand.
TGCTTGCAATAAGTGCGGGTTGCAATTGTTTGGATATTTTTTTCTCTCGACTATCATACCTCTTTTCTTTCTCCCTCTCCCTCGGAGACGACTCGATAGACTAAAATGCTGTCTCAAAGGGTCGTCAAACCCCGAACAACCAGCCTACCAAATCTATAAGACAAACAGTTTTATGTATTTGAGCTTTCTAAGAGTGAGAGGCTTGTGGTCGGTGGGGTAGAGACGATCTTTTATGGTGCAGAGGATCGCAGGTTCGAGTTGTCTTTCGGCACTGGAAAACTCTTTGTCAACCGAGCAGTAATTGGCACCTTTGTCGAATCAGATAAGGCAGCGAAAGGAGAGAAATCGGCTCTGTCATTCATATGCTGTGCCCAGATTACGGTGGACCGCTTACCTTCACTGCCCCTGCGGGTGCAAGGCTATGGAAAATTATATATATATATATATTTTTTTCCTTTTTTTCGGAGAGTTGTTTTTGCTGCCACTGTGTGTGTGTGTGTGTGTGTGTGTGTGTGTATGTGTGTGTGTGTGTGTGTGTGTGTGTATCTGTGTGTTGGGGGAGGGGAGGGGTGGGGAAACTTTAAGATTGAGCGTTATTAATTGATCTAATATAGCCACACGAACTCTTAGGTCTTAGGCAGTGGTTCTTCAGTTGTTTGTCCTTTGCATGGATATGTAAGACATTCCGTTCTGGACTTTTAAGCGTAACATCCTTCTTGGTTACTTTAATTCAGCAATTGTGAATAAAGTAATTGTTCGCTCAACCTTGGGGTAGCTTACCACTAAATATTCATGAACCGCCTCTTTTGGGAAGCTTAGTCACGAAGAGAATGGTTAAAGTGGCCATCATTAGTCAGGTAATTTCATGTAAACAATCATTATGCGAAACAAAAGAAATAACTGTACATGTATCAACAGATAAACGTTGATATCTTGTTTCTCTGAAAGATATGGAAGTATTTACAGTATTTACAAGCTTTTACAGGAAAAATCACCTCTGATTTTGGTTACTGTGGGCGTATGTAACATGGAAGAGGACACTGTGTAGTTGCTTTTTATGGATCAACATCCCACTGAAATAAAACGAAATAATGAACAAAACTATTAAGAAAAACCTATTCATGCCTATATCATGCGTTCCATAAATAGGACATACGCATAACGCAATGTCTGATTAGGTTCTACACTATTTGCTTACACGTAAGATAGATGGGTACTTCTCCTTAAAATGAAACCAAACAAAATAAACCAAGCTAAACCAGTCACCCCTTCATTGATAAAAACAGGTATTGTTAGTATAGAATTTTCCATTATACATAAATGGGTTAACATAACCTTACAGAAAACAACTTTTTCTGATTTTAGCTTACCTGAACCAAAGGCTCCACGGGAGCTTTACGGATAGGCAGGCTTATGGTCGCACGGTTGACGTCGGTCAACATTTTCAAACGACTTTCCCTCTAAAACCAGTGGGCCAATTGTAACTAGATTTCATACAGACTAGGGGATAGGGTAGAAATATGTCTAACTAGAACGGGCTACATGAAAAATCTTCTTCTCGAGAACCAATAAACCCATGGCCTTGCAACTTGGTGCTTTTATAGCAGAAAATGCTGGAACATAGGCTTTCACTGGCGAGGCTTTATTAGCCGAAACTACGTAGTCTGGCCCATGTTCCTACTTCTGTATCTATCCTCTGCTCTTGAAGGAACTTTTTCAGATTTTAATTTCATGGAAATTGTTTTAGATATTTCGGTATATAAATATATGTTCTACCGGAAAATGACATAGCATTGCATTTCTTGGAATTAGATATTTAGTATGAAAGTTAGTGTGTACAGTCAACCAAATACATGCATAAAAAAAATTTAGTACCAAATGTCAAGGTCATTCTTTGAACTTTGACCAAAGTCACTCATATTCAACAATTCCAACATCTTCTGCTCCATAGTGATTAGGCGGACTGAAGCGTACATTCTTATGGTGCATTCAGGGGACAGGAGAAAGAATGCTTATTCATACGGTCCTGGCCGCATTACCAACATGGCTCAACTCTAAAATAAACAGTATATCATATGACAACAACTTTGAAAATCTCTTGCTCTGGGACCAAAAGATTGATAACCTTAAACTATGGATATTGTATTGGGCATTTGAGTTCTATGACATTTTGTTCATTGATGACCATGGGATAACCGGACATTTTGTACGGCAAGGTATTTTCTTTTCTTTTATATGAGCATTTATATGAGAAAATGTTATTTTTTATAATTGTTTGAAGACATTGGTAGAGTCAGTCCACCAAAGCACTTGCCAGTTTTCTGAGTACCATCGGTCAGTGTCATTTGTTGAACTTGGAACAAGGTTATTCATGTTTCAACTGCTTAGCGACTGAGCAGATTGAGGCAAAAGGGTACATGGGTCACCCTTGAGTCGTCGAGGAAACGACCGATTCCTTGGTTGGTCATGGTCGCGTGACCAAGATGGCCGGCATGCCCAAATAGAGTAAAACCGTTTAAAATCTTCGTCTCCAGAACCAAATGGCTCATGATATTGAAACTGATATACACCATCTAGAATTTATATACGATCAGATTAGTTCAAAAGATGACCTTACCTTAATCTTTGACCCTTAGTACCCACGTGCTTGTTTCAGGGAATCATATCTCTTTTGTTTTATATGGGGGCAAGAATGAAGGATGGATGGATGGATGGATGTATGGCGATATTTTACGTCCTTTGCAAGAGTATATCAGTCATATTAGGGCAGAGGGCGGGTGATAATGAAAAGCGGAGTGCAACGGAACTTCGTTTACGGTTGGAAAGATTTTCGCCAGTAGGAATCGAACTTGGGACCGCTAATTCATAAGGCCAGCACTTAACCCACAGAGCTACTGGGGCTCCTAAGGACTGGTGAAGAAAACGGTCCACGTCTGTGGCAAATATCACTAAGACGTTGCAAGTAGGTTTTGTAAGAAATAAAAACCCTGGGCCGTATTCATAAAACGACTTAAGTGGTTGCTATGCTGTTGCTAAGGCTAAATTTCTTTGAAGGAGATTCCCTACAACTATGAAATTTGGTCTGGAGGAACAGTCTTTGTAAGACTGTTCCTCCAGACCAAATTTCTTAGTTGTGGGGAATCTCCTTTATAGATATTTAGCCTTAGCAACCGCATAGCAACGACTTAAGTGGCTTTATGAATACGGCCCCATGTTATTTACTATTTTCTAAGTGCTTTGCATGACCATAACGAAATTATTATTCTATATCTCTTATAACAACTTACCTGAAATAAGATAGCGGGCGTTCACCGAAACATTTGACACGTTGTTTTTCGCGTTTGGGGACGAGTTTAAGGATTGAGCAAACATCTGGAGCCCGTTTCACTTCATATTTTTAGCCTAAGGGTTTCGTATATTATGAAAAGTGTATGCTTCAAGTATGTATTGAAAGGGGCGCCTAGGCCAAGGATCACAATCATTTTTAAAGTTCAGGACAACCTTAGATTTAAGGTGGAAAAGTACATCTTGAGAAAATCTATTTAATTTCAGTTTGCGTGATCCTTCTAACAAATGCATGTATCATGGAACTGTAACAGGAAAGAAAAATCAAATAAATTCAGTTTTTGTAGGCTTTTATTTACACATGAAATTCAAAGTCATCCTTAAGTTTAAGGAACAATTTGGACTGGGACCTTGATTTATCAAAAAAATAATATAATCTCAAGTATCGTTAAATTCATGCAACCTTGCAGGGCACATTCTAATGATTTTAAGCACTAAATGCGACCTTCCTTGTTCTGATTTATGTGTGTACATTTTTTAAAAAATGTACCCCTTAAGATTTTTTTACCAGATGAGTACTCTTTATATAAATCCTGCTTATTATTTTATGTGAGTCACGATGACTCTTATCCGCGTAAACAATAAACAGCTTATTCATTTGTTATATTTAGTTGTTATGCGTTCAATTACATTACAGCTTACTTTTTATAGAGACTTGCAATATTTATGTCTCTTCCCCCACCTCGGTTCGGTAAACTTTCTTTTTTTATCATTATTGTTGATGTTGGTTGCATTATTTATTATTATTATATAAATTTATTGTCTGTACTGTTTACTGCAGTGATAATAGAGTCTCACTTATTGCCCCCCACCCCCCTCCCAAAAAAAAAAAAAAAAAAAAAAAAAAAAGAAAAAAAAAAGAGAAGGGCGGGATACATGTACCTTAACAATTTATTCCATGACATTACCTGGGGTGACCGGAAAATGTTCAAAATTTGATGCGCATGCTAGAGCGTGGATGACCAGCCATAAACCGATTTAGACAAGTTAATAAATTTAAAAACAGTCTGAAGAAATTAAAGATATTTGAGTCTGTAAATTTACAGACTTGGGCAACTGCTGCCTAAAATAAAAACCTCATTTCGATATCGGGTATACTGTGTGTATGTTGAGTGGACTCATGTGAAAGCGTGCAAGCGGGTATTTTTCATGTCCATCTTGCTAACAACTTGTCTTCAAAGTTTAGGCCTTTCTTAAAACTTGTATTTTATGTACTCACCGTCCTGTTCGACCGGATTCAAATTAGAATGATATAGACTGTGCAAAGTATTGTTTTGCTGCTAAATCAAAAGATAATGACTCTCCAGTTTGGACCTCAGGAATTTAAATATGCTTACGGCCTATCGGGTGTCATTTACCTTTGGACGAATGGAAAGAAACTTCCCGATAACATTGTTATTACATCCCTTAAATCGATTTTGATGTTAAAGGGAAAGAACTATGACTGGCCGAGCATTTTTCTTATAAAAATGGAAAATGCATCCAAGTAAACGAATACATCCTTTTTGAAAAATGTTGATCAATATGTGACGAAAACAGAACCGCTAGCGAGCAACTGCTAAATTAAAATAATTTTCAATAATGAATTCTTACAAGTCGACTAAATTATCTTTACATTTATAGACATCCCATAAGTTTACAGACTGTCTTAAAATTTAAACGGACGGACGATATTTACTTAAATGAGACACATCATACAGAACTGCTCTTTAAGGCATTCATGCCTAGCCCATAAATGGGACAGAGACAAACAGTGCAGATGTGGATCAGACGCTGCAAAACGCGGCGGCTGTTCAGGGTCTACACTATTTGCATATGACAAATGGGCATTTCTCCTTAAAACAAAATAAAACTAATTATTTACTGAGATGAATTTGCAATAATCCCTTTCCATCTTGTTCTCTTTTTGGCTGTCTTAGATGTGCCGGAAATGTTTATCCCTAACCATTCTTTTGCAGTGTCTTATCACCTCCTCTTTCACTGTCATGAAGTTTTGTCTTTGCAAATCCAGAAGACCTTTGGATGTGGACAAACACCTATTTCTAATTCTTGACCCTTGATAAGGAAATCGTCATTTTCGCCAGTTGCTGGTTAGAGCTTTCTGTGAACATCCTTATTAGTTGCGTGTTGTACAAAATGTCCAGCAACCTTCAGTAGCATCTCATCTCAAAGACCTGCGTTTTTTTTTCTCTCTGACTCCGCTGTCAAATTCCGCTATTCACAGGCATACAGAAATACGGATATGGCAAGGGAGCACATCTGTTTCACCTGTGATTTAAGGGATTAATAGTATCTATGATGGTGTTGAGGCCGAGACAAGGAAATCTCAGACTAGCTTTCAGATCATTTAGTCTTATGCGAGGATTGACAAGCGTGAGACTAAGATAATCTTGGATTTTCTTGTTGAGGCCTCAACCCTATTATTGATTATTTTTCTCACCCAATATATTTTTATAGAACAGAATATTCATTGACTACCTTAACTTCTTGTAATATCCATTCCTATAAGATTTAAGCTAATTTTCTATTAATGGTTCTGACATGTGTGACAATATCACCATGTGCATGCATTTTACATGACTGGCTGCTTATCAGAAATCTAAGGTGACACCTCATGCACATCATTGACTGTCAATTTCATTTTGCATGCAATTTACATGAAAGTAAGCACCAAGTTGATTTGTGTGTGATTACTTGGGCTGTACTATAAAGCAATGATTGATATTTTGAGACAGCTTTCTGAGCCTAGGCTGAGTGAGGTACATGTAGTAGGCAGACATCTCTAGAAAGAAATATTCTTGTCAAATGTGTGAGAAGTATATATATACCTCCAAATTGGCTTCAGCTTTGTTAGGGTCGCAGTGGTTTATGCCAGCTTTAACAAACACATTATTTGAGACACTTGCTCGAAGTTATTTAAAGCTTCCTACTCAAACTAACATCTGTCTTTTAACTTTTTTCTTCCTCTGGATGCCAATAGAGTTTTGTTGTTATTAGTTTGATATTATCAGCATCTCAGGTCTAGGAATGTATTACGTTAAAGACAGTCTATGATTTAAAGTCTGTCTTTAAATTTTAAGACTGTATTTAAATTCATAGATATGTTAATCTGTATATTAACAGATTTGGGCATATGGTCCTTAAAAAAATGCATTTCGATATCTGGCATACTGTGTGCATGTTGAAAGGATCACATGAAAAGTATGCATGTAGGTGTTTCCATGTAGATTCTGTGAACAGCACATCCATACAGTTTAGTCCTATCTTAAAACATAGTATTACGCGCTTTCCTATCCTGGCAGATTTTGATTAGAATGAAATACATGGCGCCAATTATTGTTATTCTACTAAATCAAGACCATCCAGTCCTTGCCGACCTCTGATAAATTAAAACATGCAAACGACTTATTGAGCAGCATATCGCCCTTGGATTGAAACGTTCCGGCACCGATATTTCTTCCCTTTAAAATTCGATTGTACGCAAAGAAATATGCCTAGCCGAGCATTATGATTCGGTATTTAAGTATCATTGCGTTTCCTGACAACCTTCAGCCTGACGGAGCCTATTCCTCTCAGATTGTGATAAATTTTGTTGATCATAGCCGGATTCAATAATAACTATATGACATAACTTTGTATGGTTATGTCTTTGTGTGCTTTGCGCAATTTTACAAGTAAGCCGACAGATACAGAATAAAATATGCTTCCCTCGTAGATACACCTCCGTCTTATAGGGTAGGAACAATCCCTCTCCTGTGAGACGGAAGGCTTGCTTCTAGATCGAACTGATCTGATGTGAAGGTGTAACATAAAAGTCTAAAGATTGAAACAGGTATTGTTTTTAGCCATATGTTCTCTGTATCTTGATTATTTGTAATCTTAGTTGTTTCCAACTATGGTTTGAGGGCTGGATTTGGATTTTGATTTTGATTGTTTCAGTTCCTGGTCTTTGCATACTTTTTACTTTTTAGCAATCAATGCAGACCCAGATCAGGCTGCCCCTAGGAGCAGTCCGGTCAGGGTCTACACTGTTTGACATTCCATCTAGATTCTGTGACCGTATTACTGCATTGTAAACCAAACTCTGCCATTTTCAGGACAATTTCAGTAATCATTTGGGTGTGTTAAGTTTTAGATTTTTTGTGGTATTCATACGCCTTCAAGAAATCTAGCAATAGGGTAGAGTCGGGTAAATTCAGACAGCAGGTAAATTCGGACTGTGACATTGTTTCCTTTATATGTCAGTTGTTTAAAATTAAAACGAAAATAATTGGGCAACCAGTTAAAATCCTGATGAGACGGCTGATCTGGATTTTCACTGTTTGCAAAAGTTTGTCCGAATTTACCGGCTGTCCGAAGTTACCCGACTCGACCCTAGCAATAACAACGGATTTGTGATGAAACTTGTAAAGTATGGGCGACATAGAGAAAGTATGGGGAATACCAACCCTCTCCGGTTCATTGAAAAAATGACTTCACATTAAATAGTTTAAAGATTGAAGTAATTTACTTGAAACTGATTTTAGCAAAATTTAATAGCTTTATCCATATTTAGCCTTTATCTTTCAATTTGATCATAGAAAAACAAGCTATTTACTTTCAAATGCATGCGTGCTTAAATTGTTTTATTTCTGAAATAGTTTAATAATGCTTTAGTCATTCTTACCTTATTTATCATTCCATCATTCTAACTTTAACTGTGCCCTATGTAAAGGTAGCTAATGGGGTTATTCTCAATACGGTAAGGTAGCAGAAGATAGCGCAAGGTAGCAGCACCAGGTACCGCAAAGTTGGTACACGGTACCGAGAAGTAGCACCCTGTACCGCAAAGTCGGCACACGGTACATGTACCGCGAGGTAGCACCAGTTTTACACAAGGTGTTAACTGTCCTTAAAAAAACTGTCGTAAAAACTACGGGAAGCACCAGATACCGCAAAGTCGGTACACGGTACCGCAAGGTAACACCAGGTATCGTAAAGTCGGCAAACGGTGCCGCAAGGTAGCACCAGGTACCGCAAAGTCGGCACGCCGAACCGCAAGGTAGCACCAATTAATACAAAGTACCGCACAGTAGGCACACATTACCATCAGCTATACAATAAGAAAAGAGATAAAATTGAAAATCATAGATTTGCTTCTCCTGAAAGGGTATCCAATCATGTAAATGCGTATGGATACACCTCCAGCTGCCCATAGTTCGGCCACCATTTCGACAACTGAGATAGCTTTAAACGGTCTTTCTTGCATTGTTGGCAGAATAATCATTTCATTTACATATGCATGGCATCTTTAAAAGTTATTTTTTTTCTTCCCTGCTGTGTAGAGGAAAGGCGAGCTATATGTCAAGCACATTTTGTTTTTATGCAAAAAAGGGCTTCACACATGTGTCTCTAAATCAACATGACCAGGGTTCGTCCTCCTTTTCACCCCTTTATCGTACAGGCAATCAAACCTTAAACATTCGCTTATACATTTAGATATTTCATACACTAAATGTGTTTTTTTCTAGCCTTGTCTGAGGACATGAAACGCACTGTCTTTATCTGAAATCAGAAATGAAGTTAAATTCGGCTTATGTATTCAATGCTAGATAATCAATTTCGCCTTTTCTAATTTCGAATTTCAACTTTATACTGGTGCATGTACATTTTGTATCCTCTATAAAAGCCCACATGTGAATACCTGTGAAAGAATACATGCAGTAGAAAAAAATCTCCTTGAACCTAGCGCAGAGTTCTTTCGTACTTAGAGAGGTACCATGTTACTGGGTCGAAATTCTTATGCAATATCGCTGTTTCCGCATTCCTGGAAACCACCTATTTTTATAAATCACTGATTTTCTTACGTGTACTTCATGAAGTTCTTGGAGGAAAAACAGAATCCCGGAAGGAAAAGAGCAACAAATGGCTACCTAGACTTGTGCATCGGTACATTGCCTTTGTAATCTGCATTTCTTTTTTTAAAACAAGGATACTAATTTTTGCACTTCCTGTTTGCGTCTCCGGGGACGATATCATTCCTAAAAAGAGGTTTTCCTTAAGAGCTGACTAGGAAAAAAGTCTTTCTTTATTCTTAAAGTAAAGACTTTGCTCCTAGAGGAGTAAATTATTTCCTTTAAGAGTTGGCTATATGTCAGAGCAAATTCCTTACTATAAACGTAGACCCCAGCTTGGAAAGGCGGCAGAAATAAAATCGATTCAGTTGCCCCCCCCCCCCCCCCCCCCAAAACACACACACACATCCCCACCCCATCTCCACACGCTATACCCCCACATCTTGCACGAAAATATACCAGAAAAATACCAGAAAACTCTAAGTACCGCGGTGATTCTGACGACAGCAACTATTTATCATTCCACTTTCGAAGTTGGACAAGTTAACAGACGATCATGATGTTAAGTTTTTAAAAATTTATAATAAAAATAATAAGTTTGTAAAAATAAAATAATAATAAAAAAAAGTAAAGAATACAAAACAGTAATTGGTAACGTTGGCCCAGTATTTAGAATAATTTCGGGATATAGGTCATAGTACTTCAATTGATTTGGGGCATCTAAAGTACATCTCAGATTGGAAATTATCATGCTTAATCGCTTCAAAGGAATCCTGGTGCTTTTCCAGGTACAGTATACTAATTTGCTGAAGTTTAACATGTTTATGAGTTCAACACATGTTTATAGGACATTGACGCGATGATGCGTTAGCATTGGGACAGCTAACATTTCATTCTACGTATAGATGCTTGGACACATGCATCTTTTATTGCTGTGCTTTTTGAGAAACTATAGGGTCTGGTCGTGTAATTTCGGACAGCAGGTAAATTCGGACATACCATTGCAAACAGCGAAAATCAATCTCATCCGTCTCATCAGGATTTTCACTGTTTGTCCATTTAATTTTGTGTTAATTCGCAACAACTGACACAAACAGGAAAGGAAAGGAAACAATGTCACTGTCCGAATTTAACCGCTGTCCGAATTTACCCGACTTTATCCTAATAGTAACCTGCCCTCCGATCTACTCTGGGCATAGTTTAAAACCTGAAATTAAATGGGCTGGAATGGCATGAAATGGACTAGACAAACTGAGCCGTGACACGATAAACCCAACAATGTGGTTGTGCGCCCAGCGCAGACTCAGATCAGCCCTGGCAATCGCCCAGTCTGATCAGACTCGTTGTTATGCGCTTAAAGGGTAGCTTAGGGTCTAAGCTAGCACCATGCGGACAGCGAAGACTCTGATCAGACTGGGCGGATGCCAAGGCTGATCTGAGTCTTCGCTGGGCGCACGACCACTTTGTTTGTTTTCTCGTGTCGCGGCATAACTACAAAGTGCGCCTAGAGCGGCTCAACTACAAGGTGCGCCTGAGATGGTACACTGTACTCCTTCATGAGTGAATTTGCTCCCGTACGGGATTTTTTTTTGTAAGGGTACCATCCCAAATCAGTGGAAGAAAGGGGGAGCCATTATCCCTGCCGGTCCATACCTAGACTGTTCCGCCGCCATGTCTGCAAAGTCCTCTCCATTCCACTCTGATTGCCGTAATGACCCTAAATATTCGGACAGGCCAGACAGGTCTAAACCAATATTGTAGACCCAGATCAAACTGCTCCCCAAGGGTCTATAATGTTTGCCATTCACGTAGCATTATTTAGATCTAAAATCCACTTTCTAAGAATTTTGGAACAGTAATTGTCCAACTTCCGCGTGTCCAAAATCTTAGGATCATTACGATAATTCCATGTTTTAAACTATGTGCGTCTCTCTGACAAGCTGCGTCCGTTCAGTACGAAGGGCTGATACGAGTTTTGGAACTGTTTATTGATAATTGAGCCGTGGCACGACAAAACCACCAAAGTGGCGAGCGCGCCCAGCAAAGACCTAGATAAGCCTTGGTATCCGCTAGTCTGATCAGAGTCTTTGCTGTCGGCATCGACATAGTTTAAACCCTTAGCTACACCTTTAGCGCACAGGATAGACTCTGATCTGACTGGGCCGAAGCCCAGGCTGATCTAAGTCTTCACTGGGTGCAACTGTCACTTTGTTTTTATTTTTTGTCATGTCGCGGCTGATATTCATCTTTCTGAGAAAGCTATTTGAAGATTGCATCAATGTTCAAAATTTGAATGAAATCGTCATTTACATGTAAGAGTTGTTCGTTCAATTACTGCTTGTGCATTAACGAAGCGGACGGATTATTACGCCGGAACCCTTTTCGGTGAATCTGTTTGTCCTTGGGTAGTAACAACATTCGGAAATTTTATAGAATTCGGTTGAAATCTTATACCCCCATTCCACTGGATGACGCTTTGACTGCGCTCTTGGCGATCATGGCGCTTCTCCAAATTTTTCGAAATCGCAGCAGAAGCGTAGGCATTTGCCAAAACTTGGATCTTGTGCGCTTCCAGTACGCTGCCAGTACGCTTCTAATACGATCTCGCCACGCTAGTCACGATGCTGCCGCGATTTAGCTGCGCTTCTGCCACGCTCAACGGACTTCGAGGGCGCTTCTAATACGCTGCTACTACGGCAAAGGATTTCAAGCTACGCTTGAGCTACGCTTATTACGATGCATTTGCGATCTTGCTACGACCTAAGTGCAGGAGCTGCGCTCATGCTGCGATTGTGTTGCGCTTTGTAACCACTTCTATGTAAATCGGCGGAGAATCGGGTCCAGCAGAAGTTAGCCACCAACCTTCAAACATTGATAATATAAAAATTCCAGTGGCTATGGCCCAGCTGGCAATCATGAACTAGTGACTTCAAACAACTCGTCTTGTTCTTTTTGCTGTTCAGGCTCAACTGGGGCCTCTGCTCGGCGTTCTAAAGGGCGCCTATGTGGCTCAGTTTAGAGAGCAAGAGCCTGGCCCCCTGTCAAAAGCAGAAGGCGAAATCCACACCCAGGCCTGGTCAGGAGACTATTTTCATGCAGCCTTTACCGCAGGAGAGGGTATTCCAACTCCTGCTCCTGGCAGCCTGCATCTTGAATGAAACGTGAGAATCGAGTTATGAAACGTCGTTGAACGCGGCGTTTTCATGCCCAGATCGCCATAAGAGCAGAGGAAACGCAGATAAAGCGCCAAGAGCGCAGCGGAAGCGTCGTGGCCGCGCTGTTCATAAATAATAGAGTCGCAGCGGAAGCGGCAAGAGCGCAACGGGAGCGCAACGGGAGCGCAAAGAGCGTAGCAGAAGCGTAGCTGGGTCGCAGACGAATCTCACGGCGCTGTCGGCACGATCCCGCTGCGCTGGTGCTGGGTTGCTCCCGCTGCTGCTGCGTTCATGAATTTCGAGCTACGTTCTTACTACGCTTTCGTTGCGCTTTGAGTCCACGGCGCTTCCGCTACGTAAATTTTGAGCAGAGTCAAAACAAGCGCCGTGACTTGGCGATCATGCCGCTTCTGATACGCTTTCACTGCGACCTAGAAGCTTTTCCTGCGCTGTTGCCGCTTCTGCTACGATTCATGGCGCTTTGTCCAAAATTTCGGAGCGCAGTGGAAGCGCCGTCCAGTGGAATGGGGGTATTAGGAAGGGGATACATCCACAATATTTGTCAACGAACAGTGCAATGGAGCCCTTTCTAATAGACCGTTTTTGTTTTCAGAAAAGTGTTCCCAAATGAGGTCGAGAATGATGTCAACCTCCTTTAAGATAGAGTCTTCAACTTTCCTCTATAGATTCATATGTCATGCAGCCATAATTTTTCCAGGTAGATCTTGTTTCGACGATTGGACATGTTGCATGCAACAGATTTGAGGCAACATTTTTTCTGAAAAATAAATAAATAAATAAATAAATAAATAAATAAATAATGAAAATAAAATAAAATGAAAAAGGCTTGATAAAACATAAGGATACTAAGCGGGCAAATGACAGCACTATGACGACATACTGACGTCGATGCAAAGTCATTACGTCGCATTTACGTCAGTACCGCCTCATTTCATCGTCATGTGCCTGCTAGGTACACTTGCATGTTTTTCCCTCCATTTTTACAAAGGAAGACATCTTCTGTAACTTCCTGTGTGCTTTCTTGGACGACGAAATGGTCCAAAGAGACCTCTTAACCCTTCCTTGACTAGTGGATTTGTCCAGCCCGGGCCTATCATAAGGATGAAACCATTTCTAGTTTTAGACCGGGTCTTTGGTGAATGTTTTCTCTTTTATTGTATTTTTCATAGAATTTCCTGTAAGTAAACAGTGTAGACCCTGATCAGACGCCGCAGAAAGCGGCGTCTGAACTGGGTCTGCACTGTTGGCATAATAACATGAAAGGGTTGCCAGTCTGAAAAGGGATACTACCCTAAAAACGGGTTTCCAGTCTAAACAATTTTCTCATGGAGGAGCGTATTAGAGCTTTCAAAAATAAATCCGCTTGAGAAGCACGGTGAAATGAATCTGGCCGAGTTGCCTTCTCAGAATCTGTACCCACTGACTTTCAGTTTGCTCAAAAGAAATATTGAAAAAAAAATATAATATCCCTCACGCCCACATACGGTAGCGTCGGGTTACTTCGGACAGCGGGTAAATTTGGACATACCATGGCAAACAGTGAAAATCCAGATGAGACGTCTCATCAGTATTTTCACTGTTTGCCCAGTTAATTTTGGTTGAATTCCAAACAACTGGCATATAAAGGAAACAATGTCACTGTCCGAATTTACGTGCTGTCCGAATTTACCCGACTTTGCCCATCTGCCGTACGGTAAATGTACTGTAAGCACTGCATTGCGCGCGCGTGTGTGAACTTGTTCTTGTCTTTCGATAAAGGAGTCTCAACTCATACATGCAATGTCGGTGACGGCTTAATGAGCAGATTGCTGACGTAACATCTTTCCTTAATAGAGTATGACATTTAAGATATGGTTTTAATTTCTGAAGTTTTAGATCTCAAGAGCAGACACGATGATTGTGGATACTATAGTTTGATGTTTGTTTATGATAATGAGAAGCAAACAACGGTAAATATGCGTAATTAGTCTGAACTATTGTTTCAAGACTTAAGTTCTTAAATGATCTGTCGGAGAAATCTTTAATCGCATTTTCAAATTTCGTGTCAAATTCCATGTTACAAGTATCATGTATCAAGGGCAACAACCTACGTCATTCGGCACATCACAAATTGATTAAAGAACAACTATTCGGACAGTACCAACAAACTCCTTTATGTTTAGAAAAGATTGCATGCACAATATGTAAAGGAAACTTTTTCCCAATGAAACTGACCTGCTGAAATGTGAAAGAATTTTCAAACGTTTTGACACAATACTTTGTGGGTTTGGTCGAAAGGTTTCAATGTAGTAAGATTGTACTTTTACTAGCGCAACTTTGCGAAACAAAGACGGACTTATGCAATACCCTTCTTGTGAGTCTTCGTGCGCTTGTGCATGCGCGTGTGTCTGCGTGCGCCTTTGCAAAATCTTCCTTTTTTGCGTTTATTCTCAGTTTCTAAGTTACCACAAGGGCTAGAATCTTCAAACTTACTCAACAGATACTTCTGGGGTAGATCTACTAGAAGCAGCGATGCAGATCGAGCCATGTACTAAATTTCACGGTTAATTGATCAAAACAGAGAGTCAAATACATGTATCCACCTTTTGCGTTTAGCTCAGTTTCCAAGCTACTACAAGGAATAGAGTCTTCAACTTTGCTTCATAGATTCATATGTAATGCAACCATGCGTTTTCCAGGTAGATCTTGTTTCGACGATTAGACATGTTGCATGCAACAGATTTGAGTCAAACACTATAAATTATAGATGGTGTGTTTACACGTCGACACATGTTGCATACAATTTATTTATTTTAAAGCCATCAAAACTGACTTGCGACAACAATGCTATACAAGTATTTTACTTCCTCTGAAATCTTAGCATTGACAAACATTATCCTTCGCAAAGTAGGAATTCTCAATTTGTATTATTCCGGCATTCTAGAATTGCGCAAGGGAATCGGTTGGTTTAAAGTGTCTCTGCGCAAAGTGGGAATCTTTCGAACAAAGTGAGAATCTAATGTTTTATTGAAAGAGAAATACACAATGTACGGAGATGATAAAAATATCACCTTTAAGTCATTAGATGACGATACTCTTTTTCTTTTTTTTCCAAATATTTTCCTTCTGCAATTTTGCCAAAAAATACCACCTTTAACAAAGAAAACCGATATTTGAACAATGGTGTCATCAATCGGAGCACCGCTCGGTCAATTCCGTGAATAAGACCTCGGATGTATGTCGGCGGAGAAATAGGTTGCAAAATGCGACATTTTGTTCGCCGGAACAAGTATACGCCAAAGACATAGCTCTCTATGTCTACGAACGACAATTAATTCTCGACGTGAGACCTTTTCAGCTACTGCACGGACATTCATTTACTGCTTTGCTTTCGTCAAAACAAAATAGTCAATTATTGATGCCGAGGCAGAAAATACATTTGTTTTTTTATTTAAGAAATAGATCAGCCCTAGCAGTGAATTGTTGAGTAATAATTCACTGTTGAGAGGTCAGTTGTAAAGAAGATCATATCACGAGCTCGGAGCGCGAGTGATATATCTACTTACAACTTACTGACAAAAAGTGAATTATTACTCAACAATTCAATGCTAGAGCTGAACTATTTCGATTCTAACACTCACAATTGCCGAAAAATTATTCTTTTCATTCAAACTCTCCCAACCTTCCTGCCAGCGCGTTCATGCTCCCGCCAATATTCTAAACTGTATCTAAGATAAAGTACGTTTTCATGGCGATTTTAGAAAGAAAAAGAGACGTTACACCGTCTAACGTCTCAAAAGGACACAAAATAACGTCAGTAGTTGTAGTGACGTCAGCAATTAGACTCCCGCGCTCCGAAACAGTGAATTGTTGCAGAATAAAACATGGTAAATTTCCATTGCTTCTATAGTCGCACTGTGTTAGAATCACATGCACTCGACGAAAAATTTCTAAAATTCTCATATATTATGAAATGTTAGTCTGTCTACCATCTCTCTATCAAATTTCAAGTCGATCGGTTGCGATATAAGAAAGTTACTAAATATCCCACTTCGTAGTAAATAGAGTCAAGGTGCGACACTACCGCCACTTTGAAAATATGTTTACCTTTTCCAGTCACCTTATTCTCACCTGTATAATATGCATGTCACTTCCATATTGGAAAACAATGTACATATATACACTTACCTGCAATCAAATCATTTCCTGCCAGTGACGGATAATGCGAAATTTACACCAAAATTCTAAATCACGACGAGAAACAGGGTAAAATGACGGAAGTCAACAAATCCGGGCTTGCGCATCGCCGTCCCTATTGGAAAATCCACAAATGCGAGCTCGTTGATTGGTCAACGAACGAACAAGTTTAAATTTCCGCGTGATTTGAAAACTTTCAATTTGGGAAATTTACGTCATCAAAGCACGCGCTACCTGAAATTCCGGGGAAAATCCCCCGATTTCATCACTTCCGTCAATGAGCATATTTTCAAAATGGCGGTAGTGTCCCACCTTGACTCTGTTTAGGGGAGACCGGGGATAGTTGATGCACTTTTTAGACTTTTTGATATATTTCGTGACCGGACTGCCCAATATTGATCGTCTTTGTATATACTAAAAGCTCTGTCTTTTCTGCATTTAAAATCAAATAGTAATCTTTGAATTTTGTTATATTTCCCCTCCCTTTAAGTAGATTTCTTTGGCAAGTCGAATGCATCAACTTGCCCCAGTAGTGGGGCATGTTGATGCAACGTTTTGGGCAAGTTGATACAGATTCTTTTTCTTGCCTTTGCAAGTCCATGCAACGAAAACTACAGTAAATTTACCGTTTGTATAGACAAATGGAGGTTTCCTTGCTTTCTAGTTAGATGCATTTATCAAAATTATTTTAGCCGTTGAAGTTGTCTCCAGCAAAAGATTTCTAGAAGGGATAGTTCCACGATAAAATGATCAAAACATTCTATACTTTTATTTCTGAAACTTTGGAACATTTTTAAAAATGGAAAAAATATCATATTGTCATAGATGAAATATTGAATAAGCCGGGGCCCAGCAATTCGTACAGTTTACATGTGCGCCCAGCGAAGACTCAGACCAGCCTGTGTATCATCACATTTGGGTCAGAGTCTTCGCAGGTCACACGAAAAGGTAGAATCCTTAGCTAGTTATACAGCGCACAGCAAAGACTCTGATCAGACTGCGCGGATGCTCAGCATATATCATTGAATATTCGCTGGGCGCACATGTAAATTGTAGGAATTGCTGTGACATGGCTCGAATGCCAATGTATATTTGTTTGAATATGATAAAATACATCGTATTCTAAAATACAACAAATTCGAAATGCTTAAACTATTTTACATAGTTCTACATCAGTTAGAGATCTAGTCTATCCAAATATTGTGAACAGCTCATGCAGTACAGTGGGATTCTATGGTGCATCAACATGCCCCATGCTCATTGCATCAACTTGCCCCAACCATGCCCCACGTGACATTCAGCAAGCTAGACAATTAATACACAATGTTTTTCTTCAGAAGAGCGTACGATTTTGAAGATGAAAGATTTCTCTACCTGTGTGCTTAAAAGAATTATGAACAACCAGAAACAAATGCGCGCTATACGAAAACTTGCAAAATACCATAAATTTACTTAGATGTGTCAAAAATGAACTTTTCCAAATTCTCATTTACCGTCCAAATTCCGCAGAACTTCCGGAAAAGGTGGCTGCTGTCAATTACTACTTTAATTCGTCATTTCTGACGTCCATCATGACGTCAATGTAATTTTATTCCCACTGCATCAACTTGCCCCGTGCATCAAATAGCCCCGGTCTCCCCTACTACGAAGTGGGATGTTTAGTAACTTTCTTATATCGCAACCGATCGACTTGAAATTTGATAGAGAGGTGGGAGACAGACTGTTGAACATTTCATAATATATGAGAATTTCACAAATTTTTCGTCGAGTGCCTGTGGTAAGAATTTAATATTTACTCGGTGCGACAGTGCGGCCACCTTTGTTTGTGTCGTTGTACCTAACAACAGTCGTGTGACGTAAGTAGTCCCACGTCATACATTCGAGGTTGATTCACGAAATTGGCCGAGCGGTGTTTCGATTGTGGTTTCATCTGTCCCTTTGGCAACACGCTTTTAATCCGCGATCAAGTCAACAAATAGATGAAGGAAGGTTAATCTGACCATAACGATGTCCAGTATAATCAGTTAGCCAGTTACTGTAAGAAATTCTAAATATTGGGACAGATACTCGGAACAAACAGTGAAGACCCGATCAGACTGCTCTGTGACCCCCACATACAAAAACCCATCCACATGGCCGCCGCTACGTCATAATCCTTATATGCAAATGAGTTACTATATACATGTATAGTACCAAGATGGGGAAAGTAGGTAAGTTACGTCGTCTTTGTTTACAAGTAAAAGTGACCCCTATACTACTGTTGACGTATCCTTTCCAGTTGGAACGCAGCTCCAAGGAGTAGGGATATAATCAAACACATAGCAACGAATTTTTGTTCGAAATTGTCGCCATCAAAATGGCTATCGACGAACCCCATTGTACTTTCACATCACCATACAGATTAATCAAATCGCCCCACCGGTTGAAATTTTAAGAGCACTTTTCTGACTTCCATTATTGAATTTTTCTGTTAAAATAATTCCAGGACATCCTTTTCCGCCTGTGTAATTATTGCCGAAACAGTGCCCTTTACGTCAGCGTCAAGCATGTGAACAAAAAATTACGATTTACAACTTATTCGACTTTCTCCAAAACGCAGACCTATGGCATGATAAATATTGATATATATTCTACTATTATGTGAAATTTCAGAAAATGTGGTTTTGGAACATTTTAAAATTGCAAAACAGCATATGACCGACCGGTTTGAAAACAATCCCAAAATGGCGTCGAAATCATGCCAGCCTTACGCGCTATGTATTCAAGTGCTGCCAAATTAACAAACTTACAATTCGGCCTGTCCGTAGAAACGTAACACCTCTCACTGATTAATCTTCAACCAAGACCGAATAAAACAGTCAAGCAAACACATTTTATTCATATTTTATTGTCAGATACAATAATGTCAACTCTCATCTCTATGCTCTAGCAAAACGTAAACACAAGCTTATGACGTGATTTTGAATCGATTAGAAGTTTGTATAATCATGGCTTGAAAGACGGACTTAATCAGCAATTGATGTTTATTTAGGTACAGTTCATGCTATCGTTCAGGATTAGCCTTTCCCCTCATACATGTAACTGAACGGTAATTTAACGGTTATTTCTTTTTTTAATTAGCAGATCACGCGCTTGATTTCAAAAGTCAAATAAACGGTTGTATGTGAGTAACCTGGGAGGGATGAGAAATGCCCCCCCCCCCCCCCTCTTCGTGGGACGGTTAGAAGCAGGAGTGTAGGGGTTATTACACTTTACGCACAATTATGTTTATCCTTTGAGAGCAAGAATAAGAGGTGGGCCCCAAAGATACTTTATATTGCCGCTGCTATTGAAATCTTGTTCAATTTACAAATACCAGTATCATCAAATATGGCGATACCTGTTGAAATTTTGTCTATCTGACAAAATTATAATACGCACCTGGCTATTAGCGTACAGGCAGTTAGCAGTGCACTGTATGCATGCGATGTTTTTGCATTGCCTGTATAAGTTTGAGAAACTCGTCAGGCATCTGAGTGTGTGTGTGTTTTTTGTGTTTTTTTTTTGTGGGAGGGGGGAGGGGGGGGGGGGTACATTTACAAATCTGCAGGTACACGGGTAGATGTACATAAAATAATAGAATAGAATAGAACATTTATTTCTCCAATTACGAACACTTTCGGTTATGCAGTCACATATAAACAAACAACAAAAACATTTACTAATAATTCAGATCGTGTTTTCCTATTTCTCTATTAAAATGACTGATTTTGCCTCACATTAGAGTAGTCTTGGCGAGGCGGTTCTATAAACAGCCGCAACACGTTTTCATGGACAACTGGCACAAATTATCGTAGACTTATTATCAATACACAACTTTATCAATTTCCTGTTAGTTTTCCTGAACTGGGAGACTCTTCAAAAATTCTTTGCTCTCAAAGGAGGAAATGCTTTCCTTAAAGAGTTTACTCCCATTGGAAAGGTAGGATAAATGAAAAATATTATTGCCGAGATGCTTCCCCTGAAAGTGTACCCGGTTGCCCTAGGCCACACATTTACATGTACACTCTCAATTTCTTTTCAGTTCCTTCCAATGCTTAGCATGTTCATTCTTCATTTGTATGCCGACTAGAATTGTAACATTGTTATTGTCCGGTTCACTAGCAGGCCCGGGTATCTTGCCGGTCACCAGAAGATTTGATATTTTTGCATTTACGAATCGTCCCGAAGGCACATGTAAAGGGCAATCCAGTACACTTTATACTCAACTCTGAGCTTAATCATCATTCTTCATACTCTGCGTCCTGACATTAAATAATTGGGCAGTCGATTTCCGAATCGAATAGGACAACAGTCGAAATACATTCATTCGGCCATGATAGGAATTGAGCTAGCGGCCTTCAGATTCTCATCTGAACACTCTAAGCTACCAAATGTGGTGATGTGCGGGAAGATTTTCACTTTTTCCTTACTGTAGTATTTTCTGAGGGTCAGTACATGTAAGTACTTGCAACAAGCAAAGACTAAGATAGCTTGCACTACAAATGATGAACAGCTTGCATGTGTGCATTCTCTTATGGATCTTGGCTGGTAGTTTTTTTGTTCATGCACATTTTGCTAAATGAAAGCAATGATGGGTTGCTTGAACAAGTATACAAAGTTCATGCGTATTTCAACAGTTCCTCACACGCCCGCTATTTTCAACTTTCAAGCAGATTGTTTAAGTATACTGTCAAAGGTCTTTACGCTTATTCGGGATGTGGAATTTGCCAAAGTGGAGCGATTCGTACAGCCCCGGATCCAGGGGGTGGGCTTTGGGGCTGCAGCCCCGCCATTTGGCCTCTGTGTTATGTATAATATGTAGTCCTCCAGATAAAAAGAAGTATCTGATGACAGTTTGAGAAAAAATATCCAATGTGGTTAGATCAGAATATTCAAAATATATGTTGCGATATCTCATTAGAATCGCCTCGGGGAGGCAATTCTAATGAGATGTCACAACATATATTTCAAGGATTTTTTTTTTATAAAAATTCTCTTGAAATTGAACCATAAATATGTCATATTTTCAAGCCCCCTCCCCCACACACATACATTTCGGCACCTCCCAGCCCCACCAGTTATCCAGAGCCCCACCAGTACGTGATGGTCTGGATCCGGGCCTGTCGTATACAGTTTAAGTTGATGTACAGTACTTTGCTTCCACGGAATAAATGGCTGCTTTTGTGCCACGTGCCAAACATCGAATGGCACGTAGCAAGCCTCCAAATTTTCCCCCACCTCCCACATTCGCACACCCCGACACATTTTCAGGCTCATCATCGAACACACGAAATGCTCTTCGTAACTTAATTCAGAACGGAAAGAGTTTGCTTGCAAGCCAATCAGGGTTTTGCTTTTCGCTTATATATATAGTTTTGTATCTTGAAGCAGTCTTGTTAGATTAAGCAGATGTTGCTGTTATCATATCCGACAAGATTCTTCTTTCCCTGCACTGTAAAAAAATTCCGTAGATTTTACTGTAGAATACCTGGCAATCAGCTGCCAGTCCATTTCCCGTTATTTTTTACGGGCGCCCGTAAACATTGGCGGAACCATCACGCAGAGTAGGGTAGAATAAGACAGGTATTGTTTTGGTCATGTAGCTCTTCAACACTATAAAGGTATTTTCGAGTGTGGTCAGTTAGCATATCTCTACCGTATCAAGATTTCTAAAAAAATGTTTTACAGGCAAACGCCCGTTAAAATAAGGGAAAATGGACTGGCAGCTGGTTTCCAGGTGTTCTGCCGTAAAATCTACTTAAATTTTTTACAGTGTGTTGCGGCTCAGCTGTTGGTAAGATTCAAATGGTTGTAATAAATCTCAGTATGTGTAACAACAATGAAGCTAAATCGGGCAGAGAGAGGGAGAGAGAGAGAGAGAGAGAGAGAGAGGGAGAGAGAGAATACGCTGTCACAGCAACGACTGCTCAAGTCATGTTTGGGACCTATACATCACTCCAGGCATCAGTCAAGATGAATTCCCCCACTTCCCTGGCCCCCACCCACCCCACCCTCGTCACAAACCGCCTCCTTCCATCCCCACCTGGCTTGTTTCTTTCTAAGTAACTTGAGCCGTCGACGCGAGAAAACCAACAATGTGGTTGTGCGCCCAGCGCAGACTAAGATAATCCTGGGCATCCGCCCAGTCTGATCAGAGTCTTCGCTGTCTGCAGGTATAGCTTAGACCCTTAGCTACCCTTAAAGCGCTTAGGGAAGACTCTGTGCAGACTAGGCGGATGCCGAGGCTGATCTGAGTCTGCGCTGGGCGCACAACCACTTTGTTGATTTTCTCGTGTCGCGGCTCATATGTTCTCTGTAATTGTTGAGCAAATTATAAAATCAGATCGTAATTTTTTCGAAAACTAAACAAACAAAACGACAAGAAAGAAACTCTTTACTTCGTACTGGTGCATTTCATGTTCGACTTATAATCTGTTTACATGGCATGCGGAATGGCAATCTAGCTCGAGGCAATATACGTCATTTTCTTTTATTACGTCACAACATTTGACAGAAAACAGATGACTGTTTGAAAGATAAATAATATTAGAAAAGGATATTATTTTTTACAAATTTGAGTGGCAGAACGTCAGATTTGTACAATGCCAATCAGGTCAGCAGTCAGGTAAGGTACATATGTACGTTCTACCAGTTTGTAGTTTATTTTAGCTAACTAAACTCCGAAATTTTTCTCCTCTTCAAGTATTTAGCAATCTTAGCTAATGTTTGACAAGCTGTCGACGTCAATTTTGTGTCTAAATTGTGGCTGTCCGGCAAGTATTGCTGGTGCTCATATCACGTGCAAGACCGTTTCCTGAGCGTTAAAACTACAGATGCCATCTTTTATTTTGCAATTTAAAAATGTTCCAAAACGATATTGCTTGAAATTTCACAGGCAGAAAGAAGAAATAATAAAGTTTTCGATGGCATGGTCGTGCGCATTGGAGAAAGTCTCAGCTTTCTGTAAATTATGTTTTATGTTGATGCAAGTTTTCGGTAGAATCAAGATAGAGTATTGTACTTTGACGATGAATATTTTAGCATTTCGAGCAATTTTGGCCCTGAATTTTGTTGAGAAAGCCTGCTGCATACTAGTTAGCAAAACATTTTTATGTGTTTAATCATTTTAATATAGCCAATACCTCTAAATACATTTGAGAATAATGGGAAATTTCGTCAAGAACCATGTTCGCCATTTTTTGGGCCTATTTTTTCATGTGGAAGGATCCACCGTTGTAAATACAATCACCGCTTTTCGAGGGTTTGCGTTCCAACTGTTCAAAACTCAGTTCGCACTAAATTTGCTAAAGGACGTTGCAGTAGGAATGAATATACTCTTAGTGAAGAGGTCTTTTTACGGATTGACCCCTAAATGGCAAGGGTAGAAGAAATAATAATGATTATAATGATAAAAAGGCAGAGACGCGTCGGCTGAAAGTGTGCCAATTATCCTAAAGGAATCCATTATGGAAATGTGTAATTTCAAAGATAATTTGAGCCGCGACACGACAAAACCATTAAAGTGGCTATGCGTCCAACGCAGACTCAGATCAGCCTGGGCATTCGCCCAGTCTGATCGGAGTCTTCGCTGTCCGCATGGAGGTAGCTTAGCCCCTTAGCTACCATTTAAGTGCTGAACAAAGACTCTAATCAGACTGGGTGGATGCCCACGCTGACCCTAGTCTGTGCTGGGCGCACAACCACATTGTCGGTTTTGTCGTGTCGCGGCTCAAATGTGTAATTTTAAAGATAATTTAGTCAAAATTTCTTGTAATCAGAACCAGGAAATATCACTGATACTACATCTTGCGACTTGCAGCAATTTGAATTATACACCCCCACTTTCCCCCATGTAAGGGTATTGGCATAATTGAAATTACCGTTAACTACTAAAAGAAGGACACCTTTTATAATGATCGTAGTCTCCTAAGATTGATTGATTTGATGCTTAAAACGTCCACTGTAAACAGCTAAGGTCATATCCGGACGGTCAGTTAACCTAACCACACTATTCCTGGGCAGGCTTAGACCTCCTAAGCTGTTAACCAATACTAAGTGCACATAATTTCGCCAGTAACTAACAACTGCCCTTCTTGAATCAGCGGAAGGAGAAACGAAAATATGTGGCCAGACCGGGTTTCGAACCCATGACCTCTGACTTATGGGTCAGGTGCCCTACTGATTGCGCTACGCGGCCCGGCTGGTCTCCTACGAATCAAGCAGTTTGTTTTAAGGCAGTATCGCGTCTAAAAGATGCAGCTTGAATAGCAAACCGCGTAGACCTGATAAGAAAGCTCCTTGGTCTGATCCGGGTCTGCATTTTCTGCTCAGACAGTCAGTCCGAATTTTTAGATTTTTGGCTTGTACATAGGTTTGGACTGTGTCGCGTAAACAGGTGAAAATACAATATTGCATACGCTGTAAGCAAGACTAAAAAGCCTACGCATTCATGCAGTCTGTTCAGTCTCTAGTTCCGACAACACTCACCGAACTGGAGGAATTCGTCAAACGAAAAGCGCGTATTAAAAAAAAATCAACGATAGAAGTAACAAAATCAAACAAAAACAAATACTGTGTTTTAACTTCCTTTTTGACGCTATACCACCAATATCTTGTGATAATGACTTCTAGATTGCTTGAAGTTACAAAGATACTTGAGCCGTGACACGAGAAAACCAACAATGTGGTTGTGCGCCCAGCGCAGACTTAGATCAGCCTGGGCATCCGCCCAGTCTGATCAGAGTCTTCGCTGTCCGCATGGAGGTAACTTAGACCCTTAGCTACCCTTTGAGCACTTAACGAAGGGTCTGATCAAACTTGGCGGATGCCTAGGCTGATCTCAGTCTGCGCAGTGCGCACAACCACATTGTCGGTTTTGTCGTGTCGCGGCTCACTTAAGAAATTTTAGTTCAAGACACACTTCCAATCTTGCTTAAAGCAAGCGTAAGGCGTTGTAATGACTGAAAATGAGAATACTTTCTTGATGTTGCTGTATGTTGACCTGGTGGCTTGCTGTTAAATAATAACCATTAGACAGACATTAGGTAGCGAGACAGCAGCTTTCTGTACTAAACGGTTCATTTGACCTATATAGTTACTTCCTCGTCACATCTTTTAGTGTGTCATGCCTGGTTCCCGCGTACTTTTATCCCCTTTTAAGGTTTGATTACACGGCGACAGATGTTGCATGCATAGGGAAGAATATATTCTCAGCTTAATAGGGAAATGTATAGAAGCTCATAAATAAATTCCGTTTTCTTATATAATATATTTTCCGACATTAAATAATAACGTCTAGCACGATCTAGCACGAAAGAGCATTTCAAGCTCTTTAATCTGGTATGAAAATCATAGAAATGCGTCAATGAGAAGTTTCTTCCATCAGAGCCCATAGTTTTCTTTTTATAAACCATAAGTTTCTTAACACAATTCATTCAAATTACGCGAATCTTCGTTTTTGGGCCTAAATAACATATATAAATTTAACAGTTGCGAATCTTTTATAACGTACATGACGTATGAGCTGAAAGCTGTTATTCCACTGATTAAAATGATGTATTTCTACATACAGAGTTAAACGGGAAATTTCTTCCCTGAACGCCTAATTTTGCTACATTGTAACTATTGATTCGAAGCTTGGTCGAAAATTTTCCAAGACACTGGAAAGGAAAGCAATCTCATTTGCGGCCAAGGGCTAAAATTTACAGGTAGTATAGAAATATCGATTTGACACCGTAACGCGTTTTCTGCCAGATGACACGGGCAACATGTGTCACCGTGTAAACATGCCGAAACATATGTTTCATGACAAGAATCTGTTTACCTCTAGGTACAACCTCGCAGAAACCCCTTCAGTCAAGGTAACTATTTTAGAAACATCAATACTTGATTGCCACTAAAACCCTATTGTTACTGACCTCTAACGGTTGTAATGTAAATTTGCCTATAAAATTAGTCAGATTTTTTTTTTGATATACCGAAGAATTTCTCTTGAAATTTGTTCCACTCCACTTCCAATAACTGATTTTAAACTTATTTTCTGATTTTTTAGAATATGGACTTCAATTTTGGGCGGAAAAAGCCAGTTTCTATAATTAAAAGTAATAGAAACAGGAATTTATTTAAAGGTTCTCTCCCCCATCCATGCCTTAGCTAGCTACTTTGCAAGTATGCGTGTACTATTGTAATACACATTATATATGGTTGGCAACTTGAGGCAGGGGTTGGGGGGAGGGGAAGATACTCCACAGCTAAGAAACTGAGAAGTGGGTGGGGTAATTACACCCTTTGTATCATAAACACAGACTAAAGTCCTTATCATTTTAAAACATCGCATACAATGAGTAACCGTAGTTTGTACATCTATTTACGCATATTGATCAAACAAAATTTCAATATTTGGCAAAAACCGAAAAATGGACTTATTTTCAGAGATCCAAATTTTCTCCTACCCCTCTTAATAAAGATTATTTAAATAAGTCTGGATGCTTCATAGTTTTTTTTTCAAAATCACGCTTAAAACTCCCTTTTGATGCATATGCCTACATATCAATGCCAAATGTTTCAATTTTTGCTCCCTAAGGAAGCTGCAATAATATGAGCCGCGACACGACAAAACCAACAATGTGGTTGTGCGCCCAGCGCAGACTCAGATCAGCCTGGACATCCACCAAGTCTGATCAGACTCTTCGCTTAGCGCTTAAAGGGTAGCTAAGGGACTAAGCTACCTTCATGCGGACAGCGAAGACTCTGATCAGACTGGGCGGATGCCCAGGCTGATCTGAGTCTGCGCTGGACGCACGACCACATTGTTGGTTTTGTCACGTCGCGGCTCATATGTTGAAGCAAAATTGCAAAGATACAGTCAGAGGTCCTTTATCTTTTTCATGTTAAATTCACAGCTGCAGCTAATATTTGACGATTCAATTTATCTTCAAGGACACTTATTCACAGGTTGTTTTAAATTGCCTAAAAATGCTCTAAAGCCGTAGTTTGTTCCCTAAAGTATGTTGTATACAATGTGTCTAAACATCGAAACATATCTAACCGGTGACAGGACACATGCGTCCAGCAACATGTGTCGAATCGTTAACCCACTTTTAGAGGTCAAACTTCTAAAACCAGGTCTAGGAGAGTACTTGCAAATTCTAACATGACGTTCACGTATTCCCATTGAGCGTATAGGAAGCGGCGCCGTGTGAAAATTTGTAATAAATCAAGTTGCTAACGCCCGGCGTGCACTTATCGCGCCTTGATGACGTCGGATGTAAACATTTAACTTCTGGTGACATCCATCGCAAAAGAGTGCATTTGACAACGTCGCAATATCCTTGCATTTTCAGAATCGAAATAAGTTTTCCTTACCGGTAAACTATCGCTGGTTAACACATGTGTTGTCTGGCAGATACGAATATATCGTGAATTAATATTTCGTCATCTACCCTCCAGCAACATGTGTTAATCTGCGATAATCCACGGGTAAGAAAAATTATTTGAGCCGCGACACGACAAAACCGACAAAGTGGTTGTGCGCCCATCACAGACTCAGATCAGTCTGGGCATCCGCCTAGTCTGATCAGAGTCTTCGCTGTCCGCATGAAGGTAGCTTAAGCGCTTATTGAAGAGTCAGGTCAGATTAGGTGGATGCCTAGGCTGATCTGAGGCTGCACTGGGCGAACAACCACATTGCTGGTTTTCTCATGTCGCGACTCAATAAAAAGAAACGTTGAAAAAAAGAGTAGACCCAGATCAGACACCGCATCATTATCTACACCCTTTGCTTTAATTATGGCTTTTTTCAAAGATAAACGGAAAAATAAATTAGCCAGACCGCCCTTAAACTGAAAATGGACTATTCAAAAAGAGCTAGGTACATGTAGGAGAATCCAATCTTCATAAATGGGTTAAGTGCATGAGCTAAACCATCGGCTTTATAGAATGGCCAATAAATACAACGAAAAGGTAAACATTCGTTTTGAAAAGGAAATAAAGACTACTACGGGTCATGTTTCAGCACGTGCATCTTTAAAATTAGATACGACATTTACTGTCAATAACATTATGTTTTGAAAACAAATTTCTAATATCAGGTTCAGTGTCTTTTATGATGAAAATTGGTCTGCCTTTTTCGTAAATGAAAGGCAAAATGTACATAATCACAATTAAACAGTGATAAAATGAAACAGCGATTAACGCCCAGTGTCACCTTTCATACAGTTGTTCCCGTACATCTTCGGGCATTTCAATAAATCAGTGTAACTACTACAAGCGTCCTAGAATTCAGCACAAACAATATGGCGTTGTTTGTCTTAATGTTCCTGGCATAATATGAAATACTACAAACCCCGATTAGATCTTGGAACAGTCCGGTCTGTGACCATACTGTTTGCTCAAACATATTTGTCCCAATATCTTGAGACTCTGTGTTTTACAAAAGTTTGTTCCCTCTGTTTCCGTCATATTAATTTTGGACACTGTCATTGAGGGTACAACTGAACTTTGCAATTATTACACTGATTGACATGTTTTGGGTCGTGGTTAAAACGGAAAGGTCGATCAAATTCTGCGAAAATAAATCATTTTTTATTCAAACAACTAGAAACATTTTTTTCCAGAGAAATACTGTTGTCCCATACCAGCTAATTCTTTACCCCTCCAATATCGACCAGCGCATTCCCGCGCAGATGTATCATTTTTCCTGAACTTTGCTGCGTTGATTTGATTTAACAAGTTTTGTCGAAAGTGTCAGAATGTTAAGGCCTTCTGTGCCCGACGAGATGGGATCGAGATCCCTAAAATCTCACATTTCTACGCTTGACATAGTTATGTATCCCTATAAGCCTGATGAAATTCCACCCAGTGGTTCAAAAATAAATTTTAATTAAACTTTAAAGGTATGAGTGCTTCTACCAGAATCTAACCAGCTCTTTCAATTGTCTTGACGATATGCCCATGCAAGTTTTGGAAAATCCGTCCACTTGTTGAAAAGATATCGCACATGCAAAACACTTGCATAGAAGTGAGATCAAGGTCACGAGAAACTACACAGCTCTTAAACGTGTCACAATTGTATATCCATGAAAGTCTGATAAATATCCAGACATTGGTTCAAGAAGGGAAAATTTTACGTTTGCAAGTTGGCTTTTGTGCGAGGTAAAAATGTGATGTATGTCATGCGAAGTCAAAAATATGATCAATGCAATGAAATGCAGATGGGAATATCAGACAAACTTAAAATTTTCATCCAAAAAATGGTCACAATATATCAACTTATTTGTGACCCTGGCATTTAATATATTTTGTTTTCCTTTTATTCTAGCATGACGTTCACGTTTTCCTCATTAAGCATAAAGGAAGTGGCTTCATGTAAGACATAGAGGATCTTACATGAGTGCTCATGTATTGTTGAATTTATTAAACGAGTTGGGGAAACAGATAAGATGCGAGGCTTTGCCGAGCATCTTATCGGTTTTCCCCAACGAGTTTAATAAATTCAATAATACAGAAGCACGAATGCAAGATTCTGTTTATCATATGACTCTAAAATCGCATTTTATTAGCAAGATTTGCACTAAAACGTCACGATTTCGCCATTAGAAAACGCGACGTTTTTATGGACGTCAACGTATAACGTTACGACGTAATTTGCATATTTAATCCACTAGTGGATAATCTTTTTTAATGCATGGTTTATTACACTCTCAGATGCGAAGCCATATGATAAATTCTGATATATCACGTTGCGAAAGTTACAATGTGCATATTTCGCGCCTTTATGCCGTCGGATATAAACACGTATTTCTATCGACGCCCGCATAAATTTACTCTGAAGGAAAACTGTCGCAAACCTGCATTTTCAGTATACAAAGCTAGACTCGAATTTTTATTTTACCGGTATTTTATCGCTGACCAACACAGTGCGCCTATGGAAGCAATGGGAAGTTTCCGTGTGTTATTCTGCAACAATTTACTGTTTCGCAGCGCGTGAGTCATATTGCTGACATAATTGACAATGACTGACGTATTTTGTGACGTTTTTAGACGTTAGACGGTGTAAAGTCTCCTTTTCTTTCTAAAATCGCCATAAAACGTACATTTACGTTAGGTGCAGTTAAGAATATTGGCGGGGAAATGAACGCGCTGGCAGGAAGACTGGGAGAGCTTGAATGAAAGGAATACTTTTTCAGCGGTCTTGAGAATTAGAGTCGAGCTCTAGCATCAATTTTGTTAGTAATTATTCACTGGTTGTAGGTCAGTTGTAAGTAGATATATCAATCGCACTCCTCGCTCGTGATATGATCTATTTTACAACTGACCTCCTAGCAGTATATTGTAGCTCAACAATTCACTGCTAGAGCTGAACTATTTCTTAGTTAACGCATGTGTTTTCGGGCGTATACGAATATTAATTCACTCCGGCTTCGTCGTAGAGAGTAAATATTTCGTGATATGCCCTCCAACATTTTGTATTACTCAGTTTTCACGAGTTAAGAAAGCGCGACAATAAGTCTGGCAAAGGAACATTTCTGTTATAATAGTTTTAAACCGTAATTGAATTTACCCATTTAGTAGGAGCAGTTGCTGTCGAAGTACTCGCACGCCATTACTTGTAATGTTACGTCGTTACATTTCGATCCAAGGGAATTCAATACGTCTTCTTGAAAGTCTGTAAATCAGTGAGCTGTCTGTAGAAGTTGAGAAAATATTCAGTGGCATCTGGCAACAGTTGACATTTTGACGTCCCTAATACGACGAATTGGCAACGAATGGATATAATACATGTACAAGGGTTCAATGGGTAAGATATAAAGGTACAGTTGGCAAAAATTGGTAAAATATCACGGGCACGGTATCAGGAGGCACAGCCACGGATTATCAGCCTCCTAGAGATCTTAATCACGAGAATCGAAACAACATGAAACGGGTTAAATTGATTGTATGCTTTTACCTCACTGCTGAGCCACAAAGTAAGTGTTATGATCAAGGAAACAGCATTTGTTCCTACTTGCATGGTTTTGATATCATTATTGTCAAAATAAAAGTCATCCACATGCACAATTTCTGAGACTTTAGCGTCATATCACCTTCGAGATTACGCAAAAACCTTTCAAGTTTGACAGCTCCCATGGTCAGGAACAAACAATAATTGATTTATTAAGCTTCAAAGGCTATTTTACCTGACATTTGGTTATTTCCTGGTCTCTGTTTATCAGACATCGGTTTAAGACCTGTTCAAATAATAAATTTATCACATTATGCAACAAAGTTTGATAACAAATGTGTTTTATGTCAGTAAGTGTTATCCCGCCCTTCGTAGACTTGTCTATGTGTGCAGCTAAGCGAAGACTGATGACAAACCAGGAAGGTAAAAATATAAATTAGACACCTTAAATGTGAGACTGGAATCGACAGATAGGTATTTGGCATATCATATTAACTGTTTCTGGTAAACGTTTTTTCTTTTCTTTCTAGAACAGTCTAAAACAAGACTGACTTCCAATCGACATACATCTTAACGGATTTTGGATTTCATTCTCATTTCATTGGAATATTCCGGCTTGGTGTGGGTTCACTCTGCATCAGATTACTGTGTCTCCTTTCTCGGACCACGAAAATGAGGTGACACAATGGGCGTTGCCTGCTCTCGCGAATTTACGGCTGCTGTGTTTCGTGTATGGCGTAAATAATAGCGAATCAGTTAGAAGTAGAGCGGTCAAAGTACCAGCATTATAAGTTCGAACTCGTGACATCGACAAATCCAAAATACTTAGATACACAGACATGAACCCACAAACAGGAAGTGTAATCAGGAGCTCACGAGTAGTAAGCATCACCTGCCTATTATAAAACACCCGCTATGTCTATTTATCTACTGTAAAAGTCAGTGAAAATGAAAGTCCTGTAACTGAACGCCAAACAATGTTTCGGCCATGGCTATCAGGATGGAAATAAGTTTGAAAACGGCCACATTGTAGAGACCAGCGAGGTCACGGTGTCTCCCATAGAACTTTTTAAGAGTTGACACAAGTTTGGCTCTGCGATAACACTGTATCAACAATCTGCTGGTGAGTGGCTTCCCACTATCAATAATGTCCTGATAGTTGAAACAGGCTCTAGCATAGCCGACTAACTGAGATGTCCTTTACCTGCCCAGACCTGTCCGTCACCTAAGTGTTTCAAACTTTAGGGGCTTAGCGACATGGAAGAAGTTACATACAGAGATGCACATCTGTTGCACTAAATTTGGTTACGAAATATCTGCATCCCTTTTCAGAGTAGCAATATTCGAAATTAGCTCTATACGAACTATAATTCGATAGAAAGGACCTCTGACGGTTGTAATGTTAATTTGCCTATAAAAATAGTCAAAATTAAATTTCTGATATACCCAAGACTTTCTCTTGAAATTTGTTGCTCTCAACTTCCCCTCACAGGCCATGAATTTAATTTCTGATTATTTTGCACATAGACTTCAATTTTTGGTGGAAAAAGCCAAATTTTGTAATTAAACGTAATGGAAACAGGAATAGTTTTTTAAAGGTACTTTCCCCCCCGTGCCTCAGCTAGCCGTTTTGCATGTTTGTGTGTACTATCATAATACACATTATATGTGAGTGGCTTGCTGAGGCACGGGGGGAAAAGATAGTCTACAGCTGAAAAACTGAAAAAGTGGGTGGGGTACTTACACCCTTTATATCTAAAAATAGGCTAAAGTCCTTAGTACTGAAAACATATTGCATAATATCAGTAACAGTAGTGTGTACGTTAGTTTTAGCATAGTTATCAATTAAGATTTCGATTTCTTAGAAAACCAAATGAATGGACTTATTTTCAGAGACTGAAAAATTCACATACCCCTCTTGATAAGATTGGTCTATGTTAGTCTAGAGGCATGATAAGTTTTCAAAATCACTGTTAAAATGTCTTTATAGTACACAAGGCTACATATTAATGCCAAATATTTCAACTTTTGCTGCCCGAGGAAGGTGCAGTAATTTGTCGAAAAATGGGCAAATATGCATTGATACTGTCAGAGGTCCTTACACATATATGTACTAAGTATTTTGCCAGCATCAAGAATCTATAACATGCACTCCATGCAAGTCTGTCGCGAGTATAATTAGGGGATAACTGTCTTCAAAATTGTCATTTGGGGAGGTAAATCATCGGTTTTATGGCCGTAAAACGCAATTTGCGACCATAAAACCGATGATTTACCCCCCCCCCCCCCGAATGACAATTTTCAATACAGTTATCCCCATTCTAATGCACTTTTCCATATTTCACCTTTCATAATGTACTATTTTGCACCCATTTCAAGCACCGTCAGCAACGTAAAACCAAACGTCAGCCAATGAGAAGCGACGTTACTTAATGACGTCGGGTTTGCGACAGTATATCGCAGAATATACTGTCGCAAATTTTTGACGTTATCCAATCAGACGTCGCGTTATATTTGTAAGAGCATTAGAATGAATTTTAACGGCAAACACAATTACGAGTAAATCAGAATTGCAAAGGCAGACGTCTTGGATAGACTGTGATGTGTAATCAGGTCTTCCTTCAGTTTCTTGTGTTTCTTAGCTACATGATTAAAGTACAGATAGCTTCTTATGCGTTCGCATCGTTCATCTTAAAGTGAGTGGTGAAGTGTTTTTAGTTTTGTTTTCAATGCTGCATCATTTTCACCTACCATTAACTATAACCCGCCAGCTCAAAATGCATGTATCAATAGAGTATTCGAGTCGGGACATCGTTTTTACTCATTGTGAGACATCAATGTAGAACATATAAAAATCTAATGACACTGCTGGCCCGACCACAAACAAGGCTGTCGTTGCATATGTAGTTCCACAGACAAACCCTTCTTTCAATTTTTACAATTGACGGGGGTGTTAATACGCCAGAGACCGGTTAGATATGGCAAGCTGAGATGTTAAGACAACAAAAACGTGATCTGCAATAACTCACTTAAATATTTGAAATGTCAACCATTTGCTGTAATCATTCTCAAATTCAAACAAGTTCATTTCACTGTCTGTCAACGGGCTATAAATGCTGAAGGAAATGCAAAGAATGCAAACCCTTGTCAGACAGCTCATTGGGAGCAGCCTTACATGGGAGTACATTAGTTTCACAAGCATTTCTGTCGCAATATTGATGATTGTTACGGAAACCAAAGACCTTTGAGAATCAGAAATCAGGAGACATCTCCGTAGGAAGCACTTCTGCGCTGACAGGTACAGTATTTCATAAATACAAATAAATAAAATTGTCTGAAGACAAAACTGACAAAATTATCCCCAAAGTCAGAAAATAATGTGAAAATTGCGCAATTTATTTAATTATACTTCACAGCGCCTGCTAATTCGACAAAAGTGTCCAAGTAATTTTATTTATTTGTCAAGGGACCTACTGCGCTGATGGTCTTCAGAGGGTTACAGGTGCCTCAAACGGAAGGCATCTGGAAAAATTAGCCATAAAGCCTTCACAACATTTCAAAGTAACTGACAGTGCGTGGGCGGCGAGGGAAGCTTTTCAGCTGGCTGTTTCGTGGTTAAAGAAGGTGGCGTAAGCTATCGATGCGTATCTGAAACAACAAACAACTGTCACTCAAAATAGCGGTAATTGAAATTTAAATCAATTAATGGGAGGTATTAATTGAAAATTTATTTAAATGAATATAAAATTAATAAAAAGAAAATAAATACGTCGAGTTAAAGGGTATATGTGTCAAGCACAGATGTGTTAACATTTACGCGTTCGTAGTATTGTAGTAACAGTCTGTTAAAGGTTTATTTAGTCTGGGACACTATTTCCTTGTACGTTTGTACCTATGCGTCTTCAAACAAGACGGACTATGAGAACGTCTATGTGTGCTCGATGCTAGAACGCTAAAAATGAAGAAAGAAGAGAAAATTAAACTGAACATACCAGACAGACGGATAAATGAGAGGTCGAATTATTGTGATTTTACTTGCTTTTCAATAGTATGTCTGTCATACCAGGACAACTGGAGGGTGATAATGAAATGCTGTGCGCAATGAAACTCTGTTTACTATAGAAAATATTTTCGCTTCCAAGAGGAGTTGGACCCGGGCCGCTAGTTTACATGTAGCAGGCCAGGGAATTCTGAGCTAAGGGACTCCAACACACAGACAGACAAACACAAAAACCTTGGTGTGGTTCTATTTTCTCAACCTTTCTTCTCTTCTATATTTTCATTTCATTTTATTTTCATTTTCAATCATTCATTATTCATTTATTTGGTTTCCTCTTAGATACATCGTGTACATGTACTAATATCTCTGTGCCTCTTGCAGTGAGTCGTCTCACCCGGCCAGTCAGAATAAGCACCGTGACTATTAAAGTGGTGTTTGCTTACGGTACGGAATTACCATCCCACCTGCTGTTCTTCTTTTGCATTAAATTTACTATCTTGAATATTCTATGTATATGTAGTCACATGTATTCATGATGTTATAAACGCAAGCAAATATTATGGCATAATAACATACAACTAGACAGTATTTGTCATAGTTGAAAAGTATCCCAGACTGCAAACAACACATTGTATATAAAGATACGGTTGTCAAAAAATAAAGCCACGATTGGCGAAAAGTATACAAAACTTCATATAAAGGTGTATTCAGACAGTCATTACATTGGCTAAATTAATATAGATACTGTGACAGTGAATATAAAAAATGCATCCGTTAAGCAAAGATTTCTTCTTAATGCTTCATCATCAACAAAACTGCATTTTTTATCATGTTCAACAGCAACCAATTTCGTGTAAGCTTTAATCGCGTCTGAAACGAACGAGCTATCTACACCATTCTTTATATCATTAATACCATTGATGCTTAGCGTCCCATATAAAAGGACGTAGACAAACAGTGGTTCCCAGCAGAACGTGTCGTCAAAACAGCGTCTACACTGTTTGCATAAAATTTTAAGCAATTTCTATAAAAAAAAAACTAAAAGCAATAATAATGAAAATAACCCAGGCACTCCTAACTCTTAGACTCACCCAAATTTATAATGATAGGTGAGTCCACTGGGCACAAACATGACAAATGGGTTAAAGTATTGCAAAAGACTCAAAAAATGTGTAAGCCTGGGAGTCTTACGCAGAATCGTGTAGACAAAAGTGACGCTGTTCCACAGACTAAGTGGTTTAATCTTGACCAGCAACCTTTCTTGCTCACCTAGTGATATAGCTATGAGTAATACATCAGTTGAGGTCATTGAATACTTTCCTTCAACAAATGCAACTGTTACCTATCAATATAGCATAAGTTATGGCCATTGAATAATTACCTATAAGAAAATAAATGCAACTGTCGCATAGCAATCTGGCCCAGAGGTTGCAAAAATTGAGTACTCAAAATAAAGCACACTGATTGGCTGCTTCCGAACATGTGCTCAGAAGCAGCCAATCATTGTGCTTTATTTTGAGTTTGAGATTATTCTCAAGTTTTATAACCTCGAACCCAGGCCTGCTTACTATAAACATGATAAAGACGGCCATTAATGTAAGTTAGACTCAGTTTATATTTTAAATAGTTGGGGTCTAGTTTTAAAGTTTGCAGTTCCTGTTTGAAGCGGCGTTCGCTGTGGCGTGTTCTCTTTGACCATGATGGCGTTATATGGGCGTTAATTATTTCACTGTCATAATGACGCAGTACGCCAGGGAAATTATAAATCCAAATGGTACAAGTGAGTATTTTTGCTGATGTCATGCTTTGACTGGTATTATAATAGTTAAAAACTAAAACTTAAGTATGCAAGCCTTCTTTGCATATTGCGATATTAAATGCCTTAACTTGCATGCATCAACGTGATAACCTTTCAGCTTACAATTAATACGACTTTAAAACTTTCACAACGCGTCATCATAAGAGTGTGCTCAGAAGCCATAAGGTCAATAACATTTGATTTGAGTTTAAAACTGCATCTTCCGGGTTAGGCATGGTAGAAGAGGCAGCCTTATGCGAGAGTGGTTCTGAGTGACATGCAAGGGTTGGTCTATACATCATGAAGATCGACTTCAAAAGTTTCATTTCACATGCATTGTTATTGGATTGTTATTTCTACACACTATACACTAGGTACTTGCACATTTATAATATGCTATATCCGGAAAAAATAACCAAGACAGTCAATAACCGAAATATTTTAAATTCAAAGTTTCCATAGTCACACCAATGGTTAGAACGTCTATGAAATGCGGCAGAACCTTTACATTTGGTGATAAAATGTGGGTTAATATGAATATATTCAGTCATACAACGGGAACAGAATAGGAGAGACATGGTTTTGAAAGCTGCAAATTGCTCCAAATATACTATTCTGTTTTCTGGCTCCCCGGCAAGCGATGCAAAAAAAAAACAAAAAAAAACAAAAAAACAGAAAATAAAACGAGATACTGAATGGTCTACGTCTAAGTTTATTTTTATTCTTAAAACCCTTGTCATATGACATTCTAGGATGTTTTGTTTCTATAAGTTGCCTAATCACGGTCCTATACGATGACGGATCTGCAGCGACAAGCCTTTACCACTGATATAGCGATGGGGTCTTTAATGGCAAAGGAGGTCTCTACAAACTTAGAACGCTAAAATGGGAAAATCAAATACATGTACATGTAGCTGTTATAGTAGTTTACGAGAGTATTTTGAGACATATACGAGGGATGATTGATAAGTTATGAGCCTCACCATGTTCTGAAACCTTTAGAGTGGATTTGAGTAATTTATTTTAAATATCCATTCTACAGAGCAACACTCGTCAAATTTCGGGAATTTATCTTAAATACAATGTATCCATTGGATGACACTTCACCTTTTACAGTTATCTCCACGAGTGCACTGTATAACTCTTTGACCGACCTTAACTTTAGCAATTGTTTTTGCAAATATATGTCCTACAGCATCCCGGTAATTGATGATATATGCAAACATAAATTTATTCCATTCCAGAATAAAAAGCACAAATTTAATTTTCAGGAAGTGTCTATTTGAGAGTCTCTGCAGATAGTGCATAATCGAAGTCGCATGCTCTGCGCGCACAGAAGTGGATATCTTTTAACTTTTTTAACGAAAATCATGTAAGATGTCAGTGTTTATTTGTGTGTAAACATTGTTTGGTTTTGCCCACAATGTTTCTAACAAACACGAAATTAGGATATAGGTCTCTAAATGTTTGGGTTGCAATATTTAAGGGTTTACGGTAGAGCCACCAGAGGCCAAAATATTTTGCATTTCCATCAAACCATTGACCACTTATTATACTTACATGTATTAAAGCAAGATTCGTTTAAACAACGTAGAATGTGAAGAATAATTTTTTTTCAAAATAATGCATGGCAAATAGATTGTAATTGCTATTTTAAAAATATGCCACCCCTCTTGTGTTTAAAGCGCTGTAAAAAAGAAACCTTTTGCCAATTTTTTTTTGCAACTTCCACCAGAAGCTAGTGAATGACAACTAATTACTTTCATGGTAAGCATCTATGCGCATATTCACTAGAAAGATCTTAGGCTCAGGACTTATCAATCATTCCTCGTACTTTAGAAAATTGCTGCATTGCCGTCATCAGTTGCATGGGTTACTAAACCGATTGTTATGTAAACTATTGTGTAGTAAATGTAGATAAAAAACACTTTTTTTATCGAATTTCGCCCTGAGGCCTTCTTCAGAAATGATAAAACAACAGTAGTAAGGACTGGCATTATAGGGACCGATTTTCCCATGTATTTTTACATAGACTTTTGGCCTGAAAAAAACTAAGTTCGCACGGTCGTCTAGTGTAAAAATACATGGTGGTCCCCATAGATGCCTATCCATGAGTTAACTTATTCAGGATAGTGAGCCCCTGTTAGGCCCTTTTAAAGCCTTACAAGTCAAGTTCTCAGGCTCTCAGATCCGTTCTTAGGACGATTCAGCGCCATTTTCCCACAAGAAAAAAACTTGCGGGATCACGCGACGTCTTTGGCCATTTCTGACGTTATGTTTGAACGTTTATGACGTCAGTTATTTCTAGCCGAAGTTTACAAGACGTTAGCCTCCATAGAAGCTGGGCTTATCATATTTTAAAGGGAAAATAGCAACATCCACATATCCACACTGTAATTGTGGAGTTAATGTTGATTATGTGGATTTGATGTGAATTTTTGTGGATGTTTGTGGAGTTGATGTGGATCCACAATGTGGATGTTTTGTGGCTGATGTGGATCCACAATGTGGATGTTCCACACGTCCACATCTGCACATTCGACAGTGTGGATGATGTGGATTCGATGTGGATGTTTTGTGGCTTGTGTGGATCCACAATGTGGAGCTTCCACACGTCCACATCTACACATTCGACAGTGTGGATTTGATGTGGCTGTTTTGTGGCTGATGTGGATGATGTGGATGTTTTGTGGATGATGTGGATCCACAATGTGGAGTGTCCACATGTCCACATCTACTCATTTGACAGTGCGGATTTGATGTGGATGTTTTGTGGATGTCGTGTGGAGTTGATGTGGATGACGTGGATTTGATGTGGATGTTTTGTGGCTGATGTGGATCCACAATCAGATTCTACACATTCGACAACTTAGTTTAGTATCTGCTTTCCTCTTTCCTATACGAACAGACAGATGTAACCGTACAGTCTGAGGGCACTGTTCATGCTTCTTAGAGGCATATTTCTGTGTCAAGCAAATGAAAATACTGTAAACTCATGTCACCGTTACACTGAGATACTAAGGATCATCTGTATGTCAGCATGTACTTGTCCTAGCTTATTTCTGAAGTATGCGAAGCGAACAAACATACTTATGTTTCTGAGGGTCATGTTACTATAAACTCATGTCACTGTTACACTGAGATGTTCGTATATGCCTCCGTTAGACTAAGAGTCTAATAACAGGAGCAAGTAACTTGTAAAGTCACGTTTCTGGTACAGTCCGAGACTGAGGCCGAGAGTCTGATTTCAGAAACCTGCTACTATACAGTATCAATGCACTGCAGAGCTATATGCCTCCGTTAGACTAAGAGTCTAATAACAGGGGCAAGTAACTATGTAGAGCATAATGAGAACGCCCTTGGGTCACTGTTTCACTGAGATTTTCAGTAGCATATGTCTGTCAGCGTACTTGAGAAATAAGCTAGGACAAGGTACAGCAGAGACTAAGCTAAGTTGTCGGATGTATAGATGTGGACGTGTGGAAACTCCACATTGTGGATCCACATCAGCCACAAAACATCCATATCAAATCCACATCATCCACATAAACTCCACACAACATCCACATCAAATCCACATCATCCACATAAACTCCACACAACGTCCACAAAACATCCACATCGAATCCACATCATCCACACTGTCGAATGTGTAGATGTGGATGTGTAGAAACTCCGCATCGTGGATCAACATCATCCACAAAACATCCACATCAAATCCACATCATCCACATAAACTACACAGAACATCCACATCAGATCCACATCATCCACATAAACCCCACACAACATCCACAAAACATCCACATCGAATCCACATCATTCACATTAACTCCACAATTTCATTGTGGATTTGTGGATTTTGCTATTTTCCCCAAAAATATGATAAGCGCAGCTTCTATGGAGGCCAACGTCTTGTTTACTTCGGCTAGAAATAACTGACGTCATAAACGTTCAAACATAACGTCACAACTGGCCAAAGACGTCGCGTGATCCCGCAAAGTGTTCTTGTGGGATCCTACAGTTCCTACAGACTTCCTGTAACATAACGTCACAACTGGCCAAAGACGTCGCGTGATCCCGCAAGTTTTCTTGTGTGCTCCTACAGATCCTACAAACTTCCCACAACGTCCCGCAAAGTTGCGTGCATGATCCCACGGCTATCTCTTGTGGGAAAATGGCGCTGAATCGTCCTAAGAACAACTCTGCGAGCCTAGGAACTTGACTTCTACGGCTTTAAAAGGGCCTAACAGGGGCTCACTAGCCTAAATAAGTTAACTCATGGATTGGCATCTTTGGACACGGCCATGTATTTTTACACTAGGCGACCATGAGGACTTAGTTTTTTTTTCAGGCCAAAAGTCTATGTAAAAATACATGGGAAAATCCGTGCCCAAAGTGCCTGTCCTTACTACTAACAACACTCTAGATAAATGTCATCCATCTTTTAGACTAGCACATTTTTTATCGTTTAAAACATATGAGCCGCGACACGAGAAAACCAACAATGTGGTTGTGCGCCCTGTGCAGACTCAGATCAGCCTGGACATCCGCCCAGTCTGACCAGACTCTTCATTAGTGCTTAAAGGGTAGATAAGGTTCTAAGCTACCGACATGCGGAGAGCGAAGACTCTGATCAGACTGGGCGGATGCCCAGGCTGATCTGAGTTTGCGCTGGGCGCACAACCACATTGTTGGTTTTGTTTTGTCGCGCCTCATATACTCGTATCCGAGTAGATCTCGTCAGCTAGTAGTTCTCGTCATTCTGCATAAAACGAGTTTTTCGCGTATTTTTTCTTCACTTCAACTGCCTTAATCCTAAGTTTATGATGCATTTGGTCAAACTAGTGCAAAAACTCATCAAGAGATCGAGCTGTGTATATATAAATGCCGTTTTTTTCTCTTTTGGATTCGCAAAGTCGCGTGATTACGTCAGGGGCATTCACGTGAGCACGTTCAAGCCACGTGCCGACCTTTCTTAATTGTGTCAGGTTTTCCAATATTGTGTCTACTTTGCAAACAAATTCCGAATGTAAGTCAACTTTGCAGGAAAAACACAAAAATATTAAAATAGCAAACCTGACCAAGTCATCATTTATCGTTTTCAGCAGCCTCGTGAACAAGACAAACTCTTCGTCTCAGTTTTGTGTTTGTTTTCGTCTGCTGTGACCTCATTAAAAAATTGAGCGCATTCGGCATACGAACGGACTTAGTTACATGAATAAGATGTCAAAAATCACCATATAGGAACAACAGCAAAATGGGTTTTATATTTAATTTAAAATCGAGCTCAAAAGCAACATGACGAGAACTGCTTCTGGACGTGACATTGTCTGTGCGTGATAGCATATCAAATAATGATCGCTCCCTTTGGTTCGTTTCTATAAATAAATTAATGACGTGTGTGTCGAAACCAGAGTTATTAGGTACGCAATACATAACTACCGCAAACTGAAAGAAAACCTGCTTGTTTGGGAGAAAACAGGAAATTGTTTGTAAAAAATGACGAGAACTACTCGGATACGAGTACCTGTTTGAATCACATTTTGATACATATTTCTTCTAAGTGCCTTTCAGTGGCCTTCTTTTCTTAAAACCTCAACCGCACATGATGACATCCACAACATGCAACAGCTATGAAATGATGCAGTATTTTTCTGAAGGTACCGCGACAGACAAGTGTTAAATCAGACGAATCACACAATATGACCCATTAATATTACTTGTAGCAGTACGTCTGCTCAGATATTTCTGATTTTTCGGTTTCCCTTCAAGTATTTATAGTGTAATCCTTATTTGCATTTGCTTCAGGTTTCTATAACTGACAGAAGATTAATTAGCCCGTTTGAGTATTGAGTAAACCCAACAGGCGCTGACGTCAATGCAACCGGATGACGTTGCATCGACGTCAGTACGACGCCATTTTGACGTCATCGGCGCGCTGGGAAGCGTTCAAAGTCAATGAACAGTAGATGACAAAGCAATGGTCAGGAGACAACATAGTCTCTGTGTATGTATCATGCCAACTGCCACACAACATGATCAGTTTTCAGCATTTGTGCCGCGACACGAAAAAACCAACAAAGTGGTTGTTCGCCCAGCGCAGACTCAGATCGGCCTGGGCATATTCCCAGTCTGATAAGAGTCTTCGCTGTCCGCATGGAGGTAGCTTAGACCCTTAGCTTCCCTTTAAGCGCTTAGGGAAGACTCTGATAAGCCTGGGCGGATGCCAAGGCTGATCTGAGTCTGCGCTGAGCGCAAACCACATTGTTGGGTTTGTCGTGTCGCGACTCATTTATGTTTGAACAGTTCCAAAAATGCTTTAAAAGCAGTAAGCTGTAATTCTATACAAAATTTCTCTGGTCCATTAAGCAGATATTATTAAGCAGAAATATTGATTTGAAAAGGTGGGTATGCGAATCTACAAAAGAACATATTAATTCATTCTGTGCGTAAAGGCATGTATTTTCGTACTTGCGTAATTGGATCACAGACGATAATTTCCTTGCGTTACTCTTCCTGAAACTATAATGTTACACCCCCTCCACTCACGGTTTACCAAAGTTCCACGCTTTGGAGAAAGACGCAACACTACACGTCGCGGGACTTTATGTATACTGGTAAGAAATTTTAAAGAGAAACTACACTTCAGGAACTGTCTGAATCAGATCCCAAACCCTATCCCCAACATCAAAAGGAAAGATTGACAAAGACATCCCAACAAACAATAAATTACAAGTGATAAGCCGAGTCAGCAGCTCTTTCCCAAATAGATGGCAACTCAGCTATCTTTACTGAACTAAATAGTATAGACCAACAGAAGGGTTACAACAGACTAAGCAAATTATACGAAAAACATTTAACAACTATTTATACCTACATGTATTTTCTATTTTTATTATAGAAGGGTTAAAATGAGAACACAATAAATTAAACAGCACCAAACATAAAACAAATGCAAC
Organism: Ctena decussata; assembly: GCA_963989385.1. Lineage (NCBI taxonomy): Eukaryota > Metazoa > Mollusca > Bivalvia > Lucinida > Lucinidae > Ctena > Ctena decussata. The sequence continues at coordinate 18,199,533 of OZ022504.1, forward strand.
CGCAACAAGGTACCGCCTTGGGATGGTCAGTAATAACTACTGGGGGGGGGGGGGGGGTTTAAACCGGTTTTAATGGGCCCAAACCTTCACCCTCACCCTCCGCCGCGGTGCACACAATTAGTTGGTAGTTCGGTTCGTATGGAGGTCCCCTAACTCATCAGAGAGTCGTCACGGGCAACAATTAAAATCAAGAAAAGACCGTGATGAAGCAAGGATGAGGACTCGAAGACTTTTTTGTGCATATTTGTTAGAAGAGCTTTTTTGTTTTAGCTTGGGTTATAGACTCTAATTTTCAGCAGTTTGAAGTAATTTTTGAAACATGATCCCTTTGTGGTAGAGTCGAGTCGGGTAACTTCGGACAGCGGCTAAATTCGAACATACCATTTCAAACAGTGAAAATCTAGATGAGACGGCTCATGATGAGCCTTCTCATCAGGATTTTCACTGTTAGCCCAGTTAATTTTGTTTTAATTTCAAACAACTGACATACAAAGGAAACAATGTCACTGTCCGAATTTACCCGCCGTCCGAAGCAACCCGACTCGACCCTAGAAAAAAAACATCAATGAAATTTTAAGACAGAACACGGACGGCCATTGTTCGGACCTGCATCACTGATTCCTTTTTTATGACAAGTTTTGTTTTTATACCATTCTTTGTTTGCATATAAGCATCAGATATTAGCTTGAATCATTTTTACGGAACATGGCCTTCAAGGCGTATTAGATAGCAGCAACGGACTTGGTTATATGTTTTTGAGTACATGTACCCGACTCAGGCGACCGTTTGTTAACCCGAGGAACCTAGTAATGAACTGTACCGGTTGCCAACACACCCGTAGGTTTTGTGGATTTCCCAAAGGCACTGCGCATGTCCTGATCCTCTCCAGCCGCCAGGTCTGATCAGAGTATTTGCTTAGCGCATAAAGGGTAGTTAAAGGTCTAAGCTACCTCCATGCGGACAGCGAAGACTCTGATTAGACTGGGCAGTTCCCAGGCTGATCTGAGTCTGCGCTGGGTGCACAACCACTTTGTTGCTTTTGTGGCGTCGCGGCTGATATGTATACGCAGTTTGAACGTACCGTAAAAGGTCATGGGTACATGTATGAACAGACTCAATTTAACAGAGTACCATATTTTCATTTCTTTGGTGTAGTCCTTGCTGTCAAAGGATCTTACATGTACTAACCTTATTCCTCTAAATAAGTATAATATCTAGCGTCAAAATATTATGAAGTTGTGACTGGCAGGCTTCATTTCAGATGTTGACAGGGGACCGTCTCCGATCACTCATAATAACGTATACTGCCAATTAAAAGTCAGGTGGAGATATATTAGAATGTAAATGCTATGTAATTACTTTTCAATATATTCAGATATATGCAATCATTTAATTATATGTAAGAATATGAAAAATAGGCGCTCTATACTAAACAACGTATTGTAAGAACATCGCTACAGGTACAATGTAACTGAGTCAAACAAAACAGAGAGAACACGACCTCTGAAAAATAGACATTTTGGAAGTAATGGCCACATATAATAATCGAACATAGCAGACTTTATTCATTGGTCGGACTCATGAGTCTCTTCATGAACAGAAATGAACTGAGCTGCATCGTGAAAAAAAGTGACATGTGCGCCCAGCGAAGACTCAGATCAGCCTGGACATCCACCCAGTCTGGCCAGTCTTCGCTGTCCTCATGGCGCTAGCTTAGATTTTCGCTACCTTTTAAGTGCACATCGAAGGGCGCATGCCCAGGCTGATCTGAGTCTTCGCTGGTCGCACATGCCACTGTCTTGGTCCTGTCGTGCCGCGGCTCAAATTATTATTTAATTTGTAATGCCAGTCTAGCACTGATTTAAGCAGAAATCCATCTGTTTGATGATTATAATCTCATGTCCGGTCTAGCACTGATTTACGCAGAAATCCATCTGTTAGGGAGGTTAGAATGAAAAGGACAGAGTTGTTTCCCGTGACATTGATTCCATTCACTTTAACGGAATTTTTCTTTATATCCTGTTGAGAGTATGAAGCTTTCTAACAGACTCTGACCGTTAATAGTACAGGTATTAGCGTTGCTGTAGTGCTCCTTTCGGTATTTAACACTTTCAGTGGCGCCGAACCCCAAAAGTTTGACAAACTTTGGAAAAAGACAGGACTCGAAATGCAACAGAAACCCCTATCTCCCCTCCCCCACTTTCCACACTCTCCCTCAAGCACACACTAACTTATGCAGTATATAAGAAAGTGCAGTCGCAGACATCAGACAAGAGGTGCGCGCAAGCATGACAGGAAAAATACCTGCAAATGACCAAAAACAGCCATTTTCCTTAAAACGTCTCCCAGTATATCATCATAGTGCAGATTATATTTTCTGGTCCTTTGGGATCATTGAGTTTTTTTTAGTTATTTTGAAAATAGAGTTTCGCTTAAGCCGGTGCTAGGGGCATGGTTGGTGTCGCACATTTCATTACTGGTTATAAACAGACTCAATTAAACCGAGTCTGCTATTTTCTGTTCTTTGATGTATTCCTTGCTTCCAAAAGATCTTACAGTTCAGGACTTATTAAAGAATGAAAACTAGTTTCTCTCTATATTGATATTTCATTGACAAATCAGCCTTTTTAAAGTTAGTTTTCGGAAATATTGATTCTACTTCTGTTCTATCTCATAGCCTTGTAAGGTCGTTGAGTAACAAAGTAAGACTTCGCAACAACCTCAATGCTTATGAAGTCCTTGCGACAACCTTCGGTTTTGAACCATTATCTCACACAACGGCTCCAACGATTTTGAAGCTTGTTACAATTCCTAACTTCTGTATTTTACCTTACACCCCCTATACACACACATACACTACACACACATCTCTGGATCTCTGGATGCCACTGGTGCTGTCTGGCATCAGTTTGGTCTTCTCAGCTTTTATCTCTATGTTATACTTAGTGCAGATTTTGTCGAGACTTTTGTCTGGTGCTTCTAGTTTCTGCTCTTCCTTAGCAAGAGCGTTAGTGTCATCGGCAAACGGCAGATTGGTAACAGTTCTGGTGCCTATGCTAACCTTTTCATTATGTTCTTCCAGAGCATCAGACATAACTTTTTTGAGAAATAATATTAAAGACTCTGAGGATGGATGAGAGAAGGCATTATGGTCTAACTCAGCCTGTTGTTCTGATCCAATCTTCAATGCTACCATGCATATGGACTGCTTTTGTAGACCTATCTTAGAGATACTCGAAGGCGCAAACTAGTTTTGCATTGATATTGTACTTACACCTGGTTAGACATAAGGCTGCAGACTACATCCATCCCCCTGTGTTGTCATTTACTTGGGCTGCACTGCACTTGTAGCCTTGATGTGGAGGTGCTCGTTAGTGCGAACTAGATTTGCATTGATGTACTCCTTGACAGTGGCCCATAAGCAAATTCCTTTCTTTAAGAGTTGACCCCATTGAGAATGGAGACACAAAATGAAAAAAGGCAGAGTTGCTTCCCCTGAAATTGTACCCATTCACCTTAAAACAGAGACTTTTCTACCAAAATGTATGTAAGGTCTATGAAAATGGAATCTTGACCTAGATTCTAAAATGCTTAAAACATTTTTAAAATTTATGAATTCATATGAGGCTGAATTATAAAACAGCCATCTGCATATCTTATATGAGTACGAACTTGCACCTATTATGACTTATATAAGATCAGCTTAGAGAGCGTAATTAAATTAACTATTGGTTATGAAAATCACTTTCTTTGAAGACAAAATATTAATGGTCTATTTTCAGCACCAATGTCGTTAAAACATAATAAAATGATTATATTTATTAATTCAGTCAATTGACTTTTATATTGCATAATTCGTTCAAACAGACAATATTGTTATTTAACTTTAATAAATAGAGGATCTTACATGAGTGCTCATGTATTATTGAATTTATTAAACGAGTTGGGGAAAACGATAAGATGCGAGGCTTTGCCGAGCATCTTCTCGGTTTTCACCAACGAGTTTAATAAATTCAATAATCAGGAGCACGAATGCAAGATTCTGTTTATCATATGACTCTGAAATCGCATTTTCTCAGCAAAATTTGCACTAAAACGTCACGATTTCGCCATTAGAAAACGCGACGTTTTTATGGACGTCAACGTATAACGTTACGACGTAATTTGCATATTTAATCCACTAGTGGATTATCGCATTTAATGCATAGCTTTATTACACTCTCAGATGCGACGTCATATGATAAATTAATGTAAATTTTACTCGTTAAAACCAGAACATACAGTTGACTCTCGTTCTCTAACACTGATATCGCTACAGTAAGTACCCTCTTATATCAAAGAATATAGTTTGGACACATCTCCTATTTTACTTTACATTTCAACTCCTGTTATCTCAAAGTAAATGTTTGGGACCAGAAAATTGAATTTGAGATATCAGTAGTTTGAGATAAACTTCGACTTTGAGATATTGAGTATAGTCTTTTTTCTGTTCTTCAGAGATTTCAATGTCTGCTAAAAAGACAGATGAGAACATGCCTGAAATGAAGATGAAGGAAAGCCACCGTCAGGGTCGTAAGTAGGGGCAATACATGCTACGCACACTTATTTTTATCTTATACCCTTTGAGGGTAAGAATAAGAGTTTACATGTAGCCCCAAAGATATTTCATGTAGTCGCGTCTCTTTGCAGTTACCATTCAAATCTTTTCCAATTTACAAATTTTTGCATCATCAGATATGCAGGTGCGTGTTGACGTTTTGTCAATTTGACAGAATTTCAAAACGCACTTGCGTGTTTGCGTATAGGCAGTTATGTCCTTGACAGTAATAAAAAAATAGTCCACAAAAGACATGATACAAGACATGAGCTTTCGAATAAATCCTTTTCACAAAACATTTAGTCTGAACATGCATGTAACATGTCATAACAGAATCAAATATTCTTTAAACCAAAAAAAAAAAAAAAAGAAAAAAATGTTTAAAAATGTTAAACCCTATCGACAGAACGGAATAGCAATTTGCACGCAATAGTAGACGCACTAATGGCAGCTAAGCACTGCCAAGGAAAATAGCATGTAGTAAAAGTAAGCCATCATCTATTTTACGCCAGGAGCTATTAAAGTACCCTTTGGAATAACAGGTTGAATTTCGATAACACTTTCACCTCATCAAGCACGGAAATACATGTACCACAAGAATAGTTGACTGGCTGATTTAAGTATTGAACGCATATGGTTTATGATACCTTTTCAAATACATGGTTTGTAACTCTAGATCACTTCGTCTTTGGGACCAGAAAATTTAATTTGAGATATCAGTAGCTTGAGATGAACATCGACTTTGAGAAATTGAGATTTAACTGAACTGTTCAGTACAATCTTTTTTCAGTTCTTCCGAGATCTCACTGTCTGCTGCAAAGACCGATGAGCAACATGCCAAAAATACAGCTGAAGCTACCTAGGAAAGACACAATCAATTACAAAGCGTATTGCACACAAGACATCATACAAGGCATGAGCTTTCGAACAAATTAAAATCTGAAATAGTTCCTTCTAGAGCAGAGAATACAAGCCTTTTCACAAAAAATGTACTCTGAGTGCATACACGTGTCACATGTCATAACGGAATAAAATATTGTTTAGATAAAAATGATAATGATAATAATAATAATAATGTTTTACAGATGTTTAACGCGATTTACACAACGGAATTATCGCAATTTGCACGCAACAACAGACGCACTAATGGCAGCCAAGCACTGCAAAGGAAAAAATAACATTTAGGAAAAGCGCTGTGCAGCCATCATCTATATTTTACGACAGAAGCTATCAATTTGAAAACACCCTTTGAAATATTAGGTTGAATTTCGATAAAACTGGCACCTCATCAGACACGGAAATACCGCAACAACGTGTATGTGTTTCACTTCTCGTAACGCCCGCACGTTAGCGGAACATATCTATAGCCGCAGTAGCGGGGAACCGTTCGTCCATCCATTAATTCATTAATTCTGCATCAATAGTTGATTGGCTGAGTTTATATTTAATGCACATGGTTTTAGATTCTTTTTACATAATAGACAAAAGATTTGTAACTCTAGTTCATTTCGCTTATTGAGGGCATTTAAGGTTAAAAATTGACGATAATACTGGTATGAGGAAAGTTGCTAAATTGATAATTGAAGAAAGTTCATCAGTCGGTCATTTCGACTGAGGAATGTTTTAGTTTTAAATCCAAATGTGATAATTCTGGTATGGGGGAAGTTGCTAATGTATGGAGGACAGTACATCTGTAGGTCGGTCTGTGACCTTTCGTCCTAATTTCCCCAAAACTTATTTCTAAATTAGGAAATAAGGAGAAAATCTGTAATTAGTGAACCATATCTCTTCTGAAATAAGATAAAATGAGAATGTGTAGATCAATACTTTTTGGGGGTCTGCTGTCTTTGTTACACGACTAAATATAGTTAGTGTGGTCCACGGGATGTTATGTATACTGGCAAGAGGACACCTTTTTGTGCATATTTATAATAAGTGCTTTGTTGTTTTAGCTGGGGTTATATATAGACCGTCTAATTTCCAGCAGACTGACGCAATTTTAGCTCACCTGAGCCAGCGTCTCCGGGGGAGCTTATAGGATGGTAAGGCTCCGGCGTCCGTCGTCCGTCCGTCCGTCGACAATTTCAAACGACTTCTCCTCCGAAACCCCTGGGCCAATTGTAACCCAACTTCATATATAGCCTCTATGGGACGTAGGAATGAAAAGTTGTTCAAACGGTACTGGTCACATGACCAACATGCTCGCCATGCCAATACATGTTAAAAACCTAGAAAAATCTTCTTCTCCAGAACCAATAGATTGTTGATCTTGAAACTTGGAATGTAGCATCGGCTACGCAAGTACTACCAAGATTGTTCAAATTATGACCTTGGGTTGACCTTGACCTTTTTTACGGTAAGATCAAATTTGCATTCTGTAGCTTTCATATGGGAAAATGCTAGAACATAAGAATTCTTGGCATCTGTTGAAGATTGAGACCTAAAAATTGGTATATACAGTCATCTGAACGAGTACATCAAAATTAATGCATACAAGAGGTCAAGGTCATTGTTATTTTGACAATTTCACACATCTCCTAAAAAGCCACTAGGCCAATTGTAACCAAATTTCATACAGATCCTCTAGGTGGCTAGGAATGAAAATTTGTTCAAACGGACTGTGTCACACGATCAACATGGTCGTCATGCCCATAAATGATAAAAACCTTTAAAAATCTTCTTCTCCAGAACCAATAGGCCGATGGCCTTGAAACTTGGCATGTAGCATCAGGTACACGAGTACTTTCAAGATTATTCAAAATATGACATTTGGTTGACCTTGACCTTTTTTAAGATAAGGTCAAATTTGCTTTCTCTAGCCTTTATATGGGAAAATGTCAGAACATGAGATTTCCTGGAAACTGTTGAAGATTTTGACCTGAAAATTGGTATATACAGCCACCTTAAAGAATACATGAAAACTAATGCGTACAAGAGGCCAAGGTTATTGTTTGACCTTTGATCCTGGTCTCTCATATTTTGACATTTCAAACATCTCCTCGAAAGCCACTGGGCCAATTGTAACCAAATTTCATATGGAGCCTCAAGGCGCTGAGGGAACGAAAATTTGTTCAAAGGGTCCTAGTCACATAATCACGCCCATATATGGTAAAAACCTTTAAAAATCTTCTTCTCCAGAACCAGTAGGCTGATGGCCATGAAACTTGGTATCTAGCACCGTATATGCGAGTCCTACCAAGAATGTTCAAATTATGACATTGGATTGACCTTGACCTTTTTTAACGGTGAGGTCAAATTTGCTTTTTATAGCTTTTATATGGGAAAATGCTAAAACATAAGATTTGTTGGAAACTGTTGAAGGTTTAGACCTGAACACTAAGATATACAATCATCTAAATGAGTACATGAAAATTTATTTGTAGGTCAGGGTCATTCTTTGACCATAGACCCTGGTCTCCCATAATGTGACAATTCACATCTGCTAAAAAAAACACCAGGCCAATTGTAACAAAATTTCATACAGAGCCTCTAGGGGCTGAGAGAACGAAAATTTGTTCAAACAGTCTTGGTCACATGACCAACATGGCCGCCATGCCTATATAAGGCAAAAACCTTTACAAATTTTCTTCTCAGGTACCTAGTGATCGATGGCCTTGAAACTTGGTATGTAGCATCAGCTACACGAGTACTATCAACATTGTTCAAATGATGACATTGAGCTGACCTTGACCTTTTAAGGCACTGTCAAATATGGAAAAATGGTAGAACATAACAATTTATGGCAAGTTTAAAAGATTATGGCCTAACAATTGGTATGTAAAGTCCAGTCATCTCAGTTAGTACATGGAAGATTTGCGGGTACAAGAGGTCAAGGTCATCCTTTGACCTCAGACCCATGTCTCTCATATTTTGACAATTTAAGACGTCTCCTCAAAAAGCCACTGGGCTAATTGTAACCAAATATCATACACAGCCTCCAGGGGTTGATGGAACGAAAATTTATCAAGCGATCTATGTCACATGACCTACATGGCCACCATACTCAGGTGAGCGATTCAGGCCCTTTTGTTTAAACATTATCTCATTGTGGTAAAACATCAATGAATTTTTAAGTTAGAACACGGACGACCTCTGTTCGGGCTTGCATCACTGATTCCTTTTTATGACAAGTTTTGTTTTTATACCATTCTTTATTTGCATATAAGCATCAGATATTAGCTTTGAATTATTCCTTCGGGACATGGCCTTCAAGGCGTATGGGATAGCTGCAATGGAGTTTGTTGTATGTTATTGAATATGCACCTGACTGAGGCGACACGAGGAACCTAGTTAAGAGCTGTACAGGTTGCCAACACACGCGAAAGTTTTGTGGATTTGAACAAGGCACTGCGCATGTCCTGATCCTCTCAAGTGGCAAGGTCTGATTAAAGTATTTGCTGAGCGCCTCCATGCGGACAGTGAAAACTCTTATCAGACTGGGCGTATGCCCAGGCTGATCTGAGTCTGCACTGGTTGCGCAAATACTTCAGTGTTTTTTGGCTCTTATGTACACGCAGTTTGAACGTGCCGTGAAAAGGTCATGGTCGTGAACAGACACAATTTAATCGAGTAACCTATTTTCATTTCTTTAATGTAGTACTTGCAATCAAAGGATCGTACTATTCTGACCTTATTCCTCAAAATAAGTATAATATCTGGCGTCAAAATATTCTGAAGTTGTGACTGGCAGGCTTCATTTCAGATGTTGACAGGGGACCGTCTCCGATCACTCATAATAACGCATACTGCCAATTAAAAGTCAGGTGGAGATATATTAGAATGGAAATGCTATGTAATTACTTTTCAATATATTCAGATATATGCAACCATTTAATTGTATGTAAGAATATGAAAGATGGGCGCTCTATACTAAATAGCGTATTGTAAGAACATCGCTAAAAGTAAGTGTGTCAAACAAAACAGAGAGAACAAGACCTCTGAAAAAATAGACATTTTTGAAGTAATTCCCACATAAAATAATCGAACATAGCATTACTTTATTCGTTGTCATTTACAGAAACGGCCGTACTTCAATTGGTAATTGGTCTACCCGACCCGGACTCGGGAACCCGGGTACTCGTCCCAGCCCTACCCCCAAATCTAATGCCACATGTACCATTGAATCAGTATTGTTCCTACTTATAGACCTGCGTAGAATAGGTGGCTGTAGAGTATACTTCGTAGGGCATTCCGCACAATGTTTTGACATATGGCGGCTTAATAGTAATTTTCAACCCTGAAATTCAGATACCCATGTCTTATATTCATGTTTGTTGGGTACGTTACGAGCTAAATCAAATACACCTAATACTGTTTACACACAAATAACCATTGGCATCTAACATAATTTTCATCAGTCACAAAGAGTTAAAAGATATTTTTTCCTGTGCATGCTGTCCTGTGCATGCACAGCATGCTTCTCCGATTGTGCACTTTCTGCAGAAACAGAACAAAAAGGGAGGATAAAATGAAAAGGACAGAGTTGTTTCCCGTGACATTGATTCCATTCACTTTAACGGAATTTTTCTTTATATCCTGTTGAGAGTATGAAGCTTTCTAACAGACTCTGACCGTTAATAGTACAGGTATTAGCGTTGCTGTAGTGCTCCTTTCGGTATTTAACACTGTCAGTGGCGCCGAACCCCAAAAGTTTGACAAACTTTGGAAAAAGACAGGACTCGAAATGCAACAGAAACTTATATCTCCCCTTCCCCATTGAGAATGGAGGCAAAAATTGAAAAAGGCAGATCTGCTTCCCCTGAAATTGTACCTATTCACCTTAAAACAGAGACTTTTCTACCAAAATGTATGTAAGGTCTAAGAAAATGGAATCTTGACCTAGATGCTTAAAGCATTTTTAAAATGTATGAATTTGTATTAGGCTGATTTTGAAAAAGCCATCTTATATAAGATCAGCTTAGAGAACGTAATTTAATTAACTATCGGTAATGACAATCACTTTCTTTGAAGACAAAATATTAATGGTCTATTTTCAGCACCAATGTCGTTAAACCATAATATTTACATTATCATTGCGAAGCTCTATGTAAACCCAATAAGTGATGCGGGGGTCAAAATTGTATTACATTGTGTCTCGCGCTTTAGAGTGACAGCTCATCTCACTAAGTAGCACGTGAAATCTACAGCATGCGTGTACTTGAATGGCTAGTAAACATTGAGTGACAGCTCGCTACGCCTACTTCCACGTGAAATCTACAGCAGGGGCAGGCAGTGATAATGCGGCTGTTCCAAACTATTGAAAAACTTCGGCAGGTAATGTTTTTAAAACGGTTTTTATATATGTATTTCTCACTTTTCTTTATCTTTTTATTGATCAAAAACAACGTTTAATAATATAAATATAAGGAACAAACGTTATTTTTTTAAACGTTTACTGAAGTATATTTACATTATCATTGCAAAACTCTCTGTAAACCCAATAAGTGATGCGGGAGTCAATATCGTTTACAAGTCAATAATTACATTGTGTCACGCGCTTTAGAGTGACAGCTCATCTCACTAAGTAGCACGTGAAATCTACAACATGCTGTGTACTTGAATGGCTAGTAAACATTGACTGACAGCTCGCTACGCCTACTTCCACGTGAAATATACAGCAGGAGGTGGAATTTACTGGTAGGCAGTGTCAATGCGGCTGTTCAAAACTATTGTAAAATTCAGTCGGTATTGTTTTTAAAACGATTTTTATATATGTATTTCTTACTTTTTTTTATCTTTTTATTGATCAAAAACATTGTTTAATAATATAAATATAAGGAATAAACGTTATTTTTTAAACGTTTACTGAAGTATAAACTACATCGGGTCACGAGCAAAGTTTACGTAAACCCCTTCGGGGTTCACTTACTTTGCTCGTGACCCGATGTAGTTTATACTTCAGTAAACGTTTAAAAAAAAAACATTCATTCCTTAAATAAACTACATCGGGTCTCGAGCAAAGTTTACGTAAACCGCTTCGGGGTTCACTTACTTTGCTCGTGACCCGATGTAGTTTATACTTCAGTAAACGTTTAAAAAATAACATTCATTCCTTAAATAAAATGATTATATTTATAAATTCAGTCAATTTACTTTTATATTGCATAATTCGTTTAAACAGACAATTTTATTATTTAACATTAATTGTACACGTTAAATCAGATCATACAGTTGACTTTCGTTCTCTAACTCTGATATCGCTAAGTACCCTCTTATATCAAAGAATATAGTTTGGATTTTCTCGTATTTTTCTTTAAATGTCAACTCCTGTTATCTCAAAGTAAATTTTTGGACCAGAAAATTTAATTTGAGATATCAGTAGTTTGAGATAAACTCCGACTTTGAGATATTGAGATTTAACTGACCTGTACATTTTTTTCTGTTCGTCTGAGAATTCACTGTCCGCTACAAAGACATGAGAACATGCCAAAAATAAGATGAAGCTATATGTACCTAGGAAAGCCACAGTCAGGGGCGATAGTAGAGGTAAATACAAGCTACGCACAATTATGTTTTATACCCAATGAGGGTAAGAATAAGAGTTAACATGTAGCAATTTGCACGGAAAAACAGACGCACTAATGGCAGCTAAGCACTGCCAAGGAAAGTAGCATGTAGTAAAAGTAAGCCATCATCTATTTTACGACAGAAGCTATCAAAGTACCCTTTGGAATAACAGGTTGAATTTCGATAAAACTTGCACTTTATCAAGCACGGACATACAACACGAACAGTTGACAGGCTGATTTATGTATTGAACGCGCATTGTTTAAGATCCCGTTATAGATATATAACATGGTTTGAAACTCTAGATCACTTCGTTTTTGTGACCAGAAGATTTAATTTGAGATATCAGTAGTTTGAGATGAACTTCGACTTTTAGATTCAACTGAACTGTACAATCTTTTTTCAGTTCTTCCGAGGTTTCACTGTTCGCTGCAAAGACCGCTGAGCAACATGCCATGAGTATAGCTGAAGCTACTTAGGAAAGCCACAGTCAGTTACAAAGAATAGTCCACACAAGACATCATACAAGACATGAGCTTTCGAACAAATCCGTTTCACAAAAATTGTACTCTGAGTGAAAACACGTGTAACATGTCATAACAGAATAAAATATTGTTAAGACAAAATAATAATAATAATAATAATAATAATAATAATAATGATAATAATAATTATGTTTAAAAAATGTAAACCGCGATCAACACAACGGAACAACAGGCGCACTGATGGCAGCTAAGCACTGCCAAGGAGAATAACATATAGTAAAACCGCTATGCTGCCATCATCTATTTTACGACAGAAGTAATCAATTTGAAAATACCCTTTGAAATAATAGGTTGAATTTCGATAACACTGGCACCTCATCGGATACGGAAATACCACAACAACGTGTATGCATTTCACTTCTCGTAACGCCCACACGTTAGCGGAACGTATCCATAGCCGCAGTAACGGGGCAACGTTCGTCCATCCATTAATTCATTAATTCCGCAACAATAGTTGATTGGCTGATTTCATATTGAACGCACATGGTTTTAGATCACTTTTTACATAATAGAAAAAAGATTTGTAACTCTAGTTCATTTCGCTAATTGAGGACATTTAAGGTTAAAAATTGACGATTATACTGGTATGAGGAAAGTTGCTAAATTGATAATTGAAGGAAGTTCTTCAGTCGGTCATTCCGATTGAGGAATGTTTTAGGTTTAAAGCCAAATGTGATAATTCTGGTATGGGGGAAGTTGTTAATGTATGTAGGACAGTACACCTGTAGGTCGTTCTCTGACCTTTTGTCCTAATTTCCCTTCAACTTGTTCTAAATTAGGAGATAAGGAGAAAATCTGCAGTTAGTGACCCTATAAGTATCTCTCATGGGTGTGAAGTATGGATAGAAAAATCCGTCACGAGGGTCACTGTTCGGCATCACGAGGCTTGCCGAGTGGTGCCGAACAGTGATCCCGAGTGACGGATTTTTCTATCCGTACCTAATACCCATGATAGATACTTTTTCTTGCACACCACATTTTCTTTTAACTTTAGAACTTGTTCAAATGCGTAACTCTAGCGCTTGAGAGGTTTCTTTTTGATTTTGAAAGAAGACACCGCTTCATTCGGCTCTTTACGTCAACGACTTGCGTGCATAAACTGACGTCTTTTTTCCTGTCTTTGTGACGTCATCGTCTAAAAAGCCAACGTCACTTGACGACGCAGGTACGTGAACTCCTATACAACCAATGCATTGACTGCTCGTGATTTTTATCCGGTCCTGGGTGAGATAACATGGGTGAGATAAGATTTGTGGGTACAGGTGAAGCACACGGATAACCTTATCTGGTGTGCAAAAAACATCTTTCTGAAATAAGATAAAATGAAAATGTGCAGATCAATACTTTTTGGTGGTCTGCTGTCTTTGTTGCACAACTAAATATAGTCTGTGTTCTAATGGGAAACTGGATGTTTATCTATTACTGCATTAGCATTGCAGATATAACGACAGTTCTTAAACAGAAATGTTTGTAAGCAAGTCCTATATTAGACACAGTGGTTCGTATGCCTTCTGCCTAAATGGCTGGGATGCCGAAGCAACCGAAATGTTGAAAATGGCGGAATATATAAACAGCAGGGGTCGTATTTATAAAACAACTTAAGTGGTTGCTATGCTGTTGCTATGGCTAAATTTTTTTGAAGGAGGTTCCCTACAACTATGAAATTTGCTCTGGAGGAACAGTCTTTTTCCGACTGTCCCTCCAGAGCAAATTTCATGGTTGTAGAAACATTAATTCAAAGAAATTTAACCTTAGCAACAGCATAGCAACCACTTAAGTCGTTTTATAAATACGGCCCCAGGTCCTCAGTAACCATAAAGCTGGACAAGTTGAAACTCAGCAGACTTGAAGTTGCCACTGACTATCAATCGGAAAATTATAAGTCGGTTTTTTCTGTTTGCCTTAGCATTGCCGATATAATGACGCAAATCTTTTTAAGGAAATATTTCTCAGGTATTCTTCTATCAGACATATGTGTTTTTGTATGGCAATTTGCTTAATGGGCAATGTTACCATACAACCAATTTGCAGAAAATCAAAATATTAAATAATAAAATGCTCAATTGTCAAAGGCTGGAAAAGCTGAACAGTTAGAGAAATGTTCTTTGCTTAGGCTTCTACAAACATTCAGTTTTTTTTTTTGCCGATTGGTGAATTTATTTTTTGGTTGCTGTGGCAACTATAAGTTTCATTGGGGAATTTGATAATTAAATTATACTGCCGTGCCGTTGTAGGCATCATACCAGTTGTTTTACAGTAAAGTTTCTTAGCAATTCCTCTATCAGCCAAATGGTTGTCGAGCTAATTTCTTATTGGATCTGGTTGCCATACCAACCGAAACGTTGAAAATGACAAAATATTAAAAATAAACTTCTTAGTATCTGTAATTCTTGGAAAGCTGAAACATTGCACAAACATTATTTGTAGAAGCCTATGCGAAATACCGTGTTTTGTGACAATGGGTTTCAATATGAAACTGGTTGCAATGGAAATTTGAAATAAATCATTGACTGTAACTGAGAAAATTGAAAAGTGGTTATTGGTTCCTTTTCATTGCAGAGATAGTGACAAACTGGCACATAAATGATCCTTAGATACTTTTATATTAGTCCAAATTTTTATATAAGCTAACTGCTTAATTGACTGGGTTTCCATTAAATGGAACGAAAATACTGAAAATGGAAAAAACAGCCAACATTCAACTACTTATCAAACATATGGTGTAGGTATCAACTTCTGGTTCGGCTTGTATTTCAGGTATTTGCTATTCGCCTGTGTTCCCAGTGGAGCGATAAAGGTCCTTATGGTCCTCTTTTGTAAATTCATCTAAATGAGTATGCTAGTTTTTATAACTATGTTATAATAGCAAACATCCAGAAAAGACTCAGAGCTCTTCACTCAAACGTAAGAAAAAAATAAGGCATTAATTCAAAATATCCTCATGGGCAATATCAGACGCATTTGGAAACAGCTAATACTTCAAACCATACAATATGTACAGTAACACTTTGTTGCCTGAGAAAGCAAACGGATCGGAAGTACTTGACTTGTCAATTAAGCAATTAAAACATTTCTTGTATGTACCGACTAACAGTTCCTGTATATCAACGTTAAGTAGTATAATATATTCAGTAATACAAGAATTCGGAAAGGTATCATGAATGAAACTTCATTACAGAACAGAACTTTAATTAAACAGACACATTCCTATGATAACCGACATCAAACGGCATGTCATACGGCTGTCATATCGTTAATGAGGATGTAATTTTCTTAACCAGTTTTACTCCGATCATTCAGTCAAACACACAAATAAGATCATTGTTTCTAACATACTTCACTAACCACCTGCCAGTTAAGATGTTATAATGATCAATTAAATTGCATGAGATGGATGAATTATTGCTTTTTATAAATATGTATCATTATTGGTAATAATTGTATCATAATTAATACGACATGCTATAAATATATCCCTATATCTACCGCACGTCAACTGATGAAGCTTCTAGAGTGTAGCTTTCCACTGCGGAAGTCACAGTAGGCTAATAGACCATACTGACTACTTGTTCCACAATAAAAGTGGTTACACTGTCCATTATGACAACTATAGTCATTGTAAAAGCTGTTCCTTTGATGCTGGCTCACTAAATATAAAGATGCTCTTCTATCATTCCTGTTTTCCTTTCTTCTGAATTATTGTCGACGGTTCACAGAGTTACAAGTCAAAAAGCAGATTTATCTATTAATGCATTGTTCTAAGTATTTGCTAGCTTTCATTTAATCCTGACAATTATTTCTAAATGCAATGTTTTTATACACATTTTCATTTTCTTTCTTTTTAGCTAGCTATACGAAAGTACAGAGAGCTATTGTTGTCACTTGGATGTCGGCGCCACACTTTTAAGTGTTACGTTTTTCTATGTGATGAGCAAGGCACTGCAGGCGAGCTGTCCTGTAAGGGGACAGGTCTTGCTTTATTAGACCAGGTAATATTGAAAAGGGGAAAAAAAAGGTTTTACTTAGTTAGCGGTTATATTAATTATTTTTACATTTTCATTTATTCATTTATTTTAATATTAATTCATTCATTCAGTCAGTCAGTCAGTCAGTCAATACCTTGTACTATTCATTAAGTCAGTACTTTATCTAAACTGGTGAGCACAACCTGGAGTCATCAAATTCGCAGTTTGATCCACACCATAATTCAGGTTTGTTTAAATCTCTGGTTTCTCCTTAGGAAGAAGAGTTTGATGAACTTAGGTGACTTAACTGGTTCAAAGTTTGACTTAGTTTGATCAACTACATAAAGTAAGCATGTCCTGACTCAATTAAAAATAAATGGAAAACGGCGTCAGCTGTAATTATGATATATACTCGGTCAAATAATTAACGATACCAACTATTGGCCATATTTTCAAGAAACCAGTGCATACTGGAATTCATTGAGGTCCATGTGTGTTTGAAGAGACACCAAGGAACAAACTGCATTAAAATCGTCAGCTCATACTTTTCCCTATAGGAGTAACCTTGCAATAGTCGATAGGAATCTGTTGGAATGCGCCTAACTGACATTCGCAGGAATAAATTTTGTATCGTGCAGAAAAAGTCCATAATGCAGGGGTCCTGAAAAACACTTTTAATATATAATATCTTGTATTCAGACTTTACATGCCAAATTCGCAGATTATCTCTCTTTGGATTAAAAATATAGCGATTTTCAAGGCATCATGTTTACTGTATCTATCCGTCTTTTTTCAAAGTTTCTATATAAACATTTTTGTTACGTCATATTTTCATAGCATAATGACAAAATTGGTAGGACCGTTATGCGCCCGCTATCTGTTAGGATTTGAATTGCCTTTGGAAATCGCACGGAAAGTGGCATTTAAACTGTCTTTGAAGAAATCACAGTGCCCCGAGCTGTTAGGAGTCAACTATCAAATTCTTCGGCATTCAACCCTGCTTAAGGTCTTCACAAGTCTATAAAGCACAAAATCTGGGTAGCCGGGTTTTTTTTTTTTAAGAAAAAAAGCCTTGAAATGTCCTTTAACTTGAGCAGTTTTAATGATGCTACTCCGAGAAAATAAAAAATTACCCCATGCATACATTCAAAAGACCCTTGTAGCATGTGCAGTCTTAAGAGGCCGAAACTAATAAATGTGTTCAATGGACAACATGGATACTCTTATGAAATTGATAAAAACTAAATGTGCGTAACTTCTGCGGTTGCCAGGCCAAAAGAAGGAATTTCACGTATAGGAACTTTTTGACCTAGTATATCTGTAGTAGCGAAAACTCCTTCTACCTCTGCTGTTGGACAGGATTCTATTTCTAAAAACAGTGTTGAATCGCTGTAATCATGAATTGAGCCACGACACGACAAAACCAACAATGTGTTTGTGCGCCCAGCGCAGACTCAGTTTAGCCAAGGCATCCGCTCAGTTTGATCAGACTCTTCGTCAGGCGCTTAAAGGGTAGCTTAGGGTCTAAGCTACCTTAATGCGGACAGCGAAGACTGTGATCAGACTGGGCGGATGCCCAGGCTGATCTGAGTCTGCGCTGAGCGCACAACCACTTTGTTGGTTTTCTCGTGTCGTGGCTCAATTCAGTTTGATGTTAACAGTTTGCACGAAGGTGTACATTACAGATGTGGAGCATGCTTGATGCGGACATTGGCTGACCCAAGGTACATGTAAAACTCAGTGGTGTCTCCCAGAAGTTAAAAGTTCATTCTATTTGGATGTGTCGTCATTGATTTAGTCTGATGTATTGTCTGAACTTTCAGCATCGGGCAACGTTCCATAATCAGGTCGGGAAAGTATTAAATTTAAAGGCAGTATTTAAATTTAAAGTCTGTCTTTGAAAATAAAGATATTTTAATATTCTGCATATTTACAGACTTGTCCAGATGAATTTTTGAAAACGCTAACAAAAAATGCGCATTTCGATATCTGGTGTATTGTACATGTTGAGTGGAATAACGTGAACAGGGTGCACGCAGGTAGGACTTGCGAATAACAGATCCTCAAAGTTGTGTCCTTTCTTGCAGTAAACATAGTATTATATCCCGTTCTATCCTGACGGAATCTGATACCATGTACTTAAAAAGTGCAAATTTATGTTCTGCTGCTAAATCAAGATATCTATCTACTCCATACCGACCTTTGATTAATTAAATACGATTATGACTTATTGAACACCATTTACCGTTGAACGAATCGCCTTTGGAACGAAACGCCCCGATGCCAATGATATTACTTCCCTTAAATCGGTTTTGTGGTCAAAGGGAAAGAACTATGACCGGTTAAGCATTTTTTCGTAAAACTGGAGTAAGCATCCATTAAGCAAACGAATACAGCTTTTTGCACAATATTGGTCACAATGCGACAAAAATAGAACCGTTAGCGAGATGTTGCGGTGTTTTAGAACTAATTTGTACAAGTCTGTAAATGTACAGACGAAAAACATCTTCAAATTTAAAGACCGTCTTTAAATGTACAGACTGTCTTTAAATCTAATACTTTCCCAGACCTGATGATGGTGAATCGTTATCGTGATACCTGTCTGTATCTATAAATGTTTAAAATGCAATGTCACGAGTTGTTCATGCTAAAATCATTTGAATATTTGATCAATGAATCGGCGACACATCACAACAAGATATAATACTTGCACTGCATATTCAATGCGAACCGTATTTATCAGCTACAACTGTTTTTTTTCCCCTTTAGAATGACCTGAATTATCTTTACATGTATCAGTCATATGAAACGCTGCTATAAGGTGGGTTTGTCCTGCCAAGACAGATGAGTTTGTCCTGTCTGTCTTATAAGACGTATCTTGACTATGGGATTGTTTTGGAAGGGTAAAACAACGTCTGATAACTAAAATAATACCGGTGATCGTCTGTTTTAAACAACTATAACAAAATTAAATTATTTGAGAATGAATTATGGCTTTGAGAAAATCGCACTGTTTCATTTTTAAGAATTTCAGATATAATCTCACTTATAACTCGAGAGGAGCATGGCAAACAATGTATGCCATGTTCCTCTCGAATTATGAGTGAGATGTTGCCATTGATCTGTTACCATAGCAACTATGGAACGACCAAATGTTGTGCTTAATACCTTTTTAGACTGACGTCTCGATGACGCCACTTAGGCATCACTATGAACTCTTAATTGCTATGGTAACAGATATCTGACTCTAATGGTTCCGGAGCATGGCAAACAATGTATGCCATGCTCCGCCAATTTTTAATGCCATTGCAAACTGAAATTCTTTCTACAGAAACTCCAGAGTTTCTCAATCAAATAATTATTCTCAAGTCATTTAATTCTGCGTTATATCTGCAATATGTTATTTCAAAAAACCATTAGACAGGTACACATTCTATTTACTGAAACTCCTTCTCGCTTTCTCACCTTAATTCCTTTTTTTATTTGGTGGTTACGAGATATAAGGTGCAGGATACAAGGTCGATTGTTTAGCCCTCAAAGAAACTCATATAGCGGCACAAAATGAGCAATCAAACAAATCAAGGAAAGAATCTGAAATGACAGAATGCCAGCACAATAATAAAATATATTGGTATCAAAAATTAGGCACCCCAAACAGATGGAACGATGAACCACAAGAGTTTCTTCTTAAATTGTTAATATGTTACATGTACATGCTTTAAGGATTTTACATATGCTCAAAAATGTTGTTGATTAATACCGAAAAAAAAATCTACATATCGGGACAGGTATGTCTGAGGAAACACTAAAGACACTGATCAGACTGGTCCTTCTAGCAGCCTGGTCAGGGTCTACACTGTTTCCATTCTATCTGCATCTCAAGTTCGATGCATTGTTTGCACTGTAAATCCAAGTTGCATCATTTTAGGACAGTGACGGTATTCCGCGACACGAGAAAACCAACAATGTGGTTGTGCGCCCTGCACAGACTCAGATCAGCCTGGGCACTCGCCCTGTCTAATTCGAGTCTTCGATGTCCGCACGGGGATAGTTCAAACGCGTAGCTACCGTTTGAACACTTAACAAAGTGTCTGGTCAAACTGGGCGGATGCCTAGGCTGATCCGAGTCTGCGCTGGTGGTACAGCCACTTTGTTTGTTTTGTCGTTTTACGGCTCATTTATTTTAGGTGACTTTTAGAACTTTCACGGTCTCAAGAACGTCAGACCCTGTGTTTCTGGGGTCGTATTTATAAACGAATTAGTCGTTGCTATGCTGTTGCTAAGGTTGAATTTCTACAAAGGAGATTTCCTACAACTATGAAATTTGCTATTGAGGAACATTTTTTTCAGATTGTTCCTCCAGAGCAAATTTCATAGTTGTAGGGAATCTCCTTCATAGAAATTCCGCCTTAGCAACAGCATAGCAACCACTTAAGTTGTTTTATAAATATGTCCCCAGATACTGCTACTGTTCATGCTTCTAAATCTGTTAACATGATATTGTCACGATTGTCAAGATCATGATTCTGTCACGATTGTGTGAAATCAAAAGACCCTTTAAAAGTTTATTTATTTTCTTTATTTAAAATCTATATGATATACATGTATTACGACAAAGTAAACAACTATCGAACACTGTAGCTGTTTTTACATTGTCACTTTAAAAGTATTTAAGATGCAATATGAATTTCTGAATGAACGTTAGTTAGGAATAATGTTATAATGTATTGTGAATATTATTGACAGGGACTATTTAAAAAATGCCATAAATCTTACTGCATCAAGTATATCTTTTGAAAACAAAACTTGAAACGGTTTCTGTTTGAAATATAGGTAGTGGAATAGACGACTGGTAGCTTTACCAGTAATGCCACGTAAAACTGATTTAATTATTATTATTATAACTATCATTATTTGTTTTTTTCATTAATAATAATTATTATTTTTTCCCGATAATATGTTCATTGTGTCAGTGTTAGTTATTTTGACACGGGGTTCCATTGCACACAGTCTTTCATAATCATCCTCCCATCGTCCTGATATAGCTGAAATACTGTTGAAAAGGACGTAAAATCACAAGTCATCCATCCATCATCATGTATAGTGACAACTTTTGTTAAATACGGCATGCTGACTATGATTTTTCTTTTTCTATTTCTGAACTGAGCTGCTGGAGACTGATTTTATAAGGTTCACTACAATCTATGACTTCGGTGTTTTCAAGGTCAAAGGACCAGGTATGATTTGGGCCATATTTGGCCCCCTCATTTATGAATTTTCAAAATTGCACTTCTTTAACTTCTGTTCATGTAATGTATGAGTTTAAACCTTTAACCATTAATTCTGACTAAAATAATCTATACTCTAATATTATTCAACTTCTTCTGAGCCTCTAAATGTACCCAACCGCAGCTGATTTTGGCAATTTCGGCCATTTTTGGCTTGCAGTTGGGCCGAAAACTACCTGAGCGCAGGCAAGTGCACAGCTGATTTTTTGCATAATAATGCATTTTAAGAACATCAACAATGTGTGAAAAATTCAGCTGTGCACTTGCCTGCGCTGACACCTAATTTTAAACTTTTCTAAATAAAATAACGTCATTGACAACGGTTGCCTTACAAGGACGCGCGTGCGACAGGAACTCTTTTGGCAGTGAAGGTAGATAATCTACGGTTCGCCAAGAAATTTTACTAAATAAAAAACCAAAACAGACCTCTTTACCTTCTTTTTGATATGTAATATCAAAATATATGATGCAAAACATAGTTTTTCGCTTCTTCATTCATGACGACGCTTGACCTATTGTCAAAAACAACTCCTGATTCTGAAGTATACATGCAACTGCAATGTTGTTGCAATCGGGACAGCGAATAAAAGATGGGACCGAAAGACGGTACTTGTACTACCGCTGAGCCACTTGGGGAACGTCGTTAGGAAAATTGAAATAGTAATAGTAAGTAGTAGTAGTACGATATTTGTACTGATGAATCCATTAATTCGTGTTGGTGGTGATGGGAGATAGGTGTGTGTTTCTCTGTCTATGTGTGTGCGGGGGGGGGGGGGGGGGGGGGAGGCAGAGGGCGGGTTGCAGAAACATGCTTCAGACCTCAAATCATCAAACAATATTTTTTATGCATATCACTTGTAAGATTCTCTTTAAATTGTATGTTAGAGTTGCTCCCATTTCATAAATAAAACCAAGTTACATCAAATTGGGTATTGTCTGACTGAGAAATGACGGGGTCACGCCCGTTTTTCAATATATCTTTACCAACAGATATTCTGTTGAAGTGTCAAACCACAAAAAAGTAAAAACAAATTAAGCCTTGTTTGAAATCGGGCACGTACGGGACGATTTAAACTAGTGCGACTTCATTGCATTTTTCTGCGCCCTACAATACAGCAGTTACTGATACAGGAAAAGAAATACTTTGAAACGAACATCGTAGGTGCATGCACTGGGCACTGGATGTTTTCAACCTCTACGATGCGAGGAGGAATTTGAAAAGGAGGCGGTATGAAGCAGAAGAAGCGAGAGAATACAGGAAGGCTTACAAAAGGGTTCAGATGCCCTGAAGAGAGCAAAGGAGGACTGATTAAGTAGGGATTCTCGATGCAAGGAGACTGAAACTTAATACCTAGAATAACACAGCTGCAAGTGAGCTCATCAGCTGGTGTGGATTAAAATTCAGAGAACAGGGTAGATCCTAACTATCCAGAACAAGTCTGGGACATGTCTAACATAAGAATGATAGACTCTCAGCAGATGGATAGAAAATTGCTCTGAGCTATACAATCATGACTGTTATGGCGACAATGCAGTTCTGGACTGCACTCAGCGTCAAAGCGATCCTTTGTGAGGAAGTTAAGATTTCAGTAGTAGCTCTAAAGTCCGCCGTAGTTGATAATAGTACCATAGTAACAGCTTAGCTATGGTAAAGTATGAGCAATGCATAGTTTAATCAAAATATTCATTGCCCTTTGTTTCCAATACCTACGGCTGTTCATATAATAGGACAAAGATTGTGAATTACCCAGTTTCCCAGTATTACCGAATGAATAACTCAGTGTCTTAGTTACCCCACCCACTCTCATACATGAAATACACGACTATCATTCTGATTATTTTGCTGATTAGCTTCATTAAGAGTTTGTATTACATCTATGGTTGATATAGTAATAACTTCAAAAATCGTGCAAAAATAATGAACCACACGATAAAAACAAGTATAAAAACAAGTACGTATATGAAAGATATCTAATTTCTTGTTTCGTTTCATCTATTTTTTTTTAAATCGTTGCCATGGAAACGGTTAGGGTAAATAGTTTACTTTCATTTTTGTTTATATAACAACGTATATAAAAGGAAGCGCATAAAAAATCTGGCCTATGTTTGCAAAACAAAGTCAGCAGTTATAAAAAGTATGTGTTCATTACCATTAATTGCTATGCAGTTTCAATGTAAATCATAAGTTATCTCCCTTTTTTCTTTCTTAGAGATAGATGTTTACTTTGAATGCAAAATATTTTTATTAGCTTTATATCTTTGTTGTTTTTGTATTCATTTCTTATTATTTTCAGTTTATCAACTCGCAAGAATAATGCAAAGTTTATCCATACCCCCATATTTTTAAATATTTTTTCATCCGATTTTTTCAGACTATTACGTTCTGTTCCGAGAAAAAGTGACTGCTGCCCATGAGTTGAGTTTGAAACGAATGGTTTATCTAAATTCCCTTGAAAGACAAAATACTGCAACTGTGGCATGCCCCTAAAACGTAATTTTCTGATTGAAAAACAGTTAAATATAGCGTTTCTGTAATCCGACAATTTCAGTGATCTATCAAGAGTTATCGCCCTTCATGCGCGTGATAAGATGCAGACCAGTAAATGTCAAAGAGATTTAGTATTAATATTACATACATTATTAGATCTGATACTCATCATTTACTTTTAAACCCCTTTCTTTGTTATATATGGCAAAATGTATCCCTACCCCTAAATTTTGCTAAAAATCAGGCCAGAACTGCATGAACAAACGAATGGCTGTAACTTTCCTTGTACAAGTCGTAACATCTCCATTTTCTAGATTTATATTGTTGACAAGGTGGCTAATGAAAAAAACAATATTTGAATAAATTTTGAGAGGGGGCCAAATATGGCCCAAATCATACCTGGTCCTTTGCTGGCCAATGGCAGATGGAAATAGATGCCCATGACCTAAGCAACACCAGAAGGAGTTTCGTTTAACTTAGGGCATAGGCATCTTTAACTAGCCTAAAATAATATGTTGGCACTAACTGGATCTTTGTCACTTTACTACTCTTAACCAAAATCTGAAGCAACAATAGCTCCAATGGATTGTTTGAGAAATTGCCACATGTAACTGAATCATGCTTTAAAGCGCAGATTTTGTCGCACCTTATCTTTTAGCAACTGCCTAAATTTTCAATTGGTCTAGATAAGTAAAAAACTAAATTATTGAAGATGCACAGCATTTCCACAATAATGCATGACAGCCTACCAATATCATCAAGTGAAAATGGATAATGTTGTTCTTGTTGTTGTTTGTGTATTTGCTTTACGTCTACGATGTACAGCGCAGAGTGTACGAGTAGTCAAGTCGGGACGGTCAGTTAACCCAACCACACTATTTCTGGGCAGGCAGACCTCGTAAGCGTCTAACCAGTGCTAAGTGCACATACTTTCGCCCAGTAATTGACAACTGCCCATCTGAGTCAGCAGAAGGGGAAGAATCAGTCTCCGTGAAAGTAAGTTGCCGGACCGAGTATCGAACCCTGGACCCCTGGCTTTTGAGTGAGACGCGCTACCGATTGGGCTACACGGCCCTGCTAAGTGAAAGAGAAAAATACAATCTATTTCAACGGTCCAAAACAACAGAACGACGTGATCATAATCTTGTTAAGGTGATCATAATCGTGTTATATAGGACTTACATAGCAACCAGGCACCATTTTGGCCATAAGGTAAAAGTTGGTTTGCACGGTGACAGATGTTGCATGACATATGTATCATGCAACATTTGTCGTCGTGTAAACACCCAAAACATATGTTTCATGGCACAATGCAGTTGTATGCAACATTTCTCATCGTCTAAACAAAACATACTTGCAAAATATGGTTGCATGTCACATGTGGCATGTAAATTGAGCCGCGACTCGAGAAAACCAACAAAGTGGTTGTGCGCCCCGCGCAGACTCAGATCAGCATCGGTATCCACCCAGTCTGACCAGAGTCTTTCCTAAGCGCTCAAAGGGTAGCTAAGGGTCTAAGCTACCTCCAGGCGAACAGTGAAGACTCTAATCAGACTGGGCGGCTGCCCAGGCTGATCTGAGTCTGCGCTGGGCGCACAATCAGTTTGTTGGTTTTGTCGTGTCGCGGCTCACATGTGTCGCCCTGTAAACCGACCTTTAAACAACTTTCTAGCAAGGGGCCACAAAGTCATACAAAGAAAAGACACCATAACCATCGCCTTAAAATGGCCGAAATTACAAAACTACCGAATTAATTAGACTTCATGTCTGACAGCTATGTCAGTCATATTGAGGTGAATGGGTTCAGTTGCAGAGGACGACGTTCTGTCATTTACAATATATACCACCATTTCCAATACGGGTCAACTCTTGAAAAGAAATACTAGCTCATGTGCTCTGCTTTTTGAAAGAGTTTTATTGAAAGTTGTTTCACTTTATAAAAATGGCAAACAACATAGAGGGGTCCCCATACAGCTTAAACGATATAATTTTTTGCCAACCGTTCTGAAGTAGATGAGAAAAAATGAGGACATAGCCGCATAACACAAAAAATGTGTCCATGACAAGTCTTAACATACTTTATAGGGCTTCATTCTTTCATATTGTCGCAATGATGATACAATATTCTTGTCTTTGATGCACAACTGATCATTTGTATTATTGACAGTGAATTAAGAATATTTGCATTTTCACAGATACGAATGATAAAATTTCTAGAATAATCTATGCATCCGCTTAGTCTATAAACGTATCTGCAGTATATTAATGTGGTGAAAAATGTATATCGCGAAAAGCAAAAAACTTTTATCTGCCGGCTGTCCGCGGCTCATATACATGTATATACATGTATATATATATATTACCACAAAGTAATCAAAGCACATAAGCATTGAATTTCGACTACTGTTTGTAATGAGCAGTTTTGTCGGAGCGTTGGTTCATAGTTACGTTGAATGCTCTTTGTCCATGTTGTCAGGACCTAAATAAAGTTTCATATAAAAATGTGAAAAAAATTGCAAGTTTGATAGTACTTTTGGATATGCAAATTCCGCAATATCCTTTTACTATTAGTTCTGGTTAGCAATGGTGTACATGCGCAATGTATGCTCTTGCAGATACATGTATGTTGCCATAGCTACATGTATATCGCGGCAATGAACTACGAACGGCTTAAGCTAGTATTATGCGGGCAATCTTGCACTCCCTCAGATGCAACTCCTACGTACAAGTATGTGCTCAATCTGCGTAAAGGCCTCCTAGGAAATCAGAGGCCCTGGTAGCTCAGTAGGTTATGCGTTGGCCTGCTGATCTAGCAGTCCCGGGTTCAAGACCCGTTGGCGAAAGACTTTCCATCCATAAATGGGGTTCCACTGAACGAAGCCAATCATTAGCACCCTCCCATCTTTCTGATATGACTAAATGACTGTTGAAAAGGACGTAAAATCGCAAATCATCCATCCATCCATTCTAAGTAATCGATACTCACTAACAGATCACAGTACAACATTAAAAAGAACGATGAAGAAGCAAAGGTGCGAACCCCGAAACCAGAGCACAAGGCAACCATTACTTTGACCTCGATAGGCCTGACCAAATACATTGATGGTCAGGCACTCACCTCCATACCAGATTTCGCTGTCATAGCGGAATCTGTTATGGAGGTGGGGGCCTGACCACCAGTGTGGCAAGGAGGCAATTTGTGAAGGTGGAGGCCTGACCACCAATTTATGAAGTTGGGCATCTGACCACTGATGTATGAAAGTTGGCGCCTGACTACGAACGTGTGAAGGTGAGCGCCTGACTTCTAATGTGTGAAGGTGGGCGCCTGACCATCAATGTGTGAAGTACAGCGCCTGACCACCAATGTGTGAAAGTAGGCGCTTGACCACCGATGAAAGAAGGTTGACGCCTGACCACCAATGTGTGAAGGTGGGCGCCTGACCATCAGTGTGTGAAGGTGGGTACCTGGCCACCTATTTGTGAAGATGGGCACCAGACCAGCAATGCGCGAAGATGGGCACCTGAGACTACCAATAGTAGATGAGCGCCTGACCACCTATGTGTGAAGGTGAACGCCTGACCACCAGTGTTTGAAGGTGAGCGTGACCACCATTGCGTGACAGTGGGCGTCTGACCAACAATGTATGAAGGTGAGTACTGGAACACCAATGTGTGTCGTTCTTTAGTCGGAGGCCAAAATGGCGGTCATGCAGTTGAAGAGGAAAGCAAAATCGTCAACCGTTACTGAGTTTATGCAGCATAACGTCAATAGCCTTTATATTCAGTATTTTTATGTCGATTTATATTTTGTCGAATTGTTCGGAAAAATCAGCTTCATTCGTTCTGCATAACATCGTAAAGATGAACTTTTGAACTAAATATAAACAAAAATGGAAAGAGTGACATCATTTTGGGGGGTAAACGACGTAAAGCCGGTGCTATTTTTAAGAAAGGTATCAGTCATGTCACATAAATCTTTTGCACATACATATACAAAATTTCCGAAAAAGTTTTGCTGGTAGACTATATCAGTTAATTGCCTCCTCTGTTTGGCTATGTTTGGTTTTAGGTTCAGTACGGTTCTTAAACATAAATATCTAAGATGCAACCGTCGTCTTTTTCCATGATCTGTACACACACATACTAGTCGCCAGAGACGGAGACTTTGTCTCTGTTTTCATCTCACCTTGCTCATGAAATATTGTCGCAGATAAGGGCGTAGCTACCTATACGGCAAATACGCAAGTGCGTATTGAAATTTTGTCAAAATTGACAAAATTTCAAAACGCACCTGCATATTTGCATGCTGAATATTTATAAATTAAACAAGATTTCAATACCAATTACCAAAGTGGCTGAAATACTTGCTTTCCCTTCAAGAAGTAGAGAATAAAACATGGTTGTGCGTATTATGAAATTGCCCCTAGTTACGCCCCTGGCAGAAACTAAAGTTTATATTTTCTTTCGTATCTAGAAACACCTGAGCTACCCATTACTTCATGTAAAGTGCTGTACGTCATACATCTGGGCCCAGTTGTTCAAGGCATCTTTAACCTAACGAGTAAGATGTAAGAGGTCAACTCGTTAAGTATTTTATGACTTTATTACCAAATACATTGATATTTTTGTGAAAAAATGTGAAAAGCTTTTGCAATGCAAAAGCTTCTCACATTTTTTCGACAAAAAATACTGGCTTATTTGAGATATTAACGTTTGAAATTTTAACGAAACGTTAACTAACGATGTCGGTAGTTTTGAACAACCGGGCCCTGGGCGCAACGTAAAATTGCAAGAAAGCCGTGCGTGACGTCAGTATCTAGATGCAGGATTGCAAAATTGGCTCCTTTTGATCTAAGCAATAATCATGATAAGCATGTCAAAAATCACAGGAGAATACATGTCAGACGTGGAATACCAGACGAAAAGAGAACTAGAAAAAAGCGAATTCTCTTGTTGTAATTAAGTGGTGATTTGCCTACTTGGGTTAATATAGCCATTAACATTAAACAGCATATCAACTTTTATTACAACTGTCTGACGATTTTACCTATTGTCTGGCTAACGTCTGGGGCTATTCAGCATTTTTTATTCCGAAAACCACAATGATTTGCAGCTACATTATATATATGTACCGTATTTATTTGCTTATAAAACGTTTTTTTTCCATCTATAAAATGACCCGAAATCAGTCCTATGAACCTCTGCTAAGTAATGGGGTTTTCTCTTCTAAAACGATCCCAAAAAATCTAGATCCGTATAAGACGGATCTAGATTTTGGGATTGTTTTTGAAAGGGAAAACTGTCATATAACCGAAGGCACATTATGCAAAAGGATGTGAGCGGGCGTCAAAACGTTTCCTTAACATGACTGCCGCATACATGTATTCGACTTTAACCCGCGATGCCAAGATCTACAGTTCGGTGAGAGGAACACTTAAATTTTAAGCTGAGTCACTTTTGCACATTTTCAAAATGCACAAACACATAAAATTAACAAGAATGGCGCGAAGCATATTTTCCGTGGGCCTGACTGCTGTTGGCTAAAGTAAACCTTTAGAACTGCTACAAATGGCTGAAGGTAAAGAAAGTAACTTGTACGAGGGATGATCAAAAAGTTCCCGGAAAAGTGCTGTACGCCCTTTATTATTTTACTTTCTTCAATAAAATTTTATACCAGACAACCTTAATGTAATTGTGATTCATATCATACAAAACAACTAACATATGTCTAACCAGTTTATTGCACGCGCCACCAACGTTACGACCGGTAACGTGACCCGGCCCAGCTAACGTTACGTTTCATTTTATCTTTTCTAATAGCAAATTCGAACGTTGCTTATCACAAATTATTAATGTGAACATGAATTACTTTACACAATCTTAAAAATATACACCTTATCTTGATGTTTATTACAAATTATGTAAGTTGTTTTGATTCTTTCCACGAAATGATTGCTAAGTCCAACGTGACTTTTAATCAGAAAATATGTGGGGTGGGGTAATTCAAGGGCAAATAACTTACTTTACCTTATAATACGGAAGTGTTATGATAAAGTTTCATAAACTAGAGATAATGGCAATTCGTTAGATATATGATTTATGCCTTTCAGTTGAACCATTCCAGCAATACGGCAACACAACCTGAAATCGGCAGCATATCGAACTTCCAGCAAATGCCCATCTCACCCAGCAGCAACGATGTATCGGCCATCTTTGTCATAATTAAGATCATATTAATTTATTACTATGTGCAGCATTTAGAAGAATGTGGTACATGAAGCTACTTACACAAAAGGACTTATCTTAAAACTATGGCTGAATTTTAACAAAGCTTGCTGATGTAGCCTTGCTGCTGCTTGATTTAAGACTTTTGATAGACAGCTAATGCTGCTGCTGATATCAGATTGCGTTGTCGCATTGCTGGAATAGTTCGACTGAAAGGGTACATCACATATATAACGAATTGCCATTATCTAAGGTTCATGAAACTTGATCATAACAATTCCATTTTATAACGTAATGCAAATTATCTGCCCTTGAATTACCCCACCCCCACGCATTTGATTTTAAAGGGCACGTTGGAATTAGACATCATTTCGTTAAAAAGATCAAACCAACTTACAAAAAAAGTTGTGAACATAAAGATAAGAAACATATTTCTAAGTTTAGGAGAATAAATTAACGTTACTACATACATTTCACAGATAAACGACGTTCAGAAATTGTTATTAGAAACGATAAAAATGCAACTTAACGTTAGCTGGGCCGGGTCACGTTACCGGTCGTTACGTTGGTGGCGCGTGCATGAAACTGGTTAGACATAAGTCAATTGTTTTGTATGATATGAATCACAATTACATTAAAGTCGTATAGTGTGAAATTTCATGGAAGAAAGTCAAACAGTAAGGAGAATACAGAACTTTTCCGGGAACTTTTTGATCATCCCTCGTATTAACAGTATTGAAGGAATTATTGTTTAAAAACAGCAAAGAAAGTAATCCCTACTAATTTTAGGCACCGAATTCAAAAATCAGTTTTTACTTTTTGTCACTGTTCAGAAGCAATATATGAGCCGCGACACGAGAAAACCAACAAAGTGGCTGGACGCCCAGCGCAGACCCAGATCAGCCTGGGCATCCACCCAGTCTGATCAGAGTCTTCGCTATCCGCATGAAGGTAGCTAAGACCCATAGCTACCCTTTAAGCGCTTAGGAAAGACTCTGATCAGACTGGGCGGATGCCCAAGCTGATCTGAATCTGCCCTGGGCGGACATCCACTTTGTTGCTTTTCTCTTGTCGCGGCTCATATGCATCTTTAAAAGCGGTAGTACCGCTGTGTATAGTCCTTGTAATGACTCAATGCAACCAGG
Organism: Ctena decussata; assembly: GCA_963989385.1. Classification (NCBI taxonomy): domain Eukaryota; kingdom Metazoa; phylum Mollusca; class Bivalvia; order Lucinida; family Lucinidae; genus Ctena; species Ctena decussata. Next base: position 18,231,292 of record OZ022504.1, read on the forward strand.
AGACCATATTGCACTTACTATCCAAATGAAATGCAAAGACTGAGAGACATCAAAACTCTGTCTCGATAACGTGACTAATCTTCAATGGATTGTTGTTTGTGAATATATCTTCACCATACATCTTCATTTCAAAATGTTCTCATTTTACTCTTCTGACTTATACGCTTGTGGCCATTTAAAGTCAATGTCAATGCAAGTCAAGGTCTTATATGCAAGTGATGTTAATTTCAATTTCAAATTTTGCACTAAGGCCATATGACAGAAGGGCGTTTTACACTAGCTGGTTTGCTTCCGTCTTTCACCTGACCTTGAAATGGGTCACAAAACTGTCGAAAACGATGCGACAGACTGTCATTAAAACGTAATATCTCTTCAGGGTAATGTTTATTACATTATCACAATATAGAGATTATACGATAGTTCTTAAATCAGCATGCCCATGGGCACAGTCTGATAAGGGGTATCTTGGATTTATGGGTATACTCTTATGCGTTTCCATTTTTATGCAAACGGGAACAACATTTTCAACTCCTGTTTGCTACATTTGCCAAAATTGGATCTATACTTAATGGAAAACGGGCTTGCTCCAAGTGAAGCCAATTCTTTCTTTTAAGAGTAGATCCTATTGAGAGTAGCGGCGGAAGTGTAGGAGATAACACGCTGGACTACCAACCCAGGCGTCGCAAGATCGATTCCCCGCTCCTCCTGTCTTTCGGATAAGACTTTAAACCGAGGCAAGCGCGTAAAGCTGCCAGAAGTACGTCGGGTAGACCCGTGGTGTTACATGTATCATAACCGAGGAATATCAAAATGCAGGTTATGCTCACTGTAAAAAACATCGTTTAATGACTTCATCTTTCCACGGATCTGTTATAACCCTTTACCTATGACAAGCTTCAAATGCCCTGGGAGCCGATCTTCGTCAGGTAGTCGACATCGCAGCAACAGCACTTAATATAGGGAAGTACGAAGGAATTGATGATATACCAGCAGAACATGTTCAAGCAGGTGGGGGAGACCACGACTGATGCTTTAACAAATATCTGTAGCAAGATTTGGAGAACAGGAGAATGACCGATCCCAAGGACTCAGATGCTATCATTACACATCCTAAAACGGCAACCTACACATCTGCCAGAACTGCAGAACTATCAGCCTCGGAGTCATCGGAGTAAATTCATAATTGAGCCGCGACGTGAGAAAACCAACAATGTGGTTGTGCGCCCAGCGCAGACTCAGATCAACCTGAGCATCCACCCAGTCTGATCAGACTCTTCGCTAAGCGCTTAATGGGTAGCTAAGGGTCTAAGCTTTCTTCATGCGCACTGCGAAGACTCTGATCAGACTGGGCGGATGCCCAGGCTGATCTGAGTCTGCGCTGGGCGCACAACCACATTGTTGGTTTTGTCGTGTCGCGGCTCAATTTAATTGTCATAATAATAAGCTTCAAATACCTTGAAGCGGTCATCTCAGATGAAAGTTCAAGACCGAAGGTTCTCTGAAGGATTGAACAAGCCACTGCAGCCCAGAAAGATTTGAAACCAACAAGGAGGGACAACCAGATACATGTATCTCTTGGATCAAAGGTGAAACTGATGCGCTGTCTTGTCAATCTATATACATGTATCTGCTTCCGTGTGAGTCAGGCCCATAGGCCTTGGCAGCAGATAGAAAAAAGAAACAGGCCTTTGAAATGAGATGCTACCGAAGGTTACCATACATCTCGTACGAGGACCATGCAACTTATTAGGATGTTCGCAGAAGGATCCCAACAACCTTCAGAGACTATGACGAACTCCTAGCTATGGTCAGGAAACGGAAACTGAGGTCGTTTGGTCGCATCTCAATTCCATGTCTTCTGGCCCAGCAAAGACAAACCTAAAGGGCACAATGAAAGGGAAACGAAGAGGGATGCAGATGAAGAGGTGGGAAGAAAATCTTAAAAACTGGACGGGGATGGAGTACATGAAGGACAGCTGAAGGGAGGTACAGGCGGAAATGGATTCTTATGAAGATATTTGTGGTGTCTAAACGGCCTTGCAAGAGTATGGGAAATACCTAGAAGGGTTTGAGAAGACATTAAACATTTATTAAGTCGAGTTTGTGTTGCAATATGCTAGGGCAGTGTCAGAGGGTTTGTATCAATGCATTGTTTACCTGATTTCCCTTGCCTAGAGGTTTTATAGATGCATTGGTTATTCCGATAGTCCTTGTGTGTGTGTGTGTGTGTGTGTGTGTGTGTGTGTGTGTGTGTGTTTTCTACTTAGATCGATATGCATATGCAACTATATCTTCATTACAAATGACTAGATTAAAGGACAATCGTAACAACAATCCCAAGCATAGAGGATTTATGTTTGACGTCGCCCCAATAACAGAGTTTCTGTTGATACAAAGCTGATTTCGGTTACAAATTCAGACAGCATACTGTTAGGTTGTTTTACAAGTACCATCAAACCGTTCAACCAGCAGCATGACCAACATTTCTACAAACAAACCGTCTGAAAAAAAGGACGTTCACAAGGAAATAGGCTAGGCTACAACACAGGCACCTGACGCGTTGTTTGGATCGAAAACATTAGAATTTAGGTTAATATTCCAAATATGAGACAAAAAATAAAAAATAATTCAAAAAAAAAATCTGGTAGATATAATTATTATCAAGGTACATAACACCCAGCCCCCCAATTATTGGGTCTGTCTGTTCAGCTGGCCGAACCCAAAGAACTGGGTATGCCAAGAAGGACTATGCCATATGTACATCAACATCAGATAGCCCTTCAGTGATTTAAATAACTCATAGCATCTAAAACATGCTCAAAGTTTTTTTACGCTTCAAAACACACCGAATGTGTACACGTAGGACAACTCTCTGGCAAACCGAAAGTAAATAAACTTTCGCCTTTCCCTCTAATTCTAATCTAAATCCGTAAAAAGTCCATAAATGTCAACATTCCTAATCGAACTTTAACTAATTCTATCACCTACAATGAGAATTATCCACAATTAACAGTTCTGAGCAGCAGAAATTATGTTCTTTCTTGTTGACTTGTTTACAAGCGCCTCCGTGTTGATTACCAATACACGCGCCCTATGCATCTACACACGTTGTGTAAGATGGGAGCGCTAGTAAACAAAAAGTCGAGTCAACAAGAAAGAATGTAATTTCTGCTGCTCAGAACTGTTAGTTGTGGATAATTCTCATGGTAGGTGATAGAATCAGTTAAAGTTCGATTAGGAATGTTGACATTTATGGACTTTTTACGGATTTAGATTAGAATTAGAGGGAAAGGCGAAAGTTTATTTACTTTCGGTTTGCCAGAGAGTTGTCCTACGTGTACACATTCGGTGTGTTTTGAAGCGTAAAAAAACTTTGAGCATGTTTTAGATGCTATGAGTTATTTAAATCACTGAAGGGCTATCTGATGTTGATGTACATATGGCATAGTCCTTCTTGGCATACCCAGTTCTTTGGGTTCGGCCAGCTGAACAGACAGACCCAATAATTGGGGGGCTGGGTGTTATGTACCTTGATAATAATTATATCTACCAGATTTTTTTTTTGAATTATTTTTTATTTTTTGTCTCATATTTGGAATATTAACCTAAATTCTAATATTTTCGATCCAAACAACGCGTCAGGTGCCTGTGGGCTACAACTGACAACCTAGTAATTAAAATATCAGCTGTTGGATATGACGGAAACTTGTCATACTAGAGCCATGTCAGTACGACATAAAATATGCCGCAACATGACAAAACCAACAAAGTGGTTGTGCGCCCAGCGCAGATTCAGGTCAGCCTGGGAATCCGCCCAGTCTGATCAGAGTCTTCGCTAAGAATTTAAAGGGTAGCTAAGGGCCTAAACTACCTCCATACGGACAGCGAAGACTCTAATCAGACTGGGCGGATGCCCAGGCTGATCTGAGTCTGTGCTGGGTGCACAACCACTTTGTTGATTTTGTCGTGTCGTGGCTCAAATATCAAATGACTGCAATGCTCAGATCAGCACTTGCATCTGCGCAACTGACCATAGCCTTCATATTTTTACTTCAGGGGTGTTTTAGTATTAACAAATTATTAATGCGAACAGAAAAGGCTCTCATCAGCCTGCGCAAAACGTAGAATCTGATTTGAGTCTTGCCTTTCGCGCAGGTCATAGGATCTGTTACGCTTAGTGCGGCTCACAATAAAAGCGGCATCTTATGATTAGAATCCATGTTACATCTAATGAGCCCGCTTATAAACAAACCATAAAGTTAATGCATTATGTGGCGCAAACTAGTAATGTCAATGTACTCGTATCCATAGAATTTCATTACTTGTAAAGCAATAAAGCAGCCAGTTTTGTAGCTAGATTTCATTTAAATAATTCGTGCATTTTATGACAAAATGTACGATGTCTGAGATATAACCAAGAATAGCCTCTTTTTTTATTCTTTTAAATTTTCATTGTATTTTTTAAATTAAAAAAAATATATATATATGACGGTATGCTGCGAAAATTGCTTCATGTAAAAGTAAAAAGTATGCAAAGACCAGGAACTGAAACAATCAAAATCCAAATCCAGCCCTCAAACCATAGTTGGAAACAACTAAGATTACAAATAATCAAGATACAGAGAACATATGGCCAACCGAGTGAGCAGCTTGTTCCCGAAAGGTGGCCACTCAGCAACCCAAACCACAAAGTACTTAACACGTGGTTTGTTCTTGATTGTAACTGTTTCTCTTTTTTTTCGGCCGGCACATGCAAGAAAGCCAAGTTCTGCGTATGGAAGGTTAGGTGGTTTTACCTGGGGAACTCTGATTTTCGCCCACCTCTGCTTATGCATAAAGACTTTCAGGATGTCAAAACAGAGAGCTTGTGTCCCAGATGTTTCCGATCGTCCTTACGGCCGAAGTTTTTTCCCATTTGTTTTGTTCATTCCAAATGACCGTCGAAAAAAGCTAATGCAAGAAACTGTTAAACTGTTGTTCCTATCTAGGACCATCTGATCGGGGTCTAGACTATTTGCAATTCCGTCTGTTTAGTTTGGATGTACTACTGCAATGTAAAGCCAAACTGTTCAAATGTAGGACCTCTGCGGTAATTATTTTGTTTGTCCCAATCATTATTTTAGATTTGCTTACGGTATAGTGCTTTCAGTGTAAAAAAGAGATGATGAGATGTCTACATTAAACACAAAAACACGACGGAAACTGTTAAATATTCTAAGCTGACACATTTTTACACAAAATGTTAACTTTCATACTTTTATTGCTGTCATGATTTTGTTAATCTTTTTTTTAGAATAATTGCGTCGGTGGTGAATTTATACATGGCATAAATTATGTAAAAGTAGAAATCACAAAGTCACGATTTTGTGGTCTATTTAATAACATTTTTTTCTTGAAAAAAAGCTCAGTTTTTTGTACAAAAAAAAGGAAAATCGTTCGAGCCACGTCGTGAGAAAACTTGGTCAACCCTATTTGAGCCGCGACACGGCAAAACCAACGAAGTGGTTGTGCGCCCAGCGCAGACTCAGATCAGCCTGGACATCCGCCAAATCTGATCAAAGTCTTTGCTTTGCACTTTAATGGTAACTACGTGTCTAAGCTGCATGATCAGATTGGGCGAATAACCAGGCTGATCTGAGTCTTCCGTGGGCGCACACCCACTTTGTTGGGTTTTGTCGTGTTCCGGCTCAATTTTATAAATGTGTTCAATACTAAAAGCAGACTAGGCTTCACAGTGAGGCGTTCATATTCGGAGCTATTCGCTTTGTTGTCACGTACAACACCAAACGTTTGCTTAACCCATTAATACCTAGTCTCTTCTCTCTGTGTATATTGGACGAGTCCATTTGTCATTTAAGGGGTTTCTTGTTTTATTTTGAGGAAATATACCCATTTCTCACACGCAAACAGAGTAGACCCTGATCAGACGCCTCTGTACGGTTTAAGGGTAGCTAATGGTCAAAGTTTTCCCCATGACGACAGCAAAGACTTTGATCAGACTGGGCGGATGCCCAGGCTGATCTACGTTTCGCTGGGCGCACGTACATTTTTGTTGGTTTTGTCGTGTCTCGGCTCATATTAGTCATGTAGATAAAGCTAGGATCAAAAGAAAAAAATAAATAAATTAAAAAAATTGCGGCATCTTGTCTCCGCCTTACATTGTATTATCAACACGTAATTGGCATGCAGTAGGACAATTCGTTAACAAAAAGGACATTTGAGCCGCGACACGACAAAACCAACAATGTGGTTGTGCGCCCAGCACAGACTCAGATCAGCCTGGGCACCCGCCCGGTCTGATCAGTGTCTTCGCTGTCCGCATGGAGGTAGCTTAGACCCTTAGCTACCCTTTGCACACTTAACGAAGAGTCTTGTCAACTTTGGCGGATGCCCAGGCTTATCTGAGTCTGCGCTGGGCGCATAACCACATCGTTGGTTTTGTCGTGTCGCGGCTCATTTGTAACAGCGAGCTTATATAGGGCATGTTCGGCATAAATAATTGAGGAATCCCGAGCAATACCCAAGTACATGTATTCCTCGGGCTACTCGGATATATTCATAAAACGTATCTTCGAGTAGCCCAAGGAGTACCTGGGTATTCGGCTCGGGTTTACCCAAGTAAGTATGCCGAACGTGCCCCGAAAATAAAGTGAGCAACACAAACAACGGGCATTTTGGTTTCTTTACTGGTAATTTTCCTGCACCAAATACATGTACTACAGGTTTTACAGTCGTACGTAGAAGAAAAGTACATCGGGAAGGTCAGAGTTGCAAGCGTCACCAAAATAAGATTACGATAAATTTGGGATTGTCCGTTCCAATTATACGCACACGCCATCAAACAAAGAGCCAATATGATCAGTCAGGTACATAACCTTTAAAAGTTAAAAAAATATAACTTGAAACAGTTAAAAGTGATCCTATTTACCACTAATTTCAAAGTGAGGCTGTAGAAAATAACTTATTTAGGTTATGTCTGAAATTATTTAGGCCTAGGTCAGATTTGCAATCTCCCCAAAAATAACTTTTTTAAGTTAAAAAGTAGTTAATTTCCTGATCTTCAAGGGCCTTGCGTACCAATTTCTAGACGATGCGTACAGAATTTTATTGCTTAATAATAAAGTTATGTAAGAGATCTTTCAGGGAAAATTACCCACCTGTCCATAAAAATTGCTATAACTCCAGAATATGAAGGTGAAAAAAGACACTTTAACTTAAACAGGTTACTTTTGCTATAGTCGCAAAAAATTATAACTGCTTCTAGTTATATTTTTTTTTTAACTTTTAAAGGTTATGTACCTGACTGATGATCAAAACAATTTACAATGTATTCAACATTTTTTTCGTGAGAAAATCAAACCATTGTTACAGTAAGAAATAAAGTGACTTCTTGTTTGTTTCCTTTGATATCAAAACCCTTCAAAAGGGGGCCTACACTCAGACTAAAGAAATTTGATCCAATCTCTTACTCACCCATTACATGCACTGCATTATAGTATATTGTATTATATTGTATTCCTATGAACTAAGTCAGTTTTTTTTTTCGATTCCCCAAACTATTGGTACAGAATACCTGAGCGCACAGACAGATTATTTAGGTGAGTGCGTACATTTTTTGTGATTGCCTCCCGTCTGAATGGAGTAAGGAGGAAAATTCTCAAGGTACTGATACAATTCAATTCCAGATCAAGTGAGAAAGTGTATTCTGGATTATATTTCCCCCAACACATAGGTCCTACGGAAACTGGTTTCGATTTATAGTCTCCGAAAGACCCGAGAAACAGGGGCCGTATTCATAAAACAACATAAGTCGTTGCTATGCGGTTGCTAAGGCTAAATATCTATAAAGGAGATTCCCTACAACTATGAAATTTGGTCTGGAGGAACAGTCTTTGTAAGACTGTTCCTCCAGAGCAAATTTCATAGTTGTAGGTAATCTCCTTCAAAGAAATTTAGCCTTAGCAACAGCATAGCAACCACTTAAGTCGTTTTATGAATACGGCCCCTGGGGATATCTATCTCAGGGAGGTATAACGGCGACTTGAAATAGTTTGGTCCCGATAGCTCAGTTGATTAAACGTTATCCTGATAATCTAGCGATCCCGGGTTCGATTCCCGCTAGAGCCGGAAATCCACTTAACCGTAAACGGAGCTGTACACCGATCCTTTCGATGAATATTTAGTTTTGAATGTGAAGAATTATGGTACATGCACTTAACACGAGTGCTAAAATGTCTTCTGCAAATGTTAATGCAGGACTACTAAATCTTAGTTTACCATGACACAAGATGTTCGAACCCGTATGTACAACTGAACGGCCATGAAACTGCACATACACAACGTATGTAATTACTAAGTTAAACGTAAAATTCTAAAAACTTAGACACCTAAAATAACTACAAAATTGTCCTAAAAATGGAACGGTATGATTTTTCATTGCACTGATGGGTCTTAAAAACTGCAGTAGGAATATCAAACAGCGTAGAACCAGATTATCCGACCAGTCATTGCCTTATTATTCCACAGGAAATATTTAGGCGTGACACAAACAACGTACAAATCAAAAAAATTTAGTTTATTTATTTTGAAATTCAAAGAACGTTGAAACAATGACTTTATATGAGTCGTTTGACTTTGCATCTACTTCCTTCGAACGTAGTGTAAACTCTGAGAGTATAGTTTAAGAGCGTTTTAAAAAAGAAAATGGGGTTTCTTCTTTTCTTAAGCAAACTATTTCTTAAGGTATTTAGTTACAACTTCATGTTTTCCGCCATTTTTACAAAAGGAAACATCTTTGATGAATTTCCTTTTGCTTCCCTGCGAAACAGAAGCCTTCAAAGAATGGAAGCTACTCTTGCTTCTCGCGGAAACCAATTGTTTAGCTGAGCACTGAATGTTAACACAGGGTGTACATGTAATCGATTCCGCTAATTTTCGCTTCCTGTAGAGACTGTTCATCATATTTGGCTTCCGCCGAGACTGTCCGCGAACTCTTGCTTCCTGCCAAGACTTATGTACATGATAAATGACTTCCTGCAGAGACTGTCCGCGTGATTCTGCTTCCTGCCGAGGCTCTCGGCAGGACGCAGAGTCACGCGGACAGTCTCGGCAGGAAGCCATTTTTCGAGGACAGTAGTCTCGGCGGGAAGCAAGAGTTCGCGGACAGTCTCGGCGGAAGCCAAACATGACGGACAGTCTCTGCAGGAAGCGAAAATTGGCGGAATCGATTATACCCTGTGGTTAATAGGCGACAAATCTTTCTTGCTACGAATTACCTCCACTGGATGTTCCCATTCAGCTTATGTTCCAAAGAAATGATTTTGCATTGAAATAAAAAACTGAACCAGGACATTAAACAAATGAACTTTCAGTGTATGGGGGCCGGGAAGGCTCAGATTAGCCTTCCGGTAACAAAATGTGAATCCGTAGGAATCTTTAAAGGGCAAAAATAAATAAACCTTATTGAGCCGCGACACGAGAAAACCAACAAAGTGGCATGTGCACCCAGCGAGGACTCAGATCCGCGTGAGCATCCACCCAGCTTGATCAGAGTCGTTGCTGTCGGCATGAAGGTAGCTTAAACCTTAGCTACCTTTTAGAGCAAAGTAAAAACTTTGATCAGACTGGGCAGATGCCCAGGCTGATCTACGCCTTCGCTGGGCGCACATTCCACTTTGTTTGTTTTGTCATGTCCTGGTTCAATTGATAATCTATAGAAATGTGCAGTCTGTTCTAAGTTTTAATGTTAAGCAAATTATCGAAAGTGTTCTTCCTGAATTGCTGTCATTCTGACACTTCCGCTACACCGTTACTATACTGGTCAAACTAAGTAAAGCTCCATGTTAATAATTCCCGTGTCGAACTGTAAAAATTGAAAACAATAAAGCTATAACAAGTTACTGAAATCCAAAACAAAACGTGTTTCTGACAACAGCATATCGGCAGTTAACGAATTTCAGTTCAATGTTTCCAGTTTCACTGGTTTACTGGAGGCCTTTTTCTCGTGACTTTTGCTATAGAAATACACAACCTTCATTTTCTAAAGTTTACTGGAAGGCTTGGATCTGAACAGATAATGAGTCGACACATGTAAAACACAACATCACTTAAGATGATACGTTTATGCTTTCTTGTGGAAAATTTCATATTCAAATGTTTCCTCAATTTGAAGTTGAATTAAAATAAGTACTTTTTTGTATAAACTCCATAGGAAAAACATTTTGGGCTACCTACATGTAACACGCGGGTCAGTTTATCTGCCAAAAAGGTGTAGCCAAATATTAAGGGATAACGTTTATAATAATTAATAGCATTCCATGCATTCATGCTTCTTCGTCTAATCATCATCTTTTAGCTTGTACAGGTTTTGTTTCTACGCGAACGGTTACGATTCCAGGCAGATACTGGTAATAATTTAAACCATTAATTATTATTTAAACATATGGTGTTTCCTCATTAGACTTATGTGGCGTCACATCAGTTGTTGTAATCGAGAAAATAGGGAAGATTATTTGGCTGTGCCATCAACTACTCCATACACTGTGGATGCAAACAGCAAAGACACTTACAAGACTGCGCGAATGCGCAGGCTGGTCTGAGTCTTTGATGTTTGCATATATACTGAACACTCCTTTTCATGTCGCGGCTGAAATATTAGTGTCACAGTAGTTCGTTCCTCAGTGGGTCAAATTTTGTAAATCTCTTAGATGCCAAACAGCAGCATTCCCACGAGGTTTTATCTCAAGAGACCGTCTGAAACAATCCATTGCTGTCTCAATACACCCTTGATCCTTATACACCCAGCCTAGAATATTCAAACACGCTTCAATGTGACTACATTTTGGTCTTCTCCGGTTTCTTGCATTGATGGTATGATTCATATTGTCAATATCAGCTCTTACGTGAGCGCTCATGTTAAGTTTATTGTGGTTCAAATACAGCAAGAAATGAAACAGAAACATACTATCTACCACTGCACATTCCCGCAAGTAGTCGAACCGAAGACTATCAGTATGCCCAGGTTCGTCTACAAATCTCAACATCTCATAGCATATAGCATCAGGCGTGACATTTCTCTCGGTCGGAAGAAACACAATACATGGCGCAAATAGACGGCTTACCATATGTTCCAACGTTAAATCCGGTTGGTTTGCAATAGCACTAATCCTTTCCTCAGATGTTGGAAATACAAACAGGTCTCTATTCTTGTAGCAGTAGCAAAATGAATATACACCATGGAGTTCAATGACAGACAAGATATCCAGGGAAGCAGGATAATACTCAAACATGTACATAAGTGACGCCTGTTTTAGTTTGACCGAGATGTCAGACATGAGACTGAGCTGGTGCCAAGACTCACTGCAGAGAAACCGCCAAATTTCCCCTCTACTTCTATCTTGTTGTTTTGCAAGAGCAATCGAGTTGGTCAAAAGGTGCAGCTCCAGATAAGGTAAGACACAGGAAATTGCTAGTTTGGTCTCCTCCGCAGTATGGTGAGTTATCGTACTTGTAAGTTTTAAGTATTGTGAGAAATTATGGATATTTTTCAGACACCGCTGAGATCTAATTGAAAAACACTTTTGCATATAATAGTGCTTGGACAGGAACGATTTCAGCACTATATTAATTACTAGTTTGTGTTTTGTCACGATGACGTAATATATCAAATCTTCTGAGATAAACTGGTCGTTTGGCATCGGCATAGTAGCATACGAAACTAACCGGTCGCCAACATGACTAGTTCGTATTTTCATTAAATATTTGCAATCTGCTGTTAAACTGAGTTGTAACGCTTCTAGTAAGGTATGTTGTAGTTCACCGTGGATTCTCCTATCAAACATATTCTCAGCTGGGATAAAGTAGTTTGGACAAATCCCATTCGTAGTCCAGAACAGAAACACTTTCAAACATGCCACAAAGCAAGCTAGTAAATTGTCTGGCCTCCAGAAGTCACTTGGTGTATTTTCTATCATGTAAAACATGCATGTCTTACAATGATAGGAACTGAGGGACTCCTGTCCTATCCAAGATGGTAGTACGTCATTCTTCCAAAGCTTTAACAATATGTAACATTTGTGCTGCACTGAATTGAACTGCGATACAAGAAGTCGTTCTTGGTGTGACAATGACAACCTCCACTCTAAGTGTTGTTCGTCGCTGTATGGATGTCCCACTGGTACTAAAAGACAACCAAGAGTTTTACAACAATCTATCACATCCACAGGAGGCCAGTTATAATTCCGTGTTCTAGCTACCCATTCTTCTACACAATCTGGTAATTGCGAAAGATTGAATGCACGAACGCAGTCCGCTGTTAACGCTCCAGTAGTACCATCACTTATCAATAATGCAGGGCCATGTCTTTCTTCCCCATGCTCTGGAGTGAATGAAAGGACCATTCGATTGTGTTTGTCAGCATCGCTTATCATATCTAACATGGTGTTAAAATGCATACAGTTTGATATTCCATAATCATTTTGAAACAACGGAATCCCATTATAAACCAGTTGTAGTTTAGCATAGCCAGCTTGTGTGTCATTATCATGGACCAAGAGTAAACATGTCTCACTAGGAACATCTGAGCAGTCAGTTATTACTGGAAATCTGTTTAGAACAAACACCATGTCTACGTCGGGAATCATATCTTCATTTGTAGTACCCTCTATGGAACTCCCGAAATAATAAACAGATTCATTAGGTTGCAAACGAATCGTTTCGAATATTTCAATTGTAGTATAGGTCTCTTTCCACAAATTTCTTACATCAACACTTGCACCAATATCTTCCAGTACTTGATATAACACAAGTGATAAGGGTCTGTAGTAGTCCGGGAGCTCCGACTGTATACTGACGGTACCTGGAATGAAGTTCCGAATCATGTGAAAGTAACCATTGTACAACAAAGACGGCTTGATAACGCAAACACATGGAAACTACAACAAAGAGTATTAACACGTTTGTAAACAGTAAAGGATCAAACCAGACTGCGCATCTCCGCAGTCTGATCAGAGCCTTTGCTGCATGTACACACCATGTATACACTCGAAAAATCAAAAGGCACAAAACGAAAATCCTAAACAATCCACATGGAATCACTGACTGATCTGTGTCTTCCCTGTCAGGTGGGTGGTCGGGTGGTGCGATGGTGTTGTGTGCAAATTCCAGTGCCGAGGCGTCCTACTGATTTGGAACAACGTAGGGCAAGGGCCTACTGTGCTTGCAGTACATTTTTCCTCTCGTCTATTCTCTCTCTCTCTCTCTCTCGCTGGAAGACGCCTCGATATAGACTTAAATACTGTCTCAAAGGGCCGTTAAACCAAAAACAATCAATCAATCTTCCCTGTCCGTGGACACGTTAAGCCAGCTTCTTGCTTGACGTGGCTCCTATAGCAAAGATACTTAATAAAACCTGTGTTTTTGCTCTTTGCATATATCATACAAGGAAAAATTAGTTGGCGTCTCGTGAAAATGCCCTTTAAGCATGTATGAACGACAAAAAAAATAATATTGAAATCAGATTCAAGTTCGCCAGTCTTATAAATTTCCAAAAATACATTGGTTGTATTTGCGGCCAGTGAAGATCCTGATCAAGATCATACATTCCATAAGATATTTTTCATGTGTATTTAAAAACATAATTGAATTAATTGATTGTAGGACCGCTGGTACAACGGAAAGAAGTAACAAATACAACTGTAAGCACCAGCCAACCCACTGGGCACACAACATTGAAATAACCTTGATTCAACGTCATGACGTTGAATCAAGGTTGATTCAAGGTTGTGTGCTTGCTGGGGAGGAATAACTTTAACATTGTCTCGATCACGCTGTCCAAACGTAGGCTACTTATGAAATGTTTGGTATCCAGTTTGTCCTAAATGATCCTTTAAGCATTTATTTGTCTCAGGTTCAGTACATATGCTAGATTTAATATAACTTACTCCGACACTGACGAGCCGTCATGTTTACCGCCATCTCTGCTCTTCTGCTGTCCATCCTTTACAAGTATTCTATGTGCTTAAATTTATATTCATCATAATTCATTTTCGTTCACCCTTTTTGAGTTAAACAAAGAATGAAGCGACTAAATAGTTATCAATTTCTATCATGGTTTCCTTGAAAAATGGCTTTCCAAAACTAAAAATAGACTACAAGTCAGCATAGTGAAAACGAAAGTTGTAAAAATTGATTAGAACAAGTAGTCGCTTTTTCGATAAACATATGTACATAAATGTAACGTCTGATAAAGAAGATCCGGTAGCTCAGGCCCCGAGGTTATCTAACTTTTTTCATACTCAGCTGAGTTGAGCATTAAATTTTACCTGCTAATAAATAGCAAATTACTGATAAGTACAGTAACTGTTGTCTTCTTGGTCAGTTTAGCTGAGTATGAAATTTTCTCTGCTGATGAATATAAAAAGCCAACAATGCATGTAGTTGGCATTTTCATATTTATCAGCAGAGACAATTTCGTGCTCAGATGAGTTGAGCACAAAAACAGTTTTATAACTTCGAGGCCTGGTCTGCGTACGTAGCATCCGCCCAGTCTAATCAGAGTCTTCGCTGGCCGCATGAAGATAGCTGAGACCCTTAGCTACCCTTTAACCCAGCGGGCACACAACGTCGAAATGACGTTGTATTGACGTCGAAGTGACGTCATCACGTCGCATCGACGTCAATACGACGTCATTTCGACGTCATGTGCCTGCTGGGAAGGGTTTACCGAAGAGTCTGATCGAACTGGGCCGATGACCAAGCTGATCTGAGTCTTCACTGGGCGCAAAACCACTCTGTTGGTTTTCTCATGTCGCGGCTGAATTATGATTTTATAAATATATGATATTTCAAATGACACTGGCGGACTGCCAAACATCAAACTCTGTTCCTGTGTCTACATTGTTTCTCTAGATGTCTTCGACCCAATACAAAAGAGAAAGAAATGATTTGGGATGGAATTATAGGTTTGAGAAAATCACACTTTTCCATAGTATGAATTTGAGGTAGAATTTCACTTATAATTGATGCGAAGCATGGTATACACTGTATGCCATGCTCCTCTCAAATTAAAAGTGAGATGACGCCATTGATCCGTTACTATAGCAACTATGGAATTACCAACTGTTTTTCATAGTACCTTGTCAGAAGGACGTCTCGATGACGTCACTTTGACATCAATTTGAACTTTCAGTTGCTAAGGTAACAGATATATGACTTCATTGGTTCCGGAGCATGCAAACAATGTATGCCATGCGCAGCCAATTCCTTAGTGACATTCTAATTTGAAATTCTTTCAACAGAAACTTCAGATTTTCTCAAACAAATAATTATTCTCATGTCTTTGGGTTCCGTGTTATAAATACCCTTATTTGTACAGTGTAAGAAAGAACCTATACAGTTGACTCTCGTTATCTCAAACACTGATATCTCAATTACCCTCTCATACATTGTATCAAAGAATATAATTTGGACATATTTTCTATTTTTGTTTACATGTCATCTCATGTGCGTGCGTGTGCGTGTGTTTATTGGCAGTTAATAGCAACACACGACTTATCAAGTTTTGAGCATTAAGACATATTTAACTCGCATCTGTTTGTCGCATCTGTTGTTTATTAGGTCGCAACTTGGTCAAATTGCGCCTCTACCAAACCCAAGTCAACCTTCACCTAGGTCTTATCGTACATTCTCGGTTTTAATCTGGTAGATTTCTGACTGGCTTTCTAAATTCATGTTTGCATGTAATACCCTAAGCCAATCAGCTAGCAGGTTTGGTTACCATATAGCAGAGATCTGTGTTTAGAAATGTTCGGCAGTTAGTGATACTACTAGACCGTGCCCTTGTCGACCCTTTTCTGGTACTTGTGGACCTGATCAAACCTATGCAAAATTACAATGATACAGTAACCAGTCATAGAAAATAACAGTCAACCAGTCATGACCTTTTCTAAACGGCTTCCAGAGCAAAAGCCAACCACAACCACACGGGCGTACATGTAGACATTAAGTGAATTGGGACCATCAAAGCTACCCCCTTCTCAGCCCCTACCCCCCCCCCCCTCCTCCCACCACTACCACATACACACTCTTATTTCCTTTTTTTTCATGTGTAGATGCAGTAGATCAAACATAAAATCTGAAGGCCAAAATTAGCACAATATGGGGTGAATCGCCTTGAAATTCGAAATCGCAAAACAGTGAAGCAAAGTTGGTACCCTTTGTTCAATACTTTGAAAAAATTGAATATTCACATAAAATGAGAGTTGCATTGCCTTTCTTTCGCCGATTTGAAATTGAGTTCTAGTCTTCTTACAGCTCTACATGTACTACTACTATAAAACACGTATATTTGGCGATTACTGAATGTTGGCGATATTGGCCTGGTATATAACAAGAAACATCTTTAAAAAAGATAATTGTCGAAGATGAAATTCGTTTTTAAAGAACAACTTTTTAGTCATGTCAGGACGGATCCACCGCTTCCTGGGTATTATCAGTACTTTTGTAAAGTAAATGTGGCTTGTTCAAGGACAAAACATGAATTCCCGAGTGAGGATTATCGTGATCAGCCTTGGTCGAGTTCGATTACAACTATTGTCTGACGATAGTATGTCATGGAAGAAGCGGGTCAACTCGGCCTGCTTTCTGTAAGCCTGGGGTCTTCACGGCTCCTGGGTCAACTCGGCCTCCATTCAACTCGTCCGGGTCAATTCGGCCTGCTGTCATTTGCATCCTCGCCCCAACCTACGAAGATGGGCTGCGCCAGGAATGAACGGAAACACAATAAACGCATAGAGTTTGTTGGGTTGTTGATTCAATAAGAAGTCCTTCAAAATGGTGGACAAAACATGAATTAATATAAAGGGCAACCCAATAATCCCTCAACAGATAACTGCAACTGCACCTAGACTATGGTAACGGGACGTTCCGGGCCTATAATAATACAATGGCGCTGGGATAGCCGGGCCAAGGTGCAGGGCAATTATATCTTAATTGTTTCCATAGTGCCGGAGTTTTAAGATTGGGGTCCTTTACCCTGTGAGATTTTCTGTAGTATAGGGTCGAAATAAGAGCAAGGTTGTTACCATCAGCTAATCATCACAGGTCTCTGAAATGTAAAAATTCCATTTCTGTAGGTGGGGTGTGTGGATACAAATGACTAGCGCATAGATATATAACCATGCGGCACCATGGCCAAAACTGATGTTTTCCTTACTCATTTTCATACAACTTCGATATCCTAGTTTATTTGCCACAAGTAAGATTTAATGGCATGACTGAACTGCAAAAATACCGATACCTCACCAGGAGCTAGCTGTAACCGGGGGAACACTTATTAAAAGTCTATTTCTTAGCTTTTTCTGCCTCATATTTTCATGATTTTCCCTGACTTCGTTTGGCCCAATTACTAAGGGAGTGAATTCGTGAGTTTGTGAGTGAGTGAGCGTGTGTGCAATTGAGCGAATGAGTATCAAGATAAGCCTGCATCGAAATAATTCCTTATCTAGAAAATTTCATCGCCGATGCAATGAATTGGTTTCAAAACTCAATGTCAGGTTGAAATCACTTCCACATGAAGGCCTATCGGAACCAGAATTTTATGATGACTTAGTATACAAATTCAAAAAGATAAGGGGTATGTCTGATTTTTTGTTCAACTTCGAAAAGTAGTTTTTTGTTCTCATTGTATTTTGTTCAGTGCTAGCACTAACCATCAAAATCAGGAAGTCATATGACTTCCAAGGTTTGTCATTTGGAAGTCATGCTGAAGGATAGACTTGGTTTCTTCCAGAATGTCCATATTTTTGCTTTCTCCTTCATTAATGGGTGAAATACCATTATTACAACAAATTTAACTCATTATTTAAGTCAATATTCACTTTATAAATGGTAGGTTATGATAAAAATTGGAAGTCACTGACTTCCTGGCATTCAGTTTTAGAAGTCACAGACCCACAGACTTCCACTAGTGGAAGCACTGTTTGTTTCCTTGTAATTTTAGTTAGAAATACATCAGTTGTTAAAGAAAACTGATTTCTGGCGCGGCAGATCGGAAGCGCGGTGCGGTTATGGCTTTCACACTAGACCTTTAAATACGCGATTGGAAAACTCGAATGCGCCTGATTTACGGCTGCTCAAACGGGTCATGAAATTTGCAAATACACTTTTCGTCATTCGTTATTATTGAATAAAACACGTCTATCCGCAAATAACGGCGATTAAATTAAAAAGGAAACGAAGCCAAAATAAAGTTTATATTCATAAAACGTCATTTTAAAATGTTTCTTTTCACAAATGGTAGATTGTGTTTATTATCCCCGATACAATAAAATCCCGGATGCAGGTCATGCATGCCCTGATATGTCTACGACAAATAAGGCAAAGAGCGCAAGCATATAAGTCCGCCAATATTTGATTTTTAATACATTAATATACGCACAGAGGTTCAGACAAAAAAGAGTATTTGATGAGAATTTGAGATGTTTCTATACCGTTCCATTAAATTAAACATTGTGGCATCCAATTAGAATCGCCACGATGAGGTGAGTAAGGAAAAAAGTAAGGAAAAACGTTACAAACTTACATCAAAGTGTCTTAAATATCTAGGGCCATGTTATATCATGAACGCCAAAATTAATCTGAGCCAATGTCATTTTCATTAAACCGCGAAATTTCGACGCCGCAGATAGTACAATGTATTTGTTTTGCTGTATTATAGGTTGTGTGTTCCTTTGTAATTATTGCTAATTTAGCTAAAGTTATCACCTGAATATTTAAATGCGTCTAGCCCACACATTGATGCACTTTTACATGTAACTTGTTTCTGTGTCAAATTATTTCTTGCACACCGGATAGAAAATGCCATTTTTTTCACCTGGGATAGAAAATCTTTTCTCCCACCTTTGCCTATATAAGATAGGCTCTCAGCTCATATAAGAAATTTCTATCTTATACCTGGCAACATGTTCTTATATTAGCAACCAGACTTTTTCGTTTTTTGACTAATATTTTAATTTTAAATGAACAAAATGGACACACAAGCATGTCGGATGACGTTTGATAGCAGATCATGGGTTTGTGACGTCACTCAATTTTAATGACGTCACTAAAACCGATTACAAACGTCGCTAGCTCAATTGACGCGCGTGACGTGAGAGGCTAAGTTGCATTTTGTTTTCGCCCTCTGGAAGATAAAATCGTCCACATATCGTGTTTTCCTTCTAATTTTGAGGTGCAAACTGTGTTTACACCCATTTTAGGACCCGATAAACACACTGAGCTGCTCAAAATTTACTTCAGATCATTGGTTAAAAAGTTAGAATTTTCCTGTTCTGAAGTCTAATTCGACTTGAGGTTTAAAATCCGCTAACAGTGGGAGAAAAATAATCCATCATGAGCCAGTCCATGTAGGATAGGTAAATCTCACCCTCGGGGTCGGAATTTCAACCAGGGACTCGGCAAGCCTCGTCCCTGGTTGAAATTCCGACCCCTCGGGTGAGATTTCCCTATCCTACATGGACACTCATGATGGATTGTTATAATCTTACCCTGGTGTTCTGACCCAGGACCGGAAAAAAATCACGAGCTGTCAATGCAGTGGTTGTATTGGAGCTCACGTAATTGCGTCGTCTAGTGACGTTGGCATTTTAGATGATGACGTCACGAAGACGGTAAAAATGACGTCAGTTTATGCACGCCAGTCGTTGACGTAAAGAGCCGAATGGCCGTCGTTGAAAGCGGCGCCTTCTTTCAAAATCAAATTGAAACCTCTCAAGCACTAGAATTACGCATTTTAAGAAGTTCTGAAGTTAAAACAAAACGTGGTGTGCAAGAAACAGTATCTATCATTCGTGTGAGGTGCGGATAGAAAAATCCATCACTCGGGATCACTGTTCGGCATCACTCGGCAAGCCTCGTGATGCCGAACAGTGACCCTCGTGACAGATTTTTCAATCCGCACCTCACACCCATGACAGATCCTTATATTCTATAATTTGTGAAGAGCATAATCGATATCAGAACTTTGTGGAAGAGCAAACACATGTTTCGCCGTTTTTTTGTTGTTTTTTTTGTTTTTTTTTTGTCTTTTGACAAAAACAAGAGAGAAGTCCATTATTATAGTAGAAATTACCAGGAAGCAGGTTATACCATGTCGGAGCTGGAGACACGGGAGCCATTTAATTATATGGAAAATAACATGTACTTAGTGTCTTTTGACATCAATGTTTCATGTTTATCAGGCGAGATCAGAAACGGCGTAGGAAGGCCGAGCTTGCCAAGCACTTCCTACGTGTTTCTGCCATTTTGTTTTATTTTATTTTATTTTTTTTGGTGGAGCCTGATAAACTTGACATCTTCATGTACAGACTAACTTGGTTTTTCTATTCACCATGCATCAGTTGAAAATTTTTAAAGAAAACGCAGTTTTGTCAGAACCTGCTGACGTCACGCATGTGTTATGACGTAAGATGGTAAAATGATTTAACCAAACAAACGTTCATATCACGCCACGCGTCAGTGCGTAGCCAATCGTCTTCAGAGATGTCGCAAGAAATCATACTCCTGTAACATGTTTCAGGTGGAATTTTAAAGAAGATGCATGATAAAATTCGAAGACATTTGTCTTCTCCATACACATGCATTGTATGAGACCTCATTAGAAGCGTTCGTCCAGATGGATGCAATGAAGCGTCACAACTATGTTTAGGTAAAAATTCAAACACAAAGCGCCTATAGAAGCAATGGAAAGTTTCCGTGTTTTAAGTCTATATTACCGCGTCAAATGTTAGAATAACAAAATACACTTTTCCATGATCAACCATGGAAAAGTGTAATTTTTTATTTTGACATTTGACGAGGCAATATAGACTTAACACTCGCGCTCTGCGCTCGTGATTTGATCTACTTTACAACTCTAAACAGTGAATTATTACTCAACAATTCACTGCTAGAGCTGATCTATTTCTTAACTAACAAAATTATTCCAGAATTACCAAATTTAATCCAGCTCGATTATAACCATAGCAGCCTCTAATTTGTGCCAAAGCAAGGAAAAACTGTTAAGACAGTCATTAAAGCATTTCTGTCTACTCTCCTGAAGCACTGCAAAATGTGACATGTACAGGAGATCACAAAAAGTTCGTTAACATTGTTCAGTTACATATACTGACTATGTAGTCCAAATTTGAAATTAATTAATCGCTGTTGAACATTGGAAACATGAAATTTTTAGGAAACTTTAATTGTTGCTTTAACAAACGGCTGGGGGTTGCAGTTTGTTTCGAGCAGCAGTTTTGAAGCATGCAATACAATGTAGTTGCAGAGACAATATTCTGTGTTTATTTCATTGGTGGTTGCGTTCCTATTACAATGCGGAAAGAAGTCCCAAGTACTTGAAGAGTCAACCAGACTTTCTTGCGTTATTTCTTGATTGTTGTTGTTAATCCAATTTCTAACGATGTTGGCCCTTGGAGCTCAGCGCATTACGTTCGTCCTTCGTTCAGTTCATTAAAACCACAAAGTGGCAAGCATAATCCTTTCTGAAACCCCCTTTTAAGGGCCACAGCGTCCAAGAATGCTCATACACGTGGCTGGCTTGCACGTGGCATTGCCCTTCAGGCACCACTTTGAGTCCTCCGCTAAATGTATTTAGTATTATGTTTATTTATTAGTTATAAATGAGCCGCGACACGACAAAATAGACTCAGTCTGATCAGAGTCTTTGCTGTCTACATGTAGGTAGCTTATACACTTAGGTACTCTTTAAGCGCACAACAAAGACTCTGGTCAGACTGGTTGGATGTCCAGGCTGATCTGAACCTTCGCATGACGCATATGCCACTTTGTTAGGTTTGTCTTGTCGCGGCTAAATTATGCTTACTCTGATGATTCACTACAAAAAAAATAAATAGAGAAATAAAATTAAACGGACTCTAATGGCACTCGAATCACAATCGGCGACAAGGCGCAGATTGGAGCTCATGAAAATCGATAAATGAAAGAGAATAAGTCAAGTAATTTGTCACTGATCGTTCCAAGGCAAGGCGGTGCTTACGATGTGGTTTATCGATGGTACTGTTTGTTGCAACCATAGTATTTGAACTGCTTAGGAGCTAAATGTAGAAAGCCACTTGGTTTGAGTACATGTACTGCACGCTGGTTTGAAAATATGAAAATGCATATATACGCATACTAATGTTTTTTTTTCCTTCGCAAACGGTTTGAAAATATGGACGTACATATACACCCATGCTAAAGTTTTTCCCTTCGCAAACGGATTGACAATATGGAGAAACCTGTTAACGCATAATAAAGTTTTCTCTCCACAGTTGGATTGAAAGTATAGCGGCAGATATATCCTAATTCTTAAGTTTTCCCCTTCGCAAACGGTTAAGAAATATGGTGGTATACTCAAAATTTGAGCCGCGACACGAGAAAACCAACAATGTGGTTGTGCGCTCAGTGCAGACTCAGATCAGCTTGGGCGTCAGCCCAGTCTGATCAGACCTCGCAAAGCACTTAAAGGGTAGCTACATGTAAGAATCTAAGCTACCTCCACGCGGACAGTGAAGACTCAGATCAGACTGGGCGCATGCCCAGGCTGATCTTAGTCTGCGCTGGGCGCACAACCACATTGTTGGTTTTGTCGTGTCCCGGCTCAAATGTTTCTCTTCGCACATTTCGATACACTCATTATAAAGTTCACTCTTTTCGCAAACGGTTTTCAAATATGGAGGAACTTTTAAACTCACACTAAGGTTTTCCTTTTGCTATACTATTTATTCCGTTCGTCCGTCCATCCTTCCGTCCGTCCGTCCGAAGCCATAACATCTTTAAACTTATAATGAGTATATACCTGTATCACTAGAATACGACGATGCATGTCACGTTTCGTCAGACTGGCTTCAGTAACGTATGAGTTATTGCCCGAGAATTGTTTTGAAAAATCAATGAAATGAGCCATAACTGAAGGAGCAATTACCAGAATTTCATATAACTTTAGAACAAATATGTATCACCTTGTGCTCAAAAAGTTTCTTCAGAATGGTATCAGTAACACCTGTGTTATTGCCCTTTAATGAATTTAAAATCGATAAATTCAGCCGTAACTAAGAATTCAATGAGTGGAATTCAATGAAACTTATTTAAAGTATGTCTTACCATAACGCAATGGTGGATGTAAAGTTTTGTTTGGAACACTGCAGTTGTCCTTGAATTCCTTTATATTCAACAAATTGAGTCATAAATAAGTACGCAGTGACTGGAGTTCCATGAAACTTAAAACAAAAGTGTATTATCATAATACGGGAGTGCACATCATGTTTTGTTATTATTGCATCAGTAGATTACATGTTTGAATTATTGCCCTTGAATTGATTTAAAATCCAAAACAATAAGCCATAACTAAAGTACCAATGAACGACGTTTCTTGAAACTGAATATGAATATGTTTCATCATAGTTTGGCGATGCTGAGGCATGTGTTTTTTAGATTGGACTTACTTATGTACCGTTATTGCCCTTGATTTAGATCCACAAGTTAAGCTGTAACTGTGTAACCAGACAACGAAATGTTACATGAATAAGACTTGGAATAAACCATACACAAATAAGAGCTACTTCGGTGGGGAATATAAATTCAACAAATTTGCTTGTTGCAATAGCAATATGATACTGCATTAGGAGTGGTACAGTCAACCCTGTCTTAAGGGGTACCTAAGGGAAACCAAAATTTGGCTGCATAAACCAGGTGACCCTTTACATGTAATACCGGTTCATTTGCACTGTATTGTGGTTCTAGGGGCCCAGAAAATGTGGCTGCTAAAGGCAGGTGACCCCTTAACAGAGGTGACCAGGTTTGGCTGTACATTACACCATGCAAATGGAAAAATGCGTGAGGCTCAAAACTTTTTGATATCCCCTCGTACACTTATACACATTAAAACATTGTGGCCAATACAGGTTTCTTTGCAGTATAAGAATGTCCCACCTGGAACATACCATTAATGTCTATAATTATTAACTGAAACGCAAGCGTGTTGCCAAACCCAAATATATGTTGTTTGATATCAGACAAATTGTTTTCATAATCAAATTAAGCTGCATGGATACACCTCCATGTTATTCCTCCATTTTTACAAAGGGGAACAACTTTCGCTTTCGTGATATTACGTTTGCTTCTCCCGACGATGCAGCGCTACCATAAAAAGAACTACTCTTACAAGAAAGAATTTGATAATTCTTCCTTTAAGAGTTTCTCCTTGTTTAGATTGGAGACATAAAAAACGAAAATAAACATGACTAAAAAAGGACTGAATTGCTTCCCCTGAAAAAGCAAACATTCACCTAAAACTGAGACGTCTTAATACGGTATTAATTGAGCCGCGACACGACAAGAGCAACAAAGTGACATGTGCCCAAGCGAAATATCAGGTAAGCCTGGGCATCTGCCCAGTCTAATCAGAGTTTTCCTTGTTTGCATGGAGCTAGATTAGATTGGTTGCTTCCGAGCATCTACTCGGAAGCAGCCAATCAGTGTGCTTTATTTTGAGTTTGAGAATGTACTCAAGTTTTATAACCTCTTGGCCAGGTAATATCATGATTATGGTTCGACAGAGGAGTCTCAAAATCGATCGAGAGAGATATCTCAGGGCACGGTAATTTAAAGCATCGTCAGCTTAACACAGTCGCTACTCGCGGATTCGTTCAGTCTTACACTGCAAAAGCTCCTCTCATACATATGGCAGTGTTTGCGGCTGCAGTAAAACGTCACCTCCCCCCTCGTACATCATCCATAGTGCAGACTAAATTTATTTTTGTTCTCTGTATTCAGAGGATATATTCTGAAAAAAATCTGAAAGTTAAGATTGATTTAGGCTCATATTCTAAATCATCGTCTTTTATATTATTTGGACCCTTTTTGAGACTAATCAGTCTTTGAATCGACTGCCCAATCAAGATTAAAAATTACAGTATGCTCTTCTCTGGTTTCATCACCTGATATTGTCAGGGTCACTGATGAGGCTTTATAAGCTGAAATTACGTAGTTTGGCCCATGTTCCTTCTTCTGAATGTGTTCTCTGCTCTTGAAGGAATTCTTTATGATTTTAATTTGTGCGTACATTATGTTTGAAAATTTCATTAAATAGCGACGTCGATAGTTTTGAACAACAGGGCCCTGTTATGCAAACAAAAAAGGTGATATTTTGCGTTTCAAGACATCAGCATTATTTTTTTTACAGTCATGCATTTTAGCTGAAACAGCTTTGCATTTTTTTTTTAGTTTTGCCACCTCTCGCTCCCTTTCGATACATGAGCCGCGACACGAGAAAACCAACAATGTGGTTGTGCGCCCAGCGCAGATTCAGATCAGCCTGGGCATCCACCCAGTCTGATCAGAGTCTTCGCTGTCCGCATGGAGGTAGCTTAGACCCGTAGCTACCCTTTGAGCACTTAACGAAGAATCTTGTCAAACTCGGCGGATGCCCAGGCAGATCTGAGTTTGCACTGAGCGCACAACCACATTGTTGGTTTTGTCGTGTCGCGGCCCATATATATTTTTTAAGTGTAGAAGGGTTTCGCAGGCCAGAGGAAGAACACACACACACACACACACACACACACACTAATCTAATCTAATTATTTGGGCAGATGGTTCAGGACAAACAGTGCGAATATAGTATACGAATATAGTATACCCATATCAGGCTGCTCCTTCAGAAGGAGCAGTCTGATCAGAGTCTGTATTGTTTGCCAGTCCAGCTGCACCTTTTCAAACACTTTACTGCATTAAACATCCCATTGCTTCCATTTTAAGACAGCTACAATTATTGTTTAGGTGTCCTATTTTTTTTTTAATCTCAATGGAATATGCAATTGCTGCGTGTGAGAACGAAACATGCGTTTAAAATCTGCTTTAGCACTGAGCTCCTCCCAGTGTTTCCATTGACCTAAATACTGGAATTGCATCATAATTGAGCCGCGACACGAGAAAACCAACAATGTGGTTGTACGCCAAGCGCAGACTCAGATTAGCCTGGGCATCCGCACAGTCTGACCAGACTCTTCGCTAAGCGCTTAAAGGGTGGCTAAGGGTCTAAACTACCTTCATGCGGACAGCGAAGACTCTGATCAGACTGGGCGGATGCCCAGGTTGATCTGAGTCTGCGCTGGGCGCACAACCACATTGTTGGTTTTCTCGTGTTTCGGCTCATATCTGTTCAGACGTCATACATGTATCAACCATGCCATATACTGTATGAATATAAAACCGTAAAACTCGGTGAATCTTAAACCATCTCTGCCAAGAGCCGAGGCGTTACAGATGTGCCTTACAACCTAATACATTTAAATACGTACAATGTATTCGTCGTGAATGAAAATGGGAAACAAAAATGAAGATACGAATTAGCCGCGATATAAAACCAGCAAAGTGGCATGTGCGCCCAGTGACGACTCAGAACAGCCTGGGCATCCGCCCTGTCTGACCAGAGTCTCGCTGTGTGCTCTAAAGGTAGCTAAAGGCCTAAGGTTGCTCCATGCGCACAGTAGAGACACTTATCAGACTAGACGGATACCAAGGCTGATTTGATTCTTCGCTTGTCGCACATGCAACTTTTTTTGTTTGGTCGTGTCGCGGTTCAAATAAAGGATGACTGTGCTACATGTACCGGGTCTCCTTCACTGGCATGGACTTTATAAAAGTTGTCCGTCGGATGGTATCGCGGCCGGTAAAACTTGTACCCGACTGCATACTCAGTCACAAAATCTTTGCTATTAACGTCATGCGACAATATGCCTTATGGCCTCTCATATCAATAATGCACGTTAACGCAGTCTAATCTAAGTCTTCCCTTTTCGAATATAAAATCGCTGAACAATGGATAATCTTGAAAAAGGTGGTACATGTAGACGAGGTTGGCCGATAGTTCTGATTAACTTTCAGTGCCGGGCGTTCTATTTATTTGGTTAATAATATAGCAAGGGCCTATTGTGCTAGCAGCTGGTGCAGCTGGGGATTGCTTAGATATTTTTCTCTCGTCCGTCATATTTTTTTCTTTCTCCCTCTCTCCGTAAACGGCTCAATTTAGACTGGAATACTGTCTCAAAGAGCCGTTAAACAAAAAACAACCATCATCTAGAAAGGTGAAAACTATGCATCTGGTCGGTTTGGATACGCCCCCGCAGGTAGATTTGAATACCACTATTCAAATCTGCCTGCGCGCACGTATCCAAACCGACCACAGGGTTCCACTATCCAAATCTACCTCGACCACTATTCAAATCTTCCTGCGCGCACGCGTATCCCAACCGACCACAGGTTTCCACTATTCAAATCTTCCTGCGCGCACGCGTATCCCAACCGACCACAGATTTCCACTATTCAAATCTGCATGTACATTGTACCTGCTCGCGCGTATCCAAACCGACCACAGATTTAAGATCCTTTTACACTCGACTGTAATGCTTTCTACAACTATTTCACAGATTTCATGCGTCAATTTTCTTCACAGACAGGACAGTGTATTCAATGCCTAACAATCGACATCAAAAGATACGCCGATAAGCTGAGACGTTTTATCCGCTGGGAGACACTTTCACCTATTTGTACTGACCAGGAAATATTAGGAAATATTATACCGAAGCGTCAAAATTCGATAAATATATTCCATTGCAACAGAATTTTCGTCACAACCAATATTATACCGTATTTCGGCACAAAAGACTGATATACGAATAACAAGACGTCAATGCTGCAGGAATATTTACATTTTTGGTATAGTTACTGAAAAGCCCTATATGGTAAACCAATGGAACGTAATGTAGTTTACATTCCAATAATTACATTGAACCATACGACGTCATATGAATTTAAATGACGCCAAATGAAACCATGGCTCTCTACAATCTGACTGGACGGCGGCGACGTTATGACGTCGTTGACGCTTTCCCAATGTTAGCAGAAAACTGCGTGTAAAAGTTTTACTGCCCGAGTTCAGTTTTAGCGCTGATAAAAGAGTTTTCATCAAGGTTTGATGGAAATGAATTTAAATATAATCAACGAACTTAATTTGTCTGATGCTTATTGAAATGTGAACTACATTGGGTCACTAGCAAAGTTAACATGAACCCCTTGTTTACATTTTCAATTTCACTTTTTTTTCTGAAAATTGAGTACTGTCCTAACTACAACAAGTTTGGGCGTTTCCAATTAGTCAAGTGCCCTAATGCTTTGACAGAATGGGAAAGAAGGAATATTTGATCAGTTTCAAAGCATAAAATGTTGGGAGCGAATCTGAGTTTTTCAAAGATGGTTGTGTTCCAAAAATAGTGACAAGCTATCATCCGTCAAGTTTCGACTTTTGCTGGGTATATGTTTGTATGAAAAAAATGTAAATACATATCTCTAAATTATGCCTGTCACCCCTTCTTATCCGGAACACTGACAGATGCAGGCAGTGCTTGAGATAAGACGATTAACAATGATAATTTAGGGATGTTTTTCACATATTTTTGAATAGAATATAATGTTGTGAACCCTCATCAGAACCGTCTCAACCAGACGGTCGTGTATTGTAGGTCACAAGATGTTTTCATTGAAAAATAAAAACAAAATCTCAAAATTATCCTCAAGAA
The DNA here is from genome assembly GCA_963989385.1 of Ctena decussata. Taxonomy (NCBI): domain Eukaryota; kingdom Metazoa; phylum Mollusca; class Bivalvia; order Lucinida; family Lucinidae; genus Ctena; species Ctena decussata. Next base: position 18,259,923 of record OZ022504.1, read on the forward strand.
CTTATCAGGGGCCGTATTCATAAAGCCACTTAAGTCGTTGCTATGCGGTTGCTAAGGCTAAATTTCTATAAAGGAGATTCCCTACAAATATGAAATTTGGTCTGGAGGAACAGTCTTTGTAAGACTGTTCCTCCAGAGCAAAGTTCATAGTTGTAGGGAATCTCATTCAAAGTAATTTAGCCTTAGCAACAGCATAGCAACCACTTAAGTCGTTTCATGAATACGGCCCCTGGAACTCTGTGCACTTATAGGCTAATTACGTCCAACGAATACTCGTACAAGGAATACCAAGAGCTATGCATTTTTAGCTCACCTGAGCCAGCGGCTCCGGGGGAGCTTATAGGATGGTAAGGCTCCGTCGTCCGTCGTCGTCCGTCGTCCGTCGTCCGTCCGTCCGTCAACAATTTCAAATGACTTCTCCTCTGAAACCGCTGGGCCGATTGTAACCAAATTTCATATAGAGCCTCCTGGGACCTTAGGAACGAAAAGTTGTTCAAACGGTCCTGGTCACATGACCAACATGGCCGCCATGCCCATATATGGTAAAAACCTGAAAAAATCTTCTTCTCCAGAACCAATAGGCCGATGGCCTTGAAACTTGGTATGTAGCATCGGGTATGCGAGTACTACCAAGATTGTTCAAATTATGACCTTGGGTTGACCTTGACCTTTTTTACGGTAAGGTCAAATTTGCTTCCTTATGCTTTTATATGGCAAGATGCTACAACATAAGATATCTTGGAAACTGTTGAAAATTTTGGGCTAAAAATTGGTATCTACAGTCATCTTAATGACTACATGAAGATTTACGAGCACAAGAGGTCAAGGTCATTCTTTGACCTTTGACCCTGAACTCTCATATTTTGACAAGTTCTAACAACCTCCTCAAAAGCCACCAAGCCAATTGAAACCAAATTTCATACAGAGCCTGTAGGGGTTGAGGGAACAAAAATTTATTCATACTGTCCAGGTCACATGACCAACATGGCCACCACGCCCGTATATGGAAAAAAACGTTAAAAATCTTCTTCTCCAGAACCAGTTGACCGATGGCCTTGAGTTTTGGTATGTAGCATTGGGTACTTCAGTACTATCAAGATTGTTCAAATTATGACCTTGGGTTGACCTTGACCTTTTTTACGGCAAGGTCAAATTTGGGAAAATGCTAGAACATGAGATTTCATGATAAGTTTTGAAGATTTTAGCCTAAAAATTGGTACATACAGTCATCTTAATGAGTACACGAAGAATTGTGAGTACAAGAGGTCAAGGTCATTCTTTGACCTTTGACCCAGAACTCTCATATTTTGACAATTTTAAACAATCTCCTCAAAAACCACTGGGCCTATTGTGACCAAATTTTATATAGAGCCTCCAGGGGTTGAGGGAATGAAAAAAATTTCTAACGGTCATGGTCACAGACCAACATTGCCACCATGCCCATATATGGTAAAAACCTTTAAAAATCTTCTTCTCCAGAACCAATTGACCGATGGCCTTGAGACTTGGTATGTAGCATTGGGTATTTGAGTACTATCAAGATTGTTCAAATTATGACCTTGTGTTGACCTTGACATTTTTTACAGCAAGGTCAAATATGGGAAAATCCTAGAACATAAGATTTCATGGAAAGTTTTGAAGATTTTGGCCTAAAAATTGGTATACACAGTTGTCTTAATGAGGTCATGAAGAATTATGAGTACAAGAGGTCAAGGTTATTTCTTGACCTTTGATCCAGATCGCTCATATTTTGACATTTTCAACCATTTCCTCAAAAGTCAAAGGGCCAATTGTAAACACATTTCATATAGAGCCTACAGGGATTGATCGAATAAAAATTTGTTCATACGGTCCAGGTCACATGACCAACATGGCCGCCATTACCACTTATGGTATAAATCTTTAATATTTTTCTTCTCCAGAAACAATACACCTATGGCCTTGAAACTTGGTAAGTAGCATGGAGTACTAGAGTACCACCAAGACTGTTCAAATGGTGACCTTGGGTTTACCTTGACCTTTTTTACGGCATGGTCAAATATGGGAAAATGCTAGAACATAAGATTTCATGGAAAGTTTTGAAGATTTTGGCCTAAAAATGGTATATATGGTTGTCTTAATGAGTACATGAAGATTTATGAGTACAAGCGGTCATGGTCATTCTTTGACTTTTGACCCAAGACTTATATTTTGACAATTTCAGACATGATAAGAAAAAGTTACCTTACCAATTGCCCAGGTGAGCGATTCAGGGCCTCATGGCCCTCTTGTTTTAGAATCCGTCCTGTTCCTAAATCCAGACAAAAACAGTTTGAGCACCTAACAAGATGAACACACATATTTTCTTACTGTATTTTGTAACAGAGTCGACTGGCAATAACGATAGTACGTTAAAAACGTTATTAACATGTTACGTTGAAATCGCTATCAACTGACAGTTGACTAAAAATAGACATGTTGAGTGAAACTGTATACTCAGCATCAATGAAAACGCACCAAACTTATAATGTCATACAGTTCTTTAAATTCAATTATCATACTATATCAACCTGATATAGTTATCATTACGAATCATTACGCCTACATGTATTATGTTGCTTTGTCTAAACAAACGCTGTGAGTGCGTGACGTAACGTAAGCTCTGAATTCAAGAAAAACGAAATTCTAGCATAATTTCACTTGGCAGAAAATCCCATATGATGGATTTTGCTTGATAATAGATACTTTATCAAATCGCCATAGAAAAGAAATCCAGGCCGTCGAAGGCAACAAAGTATAGGCCATTTGCTGTCTATAAAACAGGTCATTTTGCAGATTTTCTCTTTTATTACTGGTGATAAAATTGATTCTTCATCTCCACTGGTATTGTCAATCCAATACATAACTGGAAACTGACTTTCAGAATTTTATCTTATCAATTTTTTGCTTTTGCCTATTAAATCCTTTACAAAAATTTACAAATTTGTCAGCTTAAGAAAGGGGGAGTACAATAATTTAATGTAATAGCTATAAGCAATGCCCATATATGCATTACAAACAAGAAATGTTTCTATAGATAAATCAATCCTATTCATCACCAATCAATTTTCTTCCCAACCAATAAATAAGTAAACTTCATTTTTACTCAGATGAAAAGATTAACAGGTATACAGGTGCCATTGAGTAACTATGTACAATTAATTAACAATTGACATACTGACCATTCAAAGGCTGTTACATAAATAAACTTACTCCCCTGTAAAATACAGTTAAAATATCCTCTAAAAATGGGCAGTTTTCAAAAGAAACTTTTTAGTTTCAAACTATAATTTTGAGGAAAATTATAGATTAGTTATGTATAAGATAGACATTAAAGACGCGCTTTACTTCACAGTGATTGCTGTGGTAGTTTTAGAGATATTTAGCAAAATGACCTGTTTTATAGACAGCAAACGGCCTATAACATGGAGTCGAACGTCAATATATTGTCATGTTTATAAAAAAATCGGACAGACAAAAGTAACTTATGGTAAATATGTTACCTTTTGCAACCCAAAATGCTGTCATCAGTGGTAGACACTGAAATTCAGAAATTTTGTGGGGCAAACTTTAACCATTATCCAGCCCGAGCATGACGTTACATGTATTACGTCACCCTTATATGCCAAACGCGTCATAATAGTGGATTTCCGCAAATCTGTATTGCTAGGCAACAGCTGGTAAACATTGCCTGTAGAGTGTAAAGTTAACTGGCTGGTTGGTACAGTAGCTGAAGTGAAATATAAGAATTTCCATAGAAGTGAATGGTGTTATTTGTTTTGTCTACTTTGTTTTAATCAAAATTAAGTTATAACGCTTCCAAATTTTAATTCACCTCAGTTAAATAATCACAGAACTTAATGAAAGACATCATGGTGCAAATTAGTCTATATTATAAATTTGATAGTAAAACAGAACAACAATACGAGAGGATGAAACATGTATATTAAATTAAGCCAGGCCAAATGAGCTAGTATGCTCCTGTTAAGGGCATATGTCTGCACTGACCAGCATGTGCACTGACATACTTATCTACAATCAAATAGGTACATGTATATATTCTATTATGATAATCAGTGATAAATTATTCAAGGTTGGGCGGTCGAAACCACCCCTGGTTTTAACCAGTGGTTTTAACCGGTTATAACCGCCCTGGTCAATACTCCCCAAAGTGGTCAATACTGGTCAATACTAGTCAGAATGGTCGATTGGAAATTTTAAGTGGTTCTTTGTGTTTTTATGGTGGCTTGATATATTTGGTCAGGTTTTAATATGCTCTATATATTGAAAAAAGAAAAAAAAATGAACTGTTTCATCCCTGCCAAAGGGACTCATCATGTGTGATTTCAGTCTCTAGACCTTAGCACTGACTTCTGCATTACAGTCCAGGCACCTAACAACAGTCTTTTTTTCATCATCAAGGGCAGAATAGAAGTTCCATATAGGGTCTTTGGGCTTCATTTTGACACTATTATGACACTTTGATTAACTTTAATTATTAACTTAACTGATAACAGCAGATAACAGAATGGCCACTCTTTCACACATCTAAATAAACACAGGTGTCACAAAATTACCCTGTGCATTTTAAGCCCGGTGGTTGGGTAATTCTCGTAAACTGGACACACCTTCTTCAGTTTGAGAGACAGGCCCAGTATTTTGACAGTTTTGTTTGTTCTGGGGCAGTTAAAGTTAGCATTACCCCTTGTTTAACAGTTAGTGTTTTCATTACAATTTTCACACTTTTGTCTTCTTATGTAAGAAGCCAGACCAATTTGCATTTTAGCTAATAGAGCATCACTAATTTGAACAAGATGATCTCTTTGAAGTAAATTGTTTCATTTTTTTTTTTTTTTGTACTTTCATTCAGTTAACTGCTTCAATTAAATTAGTGACTGAGCTAAATATTTTTAATGAATATGAAAAAGCTACTTTTAAAATTTATTAATTTTTATTACTTGCATTTGCTTTCCTATTTATTTTTTTATTAATGGTTACAGAAAATAAAGTTAGAGGTCTCTAGTCTGAACTGAAAGTTCAGTCTGATCGAGACTGAAGATCTGAAACTATTAACATTCAGATTTTGTATGTTTTACGGCCTCTTAAATACAGTTCTAGGCAACAGCAACTAATAAAACACATTTTCAATTAAGCCTGTATTATCTTGTATTGAAACTATTTTAACTCTGTTTATAGACTCCAGTAAAAATGGGATAACAAATGCTAAGTATCTTCAACTGACCATGGTCATTTCAATCGACCAATCGACCAGTAATAACCGGTTATAACCAGTAATGACCACCGGTCTGGTCAATACTCATATTGACCGGTCATTTGCCAACCTTGAAATTATTAGGCCTGTCAGAGGTGGAGTAATATCATTTCTGGACATAAAAGTGTTTTAATGATAAGATTTGGAAAAAAAGTGTCTTCTGATATCAATTAAAGGAAGATTTGCACAAGTTTTTATTTCATTCATTATCTTAAATCAGAAGGTATTTTTTATATTTTTGGAAAGAATGGACTTAAATAAATATGCACATATAAAAAGCTTAACTTCACCAATTAGACGTCTGTTTTTCACTTCAGAGTAAAAAAAAACACAAAACTTTGTGTTATATCTGGTCTGCTAAAATACATTTCCCCCAAAGTTATGTTTAAGAATTGTAACAAAGTGAAATTCAAGAAGACAAAATAGGTAGAATTAATAGCTTGCAAATGTTAACATAGATTTGTTTACATGATATTACTGAAGTTATCAGAGAGAAAGTAACACGATTTTTTCTTTGATAAGAAGGAATAATCATACCTGGGCACTGGCATAAAGTCAAAAGTTCAAATTAATGTGTAATTGCCTCACTTATTGATGCATGGTAATGAATCTCCATAGAGTCTAATGTTAGAATTATCAGCTACTGTACCAACCACAAGCTGGGAACCAATAATGAAAGCCAGCTGTAGATTAACGGAAAAGGCCTATTCCGTGGAGGAAAAGTGGTTTTATATCAGGATACGTTCCAAAGAGGCGATTCATTTGCAATCAAGTGTCTTGCAGAGCGCGAAATATGGATTTAATACGCTTTAAATGTGTCATTTGATATCGACAGTGTTCAAACACGTCAGTTTAGACGTGACGCTCGATAACACCGACTGGTTAACGAATTTAACTTGTAAACATTCTATCCCAACACAAGAAATTAAAGATTTATCAAATTGTCTGTTACGTAAATACTGTAAAACACTTATATTTGGCGGTCACTTTATTTTGGCGATATTGGCGGAAAAGAAGAAAATCGCCAAATTAAAATGCCGCCAATATAAACTCATGATACTGAAAGAAGAAAAAATATTATTGAGCATATAATCCTATTTCCTTTTGTTATGCCGTTCAAGTTCGATGCCGGTTTCTGTGCCGACGCCGACCCAGCCCCGGCGGGCCATGCCATGACGGCACGGACACCGCCGGTTTACTGTCCGTGAATCTGGGGTCTTTAGTCTATCTCTAAAATAAAGTAGAAGAAACCATGGTCATTTCCAGTCTTTATTTGTGTAAGGTCAAAACGTAAGTGTAATTGAAATACAAAAAAATACAAGAAAGAAAACATGCAAACATATATGCCCTTACTATATTGTATGTAGCGCTGTATTTTACCCTTATTAATTTTCAAACATATAAAGTAATTCTATTGTGTTCTAACTTCTTCTACTCATGCTGTTTAAAAACAGTGCAAACTCCTTGGTTACCAGCAGTTACGAACTTTATTTGTACGAAATAACATGCTGAACCACTACTATACATGCTCATAAAAATGGCCAATCTCTTTAAAGTTACACAATAAAATCACTTCAAATAGTGATACAATCGTTCTTGAAAGTCATTCTTTGAAAACAAATATTGAAATAATTATGTATAAACGTTTATGTAAATTTAGCTTAAACAGGTAAAGCGTTCTTAGACAAAACCAAACCCTGACTTTCGCGCAAAGTTGCAATCAGTCTAGCGTTTTATTATGTTAATCAAAACCTGAACTCACCTAAAATAAAGTAGAAGAAACCATGGTCATTTCCAGTCTTTATTTGTGTAAGGTCAAAACGTAAGTGACCTCAAACAGCTGGAAAGACCAAGAGCGCGAAATGGCGCGAAAGATAGCCTCAGTTTCATGTCGACCAATCAAACTTATCATAACAAACTCGTTTGATAATTTTGATAGCTAACCCTTTCAGTGGGCGTATCCGTCTGAAACGAGGTCGATCTTGGCGCGAGTTCTTTTTCCGTTTTATATTATGATTTTAATTTATTATCATTACCATTATTACCATTTACTTTAACTTTGTTCCAGAATTTTGCTATTACTAATTGCGTTTCGATGCAATGTTTCTTTCGCCATCTATGACCACTATCATTCTTGTAATTATTATTACTGTTGTGTTTATTATAGTCATTACTGTTATTACCATTATCGTTGTTGTTGCTCTAATGATGATGTGGATACGTCATTATTGCCATTACATACAATATATTTTATTCTTGTTACCCTAATCATCAACACCATTAGTCTTTTGTTAGCAGTAATGATCACCTTTATTCTTATTATTATTGTTATAGTTATTATTATTATATATCAACACCATTATTCTGTTGCAGCAGTAATGATTATCTTTATTATTATTGTTGTTGTTGTTGTTACAATATATTTGTTCTTGTTTCAGTTATTATCAGCACCATTATTCTGTTGCTAACAGAAATGACTACCTTTATTATCAGTATTATTATTATTATTATTATCAACACTTTTATTATTATTTTGTTGTTGTTGTTGTCACAATATATTTGTTCTTGTTTCAGTTATTATCAGCACCATTAGTCTGTTGTTGCTAACAGGAATGACTACCTTTATTATCAGTATTATTATTATTATTATCAACACTTCTATTATTATTTTGTTGTTGTTGTTGGCCAACGCTGTTACAGTATTATCAAAATCAACTTTTATTCTATTTATTAAATGTTACCTACATATTTAGTATCAAAATAAAGCTCTCACTCTCTGGATGCTGAATTTATATTCATTACTCTAATATTATGAATATTTAGACAAAATATCTTAATTTCCGTAAATTATTTTACGTTTTTCTCGTTAATTTTGTAACAGATTCTCATAGTTATTTCTGCTTGGTGATAAAAGCTCAGTTAATTACCAATTGCGTCAGTAATACCTATCATAAAACCGCGCCGACAGCCATGTATCTACAAGCACAAAGAAAAACATCTTAAACTGTTAACGCTAATCTTAAGCCAGCTTGACAAACAAAATACTGCCTCTTTGAGAGTGATTACCTATCTTCGACACGCCTCGCCTCTAGCCAAAAATAAGCCGTATGCTAATGTTTTCTTGCGCTGATCTAAATCTTGTTTTTCCCTTATTATTCCATTTTTCAACAATATATTTTTTTCTATTTTTCTCCCATTTTTTGTCATCGATCATAAATCATAAGAATTTAACTTATTTCTTATTAATATATTGATTATGTTTATTAATTAAATTTATTTATTATGCTTCTTTTTAACATTTTTTCACTGCACAACACCACCTCCTCCTCTAAAATTAACTTTATTCCTATAAAGTTGCAAATTCAAAAGTTACCATAAATGTTATTAATTTCACGCAGTTTTACATGTTACATACTGTATTGTAAAACAATTTCATTTCTTATTAATATATTGATTATGTTTATTAAATTAAATTTATTTATTATGCTTCTTTTTAACATTTTTTCACTGCACAACACCACCTCCTCCTCTAAAATTAACTTTGTTCCTATAAAGTTGCAAATTCAAAAGTTACCATAAATGTTATTAATTTCACGCAGTTTTACATGTTACATACTGTATTGTAAAACAGTTATGGGATTGAAACAACAAAAATTTAACCAAGTGCAATCAAACCGAGTCTGCTATTTTCAATTCTTAGGAGACTTTATCACATACTCCATACTTATTTTAGGACATACTGAACAATGCTTCAAGTTTTTGCGGGTACTTTGACATCACGAATCTTATTTTAAAGTAACAGGAAACGAATAGTTTTCATGCGTACAAACACTGATTGTTGACTGCAAGTTATGCAACTATCTTCAGCTGAAACATACTTCGTTAATTTTCATATTGCGTTCACGGACGCAGATTTCCTCGACCTAGGCTAAGTTAGTTCGTATATGTAATACGCAACGATTGATCTCATAAGTACAAAATTATGTTTAAACATGTAATACTTATGTTTAAAATTACGCAGTTACATAGCGACTACTTTACTTTTCTTGTCTGTATTCATACCTTTATGGTTTACACCTCTTTTAATTTTATCTTACCCGGTGCAGAGCCTCTTTATGCAGAGTGCAACAATTAAGTTTCATAATTACGAAATATGCATTATGCATGTAATAATTATGACATAAACTACAACTGCATAAGAGCTGCATTTTTTTCTCATAATATCTTCTCTACCTTAACCGTACTAGACAACAAATTATCAGAAAAAATGTACAGACACCATTGTAGAACACCGAATCAATATGACTACCGGACAGCTCGAAGTTACCCTAACTTGTACCGGCAGAAAAGAACAAACACTATGTGCAGTAAAGCCGATGAATTACCAGAGTGTACAATCTGAATAATTCTAGCACTATGATCAGAAATGCTTTTCAAGATTTCTTAAAATTTGGCTAAGCACGTGTTTATAATTTAACTGGCAGGTAGGGTAAAATCGTTCCGTCAAGTAAAATCACATAAAAACACTAAGTGTAAAAAATTCTAGTGGCTACAGATACCAACGTGTCAACAAAACACAAAGTATCACGAATATACACAGTATATAAGTGTCCGCAAACTCTTCCGTGTTTGTGTCTTTTGTAAGTTTTTGATATTTCACAATTTTCCGTCGTTTTTTTTTCGCATTTTTCCACCATGTAAGTTCCTGTTTCCTCATATAGTACCGTAGTTGTCTGTAATCCCTTCTAGTATGCCTCCTGCGCTCTCAGATTTCATATAATTCAGTGTACGTTTATATCGTTTTCTTTTATTAATTCTTCAGCATAAACTATTAAAATTGTTACCGTCCTGATTGCGTTCTTCAGCTAGTGTCTATTTCCAATAATTATTTTACAACAACGAATGGCTATTTTCCTAGATCACTTGAATTTCCTTTGAGCGTCAAGAGTTTCCTTATGTTTTCCAATAAATGTTCCTTGTGCGTCAACATTTTCGTAACATTTTCAAAATAAATGTTCCCTCTGCTTCCCTTAAACAAAGCTATATACAGTTTTCATTCAACAAAATATTTACATTGTCCTCCACCACTGAACATATTTATAAAGTCTTTCATTTTGGGGAATACTCGCCGCTAAATTGAGAGGTTCGGGTCGACTTTATCTCCGCCACATGTTATGCCGTTCAAGTTCGATGCCGGTTTCTGTGCCGACGCCGACCCAGCCCCGGCGGGCCATGCCATGACGGCACGGACACCGCCGGTTTACTGTCCGTGAATCTGGGGTCTTTAGTCTATCTCTAAAATAAAGTAGAAGAAACCATGGTCATTTCCAGTCTTTATTTGTGTAAGGTCAAAACGTAAGTGTAATTGAAATACAAAAAAATACAAGAAAGAAAACATGCAAACATATATGCCCTTACTATATTGTATGTAGCGCTGTATTTTACCCTTATTAATTTTCAAACATATAAAGTAATTCTATTGTGTTCTAACTTCTTCTACTCATGCTGTTTAAAAACAGTGCAAACTCCTTGGTTACCAGCAGTTACGAACTTTATTTGTACGAAATAACATGCTGAACCACTACTATACATGCTCATAAAAATGGCCAATCTCTTTAAAGTTACACAATAAAATCACTTCAAATAGTGATACAATCGTTCTTGAAAGTCATTCTTTGAAAACAAATATTGAAATAATTATGTATAAACGTTTATGTAAATTTAGCTTAAACAGGTAAAGCGTTCTTAGACAAAACCAAACCCTGACTTTCGCGCAAAGTTGCAATCAGTCTAGCGTTTTATTATGTTAATCAAAACCTGAACTCACCTAAAATAAAGTAGAAGAAACCATGGTCATTTCCAGTCTTTATTTGTGTAAGGTCAAAACGTAAGTGACCTCAAACAGCTGGAAAGACCAAGAGCGCGAAATGGCGCGAAAGATAGCCTCAGTTTCATGTCGACCAATCAAACTTATCATAACAAACTCGTTTGATAATTTTGATAGCTAACCCTTTCAGTGGGCGTATCCGTCTGAAACGAGGTCGATCTTGGCGCGAGTTCTTTTTCCGTTTTATATTATGATTTTAATTTATTATCATTACCATTATTACCATTTACTTTAACTTTGTTCCAGAATTTTGCTATTACTAATTGCGTTTCGATGCAATGTTTCTTTCGCCATCTATGACCACTATCATTCTTGTAATTATTATTACTGTTGTGTTTATTATAGTCATTACTGTTATTACCATTATCGTTGTTGTTGCTCTAATGATGATGTGGATACGTCATTATTGCCATTACATACAATATATTTTATTCTTGTTACCCTAATCATCAACACCATTAGTCTTTTGTTAGCAGTAATGATCACCTTTATTCTTATTATTATTGTTATAGTTATTATTATTATATATCAACACCATTATTCTGTTGCAGCAGTAATGATTACCTTTATTATCTTTATTATTATTGTTGTTGTTGTTGTTACAATATATTTGTTCTTGTTTCAGTTATTATCAGCACCATTATTCTGTTGCTAACAGAAATGACTACCTTTATTATCAGTATTATTATTATTATTATTATCAACACTTTTATTATTATTTTGTTGTTGTTGTTGTCACAATATATTTGTTCTTGTTTCAGTTATTATCAGCACCATTAGTCTGTTGTTGCTAACAGGAATGACTACCTTTATTATCAGTATTATTATTATTATTATCAACACTTCTATTATTATTTTGTTGTTGTTGTTGGCCAACGCTGTTACAGTATTATCAAAATCAACTTTTATTCTATTTATTAAATGTTACCTACATATTTAGTATCAAAATAAAGCTCTCACTCTCTGGATGCTGAATTTATATTCATTACTCTAATATTATGAATATTTAGACAAAATATCTTAATTTCCGTAAATTATTTTACGTTTTTCTCGTTAATTTTGTAACAGATTCTCATAGTTATTTCTGCTTGGTGATAAAAGCTCAGTTAATTACCAATTGCGTCAGTAATACCTATCATAAAACCGCGCCGACAGCCATGTATCTACAAGCACAAAGAAAAACATCTTAAACTGTTAACGCTAATCTTAAGCCAGCTTGACAAACAAAATACTGCCTCTTTGAGAGTGATTACCTATCTTCGACACGCCTCGCCTCTAGCCAAAAATAAGCCGTATGCTAATGTTTTCTTGCGCTGATCTAAATCTTGTTTTTCCCTTATTATTCCATTTTTCAACAATATATTTTTTTCTATTTTTCTCCCATTTTTTGTCATCGATCATAAATCATAAGAATTTAACTTATTTCTTATTAATATATTGATTATGTTTATTAATTAAATTTATTTATTATGCTTCTTTTTAACATTTTTTCACTGCACAACACCACCTCCTCCTCTAAAATTAACTTTATTCCTATAAAGTTGCAAATTCAAAAGTTACCATAAATGTTATTAATTTCACGCAGTTTTACATGTTACATACTGTATTGTAAAACAATTTCATTTCTTATTAATATATTGATTATGTTTATTAAATTAAATTTATTTATTATGCTGCTTTTTAACATTTTTTCACTGCACAACACTTTACCAAAATATCAAAGCTAATACACATCACATATATTAGCGCTAAGGAAAATGCCTCGCAAACAACAAGTGGGAGGCAACAGAGTACGAAACTGTTGTCACCATACTAATTAGTGTTTCAATTAAGTTGATTAAATCAGAAAGAACACAAAATCTGTTTGTAGCTTAATTTGCATTTGTTTACTTTAAACAATTAACTACGCAAAATCTAACATGATTATGATAATAATTGTTATTATCTCTTTCGGCGCCAAAGTCGCAAAAATGCGACTTTGCAAACAGCGTATATCCAGATCAGCCGGCTCTTAAAAGAGCCGTCTGATCAGGATCTACACTGTTTGCCATTCAAATATGAACTTAAAAAGCCTGATTTTATGAAAAATGTCTTTAGATTGTTAAAATTTCCAATTACAAATCTGTCGTCTGATGATTTGAGCAGACGAAAATTTGTCGTCTGAAAAATTTGGCGCCGAAAGAGTTATTTTAATCAACATGACAATACAGAGCTCAACTCAAGAGCCAAATACGACGTCAGCAGGAATATTTTGTTCTTGAGAAATCACAAAACCGCCAAAATAAAAATCCGCCAAAAGGTCCATATTATAAAACCGCCAAATTTTGCTACCGCCAAATATAAGTGTTTTACAATAAACCAAATATTAAACGGACATATGTGCCATATGTCATAACTGGTGCGTTTTCATTGATGCTGTGTATATATTGACAGTAAACAAGTAATAGACATGTTACGTTAAAATCGCTATTGACAGTTGACGGGTAATAGCCATTTTACGTTGGAAACAATGGAAACGATGTTGCCAGCCGTCTTGCAATAGCAATTTCGACGTAAAACGCTATTTCCAGTGAACTGACATATGGCGATTTTACGTTTAGACATTTTTTCACTGCCAACGGCTCACTGTTAACAGCAATTTAGCGTAAAATGGCTACTTCAAGTAAGAGCGATTTTGACGTGAACTGGCTATAAGAAGTCGACTTTGCTTTAGCATTTCAACGTAACATTGCAGCTACCAGTCAACTTGTACTAGATCTTTTCAATTTTATTATCTTCTCAGTGTACAGATAAATAGACAATGACATTTATCATTAAAATTAATCAGTGCTGCCTTTCTAAAACACTCCTACAATATTTTTTGACATTTCTCATTTAATTAATTGGTGCTCCTATCTTATTCTTAAAAAAGGTCACCTACAGTTAAGATAAGAATCCCTAGACAGAATTTGCGAACACTGTGTAAAATTAGAGTCTTCTAAAATCCCATGTGTCCGCCTCCTGAAATATCTAAAATCTAAATGATTCAATAATTTAATCCCATTTCAGCATGCTGACGGATTCTGAATAAATAAAATATCTACAGAAAACGTTCCGCGCATTAGTCACAGGGCAGATTCTGTGGATAGTTTGTGAACAAAATTTCTTATACATGTACCATTGTTCCCCTGGAGGTTGTAAGGAACAGCTCCATGAGATGCTCCTCTTGGCACCGAGTCTGGTCGTATTCTTGAACCGTACTTCGATAAATATACTTAAGGACAAATGTTCTGCACGAACGTTAATTTAACATCCGTGCAGAACTTTTGTCTTTAGTATAGAATCCCTTAAACTGGTCTATGATAGGCGTAAATTTATTGCCAGTCTGTAAATTTACAGACTGTCTACAAATTTACGCCTATCCTAGACCTGTTACATGTAACACAAGGGGTAATGCTTGACTGATACTCAAATCTCAGTATTCAGCATTATGCCTCTCTAATATCGTTCAAAGATCAGCTGAATAATGTTACATCCAGCCAATATATAGCTGAAGCTTGTTCAAGGTTGCAAAACGTATTCAGAAAAGTACTATATGCTTTATTAAGTAGGAGACTTGTATAAGTCTAGGGTAATGCCAATTTACCTACATGATTGTGCTGTCGACCGAGCAAGTCAGTTATCATGCACCCAAAAACGGATGTCGACCGAGACAATCGACTGCGGTATTAGCTCAGTCGACAGCCTTTGACAATAGTTGTCGTCACACAAATTTTGAAAATCATCTGACGTCATTCTACATCTAGATTTTCACAGCAACAACAAAAACAAAACAAAACAAAAAACAAAAAAAAACAAAGAAAAACAAAGAAAAAACAAAAAACGTGTTTTGTTCCCGGTATTTTACATGTGACCGTAAAATCTATATAAATCAAAGGGCCAATAGCTCTGAATGACAGATTCTATCAGAATTAAATAATGCTACGTCGGCTACAAATAATTTCAAACTTCAGCCCTGTTGCTTGTATCTGGTGCAGCTCTAATAATATATAGGGCCTTTTAGCGCAAATCACTTCGTACACCTGCCAAAATTCTATCTCTTTTACACAAGTAATTTCTGAGTTCTATCAACGGTTATTGCTTTTCACTGACTTTTAAGCACTCAATGTTTGCGGTATTTCGCATAACATATGGACCACGAAGGTGTCCACTCCAATGTTTACAACATGGCCGTTCTATAAATAGCCACCGATAAACACACAATTACCGTATGATGTCCAGTACAACACTTGCGAGAGCTGTGGATTCCGTTACATTACATTCTCTGCAATGATTTAGGTGCTCGGAATACTGTTTTAGGCACGTTCGCAACTGTAAAACAGTATTTGTTGTTGTTGTTTTTAGCGACAGCTAATTTATTTTACTTGATAAAGTATGAGAGGCGCTTAAAGAAACAGATGCGCTCAAAGGGGGGGGGTGCGAATACGGTAATTGGCGGATTGATTTTTATAATGACAGATTCTATCTGGCATTTCTAGCTATCGTAGGCCAAAATTTGGAAACTGACTTTCACCGCCAAGTATACATCCGCAATGAACTAATGTACGGCATGAACTACATATTACATTTGTATATCACTACGCCGGTCACGGATGATACTGAATGCCGTGTATACTACCCTGTGCATCGCTATGCCTTCAATATAAACCAAAGACACTATTAAACAGAGGAAAGTGTCACCATCATAACGGTAATTATTTCAATAACTAGGTTTACATTTCATGAAATCTGATCTGGATCTCCACTGTCTTTCAGGTTGATCCTTCAAGGAGGGAAATCACGATAATTTTAATCTAAATGGGTTCCCGCCAAATTGGCCACCCAAAATCTTTAGGATAGATAGTATGGAACAGAAACTGGCTTGAGTACCATAACCTGCAGATACGAATTGGGGAGACTCTAATAAGACTGTAGGTTCATGCTGGCCCACGAGTTTCTTCTCTAGGCTTAAAACCTCATCTTCTGACAGAATCTGTCATTTCAGGTCTACCCAGGCCTTTGATTAATATTCAGTTTGTATTCGTTACATTTTTTGACCGCTAACGTCATTAGTTGGATACTTATCATTTTACGGAACTACATAAATAAATATACCTGCACAAGAATGCGTTATTAAAGTTCTCATTTAACTTCGTACACAAGTTATTTTCAATTCTAGACGTTATTAGGGGAGATGAACATACGATCACTTCATTTCTGAGCGGAAGAATACAGCTGTGAAAGTCACTCTTTAAAATACGTTTGTGAAAGCTTTGAATGACTGATGTCCCTTCTAAAACAATTAGCGTACATGTAACTGTCCTAAAAATAAAGACTTTGATTGTTTTTCGATGCAGCCATGCATCTAAAGGATGAAGATGGAATGACAAATAGTGACGACACAGATCAGACTGCTCCTGTAGGCTCAGACCTAGGTGACCCAAAATTTTGAATTATAACGGTATTATTCGCTTCTAGAAGCTTCTAATTGAGAAGATGATTTTATGAGATAATAAAGAATTGACCAAAATTACACGATATTTAAGGTAAATGGGATAGCTTTTTCACTTAATTGAAAGATAGTATTGTTTATCTGATTAGTTGTTGCCTTGTGAAATGTTACACACATGTTGACCGCACAGGTACATGTAAACCGGTCTACTTCTTTCAAACCACAGTCGGTGACCGTAAACTGGCATCAGTCTAAATCACAGTAGCCGAACTGACTGTACCATATCTTCCGGTTTTCATAGCGTTGAATCGAGGGTACAAAATTCGCTTGTAACCAGTAGTCGGAAATCATTATGTTTTGAGATTTTATCCGCAATCTGCTGCGTCATTTATAGTTATTCAGCTTCGAAAATGTAAAGAGGTAAGCTTAATATAATTTGCTCTTCGGTCTTTTACTTTATTACCTTGTACAATGAAAACCTCATGGCCGTCACAGAAATTTTATTCCGAACAGGTTAATTTAACACGAGTTTGTGTCGTGCAAAACCTAGCTATCATCCTATTAGCAAAACTAACAAACTTTAGGTTGATAACGCCTTCCGTTTATTTTAAAAATTTCTTTTAATACATGTAAAAAAGGCTCAAAATGGTTTTAGAATCATGCAAGGGCGATTTGAATACTGTACTCATTACTACCCACCCATACACGACATTGTACAGGGCAATTAAGTAAAAGACCGAATAGCAAATTATATTAAACTTACCTCTTTACATTTTCAAAGCTGAATAACTATAAAGGAAGCAGCAGATTCCGGATAAAAACTCAAAACATAATGATTTCCGACTACTGGTAATAAGCGAATGTTTGTACTCTCGATTCAACGCTATGAAAACCGGAAGAGCTGGCACAGTGCGTTCGGATACTGTGTAAATGATCCCACTGGGCACAAAATGTTGATTCAAAATTGATTCAACTTTGATTCGACGTCATGACGTTGCAACGTTAATTCAGTGTTGATTCAACGTTATTGCATAAAAAGCAGTGCCGAATGGTATTAACAGCCGTGCATCAACCAGCGAAAAGCCGTGTATCAACATGGGATTTTACGCGCAGTTGATGCACAGGCACACAACTTTCAATATGCTCGTGTCTGGGCCATTAGAATAATTCTGCCATTCACTCTTGCCTCTCCCCTTTCGGTTAATTTACAATTATTGGTCGCGTGCTACCTATGTATTCTTATGACGTAATCATACATTGTTATCTTATTACGTCATAAAGTACTGACACAGATTTCAAAGCCATGTTGTCTTTATTCTTCCGATGCCAAATGGAGAGCAAATAAGTGTTAAAGAAAACATGTATCCTAAACTTTCAGCAATCAAGAACTGCAGGATGGTGCATGAATGGGCCAGGTATGTTCTGTATGGAAATTATTGCTTTGATCAAGGTATCTGCCTTTCGTTGATGAATTTGCAACGGCCATCTTGAACACTTTTCATAAATACTGAGGTTGAATAGGACGATGGCAGCCATTTTGAATACCTTGATTCTCTCGGGCCAGGAAGACGGATATATAAAAAAAAAACAGATGTACCGGCGCGTTGGATGTCAAACGGTGACAAAATATAGTGCCGTATTTTTCGCAAATTTTAACGAATATTTCGTGCAATCTATGCAATAACAGCGATCAAACATTGTTTCCAATGCATTAACGTTTGCCAGGTCCCTTGGGAGATGTTGAAAACATTAGCCTTCGGCCTCGGTTGTCAACATCTCCCTCGGGACCTGACAAACGTTAATGCATGTAAAACCATGTTTGGTCCCTATAGTGTGTGGCTGCTGGGATAATATGACAAAAACAAAAACAAAGCCAGAGTTTACAAACAAATAAATGATACTAATTCTATATTTTCTGATAGCGGAATGTAATAGACTGGATAGATCCAGAATCCTATAAAATGCATGGGTGGCTTTTACTAGAGCAGAGCAAACATGTGAAAGATTTTTTCTGCTGTCTTCTAGTTATTAACTGCATTGCTGTGACAAATGAGAGAAGTCTCAGACTTCTAACATTTGCAAACTTTAACAGCATGTCACTGGAATTATCCAAATACACTGCCCCTCCCCCTCAAACCATCCAGAAGGTGGAAAGGCCACATTCCAGACAGGAAGCACCACAACCAGTGAGGAACATCTATATTAGGCAGCGGTTACTGTCAGGAGTGAACGTCCATACACTGTAAAAAATCCGTAGATTTTACTGCAGAATAACTGGCAACCAGCTGCCAGTCCATTTCCCGTTATTTTTACTGGCGTTTGCTTGTAAGACATTTTCGGATATCACGATATGGTAGTGTTATGTTAACTGGCCGCACTCGGAAATAACTTTATAGTGTTGAAGGGCTATATGACTAAAACAGCTCTAATCTATTCTACAGTGCGTGATGGTTCCTGAAATTTTTACGGGCGCCCGTACAAATAACGGGAAATGGACTGGCAGCTGGTTTCCAGTTATTCTACCGTAAAATCTACGGTTTTTTTTTACAGTGTAGGACAAGGAGCTTTCTTGGAAGTAGGACATAGGAAGTGACCATGACCTGTTAATGACGACCTTCCGACTTCGTCTGAAGTGGCACAGAAAGCTAACCCAGCTAAGACTGAGGTTTGACCTTGAGCGGTTACAAAAAAGCAAAGGTAGCAGGCATGCTCCATGCAACAATATGTGAGAAATTTGCACCACTTATCAGTCTGAGGTATGATAACATAGACACAGCAGTGACTGACGCAGCCGGTGAGATACTTGGGATGGAACGTCGAAAGAAAACAAAACTGGGTCACCAGAGATATTCTAGACGTCTGTGATGAGATGAGGGAAATGAAGGAGAGGCGGTATGAAACTAACGAGAGGGTTCCGAAGGTCTTGACGAAGCAAACTAGGACTAGGTAGATAGTCAGTGCGAGGAGATTAAAACTTGCCTGAACAAAACCAACATCAAGAGAGCATATCAGCTGGTAAAGGATCTAACTTCAGCGAAGTAGGGTTTATCCATAACTATCCAGGACAATGCTTGCAAGTGCCTAACAAGAGAACAAAAGATTCTCAGCAGATGGACAGAGTATTGTTCTGAGCTATACACCCATGAGCGTTACGGTTACAATCAGTTCTGCACTCAGCACCCAGAATAAGATCTACGACCGATCCTTCGTGAGGAAGTTGAGATCGTGGTAGCTGCACTGAAAAACGGGAAGTCTGCAGGAGTTTATAATACGAGGGTTGTTCAGAAAGTTCTGATTCTAGCCGCATAACTTTGTTTAGCGGCATGCTGGAGACAAATGCTAAGCATGTATTGAAAGCACTACATTTCGTCTTTATAATGATACCTAACACTATCCAAAGATATATATTCTTATTGAGTTACAACGCATGTTATTAGGCCCCAGTCATACCACTGGGCTAATTTCATATGTGAATTTATTTCCAGTGTGTCATTCAAGCGAAAAATCATTTTAAATACAAAATGAATTTTTGTCAGCTTCTTGTCATTCGTTGCTTTCAATATCCATTCAAAAGTTAGAAGGGCAGCAAACGTTATCGATTTAGTCCTTGCAAAGCAATGCGCAGTTCTTATGACGTTAGTGAAAACAACGTCAACGTCATTTTCGAAAGCTCGTAGCGGCTTCGTTGTTTACATCAATTTTAATTTTTCGACGGTTTCGAATTGGCCCGTGCAAAAGCTCTTCCTAACAAGATTTTGAATGTTAAAACCCTTGTTGTTTTTTACAAAATCATTATAACTTTAGTAGAAAGGGAGAATTTGCTACTACATAAAATGCTTATAATCTAAATTGAAGGGACAGTATGGAACCTAGATAAAATATATTTTCCGCGATATTTATAGGTCACAGTGGCCTGGGGAATAAGTTTAAGTAGCAAGGATGAAAACAATTCAAAGACTGCTCATATATGAGCTATGACCTTCTAAAGTGAAAATCTGCAGTGGCTGTAGGGTAACCTCTTTCAAAAACGTTAAAAATATGTCCCTTAGAAAATATACACCACGTTTGCAGAGTTGTCCGGACATATCATACCTTTATATATTTTCGCTATCAGAAGTCCTGTATTTATGATGGTTACCACAATAAGACGTCACGATCAGAACTTTCTGAACATCCCTCTTATACCAGAAGAACTTGTTCCAGTAGACTGGGATACCATGATTGATGTTTCGACAAAAGTCTGTTAACAAGATCTGGAGAACAGGAAAACTGACAGACCCCACGGACTCAGTGGCTGATTATTACACTCCCTATAAATGACAACCTACAGCTGTGGCAGAACTACAGAACCATCAGCCTTACATGTACCAGGCATCCGAGTAAAGTCATGCTAAAAGGCATCTTGAACAGGCTCAAACTCATAGCGGAAATAATAATAGCTGAAGAGCAGGCTGGGTTCAGGGTCGGAAGAAGCACCACAAAACAGATCTTCAGCCTCAGAATC
This sequence comes from Ctena decussata, assembly GCA_963989385.1. Lineage (NCBI taxonomy): Eukaryota > Metazoa > Mollusca > Bivalvia > Lucinida > Lucinidae > Ctena > Ctena decussata. Next base: position 18,281,074 of record OZ022504.1, read on the forward strand.
GTGTGTGAAAAGTACCCGAAACATCTGCAGAATCTGTCCCATATCTTCATAGATTTAGAAAAAAAAAAAAAACACTTTGACAGGGTAGGACATGCAGCCTCATGCCCACCATGCGGAAGTACAACATCAATGCAAGTCTAGTCCGCGCCATAGAGCTTTTTATGCCAAGGTTATATGTCTGATGCTCTGGAAGACCATGCAAGAAAGGTTGGGATACAGATTATACAAGTCGCAAGACTTTCTTCTGAATCCCTTTCAAGCTACTGTAAAACAGGTTATCTTATTGTGAATTTGTATTGTTTTGTATATGTACAGTAATTTGAATAAAATATTGTTTACACTAAGAAAGGTTAGCATAGCCGGCAGAACTACTACCAATATCCGGTTTGCCGATGACAATCATGCTCTTGCTAAGGACGAGGAGCAGGAACTAGAAGCCTTTGTTGAAAGTCTCGACGAAACCTGCGCAGAGTATAAAATGGGAAAACACGTGCTGAGAAGACAAAACTAATGATGAAGAGTGCCAATGGCATATAGAAGAAGATCAAGGTTAAAGGACAAAAGTTTGGAACCGTTGCAAGCTTCAAATACAATTGTCTCGGCTGAAGGCTCAACACCGGAGGTTCTTTGAAGAACTGCACAGGCCATGGCAGCTCTGACAAAGCTGGAGCCAGTGTGGAGAGATATCAACATATCCCTTCTTAACAGGGTATAATCGATTCCGCCAATTTTCGCTTCCTGCAGAGACTGTCCGTCATATTTGGCTTCCGCCGAGTCTGTCCGCGAACTCTTTCTTCCTGCAGAGACTAATGTCCTCGTAAATTGGCTTCCTGCCTAGACTGTCCGCGTGATTCTGCTTCCTGCCTAGGGCGTCGGCAGGAAGCAGAATCACGCGGACAGTCTCTGCAGGAAGCTATTTATCATGTACAGAAGTCTCGGCAGGAAGCAAGAGATCGCTGACAGTTCGGCGGAAGCCAAATATGATGTAGAGTCTCTGCAGGAAGCGAAAATTAGCGGAATCGATTATACCCTGCGTTCTTGTTTAAAGGTGAATCTGAAGCGCTCCCTTGGTATCTCCGTATTTCTGAATGCCTGTGAGTAATAGACCTTGACAGCAGAGTTAAAAGAAAGAACACAGGCCTTTGAGATGAGATGCTACAGACGGTTACTGAGCAATTGTACAAGGACCGTGTCACTAATGAGGATGTTTGCAGAAAAATCCAAACAGCCATTTGAAAGTATGACGAACTCCTGACCTTGGTCAGGAAACGAAACTGAGGTGGTTTGGCCACATCTCAAGGTCTTCGGGCTTGGACAATTTTGAAGGACACAGTGAAAGGGAAAGGAACAAGCGGTAGACAGAAAAAGAGGTGGGAAGACAATAAAAAGGAGTGGACAGTGATGGACTTTGCCAGCTTAACAACGGCAGCTGAAGGCAGGGCTAGGTGGAAAGGGATTCTTGTAAAGTTATCAGTGATGCCCCAACGACCTCACAAGTTTATGGGATAGACTAGATTAGACTAGATTTCAGACATATCCCTAGAATCGATCCAATTTAGAAAAGGTCGTGATGAATAAAGCTCTCATCCCTTGACAGCTTTGTAAAATGTTTGTCTATTGAATTTCTAAAATGTAGGCATACGAAGTCCCCATGTGTCCACCTTCAAATCTTAAAAAGTTATTTACAGCATATTCTATAATCCATTGGGATTTAAAATCAGACAAATTCTGCTAAATTGGGACTGACATACTGTCTCAGAATGGAACGCATGATTTTTGAATGTATATACTCTAAATATTACCAAACCCACTTCTTACTTCAGTTTTTCGGCCTCCTGGCCTTTATCGTAAAGGTCAAAAGGCCGATAATTTATCCTGGAAGCCACAGAGAACAGCCTTTATTATAGATGTTATAAACAAACTGAAACGTAACTCCTTTGCATCGCAGAAACTCAAAACAGCAGATTCGGTTTTGTGTAAAGTATTGTAGAGCGTGGCATTTCTCACGCTCGAGAATGATTCATTATCACACAGTATAGGGGAAATGCATTGAAAAATAAAATGAGCCGCGACATGAGAAAACCAACAAAGTGGTTGTGCGCCCAGCGCAAACTCAGATTAGCCTGGGCATCCGCCCAGTCTGACCAGAGTCTTTGCAGTCCGCTTGGAGCTAGCTTTGACCCTTAGATACCCTTTAAGCGCTTAGCGAAAAGTCTGATCGGACTGGGCGGACTCCCAGGCTGATCTGAGTCTGTGCTGGGTGCACAAGCACTTTGTAGGTTTTCTCATGTCGTGACTAAAATAAATAATCCTTCTACTGAGAAATAAGGGAGATTATCCCAGAAATATTCTCCTCATCACATAAATGTGTATAAGTGCATTGCAAAGAGAAGGAACTCTGCAAAGTTCAAGTGTAAGTCTATGGGATTTCAGTGGGGTGGAACTCACATTTGGCATGTCACCACAGGGTATAATCGATTCCGCTTATTTTCGCTTCCTGCAGAGACTGTATATCATATTTGGCTTCCGCTGAGACTGTCCGCTAACTCTTGCTTCCTGCCGAGACTTCTGCACATGAAAATTGGCTTCCTGCAGAGATTGTCCGCGTGATTCTGCTTCCTGCCGAGGCTCTCGGCAGGAAGCAGAGTCACGCGGCCAGTCTCGGCAGGAAGTTATTTTTCGAGGACAGTAGTCCCTGCAGGAAGCAATAGTTCGCGAACAGTCTGAGCGGAAGCCAAATATGATGTACAGTCTGCAGGAAGCGAAAATTGGCGGATTGGTTTATAGCCTGTGGTCACCGGGAATATATGAATTCCCCAACTGCCTAAGTGATATGAGCCGCGACACGAGAAAACCAACGAAGTGGTGCGCCCAGCGAAGACTCAGGTCAGCCTGGGCATCCGCCCAGTCTGATCAGAGTCTTCGCTGTCCGCATGGAGCTAGCTTAGACCATAAGCTACCCTTTTAGCGAACAGCCCGGGCTGATCTGAGTTTTTGCTGGGCGCACATGCCACATTGTTGGTTTTCTCGCGTCGCGGCTCATATGGATCTGACTTTGCGTTGGCTTTGCAAAAAATCAAGGGAAACTGTAGCCCTAAATATCAATGTCTAAGGAATTACAGTCTGTGACAGCTGTAAGATAGTTAATCTTCATTTTATAAGGTAATTTGTTGACCTTTAGCGAGGAAGTACTAGACAATCAAGATGTTCTTATATGACTGTCATGAAATTACACATGAAATGATCATTTTGAAACCTTGAATCTCGGCTGCAATTTATCTTCTTTCAGTTGTGAGCCTTCTCTTCCCAAAGGCAAAGAAATTAATTCCATGAAATGTCACTGTCATCTTCTGATTGATAAGGCTTTATCACTTTCCTTCAGATTATTTCAATACCACGCTGTTATACATCTTGAATGAGCCCAGAGCTTCTTTTAAGGTACATGTCTAACTCCTATTTTTTCCGACATTTTTTTTAAGAAAGACATATCAGAGTATTCCTGTTTGCTTCCATTGTGACGTGATTCTCGTTAAACTGGAAATTCTATCCTATAAGATTTGCGACTCATTCGGAATAGGGAGACAAGTGCATTTAACAATGTGCACTACCCAACTGTTTATGACATTTAAAAAAAACATGACACGTACCAAAAAGCTAAATGAATATAGATATTAAAATATATTGTCTGTTTAATCCTAATCCAATTATTATCGAATTCGCCATTGCATGTAACGTCAATACAGATCTTTTCTTTCGTTTATTCATTTATTTTTATTTATTTATTTATTTATTTATTTATTTCATTTTATTTTTTTTTTATCAATACGTTTAGTTCTTAAACATTTTATTCAGTTTTTGCTGAATTCAAACAAAACATCCTTCTTTTTTTGTTTCGTTTAATTGTCTTAACGCCTGTGTTGATTTCAAAAACTAAAGTTCAGTAAAATTGTATCTCACTATACAAACTCAGTAATTGTTAAAATGCATTTAATTTTATGGCATTTCAGTGGAGTAGTTTTGGTACATCACTGTTCTTGACATGCCCCAGCAGGCACACAAACAATTGCTGGTGAACAATGAATCAACGTTGAACGTTGATTCACCTTCTGGATGTTATTTAAACGTTGTGTGCTCTCTGGGGGTCGTGCACATGAATCGAGTAAAATATACTGCTCACAAAAAGTAGGGGATATCTTTACTCAGAAGCAAGTTCAAATTTCATAGTAATGGCCGGGTTAGATGATTATTGTATATTGAAAGAGCACTATTTAGATGACAATATTCAGCTAAAAAAGAAGTAACTTGGCCTAGAACAACACATAAAGGACTATGGGGTCTACACCTCGATTTTCCATCGGCGAAAACAAAACTTTTGGACTCTCAGATTCTGTGAATATTTAAATTCTCCATAATTTTTCAAACTGAAAAATCACCTTCGTTAGGCTTTATTGCGTTATGCAAATGTCAACATCGGTGAAATACATGTACTTCATCATACAATGGTATCGTTTACGCCTACCGTTTCGTCCTGTGATAAAACGACATGAAAACTTGTTAAATAAATTAACCCCTTGTGTAGCGTTCATATGCCAATAAATTGTGACCGTACGAAACTGGATTTGACATTACACTTAACATAAGTTACTCAGTTTTGAGGAGAAATTCGCAGTGTTAAGGTGTTAAGAATAGCCAGTTTGAATAGATACCAACATTGCTAGCAGACTGCAGACAATAAGTTTTTACCTGTTTTCTTTTCTTTTTTTTCTCTCTCTCTTTTTATTTTTTTAAATAACATGTACAAATTTAAAAAGATAGCTACACTGTACATGTAACTGAGCAGCTTTACAGGTAACCACAATGCTAAAGGACCATAGGCAAGCGGACATAAGAACAAATAACATTGAGGACCCATGATCATACATGTAGAAGCAGTTCATGCTTAGTCTAATGCGTCGATAGCAATTTAAAGAATGTGTTGAATTCATAATAAGTTTCTCATTGATATCTTCTGGTTTACTCGCTATTCGTAAATAACCAGAAATCAAGTGTTTTTGTGTGTCATTGACGTACACATAGAATTCGTCGCCTTAGTCCTATACTGTTCCAATGAGCCGCGACACGACAGAACCAACAATGTGGCATGTGCGCTCAGCGAATACACATATCTGCCTAGGCATCCGCCTAGTCTGATCCGAGTCTTCGGTGTCCGCATGGCACTAGCTTAGACCCTTAGCTACCCTTTCAGCGCTTAACAAAGACTCTGACCATACTTGGCGGATGTCAAGGCTGATCCGAATCTTCGCTGGCCACACATGCCACTTTGTAGGTTCTTAGAAGACGCGGCTTAATTATATTATTACAATGCTACAAAGAATAAGTGTTTTAGACATCCAGAGAGTCGATTTCTTACTAAATAGATGCGCACGGTTCGTCCCAACTATTGTAAAATGGTCCATGAGTCTCAAAATCCTAATTTCATTGAATCCCTAACTTAAGTATGAGGTTAACAGACACATTTTAGTTGGCAGATGCATGTAAAACATTTGGGCATAAAATGTGTTTGATAACTTTGGTGCTATACTGTTGTATATTGCTTTACCCCTGATTATGTTGTCATTTAGGGCAAATGTAGAGATTTCGCATTTTAAATTGAATGTTGGTGAGCCAGTAGACTGATATTCAGTCAGAAATATGCCTCTCTGATACCATTATAAGGGCAGTACTACTTCGAGCTTGAGAAAGATTGCAAATATTCGGAAAAGTACAATAGGCTTTGTATAAGTCTAGTATCCCAGTTAAGCTACCCTTTTATGCTATTAGTAGTGTGTGATACAAACGCAAACCCTAGATAGTGATTGAAAGGTAGGTAATCGAAACTTTTTGGAAAGGGAAGTAACTATGTGCTCGTAGAAAACAATACCGTTTAGGCAGATTGGGTGTAGATGATTATGATTCATGGGCTATTGAAACAGATCGAACAATATAGCACTAAAATAAATGAGCCACTTGCAGAGAGAACAAAATTTTATTTTATAGAAGAGAGTAAGCCAAACGACAAGGTCTCCAGTAGCTAGAACATTTGATCCCAAAATCAACGGTATACGATACTAAATTTGGGCAAGAAAGTCATCTCGACCATGACGAATTGTGCTGGCTTGAACTGATTTACAACCAGCTGGGTTGCACTTAAATTTCATTCAGATCCATCGTGGGTACAAAACCGGTCATATCGCAACAGATTCTTTACTCGTATCAAATTAATTTCAGCATGCTTTCTCTATCATGCCATAACCAGCCGAATGTTCAGACAAAATAAAAGTTGAGCAACATAGTGAAACTATCTACACTTCCCCGTATTTTCAATTACTTCGATGCAAAGCTTTCACATAATATGTGAAAGCTTTGCATCAAAGTGATTGAAAATACGGGGATTATATGTATGTGAAAGCTTTGTATCAAAGCGGTTGAAATTACGGGGAAGTGATATGTGAAAGCTTTGCAGCAAGCGATTAAAAATATTGGGCAGGAAGTGTATGTGAATGTTCTGCATTAAAAAATATAAAAATACGGGCAAATAAGTTCATATGAAAGATTTGCATCAAAGTGATTGAAAGCACGTGAAGTAAGTTTATGTGAAAGATTTGCATCATAGTGAATGTAAATACGGGGAAGTAAATGTATGTGAAAGCTTTGCCTCGAAGTGATCGAAAATATTGGGACGTAAGTGTAGACTGAAATCAACAATACCATAAGGCATTCCAAAGTGGATAGATACAATGTTCTGTTTTCTTTATTTTCTTAATTGGGAAACATATGACCAACTTATGGTCAGGCAATATAAACAAAATGTTTTTGGTTTCACAGATGAAATTATTTGAAGATGTGATTTTAGCAACGGTTTACTTAAGAGTGTTGACGGGTTTCATACAGGTATTATGGTCGATCATACTCATCATATATGGAAGTCGATCAAAATTATTTTTTGTATTCACTATTCGAGCAATTTACATCCTACCCTTTAAAAGACTGTTATTGAATTGAATACCCTTTTATGCTCTGACAGCAGCATATCCTTATATAGTTTAGTATCTTATCAGGGTCATTAAACCCATAAAATACTCACGAGCCTATTTATGGTGTTTTCATTTCTGGTTTGCAATGAAAAGAATAAAAAAAATATGATCGAAATTCTATGCTACGATAACCATCAGAAATATATTTGTTAGACCAAGATCGGTCCACAATAAAATAAAAACACAGATTTTTTATGTTAAAATTGCTATTAAAGTTGACATTTAGTAAACGCCCAAATTATTTAACCTAAATAATCTGAAGTATTGGAAAAGCAGGGCTTGGACGGGTAATGTTAGACTACCGTTAAAAATATCTGAAAAAAAAAACGGACATCTAAAATTTTGCCATAATTGTCCTAAAATGGAGCAGTTTGGTTTTACGATGCAGTCATGTGTCCAAAAATTGCAGATGATATCCCAAACAGTGCAGGCCTTGATCAGACGGATCCCTACAATGTGGCCGTTTCTAAACTAATCTCCGATTTGATGGCCTCAGCCGAAGCTTAGTTAAGCTTTCAAATACCGGACTTTTATTTTCACTGACTTTTTCCACAGATACATAGATATGGCGGGTGTATTATAATAGGCAGGTGATGCTTACTATCCCGCGGGCACCTGATCACACCTCTGTTTTGGGGTCCATGTCTGTGTATCTAAAATATTCCGGAATTGTCAATGTTTAAATGACCTACGAGTTCGGACTTATGATTTGGGTACCTTGACCACTATCATCAAACGTCAAACCTGTTATGTTCAAAACTTAGAATGTTATGGCAGATTACTCCAGAAGCAAACGGTTGTCCCAAAATGAGTAGGGTTTCCTATTTTTGCTAGCATTTTGGCCTCTGTCAACATGTCGGCACGTTGCTGGAGAATTAAGCCAGTAAACATGTACATGTACATGTAGCAGAATATTAGACGAGAAACACCCTTTTTATTTCTAAACTTGCGGATGGCTTTCCTTACCAAGGGATGGAATCGCATAATCTCTGGCAATAGCAGAGACTACTAGTAATTGTTTAATCTTCTAATTAAAGAATTTCATAAAACCAAAACACTTAAAAAAACTGATGTAAATTCTTTGCGTTTGTTGATGGTTTGCGTACATGCACATTAAAATCGCGGATGAAAATTGAAAAAAGAAGAAGAGTTTTTCACTCTGGTCGTTCTCATTTTAAACTTGTTTAAGGCCAGTTGGCCCTAAATGTATTCACGCATAACATCGTTACACAGAATTTCCTAACCTATATCCTGGATAAAGATTTCAACCCCCCAGGCTATACCATAGAACAGAAAAACCCCAAATACCACGGTAGATCCTGCCCCGAGGGTGTTATTTTGGGTTCAGTTTACTGAGAGCATTTATACCACCCTTGGCAGAAAACGCAATCTTTAACACAAAATAGGTCATAAGGAGCAAGCCTACACTAATGAGGGTGGTATAACGTAGGCAAACCATAGTTTATTTATCGCAGTCGCTATAACTCGTGGATTATCTCCTCTTTAAGATGAGCAAACCAGTGTATACTGACTGGCGGCATGCAGGATAAGTACAACAAAAGTTTAAGGTGGCAAAATACTACCGAATTAATTCTGCTGGAAGACGGGGTTTGTCTTCCTTAAACAATCTAAAAATCTAGATCCGTCTTGTAAGACGGATCTAGATTTTAGGATTGTTTTGAAAGAGAAAACTCATCTTATACCAGTTAACAGATATGGGGTAATTTTGGAAGGCGAACTACAATCTCATAGCTGAATATATACTTTAAGGATATTTAAAGTAGCAGTAAGTCGGTATGCATGTACTAAGCGAAGCAAAGTCTCTATCAGTGAAAAGAACAATGAATTATAAAACTCCAAAATGTCTAGAATCACATGGTTAGTATACCTGTTCTTAATAGCTTGATGTGCACTAATTCAACCTTTGGATATTTTCCGCGTCAGCAAAAAAAAAAAAAATAAAAACAGAAAAGTTATTAGAACTTTCTATTAGCACATATTGATATGTGCTAAATGTAACATTTTTTTTCATTTAGGCATGAGTTTTGTCAATGACTTATCAAGCAAACTTTGGTCTAAACGAACTTTGCGATCATTATTTCGTTCATGCAGCACCATTGATTAGTGCAGGCAAACTAGCGAGTTTTTCTTTTGTGTTTTTGTTGAAGTCAACATTTATATATGGCATATCAAAGTAGGATAAAATCGGATAATGTGGAATTTGCTTTTTCTGTATGCGCCTATTGGCGAGTTAAATATATCAATTATCTGTAATGTATGGTGGCTGGTTTGTGCCATTTCGTCTTTTCGTCTTTTCGCCGCGAAACGACGCCATGCGAAAAGACTAAAAGACGCCATGCGAAAGGACGTAAAGACGAAAAGACGCCAGGCGAAAAGACGAAAAGACGAAATAACGCCATGCGAAAAGGCGAAAAGACTAAACCGGTCAGGCGAAAAGACGAAATTTCAGCGCGAAAAGACGAAAAAACGCCATGCGAAAAGACGCCATTTGAAACTCTTAATTTGTCGTCTTTTCGCGTGGCGTTTTTTCGTCTTTTCGTCTTTTAGCCTGGCGTCTTTTCGTCTTTTCGCATGGCGTTATTGCATTTGGTTAGATGAAAACATTCAAAAATCAAAAATTTTCATCAAGGTGATCCCCAATTATTTCATATATTTTCAAGCCCTACCAAGACCCCCACCCCTACACACACAGACACACACACACATCTCGGCACCTTCCAGTTGCGACAGTTATCCAGAACCCCACCAGTGCATGGTGGTATGGATCCGGTTCTGGTATTGATGAACTAATGCTTTTACTGGCAAGCAAAAGATGAGCTTAGTTTCACATTAGATAAGTATCAACTGCAACTGCTGGTTTTCTTGAGCGGTGTAATGTTTGGCATCCAAGGGATCTTCAAGTGTCACAATACGTGGAATTTGTCGAGTCCTTCATCTTTGATTCATTACATGTATAATCCGCGATTTTTTTTGTTGTTTTCCGTGATGATTCATTGGTGAGTTAGGGCCCAGCGTTCACGAGGACTGAAATTTAACAAAATATTTTGACCATTGCAAAAGCGAAGGCCGACGTCTGGATCCCTTTTCTTGGTCCTTTGAACCAAAATACAGTGCAAATGAAATGTATAATGGGGTCATCTGTCTTAACTAGCAACTTTTTGTCCTTCCCTTGGGTGACTCCCTTAAGACAGGTTTGACTGTATTTCTCAAAAATGCTCGCTAGTTTACAACAACGTATTAGGTCCGCCTACGCTCCTCAATGCGTAAATTTGCGTCTGCTAATTTTTAAGTCAACATGGCCCAGATTTTTTTAATCAATAACTGTAATTATTGCCGACCCCATACTAATACTTTTAGCTATACTTCTCACTTTTAACAAGTTTTATTTTTCTGTCGGATAGAATAAAGTGTTTCGCTGGCAAATCCCTTCTAATTTTCATAAGACTGCTGCTTGACACTGATTATCTTGATTATATCTGTGTTTGATCTCAATCAACAAGGCACAAATTTGTTATTCAATATAAACGGTACCATACTGACCGAAAATGTTGCCGACCCCACGTTAATTTTATAGTCTATCCTTACAATTTTTAGCTGTCAAAAAGATATATAATAAAAAGCATTTCAGTGGCAAATTCTGTGATCATACTGCTTCTGTAGCTGCGTTTGCAGTAGTCTGATATGAGTCTATATTGTTTACTCAGACAAATCTAAGTATTAGAAATCAATACTACAGTTATCAATAAAAGGGTATTTGTGTCTTTTCGTCTTTTAGCCTGGCGTCTTTTCGTCTTTTCGCATGGCGTTATTTCGTCTTTTTGCGAGGCGTTATTTCGTCTTTTCGCGGATTAAAATGAATCAAAGATGAAGGACTCGACAAATTCCACGTATTGTGGCACTTGAAGATACCTTGGATGCCAAACATTACACCGCTCAAGAAAACCAGCAGTTGCAGTTGATACTTATCTAATGTGAAACTAAGCTCACCTTCTGCTTGCTAGTAAAAGCATTAGTTTAGTTTAAACATATTTTATTGCCTCTTAATATGTCAAGCAATTGAGTCGGACCACAAGTTCTTTCAACATTAGTTACGGTCCTCCCCATACAGTAATATATACATCAAGACAATAAGGCAATGACGTTCAAAACAATACATGTACAAATAAATTTTGAAACGCAAATAGTAATTTTCCAGATAAGGGGCAGCCAATGACAACCAACGACCATAAGAGTATGTGCAGCGAACACCCACTAGAACCACCTTTTCGAGGTGGCTCTAATAAGGAGTCACAACACAAATCTTCACAAGAAACCAACAAAACCAATTCCAGAAAATATCGGCGAAAAACTCCCCCTATCTGGAATGAGTAACACAAATTTGATTTTTACCATACTTAAGAGATATTATATACAAAAAGTCATTTAGAGAACAGAACGAGGAGAAAGAAAATAAATAAATAAAATAAAGGAGTGTTAGATTACCGGGTATGGATAGAAAAGGAAGACAAGAATGAAAGAGTGGAAATTGTAGAAAAGAAGAAAAGAGGAGATATTATGAGTTTATGGACTTGACTGACTCCAGTTCTAGTCTTTACCACTTTTTACACGATCAATACAGGCTCAGGACATCAAGAACAGCTGTTTCACAGATCTGAAAAACAAAAGAATATAAGAATTATTACTTAGTTACATTAACGTACATAAAAAAGAAATTCCGATCTGACATCGTCTAACTGTACCGGTTATGCGCTGCGGGGAAAGTTATGCAGCGCGGAGCATTGGACAAGTGGCGGAACCAATGTCCAAACAGCAAGCCCCCTGCTCCGGAATCTGCATCCCCACAGCGCGCAACCGCCACAGATCAGCAAAGTTCCGTTGTCACATCTTGTAAAACATAAAAAGCCTTACAGTTATCTATCAAAACGATCTGTTTCTTTAATATAGCGATGTATGTGAGAAAATAATTCTTCGTTATCGGCAGTGGAGAGGTCATCAGAACCATTCAAAAGAAGCTGTAAGTTAAGTGGATGATATTTTCGTGTAGCTTGGAATAAATGAATTCGTTGCTCTGTAAATTTGCTGCATTTGAAGAAGTAATGCTCCGAATCTTCAGTTTCGGAGTCCCACTCACATATAGCATTTGGTCTTAAATGATTAAGAAATAAGTCACTATTTAAATTACTGCAGTTGTTCCTAATGCGGCAGTGGAGAATAGAAAATACACGACTACCAGATATAAATTGTTGCGGGACCCTAGGCACTTTAAATATGGAAGATTTAAGTTGGGATTTAAAAGAATTAAGAGAGTCTGCATTTCTAATACATATGGGCAAACTGTTCCAATATGACGTAGTAGAAGGAATAAAAGATTTGGAGAACAACTCGGTTCTTCTGTTTAAGACAGTCTTAAACAGTAAAAGCATTAGTTCATCAATACCAGAACCGGATCCAGGCCACCATGTACTGGTGGGGTTCTGGTTAACTGGTGCAACTGGAAGGTGCCGAGGTGTGTGAGTGTCTGTGTGTGTGCGTGGGGGGGGGGGGGGTAGGGCTTGAAAATATATGAAATAATTGGGGATCACTTTGATGAATTTTTTTTATTTTTGAATGTTTTCATCTAACAAAATGCAAGCCTCGCCATTCCTACGCTGTTTCTGGTCTCGCCTGATAAACTTGATATCAAAATACACTAACATAGTTTTCTCTATATCTCTACCCTTCTGTTGTTCAACATAATGAAAATGTTTCTGAGACTATGAACTCGGGTGTGTAAAATACATAGCAATGCTCGCAAGCCTCCAAGCATCCAGTGCTCTCACAGTCACTGCACGCTTTTCATCATACTTCTGTTTCTGCAAATGACTGCGATATATATGTATTTGATAGAGTTGATATTAGCCAGTTGCAGAGCTCCATATCTACATGCAGATAAGGTGGGGAAGCGAGGATCACTCGGAGATAATGGAAACATATGTTGTGACCCCTCATTAGAACTGAGACGATTCTATTTAGAAGTCACAACGTATTTTTATAGACTAATGCTGAAAATTATGCCCGTTACCCCTTTTTTTATCTGGATCACTGGAAAATGTCATATAAATTTATGACTTAGTAGTTGCTCCTAGTAGAATATCAAAGTTCATGTAGACATTACGAAATTTTAACGCTGTACATGTATGTTGATACAGCCTATGAGTTTCTGACAATATTGGAGTGGCAAAATTAGAATCAAGTGCACTTGAGAAATCCGTATGCAAATTTTGACTATTTTTGGCTTTCTCGATGTCCTAATATAGAATTTGAGTACTGCTTTAGAAATGATATCGGCTTAAGACTAAAATTGAATTTTTCTACAGCGGAATATCAGCGCTAGCGATGTATAATATTAGATGGTGACACGACAAAACCAACAAAGTGGCATTTGCTCTCAGCTTAGACTCAGATCAGCCAGAGCAACACTCTAGTCTGATAAGAGTCTTCGCTGTGCAAAATGTTGCTCAGAGTCTAAGCTGTCTCCATGTAGACAGCGAAGACTCTGATCAGACTGGGCGGATGCCCAGGCTGATCTGAGTCTTCGCTGTGCCCACATGCAACTTTGTTGGGTTTGTCGTGTCGCGGCTTATATCTCCTTTCGGAAATATGTACATTGCGCATGACTAAGTGATGCTCAGTCTTTAAGTCAGCACTGAAAGTTTACTCAAACTGAAAATCTGATTCTGATGAATCCGAAAGCCAAGTTGAGCCTGACTAATCTGCAAATGTGGCCAGTTTGGTTGCAGATTTTACATGTACGTTTCGGGAATAACGCAAGACACGTTTTTACGCCATGTCACTCAAATGTAGCATGGGAAAGGCTGATCCCATCACTGATTGTCGCTTATCATTTACAATGATTGCTTAAATGAAACGTCTCAGGAGAAATATTCAATCAATCTCAATGGCCCACTCATAATATACATTCGGCCAAGAGTTAAGCACCGTTTTTTTTTTTTTTTTTTTTTTTTTTTTGCTCATTCTTAATAACTATATAAGGTATATCGGAGCACCTCTATATTTTGCCACATCTTCCCTGACTTTATATTTTCTTTCCTGGGAGGAGCCTCGGTAGTCCAGTGGCTTAAGCACTGGGCTACTGATGTAGCGGGCCCAGGTTCGAGCCTCGAGAAGGCGAGAATCGTTCTTATAGTAAACGGAGTTACATTGCACACAGCCTTTCTTTATCATCCTCCCATGGTCCTGATAAGTCATCCATCTATTTCTTTCTTAGACTTTTTAGCCCTTCCAAAATGGGATCTACATGTACTCTTATGGAAAAGAATATCTCCTAGGAGAGCAAATTCTTTCCTTTAAGAGTTTACACTAATTGAGTTGGAAAACAAAAACGAAATTGTAACATTTTTGCCCATAAACTAATACATGTACCCGCTACCTTAAGATTTCAAGACAATACTGGATTTGGTATGTAGTACGTCGTACTGTACACAACCTAGAAACAACCGCATTATAAAGTACTTGCAACACTAGATGATGGTTGCTAGATTTTCTACTTTGTGCCAGATTACATGTAACCAATGAGGTGCAACATGCAAATTGAAATTAGTGATAGCACAAAAACGAATTAGTGATGTCACAAAATACGAGCGATTTAATAATATCAATAAATCGAATTTGTGATTTATTTTGTGATATCACTAAATCACAATTTGTTTGTGATATCACAAAATTTATTTAGTGGTATCACTTATTCGATTTTATGATATCGCTAATTCGATTTGGTGATGTCACTTTATCGTATCGAGTTTACGATCACCTATTCATTTCTATTTAGTGACATCACTTGATAATTAGTGATATCACAAAATAATTTGTGATCTCTCATATTCGAAAAAATGTGATATCACAAAAGCCATATAGTGACATCACAAATTCGATTTTGTGATATCAGAAAACGGGGATTTAAAGTAAAACGGCACCTAAGACATTTTAAATCATTTAAATTCTTTGGATGAGAGTGACCGGGGCGGAGCCGAAGGGATATACATGTAGATACATGTAGTAGAAATGTGTAATTGATTATCCCACATCCTACTTCTCATATTAAGTTATTTAAGTTTACGTTACCTTATTGGGTTAAAGCTTGAGTATGCTGTTTGCGGAACTTGTTTACTTGCGACTAACTGCAAGAAGAATCTTTATGTGCAACCGTCACAAAAAAATGTCCTTTCTTATCTTTTGACTGGGTTTGTTTGCCTTTTGTACACGAGTGCATGAGACTTGTTGTTTCAGTTATAAAATTATTGCTTGACGAACTGCGTCCTGAGAAAGCCGGTTTTTAGAAAATTGCGAACAATGTATAAACAAATCAGCCCGCATGCACAAAATATCAAGGCAGATAATAACATCTCATGGATTGTTTAAGAGAAACTACATTTCCGCTTGGTCTGCCCCGAACGTACTAGTCAGAGCAAACTTGCGCCTGGGCTGACATAATATTGGACTGAAAGAAATGTTAATACATACATAGGAAAACCTTTTCACACTCGGAATTTCCTTTGTTGTTCCAAAATAACAATGAACTTAATTACACGAGGGAAATGTCCAATCATTTGATAATCGTCATCCGTAAATTATGTAACAAGCCGGAAATAACCTTGCATCACAAGATCTACCAAAGCAACACATTAAAAGCTTTAAGCGCCAGAGACGAAAATAGCAGAATTCACAAATAGTGTGGATCCTGATGAGGCGGCTAATGATGCGCCGCCTCATCAGGATCTTTACTATTTGCCCTCTAGTCTTTGAACTCGCAATATGAAATGTCTTGGACGAAGCAGTTTTTGAAATTCTGCAGGCGTAAATTTTGTCGTCTGCTTTTTGACGCTTAAAGGGTTAAAGCGTATCCCGTTTAAACGTACAGCGCAAAGACTCTTGAAGAAGAACCAGATCCGACGGTGTTCAAAGCCGATCTAGCGTTGTTTGCATTTAAACCAACCTTCTTTAGTAAAAAAAAGGGTAAAGGTTTCCCATTGCCTACTAGCCGTAGGGGCAGTGGGGGTTAGAGGCCCATGTATCTTGGGAACAGCTGATGAAAGGCGGAGCCCATCCCTCTGCTTTCGCTGTTTTATCCTTCCCTGATTCGAAAAAGGTACCTATTTACTGCTGAGTTGACAGAGATGGGTTTCTTTCCAGTCGTGGGATGGCGAAACCTGGACGCGATCTCACGACCTTCCGGCACTTTCTGCACCATAACCGAGTCACTCTTACCACTGGGCTACGGCGTCTCTCTGATACTGTATTTAATACGATCGACCAAACTGTAAAGTTTTATTATAGGAATCTTTTCGTGTGATGTTTTTACACGACAAAGCAATAGTCCACCCCCGCAACATGGCGTAACCCACCCACATTCAGGACGACTTGTATGACCACTAGGTGACTCCTACATGTGCTGGACATTACCAACAACAACGAGAATTAAAATCGACAGCTACAGGACCCTTTTAAGGACAGAGACATACTCCTAAGTGGAATAGTAATCTTGACAATGTGCGGACACAAATGAAATCATTGTATTGTCTTTGCATAAGGTCACCTAATTTTTCCTAATTGTACGTGTCAGATTCGTTTATCATATGAAGAAAAGAAGCTGCTGCAATCGAAAGCTTAAAGCATTTAAGATGTTTTGACAAATGAAAACATCATGCCGCGTGCGTACATTTGAACCAGACAAGGACAGAACGGCCATATGCAGTATGCATAAACAGCAACATCGTATCCACGCAGTTTGGGTCTTCCCGGATTATATCATCAATTTAGTGGCTTGGTACAAGTAGCAGCTACATATTGTACATAACGGTGGCGGCCATTTCTGATTTGCAGATGCAGTTGCATGTGTGTGTATTGTCGTGTCATAAGTTTCGAAGGTTTTGTATTCAAAATGAAAAAAAAATATAAATAATAAAAATACAAAAGGTATCGACACAAATTTCAGAAAAGAAGTAAAAGGTAGCCAAATTCCTCTGCCCACCCTCACACCAACATAATTTTACTTCCGTGGACTATGACCCTTGAAACACACACACACACACACACACACACACACACACACACACACGCGCGCGCACGCGGATTAGGATAGTCGGGGCAATCGAGTTTGTATGCCGAATATGTATATAGATTCAGTAGTTTACGGCCAGTTCATACAGATAAGTTGTCATAGCTATCATACAGATTATAAGCCGGCTAAAGACAATTATTTGCTAAGTGGGTTTCGGCCAGCATACAAAGTAAACAGGATAAATACTATGTACATGTAATCAGGAAGGGACACAATCAGTGTGGTAATTCAGCTACCTTTCATTCACTTGTGTGAGTGGTATTTTCATTTGGGGTAGCTGAATGACCGTCTACTTGTGAAAGAGCTGTTCATTCGTTATTGTGCTGTCTTTCGTGAACTGTTATCCATACAACACATGTACATATTTCTTTGTCACCCGAGGAAGGCGGAGGGGGACAATAGAAATGACCCTCGTCCGTCCGTGTTTGCATCCGTCCGTCCGAAATCTTGTCCCCGCAACTCATCCTACGTCTTTCATCGGATTGATTTGAAATTTTACAGATTGTATTCTTATGATATGAAAATGTGTATGTGGATTTTGATTTTTGTTTCGGCCATATTTGATGGAGTTACGGCCCTTTGCTGTCTCAGACCTTGTCCCCGCAGCCCCTATCATATCTTGTATCACATTGACTTGAAATTGTGCAGAATGCATCATCATGAACTGAAGACGTGCACGTGCTTTTGGTTTTTCAATTGTCCTATTTTTTACAATGCTATGGCCCTTTGTCTTTTTTGGCATTTGCCCAACTTTTGAACCGTTTGACCGAGAGATCTGAAATTTGGTATGCTATTAGCATTCGGTAAATTGATTGTTTTGATTATTGTGTCCATGTAAATTGATTAGTGACATAGTTATTTTCCTTTCATAGATAACAGACGGTCACTTAAAGGTAAAGGGATAACTCCAGACCTACTCATAGTAATGGTCTGAATTTTTATAAATGCATTGTTTATGTTTCATCCGATTCAAATTAGCAGGATTGTGGCCCTTGTTATTTTGTTATTGGGTATACAGTCTTGATGTTTTGGGCATTCTATAAGGGCCTAAAGTTTCAGTAACCTGATTGTACACATATATGCCCCTTTATGAACTTAAATACTTTATAACCTCATAGAGGCCCAGTAGATGGGTATATGTCTTTGCTTACGCTTCAGTTGTTATTTGCTTACCAGGTTCTGTAATACACATAATTGTTTTGGCCATACAGTTACTCTAAACGGAATACAGGGATGCAGTTTGTCACACATTTCAAACGTCGTGGTGACACTTAGGATTCGAGAGCAGTATGTGGGATCAAGCCGCGCGGTTATAAAACTTTGTTCATGCTCAGCTTAGGTCCTGATTGCCTATCCTTTTACTTCACATAGTAGTATATGGACAACAATATTTAGGACGCACTACAGATGTACCCCCTTGCATCCACCAGTGAAAAAATACTGGGAGTGTTGTGTGGAGGGGCGGGGGTTGAGGGGGAGGCGACGTAGACTGCCTGTATACAAAAGCTTGTCGTGACGACTTTACTGACTGACTATAAGTAGGCCACGACCGGTATACTTGTAAAGTATGGCGCTTTGTTTTCCCTTAAGCCCTTCATTAATCAAAGCTGATGTCGGGTCTTCAGCCTTGGTGGTGTATGACTTTTCTTATTGACTCTGTCCATTCCGTGTGGGGTACATGTAGTTGCGAAAAAAGGGTTGATCAGAAATTAAAATGAGGTGAGCATTACGGATACTCTGCATGTAAGCGAATACATGTGCACAAATGTAAGAAAGTTATACTCAGTGAAAAGTAACATTTATGACTATTTTTCAGTGGGTTTATAAACACCCATCATCAAAAAGTGACATACGAAGCGTGAAACTTCTATAATCATTAGTTGACAGCGTACTAATCGCAAAACGCGTTAAACAAATTTTCAGTAAATGTGTTTTCTTTACGAAAAGGTCATCAATTTAGTTTGATGTTAGTGCGAAGCCAACCTATAATATAATTTTCTACAGACAGTCTGGACATAAACAGTGGGTAGCAGAGCAATTAACATAAACTGCAGCTACAAACAGGCCGAGGTTTTTTTTTTTTTTTTTTTTTTTTTGTTAATATTGACAGCGACGCCGAGTGTACAGTAAGCCTTTGCAAGCTGTTGAAATAATTAAACACTCTATGTCTGTGAGATTGCTGCTAAAGCTTGACTCTTTTTTTACGTCATTGAATACTACTACCCACTGGGCACACGACGCTAAATCATCATTTAATCAACGTTGATTCAACGTCATGACGTTGAATCAAAGTTGATTTAATGCTGATTCATATACATTTTCCCCGTCGCATTGGCTTATAATTGAAACCAAAAGAGTATAATCTTCTGGAAGGGCTTTAGAAGCTGCAATTGTGTTGTTTAACAAGCTGAAGAAGTTTAAACGGTTACACTTACATAGAAAGCAGCTCGTCTATTTACATAGTTTCCGCCTTTGACAAAGGGGTCAACATATGAAAGTAAGAATGTGCTCTTTTGGGAGCATTTCTTTTATGTACCTGTAAGAGTAGACTTCATTTTAAAAGACTTTCCTTGTTCAGGCTCGGAAGCTAACAAGAAGTCCTATCATAGTTACTGTAGTACACTGTTAAAAAATCTGTAGATTTTACGGTAGAATAACTGGAAACCAGCTGCCAGTCCTTTTCCCGTTATTTTTACGGGCTTTTGCCTGTAAGACATTGTTGGAAATCACGAAATGGAAGTTTTATGTTAACTTGGCGCACACGAAAACAACTTTGTATTTTTGAATGGCTATCTAACCAAAACGACATCTGCTCTTTTCTGTCCCATCCCGTTTGATGATTCCTGCAATTTTTACGGGCGCCCGTAAAAATAACGGTAAAAGGACTGGCAGCTGGTTGCCAGTTATTTTACCGTAAAATCTACCGTTTATTTTTGCAGTGTACCCTTTTTAAAAATGGAGAACACCATTGTAATGTATAGAGCAGATAATAAATACATTTTCTAGTCTTTTGCGATCATTGGGCACATTCTGAGTCATTTCGAGTAAAGTTCCGCTAAAACTGTGGCGAGGGGGCGTTAATTAAACTGGGCCCAAGGTTATAAATCTTTGTTCATGCTCAAATCAGCTGAGCATGAAATTCTGCCTGCCAAAAATAGCAAATACTGGTCAGTACAGTTGGTTTCTTGCTCAGTTTAGCTGAGTATAACATTTTCTCTGCTTATAAATAACAAAATTTCATGCTCAGCTTAGTTGAGCACGAAAACGTTTTATAACATCAGGGCTGAGTTAGCTTTGCTCGTTTATTGATGTGTTCTTTGCTTCACAGGATCTTAGGATCTTCCTTTATAATTCATTTTCCTAACAAATGTACAGACCAACGGCCATTTTTGGGGTTCTATGATAGAAAGCGAACCAATTATTGGTCCTTCAGCGTCACATGTGTCATCATGCAGCCTTATTATCCTCATATTCGAGAGCTTCAGAAATAAGCCGAAGTAAAAGCAAATTAAATCATGAGGCATTTACATGTATTAGCAAAGTACTATGGCCAGCGTAAAGCCCCTGTTCAGCTTTAAAAATGTTGACTCCTGTTTGTTTGTTTTTTTGTTTTTTTATTTTTGTTTTTTGTAGTTCATGTTTTAGGCTAGGACATTGTGCCCTGGCCTTTTTTGTAGCCGTTTTATAGATAAACAGCAGAACAACAATACATTGGATGTATTTTCGGCATCTAGTTCGGCAATTATTGTGTTGCACATGTACATGTATGCGCGTCCTTTAATTATTTATTTGACAATGTTTATTTATCTATTTCTGCGTGATCGAAATTTGTCTTGTCCTATATTTGTAACTGTTGCGTCAATAAATAGATCAATTTCTGACAATTTGTAGTATATGAAATATGTTAAAAGCTGAATGGACCGTTCTTATCATGAATGCAAATTTTGACCACTGGGTTAAATCATTTATTGAATGCAATAACGGTTCTCTCTATTTTTGGACTGAGACTGCAATAATTAGGGTTTTCCATTTATATCATTATAAGTAGTAAAGGGAGCAACAGATAACGTAATAGTCCACGCAGACAGTAAGCTTGAACAAACGCATGGAAATCACTGTCAACGATTTCATTAATGCTTATTTTTCATGCATATGGAAGGTACAAATTTCATAAGAAATAAAATTTGAATATTGTCCTTAGAATCTTTTTTATATGAATATGTTACGATACGTTATTCAAATCAAATGTCTGTTTTTAAGTGCTGTTCCTGACGTTGCCACTTTTTAGCCAATTTTAATGTATTCAGACAAACAACTTTATACTTTAGCAAACGATTTTGTTATTAAAGAGGAACTTTGACAAAAAATTCTTGTTGTTTGTTTGTTGCATGCGGAGTTGTTTTTTAAAATACTGGTCTCCGCCATGATGAACAAAAATCGTTAATATGGCTATTGACAGTTAACTGTAAATAGCCATCTTAACGTTATTTGGCTATTGACAGTTAACTGTAAATAGCCATTTTAACGTTTTTGGGCTATTTACAGTTAACTGTAAATAGCCACTCCGTTTTTTTTGTTAAAGTGGTATGAAACCCACATGCATCCGTGCTTGAGGTCCACCGCTGAATATTTCAGTATCGAATTTTGAAATATGAATTGAAATTTCATTCTAGATATTTGTGTTTATAATTACATGTATATAGAGTATTTGATGAGCATATACATGTACTGTACTAGTAATGGTTGCTAAGCGTAGACTAGGCTCTTTGTGAAAGCTATACTTACAGCAGTTTGCCCTTTGTTTAGAAAGTGACGTGCAAGCCCCAGTGACCTTAATATTCGAACGTTTATAAACACAATGAGGCACTGGTCTATTTGATATCTTCCGCAATAATTTAGGCATCTATATTCGAAAAGTGCTTGCTTTAATCGTAAAACATTATCCCTTGTCCGGTTTTAGCCCATGCAATAACCATAGGTCAAATAACACCCACCAAATATCAACCTGTCAGACAATATGATTTACAATAATTCAAGCTGACAGGGATTCGATCAGTTAACAGCTTGATTTAAGTGCACTATTGTGAAATCACAGTGGACAAATTCTTTCAGCCCTACTCGAATGAGCGGCGACACAAGAAAACCAACCAAGTGGCATGTGCGCACAGCGAAGACTCAGATCAGCCTGGGCATCCGCCCAGTCTGAACAGAGTCTTCGCTGTCCACATGAAGGTAGCTTAGAGCCTTAGCTACCCAATAAGCGCAAAGCGAAGATTTTGATCAGACTGCACGGATGCCCAGACTGATCTGAGAGTTCTCTAGGCGCACATGCCACTTTGTTGGTTTTGTTGTGTCGCGGCTTAAATAAGCAATCTAATGGTGGTATCTAAGCATGCTCACAACATTCAATCATCTTTGTCAAGCGGGATCTAGTCTACACTGGTGCTTTCGAGAGCTATTGACTCATAATCTGAGCAGCTTGAGTTAACTTACATCATTCTTTGGGTAAGGATACGTAAAATAAAGATCCACTATTAAAGTTGGTTGCATTGACATTGGAAACCTATGCAGACTGATAAAGGAAAATACCTATTAGTATGTGCATCCTATAACCTTTGTTTTTATTTATATATTTTTTATTGTTTTATTTTATTTTATTTATTTTTTAAATTTATTTTTGTATATGAAATCTAAATCAGATTTTAAATTTAACGACTGGTTAAGAATGCTGACTCTTTTACATTAGGTCTCTCGCTTCCGTGGGTTTGAACCTAGGTCGGCGCACAAGTGAAAAAACCAGGTTCTGCTTACGGAAGGTCAAGTGTTGCAACAAAGTCATTACATTCATTACATTTACGTTCAGAACCAGCCTTGAGTCACTATATGAAACAACTTCTTAATGGTTTTAAACCACCGATTTTTGATGGGCGATCATATTTCTGCCATAGGTCATCGCCAGAAAACAAACGTGGACCCCAGCAGTGACAAATGACAAACATGCATCTCCACTATTTAGATCCTCACATGAAACACTTGTCCTAGGTAATGCCAGCTGCAAAACCATTAAAAGTAACAAAGCCATGATGACAGCGCTTTGTATTTTCATTACTTTCATATCATTCAGTTTCTTTCATATTGCCAATCTTGAGATGTTATTAAATATGTCACATAAACAGAGAGAGAGAGAGAGAGAGAGAGAGAGAGACAGACAGACAGACAGAGAGACAGAGAGAGATTCACCAAAGCAATGTAAACGTAACAAATTCTTATCAAAACATAAAAAGTAACAACAACATTATGATGAAAGTGGCGTTTATTGTACTTTATGAGTCACGCGTACAGTTACGGCGTTTGGACTTGTAACTTTTAGCTGTCTTGTACCAGAAGCACTTTATCCTTATATGTACCTACAGGCTTAGACTTTCTCAAGACCCTATATTTATCTAAATTTCACTTTCAAACAGGAAAATCCCTTTAAATGGAATAATATGTGAAAGTCCCTTTAGGAGTTATCTATTATTATAGTTTTACACAGTTTTAAACAGGAACATTTTCTTTCTTTCTTTTTTCCAAAATGTTGAAAAATAATAAAATGGAATATTAATTTACAGACTTGGGCAACTCTACTACAGGCTTTTCTTACTTACAAAGATTTGCTACACTTCGGGGAAAAAACGTCTACGATTTGTATGCTTGATAACGTCATCTGTATCGTACGACATATAGACCGGCAGTCATAACATTTCAGTCATGGACTTTTATCTATCAAGAATAGTCTACAGGCTTCTCGGGAGAAAAACGAAAAAAAAATAGTCTACAATATGTATGGTTGATAACGTCATCTGTGTCGTACGATGTATTCTTCCGACGCAGTTGACGTTATCAACCGTACGTCATAAACCTTCTGTCATGTCATTTAAGTCATTGGCTTTGTATCTCTTTGTGTCGCGAAAACAGGAATTTCTTGGTGGTTTTAACTTGTAGTCTAGATTTACAATCCTATTTATGGGTTGGGTGACAAAATAGTCTGCGTGATTGAAATTTGTCTTGTCCTATATTTGTAACTGTTGCGTCAATAAATAGACCAATTTCTGACGATTTGTAGTGTATGAAATATGTTAAAAGCTGAATGGGCTTTTCTTATCATGAATGCAAATTTTGACCACTGTGCTAAATCATTTATCGAATGCAATAACGTTTCTCTCTATTTTTGGACTAAGACTGCAATAATTAGGGTTTTCCATTTATATCATTATAAGTAGTTAAGGGAGTAGCAGATAACGTTATATTCCTATGTAGAGCGTGGAGCGGCGGTAGTGTAGTGCATAATGCGCTAGACTACCAAAAATTAGGGGCCGCCAGTTCAATCCCCAGCTCCTCCGGGTTTTTTTTCAGGATGAAACTTTAAACTGAGGCCCCGTCTCCGTATGACCTATATGTTCACTCACTCACTGCATGTATAGCAACTTGACATGAACAGGTCTAGGATAGCTGTTAATTTATAGACAGTCTGTAAATTTACAGATTGTCCTATAATTTTATAGATATTTTGGTGTGTAAAATTACAGAGTATGGCTAACGCATTGTGGAAAACGGTGCATAACATAAAAACGTATTTTAATATCTGGCATACTGTGTGTAATTTGAGTGGAGTAGCAAGAAAGGTATGCATGCATGTTTTATTTATGCTGCCCCTGCTTATAATACACCTTCAAGGTTTAGGCCTTTCTCTACACATAGTATTCCACGCCGCTCTGTCCGAGCGATTTCTGTTTAGAATGAGTTAGATAGTGCAAATAATTGTTCTGCTGCTAAATCAAGATGCTAGTCGTGTAAAGCATTTGCCATTTTGGCCTCAGAAATAGTAATATGCCTGCGACATTTTTGGTAACACTTACCATTTGACGAATGTTCATTGGTACGAAACGTCCCAACATCTCATATTTCCCATAATTTGATTTTGCGGTCAAAGGGAAAGAACTATACCTGGGACTTTTTCTTATGATAAACGAACAAATTCAAGCAAATGAATGCAACCTTCTGCAAAATGTTGATCATAATGAGATGAAATCAGACTAGATATGCGAGCAATGCGGACTTTTGATTAGATAAATTTTCATGAATTAATGTGAGTAAGTCTGTAAATTACAGACCAAAATATCTATAAATTTATAGACAGTCTGTAAATTTACAGATTGTCCATAAATCTACGGCTATCTAAGACCTGATGAATATACTTTAAGTTAAGTGACAATTAAATAATGTAGTGTGCACTGTTCTGTTCTGTTTCAGGTCTGGTAACGGCGTTCCCAAAGTGGCTCAGCGGTACGTAACCATAGTTGCACATACCTGGCGGCGATAATCCGTCCATGTCTTGTGCAAATAAGGAAAACTGATGGAAGCAGTGATATTAATTTTTTATACATACTGCAGGATTGTAAAGTATAATGAGACGTGTATGACACTAGGAACCCCGTTTTGGGGACCTAATTAAACTGTGAACAGCTGCAGACTCTGTTCAGTGTCTACACTGTCTGCTAACAAGAACTACAATAACCCCTCAAACTAGAAATGGACTCATCCAAATGATAAGGATGGGCAATTCCACTTGTCAAAAGTGTTTAAACGGTTTTGAGAGCACCTGATATAAGTCTGTGTCAGATGAAGTACGCGCGAGTCTCCATAATGTTTTCTGCCATTTGTATCATTACAAACCAGTGACCTCAGCGACAAAGTACTTTCAAACAGGGAAATTCTGTTATTTGAGCCGCGACATGAGAAAATCAACAATGTGGTTGTGCGCCCAGCGCAGACTCAGATCAGCCTGGGCATCCGCCCAGTCTGATCAGACTCTTCGCTGCCTGTTTTATGATGGGTTAGGAGTTCTTTAGATAAGAATCCCGACCTCAAACCCGACTATTGGCCCGCAGTAATGTTATAACGAACATTTTAAGGCTAAACTTCTGTTGTGGATGATACATGTAACTGTTGTCCAATCTATCATTATGGTCACCTGCATCGCTGCCTGCATTGCTTTCTTTCTTGTTTTGTAGTTACAAAATATAGTAAATAGGTAAAGCAGGTATTAAAGATAGCTGAGTTGCCACCTATTTGGGAAAGAGCTGCTGACTCGGCCTATCACTTGTATTTTATTGTTTGTTTGGATGTCTTTGTCAATCTTTCCCTTTGATGTTGGGGATAGGGTTTGGGATCTGATTCAGTCAGTTCCTGAAGTGTAGTTACTCTTTAAATTTTCATACATTTCCTGTGACCTTAAGGTTTATGACGTTTATTCATTAATCACCATGCAACCTCAAGAATAAAACAAAATCTTGCTATTGGTCAAGAAACGAAACTGAGGGGATATGGCCACAACTCAAAGTCTTCTTCTGGCGTAGTTAAAAAGTGGTCAGGGATGGACTTTGCTAACTCAGCTAGGGCAGCTGAAGACAGGGCTAAGTGGCAAGGAAAAGTTGTAAAATCATCTGTGGTGCCGCAGCGACCTTGTAAGGTTTCGGGATAGACCAGACTAGATTACACGGAACCTCGTGGGTGGGTTATGTACAAGTAAAACTGACATAAGCCTCGAACAATTTAATACTGGTCGTTTCGAAGAGGTGCTTATAGTGGTTTATTGGGGCGGTTGCTAAACCGCCACCACATTTAACATACGAGATTTCTACATTCGGATTTTCTGTTACTGCAAACCTAAAAACTGCCTAAAAATAGTTCCAAGTTGACGAACATGACGCTCAAATTTACGTTAAGCCATTGCAGTCCTATATATTATGCTGTTTAATAATAGCGGATGAATAAATATAACCATAGAAACCTTTTTATATATTTACTATTTTTATCGGCGGAAGATTACAAAAGAAAAAGACAACGCGCCAAACCTACGACGTTGGGTAAAATGTGTAACCCGAACCGCAAAATATGTGTGTTCGTAGAAATACAGGTTTAGCTGCTGAAAAAGCTTGAGGGGTTTACGAGTGGCTTTTCTTTCTATATATATTTCAGTTTAGATAGCAATCAACATTAGAAGCAAATAGATATCAGACAACCGCCCCCATCAGCAATCTCAGTGCTTTGATTATTATTGTCGCTGGTTGTCGGCTTTCTATGAACATAATCCAGCGTTTTATATTAGTATATTAGTTGAAGAGGTAGCTGAAGTAGACGTATCAATAATTGCACAGCTGTGTGGCAAAAACTGAGGCTATCACATTGAATAAATATTATTTATTCATCCATTTTCTCTGTAACTGGTTACGTACATGTATTATCACCTTTTTTAGCTTTGATCGTTTCTTGTGCCAATTCTTTTGCGCTATTTTCTGTTTTCGGACATATAATATGTTTAGACCGTTTAAGAAGAAGCGATAGGATAGTTACATGTATCAAACACCGATGAAAGTTATATAATTATGCCTAGCATGAGAATTAGCTATTAGAAAACTTGAAAAGTTTTTACTTGTGAATTTATGTAACATAAACATGATAAAGTCTAAGAGCAAATCCGAACATTACCCACTCAGCTACATGTAAGCATGTCAGAGTTACATGTGACTCTGTTCGCACTGGGCAAGATGCGGACATTGATGAAAAGTGTAAAAAAAGCCGCGACTAGAGAAAACCAACAATGTGTTTGTGCGTCCAGCGCAGACTCAGATCAGCCTGGGCATTCGCCCAGTCTGATCAGAGTCTTCGCTGTCCGCATGGAGGTAGCTTAGCCCCTTAGCTGTCCTTTAAGCGCACTGCGAAGACTCTCATCAGACTGGGCGGATGCCAAGGCTAATCTGAGGTTGCGCTTAGCGCACAACCACTTTGTTTGTTTTCTCGTGTCGCGGCTCAAATAATTCTAAGTTGTGCAAGTGACTGAATTAACCCATTAGTGCCTAGTGGACACTTCTATCTGTATATATTGGACGAGTCCATTTGTCATGTAAGGGGTGTCAGGTTGAGTTTATTTTTCGATTTTTGTTTTATTTTGTGGAAAAATACCTATTTGGCGCAGGCAAAAAGTGTAGACCCTGATTAGACGCATTTGCGGCGTCTGGTCTGGGACTGTACTGTTTTCCTCTATCCCATTTTTGGGACGCTGGGCATTTATGGGTCAAAACTCACGTGTTTGTCATTTTGGTCATGACGCATCACAATTAAAGGAATTTTATGAATAAAATCCGCTTTGAAAATATCAACAGAACATGTCTGGATTTCTCTAATGCTACAGTCTCACTGTCACGTAATGAGGGCTAGGTTTTACTACGTTTTTAAATGTGGCAAAACGGCAGTATACGTTGTAAAACGTCGATATAGCTAAATACGTGGCCTGATTACGTTTGATTTAGAATTCTTATCTCAAACATGGCATTTTGATATGCGTAGCGTATACATAGTGAAACGTAACAGCATGTAGTAAAACGTGGTCAAAAGGTACTAAAACGTAGCAAAAACACATTAAATGCGTACAGACACCTAACAAGAATAACCTAGAGGTACTCTAAGGCTCAAAGTCTCACTGTCACGTATTGAGGACTAGGTTTTTGTACGTATCTAAAATGTACCAAAACGGGATTATGCGTACTAAAACGTAGTGAATACGTATTATATACGCATATAAACAGCTACATACGTGGCCTACATTGTAGCTACGTTTGATTTGAAAAATCATCTTAAACGTAGCATTTCGAAATACTTACTGTATGCGAGGTAAAAACGTGTTGTAGCGTAGTCTAAACGTACTAGTACGCATTATATATCTTTACCACGTCTTAGTACGTTTTCTGACATTTAACTCTGCGTTTTATTACGACTTGGTATGTTTGCGGTACCTATTGAAACGTCTTTCTGACTAGGTAGTCACATGTATCCCGATCACTACCTAGTAGTCCCTAGTAAAACGTACGGAATCGTAGTAAATAAGTAAACTGTTCTCATCCCCTCTGAAAGCGTGGTACTAAGCCGTTTGATAACCGGATAATACGAAGTAAATCGTAATTAAACGTATTGGAAACGTACTTAAAACGTAGTAAAACCTAGATACTTACAAAATGGGGTACATTTCTTTGGCAAACGTAGGGCGGGAAACGTAATGCAACCTAGCCCTCAAAACGCGAGAGTGAGACTGGGTCCTAAACTAAATATACTGCAAATAACAGCTAATACAGGAACACGTGAGTTCTATGAATCGAAAACGGTTTTAGATTGGTTCTTTGCGATTAATGCTTATTTTAAGATATTTCCTGTAACCTTTGTTTCATTTTAATTTCTATTTGTGATTTATTTATGTGTGTGTGTGTGTCTGCTATTAGTTTTTCCTTAACAAATATTTGATAAGTTGTATTTTAAGAAGGCAGAGCTCGTATTTCCATCGAAAAGAGAAACCACAGCTGTGGTGAATTCTGTAATATGAAAATGCTAAACAGTTATGAGCATTATGACTGCTATTAACTGGCCCACAGTATTCTATTTTAATTTGTTGTACTTTGAATTGTTTTGCCTTTTATTTTGAATTCCGATTATAGTATCATAAAATGTGCCTTCATTGTTATTATTATCAAGTTTTCACAGAGAACTTGTGTGCATAAAACGGAAATAGATTTTAATACGACCAGAGCTAAAGAGACACAATTTTTTTTCAAATTACTTTTTTCTCCATCGGCGCTTCAACGTAAAATCTAAAAAAAGTAAATCATAAAAGAAAAGAAAACTCTAGCAGGCACATAACGTTGAATCAACACAGAATCAAACTAGATTCAACGTCTTGCCGTTGAATCAATATTGATTCAATGTTGATTAAATGTTTATTCAACATGTGTGCCCAGTTGGATCAAACCATACCGCAAAAATCCATAAAAATGAATGAACACAATTGTCCTAGATCTGAACTGTTTGTGTTTACAATGCAAGATTGTCCAAAGGATGCAGATGGAATGGCAAACA
This sequence comes from Ctena decussata, assembly GCA_963989385.1. NCBI lineage: Eukaryota > Metazoa > Mollusca > Bivalvia > Lucinida > Lucinidae > Ctena > Ctena decussata. The sequence goes on from OZ022504.1 coordinate 18,311,230, forward strand.
TTGTGGAACCTGAGACGATTAATGGAACAATTGAGCCGCGACACGACAAAACCAACAATGTGGTTGTGCGCCCAGCCCAGACTCAGATCAACCTTGGCATCCGCCTTGTTTGACCAGACTCTACGTTAAGTGCTCAAAGGGGAGCTAAGGGTCTAAGCTACCTCCATGCGGACAGCGAATACTCTGATCAGACTGGGCGGATGCCCAGGCTGATCTGAGTCTGCGCGAGGCGCACAACCACATTGTTGGTTTTGTCATGTCGCGGCTCAATTATATTTTAGTCTGCACTGTCTACTCATACTCATACTGTCTGTCCTATTTTTGGTACTCATAAGTCTCATTTTTTCCTTCCGTAATTGTATCTTTCTGTTCTGTAAACAAGCTTAAACCACAAGCTGAAGAGATAATCGCTGAGGAACAGGCTGGGTTCCGAGCAGGAAGGAGTACCACAGGACAGATCTTCAACCTTAGAATCCTGTGCGAAAAGTATCTCCAACATCAGCAGAATCGTACCGTGTCTTCATTGATTTCAAAAAAGCCTTTGACAGGGTATGACATGCAGCCTTATGGGCCACCATGCGGAAGTACGATATCTGTGCAAATCTAGTTCGCACTATTGAGCAGCTATACGACAAGGCTACAAGTGCAGTCCTGATAAATGGTTCAGAACAACAGCTGGAGTAAGACAAGAATGTCGTCTGTCACCCACCCTCTTCAACATTTTTCAGGAGATGGCTTACATATAAGCGTTACGCTTACTGTCAGATCCTGTATTGCTTCATTGTATTATTCATATGTATGTATAAAATCTATGAATAAAAATATTGTTTAAACCAACCCAACATTTTTCTTGAACGGATCATGTCTGATGCTCTGGAAGAACATGACGGAAAGGTTAGCATAAGCGGCAGTAACATTACCAATCTGCGGTTTGCCGATGACGTAGACGCTCTAGCTGAGGAAGAGCAGGAACTAGAAGCTCTAGTTGAAAGCCTCGACCAAACCTGCACAAGGTATAACATGGAGATCAGTGCTGAGAAGACCAAACTGATGACGAACAGCGCAGATGGCATCCAGAGGGAGATCAAGGTAAAAGGGCAGAAGCTGGGTACTGTAAGCAGCTTCAAATACCTTGGAGCAGTTGTTGAAGATGATGGCTCAAAACAGTAGGTTCTCGCAAGGATTGCACAAGCCACTTCAGCCATTTCCTAGCTGAAACCAATTTGGAGATATAACAACATATCTCTTGGATCAAAGGTGAAACTTATGCGCTCCCTTGTCATTTCCATATTTCTGTATGCATGTAAATCGTGGACCTTGACAGCAGAGTTAGAGAAAAGAACGCAGGCCTTTGAGATGAGATGCTACCGAAGGTTACTAAACATTTCGTACAAGGACCACATAACCAATGAGGAGGTTCGCAGGAAGATCCAGGCAGCCACTGGAGAATATGATGAACTCCTGACGCTGGTCAAGAAACGGAAACTAAGGTGGTTTGGCCACGTCTCAAGGTATTCTGGTTTAGCAAAGGTAATTCTTCAGGGCGCAGTGAAAGGAAAAAGAAGAAGAGGTAGACAGAAGTGGCGGTTGGAAGACAATGTCAAGGAGTGGACAGGAATGGATTTAGCCAGCTCAACTAGGGCAGCTGAAAGACAGGACAAGGTGGAAAGGGGATGTTTCGAAGTCATCTATGGTACCCCAACGACCTAGTAAGGTTATGGGATAGAATACAATAGAACAGTAATACGAAGGACGCATTTATACATCTCGACGAGATGGTTATATTTGCTACTCTCTCTCTCTCTCTCTCTCTCTCTGTTTTAATTATTATTCATAGCCAGAAACAGACAATTACAAGACCAATGCGCATAAGCTTACAAAATGCTTTTAACTTAGTAATTATGTCTCCCCCCTTTAGGGTCGGGAGACATATTGTTTTTCCCCGGGCGTCTGTCCGTCTATCCGTCTGTCCGTCCGTCTGTCCGTCTGTCTGTCACAAATCGTGTCCGTTCTGTAACTTGAAAAGCGCTCAAGCTATATTCGCGAAACTTCATATAAATATCAATCAATATGAGACAATGTGCAGAGTTCAAGAATGGTAACTCTGGCATTTATACTTTTTGAGTTATTTCCCTTGGAACTTAGTCCATCACAAAATTGTGTTTCAACCGTGTCCGTTCTATAACTTGAAAACCGCTCAAGCTATATTCGCGAAACTTCATATAAATATCAATCAACATGAGACGACGTGCAGAGTGCAAGAATGGTAACTGTGACATTTATACCTTTTGAGTTATTTCCCTTGGAACTTAGTCCATCACAAAATTGTGTTTCAATCGTGTCCGTTCTATAAATTGAAAACCGCTCAAGCTATATTCGCGAAACTTCATATAAATATCAATCAACATAAGACGATGTGCAGAGTGCAAGAATGGTAACTCTGGCATTTATATTTTTTAGTTATTTCCCTTGGAACTTAGTCCATCACAAAATTGTGTTTCAATCGTGTCCGTTCTATAAATTGAAAACCGCTCAAGCTATATTCGCGAAACTTCATATAAATATCAATCAACATAAGTGTTACGAAATGGATCCGATCGTCGACTTTGTCGTCGAATTATTTTAATCCTTTTAATCAGTAGGGCTACAGTTTTTAGGGCAACTGTGGTAATAAAACGTTTACGGAAATTGTGACTACGTTATGCATGGTTTGTTTGTGAATACCTCTCGTGGACAGCGTATTGCATGATTTTAAGGTGAATACCTGCACGAGTCTTTTAATTGTGGACAGCGTGTTGCATGATTTTAATGTGAATACCTGCACGCTTATATTCGAGTCCCATGATTTAAATGTGAGACGCATACTATTTATACGCCTATCTTTTATTGAAAAGTTAGACGTGGCTGTTTAATTCTTATACTGAGGATGTTATATTGTTGTGTGCCCAGATTCTGAGTTTAGACCTGAATGGTAAGATTTTATTATATTTATTTAGAATAGTTTGGCTAAGAATGAAAAATGTGACTTCTGATTGATATGGTATGATTATATGTGTCGACCGATTTGATTTTGTTGTCAGTGATCAGGCTGTGCATATGTCGACCAATTTTGTTTATACTGACCATGCTGCGCATGGTATTTGTATATTAGGAAGTTTTGTAAATTACGGAAATAGTTTATATCACTGATGTTGGTTGCAATGGTGTGCGTCTATTTGACGTCCAGTGACGTCAGTTGCAGTCATGTTATTCATGTGACGTCAGTTGCATTCATGTTATTGCGACGTCAGTCAGCACTTTTTATATTAGTTTCACGTATACGTGGCCTATAGAAGTAGATTGATTTGTAATGGAACTAATTTATATTCTCGTGACGTCAATTGACGCCATAGCATGCACCGCATTGAGTTTTTTTCCATAAGTTATAATGGTAGCATTTGGTCATCATGCGTTTGATTTGCCTTCATTAGACGGCGTCATATGGTATAACATCATTGATGTCATGATGTCAGATCAAACGTTATGATCCCAAATGTGTTAGAAACGCTTATTCAGCTATTATATTCTATGGCAAATGGTATTACGCTTAGTTTAAAGAAATGAATTAATACATATGCGAGTTAGATTTTGGTCAATCAATTTAATGTAAATAGGTCATTGTTTAGATTCATTCATGTTTTATGTGGGGTATGTCATGGTGATGCCTGTTGACGTCAGTATACTTCTTGACAATGTTTGACGTCAGATCCTTCGACGCACATGCGTGGTAGGATCTACGTTTCTTCATTGGCGGAAGTGGTAAGCACACTTTTAGCTTTACATCGTGAGCGCGAGTCGTGTCTAGTGACACGGCTGGCGGGTGCACGTTATGCTCGGCATTCGCCGAGGGCGTTGTATGGTATTTCCAAGACAGGCCCAAGTCTTACGTATTGTTATTATGTAGTTACAATGTATTAAGTGTAAGTTCGTTATTTTTAGGCACATCAAGTCCGGCAGTCAGCTGTTAGGGCTTAGAGCCACGTCTCACCTGGAGATTCGATATACGTCTCCAGGTTAATACCAACCCGGGTAGAGCAGTTACAACGCCCTTGTGCATGTATTCCTAGCAGAGGCGGGAAGCACAAAATATTGGCAAAATCGATGTAATTACTGCAGAGGTGAATGTGGGACAGTGTTCGTCCACTAAAGTGTGTCATATTATATTTAGACTGGTCTCTGGTACGATCCAGGGAGCGACCAGTATATAATCGTGCACGTGTTAATATAAGTTGGTGTTCCTCATGATATATGGACTGGCCCATGACATGATCCAGGGAACGACAAAGTGAAGTCTACCAACATAAGGCCTTGGTTGTTTTTGTATGAGCTCAAACTGACGTCTTTTGTTCTTTGTGTTTTCCTTTAGTTCATGGCGCTGAGCCGAGTACGGTGTTGACGTCAGACAGTAATCTATTTGCGCATTGCACGCAAATCGATTACAGATTTGAAACAAACACCTTACTTGGGCCAGCGACATGAACTAATATGTGTTGTATATTATTGTAATTGTGACAGTTGTAAATTGTATTGTTGTATATAGAATTTACATTATATATAAACTTCAAAACTTCTAACGTTGTTAGAGTTTCCTTGTTAGTGTAATACACTGGTAGATAACCCTTTAACCGGAAGTGACCCCCCGCCGTCCTGGCGACGCATAAGGCTCTACACCCGTGTCGACCGAGTGTAGAACCTTCTGCGTAACAATAAGACGATGTGCAGAGTGCAAGAATGGTAACTCTGGCATTTATACTTTTTTAGCTATTTCCCTTGGAACTTAGTCCATCACAAAATTGTGTTTCAACCGTGTCCGTTCTATAACTTGAAAACCGCTCAAGCTATATTCGCGAAACTTCATATAAATATCAATCAACATGCGACGACGTGCAGAGTGCAAGAATGGTAACTGTGGCATTTATACTTTTTGAGTTATTTCCCTTGGAACTTAGTCCATCACAAAATTGTGTTTCAATTGTGTCCGCTCTATACCTTGAAAACTGCTCAAGCTTTATTCACGAATTTTCATACAAATATCAATCAACATGAGGCGATGTGCAGAGTGCACAAATGGTAACTCTGGCATTTAAACTTTTTGAGATATGTCCCTTGGAACTTTGTCCATCACAAAATTGCGTCTCAGTCGAGTCCGTCTATAACTTTGAAACCATTCAAGCTATATTCATGAAAGTTCATACAAATATCAGTCAACATCAGTCGACGTGCAGAATGCACTCTGGCGTTTATACTTTTTGAGTTATTTCCCTTGGAACTTTGTCCATCACAAAATTGCGTCTCAGTCGAGTCCGTCTATAACTTTAAAACCATTCAAGCTATATTCATGAAAGTTCACACAAATATCAATCAATATCAGACGACATGCAGAATGCAAGAACCATAACTTTAGCATTTATACTATTTGAGCTATTTCCTTTAGACCTTTGTCAGTCACAAAATCGTGTCTCGTGTCTGCTCTATAACTTTGAACCCATTCAAGCTATATTCACGAAACTTCATACAAATATCAATCAACATCAGAAAAATTGCATAGTGCAAGAACCATAACTCTTGCATTTACACTTTTTGAGTTATTTCCCTTGGACCTTTGTCAGTCATAAAATCGTGTCTCAATTGCTTTATTACTTGAAAACCGGACAAGCTATATTGACGAAACTTCATACAAATGTCAGTCAACACTAGACAACCTGCAGAGCCCAGCATTTATACTATTTGAGTTATTTCCCTTGGAACTTTGTCATTCACAAAATCGTGTCTCAATCGTCTAAGCTCTATAACTTGAAAACCGTTTAAGCTATATTCATGAAACTTCATACAAATATCAGTCAACATATAAATAGACGACGTGCAGAGCACTGTAACTCTTGCATTTATATTTTTTGACAAAAACTAAATATGAATATCAGTCAACATTACATGACATGCAGAGCATAACAACTATAACTCTTGCATTTATACTTTTTACTTATTATGAATCCCTGCTTCAGGGTAGGGAAACATATTGTTTTTCCCTTGGCGTCTTAATAACTGATCCTTTTGACATCAAAAAGGGGGGAGACATTCTATTTTTTCGTAGAAAAACAATTCTAGTAAGTCTTGGGGATGTCTAAAGGACCTCTGACGGTTGTAATGTTAATTTGCCTATAAAATCAGTCAAAATTAAATTTTTGATATACCCAAGAATTTCTCTTGAAACTTGTTGTTCTCAACTTCCCCTAACTGGCTATGAATTTAATTTCTGATTTTTTAGCACATAGACTTCAATTTTTGGTGGAAAAAGCCAAATTCTATCATTAAACGTAATGGAAACAGGAAAGGTTTTTTAAAGATATTTCCCCCCCCCCCCCCCCCCGTGCCTCAGCTAGCCACTTCGCATGTATGTGTGTACTATCATAATACACATTGTATGTGAGTGGCTTGCTGAGGCACGGGGGGGAAAGATAGTCTACAGCTGAAAAACTGAAAAAGTGGGTGGGGTACTTACACCCTTTATATCTATAAATAGGCTAATGTCCTTATTATTGAAAAGATATTGCTTAATATCAGTAATAGTAGTGTGTATGTCAGTTTAAGCATATTTATCAATTAACATTTCGATATATTAGAAAACCAAAAAATGGACTTATTTTCAGAGACTGAAACAATCACTTACCCCTCTTGATAAAATCAGTTTAAATTAGTCTAGAGGCATGCTAATTTTTTTCAAAATCACTCTTAAAATGTCTTTACAGTACACAAGTCTACATATTAATGCTAAATATTTCAACTTTTGCTGCCCGAGGAAGGTGCAATAATTTGTTGAAAAATAGGCAAATTTGCATTGATACTGTCAGAGGTCCTTTAATAAACCGTATCAGCAAAGGGACCGAAAAGAAAGACAAGATAAACTGTAAAAGCTAACGTTAAAGCTGTAGAGATTTGCATCGCCTCAGAACGCCACGACTATACGAGTTCAAGCGAAGTATCCGAATCACCTCAAAACTCAGTGAATATGTCAGCAGTAAAATTAACCATTTTTACACTTTTATAAAGCATGCGCCACCAGAAAACACAAAAAAATCTATTTACAGATGCCTGACACTAGCAAAGTCAGTGCCAAACGACAAATTTCAGGTAAATATGTTAGCTTCTTATTTAAAAGTACTTAGTTAGGAACTGTAGATTGTTTTTCAAAATATCATGTCCATCATATCAATATTCTGTTAGCAGCAGTAACAATTTTGGTTAGACTTCCGTAAGTAAACATGTTTGATGTTTTAAGACAGGTGCCAATGCAGCTAATATTTATCTTAAATAGCTGATGAACTGATCTTACATGTTAACTACTGACCTTTCGGTATATGATTTAGGTAACTATGACGCAGGCCGATAACCTTGAATTTTAAAAGAGTTTTTTTTTTTTTTTTTTTTTTTTTTTGCAAAGGTGAATCAGAACACTTTCGAAAAAAAAACTCCTCTGACGTTTTCGCTCTTTTTTGCGTTCCTGTTCAATGAAGGTCAACTCTTAAAGGAAATAACTTAAGCCGCGACCCGAGAAAACCAACAAAGCGGCATGTGCGCCCAGCGAAGACTCAGGTCAGCCTGGGCATCCGCCCAGTCTGATCAGAGGTTTCGTTGTTCACTGTACCGGGGTAGCTTCGGGTCTAAGCTACCTCCACGCTGACAGTGCAGACTGATCAGACAGAGTTGATGCTTATGCTGATTTGAGCCTTTGCGTGACGCACGTGCCACTTTGTTGGTTTTCTCGTGGTGAGAGGCCTGCGTGATAAGCAGTTGCTTAATTTTTGGATTTTCAAACGTTCCTTTTGCCAAGTTAACAAAAATAAGGTCACAAAAGCTGTATCCTTTCGAAAAAATAAAACTGAAGTAAAACCATGTACCCACTTCCTCAAGTAAATCAACAGGTAAATAAGTAATGATAAGGGAACCAGTTTTCACTTCTCAGTTTAGCTAGTTCAGCAACATTCTCTCTTTGGCCTATACTGTGATGGTGATGTCCGTACGTATGTTTCCTTATGTCTTTGTTGCACGTTGTCTTGCATTGATGATTTTGTTACCCGCAATTCATCTACACTGACTCCTCTCTTCCCACCAGAAATGAAGAATGTATCTTCATAGATTCTAACAATCCATCATGAGAGTCCATGTAGGATAGGGAAATCTCAACCGAGAGATCGGAATATCAACCAGGGACGAGGCTTGCCGAGTCCCTGGTTGAAATTCCGACCCTGAGGGTGAGATTAACCTATTCTTCATGGACTGGCTCGTCACGGATTATTTGTTTCCTATTTTTAGCGGATTTTAAACCTATAGTCGGATAAGGCTTCAAAACAGGAAAATCTTAACTTTTAAACTAATGATCTGAAGTAAATTTTGAGCAGTGAAGTGTTTTAATCCGGTCTTAGAACGGGTGTAAACACAGTTTGCCCCTTAAAAATAGACGGAACACACACGAAGTAGACTATTTTATCTTCCAAATGCTATAATAAAATGCAACTTAGCCTCTAACATCACGCGCGTCAACTTTGCTAACGACGTTTCATTACCGGTTTAAGTGACGTCATTTAAAATTTAGTGACGTCAAAAACCTATGATCTGCTATGAAACGGCGTCCTAGATGCTTGCGTGTAAAATTTGTTCTTTAAAATTTAAATATTACTCGAGAATTGAAAAGGTCTGGTTGTCAATATAAGATAGAGATTGAAGTTTCTTAAGCGCATAGCAAAGACTGCTTTCCAGGCTGATCTTAGTATTTGCTTGGCGTACATGCCTCTTTGTTTATTTTTCGTGTCGCGGCTCAATTATATATTTGTGCCAACTGCTTAAATGGATTGGATATTCTAACACAGTGCGCCTATATACAGATATAAGCAATTGAAAGTTACCGTGTTTTATTCTGCAACAATTCACTGTTTCGGAGTGCGTGAGTCTAATTGCTGACGTCACTGCAGCTACTGACGTAATTCTATGACATTTTGAGACGTTAGACGGTGTAACGTCTCTTTTTCTTTCTAAAGTCGCCATAAAAACGTACATTAATCTGCATTTGTCTTAGATACAGTTAAGAATATTGGCGGAAGCATGAACGTGTTGGCAGGAAGGTTGGGAGAGTTTGAATGAAAAGAATCGTTTTCGTCGTTTTTTAGTGTTAGAATCGAAATAGTTCAGCTCTAGCATTAAGTTGTTGGGTTATAATTCACTGTTTGTCGGTCAGTTGTAAGTAGATGTATCACTCTCGACCCGTGCTCGTGATATGATCTGCTTTACAACTGACCTTCAAACAGTGAATTATTACTCAACTGTTCACTGCTAGAGCTGATCTATTTCTTAACCAAAAAAGCCGAAAAGCTGAAAATGACAAAACACTCGTAAAACGACTCCGCAGTCGCCTTTAGGCAAGAAGAGCTTGAAAATTGCATAAATGTTATAAGGAAGAGCCTTAAAAGTTTACAAAAAAAACACAATCCTGTTTATGTCAATCGCTCCAGTTCTTTAGTTGCTAGGGCAACTAAAAAATTGCCATTAGCAGTCAACAGGAAAATTAAGCTTTGGTTTAAACAATATTTTATTGTTAATATACGTTCAACATAAATACATCAATATGCAGTTTTATATATTCCAGGATCTGGCTGTAAGCTTAGAACTTATAAACGCCATTTCTTGACAAATCATCAACAAACTACAGCATTTGTGAATGAGTGCTAACATTTATCTGTGACTTTTAGTACATTTCCATAAAAACTGTAAAAGCATAGAGAATGATAATAAAAGAAAAATAGATAAATGGTGTAGAAATGTTAAACAAAATTATTAGACAGCGAGAAAAAAGAAAGAATGAAAACAGAGAGAGAGAGAGAGAGAGAGAGAGAGAGAGAGAGAGAGAGAGAATCATATCTACATACATGTAACACTTTATGCTAAATATAATACATTAGGCGAAAAGAATCATATATGCCTAAATAATATGCAATACAGGAATTAATCTATTTTGTTCATAGATCAGCTTTACTGCCCCGCGCATGCAGATATTATGACATTTTTTATACAGCATTGTTTCCTAGGAAAGCTTGTATCAAACATATAGTCGTTGCGCCAACCGATTTATTGACACTCCAAAAAGAGTGGAAAAAAAGAAACTATTAAACCAAACTTCTCAGTAGCCATTAGTTCGAAACTCTGAAACAAAATAGAAATGTTCAATGAATTAGATTCTATAGGAAATGCTTTTGGTGGCATTCGGTATGGTACTTTCCCGCCAGGCACATAACGTCAAAATAACGTTGCATCAACGTCAACCCGACGTCGTGACGTCGCATTGACGTTGGTGCGACGTCATTCCGACGTTATGTGCCCGCTGGGTTGGTTTCTATGGCAATTTGAAAGGTAGATTGGGCGTCAGCAATGTTGAAAGAAACTGATTGCATATCGACGGTCTGTAACAGAAAGCAGTATACGGTGTGTATGAGCATACGCGATTCTTCCCTGTTAACGAAGAAACTTAAGTTTATTTATTGTTATTACGATTTTTGAAATCGCAGATATTATCGGGCTCTGCAAACTGGTGCAGATGAAAATTGAGTCTATAGAAAACAAGAATAATTTCTGTAAACTGTGTCGATCAAAACCAAACGATATCTTTGAATCTTTGAGAACTATTTAGTAATTTTTGAAAGGCTGAGCCGATGCAATTAATGACTGATATTCGTTCGTCTATAAAATGCAACACCACTTGACAACGTTTATAGTTTTTACGCGATCCTCTCTAAAGAGGTCTAGGAATTTTTCTAAATCTAAAGACAGTCTGTAAATTTAAACACTGTATTTAAATTTAAAGAAATCTTAGACTGTAAATTTACAGAATTGGGCATTTAAATTGCGGAAAATGGTACCTAGCATTTTGATACCTGTTACATTGTATACTGTGTTGTTGAGGAGTGTGCATGCAGGTGTAATTTATTGTTTAGTGAAATGTCTTTGTCAATCTTTCCCTTTGAAGTTGGGGATAGGGTTTGGGATCTGATTCAGTCAGTTCCTGAAGCGTAGTTACTCTTTAAATTTACTGTCGATCCTACGAACAACACATCTTCAAACTTTAGCCCATTTCTTTAAACATTGTATCATACGCTGTTGTATCCAGGCAAATTTTCCGTAGAAAGAACGAAACAGTGTGAATTATTGTTCAGCTGCAAAATCAAGATTATCTAGTCCGTACCAACCTCTCAGAAATAAAATTGTGCCTAAGACCAATTGAGCAGCGCTTACTATAGGACGAATCGCGTTTTGAACGAAACGTCCCGACAACGATGGAATTGATTGTGTGGTCAAAGGGAAAGAACTATGCCTACTTGAGCATTATTTTATGGAACCGAGCAAGTGGAGACAACCTTTTGCAAATACTGATCATAATGTGACAAAGCCAGAAACGTAAGTGAGCAATTGCGTCTGGATTAATTTTGAAGAAATAATTTGTAAAAGTCTGTAAATTAACAGACTAAAAAGTCCTTAAATTTAAAGACAGTCTTTGAATTAATAGACTGTCTTTAAATTCAACACTTTCCTAGACCTGGTAAAGCCAAAGCATTGACAACATATGGGTTTTCTCGACTCTGGGTGAGACACCATGAGTGATATATCATAAGAGCTTTCGATACGGGTGAAACTCGTGGATAACCTTGTCTGGTGTCTAAGAATAAAATGTAGGTTTCGTTGGTGTGTTTCTGGCATGCGAAGGCTCTATTGCTCCAAAAGTAATCTATCTGTAAACAAGAATCTATCAAACATAAAAATGTTTTTTCAGACACTTTGCTGTGTTTTAGTAACGTTAGTATGTCGATGATGAATACTATTAGACACTATTTATGGAGTATTTATGATATTTTTACTCTTATCACATTTTAAAGAACAGAACAGAACAGAACAGAACTCTTATCACATTTTAAAGAAATATTGTTTTTAACCAATTCATGCCTAGTGATCCATAAAAATGACATAGGCAAACAGTGCAGACCTAGATCAGAACAATATAATTGAGCCGCGACATGACAAAACCAACAAAGTTGTTGTGCGCCAAGCGCAGACTCAGATCAGCCTGGGCATCCGCCCAGTCTGATCAGAGTCTGCGCTGTCCGCATGCAGTAATAAAAAAAAGGATAAATACAGGGCGGGTACATGCTATACAAGTTTGATACTATGTAAGGTATTTCAAAAGTCAAATAACGAACTTTTTTCATAACCACGTGATATATTTAGAATGACATTAATGATAGAAAAAAGACATTAAATAAAAATCAACATTGCACCTGCTCATGTGTTCTGCAATTCCATCACACCCGGAAACAAACGATTGTGTTGTTATGATAATAATGATAATTATAATAATGATTATTATCATAGTTGTTATAAATACTAATATAATAAAGATTATTATTATTATTGTTATTATCATTTTATAATGAATACTAAATGGATGCTTATTATTTTACTGTTTAGATCAGATACTATATTTTTTTTTATTTTTTTTTTTCGTTTGTGTGTGTTTTTTTTTTTTTTTGTATACATGCTTTATTTTGGTCTCACACGAGCCTAATATAAGTAGTAGCACATCTGCGACTAGATAAACACGGAATAATTTTACGAACTTGCCATTATAACTATTATGTTTTTTTTTCTTGCTTAATATTGTACCTTTTAAAAGACAAAGCATTTGGTAGGAGTGGCTAGCAGACAGCCCACGCCCATTCATGAATACAGTATCTAATTGGTAGACACAGGTACCGACGAAGTGGGTGAAACACGAGACACCACAAGGAGTAAGGGTATTACACAGGTCAGTGCACTTTTTTTATCATGATGACCCGACGGTGTTTAAGAAGTTTTGTATTTCTTCCTGCGGTTTTTTAAGTCACCAAGGGCTTAATGCACACTAATATAATATATTGTCCTTCAGACATTCCGACCATTCATCATTCGTCCATGTTGTCGTTACGCCCTTGAGAAATTTCATTCTTGCACAGTTGTATTTATTTCATATACATGTGCAAATAAATTTCATTCAAATTTTTTTGCCCATAGTGCCATTAGCGCAATATCAACATACATGTAAATCCACTATTGTTGTGTGCCTAAATCATATGGCTATTTAAATGAGTTGATTTCAAATGCCAACCGTATACAACATTTCTTGTTCGAACAAGGCTGATAATAAGCTTCAATAAAGTGTTGACGTAAATCTATGCTGAACGGCGTCTTCTGACGTGATAACGAGGCAGTGACGTTTTCTTGCTGTTGAACATGTCTGTATTTACTTATATTTGTGCACGTCCAATGCATTTCTTGAAAAAAAGAGTGTTTTTTTCAAATAAGGTATGGCCACATTAGAAGACCCCACTATGTTTAGGGCTTCGTCATCCATGAAGTCACGAAAATTGTTTCCCTCTAGTACAATGGTGAAAAAAGTGGTTTATCCATTCACATGAAATAATGTATAATACCTTAAATCTTGCTTCCCAGAGAAAGGAGCAATAGCTCAGCCTTTTCAATGTGACAAGATATGTAACTTAAAGATTATAATTAAACTGTGTACAATATCACTAAATTCAACAAAGATAACCGCAACAGAAATACTTTTAAGGTCAAAATCAACATCTTCATCCCGAATTGCGATGCGGCCCCAAGCCACAAACTCTTTGAAGCTAAAAAGGTCAACCAATTGAGAGCCTTGAAACTAGATTAGAACTCAGACATATATTTTGTAGACAATAAACCCCCTACAAAGGTGTTCGAATTTCAATGGGTTTGTTTTTATCAGACAATAGGAAGTAAACGCTGGCGGATTTTAAACATGCTAAATATTTGTAAATGATACCTGGCTGTGCAATGCATTTCACTTAATTACCATTGATAAACATACTTTCTTTTGTTCATGTCGGTGTCATAAGTGCTGGTATGTGCCTTTCGTGTCAGAGAGAGGAAGAAATCGTCTCGTATGACCAAAAATAGTATCTGTTTTTTCACTTACAATGTATTTTTACTACAAACTCAAAATATGTGGTTTTCGAACGGTACGTTCCATGCATAATCTACATGTGTATAATGATAAAGTAAACTTTTTGTTTGCCTTGCCTAATTATTATTATGTCAAACGTCAACCCACTTGCTAGCTTTTTTGTTTTTGTATTTTTTTCAAGGCAGTGCATTTCGTCATTAAATGTATGTAATGCGTAACGGGTGCTTAACACTGGCGCAGAACAACTGCGCTTCCTCCTCATACATGTATATATAGGATCTTACACGAGTGGACATTTCATATAAAATTTACGAAACGAGCCTTCGGCGAGTTTTATAAAAACTTCATAAGAAATTATTACGAGTGTAAGATTCTGTCAATCATATGACCCTTTAAAATGGAATTTTATCGCCTTTAAACATTAACATTATTTCAATAAGAAAACGCATTGTTGACACAGACGTTATCACTGACATTACATGTACGCGCCAAAATGTTATTACACGTGTGGTCATACGATTTTTATGCTTCTTACCACCCTATTGTATTTGTAATCTCTTACAAAGAGGAAATAAAGAGTGTATATATATATATATATACAGAGCATTCACCATGTTCACTGAACATTTAAAATGCTGAGAAGACGTCTAGAAAACGGAAACAGAATAACCCAAACGCTCAGATTCAAGAAGAGTTAGTGCATTTTGGCCTTTTTTTAAGTTGGTATTTTCTGTCAGTTTTGTCCAATGCTTTCGTCAGATTATTCGTTCGAATTCATGTCTGGTTGTTTGTTTTTTGTCCGTATTGCAGACAAAGAGGGTTCTCATTTTAAATACATGTACATGTATCTGTCGTTCTAATGTTTGCGCACAAAAAGCACTGCTCTTGATTTATATTTTTTTTAATTTAGATATTCCGTCATTGGTCATTTTCATTTATCTATTTATTATCTATTTACATTAAATTTTACGTTTTCGCGCAAAACCGCCTTAAAATTATATCTAGGGATAAATTTGACAACATAGTCTCAAATAAAAAATCTTTTATTTTTAGCAAAGTACAGCGCCTCGAATAAAATAATACAATAGGAAAATTGTTAGACCCCATGGAATCTAAGGTTAGACCCGTTTTGTGGTAGGTATAATATATCACTGACCACATATTATTCATGCATCAAAACAATTCATACTTAAAATATTGACCTTTAAATACCATGTAATTCAAATTCCTATCTAATAAGACTTTAAGATTAAGGGTGTCGATACATGTATATGGTTTATATGTCGATAACTGGTAACAATGAATGTCACGGACTAAATCTATTGGTGTGATCGATATGCACTTGGGAATATTTTGATCAGACATTGTCTAGATAAGCCCTCGGTACATGTATCAGTACTATTGACAGTTCCAGTGCGATTCTTCTGTTTCGGTTTCTCCTCATAGAATTTTTTTTCAAGAGCGTTTAAACCTTCACTTGATATTATAATGACACTGCAGTTTAGAATAGATCATAGCCTCATTTTATCATGTTAATTTGTGTTGCAGAAGAACTTAATGTAAAATAAAGGTACTGTAATTGTGCTGAAATAAGCATCTTTAGATCAAGGACATGCTGTTTTTTGTTCTGTCTTGTTCCTTATTGTTGGAGCTCATTAAAGAGATACAAGGGTTGATCCAGAAGTTATTACACTGTGTCCACTGGGCGCTTATTAATCGTAGCATAATTATAAAAATAAATCTACTTACCAAAATTTTAAAGTCGATTGACAGAATAAATATAAAATGAAATCTAGTTTCGTTCCAATTAGAGAGACGTTTAGGTACGCCACCGACACCATGTCGCCGCACCTCAAATTAACGTTAACTTTATTACATGAAGATAAACAAATAAAAATCAAACTTACGCGCAAGCTCAAAATTGAATTCAATAAGATGACGAAATGACTTCCACCATCTACTGTTGAAACTTTAATAACGTCATTGCAGTTTGAAGGTCGCAAGTTAGCACTTATGCCTGTTTCTGCCATGTCAAAAAATGGTGATTTCTGACAAATGCGTCAGCACATAGTTATGCGGTTTTGTCACAAATTAGGAATATCACCATAAGAGGCTCTACAGCAGTTAGACATACGGTGATATAACACTGACTATGAGGCGTGCGTAAAGGTGCAAACAGAACTATAGTGATGCGGATGAGCCGCTAGAGGATCGTCGGTAAACCTCTAGACCTGCATGTGCAATGTCAGACAATAAAGACATCTTTGTGTAGATCCAATATACGAAGATCTACAATTAATATGTGATGTTCTACAATCCGAACATTATGAAAAGACTTGAACGTGAGCTTCACGGCTGATCAAATAATATTAAAATATGAGATAAACATGGGTGAATCAGACATCAGTGCTATGCTGGAACAACGAAGATGCTTCTTTTGGCATCATGACACAATATTGACACTTCGTCTGGAACGTCAATTACGTCACTGACGAGCGGCGGGTGACGTTACCATGCCTTCTGTCTATCTCGATATCTCAATAACTGTACATTATATTTCAATGACATTTTAGACCATAATGCAAACAGAAAAAGCTACTGGTATACAAACGTTTGTTGCTTTCTTTCAACTCTACACAATTTCATAGCTGCAGTGACATTATTTCTGGATCAACCCTCGAACTTGCAGTTTTCTTCTAGCAAGCAAACATTATAAAAATCAATATATTGCTTGACAAAAAAAATTATGTCAATATTAATATAAATTCTAATGCACTTACATATGTAACGCGACGTCTGATTGGATAACGTCAAAAATTTGCGACAGTACATTCTGCGATATACTGTCGCAAACCCGACGTCATTAAGTAACGTCGTTCCTAATTGGCTGACGTTTGGTTTTACGTTGCTGACAGCGCTTGAAATGGGTGCAAACTAGTACATTGTAATGGGTGGAAATGTAGAAAAGTGCATTAGAATGGGGATAACTGTATTGAAAATTGTCGTTTGGGGAGGTAAATCGTCGGTTTTATGGTCGCAAATTGCGTTTTACGGCTCCGCTGGCGCGTCGCCGTAAAACGAAATTCCGACCATAAAACCGACGATTTACCTCCCCAAATGACAATTTTAAGTACAGTTATCCCCTAAATAAAGGAGACGTAAATGTGCTGACATAAGCATCTTTAGATCAAGGACATGCTACTTTTTGTTTTGCCTTGTTCTTAATTGTTGAAGCTCATTAAGAAGGTACTTGTGGTTCTCTTCTACCAAGCATACTTTATAAAAATAAATTACTTGTCTGAAGGAAAGCATGAAACATTAATTGAAAAAAAAAACATAAACCAAACTTATGCCAATAGTCAAGCTTCTCTTTGCTGGCCTAGTGCAGATTAGTTATTCGATAATCTTTGGCCCAAAGGAGAGGGAGAGACAATTTTCTATATCGAAGAATTTCAGAAACATCATAGTACTTTTTAAACAATCTTATGCTTGTATTCCCCAATCTTGGCATTCATTCCTCGTTTCCAATTTTTTGGAATGAGCTCTCTCCTTTCAGACCTAATCAGACCTTCCACCTCCTGGTCGTATTTTTCTTCATGGCTTCTGATTGTACGTTCTACACGTGTTATGTCCGTTTTGAATTGTTCAATACTTGATTCTCTTTTCTTTGTTTATGTACAAGTGGTTCATCCTCACTTTTTATCGTCTGAAATTTTCTGGGGATTACCATCGGTGCACTGTTGCTCCATGTTTCATAGGTCTTTGACGCATTGTCGTTCCTAATCATCGGTGCACTGTTGCTCCATGTTTCATAGGTCTTTGACGCATTGTCGTTCCTAATCATGGATCTGCCAATAAACGCCATTATTAACTTCACCGGGTTAAGTGCGACAGACGCGCGTTTCTGTATTTAACTTCTTCAGTGTGGCTAAGCCCTAAAAGTTGGAAAGACAAAAGATATTGGGCAGGGGCCGTATTTATAAAACGACTTAAGTGGTTGCTATGCTGTTGCTGAAGCTACATTTCTACAAAGGAGATTCCCTACAACCATGAAATTTGCTCTAGATGAACAGTCTGAAAAAGACTGTTCCTCTGTAACAACTCTCATAGTTGTAGGGAATCTCTTTCATGGAATATTAGCCTTAGCAACAGCATAGCAACGACTTAAGTGGTTTTATAAAATACGACCCCAGGTCTTGGCAAGCAACGAGCATTCTTGCCCGAGCTACACTTATTGTCGTATTCTTCGTGACACAGTAATTGCATACATCAGGTAAGAGACGCATCATGCTTTTATTCGCGAGCACTTTTGCAAGGCTCTGGTGCCATTACGCAGTTACATAGAATTTGATCTTCCAGGCCGCGAGGTTATAGAACTTGAGTACATTCTCAAACTCAAAATAAAGCACACTGATTGGCTGCTTCCGATTATATGCTGGGAAGCAGCCAATCAGAGTGCTTTATTTTGAGTTTGAGATTATTCTCAAGTTTTATAACCTCGAACCCAACCTTGTTCCAATAGTATCTTTGTTGATTCAATTTCTAGTGGCTCTGATTATATGTTAGGCGTACTTTGAAAATTAATTTAAACCATGGTATGAAAGTTAATTTAATCCATGGTACCAGTAAGCCATTATTAGAAATAAATCATATTGTGCAGCTCCAAAGTATATTTTCATTTTTTATCGACTCTTAATTATTCTAAGACGAAACAATGGGATTTACTGCTACGGCACGGTTTTTTCTGCAGAGTCCCGTTGGTACAATGTATAAGTTGAACATTTTTATAAACAATAGTCACTGTTTACTTTATTTGATATGCAACAGTACTAGTCAGTGTGGATTCTCATGTTAGGGACCTTAATGCCAGCAGTTTTGCCCTTTGTCTGTAATTTTCGTTTTGAGGCAAAATTGTGTGAAAAGGCCACGCACTGGCTGCACCAGTTTTCCGGGGTCAAATCCTAATATAAAAATGATTTATAAGCAAACATCAAACTCTGATACATGTACATTTTTTGTGCATATAGACATATGTAAATTACATATAATATACACTTTACATTTCATGTCTTTACAGACCTGGCCCCGAGGTTATAAAACTTTTTTCGTGCTCAACTCAGCTGAGCATGAGATTTTCTCTGCTGCTAAATATGAAAATGCCAACTAATTTTGGCATTTTCGTATTCATATGTTGGCATTTTCATATTCATAAGCAGAGAAAATTTCATACTCAGCCAAACTGAGCAAGAAAACCACTGTACTTATCAGCAATTTGCTATTTATTAGAAGGTAAAAATTTGATGCTCAACTCAGCTGTGCATGACAAAGGTTTTATAACCTCGGGGCCAGATCCGATCCGGATAGATGCTGGGCTGAATTTGCTCCCATTAACCGATGGAGTTCTGGGGACACGCTAAAGAAACCGCCTACAGATTGTATCCGCTTAAGACTCTAATGATAACAACTGCTTTCGTGAGACCTGCGATCCCTTAGGTTGTAAAACGATATTAATTATTTTTAAATGTCATAAGGATGGTTATATCTGCATAAATCGCCGTGTCATTTTCGTCGGCACTTTCTATGAACTTTTCAACGTTTAAAATAAAGCCGCTTCCTAGGTCACCAACAACGACGCCATGAGTGCCGTCAATATTAACGCGTGCTCTCGCGCGTCAATTAATGAATGTTGAAATAAGTTCTTTCACCTTTCTGTTTGTAAATAACAATACGAGTATTCTGGAGTATCCGGAAAACTGGATACATCAAAATGCGGACAAAAAAGCGTCAGCAAATTTAAAGAAAAAATCAATGCAAATTTGCTTTTTGGACAAAAACGATGTCATTATAACTCGGGCAAAACGCAAAATGCCGCCTTTGCGAACATGTCAACTATGATGTTTTTTCACGCCTGGTCTTTCTTAAATTCGTCTCAGATCATTACAAAATAGTTGTGGGGTTTTTTTCACTCGAAGACATGACAAAACATCACAGCTTAAAATGCCAGCAATAATTTGAGAATGCCAAGTGCTGAGCCCTTCAAATTGTTGTTCTGCTGGAAAAAAAATACAGAAACAGAAACACAACGAAAGAAATAAAACACACCGTCAACCAGCCTACACTATGGTGTTATCCTTCCTGTTTATTGTAATCATTCAGAGAAACACCGGGGGCATTGTTGACTTCCAGTACATTCCGACTGCGTAAGGTCAAACGTCATATTTTTATTGAATCTCTTTACGGCATGTTTCTTAGAGCAAATAAATAGCAAATATTTTCGTACGTAACCTATTTTGATGCCATACTGGAAAAAAGAATTCCAAGTCCTCTCACCTACCGGAATTATACTCTGTTTCGGGACCCTCTCAATTCCTGTAAATATCCTAAATTTGATCAAGTTTTTTAACCCACTGGTGACGTCTCAGAAATGGCATCGGAATCGCAAACAGTGTAGACGGTAATCCGACTGCTCCTTTACAGGAGCAGTCTGACCACAGTCTAAACCGTTTGGTCAGGCATTTCTGTCTGGAGATTTAGGGTATTTGGGGTAATTTAATCACAGAAGTGTTACCAGTTTCCCTGTAAATACACAGACAGTAATGATGCAATTGCGTGGGATGGGAAATGAGTTTTTATGTCTTTTTGACTTCAGAAAGGGACAGCGGAACAAGTAGTATTGAAACAAATTTGCTTATTCCGAGATTGCTCGCTTAAACGGCAATAGGATGTGTTTAAATAGCTAGAAATACGTACCTAACCATAGCAAATGGAATTTACTAAAACATGAGATCGTGAACTTCGAATTGATAAATGATGCATTTGAAAATGTCTCCGACAGACTAATTTAAGAACATTTAAACGAATACTGCAGCTTCGCTGAGCGCACTTGCCACTTTGTTGGTTTTGTCGTTTTGTGGTCTCAAATGTCTTTAAGCCAACGCTAGGGGGCGTATAGGTTTGAAGCCTCGCAAATAACATTGCTCTTATGCCCACGGTCTCAATAAAAACAAGACCCGGATTTGTTCTTCTTGTGTGTCTTCGATATGTTTCCAAGGGCATCCTATATAGATGTTTATTTACTTTTGAAGCACCATCTTTAAATTAACCGGTGCGCTTCTAAACCCTTCATAGTGCTTTCTTTTGACAGAGTCGCCGGTAAAAACTTAATGTGCCTACGAAAGACATCGTATCTGACTGGCAGACAAACAACACCATCCTCGACCAAGTCCCCTGTTGTAGTACAGTCTTGCCGTCTGATGGGTTGACGAGACAGCTCATAATGATCCGTCTCATAGGGACTTGTATTTTTACACTTTCTGTTGTGTTTCCACGGGGAACTGCGAGTGATTCTGTTAGTCTTCCCTGCTCTTCATCGAGTTAAAGCGGTCAGAGTACCAAAATCATAGGGGTGATCGGGTCGGGCGATGGTGCTGAGTAAAACTTTCAGTGCCAGGGCGTCCTACCATTTTGATTATAGTAGGACAAGAGCCTACTGTGCATGCAGTAGGTGTGGGTGAAGGTTGTTTGGATATTTTTCCTCTCGCCTTTCATTTCTCTTTTCTTTCTCCCTTTCTCTGGGAGACAGTTTGCTATAGATTGAAATACTGTCTAAAAGAGCCGTTTAATCCGAAACAACTGACCAACTAACCAATCAAAATCGTAAGTCCAAACTCATAAAACATATACAAATTGACAATCCGAAATAAATAGATACACAGACATGGACCTAAAAAAAAGAAGTTTGATCCTCAAACGATAAAAAAAACCTCGTACGGACTCATTGCGAGGTGATTCCGAACGACGTTATTCCAATTGGTTAAATACGGTATGCACTGTTTGAAGCTGCCTGTGTCATTTAAAATAGTCACGATCTGTTTGCTGGTTACAATTTATAAATACTATGTTGCACGGCTGGCGGTCACTCATTCCAAATGTCCAGCTGCATTTGACTGTTTCTTTGCCAATTTGCAACTAAAATCGGAAAACATGAGCAGCTTTCAAAGGGCAACAGGGGCATTTTAAAGGCTGCAAAAACAACCAAATCAATTCGATATATACAATGTGTGGTTAAGGTTATAAAAGTACATACATGTAAATCAAGGACAAAAACAAACGTACTAGCTAACCATGAATGTATAGCTTTAAACCCTGCAACAAGGAGACAAAATGTAGCTTAAGTCCGCGAGAAAACGCTTTTAGACTACATGCAGATTGCTCATGCTTATCTGCGCAGTCTAGTGTAAGATTGTTGGCCTATCTTTAATTCACAGGAAAAAATAGTGCTTTGGCGAGTTGTGCATGTGCAGACCCTTGTCTGACCATAAACAGTTCAAAGTCGTTGAGGCAGTGTTCTAATAAAGTGGCGTAAGTATGTTGGCACTTTATTAAAAACGCAGTTGCATTTGCCAAGATTTAACAAGGTGTCAGATATAAAGACAAATGTTGTTTGCTATTTAAGACAAAAAAAACATGTAAGAGAACGAATAAACTTTTAAGTTATGAAGTCAAGGTTGTCAAATGTTTATTTGATATGAGCCGCGACACGACAAAACCAACAATGTGGTTGTGCGCCCACCGCAGACTCAGATCAGCCTGGGCATCCGCCCAGTCTGATCAGAGTCTTCGCTGTCCGCATGGAGGTAGCTTAGACCCTTAGCTACCCTTTGAGAACTCAACGAATAGTCTTGTCAAACTTAGCGGATGTCCAGGCTGATCTGAGTCTGCGCTGGGCGCCCTTTCTTTCTTTCTCTTTCTCTCGGTACTGCTCTCGGTCAGTAACTGACCATGATGGCAGGCGCGGGGTGTGGCGCATAAGTTTCCAAAAAAAAAAAAAAAAAAAAAAAAATAGTATTTACCTATGACAAGGCCACACAGAGTTAAAACTATTTACAAGAAGTCCTCAGGGATAGGCATTACATGCTCTATCCCTGCCCAACCCGAGGTTTACACTATTTTGAACTTAAACTCCTCAACTGTCTCCGCAGAGACAGCTTCAGTTGTAAGCCCATTCCAAGCTGCAACTGACCTGGGGAAGAAGGAATGTTTCAAACCGTCAGAATAAGCAACTGGACGGTGATACTGAAAGGGGTGGGATCTTGTTCTCATCTTCCCTCTACCGGACTCAGACAGATACTTATCCTTATTAACTATTGCCTGGTTATTATGAATTTTGTAGAACAGAGATAGAGAAGCCTGTTGCCGCCGTTCCTGCAGATCTGGCCATTCAAGTTCCTCTAGCATGTCACTTACATGGCTCTGGTTGCGCCAGCGTCTGCAGGTCCAGCGTGCAGCAGTCCTCTGTACTTTCTCTATTCTACCAATCTCAGTCTGATGATGGGGGGTCCAAACAGGTGCCGCGTACTCTAATTGGGGCCGGACCACAGCTTTGTATGCAGCAGCCTTAATATCCTTAGGAGCAAAAGCCAGGTTTCGGCGAAGGAAACCAAGAGTCTTCGTGGCTTTGCTAGTGATGTTGTTAATATGTTGACCCCATTCGAGGTCATCAGTGATCGTGACTCCCAAGTATTTGGCAGAAGGAACGTTCTCCAAAACTTGGTTGTGCAGAACATAGTTATGAATGATCTGCTTGGAAGGGGGATGCTTAGTCACCCTCATGGTGTGACATTTAGCAACATTAAACTTCATGAGCCATGCCTCTTCCCAACGGGCCAGTTTATCCAAATCTTCCTGAAGTAATTGTTGGTCTTCAGACCTTCTAATGTTTCTATAAAGGACACAGTCGTCAGCAAAAAGACGGACTGTTAAACTGATGTTGTCTGGCAGGTCATTAATAAATATCAAGAAGAGTATGGGTCCAAGAACGGAACCCTGGGGGACACCAGACAAAACAGGGGCAGGGTCTGAACAGGCTCCGTCAAGTACTACTTTTTGAGTCCGTCCAGATAGCCAAGCAGTTATCCACTGGAGGATATGGTTTCTGATACCATAGTACTCCAGCTTGTAAATCAATCGTCGATGGGGAACCTTATCGAAAGCCTTGGCAAAGTCCATAATACTGAGGTCAGTCTGTTTGTGACCCCTATTATGGGCACCATCTAGGTTTTCATACAAGTCGTGCATGAACTGGACAAGTTGGGTCTCGCAGGACCTGCCGCTTCGGAAACCATGTTGAGACTCAACAAGGATATTATGTTCTGACAAACGTTGCATGATCTGACTCACAAGAATGTGCTCTAATGATTTACAGCGTATACAGGTTAGGGAAACTGGCCTGTAATTTGCAGGGTCATACCTTTCTCCCTTCTTATAAATGGGAGCCACATTGGCTTGTAGCCAATCATCAGGTACTCTTCCTTGGGCAAGGGACTGGTTGAAGATGCAGGCAAGGACCTGAACAATTTCAGCACTGCATTCTTTCAACACACGAGCACTTAGGTCATCAGGACCTGAAGCTTTATGGGGGTTAAGACGGTCAAGTAGCTTTTTGACCCCATTGGGATCGATTGAAAAATCACCTATATCTGGATAATGGCTTGGTCCTTTTGAAGGGGGATCATCACTTTGTTCCTGGGTGTATACAGACCCAAATTGTTCACTAAAAATGTCGGCCTTATCTTTATTACCTGTTTTCAAAATTCCATTATTCCTAAGGCAGGTCACACCCGTTGAATCTTTTCTCAAGTTTTTCATGAAGGACAAAACCGTTTTAGCCGATCGTTCCGGTTACAGTCTTCTATAACAGTATCTGTTACCGATGGGGTGAAGATATTGGAGACATATTTCCAATATGCATCACGTATCTCCTTCTGGACACGAGCTCTGAGGCGCTTATAGCGACTCTTCAGGCCTTCGTTATCTGACATTCGAGCCTTGTGATACATTTTTTCCTTTTTCCTAATCAGGGCCCTAATTCGTGCATCAATCCAAGGGTAACCAAGCTTTCCCTTCGTCATTTTTGAGGGAATAAACTTTTTACCGCATTAAGGAAGACCGTCTTAAATTCAATCCATATGTCATTAACACTGATGTGAGTAAGATCCTGCGACATAAAACGGTCTGCAAAATTACGCATATGGTCTTTTAGACCTTGCATGTCAGCCCGTTTATAAAGAAAAATCTTACGCGGTGACTGAATGACCCTTTTAGCTTTGATATCATATTCTACCAATACAATGTCATGGTCAGCACGACCAATTGGGGGCATACTCTTAACACGTGTCACGGGGGTAGGATTGTTGGTCAAAAGGATATCTAGGGTCTTTTCTTGTCTGGTTGGGATATCTACAACCTGGGAGAGGCAGTGCTCCTGGACAATTTCAACTAAGTGGGACTGTACCTGTCTCTTGGGCATTCCAAGTGGTACATACAGTTTCTTCCAATCAATATCCCCACAGTTAAAATCCCCACCTATGAGGATATGTGAGTTCTTGTACGCCATAATGCGTTTTAAAGAACCATTGAGTTGATCCAGGTAAGCTGGATCAGTAATGTCTGGAGGTCGGTAGAAGGAAGAGAGGTACAAAGTTTTACAGCCTACAATCTGGTTTTACCCAAACTAGTTCACAATCTGCCTCAAGCTCTGGCACCTCTGTACATATCAAATCCTTTTTGTAACATACAAAAACTCCTCCGTGGGCATCACCAACTCGGTCCTTCCTGACAGCATCATAGCCCTCAGGAAATATTTCAGAGTTGGCAATGTCAGGAGAGAGCCATGATTCACATCCCAAGATAATATCTGGTCTGGCTGTATCGACAATGGTCTGAAGTTCAGGTTTCTTATTCTTAATCGACTGGCAATTCATAATCAAGATCCGAAGAGGGTGATTTAAGACAGCCTTCTTGGCTGTCTTGGGCTTTGTATGCTGCACACCAACTGGGGAAGAGGTTGCTGTTGGTGTTCCTAACTCACTGGGGATTGGACTGTCAGGGATAGACAGGGAATCAAAACGATTACTCGTATCAATCAAACCCATCGTATCAAATAAAGAGGTAGAGAAGTTTGGCATGCCACATTTGAGGCATTCCCATGCCAAGCTCCTATCCAAAGTTTGGTTGTAAATAGCATACATACTAGAATCCATACCCTGACAGTCAATGTGATACCACACATTACATGTGTCACAGACAATAGCCCGGTCATCCCAGCCAACACTGGCCTCACATACACCACAGGGAAAATGTGAGGAACCAAGGGATGTAGGACCGGGATTTAATTCTGTGTCCCATGAATTACAGATCAAGATGAAGAAAACATAAAGATAAGTCAGTTTTCTCGAGGATTTCTGGAAATCCCTAAATTTAGACATTTTCCTCAGGAGAGAGAATCCAATCATATGAGGCATTTCACCTGAGAACTGCAAATCACAAAATGACTTACCACTAGGGCTAGCCATCACTGGAAAAAGGTGAAGTGATCCTGTGTTGAAATCCTTCTCAACAAAACAGGCGCGAATCTTCAAAGCCGCGAAGGCTGAAAAGAAAAACAGTGACGACAGACCTTGTTTCATAGTTGTCTATGCCAGCAGGCTAGGACTATGTTCAATGAGCTATCTTCAAGCTTGATGAACCATCATCTCTCCAATTCAGGCCTAGTTTTATGCAAAAATACAATTTATATGCAGTCACGAAAACCTATGACATTTGTAGCGGAAGTAAACAGACAAAACAATGGACGAAAATACAATGGCTTGTGGGAAGGGAAAACTTACCCACCAGAAAACAGAGAATGTTCTAAGTGAAAACACCTGGGAACAGCCAATTATACATATATATACATTGAGAAGGTATTCTTGTAAATATCTGCCGAGTGACTTTGTCAAGAGGTTTCTAGAAAGTCACAAAATAAACCCAATCGGTGTCCGGAGAAACGGAAGCGTCCAATGCGACGCATGCGCACACCCCTTGCGCCCAACCACACTGTTGGTTTTCTCGCGTCGCGGCTCACATTATTTGAAGAATTTAAGGTAACGCGGTAAACTCTCAGGAGAGCCACTCTTATGTTTTCCTTTTTCGCTCTTTTCACAACTTGGATCAATGTTTAAAGGAAGGAACTTGTGCCTCGAAGAATAAATTCTTTCTTTTAAGAGTAGAGCCAATTTTAGAAAAGTTTAAATTCTCTGCAGCAGCTAATAGGATGTCACAAAGGGTTTGCCCTCCATAAAAGTGACAAGAGAAAAAAACAACGGAAGTGTATTCCTACATCATCAATCATTTGAGTGAGAAAATCTGAAAACGTCAGTTCTGGATATCGGTTACTGGCGAAAGCATGTCCACTTAGTACTGGTTAACCGCTCAGGAGGTCTAAGCCTGCCCAGGAATAGTTGGGTTAGGTTAGCTGACCGTCCCGAAATGACCATAGCTTTTTTGCGTGGACGTAAAGCAACACATCAGTCAATCAATCTGGAAAAACACATGTCATGTTACCATGTTATATACAGCTGACTATCTTCACCTCGGACACTGATATCTTAATGTACCATCTTACATCAGGGCAGATTTCACATTTTCTTTACAGTGTCAACTTCTGTGATTTAAGGTAACTACTGATATCGCAAAGTAAATTTTCTCGGACCAGAAAAATTACTTTGAGGCATCGCTAGTTTCAGAAGAACTTAAAATCTGACATATTGAGAGATTACTGTATCCCAAAGGACGATGCCTACCCACATTGTGCGCCCTTGCAAACAAGCAGGGAGGATTAATTTTCACAACAGCGAAATTCCAAAGCGTCTTTGAGGTTCAGCCTTGCTGTTTGGTCAATCCTTCCAAAGTTATTAAAGAAAGGTCAAACCTTAAAGTCCTGTTGCTATGCTAATAAAACTATGACGTCACCAACTTCTGCAATGGAATTTATCCCATATGGTAACATGAAATCCGTGTATGAAATCTGAAGTTTTATATATACTTTTGTTTTCTCTCAGATTAATAAAGATTTACTGAAAAACCTGCATATGTCTCCATCATTTTTAAAGGAACGTATTTCTCAATCCTTATTCCTCTTATAGGCTAGCGTGACGCCGACCAGTAAAGAAGAGGGGGGTGAAACTAAAAATGGTATAGTTGTTCTCCCTTAAAGTGTACCCATTCGGCGTGAGGTATTGTCTCAAGTATTTCCTTAGGCAACTATTGGGTTTCGGATTAATAGGCAGCAAACCAGGCCCCGAGGTTATAAAACTTTTTTCATGCTCAACTCAGCTGAGCATGAAATTTTACTTGCTGATAAATAGCAAATTACTGATAAGCACTGTTGTTTTCTTGCTCAGTTGAGCTGAGCATGAAATTTTCTCTGCTTATAAATATAAAAATGGCAACATTAGTTGGCATTTTAATATTTATCAGCAGAGTAAATTTCATGCTCAGCTGAGTTGAGCATGAAAAAAGTTTTATAACCTCGGGGCTGTTCATACTACATCACCCATAAGTATTTATAGCTACGTCTTCGATGTCTTATAAAGGTGACAATTTGCATCTTTTTAGTAGATGTTAAAGATTCTAAAATATGCTATCAATTAATTAGTACATGTATAACTGTGTTGAAAAAAACAACATCATTAGTGCCTCGTTCAATTTCACCCTCATCCCTCTGAGATGATGTAAAACCTATTCCTGTCAATTTTTCCTTCAACCCTCTCCTCATTTCATGTCTTATAAATCCAATGACAGTTCCTTCGAAGATTGTCTTGACTCGGTCTGCTGACAGCGAGGCGTGCCAATATCGTTCTTGCCTGTTGCAATGGGCCAGCAATTATGAGGACCTCAGGTCCCCAGAGTTACATGTACTATTCCATTTGAGGATCCTCGTATAACCCTCATAGTTGATGTATTTTCGGTAAGCCATGCTCAAAAGGATCCTTCTGTTGCATCTCATTTATAAGGCTTGAATGTGTCTGTCTCCAACTTGACATAAAAGTTCCGGATCTGGAATTTCATTCCACGTAACGGAAGATAGATAGTAGAAAATGGGTGCATGTTTTAAGCTGAACCAGATTTCTCAGTTCTTTTCATAGTGGACGGCGGATTTGTCTATGATTTACGGGTTAGAACCTCTGTTCTACAGTCTGCCACTGACAACGCCGTCATCCTGGGAAGTATGAACTACGTTTCGATCGATTTTGGCATTATGATTTTCAATTCATCAAAAAAAAAAACAAAAAAATCTGGTCCTTCTTTGTCACCAGTACGGTCATCAAATGATTGTTTTTTTTCCTCAAAAGGTCTGGCACAATTCTACACTTCCATTGCTGCTCTACGGCTCAATGGCAGATCATTGTAAATGTTACTAATGAGGCTTCACTAGCCAAAAATAGCTTATATGGCTACTGTTAACAAGTACAAAGTAGTATCTGAAAATATATACGTTAATAATATCTTCTTACTTCTACCCTACGAAACGCTTGTATTGCCTTAAAATTTCTGACGAGTGGTTTTCAATCTGGTATTTAAGCAGAGAAGATATATAAATTGATATTTTTCATTCATAGCTATACTTATCTTTTTGATCGGTGACAAATGTAATGAACCAGTTGACAGAACTTATCTACTTATACTTCAGTAATAGTGCGACTAATAGCTCATTTTCATTGTTTAAATTAATCAAAACTTGACAACCCTTCGATATTGTCTTGTCTTTAGTATGTAGGGGAGAGGGCAAGCCCCACGCTGAGCTGAGGAAGCCAAGATTCACAGCATAACGACACCCTACTGCGGAAATACCTATTCCGTTGGCCACCGCGTTGCTGTAAAAAGTTACTACTAAAATAACACATACTTGATTAATGAGTTTTGTCTGACTTAACTTATCGGAGTCGTGGGCACTGGCTTAGTAAGTTTCCTCTGGGTATGTTTATTAAAAAGAAAATTAGGTTAAAACTTTATAGAAATACATGACAAAGGACACGTCAACAGACTGCATAATGTGAACGACCCTTGGTTTTCGACAAGATTTTCTCATCAAGTCCAAAAAGATCAAGCCAATAATCTGGTCTAATTATAACGCCTATAATATCATTACATTTAACTTGTACTTTTTAAAGATGTTAAGCAAACCATTCCTGAGTGAGTCTGTATAACCAAAGCCATCGCATGTAAACTCTTTCATGCAACGGCTTCATCAATCGTCTGTTGCTTTCCCGATTGAATCAACATTAAACCAATGTTGATTCAACGTTGTGTGCCGAGTGGCGTAATTGGTGTGATGGCGGTCTTTGCTGAATGCTCCCTACCTAAAAGAGTCGACGCATCATACATCTATTTTCTGACTCCCTTGTCTGTTGTCTGTGTCCAGGCATTGGACTTGTGCGGCTGCATTACGGTAGTGCTAATTCTTAAATTCTTGAAGTGTAGAAATGGTGGCTCGGGGGGGGGGGGGACGCCAGCGTCTGCGAGTTAATACGTAGGCGTGCGCCTCTGGCTGCTCTTTTTCTCGGATTGCGTCAATGAATGTGCCTCGGAGAAGGATGACAGTTGCTTGCATAGAACTGCCCAACCCCATTTTCTCTCAAACTTGACTGCACTGAATAATTTAAATACAGAAATGCATATTAAATTCTGACGAACTAAACCCTTTGTTGACTAGTTGACTTGTCCATCTTCATCATTTGGGAGAGTCTGCTTCTAATTTTAGGGGTTCCTGGCGGATTTGTTTTTTTATTGAATTTTTCATAGCAATTTCTGTAAGCAAACCGTGAAGACACTGATTAGAGACTGCGTTCTTCGGCTTCTGAACTGGGTCTGTACTGTTTGCATACATGTATGTCCCGAAAACGAGTTTCCAGTTTTAATAGGGTTAATTTGATATTTAGAAGTGCTTCGACATCCATGGAAATTTAAAGAGTAACTACACTTCAGGAACTGACTGAATCAGATCCCAAACCCTATCCCCAACATCAAAGGGAAAGATTGACAAATACATCCAAACAAACAATAAATAACAAGTGATAAGCCGAGTCAGCAGCTCTTTCCCAAATAGGTGGCAACTCAGCTATCTTTACTGAACTAAATAGTTTAGACCAACTGAAGAGTTACAACAGACTAAGCAAATTATACGAAAAACGTTTAACAACTATTTTTACCTATTTTCTATTTTCATTATAGAAGGGTTAAAATGAGAACACAATAAATTAAACAGCACCGAACATAAAATAAATGCAACCGCAACGAAAGTACTGCCTTGTGAGGGTCAGTAATAACTACATGGAAACATACAGAAGGTCCAAAAAAGTGTTTCCATCGGTAGCAAAGGCGGAACATCTCGACTGATTCCATAAAGATTAAGCCAGGTGATAATGATCCTGAGTGATGATAGAATTCATTTAATGAAAGGGCTTTTGGAATAAAAAAAGGGCTACATGTATAGTCAACTCTGTCTTAAAGGCCACCTTTATTAAGCAAAAACACTATCTCAAGGGACCAAAATGTATTATCTCAAAGTAGCATTTCCAGAGTTGACTGACCTGACTAAGCAACACCTGCCTTAAGCAAACAGTTTTAGCCTTTCTCTTAAGCGCTTGTTGAAGACAGGGTTTGACCGTACATGCTACTCACAAAAACATTCGCATGAAACAGTACCTGGATAATACGGAAGCCGATAGGAACATTTTGTCTTTTGACTTAGGCCTCAAGAATTCGAAGTCACAGGATGATATGACATCAACAGTGTATCGCCTCTGTATTTAGTAATGTAGTTCAGTACATTTATTTGTACACGCATATTTTAAATACTTCAGATTATTTTAAAATACTGAAATGTTCTGTACAAACTATGTTACATCATTCACCAAAGATTTCCACCTAAGTAATTAAAATCAAAACCATAACGGGTCATTTCTGATCTTCTCTATCATATACAGTTAAATTTCATTCATAAAATAATCTGTACAGTTTGTACCAGCTTGTTGATTCACACTAGATCTTACCAATTGTTATTGACATCAAAATGTGCGTGTTTCACTGCTATAATTTTATATTCTTTATTCCTACACGATTTGATACGATTAATAGTGATCGCGTGTGAGAAGTCACCCTTGAACTAGGGGTTGACAAGAAGACTACCCGCAAATTTGCGAAGATGTTTCAAGATATTTGAGCCGCGACGCGAGAAAATCAACAATGTGGTTATGCGCCCAGCGCAGACTCAGATCAGCCTGGGCATCCGCCCAGTCTGATCAGAGTCTTCACTGTCCGCATAGAGGTAGCTTAGACCCTTATCTACCCTTTGAGCACTTTTCGAAGAGTCTGGTCAAAAAGGACGAATGCCCAGTCTGATCTGAGTCTGCGCTGGGCGTACAACCACATTGTTGGTTTTCTCGTGTCGCGGCTCATATTTGATTCAACTTAATCGTTTATGATATCATCAGTTGTATGAATGAATTTCTTCACTTCGTCTGACTGTAGGCACCAAATTTCTTTAATCCCACCAAATGTACAGACAGCCGAAGCACCCCTGGATGCTGTCAAAACTGGTAATAAGTCACGTAAAGATATTGTTATGATTTAAATTTGACGGCTGATCAAGATAATCTTTAACCAATTAATTGATATTTTTGGCAAAGTTCTAACTCAATGCATTTTCTTGCATTATGCATAGTCTGTGTTTATTCCGTCATGGATAAGATATAGGTTAGGGTAACAAGTCGATTTTTATTTTGTAAGTGCACACAGTGCTTATTGACTAACAATACGCACTAACTTAAACAATGACGAGCAGTTGCTGCAATAAAGTACCGTATTTATCCAAATAAACGCCCCTGTTCTAATAAACAACCCCGCCCCCTGCCTCTATTTTTTGAAAACACTGTTATATTAACTTTTATGAATTCCTGTTTTCTTCTCGTGATAAGGTAGTTCTTTAAAATGGGTCTACTCTTAAAGGAAAGAATTTACTCCTACAGGAGCAAAGTCTTTCTATAAAGAGTAGACCCCCCCCCCCCCCCCCCCCCACACACACACAACTAATGAGAAGAAAGACAAAATAGTAGAGTTACATACCCATTCACCTAAATACAGTTCAAAAGAGGTATCTAAGCAGTGGCGGACTCATTACACTCTAGGCTCTAGAACTTCTAGGGTCTAGAAGGTTTAGGTTACCCCAGCCTCCTCCCCCTTTTGTAAGATGCAACGCCCCGGGCGTTTAATAGGATTACATGTAACACGGTAATTGAGCCATCAGACAAAAGGGATGTTTTATAATGAACGGTCATGCAGCCCTGCAAGTCTCTATGCTGTTAAATCATGCACTACTATTCATTTGAGACTAAAAGTGGACAATGCCAAAATTATTCTCTATTAATGGGTCACATAAGAAAACAATTTTCATCATATTCTGTGTTGTTTTATACGTTTTTAACCGGTAGATCGCTTCTTCTTGTTTTGCATTGTGTCTAAGAGTGAGGTACACGCAATGAATTATCAAAGTGTGCCATAATGAAAGCCGAGTCTTGGAAAGCAATGAAACCCTTCTCTGATCATGCTGATCATTCGCTAAAATACCCACGTGGTGTGTGACTCCTGGTCAGAGAATCAGAGCGGAATAGGAAAGATGACCCATTAACTGACCGCACACCCACATAATTGGGAAAAAAAGAAAAATCAGTTTTATCATTTAAGCTTAGCTTTTCATATATTTTTAATGCATTTTAAGTATTGCATTCAAATGTAATTGTAAGCAGTGTGATCTCAAATTAGTATTTATTTTATTCTTCAAATTCGCCAAATTGAGAAGATTATCAGGTTTTATGTTCGCTTTCCTTAACGTGTCGAATTAGGGTGGGAAACAATGTCGGAAACAGATTTTCCAATTACAGAAATTCTGCATTAAGTACAAAGTAAGTGTTCGAGGGGTGGGGGAGGGAGGCGTGGGGCGTGGGGGCTGGAGGACTAGTCTTTAGTCGGAACTTAAATTAAGTTAAATGTGCATGTACGTAGCGATAGAGTAAGCAGGCTGCTTGGTTGGTCGGTCGGTTGTTTTGGATTTAACGACTCTTGGAGACAGTATTTCAGTCTGTATCGAGCCGTCTCCCAGAGAGAGGGAGAAAGAAAAGAGATATGATAGGCTAGAAAACAAATGTCCAAACAACCCCGACCTGCACTTACTGCAAGCACAGTAGGCCCTACTATTATCCAAATTTGTATGATGCCCCGGCAACGAAAGTCACCCACCACCATCGCGCGATCGCAAGCAAGCTTTCTCTCTAAAAGATTAGAACCTGTTTCAGAGCTACAACACTGCAGGATCCTGCATGTTCGTTATCCTTCTAGGGCTGGCGACAAGAATTGCGCCCATTGCTGCCTGGTAATTACGCTATGGGTAGGCTGTACTCCCTGGCTTGTGTTACAGGAAAGAAAACTAAAATGTCACCCTATTTATAGCCTAATATTAGATACATAGACATGGTCTCAAAATGGAATTGTGATCAGGTGCTCGCGAGTAGTAAGTGTCATTTATAGTACAATCGCCATGTCTGGTTTATCTGACGGACTAGCAAATGAAAGTAAAAGGTTATACTGTGTTTCGGCCGTGGCAATCCAGTTGAAAATAAGATAAGAAACGGACACATTAATTGTTGGAATCAACGAGGTCATTGTGTTTCTACTGTAATAAATGAACTTATAAGCTGACACAAGCTTCACTCTGTGATAACCCTGAGACTAAAATTTACTGGTGTTTAGCTCAAATTACATGTATTATGCAGTTAAACCCTTATGTAACGGTATTCCATGTATTCTTGCGTCCCCAAAACATGCAAGGGCAAACAGTACAGGTGCAGATCAAGCGCCGCAAAACTCGGCCTCTTATCAAAGCCTGCACTTAGTGCATAAAATTTTACAGCACTCTGTATAAAAAAAGAAAAACTCAAAATACGCCTGACACCCCTAAAAAGATGAATGGACTCGTATGACTTAAAGGGACAGAAGAGTCTACTGAGCATAAACGATTTGAGCCGCGACACGAGAAAACCAACAATGTGGTTGTGCGCCCAGCCCGGACTCCGATCAACATGGGAATCTGCCCAGTCAGATCAGACTCTTCGCTAAGCGCTTAAAAGGTAGCTAAGGGTGTCAGCTACCTTCATGCGGACAGCGAAGACTCTGATCAGACTGGGCGGATGCCCAGGCTGATCTGAGTCTGCGCTTGGCACACGGCCACTTTGTTGGTTTTCTCCTGTCGCGGCTCATTTACTTGCACCTTCCCAATTAATTTTAATGCATTTATCTTCTGAATGGCAATCAGAGTTCAGTTGTTTAAACTTTCGAAGGATTTAATAAACCTAATGCCAGCATTTTTATGTGTTTTACGGTCGTTTCAAGACTATTTCAGTTTTATCGAGCGATTGGTCAGCAGAGGTAGGTAAAAACCGGACCTCCAGGATAAAAACTATCTGATATTTAGGCAGAACATGACTTTCTCACTTGTGTACCGAGCAAGGCTCAAACAAACGGCGATGAGAGACAGAATATTTAAGCGTCAGCTCTTACAACTAGGCCACGGAGGCCTATAAAATATTTGCAGACTTGCACTATAATCACTGTATGAGTCCGTCCGTCCGTTATCAGTTAGCGAAAACGCTTATAACTCTTGAACCGCATTTTATATTTTGATAAAATTTTGCAAACTTATACATGTCAACATTATCTAACGACTCGCTTGCATAACCGTCTTTTTTGATGGACGAGGCTTTGCTGAGCAGAAGTTGGAAATTTACGGTGAAGTAGTGAAAATGCTCATAACTCTTGAACCCCGTGGTATATATGGTTCAAATTTTGTATACTTATGTATTTTAACATTGTCCAGCCACCGGCATGCAAAACGGTGACGAAAGTCTAGGCAGTATTGCACGACCCACAGGTGTGCACTTTAATCGCTGTGCAAGTCCATCAGTATGTTTGAACTTCCGCTGTAGTCATTGAGTGAAATTGCTCATAGCTCTTAACCACATGGTATAGTTTGATAAAAATATGCATCATTCTACAAGAAATGACCAATTTCATTTCCATACATTCCTTCTGACACCAGAAACTGATTATTCTACATTCACCATGGTTGTGCACATTACCATCAGTTGATTTAACATTATAAATGCACGGAAGGTTCTGTGCAGAAAAAAAAAAAAAAAAAAAAAAACAGTCGCAAAGAGCATCTCACTTTGTTTAATTTTCAGCAAAGTAAAGACATTAATGGGTGTACATGTATTTGGGTGCATATAACGATGCTTTCAACTCTTCCTCTACAGAATTATATTTCGTTGTATCCGATACATGAACCAGAATCAGAAGAAACAAAATGATGAAGTTGGTTACGATTGATCGACATGTACAAAAAATAAAAACGTTAATTGCAGGATACTGTGGGAGGTTTCAATGCTGAGTGCAAATTCAAAAATAAACTGCAAACTTGCAATTAACAAGTTCACTTCAGATAATCGAATTTTTTTTTAAAGTTTCAGCATAATCAGGAATCATTTACGAAAAAAGAAAGAAATTGCATAATTAAGAAACAAACGAAAAAAGCAAAAAAAAAAAAAAAATGATAACAAAATGTTGATTTGATCCTCATTAGGAGACGGTGATTTGCAAACTTATCACACCGTGGCTAAATGTAACAACAGAATTTTGTTGGTTGATCGAGCAAAATCGTCTCAAGTTGCCGATATGCTGGTTATACATCATGCTATAAAAAAGAGCCATCACAACAGGTTGACGGCAAATCCCTCGACCGACGTCGGCATTTGGCATAAGTTAAAAAAAAGAAAAAAAAAAACAAAAAAAAAAAAACACGCAATCAAGACCTATGCATGTAAGACCTGTCAACATCTGGCAGCAAAAACGCGTTACCTATACGGTGTCAATTCGTTAACTCTATACTACCTGTAAATTTTAGCCCTTGACCATGCTGCAGTCTGCATGTTGAGTGGTTAACCCAACCATGGTTTATAGCTTTGCTTCGGCCTTTTTAATTGCACTCCGGTTGGTCTGGCATCAGACTCAATAATGCGCCCGATATAAAGCTATTTAGTTTACTTGGTTTGGGCCGGAGCTTACCCTGGCTGTTGCTTGATTATTCGGGGTTCATTTGATGGTTTTCTTTTCCTTTGGTATGTCAGTGGTGTTGTTTGACACCCCAGGGATCTCAAGGTGTCGCAATGTATTTGATTTATCATAGGTCTTATCCGTAATTTGTTTGTTTCATGTTACATTGATGGGTTAGGAAACCTTCACTTCAGCTCACTAAATGTTTCGAACCACCACAGAAGCAGAGGGCGAGATCTGGGTCCAGTATAACCCGTGAACCCCCCCC
Source organism: Ctena decussata (assembly GCA_963989385.1). Taxonomy (NCBI): domain Eukaryota; kingdom Metazoa; phylum Mollusca; class Bivalvia; order Lucinida; family Lucinidae; genus Ctena; species Ctena decussata. Next base: position 18,348,540 of record OZ022504.1, read on the forward strand.
CCCCCCCCCCTCCTCCGCCACACCCATTATTTTGTTACTGACCGTTCGAAGGCGGTACTTCTGCTGTGGCTCCTCAGTACATGTATAACATGGTGTTTTGTCCGCTTGTCTATGGTCTCTAGCAGTCTGGTCACCTGAAAGGAGCCCGTTATGCTTCTTGTTCTGTTTTGTTTTGTTTTGTAATATAAAATACAAAAAGGGTAAAAGAGAAAAAAACACAAAAAAAACTTATGTCATATTTTTGTGTGTGTGCTTTCCCATTTCGTTTTGTGAGTGGGGTTGTGGGATTTAAGTGTACTAATTCCTGATTATGCCTATAATTTTACTGTTCCTAAATGCATTGTTCATTTTGCACCAGATTAATATTAGCAGAGATAAGGCACTTATTAACGGGCATACAGTCTCAATATTTGGGCATTCTGTAAGGGCCAAAAGTTTCCGTCACCTGATAAGCGTTGCGGCATATTTCATCAATAAATTTCAAAGAGAATTATGCCACCTTCTAAGAGCCAATTATTTGATCAACGCATTTAGTTGTGCTTGAATCAGGTTCTGTACTCCCCGAGTATTTTTGTCTATTTTGGCTATACATTTATTCTGAAACTGAATAGTTTGTGTCGCATTTCCAACGCCGGATGACGCTTGGCCTATGGCCTTTAATTCCTCAGGGTTGTATAACTGAGCCGCGACAAAACCAACAAAGTGGTTTGTTCCCCCAGCGAAGACTCAGAACAGCCTAGGCATCCGCCCAGGCTGATTAGAGTCTTCGTTGTGCACTGAAAGAGTAGGTAAGGGTCTACGCTGCTTCAATGCCGACAGCGATGCCTCTGATCAGACGGGCGGATGCCAAGGCTGATCTTAGCCTTCGATGGGCGCATATGCTACTTTAGGCACAGAAGTTAGCTCGCATACTAACCGATTTGCATGGTGAAACTTAGTAAATGGTCTACGGGAACAAACTCCCGTTAAATATATCGATTTGTTTACATGGAGCTATCTGTCCTTTTATCTACAAAGGACGAAAATGACAAAACAAAACTGAAGGGAAAAGATACATTCGCGGCCAAATCAGGAAAATAGCAGAAATCATCACTGTGACAAGCAGGAATAGTTTAATAGAATTCGAACCTGACTGTGCATATTGTCCATCAGACTAACCTGCAACATTAGCTGAACGGCCTTGAAATCTGGTAGACTACTTCTTGATTTAGTAGTTTTGCTGTAGGTGGGATGTAGACTTGTGAGTTTGGTTGGAAATTATACATGTATGAGTATGGATGCACAGGATACAGGCCAGAGAATGTGAGTTGTAGTGCCCAGATTGCGGTCTGGTGTAAAAAAACATACGAAGTGAGGGCGTAAAAAGAGAAGGTGCTGGGCGATGTGAGTGTAGGCAATAGTGTAGGGCAGTTAGTGTGGATACCCTAATGAGCCCAGGCATTGGGACACCTAAATTCCATTTGTCTTCCATTTAAAATAAATAGAACGTTACTAGTTTTAGGTGTCCCATTGCGTAAACACATTGGGACAGTTTAAGGATATGTATGGGAAAGGCGGTGAGTTTGGAATGATGTATGAGTTTGGAATGGTGTATTTCAGACAGACATTCATATACTATAACAAATAAGATTGATCTTACACAAATGCTAAAACCAGCCTGGGCGTTTGTCCAGACTGATTATGTTCTACACATTTTCACATTTTAGGTATACCAGAGTTTCCCAACTGTGTATGCTGAAAGAGTAGACTCTGATCAGACCGCGCAGTTCAAACATTCCGTAAGGTATCTGTTCATGCGACGCCAGTAATTTCTGATTGAAAATGGGCAAGGGGGAGAAATAGCTGCACAATTAAGTATGTGTGAAACCAAGTGATTCTCTCCTCTTTGAGCTGCATCTACGTACAGTTATTCAGTGGATAGCGTCATGTAATAAAAATCGTATGACCACACGTGTAATAACACTTTGGCGCGTACACGTAACGTCATTGGAAACGTCCATGTAAACAAGGCGTTGTCTTATTGAAATAATGTTCATTTTTAAGGCGATAAACTCCCATTTTAAAGGGTCATATGATAAACAGAATCTTACACTCGTGGTCATTTCATCTGAGATTTATGAAACTCGCCGAAGGCTCGTTTCATAAATTTCATATGAAATGACCACGAGTGTAAGATCCTCTATGTATAGAAGGTCTATAAAATCATTAAATCTAAAGAGTCTGTAAATATAGAGACTTTCCTGAAATTTAATGATAATTAAGTCTGTAAATTTACAGACTAGGGCATATAAATTCCGGAAAATGGTGCTTAACATAAAAATCGTACTTCGATATTTGTTATAGTGTACATAGTGAGTGGAATAACATGAACAGTGAGCATCAAGTGATTTTTATGTCGACCCTGTGAGCAACACATCTGAAAATCTAGTCCTGTCTTCAACATAGAATTACATTCCATTCTGTTCGGTCGGGTTGTTATTAGAATGAATAAAAAAGTGCGAATTACTGTTTTGACGCTAAATCAAAATTGTCTTGTCCATGCCGATTTCTCAGAAATTAAACTGTGCCGCGACACGAGAAAACCAACAATGTGGTTGTGCGCCCAGCTCAGACTCAGATCAGCCTGGGCATCGGCCCTGTCTGATCAGAGTCCTCGCTGTCCGCATGGAGCCAGCGTAGACCCTTAGCTACCCTTGAAGCGCACAGCGAAGAGTCTGATCAGACTGGGCGGATGCCCAGGCTGATCTGAGTCTGCGCTGGGTGCACAACCACATTGTTGGTTTTGTCGTGTCGCGACTCAACTATGCCTACATCTTATTTAGCAGCACTTACTACTGGACGAATCACCTTTGGAACGAAACGTCCTAGTGAATGATATTCTTTGGACGTATTACCGGTAGACAATTCTCACAGTATCCGAACTGACTGTACCATACGCCGGATATATCTGGTGTGTATACCGAGATGACACAATTTCGCTTATAACGTGTAGTCGAAAATCGGTGTGTTTGGACTTTTAATCAAGCATATACTGCGTAATTCTTAGTTGTTCTGCTTGGATAATACCAGAGAGGTAGGTTTATATTTATGTTTTCTTCGCTAAAATATTTTATTGCCTTGAATGATAATAAACTCCCTGCCGCTACAGGAATTTTATCCCGCACAGACAAATGCAACGCGAGCCTGTGGTGAGAAAAACACAGTTATTATCCTGTTATTTAAACAAACAGACTTTAGATTGCTTGCGCCTTCGGATTCTTAAAAGACTTTTATCAGATGTATGTGAAAAAGGTTGAAAATTTTGTTCAAATCAAGCCCTTCGGGAAGTAAACACTGAACGCCTTACTACCGATCTAGTGTACGCCTTGCTAAGAGTATACGATGGAGTAACTGTACGCCTAACTACAGATGAGATATGTTGCCCTTGTAAATTTACAAAGCAATGAAGGCCCTGATTAGATGCCTAATTGCCTCATACTTTTATTTTGTTAATGCACTTTCTTAACAAACTTGATAACTGCCTTTTTAAGGAGTTATGTACCAAAGTGTGTTCAGAGTATTTTTTTATTATTATTGCTGTAAAATAAAAGAATATAAAACAATTCAGGTTGGATTCTTTCCTTCGTAAACATTTCAACTGACATCTTCTCTGCCCCGAACGAGTACTCGGGTACCCTATTTCGGTTTAGGACCAGCTCTTAGTCTTTCAGATGTAAACAAGTTTCATGGCTCTCTATAGCCCTTACACTTCTTGAGAAATGAACCGAAACGCGTCAAATCTACCAAAAATTGAAAAATCGGTGAATTGTAAAAACTTGTTCAACACTCAGTACTATTGTTAGTTTTGAGTTTTATTCCTGTAGATATATGCATGGCCCAAGTTTCATGGCTTAACCCCTTATCGTTGTTGAAAAACGGACCTAAATGCGAAACTCGACAAAAATGCAAAATCTGTGAACCATAAAGTGTACGTCATGACTCATAGTTTGATGATAACTTTAAGCTTTACTCTCCCAAATGAATATATGGCACAAGTTTCATGGTTCTAGCCCTCATAGTTCTCGAGAAACTGAGCTAAATGCATAAACACAACAAACGTTTACGTTGACGACGCCGCCGACGACGACACGGAAAAGCAATACAGAATTATGTGTCGCCTCTCCTGCGCAGGCGAGACAGCTAATTTAAGCGCCACCCCTGCCCCCATTAATCTGTTACTGACCGTTCCAAGGCGTAGCTTCTGTTGTGTTTCTTCAATTTTAGATCTGGTAACCTGTATAGATGGCTTTTTAGCTTACTGTTTTGTTTTGTAACTTAAAATAGAAAATAGCTAACAACAGAAGTTACTGGTGTTTTTAGTTATGGTACCTGAGTAACTACCTGTCAGGAAAACAGCTATTCATTCGATATACCGTGCGTGAACTTTTGTCAGTTTGTGTATGCACGCTATTTATGCAAAACGTAAACGAAAGTATATGTTAAGAGACATTGCGGGAAACTGCGCGTGACAGGTAAACATCATTTTTCGAAAAAAAAAATCTTAAATACATTTACAGTTACTAAATATTTTACAGATCTGTTTCTAAAATGATATTTGGCATATATCCTTCTATCCAGAAACGTTTAGACACTGACGATGCACTTACCATATTATGCCTGCGAACTGTGAAACATGGCTTTTTAAGTCATGTAATGTATGAAGTTGAAATCTGATTTTACCGTGGTTGTAAAAGCTCACCAAGTAGGTCAATAGTATCTACAGAGCTCAAACGTTTCTAGGTATAATATTACATGCCCATTATCGGTGTAAAAAGATCCGTGTAAAATATTTTGACTGCAGATATATTTCAGAAAAAAATGTTAGAAAAAAAGGTGTTCATCTGTCACACGCAGTTTCCCACAATGTCTCGTAATTAATACTTTCGTCTACGTAAATTTGCCAACATACCGTGGTATACATTTCTTGCCATTTTAGTTTTTGGGCGGTATGTTGGATCTGAGTGAAATAAAACTTGATCATAGTCTCTTTTTTACTTCCAAAGCAAATAGAGCGCGCGTGTGTGTCTTATATAAATTGCAATCATATTGCCATATCATTTTCTTTATATTACAATATGGAGATTTCTACATTTTGGTACCTTTCTCATACACACGTCTGCTGAAGACAGATACTTATTATTGGATCTAAACATATATTTAGTGGGCATGCTATAAATTCTATGGTACCCGCGAATAATTGGAACTCGGTTAGCCGGTTACAAAATTTTTACACGTCCCAGTCCTACTCTAAAGCCACAAGACCCATAAAAATCCTAGTTTCATACGGACTTTCCATAGGTCTAGGGAACAAATTTCGTCCATGGGATCTGGGTTACATGACCAACATGGCCACCAGGCTCAATTTGTTAAGAGCCCTATGAAATCTTTTTTACAAAAAAAATAAATAAATAAAAGCTAATGACCTTGTTTTAATTCTTCAAGCTTACATATGGGAAATTGCTTGAATATTAGATACTTAGAAACTTTCTGCAGTATCTAAAGCCGTTTGCAAAATTTGTGTTTATTTAAGATCAAGCCATTATTATGTCCCCCCCCACCACCCCCATCAAAGGTGAGGGGGGGGCATATTGTTTTCAGTGCGGTTCCCGGTGCGTCGGCGTCGGCGTCCCACTCTTGTTTGCGCGATGTCTCTTGAACCAATCGATGGAATTTCACCAAAGATGCATGGATATATCATTGAGACAAGGTTAAGAGCTGATTAGATGTTGGTGACCTTGACCTTATTTTCAAGGTCACAGGAGGACATAAATGGCGTGAAAATTTCTGGTATGCACAATATCTCCGGAACCAATGGGTGCAATTTCACCAAACTTGCATGGATATATCATTGGGACAAGTTTAAGAGCTGATTATATTTTGGTGACCTTGACCTCATTTTCAAGGTCACTGCAGGACTTAGCTGACAATTTCTCGTACCTACGATATCTATTGAACCAATGGATGGAATTTCACCAAACTTGCACAGATGCATCATTGGGACAGGTTTAAGAGCTGAGAAGATTTTGGTGACCTTGACTTTATTTTCAAGGTCACTGAAGGACCTAGATGACAATTTCTTTCAAGATCACTGAAGGACCTAGATGACAATTTCTTGTAACCACTATATCTCTTGAATCAATGGAATGGAATTTCACCAAACTTGCATAGATACATCATTCGGACAAGCTTAAGAGCTGAGAAGATTTTGGTGACCTTGACCTTATCTTTAAGGTCACTGGAGGACTTAGATGACAATTTCTTGTACCCATGATATCTCTTGAACCAATGGATAGAATTTCACCAAACTTGCATGGATGCATCATTGGGACAGGTTAAAGAGCCTATTAGATTTTGGTGACCTATACCTCATTTGCAAGGTCACTGGAGGGCTTAGATGACAATTTCTTGTACCCACTATATCTCTTGAACCAATGGATGGAATTTCACCAAACTTGCATGGATACATCATTGGCACAAGTGCTGAATACATTTTAGTGACTTGGCCTCATTTTCAAGGTCACTGGCGGACTTAGATGACAATTTCTCGTACTCACTATATCTCCTGAACCAGTGGATGGAATTTCACCAAACTTATATGGATACATCATTGGGTCAACTTTAAGAGCTGATTAGATTTTGGTGACCTATAGCTCATTTGCAAGGACATAGTCATCTATGTAGGATATCTTTAGAACCAGTGGATGGATTTTCTCCAAACTTGCCTTGTATTTTAATTGCACAGGTTTTATTCATCGGGGGGGGGGGGGGGGGGGGATTGGAAATGGGCTGATGGGGGACATCAGTTTTTCTCTGAGAAACATTTCTAGTTTGGCCTATGTCCAAGGTAACTGAAAGTCAGACTTCCAAACATCTTTTCCTGGAAAACAACTTGCCGTATCTTGCTTAATATTTTAGCGCTTCTTTTGCATGGCGGAACATAAATTTGCTGAAATGGCCTAAATCATATTAACGAAACAGCGACTATGATCAGGTCCACAAGAAAAGGATCGACATGGACACGGTTTAGTAGTATCAGTAAATGCCGAATATTTCAGTTCAGTTCAGTTCAATTCTCTTATCGACGTTACCCAAGCGGCTCAACGGTACGTAACACACTTGGCGCCGTGTGTCCGTCCAATGCCGAACATTTCTAAACACAGGTCACTCTTTTTTGGTGACCAAACTTGCTGGCTGATTGGCTAAGGGTAATTACTTGCAAGCTTACATGTACCTGAAATCTACTAGATTAAAACCAAGAACAGGTGAAGATTGGCTTGGGTTTGGTAGAGGCGCGATTCGATCACGGTGGCAATCCAATGACTACACACATTAATGTGTGCTTATCGTAGACCCAACCTTTTTGTAAAAGAGCTAATACTTGTCATTGTTGTTGTATGGATGGATTGTTGCTTAACAACTATGGTCGTGTCGGGCCGGTCAGTTAACCTAACCACACTATTCCTGGGCAGGCTTAGACCTCCTAAGCGGTTAACCAGTACTAAGTGCACATACTTTCCCCAGTAACTGACAACTGCCCTTCTTGAATCAGCGGAAGGAGAAACGAAAGTATGTGGCCAGACCAGGTTTCGAACCCTGATCCTCAGACACGAGTCCGGTGCCCTAGCGATTGCGGTACGCGGCCCGGCTGTTTGTCTTGCGATTTTACTTCCTTTATATCAGTATTTCAGTCATATCAGGAAGATGATTGGGTGATAATGAAAGGCTGTGTGCAATGGAACCTAGTTTACGATTTAAAAGATCAACGCTTATAGAAGGGCTCGAACCTGGGACCGCTACATCAGCAGGCCAGCGCTTAACCTACTGAACTACAGGGGCTCCTATATTATTGTTGTTATCATTATGACTACTATAACTGTAATTTACGTAACTAATATGTAAGACTAACCTGAATCCATTAATTTCTGTATAAGGAGCACCGGTAGCTCAGTAGGTTAAGCACTGGCTTACTGATCTAGCGGTCTCGCGTTCGAGCCCAACTGGAGGCGGGAATCTGTCCAACCGTAAACGGAGTTCCATTGCACACAACCTTTCATTATCGTACTCCCGTCATCCTTATATGACTGAAATACAGTTACAAAGGACGTAAAATTGGAATTCATTCATCCACCCTTACTGTTTCACGGGTGGGAAACTCCATAGTCAGAGCCAATGGCTCTGATAAGGAAAAGTTATGGCGGTTTTCCGGAGCACGTGTGGCTATGATTATACCGGTTGAAATTTGGACTAAGAAAAGGTAAGTTTCGCATTCGTGGTACAAATTCGTTTTTACGGCGTGGAATCTCAAGAAAAGGAGAATGTAGTTCCATGCTCAGGTCTTTTAATTTCTTTTCTGCGCTAACGTAAGTTGTCATATGTGTACGGTTTTGTCTGAATCATTTGTGTCGTGGGGTGACAGTAGGCTACTTTACAAATAGGCAGCTAACAACTGCGTTGAAATTCCGGTTGAAATGATATAAACATGAGAATTTTTGATGGTTGAACTGCGTGCACTGATGTTTATTTGGGTTTTAAGGGTCGACAAAATTAGTTGCAGTGTTTGACAGATGACTGTTTTCAAATATCGTTAAGGCGAGAAAAGGGGGGGGGTTAATAAGTGCATTAGATTTCAAGTTAATGGATGTTGTTGTCCATAGCATACATCTTGTGCTGCAATATATTTCAGTGTAATGGTTTGCCATAGCCTAGTGGCCATAGAGGAAGTAGGAATTAGAGGCCCACGGAAATAAAAGATGGAGCCCATCTCCCTCCGTTCGCTGCCTTACTAGTCCCTGATTCTAAATAGGTCCTCATTTACTGTTGGGTTGACAGAGAATTTTTCGTTCGTCGGATGGCCTTACCCAGGTTTGAACCCACGACCCTCCGGCAACCTTTTACACCATAGCCGTGTCACTCTAACCATTCGACTACGGCGCCTTTTGATTGTAGTAAAAGCGTAGTTAACAACGCTGTGAAACACTCTCATACAAATAGTATCTCGTCATTCAATTCTCGTAACGTTGGTCTCCAAGAGGCTCAGCGGAACGAATCCATGGCTGCATCTCCTGGCACCGAGTCTGTCTGTCAGCCGGGCCGCGTAGCGCAATCGGTAGGGCACCTGACTCATAAGTCAGAGGTCGTGGGTTCGAAACCCGGTCTGGCCACATACTTTCGTTTCTCCTTCCGCTGATTCAAGAAGGGCAGTTGTCAGTTACTGGCGAAAGTATGTGCACTGAGTACTGGTTAACCGCTTAGGAGGTCTAAGCCTGTCCAGGAATAGTGTGGTTAGGTTAACTGACCGTCCGGACATAACCTTAGCTGTTTACCGTGGACGTTAAGCAAGAAATCAATCAATCAATCAAAGTCTGTCTGTCTATTTGTCATTATTAAGAATTCTCTTTATTTTAAAAAGTATTGCAAAAATTTTGAACCTATGATGATGTATACATTTTAACGTGCATTATGTTCTGAATGCAGTGATGGACAAGAGAGGTAACCAAAAAAGCTTTAACTTTGGATTCTTGCAGCTTTGTTTATTTTCAGATTGATCGGTAAGCTTGTTTTACAATTTGTATATGCTGGTTTCTTATATGCATTGTAAGTGAATATGAAAGCTTTTATTTTTTAAGCTTTAAATCTTTAATTTTCGCGAATTGGGAAGGATCAGACAATCACGCTTTTTCGACCATGAAAAACTCTAATGATTATACTATTTCATGCGTCAGTAAGTATGTCAGTAAGTGTGGCTCGGAGAGGACTGCTCGTGCCTTTCGAGACCTGCCCATCACTTTTTTTCAACTTTTGGGGTTTAGCGACACTGAAGAAGTTCAATACAGAAATGCGCATCTGTCGCACTAAGTTTGGTATAGTTACGTTTATATTCAACAGGAATATCAATGGCGAAGTTAGCTGCCCCTATATTTAAATCACTTTTAGTCACCCCAAGGCACAAAACATTCAGACAAAACCGTACACCTATGACAACGGAGGAAATGAGGGACGGACGAAAAAAACGGACGCCTATATCGCACCTTGCTAAAACAGGTGCGACAATAAAGCATACCTTAAATACACTGAAATATAATGCAGTACAAGATGTATGCTATGGACAACAACATCCATTAACTTGAAATCTAATGCACTTATTAAAACCTCCTTTTTCTCGCCTTAATGATATTTGAAAACGGTCATCTGTCAAACACTCGGCCCTTAAAACCCAAATAAACATCAAGCAAACGACCCTGAACGTGATGTGGACTACAGTTTTGTTTTACAACGCTCATACAGTAAATAGCACTACTACAAGACAGTTACTTCTGTCGTAGCCGACTCTTACGAAAGAAGCCGTCCTACGTCAGAACCGGCCTATATAATCAGAGCCGCTCGACATAATCAGAGCCTCGGTTTATTTATTCTCAATTTCTCTTATTCGCTATCAGTTCTTACTTTTTGCGAATGGGGAAGGATTAGACTATCAGTGCACGCAGTTCAACCACCTAAATTCTCATGTTTATATCATTTCAACAGGAATTTCAACCCAAGCGTTACCTGCCTATCTGTAAATTAGAATTCTGTCACCCCACAGTAGTAAGGACAGTCACTTTGGACACGGATTTTCCCATGTATTTTTACATAGACTTTTGGCCTGAAAAAAACTAAGTCCGCACGGTCGCCTAGTGTAAAAATACATGGCCGTGTCCAAAGATGACAATCCATGAGTTAACTTCCTCAGGCTAGTAAGTCTCTGTTAGGCCCTTTTAAAGCCGTAGAAGTCATGTTCCTAGGCTCTCAGAGCTGTTCTTAGGACGATTCAGTGCCATTTTCCCACAAGAAATAGCCGTGGAATCATGCACGCAACTTTGCGGGACGTTGTAGGAAGTTTGTAGGATCTGTAGGAGCACACAAGAAAACTTGCGGGATCACGCGACGTCTTTGGCCAGTTGGGACGTTATGTTATAGGAAGTCTGTAGGAACTGTAGGATCCCACAAGAATTCTTTGCGAGATCACGCGACGTCTTTGGCCAGTTGTGACGTTATGTTTGTACGTTTATGACGTCAGTTATTTCTAGCCGAAGTTAAAAAGACGTAGGCCGCCATAGAAGCTGCGTTTAGTGTATTTTAAGGGAAAATAACAACATCCACATATCCACACTGAAATTGTGGAGTTAATGTGGATGATGTGGATTCGATGTGGATGTTTTGTGGATGTTGTGTGGAGTTTATGTGGATGATGTGGATTTGATGTGGATGTTTTGTGGATGTTGTGTGGAGTTAATGTGGATGATGTGGATGTTTTGTGGATGTTGTGTTGAGCTTATGTGGATGATGTGGACTTGATTTGGATGTTTTGTGGCTGATGTGGATCCACAATGTGGAGTTTCCACACGTCCACATCTACACATTTGACAGTGTGGATGATGTGGATTTGATGTGGATGTTTTGTGGATGTTGTGTGGAGTTTATGTGGATGATGTGGATGTTTTGTGGATGTTGTGTGGAGCTTATGTGGATGATGTGGACTTGATGTGGATGTTTTGTGGCTGATGTGGATCCACAATGTGGAGTTTCCACACGTCCACAAATCTCGAGTCTGCTCACAGACTTCTGGAAATCTCAGTGAGAAACAGTGACCCAACGGCTTTCTCATTATGCTCTGCGTAGTTACTTGCCCCTGTTATTAGACTCTTAGTCTAACGTATACATATAGCACTACAGTGCCTTTATACTGTAAAGTAGCAGGTTCGTGATATCAGACTCTCGGCCTCACAGGACTTGACTGTATGAAATCACAGTGTTAAAGTGACATAAGTTTACAGTATTTTCATATGCTGTACACAGTTGCATGTTTCTTAGAGGCATGGCCATGCAGTGCCCTTATACTGTACAGTAGCAGGTGTCTGTGAGCAGACTCGAGATTTAAGCTAGAACAAGGGACAGCAGAGACTAAGCGAATTGGTCGAATGTGTAGATGTGGACGTGTGGAAGTTTTCTTGTGTGCTCCTACAGATCCTACAAACTTCCTACAACGTCCCGCAAAGTTGCGTGCATGATCCCACGGCTATTTCTTATGGGAAAATGGCACTGAATCGTCCTAAGAACAGCTCTGAGAGCCTAGGAACATGACTTCTACGGCTTTAAAAGGGCCTAACAGAGACTTACTAGCCTGAGGAAGTTAACTCATGGATTGTCATCTTTGGACACGGCCATGTATTTTTACACTAGGCGACCGTGCGGACTTAGTTTTTTTCAGGCCAAAAGTCTATGTAAAAATACATGGGAAAATCCGTGTCCAAAGTGACTGTCCTTACTACTCCCCACGACACAAATGATTCAGACAAAACCGTACGCATAAGACAACTTACGTTAGCGTAGAAAAGAAGTTAAAAGACCTGAGCATTGAACTACATTCTCCTTTTTTGAGATTCCACGCCGTAAAAAAGGAATTTGTTCCACGAATGCGAAACTTACCTTTTCTTAGTCCAAATTTCAACCGGTATAATCAAAGCCGCACATGCTCCGGAAAACCGCCATAACCTTTCCTTAACAGAGCCATTGGTTCTGATTATGGAGTGTCCCACCCATGTGTGTGTGTGCAAATATTAAACGCAATCGTGCTCGTGATACATGGATTGAAAAGACTTCAGCGCGTGGAAATGTAACTGTCTCACCGGTAGCGTGGCTCGCTGCTCACAATTCCACGTACTGAGGTATCTTAAATCCATGCACTCTGCGCAGTCATCCAGGAACTACTACATCTCTAATATACGCTCAAAGAAGAGGCAGATCAGCCTGGACGGATTCACACTTATGCTATCCGAATCTAGACAAGAGCTGTCGCCTGACAGCATAGCTCGCCTGAATTGGTGCTTGCCCCTCACACAGCCGCTATGGTGGTGTGGACTGCTATGCATATAACTTCAGGCAAGCGTGTCCATAATGAAAACACATTTATAAAAAAAAGCTATCGCAGAAATGAGTCTTAAAACAAAATTAAAATAAATAAATGAAATGAAATTTCAAAGTCCATGAGCTTTAGGTAAAAAAAAACAGGGGTAGGGGGGAGGGGGCTAGGATTGTATCAAAACCCTGGACCATTATCTAACATCAGTCCAAGTATTAGTATCAACTGACTCCATCATCGTGGCACTGTGAAATTATGTCTTCATAAATATAAAACTTTAACCAAAATCTTTAAGATAAAATTCTAAGTCGATGACCTTGACTTCAAGTTCATCCACTGGGGTAAGTATAAGGTGTTTTGTGAAAACTCAGAAAGTGTCTAACATCAGTTCAAGTATAAACTAAATCTCTGCAAGGCATTATGAATCAGTAAGCAATTACAAAACTTTAATAAAGACAAAAATTTCCTTAGTCCCTGACCTTGACATCAAGGTCACTGAGCGTTATGGGGTAGTACTCTGTAGATCTAACTACAGTGCAAATATAAAAAGAATTCGTCTATGGGTTCAGGAGATATGTGTCTTTAAAAAACTTTAACTAAAACATCCAATTAATAAAAAGACAATTTTCTAAGTCCATTACCTTGACATTACGGTCACTGAGGGGGGTGGGGGTAGTACCTTCAAAAACTTTAGACCAATATCTAACTTCAGTGCAAGTATCAAAGGAATCCACCCATGGGTTAAGGAGATATTGGGCTTTATAAAACTTTAACCAAAACATCCAGTCCAAAAAAAATCCCAATTTTCTAAGTCCATGACCTTGACATCAAGGTCACTGAGTGGGGTGGGGGTGGTACCCTGTTAAACTTTAGACCAATATCTAACTACAGTGCAAGTATCAAAAGAATCCATCCATGGGTTAAGGAGATATAGGTCTTTAAAAAACTTTAACCAAAACATCCAATCTGTACGCCGACGCGGACGCGGACGCGGACGCAGACGCGGACGCCGACGCCGTGGTGACAACAATAGCTCTTCCTGAACTTTCGTTCAGGCGAGCTAAAAAAATGGGACCTAAGGTATTTGTCTAAGCGCGTAACACCCTGATCAGATTGGATTAAGTACCCAGGCTGATCTGAGTCGTCGATGGGTGCACAATAGTTTTGTATTTTCATTCGGCTTCTCATCTACAATTATTAAGTCACGTCGCTGATTGTGAAACCACATTGTTGCAAATGGTATGACGAATGTGATGTCACAAAGCAGATTTTTTTCTTATATAAAAATCATCCTTATTTTGTCATATTATGATATTCTGATATCATACAATAGACGATTTTTATCACAAAATAGATCACAATTTAGATTTTTGATAGAACAATATTATCGTGAGGAAACATTCGCGTGATTAATGACTGATATTATTATGTTACAGAATTGGTCATCTGGGTAAAGCGTACAATAACTCATCAGTAACGAATACAGTTGTCTGGACAGACAAGAGAGTAATGTGTACAGCTGTATCTGCAACTCTTCATCAGTTTGACTTGAAACTGTCAACAAAGCTTCCAAACAGTAACAATATCAAGTATATGTTCTTGTCAAAAGGTAACTCTAAATTACATTTAAACAATGCAAATTGCATAATTACTTACTTTCAGACATACAGCGACTCTTTTTTTGGCTCAACTTCGAAATTTCACACTTCGTTGGAAAGGAGTTTAATAATAAACTCATGAAATTATTTTTAGCAGAGTAATAGGATTTTATTTCTTACCTGTATAGAGTTTACCGAAGCAGAACAACTGTAAATGATGCAGTATATGCTGGATTAAACGTAAAAACAAACCGATTTCCGACTACTCGTTATAAGCGAATGTTTGTCATCTCGGAAAACACACCAGATACATCCGGCGTATGGTACAGTCAGTTCGGATACTGTGATTCTGATTCTGTCCGGACACCGATGATATTCACAGTATCCGAACTGACTGTACCCTCTTTTCCGGCTTTCATAGCGTTGAATCGAGGGTACAAAATTCGCTTGTAACCAGTAGTCGGAAATCATTATGTGTGAGATTTTATCCAGAGTCTGCTGCGTCATTTATAGTTATTCAGCTTCGAAAATGCAAAGAGGTAAGTTAAATATAATTTGCTCTTCGGTCTTTTACTTTATTACCCTGTACAATGAAAACCTCATGGCCGTCACAGAAATTTTATTCCGAGCTGCTTAATTTAACACGAGTTTGTGTCGTGCAAAACCTAGCTATCATCCTAGTATCAAAACTAACAAACTGTAGATTGATAACGCCTTCCGTTTATTTTAAGGATTTTTTACAAAACATGTAAAAAAAGGCTCAAAATGGTTTTAGAATCATGCCAAGGGCGATTTGAATACTGTACCAATTACTACCCACCCATACGGCAATAAAGTAAAAGACCGAATAGCAAATTATATTAAACTTACCTCTTTACATTTTCAAAGCTGAATAACTATAAATGACGCAGCAGGTTCCGGATAATATCTCAAAACATAATGATTTCCGACTACTGGTTATAAGCGAATGTATGTACTCTCGATTCAACGCTATGAAAACCGGAAGAGATTGTACAGTCAGTTCGGATACTGTGATATTACTTACCATAAATGCTTTCACTTACACATAGGTAGTCAAGCGGTACACCCATACAAAATGAAGTACAAAGTGAGAAAGACCAGGGAATGATTATGGATTTAAAGATGTCTTTTCCTGAACATATAATTGAGTTGCGACACGAGAAAACCAACAAAGTGGTTGTGCGCACAGGGCAGACTCCGATCAGCCTGGACATCCAGCCAGTCTAATCAGACTGTTCGCTACATGTGTAAGCCCTTATAGGGTAGCTTAGGGTCTACGCTACCGCCATGCGGACAGCGAAGACTCTGGTCAGACTGGGCGGATGCCCAGGCTGATCTGTGTCTGTGCTGGGCGCACAACCACTTTGTTTTCTCATGTCGCGGCTCAATTATCAAAAATAGTGAGTGGCAAATAGGAATTTGGGAATAATATTCAGAACTTTTTCATATCTTGACAAAACTACATTTATGTTTCATCAGCTTTAAAAATCTATAACACGGCCGCATTTGCGGTATGCGTCTAAAATATGGACTCCGTTCTTTAAAAAAGATCAAATTACAATTGAAAATGTGCAGCAGAGAGCAACTAAACTTGTCCGTTCGTTCGTCAATCTGCCATACAAAGGTTGCTTAAAATCCGTAGGCTTGCCAACATTGGAATATAGTCGAGTTAGAGCAGATGCTGTTCAAGAAATATGAATCATTATGCTTTTATATGGGGAAATGGGGAAATGCTTAAACAGTGGATTTCTCGGAAACTATTTAAGTCTTAGGTATAAGTTTTGGTATATAGGGGGGGGGGGGGGGCATTTCAGAAAGTGTAAATGATCTCAGGGTAGCCTATTGGCTGATATTTAGCAGTGGTGTTATATATCATTGGAAAGCTAAATTCAAGTGCTTTAGAATGGTATGCGTTAAAACAATTTCTAAGTCACCCATGCATGACAGCACGTGCTTATACGTCATATGAGTGTGGATACTGAAAACTATACATTTTCACTGAAAGTCTCTCGTGTTCTATCGCTATTTTCTCATTGAGAAAATGATATATTTGATGAAGAAACACGTAATACTGTCTTTTCAATGTAAATTAAGAAAATTATACAGACATCGTTTCCAGAGTCTAAATAACATGAATAAGTAACATAATAAACGAGATTGTTTGCCTGATATGTGTTTATAAATGCAAAGTTAGGTATTAATGCATTATATCAATAAAATTGCAATTTTGACTCAGTCGCATCCAATTTCCACAAATGACAGACACTTTATTACTGAAATGATTAGGTCACTATATTTTGTTACAACTGACATCATATCACTGATATAGCTAGATTACACGCGTGCAAACCCCATGCCGGAAGTTGCAAAGTAGCAGCAATTCATGTAAAATACAAAACAATAAAATGAAATTATCTTCTAATAAAAAGACACAGGCCCATTATATTTAACTTTGTTTAATGCCAAAAGTTAAAGTGACATATTCATAGAAAAATTCATATATAAAGACTTGAAAGACTTGTTATTTAATATGAAATACTGACATTGAAATATGTGAATGGGTGGGGAATCTTATGGTGA
Source organism: Ctena decussata (assembly GCA_963989385.1). Taxonomy (NCBI): domain Eukaryota; kingdom Metazoa; phylum Mollusca; class Bivalvia; order Lucinida; family Lucinidae; genus Ctena; species Ctena decussata. The sequence continues at coordinate 18,365,676 of OZ022504.1, forward strand.
AAAATCGGGTAGGCCACTGACAAAAGAGCATAAGGTGCCATAAAAGATTATTTATACCAAAAAACAAGCATGACGAATTAAATCTTATTTATTTTTTGCTTCATATCTGTCACCAAACATTCACTTTCACTTACTTTCACCTAAAAATCGAAGTTTAAACAACTTACAATTTAGCGCAGGAAGTGACGTCATCAAAAATGCGCACTGTTCCATGATTTACATATCTTCCAAGGTAAATCTTATGTGCTAGCAAGGCTGATACAATGTTTTTTATACTAAAATGTTTTCAGTATAACAGGACTGGTATAATAGGTATCAATCCAGAGCAGCTTGTATCCAGAGTTAAGAAAATATGACTTTGCCTTTACATAAATATTCCGTCTGTTTGCCCTCCTCAGTGTCCTTACATGTACCCTAACAGACAATTGTCGTGGCATATTTTGAAGAAAATACCAGTGCCTCAATTTTTGAGTGAATGCTACTGGGTGATATGTAAACCTAAAAATTAAGACAAAAATTTCAAATATCGGTCAACATTCCTAGAAATGGCCGACTCATTTACACTATTTCTGAAATGACCCTCGCATGGTTAACTAAATGTGCAAATAAAAATATTATGTTGCTAAAAGTCAAGGTCATTCTTTCTTTCTTCCATTACGTCTTAACCTCCGAGGAGGACATCAGACGGGGTTTGGTATACAAGTGCAAAAGGGGGTTAGTTGAAATAAAAGAGGTGAACAGTTAAGAAAAAGTATACAAGTGAAATAGAGAGATTAGTATAGATAAAAGATAAAAGCACATCTGATATTTACGGCGAGACATGGACTACTTGGCACACAGCATGACTGAATTGTGCCACAGTAGGTAAAACAGGGATATAGGATGGTAGGGCGTTCCAATGGACTATTGTACGGGGAAAGTATGTGTACTTGTAATAATCTTTGAGAGTAGGAATTTGCCTGTAAGCTAGTTGGTCATTCGTTGACCTTTGTTCAAGGTCACTGAGATTCTGTCGCCTGTCAACATTTTCAAACATCTTCTCTGAAGGCACTGGGCTATTTGAAACATATTTCATATTGAGTTTCTCTGGGTCAAAAGGAACTAAACTTTGTTCAGATGGTCATGGTCACATGACCAAGATGGCCACCATGCGCATATATAATAAAAAGCCCTTCAAAATCTCCTTCTCCAGAACAGAAAGTCCAATGACCTCAATGACCTTGTGGCATAGTATGTAGCACTATGACTTGGGCCCATCGTAGTATGTACAAATCATGACTCTGCATTGACCTTGACCTAATTTATGGCAAGGTCAACTTTGCTATGTTGTGCTTTTATATGGGAAAATGCCTAAGCAGTTGATTTCATGAAAACTTTTTAAGCCTAGATATAATAATTGGAAAATATGGTTAACTAAATGAATACATGAAGATATAAGGTCAACAAAGGCCCGGTTCATTTAATTAACTTTGATCACGGTCACTGAGACTTTAAAGTTAAAATATGCACTCCTTGTAAGCCTCTTTGTAACGAATGAGTGAAATGACAAATTGTGTCTGTTGACAGAAGGTGTCAGGTGAGCTATAGGACCATTGGTCATTTGGTTCTACTAGGAATGTAAATTTTATTTCCCTTCTATCGGCGCTGTCAATGCTGTGCACAATGAATCTGTTCGTACGTGTACATGTAACTGGTTTCTCAACAGCTATTCATGATAAACGTTTTATACGTGGTATAATTATTTATTTCATACAGCAGAACTTCAATGGCTTGAACGTTGATGTCTCGTTAACCATGCCTGACTAGAACTCATTCCTATGTACCTATGGGCCATTTTAAATAGAAACTAAACCTGGATGGCTAGAACTATCCTTGGCTGGAACTAATTTTCATGGCCCCAAGCCTGTTCGAGCCATCGAAGTTCTACTGTATTTTGTTTGAATCATATATGCCATATCAGACTAATTTTAGTCGGAGATGTTAGAAATCTTTTAAAACTTTACAAATTTTACTTCTCTCTAAAATCTTTAGTATGTGTCATAAATGCACGCCTGGCCAAGTTTGACAACCAATAGGGTGTCCCGGTAGCTCAGTAGATTTAAGCGCTGGCCTGCTGATCTAGCGGTCTTGGGTTCCGGACCTGCTGGAGACGGAAAGCTTACCAAATGTAAATGGGACACACAGTACCTCGTTCTCATCCTCCTCTTGCCCAGATACGACTGAAATACTGTTTAAAAGGGTGTCAAATCGCGTCGTTCATCAATCCATCTTACATCTATATCAACAAAAATAAGGTTATCACTCGTGTAATTCAGATAAGATAATCTGTCAAATTGTCCGGTTCAATTATACTGGACATAAAAGTTAAGGATCAAACATTAGACTGAACTTTTTATATTGAAAAAAGTAATTTTCAAAAACTCATTTTCTTCTGTTGAATACAGCTTACAATGCTGCACAAGACTCTATGACACATACTGGAATCTGATAACGTTACACACCATCAGAAATGAATAAACCGGCCTACCCCTAAAATCAAAGTGAAAACTGGCATTAACACAAAACTGAAAGTCCATTATTTTTGGCTTTATCATTGCAAAGTTATTTTCAGTTCTAAGTGTGACCTCCAAGGGCCTGAATAACTGCATGACAGCCACTCGGTGTGCTTCTGGTAAATCCACAGAGGTCCATTGAGGGACTCGTTTGTCTGTTTTCACGAAAGGCCTGAATTAGCTCTCTTTGAGCTTCAGGAAGCCTCTCATCATCAGGACTGGCGGCGTAACATGTCCATAGAATGCTCAATCGGATTTAAAACTTGTGATCTAATTGGCATGTCAATGCGAGTGATTGTTTCTGTCGCTAGGTGCTGGTCCACCACATTTGCCCTGTGATTCGATGATGCCATTGCCAAAAACTTCAGCAAACGGTCTCGTAACTGGATAAAACATGTCATTCCTAACTCGAACACCAATCAGAACGCCTCTGTCTGGCATGCGCCAATCCACACAGCTGCAAGTCCAGATGCCGGACAATCCATCATCCACCCTCCTCGAGACATGTCATATCCACTACACTATTTCATTCATAGTCTACACGACATGTGCAGGCGTCACAACCTTCTCTCATCACCGTGGATATCTACATACAAAATTTAATCTGGACTCATCTGCGAAGAGAACATGGGCCTTAGACCCAGCTGCCAATTTGTGTTACTTTTTGCCGACTGTCGCCTCGCATTTCAGTCCTGACCTCACTGCTAGGATGCAAGTGCGCAAATTAGCTGTGTAATGCATGTTTCTACCCGTTTTCGCTTAAACTGGCCGATCAATTCATTTACTGGACAAAAACGCGCGTCCTCACAGTGTTATTGTGATAAACCAGTAGCTTGGGACAAAGACTATCACCCGTTTGAACAGGTCTAGTTGGTCACAAGTTTTAAATCTGATTGAAAATGCTTTAGAGATGTTACACCACACCGATTCTAATCACCAGAGGCTTCAGGGAACTCCTGGAGAGCCAATTTAGGCCTTTTTCATGAAAAATAGCAAAAAGGTCCCCAAATAAGCCTCTAGCCCTTTCCCAAAAGAACACTGAGTAGCTCTCATGCAGATATTGAGACCCCAGAGATATCGATGAGCACTGGCAATGGTTTTGCATAGATAAAGTCAAGGATCACGACCATTCAATTTTGTGGTGATGCCAATTTTCACTTCAATTTCAGGGGTATATTTGTTTATTTGTTTCTACTGGCACACGTGATCCGATTCCAATATTTTTCATGCAGTTCTGTTCCGCTTTGAAAGGTGTATTGACCAGAAGAAAATAATCATTGGATAGTTTATTTATTATGATTTAAGCTTCAGTCAAATATTTGATCCCTAACTTTTTGTCCAGTATAGGTCAATGAGGATGGCTGTTGTATTGATCAGTTGATATGATTCGGTATGCATGCACTCGTGCTTACTTATACAAGTGAAACCGAAAACGCGGTAATTTTCGCTAGTTCAAATTTTCGCGGTTAAGGATCAAAAACATAAACTTAAATTTTCGCGATTTTTAATTTTCGCGGTTAGAAACATGCGGCAAAAGCAAATATACTTCTTTTTCACTTGAGTCATCATTTCGTTCATTTACCTGCGGCAGGGCCGCCGCAGGTTAATGACAGAATGGCTCATGTGAAAAGTTCCAGCAATTACCGGAGCAAACACAAACAAAATATATATGAAAATTGTGTCTACAGGAGATACTTTGTAAGAAACAGGAAATAATCTCGCGATTTCAATATTCGCGGTTTCTAAGTGACCGCGATATACGGCGAAAGCTGGACCACCGCGAAATTTATCTTGCATACGGTAGTTCCTTACCGCTTATCCCATGATTTTGCCCAGTGGGTTCTGCCATTTTACAGTTTGTAAACATCCATTTTCAGTATAAGGGTTGGCCGATTTTTTTTTTAATATTATTGTTTTTTTTGTTTTTTTTTTTTCAGAAATATTTGAGTTTCTTTGTAAACAGTGTGACTTTCACAGATGACTAACACAACGACATATGTGAGTATTGTTGATAGAAAAGGGTTATGTGAAGAAACCGTGCCGGTAAAAAGTCCATATAGAAAGCATTTGACTTTTAAACATTATGGGTATCTAATGTTTGAAGACCCCACAGTAGTAATCTGATTTAGTTTCACTGACGCAAGAGCCATTGCGAGAAAATCGAAACAAATCTTTCTTGAAATATGCATCAAAATCCGGTTCTGCTAGGTCCGTTCTTCAGAGGAACAAAATCAGGTATTTTTTCTTGCGCCAGATCAACCTGCAATCATTCAATAGCATTTCTGCAAAATTTGGCATTCACTAGATCTTCCCCAGATGTATTGGAGCTAAGAAGACTCTAGCCCTTGCAATTACTTAGAAATTGAGCCAAACGCAACAGGTGATAATCAGACACACGCGCGCGCTCGCATACGCATAAGAGCACGCACACACGCACGCACACGAAATGTATTGCATAGACACGGCTTTGCTTCAAAACGTCGCGCTAAAAATGACGAGTTGCATCACCTGAAAATGTACCTACACTCACTGAGGACACAGCGTTGAATCAACATTGCATCAAAACTGATACAATGCTGATTCAACGTTTTGTTCCAGCAGGGTATTCACCTTAAATGGCATACCAAATAATTACACAAATAAATCGAAGCATTTAGGTAAAATATCCTTATGTATGAAACAAGTGTGTAAATGTATCAAGACAGTCACTGATAGCGACCTTGATCGTCGTAATTACACTTCAGCTGTTCAGTATTTTACACATTTTATGTGCAAAATTTCTGAAATATTAAACCATTTCAGTGCAGCGGATGACTCAGTGTAAAACGTAAATATTCAATTATACAGTAGGCTACTGTGAAATATATGTCTCGAACATCCAGCTGGAGTTTAGCTGTTTTTCAGGTCAGTAAACTAGAAATGTAACACTATGTAGACCGTCACCGTCATGTATGCATGCAAATTCGGAACTAATTAGGAAAAAAATAATCTTTTTTTTTTAACCTGACAAGGCACATATCACTTTAGCCAAAGTTTCAGGGCTGCTCTTCAGTTTTCAATGTGACTTAAATCTCCCAACGTTTTTTAAGACGTGCTTTCATTTCGACTGTACTAGCATCTACGAACAACTATTTCTTTTTATTTCGTTTTAGTCCGGTGGTTTATGAGTGAAATTTTGGATTTGTGGGCACTTTCGCGGCATGACGGGCAACCGGGCTCATTGAAGTCAGTAAACATACCTAAAACCATTTTGCATGGTTGCCAGCTCAACAGACATCATATAAGGTCAAAATGAGGTCTAAGGTCATTTAGTTCATTTTTATATACCAGTTTGTGAGTGAATTATTCAATTAATAGGCACTTTCGCGGAATAAGAGGCAACTATGTCAAATGAAGTAAGTTAACATACCATAAAAGCTTTTGCCATTTTGCCGACGTCGTATCGAATCATAACTAGGTCAAAGGCCAGTAAGTACATTTTTGTATAGTGGTTTATTATACCATTAATTCTAAAACAGTCTTTTAAGTTACCAATAGCCCATAAGCCCGCCACCACCCATCTGAAGGAGAGACTTTCTGCACTGTTTGTTTTTCCAAAAGTATATTAAAACATTACAAGATTCAATTCTCTGCTGTCTGACTGTCGGTGCATTTGACAGTCATCGCCAATTTAAATACGTTACCATATAAAGCTGCTGAATTCGTCTGTTCCTATACTTCTCAATCAAATAAATATTAAAACGGATTAAAATCTTGCTGTTTAAAAATTTGCGTTGCTTTTCTGTACAGTTATAACAGTTATCTCTTGTAGAGCATAATTGTAACCTACGTTACCGAGTTTTTCCCTAGCATATTGGACAAACTATTATATTTTGGATAAAGTTACCGTTTTACTGAAACCAGCAAATATTTACCGTCCTTTTACATTGATGCAAGTAAAAACAAAAATTATGGGTGCATCAAACCATGCAGAAACTTGCAGCTTTACATACGTTACCGTGCGCATGTTATCAGAAATCATATACCAGAAACATGGAGAAAAAGCAATTGTTTTGTCCCAGGCATCTATATGATATTGCATATCAGACCATTGTTCAAGCTCTATTTGCCGAAAATCTTCCTTCAGAATATTGCATCACCTCATCTGTTAAGGATAACGGTAGGTCACTGTATTACCGGCTCATAAGATGCTGTCTATACAACGTTGAAGCGACGCTGATTCTGCGTTGATTCGGCGTTGTGAGTCTGGTGGGCAATAAATTTGGGATCCTGCTGATGCTAGTGCAGGAAGACATGTCTAGTCTCTAGATTCGGTTATATAACTCTACAAGAACACCAATTTGTGTATTTATTTTCTCAAATGCCAGGACAAGCCAGGACTCTGAGGTGGAACTTTTTTTTTCCAAACTTTATTTCTAGTCATCTGATTTATTTACTTATTTATATACTTATTATCTCCTTTCTTCTGAAATACATTTCCTCGAATCTGGAAAACTTAGTCGCATTATCCTTCGGGTGTGGAGACAGAAGGGTCCTGTTCTTCGTATCAAGAGTCCTGTCTTGTCTGCGGCATTGCTATATCTTGAAATACTAGTATCTTAAGATTACCTGTTTATTTTCCTGATTGTTTTCCTTTCTTGGAGCTTAGTATTTTTTGTGTTATCCGTTTCACAAGTATGAATGAAGCAGATTATAAATTGCACGATTTCTTAATGCATCGGCTTGGACGGACCCATTAGACGCCGTTACCTGCCATTTACTATAACTGCAACCTGGTTTACCTATTTTTAATGGGGACGTCTAATCCGCTCGCAGCTGATATTGCTCTACAGTACACTCCCAAACATTCATACTGGATGAATCATTTAACGCGTTTATATACTAATTTATCTATTATTATTATTATTATTTCTACATATATACAAGTTTTAGATATAGGAGTGTACATGACACATGAGAGCAGTCTATCTTATTTTTCTCTTCCGTCCTGCTCTGCCACGTTTGCCCGTCTCCCCGGCAAAGTTGGCAAAACAGGAAGGATATGCCATTCCTAATCTCTGCTTGTCGCCCTTGCATTTCGTTTCGGTAAGGATGGCAGGCAGGGACAGGTATCAGTAAAATTGAATTTGTTAAGTCACATTTGCTGTTAACCCATCTGATTGTCTAAGCACCAAACGAATATTTACATTGCTGTTATTCATAAAAATAATGTTTTAAAAAGACTACACTGTTTCTTTTTCTCACTCATTCTCTATCTCTCTCTTTTCACCATGCGGCACTCGGACGGCGTCACGCCGAAGTCGAGGCGATGTCATGATGACATGATGTCGCATCGACGTCGGTATGATGTCGTCCCGCGGTCACTGTACCTGCTGGTTCTCTCTTTCTCTCTCTCTCTCTCTCTCTCTCTTTCTCTCTCACGAAATTCCTTGTAAGATGTTTTGGTTTTGAGAAGCTCTGTACTTTATAGCTGACTGTAACGGCTAGCCATATGCGTTCTGGTGTCCTTTACTGTAAATACAAATTTTATGGTTACTATTATCATAATTTTGGAGATTTAATTTTTCTGAAAATTCGCTTATTTAGGATGCCTTGCCCATTATTTTTGGCAGCAGGAAGTATGCGGCGAGCCGTTTAGTGAAATATAGTATAATATTTTGTTTTCTTCCTTTCTTTCAGTTTCTCGCTCTATGCTCTGTGTTTTCCTCCCCTTGCATTTAAATTTTCAAATCATTTACTGTTACCATTGTTAGTATTAGTACATGATCCACCGTCCGTTTGCCATGTTGATTAGTATTATAGAAATTCCTCATTATGTCATGTTTACATGTACTTTGAGTGAATAAAGTTACTGTCTGTATAATATCAATGTGAAGTATTTTAGTCAAGCAGCTGGCACTACAAAATTGAAAGTAACAATTTATTGACAGAATTTGAACTTGTACTACAGTGTTGATAGAGCAAATTCAGCCGAAGCACCGATGTAATTGTCTTTGTATTAGTGGTTTTCATGTAGTCGAATAAGATTAAGATGCAGACAGAATAAAATAAGGAATCACCGAACGGCGAGCAATGACTCTCAAGAGGCTCTGTAGTGACCCGAATTTCTAAAACCATGTCAATGCATCCTCTTTTCATGTCCTGTGGTGGTACAACAGTCTTTTGTAGATGTCTGGAAATAGACTGATCTGGATTCTGCCCGTGTCGATATAAAATAATGAACTGCCTTAAGTTTACAATTTCTCCAGATGCATTTCGTACGTTCATCAGGTGCCATAATCGATGCTCGGGTTTTGCAGTGGCATAGATAGGTACCATGATGTTTGTTGATGTCTTTCAATAGCTTGACCCGACACTACAGTGTTTACAGGCGTCTTCTAGTAGATTAAGATGCTACCCATTTATCTATAGAGCTCTTTGTTAAGCCTAATCTGCAGTGTTAAATACGTTACGCAGTATTCATGAGCAAACATGGATATTAGCATTATTGAGTATGAGTTTGTGTCTGCCACTACAGTGGTATTTTAGCATACTGACATTGAGGACATTTGGTGGCCACAACTGGTATATGACTCACACAACATGACTTGTAGAAGAATGAAATGGTAAAACATAGATGTCTTGTAATATTTTAGCCGGCACAGCAGTGGGAAACGTGACCATGTAGTAGGTTAACCTCGGATAACAATCGCCTTTGCTGTTTTCTCAAAATGCTTTCACTATCCCAGCCTATTCAGATGAGCCGAGATACCAGAACAGGTTTAACAGTAGGTGATTTGATGCCTGAAGCTTGCATTAGAGCAAATGTCTTGTAGTTGTAAGAGCTTGAACAACGGTTTCAGGAACGTTTCATAGTAGATTGTATTGATGATTAAGTCCCCTTGGAGATTTGTAGTGTAGCTATATTTTCACCCATTCCCTTCCATACATACATAAAGTCTATATATATTAACACCTTGAATTATAACTTGCTTTATTCACTTATGATGTCATAACTGTTAAACGACAAATGTAGTATTAAGATTCCTGGGGAAATAGGGTATAAACCTTGGAATTGGGGATAGCTTGGACAATTGTTACAATTTTCACCCCGCTCCGTCCCCACCTCCTTGATTAATCTTGTTTCCTTTGTATTTATATAGTAAGCAGCATTGTTTGTTTTCTTCAATATTTTACTTGTACCGTATGCCTATTTATACGTAGACAAAGTTTCAAGCTACTTTGAAGACCTTTCTAAAAATTCAATAGTTTTCAGGTACGAAATTAAAACACTTCCTATAACGTAAACTACAAAGGCTAATGCCTTTTAGTCAATTAAATTCATTATGAATCTCTAGGAGAGGATTCACATGAGGACCAACATAATACCGTATGGCCAATAGCAATATTTAGATTCGATTTATCATATCTGCTTCCCATAAACTTCCTATGAACCTATAAACTTGTCTGTGTTAACGTAAACTACACGCGATGCAGTAAGATTGATACAAATCGTATATGTTACAGTTTCGAACAACTTTGCATGTATAACATAAACTCCCATTAGAATCAAAACCACGAGTCGATGAGTTTCAAAAATTCTGTCGACAATTTTGATATTCTTGATTGAACATATAAAATACTCCTATATATCTGAAAACTTACTCTAGACATGTTGATGTGTATTTTATGTCTAAAAGTAGTTTGAAAATGGATCATTGTCCACTTTGTAAACTTTATTAACTAGAAAACATATATAAACACAAAACATGAATAATACCACATACTTTTATATCATTGAAGCTCTTAATATAGATTTACATGACTAATTTACCATTTCGGTAACGTAAAGTACACGAGATTGATTTATCTGCATTGTATTTTTTGTATTTTATATGCTTCACAGCTCAGTCTTACAATTCTTGCATGTTTATGTGAAAACACAAAAATTTTGTATGGCTATTAAGTTGCATCAGATTTCAGAATGCAACTGTAAACAATTATGTATCGTAAACAACACATGCTAATGAAACCAGCATTTTTTATGTAAATGTTGAGCTAGCAATATATGATAGCTTGCTTATAAAGATGAAATTTACCAAGTCTAAAAGCGTTGTTCATATATCTATGCATTGCAGTCTTTGATTTTATAAAATATTAAAGTTATTGCTATGAACGCATGTATTTTACGAAAATAAGTGTACAGACGGACACAAACACAGTTTTAATTGAACAGAAATTGTTCAAGTATGCTTTACAATTGTCGCATGAGGTTTTTGATGTGTTCAGCATGTTTTTGATGTGTTCAGCATTTAACTGCGGCGATATTTATATCTCAAATGTACAATACCCATTTCTAAATAGTTTTTCGTGATTTTGCACTTAATGACCTTTGACCTCGTTTATACGGTACACAATGGGCAATCAGGTTTGGCAACCGGCAAAATTAAACGAGAACATATCGGCAAATATTTTTAGCATGGTTGCCAATCATGCCGCGAAAGTGCCCACAAACTCATTTTCTAGAGCTCTTTTCTCGAATCCGCCACCTGACTATTTTCTTTGAGCCGCGAAACGTGAAATTCAACAAAGTGGTTGTGCGCCCAGCGCAGACTCAGAACAGCCTGGGCATCCGCCCAGTCCGATCAGAGTCTTCGCTGTCCGCATGGAGGTAGCTTAGACCCTGAGCTACTCTTTGAGCACTTAACAAATAGTCTGAGCAAACTGGGCGGATGCCCAGGCTGATCTGAGTCTACGCTGCGCGCACTACCACATTGTTGGTTTCGTCGTGTCGCGGCTAAAATTTTTATATCACGTGCGTCCGTTACGACTATACATGTACTAGCATCTTCTACGAATGCTAATTTCGAAGGAATCACACTTTTATCCTCACAAAAGTTACTAAAACAGCATCCAATAGATCAGCTCTAGCAGTAAAATGTTGAGTAGTAAATCAATGTTCGATGGTCATTCGGAGGTCATTTATATATAGAGCATACTACGAGCGCAGAGCGCGAGTGATTGATATATACTTACAAACAGTGAATTACGAGTAATCATTAAATAATGGCAACTAGCATTTATCAGTCTGGGGACTTATGGATTTCCGTCACGCATATTTGTGATGGTCAGCCATACTTCTTACATTTTTCAGTCCAACTCACTAAAATGGCAAATTAACCTACTGGCAGTGTTCAGTCTGACCTGTCTACACTTAAAATTAATATTTGGTCCAGCCCTTAACTATTCTCAGTATTAACAGTTTTATTTTGGTTATGTCTGAAGAATTATGGTCAAAATTAGGCAAATATTGCTGTGCATTTGACTTGTTTTATTTCCAAGAAAAATAGATATTTACTTTCAATTTTTTATAAAGTGTTACGATCAAAATTGTCTACAATGCTTGCTTTTTTGTAACGGATGCTAACCGTACGAGTTACTCAAGGTTTTGCATCAGTTACGCGACAGAAAAGTACTTGGGGTTTTGAGCCTTTGTTATGGTCAGCCATAACACCAGAAGAAACCAACGTTATGACTTTTCATCACGTTTCATCCTTCGGACATGTAGTGACATCTTGTGGTAAAAATTTCAGTAACTACGTTATGGTGTGCCATCATGTCAGTTCATTTAAAATGCATGGTTAACCATCACAAATATGCGTTATGGAAATCCATAAGTCCCCAGACTGTTTATCTGATTAGCTATATATTAGAACAGTATTCTAGACAGCGGCGTCCTTCCGCTATTGACTATATACTGGCAAGTGCCTGCTGTGCTTGCAGTAGGTGCGGGACGTCTCTTTTGCCCCCTTGTTTGTCTTTTACTCTTTGAACGTATATTTCCCAACAGATAAGATAGTCATAAATCTGCTGCACTTGCAGCAGGTACGACATTCCTTTCTTTTTTTTTATACTGTTCCCATACCAATTTTTAAGTCCTAGTCACTCTTGTTGATACCATGAGGTTTATGATGTATTCAATCGTCGGGTCCAGTAGCTCTCATGGTCTTTTTCTATTATCAACCGACCACTGAGCATCATGCTTGATGCAGCAAAGGGAGACATGGCTGTTAAAGTCGTGCCACATGTAAGTGGAAGTGCTCGGCGACAGGTGACCTCTGACATCTTCGAGCGGTGGCCGTTCATGCGCTCATTAAGTGCACGTTTTTGTTTCGCCTACATTCTGTTCGCCACACTGAGTACAAGTACGTGTATTTTTGTAGATGATATTTGCAGATTTGCAGTTTGTCTGTTTCCTGAGTTTACTGGCGCCCCTGATTATGATTTGGCTATTTGAGTTGATGTCATCAGTTTACAAGTCAAGCATCTTTTATTACTACAATGCTTTGACTCCGCTATAGACCCAACATCACGAGGGTCTGAGTTGAGTTTTATACTTTAATTGCTGTAGCGTTGTGTTTACTCTTGTGTATGTGCAAGACAATTGCATAGCATTTAGCGTGGTCAGCCATTTTGTTTTCATAATTTGAACTGAATGGTCCCCGATAAGGGGATTATTTTGTTCATTTTTGTTTTAGGAGCTTATCTTTTTTATGTTCAGATATTTTTCTCGAAATTTAAAATATATTTGCTTATTGCTTCTGTTTTTTTGTTGTTGTTTTTTATTGTTTGAAACCTCTGAAGAAGCCGAAAAGCTTACATATTGTAGGTAACATACTGAGACTTGCACTGTTAATGATTATCTCTCCATTTATAACCATTTTCAAATCATTTTAGCATCCAGAGCGGATCCACTGCTACAGAAATAGTGTGTTTGTTAGATGTATATCCCTACATCTTACCACGTGACGTTTAATCAGCGTTGATTCAATGTTGTTTCAAGACTGTTTGCCTACAGGGATGTTTCTTCTGTTTCAGTATGACAGAACGGCAGTCAATACTTCGCCAGTATGACAATGAGAACTCTTACGGCACTTTAAATGGCAGTGACGCTGATGATGTACAGGTCACTTCACAAGGACAGGTTCAAGATAATGTAGTAGTCACCAAGGTCAGATTGTATTATACTTTGATTATAATGCACTGGATGTATATATAGATTTATGTATGTCCAATCTACAGGGTTCTCCATCAAGTCAACTCGATGAGTAGGCTAATAAAGAGAATCCATAGGCCCTAGAGAAATACTTAATATAGGATCTTATACTAGTGGGCATTTCATACGAAATTTTTGAACGAGCCCATCCCTACAGGCACACAAGGTTGCAATAACATTGATTCAACTGTGACTCAATGTCATGACGTTGAATCAACGTTAATTCGATGTTGAATCAACCTTGTATGCCACAGTGGGTTGATGAGTTTCGTTGTCATATGAAATGACCACGAGTGTAAGATACTATTTATCATATCACTGTTTTAAATGTGATTTGACAGCCTGAAAGTTGGCATTTGTTTCAACAGGAAAAATGACAGCGTCACTGACAGCATCATGAGGATACGCACCAGTCACCAAGTTTCATGTAATTAAGGAATGAATTTCATTTTTCTGAGGTTTATCGAAGTGTTAACTACATTAAGTCACGTGCAAAGTGAGGGGTTCATTTAAACTTTGCTAGTGACCCAATGTAGTTACACTTCGATAAACCTCAGAAAAATTAAGTTCATTGCTTATATTTACATTCTTTTCAATCAAATCTTTCATGAAAAAAATATAAGCGCTAAAATTGAAGCAGTAAAACATGTACACGCAGTTTTTTCTGCTAACAGCAAAACGGCGTGCATGGCGTCAGGACACTGCTGACGTCCAATCAGATTGTAGAGAGCCATTGTTTATTTTACGTCATTGACGTCGCGTGTCTCAGTGTAATTATTGGAATGTAAACTACATTACGTTCCATTGGTTTACCATAGGGCTTTTCAGTACATACACCAAGAATGTAAATAATGTATTATCATACAATGTTCTTCACATGATGTTGCCACTAAATAAAGGTAACGTCAGGAGATAAAACTAACAGTAAATTCAGAGTAGTATTCAGCGAAACGTTTTTACTCTACCATTTTAGAGAGACACTAACATCAGGGGCATTCAATGGTTTATATATTGTCCTTTCTTCAAATTACTTTAATGGTTTTCTTCTCTTATTTTCCTCGTTAATTTCATTTTGAACGATCTGTCCGGTTTTTTTCCGGCAATAGGCGGGAAGTATCGGACAGTTTTGTCTTCGACGGTCGTTACTCAAAGAAGAAAGGTGCTTTGTTGGTTCGAAATTTTTTCCAGAAATACTTTTAGAGCTTGTGGAACCAGTACATATTGAAGTTAGTTATCAAATGTACATACATGCTGTTTGATTTGCTAAGCTATGTGTTTGTTCTATTTATATTTATGTTACAAGACTGTTTGGTCAATTTAAGGGAAATTATTTGTATTATATAATTCGATGCAGTAACAACACACTTTCTGAGAAAATTTAGATCGTTGTTTCTTAATTTTTCCCAATACTTAATTAAAGAAAACAAATATTTTCGGACGAACGCAGTGAGGGAGAAAAAAAATCTCCGACTGTTTGCTATAGTTACAAGTGTTCGCTTTGCATTAAATTACGAGTGCAAATGCAAGACAGTGAAAGTCCCTTAGACATAACATTAAATATTCTCTTATCAAATTATGAAGGGTGGGTAAATATTTCCCATGAAAAGTGATTTACTCTGTGTCCCATGATAAACCCTAAACCAACAAATCTTGCAGAAAAGTTGCAAGTCAAGAAACACATTAATAACAAGACAAAGTATTACGGTTTTCCAGCTGCAGTCAGCTTGTTTCCACTGTCATTTAGTTGCGTGTATACTAGCAGTCCGGTCTTTTATGATATTTGAGGAGCCGCAGATAAAAGGTTAAACTAGGGGAAAAATTAGCAGCGACACGACAAAACCGAAAAAAGTGGCGAGAAGACAAAAATCAGCTTGGGCATCAGCCCAGTCCAATCAGACTCTTGGTTGGTCTAAAAGGGTAACTAAGGGTCATAGATACCTCCATGCAGACAGCGAAGACTCTGATCAGAATGGGCGGATGACCAGGCTGGTTTGAGCCTTCGCCGGGCGCATATGGTACTTTGTTGGTTTTGTCGTGTTGCAGTTCGACTTATGGTCTGATAAAGGCAAACCAAACAGTAGCAGGCATTTTATTTTGTCATTGCCAATTTTGTCTAATACCGGCCAGCTGATTGTCATGAAGACGTTTCTTTCAATTTCAGATTTACAAGCGGCGATGGTATATTTTGCTCGTATATGGGTTGATGGCAGGCACTCAGTGTGGAGTCTGGAACACCTTTGGTCCTATCTCAGAAGTGAGTGAGAGAGTATTTGGCTGGAATGACGGAGACATATCATTGCTTGCAAACTGGGGACCTATTTCATATGTAGTTGGAACATTTGCATTTTCCTGGATCATGGACGAGAAAGGTAGATACCATAAAAATCTAACAGTTTCCTTTTCTGATTTTCTAATACAAAAGCGGAACAATATGGGACCCAACGCATGTACATTGTATTGTTACCATTTTGCTCGAGCTTATGATATCGAAAATGACCCAACTCAATTTTAAATCCTATATTGTGTGAAACTGAGAAATGTATATTTCAGTGTCTTTTTTATATTGGCTGACCATGGTATTTTACATGTACAATGACAAAACTGTAAGTAAGTAAGTAAGTAGACTTTATTTAGTGAGGGTGGCTCAGTTGGCAAAGCCAATCTTCCCTGTGGCCCTGTGGTGAGTAGCTTGCAGCGATACCTGACGTTAAAATATTTGATGAGTTTTTACCGCTGATAGAGCAATGGGGCCTCTAAGCATGGCATCGAATCAGCATGATTATAACAAAGAAAGAAAAAAAAATACTTGGAAATGTTTTCTTCTCTACAAGAGTTCATTGTCTAAATTATATTTCAGGTTTGCGACCAGCCTGCGTTTTGACAGCTTTCCTTGTGGCTGCTGGTACAGGGCTTAGGTGTATAACCTCTAACTCCAAAGTTGCTACACCGTAAGTATGACATACATGTACGTAAACTGTAACTTACACAACGTTGAAACAAAGTCCTTTCAGCACCAGTGAAAACACGAAAGTAAATGAATTAAGGTGAGGTGGGAGTAATAGACAAAACACATGATTTTATTCATACTTCACTATATTGTACAGTTTCAGTCCCTCTTTCAGAAAATGTAATAAAAAACAGGGGTCGCCGATGTCGTTTTTAAGATATCTGACCTCGAAAACGTCACTTTTTCCTCATTTTCGACCCGACGTTATAATGGCGTTCTATGGAAAACGCACTATTTTGCACGTCTCTCTTGGCTAATAACCTTTATTCTAAGAAAACAAAACACATTTTTTCTTCAAAAACTAACACACTATGGCCCAATGATAGAAGTTTACATTAAAGCAATAAAAAGAGTAGGTCGCGGACTTAACTTTCGAGCTAAATTGCATAAAATGCCCGGCTTGCTGTCTCTTGCTGCCTGAAATGGTTGCGTCGCGCATGGTGACGTTAACGTTACTAAACTTTCGCGCCACGTATCAGCTATCGCTTTTTGTAGGTTACCGGCAAAAATTATCCAGGATTATCTTCACTCATGATTGTCATCGTTGGGAAAGTGCAGGGTGAAAGCAGATGTAGTACATTTTCTCTTAGTCTCTGCATTCGCCGTCTCGGCTAAATTTTATTTTGATTAAAATCGAAAATCGAAAACATTGACATTTCCCTAAGCCCTCCAATACAGTTTACGCGTACTCGAGTTGACAAACTCTCTGAAGCAACAACTTTAGGGGTGGGCTTCCACGTGTTATGACGTTCAAACAATTCCCTCGTTCACTTGTCGTTTGTACAGTGTAAGCGAGTCAAGTTACCAACCCGACCCGACAAAGGACTGATAATATTCTGCACAATAACCTAGCGTTCCAACGACTGGATTTCGGCGATTCTCTCTTCTCTCTCCCTCTGTCTCTCTCTCTCTCTCTCTCTCTCTCTCTCTGTCTCTCTCTCTCTCTCTCTCTCTCTCTCTCTCTCTGTCTCTGTGAAACTGATAGGCAGCTTGGATTCACTTACTGTTTAGGAGATTCAATGAAATGACTCTTTGATATACACTTGGAAAATATGGAAGACATGAAATTAAAATCTGAAAAAAGTTCCTTCAAGAGCAGAGAATACATACAGAAGTAGGAACATGGGCCAGACCCTGACACTATCTGGTGACGAAACCAGAAAAAAGCACCCTGTAATTTCTTAACTTTAATTGGGCAGTCGATTCAAAGACTGATTAGTTTCAAAAGGATCCAAATAATATAAAAGACGACGATCTAAAGACAGAAAAGTGAAAGAGGGACAAGGAAAAAGAAACACTATTTTTGTAGCTTATTGACACACATTTGATCGTTGAATTATCGTATCAACGTCGAAAAAAGGTCTTGACGACATTGTATCGACGTTCTTCAAACGCTGGGGACAGTCTAAGGATTTTAAATATAACTGAAATGTGGAGTAACTTTTGCTGATTAGTATTTTTAGTGTACATGTGTATATGGATGATAAAACCTGTTCATGGCAGCTATCCTATTAACTATAAAGTGCGTGGTCGAAGTTTAGACAGTGATCTGACTACTCAGTGTACGATTCTGGATTCCATTTTTAAGAGGCTTTGTTGCCGTATGAAATTGATAATAAGATTATTGCTACTCAGCAGCTGCGAAATCCGTCTGACAAACTGATGAGAAACTGTCAGAGAACTACTTTCCCGCTAATAGTCTTTCCCCACAGGAAACCAGCTACGTTTTTCAGTTTCTTCTCTGCGACACTTTTTATTTCTTATAAATCTCCCCCAGCGCTTAGCCTCCTTGCATTTTGTGAGTAGACAATGTAAAGATCACAGAAGCGGCTAATGATGACGCCATCTTGTTTTTCTCAAACGGAACGTTTGACGTCATTACGTAACGTGGCTACAGAAACTGCCGCACGGCGGCGCTGAATTACTCCCACCTCACCTTAAGAATATTTTTTAGAAGATTTGCGGTTTCTGTTAAATTTCAGTTTGTACTGTCAGTGGAAAACTGGCAGAGCATGGCACACACTGTTTGCCATGCTCCGTAACAAATGACGTCATCTATCTGTTAACATAGAAACTAAGAGTTCATATAAATGTCTAAGAGACGCCATCGAGCCGCGATTCAGCCAAGGTACTAAGCAAAGCAGTTGGTAATTGCATAGTTGCTATGGTAATAGATCTGTGAAGTCATCTCACTTGTAATTCGAGAGGAGCATGGTATACAGTGTATGCCATACTCCTTTCGAATTATAAGTGAAATAGTTCCTTAAATTCATATAATTGAAACGTGTGACTTTCTCAAACCTATAATTCAGTCATAGGTCTGACTCATCTAATTCCGTGTTTGAACGTTTTCATGTTGCTTCCACGTTTATTATGTGTGTCAGTTTTCGGGGTCCAGTTGTTCTATACTAGCGATGTCATTAGCTAACGAGACGGTAAAATTTCAAGGGTATTGTACGCAAAATACTGCCAGATTTTACCGAAAAAGCTTGAGGAGTTTTTGTGCCCTGATATATGTCTAAATTGTGCGTCTTTAGTTGGTGATAAATATGAATGTACAGGTACATGTATACTTATGGCGTCAATCCGTAAATAGTGAAGTACATGGTGTAAAATAAGCGATTCAAAGGCATAAATTCGTTGAGTGAATTTAATTCAAATATGTAAGATCAGGTCTAGGTAAACACTAGATTTAAAGACATTGTAGTCTGTAAATTTGTAGATTTGTACAGGTGAGCTCTTGAATGTTAATTCAGTAAAAATTCCATAACCACTGGCTAACGTTTCTTGCTTTGTCACATTATGGTCAATATTTTGCAAAAAGTTGCATTCGTTTGCTTAGATGCTTTTCGTCCAGTTTTACAAGACAAAATGTTCAACCAGGGATTGTTCTGTCCAATTGACCACAAAATCGATTTAAGGGAAGTAATATCGTGGGTGTCTTCGACTCGGGACATTTCGTTCTGAAGGCAATTTGTCCAACTGCAAGTCTTAGTGCTGCTCAATAAGGCGTAGGGATATTTTAATCATGACAGGTTGTTATGGACTAGATGCTCTTGATTTGGCAGCAAAACAATAGTTCTTACTATTTATTTTTATTCTAATCCCATTCCACCCAAATACAATTGGATGTAATACTATGATGCAGAATTAGGTTGTGTTGCTCGCAGGATCAACATGAAAATCACCTGCGTGCTCACGTTTCACATTATTCCTCTCAACATGCACTGTACAGTGTACCAGATATCTAAAAGCGATTTTCATTTAAGGCACCATTTTCTACAATTCAAATGCCCAAGACTCTAAATTTGTAGATTAAATGGCTTTAAATTTAAAGACAGTCTCTAATTTTACAGACTGTCTTTATATTTAATGTTTTCCTGGACCTGAAAAACACACTTACCGTCTAGCTGTTATCGGCTGATTCTTCTAAATTAAAAACAGTTCTGGTTTCAGTATGTCTGTTCAATACTTGTGTAAGCTTATAGTGAGTCGCCGAATATAAGTAAGTAAGTAAGTAAGTAAGTAATGGCTTTATTTTAAGAGGGTAGCTCAATTGGCATAGCCAATCTTCCTTGAGGCCCTCTAAAATGTAATATGTAAAAGACATGAAATTCTTCAGCCCATGTCGTCCTTTCTCATGTTTCTAGGGGCGGATTGGCCTAATGGCTAGAGCGCTAGTTATGACACTGCTGAGGGTTCGAGCCTCGGCAGGCACACAAGGGAGAAAATAAGGTTCAGCATTCGGACGGTCAGGTGGTTTCTTTCCCCGGGAGCTCCGTTTTTGCTTATCTTTGCTTAACGATCGGCTTGATGTAAGTGATCTACATGTATTTTGGAAAGATACAGAAGTCTTCAGGCTGAATTGGGCTTCTCACTCTTGTCCGACACCTTTTCCATCCCACACCTTTGCAGGTTAATCCACATCGGTCAGTTTTTGAATGGTTTGGCTGGACCAATCGCAATGGGAGCACCACCCGCCATATCAGCAGAGTGGTTCGCCCCGAGACAGAGGACCACCGCTACCGCTATACTCTCCCTGTCAAATGCATTAGGATGTGCAGTCTGCTTTTTACTCGGTAAGTTTTGCTACTTCACATTGCGTTCTGAATATTATTATGTTGAAAATATGTATCATTATCACGTCTTTTGTTGAGCTCCAGCGTGTCGGTTCTACTGCAGGGTCATATGAGCCGCGACACGACAAAACCAAGAAAGTGGCATGTGCGCCCAACGAAGACTCAGATCAGCCTTGGTATCCGTCCAGTCTGACCAGATTCTTTGCTGTGCGCATCAGAGATAAGGGGGTAAGTAAGCTCCATGCCGACAGCGAAGACTCTGATGAGACTTGGCGGATGCCGATGCTGATCTGAGTCTTCGCTGGACGCACGTGACACTTTGTTGGTTTTGTCGTGTCGTGGCTCATATAAGTTTTACGGAGTATGAACAACAATTATTATTAGCCTCGATTTTACCCCATCTTTAACCTTGCAGGAAGTTCCTTTTTTATCAGAATACATGTACATGTATTTCAACTTAATATATCACTCCACCTAAAAACTTAAGAGAACTTTTTGAAATGCGTTTGTTGGTTTTTTTGCAGTGCCATACTTAGTCCCTGTGCAGAAACTTAAATGTCACCACCAAAGGCACGACAATACAAGGTAAATGGTTTGAATGTATTTCTACGTAAGTTTCATCATTCTGGTAGTGTCTAGAATCCATTTTGGAAGATCCTTTGCAATAGGGTCGAGTCTGGTAACTTCGGACATCGGGTAAATTTGGTGAGGTGAGAGGCGCCGTAGCCGAGTGGTTAGAGTGGCTCTGTTATTGTGCAGTAAGTCACCGGAAGGTCGTGCGTTCGCGGCTCTCTGTCATCCCAGCAGTAAATGGGTACCTTTTTCGAATCAGGGAAGGATAAGGCAGCGAAAGGAGAAAGATAGACTCCGCCTTTCATCAGCTGTGCCCAAGATACAGTGGGTCTCTAACCCCCCCCCCCTAACTGCCCCTTGCGGCTATTAGGCTATGGGAAACTGTTACCTTTACCTTTACCTTGCAAACAGTGAAAATCCAGATGCGACGGCTCATGATGAGCCGTCTCATCAGGATTTTCACTGTTTGACCAGTTAATTTTGTTTTAATTCCAAACAACTGACATATAAAGGAAACAATGTCACTGTCCGAATTTACCTGCTGTCCGAATTTACCTGACTTGACCCTACTGAAATATGTCGTGTAAAAAGCAATGTGATGTGTGTTAATCACAATCTTCCCAATTATTTTTTGTCTTCTGGTTTGTAGGGCTGCAATATGATGTTGGCAGGAGGAGAAAACAAAAGACAGTATGACTTGTTACTTTCGGCTTTAATTTTGATACAATAGTGCGTATAATCGTATGATCTTTTAATCATTTTTATGGTTCAGTTTGTGTCCGTATCCAGCGGGGCAGAGCGGTGCGGTCATGCCGTACAATGGATCAGCGTCGGTGCATGCTGTGCCTACACTGTAAAAATCGCGCTTAGCTGTAAAACACAAGTGGCTACATGTTTAGGTGTAAACGTGTTTAGGAATATGTCATATAGCTAAAGATGTACGCCTTTTCTATCATTTTCCCGGACATAGTCTGCTAAACACGTTTTATTCTGTTACGCGTTTCGGATGAATCCATTCTCTCTTTTTTCCCGTTGGAGAACGAAAAAAGAGACGAAAATGTTGACAGAGGAAATTTTCAAAATAAAAGATACATATAACCAGTTTTGTACATGTTTAATTTCTAAACATAAACCTAAACATGTTGCAAATTGAACATGTTACGATTTAAACATAAAAAATCGGACTGCATTTTTTGCATTGATTTGAAACACGTTTTTTACAGTGTACTGGCTATAATATTCTTTTACTAAACAGTGCATATTCATATATTGAGACACTTATTTCTGCAAAAAGGAAGAATCATATATGATGATATCAGTCTGCCTTATATAGCTGCACGTGTCAACTTACACAAATTTGCATACTTTACAGTATGGTCATAAAGGGGATAGACGTCGGCGTGGCCTCTTATGCCTTTATATACATGTACTTATGTATGGGATGGCAGTTTTAGTAATTGATATTTCTTATGATTCTAAAAGTCTGCCATTGTAAATAATTACATTCACCTTTTGCCGCGGTCGCTTTTCTAGACTGCAAATAGTGCAAACAAATAAATTTGAGTCGCGACACGACAAAACCAACAAAATGGCACTGTGTGCGCTCAGCGAAGACTCAAATCTGCCTGAGCAGCCGCCCAGCTTGATAAGACTTTTCACTGTGCTCCTAAAGGGTAGCTACGGATCGAAGCTAGCTCCATGCGGACAGCGAATACTCTGATCAGACTGGGCGGATGCCCAGGCTGATCTGAGTCTTTGCTGGGCGCATATGCCACTTTGTTGGTTTTGTTGTGTCGCGGCTCAATTCTTTCGTCTTCATTAGTTACATTTACTTATCAGCCGCAACTGAAATCTTTTCAGGTTGGCAGTCACACTCCTGCGGGTGTCATTTACAGCGTTGCAGCAACGTTATTTGTCGTTGTTTGCCCATTGGGGTGGTGAAACCGTTGCACAGGCGGCTCGACCATATGAATGTATCGATAGTATCTCTTATTTTTTTTAATTACCTGCCATTATATTTTTTTCTTTCGTATAGTGAACTAATAAGGACAGTAGCGAAAAGCAATGTAGATGATGCCTATTTTCCAATTGACGCATCAAATATTACCAACAATACACAATGTGAGTACTTTATATCTCCTTTTTAATTGAACAGGCATGAGCAATCCAGCATAAGCCTTCGTTGCCCAGTCGTGCGCTCATGCTCTGGGGGTCTGTGCTTGGTGAAGATTAGAGTTTTTTTTCTGTCATTTTTTTTTTTTTTTTTTCACTATGTGTTTTACCCACGTTCGCTTCACAATTGTATGTGAAAGGTCTGTAATGAAAATATGAAAATAAAAGGGCTAGTTGATTGATTAATCGCTTTGGGTTTAGGGACCATTCGATACAATACTGCCGTCCTTACTGAGGAAGAGAAAGTGTATAGACAGTAGTTGAAACGGACAAGCCGCATACGTACTTGTTGCAAGCGCTGCAAGTCGTTGCTTAACTAGATCAATATCTATTAATTGGATGCCCTTATCCCGAATGAGTCACGCGACCTACGCTCCCTCCCACTCCCCCATTTTTCCCTTTATCAAACAATATAAAGACACAGAAATTAGCCGCGACACCAGAAAACCAACAATGTGGTTGTGCACCCAGCGCAACCTCAGATCAACCTGGGCATACGCCCAGTCTGATCAGACTCTTTGCTAAGCGCTTAAAGGGTAGCTAAGGTTCTAAGCTATCTCCATGCGGACAGCGAAGACTCTGATCAGACTGGGCAGATGCCCAGACTGAGCTGAGTCTGCGCTGGGCGCACAACCACATCGTTGGTTTTCTCGTGTCGCGGCTCAAATCTAGTTTAGGTCTCAAATACTTGCAATTTAGACACAGGTTTTACTGTATGCATTGGGAGAAAAGCGAGTTGGGTGAGGGGGATACGGATTGTGCATGTAACTTAAATTATACAGTGATGTAGGTACTCTGCTCGATACGCATCTACATGTAGCTAAAGATCTTCAACAGCTCATATTCGGAAAAAAATGCATTAGAAATATAAATCTTAAGTTCGAAATAATCAACTCTGATTCAAAGTAATGTTCAGCATTCTATGCGTTGAAACCACAAATCCATCTAAATTTAACGTCATAACTTTGAAACTTTGTTTCAGTGTTGTAACTTGCTGAGATTAATTCCTCGTTTCAGTGTACGATGTTGCTGCAGAGAGAAGGTCTATGATGAAAATGATGTATATAGGTAAGTTTTACCTGTTTGCTTTCATTTCCTTGCAAAGAAACCGCAGAGTTCCAGAAAATATTTGTTATAATTCTGAGAAAAGTTTTCTTATTTATCCATTTAAACAAATGTAGTGGCCCCTCAATAGAGCCATCTCGGCGAGACGGTTCTTATGATGAGGAGCCACATCATATGATTTATTGAGAACATGTTTTAAATAAAATGTTGAAAAAAACCGCATTGTTTTCTGTGGTTTCTCGTAATTTTTTTTTTTAATTTTGTGGTGGCAAATAGACAGTTATCTCATCTGTTGAATTAACGCAAAGGTATACATGCGACTGATGAACTGTTGTTTTGATGCAGTAAAACTAACCCTGTAGTCTGAATACTCTGTAACTAATTACTATCTTTCCTGGTATCAATGATAGAGAAATGCTGAAAATTCCTGTTAAGCTATTATAGTATATGTTTTATCTACTTTTATATGGTCATATTTCAGTGAAACAACCACAGCAAAGAAAACTACATTTATTTTAATCATTGCATTTGTTGTACCAATACGACTTACTGCGTGTAAGCTTCTGGAACCTTGCTTATAAAGGTAATTTATCATATGACGTCGCATCTGAGAATGTAATAAAGCCATGCATTAAAAACGATAATCCACTAGTGGATTAAATATGTAAATTAAGTCGTAACGTTATACGTTGACGTATATAAAAACGTCGCGTTTTCTAATGGCGAAATCGTGACGTTTAAGTGCAAATTGTGCTAATAAAGTGCGCTTTTAGTGTCATATGATAAATAGAATCTTGCATTCGTGTTCATGTATTATTGAATTTATTAAACTCGTTGGGAAAAAACGATAAGATGCTCGGCAACGCCTCGCATCTTATCTTTTTCCCCAACTCGTTTAATAACTCCAATAATACATGAGCACGAATGTAAGATCCTCTATGTTTAAAACGCTGCCTTAATTTCAGTTTTCCTATTTTCAGAATTTGGCTGGTCTGTGTTTTGCTTGCTTCTATTTTTCACATATTTTCCTTCCAAACCACCCCTACCTCCTTGCCTGACAGCTTCAATACAGAGAGTAGAGTTTAAAACTGGGCTAAAGAAACTCGTCAGGTACATTTACACATCTATGCCTAGTATTCCAAAAAGGGCGCATTGGCAGACATTGCAAACAAAGAACAGACCCTGCAGAACGCGGCGTCTGATCATGGTCTACAGTGTTTGCATAAGAAATGCGGGATTTGTCTTTAGAAACAATTAAGATTGATAAAAATGAACTCAACTAAATTCGTTGATGACAAGTAGACAAGCCATACGATTTATTAGGACAGAAGAATCCAATAGGCATAATGTTGGTTAACTTTTCAGTTTTGCCATCCTGTGAGGAAACCTTACTTAAATGTGCATTTCGTCAATTACATGTAACCTTTGCATGACCGAATATACCAGAATCTGTATACTGTACTTCTACTGTACCTGTATACTACAACCGCCGCTGAACAGGTGAAATAACTTGTTGTTATTTTTTGCTATGCAAAGCATTGAGAGAAAGAACAAAGATCAAATACAGGATAGAGTACGATGAAAACGATGTTTGCAAACCCATGTTACAGTAAAACTATGCATTTCAGATAGGAACATTAAAATTTACAACTGCAGTGGAACCGGACTGAATTTTCTCAAAAAAGTTAAATTTGTAACTTACCAAGAAAGGTTACAAAATTATAGAGGGACGGACGGAATCGCGGATAAATGTAAACCTTTAACCCCTCCACTATTTCAAGTGCAAGTATCATAAAAGCGAACTGCGCATGTCCAGACCATAGTTTCCAGGTACATGTGTTGAGTATTTTCCGCAGTTTACATGTACTTTCAGTGATGCCACTCTGTCATTTTCCATTCTTGCCTCCATTCGAAATTGAGATCATAACTTAAAGGAAAGAATTCGCTCCCGAATGAGTAAATTCTTTCCACTAAGAGAAGACTCAATTTTAGACGGGGAGAAGGGATGTCTTTCAGGAACGCAAACTGGAAACCAGAACACGCGCTCTCCCTTTGTAAAAATTGCAGAAACACATGAAGTCGTGCTCATACATCTTACATGCACACCATAGAGACAGGTTTTCTCACGGCGTGGCTCACTCTTGTCAAGCAAGTGTAGCCAAAACACGTTGTCTGGAGTTTCCTATTGGCTGTACATGTATTTCAAGGATAGTAACTAAGTATAACCAGTCTATAGTCGATTTATAACTAAGCATAAATGTGAAAAGCTGCGAATCCTTCAGAAGACGTAATGTTCTAAATATTCTTGTATCTTTTTTGTTCATTGAATTTGGACTGCTGAAGCCGGAGACTGTTGTCTTACTACATGCTTTTATTTCTTAACTTTTAGAAACTGGACATTCGGCTTGATTTGTCTGACATATGGCCTTGCTATAGGTGTTCTGAACTGTTTCAATGGTGTCCTGGATCTTAATCTGAAAGATCATGATATCTCACAGGTACACTCTTTTTTATAGCATTAGTGCAGTCGCGAGCTCTGGATTTTCTATTAAGTACTAATCATTTCTTGTATAAGGCTCTGAGTCCATGTTACAATTCACTCTATAAATGAAATGCATACTTGACTGTTCGACTGAAATGGTGTATATGTAAGTTTCAGGTTTGTTTAAGATACAAAGACAGAATGTTAACTTACAGCTAAGAGATTGAAAATAAAATCGCATTTACTTGTTGGCATGACTTGTTCGCAGATGCATATAATAACGAAAATAAATTCTTATTAGTTTAGGTATTGATACATTATATTTTTTATCCATTTTAAAAATCAGTTTTAAATTTAAGTAATCTTAGGTATACTCGAATGTACATGGACAATATTTATTATTTTCCTTGCAGACTGATGCTGGTTACTTAGGAT
The DNA here is from genome assembly GCA_963989385.1 of Ctena decussata. Taxonomy (NCBI): domain Eukaryota; kingdom Metazoa; phylum Mollusca; class Bivalvia; order Lucinida; family Lucinidae; genus Ctena; species Ctena decussata. Next base: position 18,393,076 of record OZ022504.1, read on the forward strand.
TCTACGGCACCATGGGGTCTATAGTGTCGTCTCTTACTGTAGCCAGGTACTTCAGAAATTTTTCGTAGTTAATAATAAAAAGTTAAGGGTCAGGAAATGATAAAATATACATTGCAGTAATTGCAGAAGAATGTTGCGGCACCTGATGCAATATGACGGGATTAACGAATGATATACGCTTATTAACGCATTTATGCCTAGTGCCCCATAAAAAGGACATTGGCACACAGTACAGACCCAGATCAGACACTGCAAAACGTGGCGTCTGATCAGGGTCTATGACAAATTGATATTTCTTATTGAATAAAAATGATGAAAATAAATTAAACCAGACTTCCCTTAATTGACAAATGGACTCATTATACGGACAGAAGAGGCATAAATGGGTTGAAAGTTATGCTTATACTGAACTGTCTAACAGAGATGAAGCAGTTGTATACGGATCATAACTGTAGTTCCAGGACAAAACCTTAAATCGACCTTAGCTAATGGCACAGCGTGGTTCTGCCATGTCCGTTGTGGTGCAGAACCACGCTGTGAAAATGAATTATTCAGTTGATTGATTGATTGATTTGATGCTTAACGTCCACGGTAAACAGCTAAGGTCATGTCGGGACGGTAATTATTCAGTTGAACTACTCAATAAGAACCTTCTTCAGATTAACCGATTTACCTCGATAAATGCCATATTTAGAATATATTTGCAGTTGGCACTGATGCACTGAAAAGATCATCTCTGAGTGCAGGTAACATTAACATAACAAAAGGAAATGGTTAAGTTTTTTCTATAGCCTAGTAGTTGTAGAGGCAGTTGGGGTTAGTGGAGAACTGTATCTTGGCCAGCGCATGAAATGCAAAGCCATTCTCTGTCCTGTCGCTGCCCTATCCTTCCCAATTCGAATAAGGTACCCATTCATCACGGCTGGGATGGCAGAGAGTTTTCCAGTCGCCGGTTGGCACAATCTGCATGTTACATAGGTTACATCTATATAATTTCAAGCAGCAAGCGATGCGGACATTCAGGCGCAATTGTAACAACCGAAAAAAAGATTAAACGGTCGTTAACGTTAGATTCAATACTTAAGCACTGATTCAAAATAATCTTATTAACCTATTTCTGGTAAAAATGTTGGACATAATTCTGCACCAAAGAATGACTTGCCTTAGCGCCGTGAATCATTTCGGGTTTTGGACTCCATACTATACTTTTGAATAACTTTGGCTTATTGCAGGCTGTCCTTTTTGATGCCGTTCCTTTTTTTTCACTGGTCATGAGGGCTGATGATGCTCGGTTAGGGAGGCCTGTGTTCTCTGGTTCCGCACCGCAGATGTTCTTTCCGTGGTGTCTGTGGCTTATATGACTAACGTGTGGTCCGTTCCCTGCCATGAAATACCCGTAACTTCCTTTTTTAGACTTTAATTTTCTGAAGACGTTAAACGAAGAAATGGGCATCCATCGCACTAATGTTTGCAACGGTATATTTATATTAAAGTTGGCAAAGTTTATTGATGATTTATCGGATAAAACCATCCTAAGTCATGTTTCACCATATTTTGTTTTGTTTCAGATTTGCAGACATATTTTCACGGCATATGAAATGGTTTTTGGTTGCTCTATTCGTTCTCGGTGGGGGCAGTTTTATTGTGTTCACATTTTGTTTAATCGGTCTGATACCAGACTTGAAAGGTAATACTGGAAGTGTAAGTTAACAAGAAAAAACATTCTAAATTAAAATGCAACAAAAACTATAATTTCGAAATAGGCCTGATTAGCTTACAGTAAGCAGTTCATATTTTGGTCAAACAACTGCAAAATTTTACTCAAATTGGATGACGGATCGATGATTTTTTCCCGTTCAGCAATATTTCAGTCATATCAGGACGATGGGAGAGTGGTAATGAAGGTTGTGTGCAACTGAACCCCTGTTTTGATTGAAAGAATTTCCGACTCCAGCATAATTCGACCCTGTCCGCTAGGTCAGCGAGCCGGTGCTTAATCTGCCGAGCTACCTGGGCTTCTGAAGATTATATTCAGTTTTGCGCAAATACAAGATGTGGTACATAGTTAAAGCGAAATGCTTATATATACATATGACAGTTGACCATTGTGGTTTTGCAAAGTCAGAACTTTGTGTTTATGAATTCAGCTACACCATTATTTAAATCTTAACAATTGAATACTGTCTTAGTTAAATGAGTTAGCTTTGTATGCCAATTTAATCTAGCAAAATTAAATGCGAACACTATGCTGGCTTATGGTTTACGGTTTGTATAGTTTTCATTGAAATCTTACTTGTTATTATGTATTTCAGCTATTATATTTGCATCATACATTGCGGGCAATGTGTTTATGAATGCAGCTACACCATTGTTTTTCGAGACAGCGTGTGAGGTGTCCTACCCGGTGGCTGAAGGGGTTACGAACCTTGTTCTAACATTAGTTAACAATATATTTGGCCTTCTGTTTCTTCTTGTTCAGATGGTCCCAAATATTGGTAAGATAGGTTTTGTGGCATTTGCCTAATTGTCTTGTTTCATACAGAATTAATACATTTTTTTCGTACGGCCTCAGCAGTACATATGAGCCGCGATACGAGAAAACCAACATTGTGGTTGTGCATCCAGCGCAGACTCAGATCAGCCTGGGCATCCGCCCAGTCTGATCAGAGTCTTCGCTGTCCGCATGGAGGTAGCTTAGACCCTTTGCTACCCTTTAAGCGCTTAGCAAAGAGTCTTAGCGGACTAGGCGGATGCCCCGGCTGATCTGAGTCTGCGCTGGGCGCACATCCACATTATTGGTTTTCTCGTGTCGCGGCTCATATATTTTGACAATATTGGTATACGGTAATTATTGGGCTTTTAGACGGGAGTTTACCTTTCTAAAATTACTGCAACTTGTGCAAGTCAGCTATAAAATGGATGTCTCTCTTCCAAAACAATCCCAAAGATTAGATCCTTCTTACAAGACGGATCTACATGAAACGACAAAACAAACAATGTGGTTGTGCGCCCAGCGTACACTAATGTAAGTCTGGGTTTTCGCCCTCTTTGACCAGACTCTTCGTTAAGTGCTCAAAAGGTAGCAAAGGGTCTAAGCTACCTCCATGCGGACAGCGAAGACTCTGATCAGACTGGGGGAGTCTGATCTGAGTTTGCGCTGGGCGCACAACCACATTGTTGGTTTTGTCGTGTCGCGGCTCATTTGAATAAATAAAGTAGGATCTTAGGTAGTTTTCTGTTAAATGTTTTACAATAACGAACTAAGTCCTGATTATGTAAAAAAAATAATAAAAAGACCATTCGCTCAGTAACCATAAAAATGAGAAACTGGAATAAGCAGACATGTTATTTTTGATATAAAGCATGTCCCTAGAAATACAAGGCTTGTATTCGTGCCAACTGGATCAACTTTACAGCCTATGTTTACAATTTATTTTCATTTGCAATTTGTATTTTTTTTTTGTTCATTGCAGGTACAATGTGGGAAAACTGGGCGCTTCTTGGTGCAATATTCGTTTGTGTTCCTGTGTTACTATTACTCAAGGAAAATTATAATAGACTTACTGTAGATGAATCCAGTAAAGAAGTCAATATTGAAGTCAAAATCAATGACAGACATATAGACTAATGTCAAATGGCAAAAAAGTTGGCGAAATAATAAAAGCATACTGTGATAATAATTTAACGTGAATATGATATAGTATACATTTGAGTTATTGCCGCCATGACTATATGTATATGTTTCTTTATTTTGTACATTGAGGGACTTACTGAGTGGGCATTTCATGTGAAATTTACAAAACCAGCTACAGGTGAGTTTCACGAATTTCATGTGAACTGCCCACTCACATGAGATTCTGTTTATAACACGACCCTTTAAGTGAAACTTTATCGCCTTTTAATTGAACATTTTGTTCAATAAGAAAACGCTCTGCTGACATGGACAATGTCAATGACGTTACGTGAGCGCGCCATTGTGTTAATACACGCATGGTCATAAGATTGTTATGACACGACGTTATCCATTGAATAACAGCGACGTCATGTGATAAATGTTGAGAGTCTGCTAACCTATATGTAATTAATAATTTGAGTACACTAATATTCTGATTGGATATTTTGATAATGACGTAAAGCAAATGCTACGGAAACATGGTAATTTATTCTCAGAGAATAATCAGTAATATGCTTACATGTGCAAGCTCAATCTAGATAGAAACAAAATACTTCAGTAAGACTAAGAAGAATACAGACAACTAAATTCATATGAGCTTAACGTTATTTTCATGAATATTATTGTAAACCTGAAAAAATGTTCAAATATAGGCTGTAGAAAGACGCATTCAGAACCAATTACTAAATCCGTGATACAAACTACAGTGTACCTGTCATAGGACATTGCATTTGAATAAATTCTGCAACAGCCTCAGTGAGGTAACAGGGAAAATTCTAGAATCATTTTTCTTGTTTCGCACTGAAAACATTTGCTGCGGCCCTTGATAACAACCTTCTCGGCATGACGGTTCTAATGGGGGATCACACCATATGTTTTTTTGCGGCGAAAAGATTATCCCTGTTACCCCTTTTTTGCCGGAGCACTGAATTAAAGTAACCCACGTCATACAAATATTTGGTAATATTATATCCAATGTATTTCTGCAGCAGCTCAGTGCTTTATGAATAAAGGGGCAACAGGGACAATTATAGGATAAGTGTTTGTTATTTCTCAATGAATCCATAGGTCGTGACCCTTCATTAGAACCGACTTGGCCTAACCTGAAAGCAGAAACCGAAAAGAAAAACGAAAATGACTTTATATGTACACAGATTACTTACTGTTAAATCCTGTCTCTTGTGTCATTGTAATGCAGTATATGTATGTTATATTGTCAATAGAATATCGTTTAAACCAAAGCAGAAGCGACAAAGATACCAAAATGATATCAATTACCATAGAAACACCGACAACCCAAAATATTTAAATACACATGAATCTGAAGTTCTTGCTATGATTTTATTTCGTTAATTCAGCTTGAGCTTTGTTTGCTATGACAGGCTGAAAATACCATGGTCTAATAATGAGAAAATCTGAAAACCCTTTGATATCTGAAAATCCTTTTGAACAGTCATCTAGTAAGTTCGGGAGCTGAATGACCACTTGTCAGGAAATGAGCTGTTCATTCGATTTAAACGCCGTTAACTTTGCACCGTTTCTCGCTGCGTCATACATCTCTTTCCTGATGCCCATGGCTCATTCGTAAAGTTCGTAAAGTTTCTGTAAATGCTTCGTTCGTGATAGCGGACCTTTTATTTATCTGCAATACTTGAGAATGTTGTTTGTACATGCATTTCTTATACATTAGTTGCATGCTAAAGAGAGATCTCGTTTTGAAATACGAATAAGTCTATCGTCGTATGTTGAGAACATTAAATACTATAGACATCGTTTATAGCTTCGCTACATGTGTATGTACTCCACGCATACGAATTCTTCACGTCGCACAATTAAATACATTAAATACGAGTAGCCGGTATATTCATGAAACAAACTTAAATACTGGTTGAAATTAACCTTTCAAACTTATTTCTGGTAGAATTACCTAGTACAATATTCAAAACGCAAGACAGACTTGTCGACATAAAATGAGCATAGAGATTAGTGTGGTTACCATTTTGGTTTGTTGTCATTTTTGCTGCATCAGACATCACTTTCCTGCTGCCCGTAGCTGCTTTCTTTCTCAGGCCATAGCGGTTCATATGGCTTGGAGGAAGACGCCTGCCCTCTAAAGTTAACATTAAGAAATCGTCTCTTAACTGATGTATCCGGCTGCTCTGCTTCGAGAATTTCACTAGAAAGTGTGTGTGTGTTCGGAGAGGCACGTCCGTTGCATGCCGAAATCTGCAATCTTTTGGGTTTTTTTTAAAGCGGATAAATACAGCAACGGTCATCTGTTACTCCTATTGTGGTATAGATACATCCATTATGAATCTTCTTTATATATTCTGAATGCCGATACATGTAACATAAAAAAATATATCAAATATCACAGTAAAATATATTATGCGTAATATAATATCAGATACCACCGAACTCTGAGTTGGTCTTTAGTAGTTTCAATGTCACATATCACACTTCACGAGATTAAGTCAGTTTGCCACTCAGGCATATACTATCATATATCACAGACCAATGTAGTTAGCTTACGAGAGTTAGTCTATATCCCGCGCACTTATATGATATAATAGTCAGCCTAGTTTCTCTGTATCTCTCTGAAATATTAACAGCACACTGTAGTTAGTCAGTATGCCTCAAAATGATAAAAAAAATCATGTATCAAAATATATGGCAGTAAGTCTATAGACCTCCCACTTATAAATTTCAAATTATGTAATTAGTCAATATGCCGACACCCATATCATGTATCGCAGTACATTCTAGTTACTCACTATGCTTCTCAGTTATAGTACACTGTAGTTAGTACTAATGCCTCTTATTGGTATAATATATATGTCAGTACACTTACGTCAGCTTTTCACAGTATGTATATCTTTTACTGATGCAATGTATTTCACAATACCTATGCTTCTCATTGATATAAAATAATAATTATTGACCATTTGTTAAGGCGAATATGTAGGTTTTATTGATCACAAAACTACATATCGACCCACGAGAAATGGAAAGTAATTTTTTATGTTTGCAGGTCAATTTAACTGCATATTCACCGAAATAGCTTCAATAAATAATTTACTTTGGGCTACGATAATTCTAAATGGAGTTTTCCTTGATAAATCTGTCTGTATGACATGGTACAAGTACCATCTCGCGAGGTTATATCATTCATATACATTGCATAGGCAATTTTATGTCACGAAAATATAGATGACATCAGCGTCAAAGTAATATTCACTAACTGACTGGTGACTGTCGTTAATTCCGGATGTCACGCAAATTCGAACCGACCATTGAAATCGTTTGTTGCATCATGGTCATTTAGTAAATCACAATACACTGTAGTCTCTACGTCTCTTACTAAAATAGCACAGTACGTACACTGTGTCTAATATAACTGTAGTTAGTCAGTATGTCTATCGTTTATGTTTACTTCTATAGAGATCTCTTTGCTTGTTTCATCAACGTTGAGTCTGTTATAATTTTCCTTAAGAAACAATAGTATTGGTACACAGATGAATATAGCCCCTAGTAACGCCCAGTTCTCCCACATTGTACCTTAAATCAAAACAAATAGAACACAGTCAGTGAACATGAAATATAGATATTACTGACCTACGAATTTTCAGCTGAAGTCAGTTCTAGGGGACATGGGCAATGTTGAAACATAGCATAAATGAGCATGAATAGGCTCAATGAAGCCGACTCTGCTATTCTCCTTATTATGCTGCGTTCCTTGCTTCCATAGGATCTTGGTTATTATTATGATGATAATTACACGCAAATGTATAAGACTGAATTCCAGTAAAGTAGATCGAAAGTAAGTCATTCTGCTACCAAGAGGTTTGTTCACTGAAATGCAGCTAGTATAAGGTCACACTAATCGAAGATGACCTTATCTGCGACCGAAAGCAAGCAGATGAATGAACTGATGAAATCTAATGACTAACGGACCTACTGTAGTTCTATACGATGTAGATGTCAAGTGCCAGTGTACACCGATGAACTTTGGTGGTAACTTGTTAAGTAGGTACATGATACATGTAACCTAATTTAGCTACAGATTTACCAGTTTCCGCAATCATGAAAACCTAGATGACTACACTTACCAATATTTGGAATCATTTGGATAAGCAGAAATACAAGGCCAAAAATATTATTGACTAGCGTCAAAACGAGATTTGCAACTCCTTCAGCAACAGGGTAGGCCACTTCACATGCTGTCTCATAAAACAATGGCGTTGCTGCATTCATAAACACACTACCAGCAATGTATGAAGCAAATATAATTGCTGAAACGAAGGAAAAATGTCATTGATATTTAAAGTATTGGGACATACTTTGTTAGCGCTGGCTGAGAGAGAAGGCTCATAGTTAGGCCTAGCAAACCGTAAAATTACCCAAAACTAATAAGTCGACTAAAATAATCCTCTAGAACGGCCTAAAAAGGTACAATTTGGTTCTTTTGTCAATCTAGTAGAGCATGCAAAGGATACAGACGAAGCTGCAAACATTGTATACCCTTTTCAGACTGCAGGTGCCGTTCGATCTGGTCTGAACTCTTTGCTCAGGCATATCTCTCCATCTCTTTAGATTATTACTGTTATATCTTAATGAAGATTTTCTTTCTGCAGACTTGGCTTGCTTATCTTTATGCAAACTCATTTAAATGTTTTGAACCATTGCAGAAGTTTGGGGCGAAACTTTGGATCAAGTGAAACTAGCTTAACCCAACCTCTCTCCCCTAGTAATCTATAACTGACCGTTCCAAGGCGGTACTTTCCTCAGTGTAACTTGTTCTTGTGTCTGCTCTGTGATCTACGGTCGAGTCTGGTAACTAAGGACAACGGGTAACTTCGTACATACTATTGCAAACAGTGAAAATCCAGATGAGACGGCTCATCAGGATTTGTACTGTTTGCCCAGTAAATTTTGATTTAATTCCAAACAACTGACATATAAAGGAAACAATGTCACTGTCCGAATTTACTTGCTGTCTGAATTTACCAGACTTGACCCTTACGGTATGTTCATCTGTAAACCTGTTCACTTTGCTTTATATAAATTTGAAACAGTAAATATGCAAAATACACACTAGTGTAACTAGTTCCTGTTGTCAATTTTGGGACTTTCGTTTGCTTGTGTTAGTGGTGTTTTCAGTTAGGCAACTGAATGATCACCTGCCTGGCAAAGAGCTGCTCATTTGGCCTACCTTGCATGTATTTCGTGAGCCGGTGTCAGTTAATGTTTATACTTCTTTTCCTTTTGATTTAAGGGCGGGATATGGGATCTGACTGTATCAGTTCCTGATCATTGTTCATCTTTTTTCTAATTTGGTCAGATCAGCCTGTGGATATGTACAACCTGATCAGAGCTCGGGAATTTCACCAAGATAAAATGAGCCACGACACAAAGAAAGATGCTTAGAATATATATGTTCTGGAAAGTCACAGATTAGCCTGCGCATCGCTTCAGAATAACGACGATAAACGTAATTTAAAGAGTATGTGATACATACAATTTTCTTGATATTTTCCGTATGTGAAAGAGAAATCGAAACCATTTATTACTGCAAGTGATTGTAATACTAATTGTCACGCACCAGACTGTATTACCTTTAAAATCTGGTATAATTCCTGCCAAACAGAGTGTTAAGACAACGAAGCATCCGCCACCCAGGGTAAACAGTGACACTAAAAACCATTTCATACGCCGTGAAAATATGTCGGCGAACCTTAAAGCAGAAAGCATTAAACAAAGACTGCCACTACATCAAAAATCCACTATCATGCACTTAGTCTAGAAAGTTTCTTTCCAAAGGTTGTGACTGTTGCAGTGCCGATACTTTATATTGCGAAGTAATCTCGCAGCATTTGCAAATAATCTCTTCTCAAAGTGTTAAGTAATAATGTTTCTACTACGACTTTGGCGCTTGTTAAAGTTCCGAGTACATGTCATGAAAACCAATTACCACCGCATCTGTTACACCAGCTTGCATAAAAATGTTGCACAGAGCTGAAAAAAGGAAGCATATTTTTGCCGCCTGATTTTCCCCGCTCAACATCTTTCCTGTAGAATTGTTTGCTAAGATTGAAGACATAGACAATACAAATTACATTTTAGTATTCTTATCAAAAGGCAGAAAATTAATTACGTTAAACAAAGCATTGATGCTAAACTAAAATAACTAAATGACAAAAAAGTTCACTACCTGGCAATAGTTAAGGATGCAACTATAGCTCCAACGGATCCGTAGAATCCTAAATAACCAGCGTCAATCTGTCAGAGAAGACAAAATGTGCTCTAACCTTCAAAATGAAAAAAAAAAAAAAAAAAAAAAAAAAAACAAGACTGATCGGTCTACATCTGCAAGATTTTACAACATATTCATGCACGTATGCAGGCTTGAAAAAGGGGGTGAGAATTTCTGGACATTGTCAACGGTGGGTGCGAAAGTTAAGAAAATCAAGATTTTGAGGCTTTTTTATGTGTTTTCTCAGTTTCTGGCGGAAGACTGCGTGGTCCTGAAATAAAGTGCCCAACTGGAGCGAGTGAGTGAAAGTAGTCAAAGTACCCAAATCATAGGTCAGATCTCGTAAGTCATTTAAACATAGACAATTCCGGAATAATTTAGATACACAGATATGGACCCCCCCCAAAAAAAAAAAAACTGGTGTGATCAGGCGCCCGCGGGTAGTAAACATCACTTGTCTATCATATTACACCCGCCATACCTATGTATTAGTGGAAAAAGTCAGTGCAAATGAAAGTCCGGTATTTGAAAGCTTAACTAAGCTTCAGCTGAGGCCACAACTCGGAAATTAGTTTAGAAACGGCCACAATGTAGGGATCAACGGGGTCATGGTGTCTCGCATAAAACTTTTTAACTGTCGACACAAGCTTTACTTTATGGTAACCCTGTGTCAAAAGTTTACGGGTGAGCAGCTTCCCTCTTTCAACAAAGTCTTGATATTTGAAACAGGCCCTAGCATAACTAGCTTGAAACATAAGGTGCTGAAGGGTTATTACTACTCAAAAATAAAAAGTTACCTATATATGGGAAAATTGAAGTCATCCCTCTTGTCATAAATTAAAATCTCAAAGAGTATACCCCTTCTTATCTTAAGAGATGCCCCTTCTTATCTTAAAGCCTAGCAAACCTCTTCTGCATTCGAGCCTGGTAATTTTAACTATATATCATACACTCTGATTTAAAAGACTAGATGCTATTTTCTGTGTTTTAAATGTCAAACATTCTATACATATATGTTCGTGTCAACAAAGAACTTCAATTTAACTCGGTAGACATATTCTTGTTCGTAAATTGTTTTCTCACCTCCTTCTTAGTAATTGGACTTTGATGAGAATGGATAGCCAGCAATTCTTTGCCATTACTGTAAAACGCATCGATAAGCAGTGCAATAATGGTTTCGTGCCGGGTAATGCCTGTTTTACATGTGCTACATGTATCTTTGATGCTTTCGACGGATTAAGAAAAAGATCCTCTTTTCAGCAGTGAAATATTCCCTTGTGAAACAATGGCTACCTTTTGTTAAAATTTAGATTTCTGAAAATCAGACGGTCTTCTTTTATATCCAGAATTAAATGTCAACGTTAATTTTGGCCAGTTTGTGAAGCAATTCTCTAATCGTCTAAGCAAGCAAGTGCGAAAAGGCTAAGTATGTCCTCCGTTACCATAGGTCAAAATTGGCAGCAGTTCCGGTAGCTGACCCTGATTCTAAGTCTCTCAGTCATCAAGCTAAGATTCTGCCCACCAGAGATCACTGCAGTTCCAGAACAACAACCCGATACAAGGGGCGATTTTACTGCATATCGTTGGCTCTGATTTACCTGTGATATATTATGATCTTTTAAATTAACATCGAGTACAGCACCAAAACAGTACAGGACACCCAAACCTAGGCCATATGTCACACAGATCACCCCAAACGTCCAGTTCCTAGAATAGATAAGAAATGAAAACAATAACATTGTAAACTTGACTGAATAATAATAAAGATTGGCACGTTGTTGAAAGTTCCACGTAGTGTCAGTTTTGTTTTTATGTTCAGCGTCATTTTCAAGTCTGGCTCACTGCGGCTCTTACATGTATGGAGATCTCCGTTTTTGTTCTCAGAGGATGTTTTAAAAGAAAATCAATACAACGATAAATCGTTTTTATTGTCACATAATTATGTAATATATACAGCGAAACCGACGCTAGTGTCATCATTTTATTTGTCTTTCAATTCCTGTCGACTACAAAATGGCTGTAAAACTTTTCTTTCCTCAAAACAAAAGTAGTTCTGGCGAACGTAGCTCCTAAACACCGTGAAATATGCACCTGACTCCGAGCAATATTTATATGTTATTGAATGTATATAGTGAAATATTCGAGAGGAGACGCACGAGCTGAGGGGCATTTCAGAAATAGTGTAAATGAGTCTGCCATTCCTAGGAATGTTGACCGATTTTTAAAGTTTATGTCTTAAAATTTAGGTTAACCTATCACCCAATGGTCTTAACTAAAATAATTTGGGTCACTGGTATTTTCTTCAAAATATGCCTTGACAATTGCTGTTAGGGTAAGAACACTGGGTAGAAACGGACGAAATATTTATGTGAAGACAAAGTCACATGTTCTTGGCTCTGGATACAAGCAGCTCTGGATTGATACCTATATCATCTGTTATGTTGAAAATATTCCAGTATGAAAAGTATTGCATCAGCTTTGCTAAAACATAAGATTTATTTTGCAAGATGGGCTAATCATGGAACAATGCGCATTTCTGATGACGTCACTTCCTGTGCTAAACTAAAATGTATAGTAAGCTGTTTAATGTTCGGTTTTGAGGTCATTTTAAGTGTAAGTGAGTGTTTGATGACAGATATGAAACAAAAAATGAATAAACTTTAATTCGTCATGCATGTTTTCTGTTATAAACAATCATTTACGGCACCTAATGCTCTTTTGTCAGTGGCCTACCTGATTTTTTTACAATACGTTTCCCAACCACACACATATTTCAATGTCAGTATGTTATATAAAATAACAAGTCTTTCAAGTCTTTATGTATGAACTTTGCTTTCAATATGTCCCTCTAGTTTTTTAAATTAAACAAAGTTAAATATATTCAGCCTGTGTCTTTTTATTAGAAAATAATTTCATTTTATTGTTTTGTATTTTACATGAATTGTTGCGACTTGGCAACTTCCGGCGTGGGTTTTGCACACGTATCATCAAGTTTCATCAGTGATTTGATGACAGTCGTAACAAAATATAGTGACCTTATCATTTCAGTAATAAAATGTCTGTCATTTGTTGAAATTGTATGTGAATCAGTAAAAATCACAATTTATTGATATAATGCATTGTAATAAATTTGCATGTGTAACCACATAGCTGAGAAAAATATCTCGTTTATTATGTTACTTGTGTAGAATCTGGAAACAATTTCTGTATAGCTTTCTTATTTTACATTTAAAGGACAATAAAACGTGTTTCTTCATTAGAATATATCATTTTCTCATTGAGCAAACAGCAATAGAACACAAGAGACTTTTAGTGAAAATGTACAGTTTCCAGTAGCCACACCCTTATGACGTATAAGCGCGTGCTGTCACGCATGAGTGACTTAGAAATTCTTTAAACGCATACCATTCTAAAGCACTTGAATTTACCTTTGCAGTGATATATAACACTACGGCTTAATATCAGCCAAAAGGCTATCCCAAGATAAGTTACATTATTTCTGAAATGCCTCTCGTATAAGCTATTCGGTACGAGTTCATATGGCGAAAGATACACGGGCTTGCAATAACCTTTTTATTATATACCTTTAATATTAATCTGCTAGTTTCATCTGTACTAAGAACTCAAAATATAATATCGGTATATAAACCAAAAGAACTGCTTTCAATTGCTTTAAATTTGAAATACCATAATGCCATTTCAGTTTGGTGTCTTCATACATCTTAAAAGTAAAAAGTATGCAAAGACCAGGAACTGAAACAATCAAAATCCAAATCCAGCCCTCAAACCATAGTTGGAAACAACTAAGATTACAAATAATCAAGATACAGAGAACATATGGCCAACCGAGTGAGCAGCTTGTTCCCAAAAGGTGGCCACTCAGCAACCCAAACCGAACCAAAAATAATAAGAACATACATAAGGTAAAACATCTCAGAAACTCTGACACCAAAAACAGGCAACAGAGAACCACAACAGAACTACCGCCTTGGAACGGTCAGTAATGAATTACTGGGGGGCTTAAAGCCGCGCCCAACGGGGCGAAAGTGAAAATGACGTTTCGGTCGGACGTTAACAAGAACTCAGCGCCATTTTCCAGTCTTACTCTCTGCATGTCTTACGAAAATCTCTGGACATCATTATCCACAGAATTTGTTTTGTAAAAGTGAATTATTAATTATCTTGTATGCAATTTATAAAGCGAAACTAACATAAGTGCCATTATTTTACTTGATTTTGCAATTTCTGTCGACGACATGATGGCTGTCAAACTCTTCTGCTTTAAAAACAAAAGTAGCCCTGGTGAACGTGATTCCTTAACTCGTGTGAAAAGATGTTATCTATGGAGTATCTTTGAAATACAGCTCTTAATTACAGAGCTCATACTGTCAAATACCTCAAACGATTCCCATTAGCTGTTCTCAATCGTTTTGCATTGGAGTAACCGTTCAATATTTTCTGCATATTGCACGGAGTCAAGTGCATATTGCACGCCTATGGAAATAGGTTATTTTAAATAAGAAGATATACGAACTTTTCATGATTAATTATGAGATAATATACCGTGATTGTCATCAGTCGCACCTTCTCATATCAAAATGTAACGTTGACTCATTGTTAAATGCACCGTATTTACTTTGATATAAGACTGGGGTTTCCCTTCCACATCTAGAGCCGTCTTGATCTAGATCTCTCGGATTGTTTCAGAAGAGGAACCTCCGTTTTATAGCTGAGGTACACAAAACTGATTTTCATTTTTGCGGTATTTTTGGAACGATAAACTCCCTTCTTATAACCGAGCAAATAAAGTAGCAGTTTGTTTGTAGGTCAGGTGGCACCACAATACATCTCACAAGAAGACAAGAGTATAAGCAATGTTTACCTAACAAGCTGTCTGAGCCCAGTTTTAAACTCTACTCTCTGTATTGAAGCTGTTGGACTAGGAGGGAGGGGTGGTTTGGAAGGAAAGTATGTGAAAAACAGGAGTAGACAAAACACTGACAAACCAAATTCTGAAAAGAAAAGAATATAAGAGCCGCGACACGACAAAACCAACAAAGTGGCATGTGCGCCCAGCGAAGACCCAGTTTAGCCTGGGCATCTGTCCAGTCTGATCAGGCTTCGCTCTGTGTTTAAATGGTAGCTGAGAGACAAAGCTAGCTCTATGCGAACAGCGAAGACTGATCTCGGTCTGCGCTTACGCTGGGTGCACATGCCGCTTTGCTGGTTTCCTCATGTGGCAGCTCATAACCGAATTAATATATATTTGAGAGAGATGCACGAGGGACATTCCAAAAGTTATGGCAACGGATCATGTGAGGAAAGTACGCAACCGCATAAGCTGGTTAGTCTATTAAAGGGTGACAGGGAGAACATTTATGCTATGATCTGTCATAGGAGAACAGTAGTGACCCTATTCTTGCTATTATGATCTACATGTTGAAGACAATGCGTGGTATATAGGTCGATGAATAGTGGAGGCGCATAGGCTTCGAGCGTCGGCGCAACTAAAAGCAGTAAATGCAGGTGCATAACGCTGGAGTACATGTACGTCAGACGTAGTTGCAGCTTGAATATAACTGGCGCACTTTTATCAAAATATACACCAGCACGTGCATTTCGAGTGCAGCCTGTACAAAAGTGAGTTCTTTGTTAATTGTGTAATATGAGGTTTGTCATCCATAAAGCTTGCTTATCGTCTCTCAAAACAGCCTAAGCCCAACTTTGTTTGTGAGTCAAAGACTTTTCTTTGTACTATATTCCTCGAGATTTATGCAAATGCTTTTAGATTGCGCAGATATGCACGGGAGTCTGAGGTGTTGCTGCTCATATGCTACAAACCGCCTTTTGCCTGTTGCGATTCAAGTATTAATATGCAATTTACTCGTTGTCGTAGAAGCTGCCGCTGGAAAGAATCAGTAGAAGACATGTTATCCTGGACCAAACAAAACAGGATATGTAAACAGGAATAGCCCGTCTCGCCTTAACATTCTCCTATATCAGACTAAGTCTTTCCCCGTGCAAACTATTAAATATGTATTATATCAAAACCCCTAAAACTTTCATTTTTGTGGGGCTGTCACAACACTTCTTGCAGGAAACCAACATGACAAGACATAGACTAAGGTGGCATTTAACATTTTTTAATGTCTTCCAGCTGCAGACAGCTTGATTCTCTGTCATTTAAAGCAGACTGCTCCTTTATCCTTTATATAATATGAGAGCTTTTGAAAACGGTTTAAGCCGCAGTTACACCATACCTTTTCGGCTGAAATCACTTAAAAGATTACAGTCTTATCCAGGATTTTCATAGGAATTATGTTTTGGTTCCTGCTGACAAGGCCGCAAACAACATTGTTGTTGTTTGTCGGATGCACTATATTAACACTTTGAAGCAGGAACTTAACGGCACCACGGCTTACGAAGAGACTTTTACAGATGAGAAGACTGTCGTTAATAGCCACTCAAATAATTTGCCTTTAAAGTTTGCTGTAAACGTTAAGGAACGCAAAGACAAACTTCCTACGATGTATTGGTTACCTAAGCTTCACAAAAAACCGTATAAAGCTAGATTCATTGCCAACTCTAGCTCTTGTACTACTACAGAATTATCTAAATTATTAACTTCTTGCCTCACTGCTGTGAAATCTCGTGTCATTTGGTACTATGAGACAGTGTATGAGAGGTCAGGGAAAAATATGTTTTGGTCTATAAAAAATTCTGGTGAGGTACTTAGTAAACTGAAGTCAAGAAGGTTCCGTGCGACTAGTTTGTCCACTTATGATTTTTCTACTCTTTATACCACATTACCCCATAATTTAATAAAGGAAAACCTTGTTGATTTGATTGAGAGGGCCTTCAAAAAGTTCTCCAAAAATGAAGATACCCTTTATATTGCCTGTAACGATAAGAAAGCGTTTTTCACTTCTACTGACCGTAAAATATATAGAGGATATAGTCTTTGGTCATGTCAGAATGTATGTGACGCCTTATCATATCTCTTAGATAATATTTACATCAGATTTGGTAATAAGTTATACAGACAAATTGTTGGTATTCCGATGGGTACAAATTGTGCTCCTCTTGTGGCCGATTTGTTTTTATTTTGTTATGAAAGAGATTTCATGACTTCTCTTTCGGTTGATAATCAAGCTGATATCATTGAGGCATTTAACTCTACCTCTAGATATTTAGACGATCTTCTGAATATTGAAATCCTTATTTTGAAAGCAAGGTTAACCAAATTTACCCACCTGAACTTAAATTGAATAAAGATAATACGTCAGATACCGAGGCCCCCTTTTTGGATTTACATCTATCTATTTCTAACGGTTTTGTATCTTCTAAAATTTATGATAAACGTGATGACTTTGACTTTGATATAGTTAATTTTCCATTTTTGGATGGTGACGTTCCACGTCGTCCCTCTTATGGAGTGTATATTTCTCAACTTATAAGATTTGCTAGAGTGTGTAGTCATGTAGATGACTTTAATGCTCGTAATAAATGTTTAACTGCTAAACTTCTTCAACAGGGCTATCGGTATCATAAGCTTAGAAAGGCTTTTTCTAAATTCTATCGCAGACACCATGAATTGGTTTCAAAATTTGATGTCGGATTAAAATTTCTTTTACACCAAGGCCTATCGGAACCAGAATTTTATGGTGACTTAGTATACAAATTCAAAAAGATTAAGGGTAGGACTGATTTTTCTGATCAATTCCGAAAAATAATAATACGTCACAAACGTATTGGCTATAATTTAAATGTTATGCGACAGTCTGCATGCTTAGTGATTAACCCAAACACGGTTGATAACTTTGCTGCACTCTTTAATTGCACACCGGGGGATCGGTCGTCAGACTCTATGATGGCCCCGACCTAAAGCTATATATTTTAGTTGGTTGGGACCGGAGCCTTTTTGTCTGTTGCTTGGTCCACCGGGGCTCAACTGGTGACCTTCTTTTGCTTCAGATTTCCACTGGGGTCGTTTGGCAGGACAGGGATCTCCACCTGTCAGACGGCCCGTTGTATCTGTTGAGTCCTCGTCTTTGCTTCTTCATGGTGTTGAAATTTGATTTATGTGTTTACCGTGATGATTCATTGACGAGTTAGAGGGTTATCATGCGAACCGAACTACCAACTAAATGTTTTGTACCACTTCAGAAACTGAGGGTGAGGTTGGGCCTGTAAAATCGATTTAAGCCCCCCAGTAATTCATTACTGACCGTTCCAAGGCGGTAGTTCTGTTGTGGTTCTCTGTTGCCTGTTTTTGGTGTAAGAGTTTCTGTGATGTTTTACCTTATGTATGTTCTTATTATTTTTGGTTCGATTTGGGTTGCTGAGTGGCCACCTTTTGGGAACAAGCTGCTCACTCGGTTGGCCATATGTTCTCTGTATCTTGATTATTTGTAATCTTAGTTGTTTCCAACTATGGTTTGAGGGCTGGATTTGGATTTTGATTGTTTCAGTTCCTGGTCTTTGCATACTTTTTACTTTTATACTGCAAATAACATGACCCAATCTGTCTATTTTTATTATGGTCTATGCAGCACTAACTAAATAACTTAAGCCGCTGTAAGCCTACTGAATGTATCTGGTAGACATGAGTTTTTAAGCGACCTTACGATAAAGTTTGCGACATGCCTCTGTTGGGCCTAGTGCTTTCTTAAAGTACTACATGTACGTACGTGCGTCGAGCGAAAGTTAACGTCTGTTTTATGCACTCTCCCTCTTTAGGAAAGGTTTTAATGTGTCGGCTTAAAGAAAACTTTAGACTAAGGAACGTTTGCGCTCGATGGATACCGTAATTTATTGTTCCAGAGCGAAAACAGGAGCGTGTTGTACATTGTGTAAAAGCTTCATAACTTCTAACGGTGTCAAAGGCAAGAGTCCAAAATGTTATTGAGAAGTTTCCATTCGTTCATGTATACGAAACCTCATTGAGAATACTTTGACGGTTTTAAACAGGCCAATTTAACAGAGCTCTGGATGAGATCGAGTATTTGATAATAATTGAGGGATATTTTTCTTATTTCTCACTAAAACCATATGTTGTGACCCGTCATCTGAACCGTCTCATCGAGACGGTTCAGGTTAAGGGTCACAACAAAATTCTTAATTATCATCAAATACTCCGTCTTATCTAGAGCTCTGCGTTCAAAGCAATGTCGAGGCATTTTTGTATCATCATTGATTCGATGTCATATACATGTATTTATCATGCATATGCTGCAAAGTCCCCCAGATAGCACGGGTATGATAACATAATGTGATATTATGTCATTTTAGAACTGCGCTTGCTCGAATGTTATTAGGCGATGCCTTTTGAAGTGGTCCCTGAAAATGACTGGCTACATATTGACGTTGGCCGTGATAACAACATTCGATTGGTTAAATGACGTAAACCGGCTTATGTCATGACGCATTTGCTACGACAGAAAGTTCTAACAAAACTGTGTTTGCTTTCCATTTGTTAGACGCTCTTAACGCCTTAAAATCTTCTATTATTGCACGATAAATAGACAACCATGTAAGTGTCTTTTGATATCAAGTTTATCAGGCGAGACCAGAAACAGCATAGGAATGGCGAGGCTTGCCGAGCCAGTCCGACGTATTTCTGGTCGAGCCTCGGCAAGCCTCGCCATTACTATGCTGTTTCTGGTCTCGCCTGATAAACTTGATATCAAAAGACACTGACATGGTATTCTCTATGTAGCGGACTGACCAGTCACAAAATAGCAGAACTTACCAATATACATTAATTTCATTATGGACTTTCTCTCAGCTGCAACGTCATACTCTGTAATTAAAATATGCAGACTGAATGGATATGATCAATCTAACTGCCAAACGTTTAAAAATGGACTGATAAGCAGCGTAGCGTATGTCTAAAATTATGCTTATTCCCTTGACTGTCCCCTCTAGCAGTATTACCACAGTTCACGTTGCCGCATCACCAGTTTGTTTACTCCCCATCTAACTTTACGTAAAAACTCAATAATCTAGAACGTATGTATGGCTAAATTCTAGTAATTTGAAATATATATATATATATATATTCGTGAACTAATTTTTTACAAATCATACAAATACTAATTATCGTATGACGCCGTATCTAAGAGTGTAATAAAGCCATGTAAAAACGACAATCCACTAATGGATTAAACATGCAAATTACGTCGTAACGTTATATGCGTTGACGTCCATAAGAACGTTGCGTTTTCTAATGGCGAAATCGTGCCGTTTTAGTGCAAAATTTACTAATAAAAATGCGATTTTAGTGTCATATGATAGATAGAACCTTGCATTCGTGCTTCTGTATTTAATTTATTGAATTTATTAAACTCGTTGAGGAATATTGATAAGATGCATAGCATAGCATAGCATCTTATCTTTTCCCCAATTCGTTTAATAACTCCAATAATACACGAATACACGAGCACTCATGTAAGATCCTCTATAAAAAACACGACACAATTAGTCTGTAGGTCTACATGTATCTTGCATATTGGTGTGTCATACTACTTGCTAGGTCCTGGAAAAAGGGAACAAGTCACAAAAGTTCTTCTTTCACGAAGTTTCGCTAAAGTAAACTACGTTCCCTAATAAAGCTATGTATTGGGATTAATAGGTATGCGAATACCTCGGAGGAAACAGTGCAGACCCAGTTCGGAGCAATTTGATCAGGGATTACGATGTTTCCATTCCACCAGCTTCTTTTTTATTTTATATTTGCATTGTAAAACTATGCCCCTAGGTCATAGAACTTTTTTCGTGCTCAACTCAGCTAAGCGCGATATTTTCTCCGCTAATAAATATGAAAATGTCAACTAATGTTGGCATTTTCAAATTCATAAGCAGAGAAAATGTCATACTCAGTTATGAACTGAGCAAGAAAAAAAAGTACTTATTTATTACATGTAGCCGGTAAAATTTCATGCTCAGCTGAGTTGAGAACGAAAACAGTTTTATAACCTTGGGGCCATGATACTGCCATGACACTTGTTTTCAAGTTTTAGAATAATTACTGTTATTATTTTAGGTACATGTATCCCAACTCTGAGATCCTTAATGGTATCCAAAAATCCTTATGCCATCTATCTTTCTAAACGACCATTGTGCATGTTGCGAATTTAAAACTTCAGGAAGATTAATTACGTCTATTTTCTCGAAAAATAAGCATTTGCAAAGTCACCAAAACATAATTGAGCCGCCACTCGACAAAACCAACAAAGTGGTTGTGCGCCAAGCGCAGACTCAGATCAGCCTGGGCATCCGCCCAGCCTGATCAGAGTCTCCGCTGTCCGCATGAAGGTATCTTAGACCCTAAGTTACCCTTTAAGTGCTAAGTGGCTCAACATTATGCGTCTTCCCAGAATCATTACCTTGAGTATTATTATTGGCTCTACTGGTGATATCAACTGGAAGGTAGTAATCACCTGATCTGTCGTTCTGTACGTCTATTAGTGAGCTGTAACATATATGACATCTCGTAAAAATGTGTTAATATTGTATTTTTGCTATCCATAATTTGTATCAAGCTTTGCCATCTGCCAGTTATACACTTAGGATTATATTTTGAAGGTCAATTACACTATATTTGGTGTTAAGTTACCGAGCACACAATGGAGGTAACTTACACCAAAACTGGTGGCAGCTCATGCTGTAATGTTTATTTTCCGTTTAGACCGCGCATGACGTAATTTGCATTTCAACAAACATTGTGTTACTGAAGAAAAGATAAAATCTAGCTTTGTTTAATTTGGTACGAAAACAAAAACTGCTTCAAGCATTAAGATGCATTATTGACCTTTTACAAAGGATTTGGCACACAATTCATAAACTGAAACTGTAGTGTACGAATCATGCTGACTCAAACAAATATGTTTTGCTTACTTTGTCGGGTGGTGACTGTTGATTTTCTGCACAGGAACTAAATACGGCACTGCAAAAATTTTAATAATAATAAAATTGTTTTGAAAGCGTGTACAGGCATACATGTATCAATGTCAAATATCAGGCACGGCTATTATATGCTGATTTACTCATTTATTCATATGTTATTATTTATTCGTTTTCTTTTTCTTTACTTTCCATTGATTATTATTAATGTTAATATTATCATTATTATTATTATTATTATTATTATTATTATTAAACCGCGAGTTCGAATCCTGGCTTGGGTCAGCTCACGACTGGAAAACGCTCTCAGTCGACCAAGTAGTAAATGGGTACATTTGTTGACTCAGGGAAATATAAGGCAGCGAAATTAGAGGAACGGTATGCTGTGCCAAAGGTCCAGTGAGCCTCTAACCCCAACTCCTGTGGCCACTAGACTATTGGAAAACTTTACCTTTTTTCACCTACTATTATTGATATTCTTATTATTATTTTCCTTTTTTTTATTTCTCTCTCTCTCTCTCTCTTTCTGTCGTTTCTCTTTTAATATCATTTTATTTTTAAAGCTGATTCAATAAAAAAAAGAAAGCGCTCAATTACATTATAAGTAACACTATCGATAGAAATTTTGTATTAAGAACACAATAGGCTGACAAAATACGATCACATCTTAATCATGTAGCGTACCGTAAAGCAGTTTATTCTGGGTCTGCACTGTTTGCTCATACATGTACGTATCTGTCCAAATGTGTAGAAATTTACATCACTTGTAGGATGGAGTCGAGTAACTTCGGACAGCAGGTAAATTCGGACAGTGGCATTGTTTCTCTTATATGTCAGTTCTTTGGAATTAAAACAAAACTGACTGAGTGAACAGTGAAAATCCTGATGAGACGGCTCATGATAAGACGTCTCACCTGGATTTTCACTGTTTGCAATGGCATGTCCGAGTTTACCCGCTGTCCGAAGTTAAACGACTCCACCCTACTTACCTAGTAAGTAGGAAATGGCACATCCCAGAGCGTTTGCTGCTGACGATATTGCAGTAGCGGTGGTCCTCTGTTCAGGGGCAAACCACGCTGCTGATATGGCGGGTGGACCTCCCATAGCGACCGGTCCCCCTAAACCGTTCAAAAACTGGCCGATGTGAATTAAACTGAAATGTTGTACACACGTGTAATATGCAATACTGTTAGCTGAGAAACTCTTCTTTCAAGCAGCTGAGTTGACAGCACTTGCCATCATGTAAAATGGGCGTATAGTACTTTAGAATGTAAACTTTTTATTTTTGTGTCTACTGTAGTAGGCTTGCATGGGGTGCCGTTTTACTAAATATTACCTATTTATTGATATTCATAATTCTAATTATGGATCTCCATATTTCGATTTATTGATATCTATAATTCAACATGATTTATGGATATCCATAATTCGAATTATGGATATCCATAATTCGAATTATGCATATCAATAAATAATTATGTATATCCATAAATAATGATAGATATCAATAGTTAGAATTATGGATACTTACATAAATCGAATTATTGACATCAATACATAGGGAATAAATAGTAAAACGGCACCACGTACATAGGCTTGTCAATTTTTATCGTTTGGACGAGTCTATTTCTAATTTTAGGAAATTTTGGTGGAAGGTTCATTTTCATTGTGTTTTGCATATTAATTCCTGTAAGCAAACATTGTATACTCTGATCAGTTCTGCGGCGTCTGAACTGGGTCGGCACTGTCTACATGTGTTACATGTACCAAAACAGGTGTCCAGTCAACTCGGTAAAGTTAGCAGAATGGCAGAATAGCAGAACGAAATGGTAAAGTTAGCAAAATAGCAGAATAGCAGAACGAAATGGTAAAGTTAGCAGAATGGCAGAATCATGAGCGGAACGAAATGGTAAAGTTAGCAAAATAGCAGAATAGCAGAACGAAATGATAAAGTTAGCAGGAGAGCAGAATAGCAGAACGAAATTTTTCGTTCTGCCCATTCTGCTAGCAGAACAGCAGAAGGAAAAAGTCGGAATTTTGTTCTAAGGCAACCAGCAGAAGGGCACACTCAAGCTATGCATGGAAAACATTTCCCTCCAGGTCAGGCTTCAACTAGCAAGGAAAAACTCCACAAATTCGCTGGAGAAAAAAATATTTATCATCAAATCCTGGTGTGACCAGCAGGTGGGCAGACTCATGGCATGCATGGAAATCATGTTTATCGCCGCCCGAGTTTATCTAGTATAAAATAAACTCGGAATTATTCGTTCTGTCCATTTTGCTCATTCTGCTAGCAGAATAGCAGAAAGAAAAGGTTTGTCGGAAACATGATATCCATGCATCTCATGAGTCTGCCCACCTGCTGGTCACGCCAGGATTTGATGATAAATGATTATTTTCTTTAACAAATTTGTCGATTTTGTCCTTGCTAGTTGAAGCCTGACCAGGCGGGAAATGTTTTCCATGCATGGCTTGAGTGTGCCCATCTGCTGGTTGCCTTAGAACATAATTCCGAGAAGCAGTGTTTTCTGTGGTTTTTTTATTATTATTTTTTCAATCTTTGGCCATACTTACGGTGTAGCAATTTTAGAGGTGGAGGTAATACATCTGACTCCTGTTCCAGTCGTCGTAAGCAAAGCTGCCAGTACACATGCTGGTCGTAAACCTGAAAATGGATGTTATTACACAGTATCTTCATATTTATTTAACTTAAAAGTGCACGGCTAAATGTTTTTGATGGCGTCAAGGCAAGCGGTTTCATATAGCAACGTGTACAAAATGCATACATGATTGTGTAGCACTAGGTAATGGATCTTGGCCCAGTTGTTCATAGCTAACGACGTCGTTAGTAAACGTTTCGTTAAAATTTCAAACGTTAATGTCTCTAATGCGCCAATATTTGTTGAAAAAAAATTTGAGAAACAAAGCTTCTCACATTTTTTCAACAAAAAATATCAGTGTATTTGACAATAAAGCCGTAGAACACTTAACGTGTTGACCTCTTAACGAGCTCGTTAGGCTAGCGATACTTTTAACAACTAGGCCTAGGATATTACTTCCCTCTGTTGGTCAAAAGGAAAAATGCATGCCTGGCATAGTACTTTTACACGATTCATTTTCAAGAAGCAATGTGTACAAGCATGTAGTTTTACGGACCAAAATATGTTTAGACTGTCTTGAAATTCATTACTTTCCCAGACCTGTAGAACATTGTGTATTTGCTTTATCCAAGTCTGGTCTGGTCAGTGTACTGAAGGTGGACAAATTTACTACCATTATACAGAATTTTCGATGATTCTGGGACAATTCTGACTACTACATTTTCCATAAAGCTCTTTTGTGGTCCCTCATTAACAGCCTAAAGTGAAATCATAGCCAACGAAGTACGTACCTATACCCAAATACAGAGCTTCCTATTGAAATTTTGTCAAAATGGCAAAGTTTCGACACGCACCTGCGTATTTACCTGCTCAAATTTATAAATTAGACAATGACTGAATAAAAACTAAAAAAAAACGACGTAACCATACGAAATATCTTAAGGGCTGAACTTCTACACTTCACTACAAGGAGTATAAAACGATTTGCTTATCTTAAAAAAGCCCCTAGTTACAATCCTGGGAGATCAAAAAAGTATCCCATAGTTTGCTTCAGAAAGTCGAATTTGTATGCGCTGCGACACTACAAAACCAACAAAATGGCATATGCGATCAGCAAAGACTCAGATCAGCCAGGGCGTCCATCCAGTCTAATTAGGGTCGTCGCTCTTGGCATAGATTTAGCTTAGACCCTTAGCTACCCTTGCGCGTACAAGGAGGACTTTAATCAGGCTTCACTGGTCGCACATGCCACTTTGTTGGTTTTGTCGTGTCGCGGCTCAATTATTATATTACCTTTCTTGTCTATAATCCACGAAAACGCAAACGCGCTAAAAACATAGGAAATAGGTCCCCAATTAGCTAACAATGATATGTCGCCATCATTCCAGCCGAATACTCTTTCACTAACTTCAGCGATTGGACCAAATGTGTTCCAAACGCAACAAGATACCCCAGCCATTAAACCATACACCAGCAAAATGTACCATCGCCGCTTGTAAACCTGGAAAAGAGGATTAGAAATATATCTATGTGAGATAACTCTGTTCAAGAAGTAGTTGTCTCCCATCTCACAGAGAGCTACGTGTGCATGTACTCTAAGTGAAAAGAATTTGCCCTCAAAGAAAGCAAATTCCGTTCGACGTCATTTCGCCAAATGCATCCGAAGCTCATATGAATGTGTACTTTCAGGGGGCACAACTCTGTCTTTTCATGTTTGCCTCTCTTCTCTATAGGGGTCAAATCTTAAAGTAAAGTCTTTGCTTCCGTTTGCTTTTAGAGCCGCTCCGATTTTGGAAGAGCTTTGTCGCC
This sequence comes from Ctena decussata, assembly GCA_963989385.1. Classification (NCBI taxonomy): domain Eukaryota; kingdom Metazoa; phylum Mollusca; class Bivalvia; order Lucinida; family Lucinidae; genus Ctena; species Ctena decussata. The sequence goes on from OZ022504.1 coordinate 18,419,315, forward strand.
AGGGGAAACAAACAGTACTGACGTCACACAATTGCTTAATTTGTAAACATGATGGCGAAAAAACACTGAGAACACAGAATTAAATTATTTGAGAATGAATTACAGGTTTGAGAGAATCACATTTTTCCATTTATAGAATTTCGGTAAGCATTTCACTGATAATTTGAGAGTAGCATGGCATACAGTGCATGCCATGTCAGAGGTCCTGGGTTCGATACCCGGTCTGGCCACATACTTTTGTTTCTCGTTCTGCTGATTCAAGAAGGGCAGTTGTCAGTTACTGGGGAAAGTATGTGCACTTAGTACTGGTTAACCGCTTAGGAGGTCTAAGCCTGCCCAGGCATAGTGTGGTTAGTTTAACTGGTTAACTGACCGTCCCGACATGACCGTTGCTGTTTACCGTGGACAAACAATAAATCAATCAATCCCCTCGAATTATAAGTGAGATGACATCACTGATCTGTTACCATAGCAACTATGGAATAACCAACTGTTGTGCAAAGTACCTCGGCAGAATGACGTCTCGATGACGTCATTTAGATATCAATATGAACTCTTGGTTGCTATGGTAATAGATATATGACGTCATTCATTCCGGAGCATGGCAAACAATGTATGCCATGTTCCGCCAATTTTCAATTTGACTTTACTAACTGAAAACCTTTCAACAGAAACTTCAGATTATCTCAAACAAATAATCATTCTCAAGCCATCTAATTCTGTGTTTGAGGCGTACCGTTAGATCCTAAGCACCATAGGCTGAATTTAGTTCACTCTTACCTTTATTACAACTACTCTGTCTTGTGTGTTGTCTTGTGGTGTAATTGGACCATTATGGACGTTGGTACTGTTGGACAGAGTGCCGTACGAATTGCCCTCACCATCGTTGTGAAGTATTGGCTGTCTGTCTGTCATCCTGTGAAACCCTCAGTTTTGGAAATTTTGATGAATGCTTGTTTTCGCGAATTAGGGTTACGATGAATGCGTACCGTCTTCCAGTGGAGCCATTTTCCTTCCTGCCTCCAGTCATGAAGATCAACTCTGCAAGTAAAGAACTTCTGCTCTCTTACGGCGAGGAATCCAGCATGCATACAACGCTGAAACAACATTGATTCAACATTCCTGTCCTTATTTCATGGGTCATGGGGCGGGGGTGGGAGGGGGGGTCAATTTTGGAAGGGCTTCTCTTCCAGGGAAACAAACGTGAGGTCACCAATATTTTCTTTGGTCCAGTAAAGAATGTTTGCAGTCCCTGGCGCCGAACGCAATGATCTCATACTGAAACTAGAGGACCGTTGGTCCTGTAGCTCACCTGAGCCCGTTAAACCTCAGTACTCTAGGGTAAGTTACTCTACGGCAAATTGTACAATATGGTCTAATATCAAATGCATCTGAGAGTTTATGATTGTCGACGGCATTTCCATATCATAGAGCCTCAAATCAACGGAAAAAATGCTTTCTCACTTTCTCATTCAAAACCCTTACAGAAAAAAGACCTTCCCGAAAATAGATCAAGGTCAATCTATGGTCATCCTTATATACATTTTGTAGTACTAGAGTCCCAGATGCTACATCCCAAGTCTCCAATCAATAGGCCCTGTGGATCTAGGGTAGAAGATTTTTTTAGTTTAATCATATATGGGCATGGTGGCCATCTTGGTCATGTGACATGGGCCAAATTTATAAAATTTCTTACCCCCTTTGCCTGTTCCCCCCTTTGCCTGAAGGCTGCATAAGAAATTAAATTGAAATTGGCCCAGTAGTTTCAGAGGATAAGTCCTTTGAACATGTTGACACACAACGGACAATTGACCTTTGGCCAAGGTCACTAAATGACCTTGACCTCCAGAATTCTAAGGGGTTGAAGTTGACTGCATTTCTATATCACAGCGTATTATAGCAATAAAAAATGTGCTTTTTCAGCTTTTCCCATTCAAAATCCTAAGAGATCAAATTTGACATTGCCATTAAATAGGTAAAGGTCAACCCAAGGTCATCATTTATATAAAACTTTGTAGTACTAGAGTACCAGGTGCCACATACCACAAATGAAGGCAAGTGGTTTCGGAAAAGAAGATTTTTCGAGGTTTTTACCACATATGGGCTGGGCTTCCATCTTGGACATGTGACCTGGACCAAATATATAAACTTTCTTTTCCGCTTTTCCTGAAGGTTGCATGTGAAAGGACCTGGTATGATAAGGCCCATATTTGGCCCCCAGAAAACTCATTTTTCAAAAGTCTTATTTCCATAATAAATATGTATTCATATGAAAGTTCAAACCTTGAATGTAACAGCAAACACAAAATTAACCAGTTCTTGCACAAAATATTTGTGATATTTGTACTGAACATACCCATACCCCCAGCGGATTCTGACGAAAATGACGAATTTGGTAGCCTTTGTGGCTTTCAAAATATATGAGCCCGGCCTCCAGCACATTCAATATTTTGTATACAGATAAAATTTTAATATATTTACATGCCATGAAAATATTAAATGTGCTGGAGACCGGGTTCAATGTTTATTTTTAACTTTTTGTTACCAAACTGGCAGCGTTTGGAACATTTTCTCAGCGTTCTCAACATAAAAACGCCCATATCTCCGCTCATAGACAATTTTAACATATGTTGTGGGTATTAATTTTTTTAGTTAGACACAAGGAATAATCTGGTATACATTTGATTTTGATCTGTTGGAATTTTTTGGTTAGCGTCTCTTGAGTGGGTGGGGTACCTGGAGAGGCCTTGTGCAGTGCACAGGTAATTAGCAGTGCAATCTTACATATAAGCATTTCATCAAAAGCCTGTTGTTAAGAGCTTTCAAAACTTATTGTAAATGACTTATTTCTTTAAAGGAATATGTATTAAACTCAAATTTTCTCGCAATTTTCCTTCATTTTATTGAAACAACGTAGGCATGTCAGAAATCATGTTATTCTGAGAATTAACAAACACGAAACATATCATTTCTGCTTGTTCACATACGCACAAAAAATAAGCAATAGAAACCATGCATTTTTAAGAGAATTTGAATGGGGGCCAAAAACGGCCCTTATCATACCAGGTCCTTTAATTGAAATTGGCCTAGTAGTTTTAGAGGATAAGTCCTTTGAAAATGTTGACACACAATAGACAAATGACCTTTGGTGACCTTGACCTCTATTATTCATAGGGGTTAAAGTTGACTGTATTTCCATATCACATAGCACTAAAGCAACAGAAAAATGCAATTTTTCAGATTTTCCCATTAAAAGCCTATGGGAGCTGGACCAAATATATAAATTTTCTTTTCCGCTTTTTCTGAAGGTTGCATGTGAAAGGACGGGTTACACTTTGGCCGTTTTTGTGCCCACGACCGATCTTGATAATATTTATGTAAATAAAAGCTTGGCATTTGGCAGTTTATATGAGCAGACTTTGAAGTTTGCGGTTTCATAATTAATCACGTGACTTCCGGTTTATTGCATATGGGGTGCTGAACGGGGTACACTAACTACCTGCGGTTTTTCGATATAATCAGCGATTCCGCTGGCATATCAACCCTCCGAACAGACAGATATAATACTTTTGGTTCTTATCCACAGTCTAAAAGAGATATATTCGTTCAAAACATCTAGCAAGGAGAAATTTTATTTGAATTTTTACGAAACCTCAGAACAGTAGATTTTACAAGTGTTTATTAAGACAATAATAAGCATGTAAAGCGGTTGTTTTTGTGAAAATAATGAAACAAATGAACAGGAAGTCGATTATAACCGACCGATAAGGTTAAACAAATGTATTCTTGGCAAAACGATTTGCACGCTTGTGCTCTGGCAAGCGCATGAAAAGGGCATCAACCTTCTTCTTTTCTTAAACATTATTCCCTACTTATACATATAATGAAAGCTTCGTCATACCAAATATTAATAAATACGTATGAAATATTACGTATTGATGGCTGCTACACAGGTAAAGATGTTTAAAATATTAGACAAAATCAGTGAACCAAGAAATTCAGGTCACAGGGACCTACATGTAGCACCAAATGAGACGCAGCGCTGAAGTGACTTACTATTCCGAGTCCGAGGAAGATTCAATTAAATATTAGTTTGAAATAAAACATTTATTCAATGGATCCTGAAAAACAAGTCACAATGACCTACAAATAGTATGACATCATTTGCAATGTCTGACTGAACCATTGTCTTTAGTATGATGCATATATAATGTTGAATATATCAGAAAAGAACAGTGAACTTTTAAATATATGTCACAGTAACCTACAAATAGTATGAGGATATTTTTTTTGCATCGTTTGACTGACCAACTATTTGTAATTATGTTGCAAATCCAAAAACCGTGTTGAGAAATAAGTGAAAATCCTGATCCATGCATAAAGTTTAAAGACTCAGTGTGCATGGATGCTTTGCAGTTCCTACATTTAATGGATATGATCTGATCAAATATATGCACTCTTACCCCAATGCAAAGATATCAAAAGAGGTAAGGAAAAAGCTCATCCAAGTAACTTTTCATACAAAGTTAGTGGACCAAAGTTCAAGGTCACAGAATTTTACAATGCATCAGCTTCAGGCAGAGGAATACATCATCTGACCACGTCGCAACATTACATCATCAGAGGTTATGTCACAGCATGATGATGGAGGACATTCAGTCTAACGCCTTACATACGCATATTACGCCATACCGATACGTATGCCCAGCGCTGCGCCCCCCCCCCCCCCCCCCCCACGCCCCCCCCCCCCCCACCACACACATACACGGAATCCTTGGTGGGGGCGTTAGGAACACATACTACATAAATGAAAACTTTGAGAAAGATGTGTTATGTCGAATAATGCCACTATTTTCTGCCAGTTACAAAATATACTGCTCCGATTTTGATATAAATCCTTTAGTCCTAGTGTTGGATACATGAAAATTTACCCGAAAAGTTTATTTGTCGTTTACTCCTACCCTCGTAACCACTCTGATATAACCCGATTATGATGAGTATGTATATGAGGAATAGTTACATATAAAAATTGTAGTGGTTACGAGGGTAGGATGAAGTGAAATTTGGATGCATAGTGGACGTTGGTAGTTCAAATTCCCATAGGCTCAATGTTAACTGCTGCAGACAGTACATGTATTTAACTGCAAAATTAACCTAAAAGGCATTAAAATAGGGGAAAATGAAATCGTACAGAATAAACTAGAAACATATAGCTAACATTTCTGCATGCTTTTGTGGTTATCTGCCTACCTTCGAAAATCGGCCTGTTCAGTGGGCACATTGCAATAGTAAAGTGTAACTCGTCCTTTAATTGAAATTGGCCCAGTAGTTTCAGAGGATAATTCCTTTGAAAATGTTGACACACAACGGACAATTGACCTTTGGTGACTTTGACCTCTAGTATTCATATTGGTTAAAGTTGACTGTATTTCCATATCACAGAGCACCATAGCAACAGAAAAATGCACTTTTTCAGCTTTTCCCATTCAAAAACCTAAGAGACCGAATTTGGCCTTGCCATTAAATAGGTCAAGGTCAACCCAAGGTCATCATTTATATAGACTTTGTAGTACTAGAGTACCAGATGCCGCAAACCACGTTTGAAGGCAATCGGCCTAGTGGTTTCGGAAGAGAAGATTTTTTTAAGGTTTTTACCACTTATGGACACGGCTGCCATCTTGGACATGTGACCTGGACCAAATAATATAAACTTTCTTTTCCGCTTTTCCTGAAGGCTGCATGTAAAATTTAATTGAAATTGGCCCAGTAGTTTCAGAGTATAAGTCCTTTGAAAATGTTGATACACAAAAGACAAATGACCTTTAGCCAAGGTCACTAAATGACCTTGACCTCTAGTATTCATAGGGGTTAAAGTTGACTGCATTTCCATATCACAGAGCACAATAGCAACAGAAAAATGTACTTTTTTCTCTTTTTTTTTTCCATTCAGAAGCCTAAGGGACCAAATTTGACTTTGCCATAAAATAGGCCAAGGGCAACCCAAGGTCATTATTAATATAAACTTTGTACATGTAGTACTAGAGTCCGAGCTGCTACATATTAAGTTTCAAGGCAATCGGGCAAGTGGTTCTGGAGAAGATTTTTAAGTTTTTTTTACCATAAATGGGCATGACGACCATCTTGATCATATGACCTGGCCCAAATTTTCAAACTTTTGTTCCCCCATTCTGTTAAGGCTCAGACGGACACTCGGCGCCAGGTGTCTGCAGCTATGGTTACATACCGCTGAACCACTTGGAGAACGTCGTTACGAGAACTGAACAGAGCTAAATCCTGTTAAGGCTCCATATGAAATTTGGCTTCAATCGGCCCAGTGGTTTCTTATAAGAAGATGTTTAAAGAGTGTGGACGCGGACGACGACGACTGCCTGCCTATACTATACTTTGAGCCTTCGGCTCAGGTCAGCTAAAAACGATCAATCGGCTTTTATGGGGCTCATATTCCTAAGACCCATAAATTATCATTTTCAAGGCAGGTGTACTGGTAAGAAGTGAGTAATGTTTTTGTTAACTTTCGTTAGGCGAAGAAAAATATTGTAACTTTCTACCTACCTGAGAAATCTGTTATTGCGCGCTAGATATTCAAACACTACGCCATACTGGTTTCTAGTCAGTTTCAAAATTATATTTTTACGAGACTTATATTTGCGTTAGTAGTACACAAAGATTTTATTAAGTTCAGTCAAAGTTCAGCGCATCCTATATTACACACCTACACCTGATGACCATGGAAGAAAACTACCATAAGTCACTATATCATATCACGTTGCTGTTATTCAGTGGATAACGTCGTGCCATAAAAATCGTATGACCACACGTGTAATAACATTTTGGCGCGTACACGTAACGTCATTGACGACGTCCGTGTCAACAGTGTTTTTTCTTATTGAAATGATGCTCATTTTGAAGGTGGGGGGGGGGGGGGGGGGGGAATCCTCTTTTAAGGGTCATATAAATAAAATCTTACACTCGTGGTCATTTCATATGAAATTTATGAAACTCGCCGAAGGCTCGTTTCAAAAATTTCATATAAAATGTTCACTCGTGTAACATGTGTAAGATCCTCTATATATGCTTAAGCAAACTATGAAATTCCACAAACACGGAATGAACCTCAGGGGTTTTCAAAACCTCTGCCACAAACACGGACTGAGCCTCAGGGGTTTTCAAAACCTTTGCCACACGCAACCTTCGTCAGAACCTTCCTCATCACAGTCCTAATTCTTGCGAAGTTAGAAATTGAGAGTACATGTGAATCCTCTGGTACATGTACATGAATTCGGGCCGTTCTTCTAATCTTGATAATTGTAAGGCAAGGGCCTACTATGCTTCCAGTAAGTGTAGGCGGGGGTTGTTTGGACATTTTTTCCTCTCGTCTATAATTTCTCCTTTCTTTCTCCCTCTCTCTGGGAGACGGCTCGATTAAGACTGAACTACTATCTCAAAGAGACGTTAAACCAAAAACCAACCACATCTTACCCGCTGCAGCCGCCTCAATACATGATATTATTCCAAAGTCCAAAATTGGTTGTCATGAAACTTAATACCCTCAAAACAAATGTATCCTTTACACACAGTTTGCATTAAAAAAATCAAATGTAACTTTTGCAGTAAACATTTGAAAATATGAAAATACATGATCAATCATCTATTCGCTCCTGTTTGTGCATAAATATTTAGCCTGCGCCGTCATTAGTACATTTTCATTCTTAATAAAGGTGTATGATGCACCGAGCTGATCTACTCTGATCTGGTAGAGTTGTCGCCATTTGGATTGCAGGGGGAGTCACTCCTAAAGCTAAGGCAGGCAAGCGCCGTTCTGATGCAAAAAGTAGATTTAACTGGCGGTAACTCTTCTTTTTTTTTTTCTCTCTATTTTCACATTTATCTAATTGAAACGCGTCACGAAAAAAATATGCTTTAAGCAAAATTTAGCGAACACCCAAACCAGTCTGTGAATCCATGTCTCCTTTTTGTGTGTGTGTTTTTTTTTTTTGTTTTTTTTTTGTTGTTGTTGTTTGTTTGTTTTTTTTGCCTGTGGAATCCTTAGGATCCGTGTATGTTGTGCATGAACAAAAAAGGCCCTGATCAGACTGTGCAGATGTGCAGGCTTGTTTAAGCCCTTGCTTGTCGCATCATGCGATAATATCGTTTTAGCGTGACGCGGCTCAAATTCCGACGACGTACCGTAAAATAAGTATTGGGACTTATAAGTCAGAGCAAACAGTGCAGACCCAGATCAGACTGCCATTCCATCTTTATATTTTGGGGCGCAGTATTGCACTGTTAATCCAAACTGTTAGGTTTTTAGGACAGTGATTGTACTTATTTTAGTTGTGCAACCTTTATATTTTTATTTTTTTATGGCACTTGACTTCTCGTTTTATTCAGAAACGTATGACGTCATGAAAATGAGGGGTCGACAGGAAAAGGACGTACATTGTACAGCAAATACTCAAATCATCCTGCAAAGAAGATTCCTAAGAATGCACAGATATTCATACGGAAAATTGGGAGTCTGATGACTGTCAGGATGAGCAGGCTGATAAGAATATTCATTTGGCTTAAGGTCAGGTTCCTTTTCATGTTATGATACAATCCAATTTGTCATTGTCAGGTTTTGAAAGCAGCTGTTGTTACATGTATACTAGAGGCACTTGATCAGAAACAGTTAACTATAATACAGACAAAAGGCTAAGATTGGCCTTAGTTGCTCAAATGAGCAGAATAAACAGGTCACACAAGTACCAAACTGATAGCCTGTGCAGTAAGACTAGGTTCTACGTGCCATTTTCAAAACTGGTGTCTCTGCTATGAAAGTTTTATGTACTTTTTTATTTTATTTTGTTTATTTTTCTATTTTTTTTTTTTCTTTTTTCGTTTCAGATATTCAGATCTTGAAAAATTATAGAAGAGACAACTTTTCACTCTGAAAGATGAAAATTTACTGACTTTTCCTTTTGTTAAGAACCTCATATATCTTACAATTAATAGCTGTAATAATTATGTCACAGTCACAACAGGAGATACACATGTACATGTGATAATTGTGAGAAAAATTTTGTGAATTGTCCATTAGAAAATAAATTGAAAGCCCTCACTAGAACAACCTCATTGAGAGGTATAAAACGGGTAATTCCAATCCCACCTAGAAATTAAAATTTCAAGCCTGTGCAAAAAAAAAATAGCCAAAATATAACAATTTTATTCGATCTGTAGATATGTAAATCAAATTTGCACACAATATTTGCAGGTCCGGATCCAGACCACCACTTACTGGTGGGGCTCTGAAAGTGGTGGGGCTCGGAGGTGCCGAGACGTGTATATGGGATGGGGAGGAGGGTGGGCGGCTTGGAAATATGACATAATACGGGTTCAATTTAAAGAGTGTTTTTGAAAATATCTTTTTGCCTTGAAATATATGTTGTGATATCTCATTATAATCGCCTCCCGAGGCGATTCTAATGAGATGTCACAACATATATTTTAATCTAACCACATGGATAAATTATCTCAACCTGTCATCAGATACTCCTTATCATCTGGGGACTATATCACAAAAGCCAAAATGGCGGGGCTGTAGCCCCAAAGCCCACCCCCTGGATCCGGGCCTGATTTGCTTTGAAGTAAAGTTATAACAAAACTCCTGAAAGTGGCCAAATGGAACTTTCCTGAGTTTTGCGATAACTCCACCAGTTTCTCTTTTGTAATGCTGATATTGAATACAAATGTGTCAATGATACATGTACATACATGTATGCGTGAAAGAGAAGTGTTATGTTTTGACAATTTATTTGCATAATCTAGAATTTTTCATTTTCAATGGGAAATCAAATTGCGGGCTGATCAAAAATTTTAATGGCAGTTATCGTATCTTAGAAGTACACATTTAATGACCATTAATCTCAATTAAGACCACTTTTTATAAATGGTTATTTAAAATATTTCATTCCAATGATATTAATGGTACACATATTTTTACTCATTCTGCATGAAAAAGAAATGCCTGAAAATTAATAGTTACCTAAATTAAAGTAACTGCTATTAAAATGTCGATCTAAGAAATTGTGTGACAATAAAAAACTCTTGGCATTATCTAGAATGCTGTTCACACGCAGTCTCTTGAAATTAATGGCCATTAAAATGTGTATATGCATTTTAAGGTCATACACAGGTCTTCGAAAATTAAGAGGTCTTTTCATTGCTATTAATTATTTTTTGTTGTAAATCAAAATAAATTCAATGCCCATTTCAAAGACCAATTTCCTTCTAATGATCACGTTCAGAAGTCTCAGAAACCATATAAATATAGAAAACAAAATTAAGGAGGAAAAAACTCTCCAAAGTTTATTGGTATTCTCAAAAAAAAATACTAATAATGGACTTTAAACGACCTACATCCATGCATCCAGCATAGAAAGAATCAGACACAGCTGACTCACAATACCTCAAACACTGATATCTCAAAGTAAACCCTAATATCAAAGAATATAGCATGGTCACATTTCATATTTTCCTAAATACATTTCAACCTCTGTTATCTCAAACTACTGATACCTCAAAGTCATTTTTCAGGGACCAGAAAAATTATTTTGAGATATCAGTAGTTTTAGATGAACTTCGTTTTCGAGATATCAAGAGTTTACTGTACTTGAATGTGCTAGTATTTACATCCTATGGTAAATGAAAATATATACAGATGTATATCCGAATTGGTGATCAAAGCAACAAGACAGAGCCCATGTGTAGCTTTTAAAATACAAACTTAATGTGCATTTTATTTGAAGCTTTCAAAATACATGTACCTATTTAATATACAGTTTCCTTGTGAACTATCATTAAAAACAAAGATGTTTTCTATCAAAATAGACATGCCCAAATGAAAAGCAATGGGAGTCAATTCCAAAACTGGTATGGTTTCCAGAACTGAGCCTGAATTCAATGGGTCACTTTTAGGAGAAATAGCTCTGTCACACTGACCGGTGGGTAGATAACTTGCTGTTTACGTCACTTTAGTGTAAACATATCTTATTTCAATTTCACACAAGTTATATGCAAGTTACCAAAGGTTCATAATAGCAAAAAGGAATCAAATGGAAGCCAGCCACTATTTCATTGCCTCTTTCAGTGATGTTTTAGTCATATCGAGCCAATGGGAAGGTATTAATGAAAGGCTGAGCGCAGTAGAACTCCTTTTATTGTAGAAAGAATTCCACCTCCACAAGTATTTGAACACTGACCACTAACTTAGCAAGACAGACATGTACCCACTCAGGTACAATGATACCTGCCAAACATTATCACATATACTACTTTCCAAATCTTAAGCTCTGTAAACCTCAGTGGCAAAGATGTAATCACATAAGAAGTATGGACATAGACTGAAATACTGTCTCAAAGAGCCATTAAACCCAAAACAACAAACCAACCATTTGTTCAAGGGAGACAACTCTCGTGATTTCCTATTCACTTTCCTTGTCCATGATGTTTTTTTCTGAAATAGAGTCAACTCTTATAGGTAAAATTTGCTCCTAAAGGAGCAAATTGTTCCCTTTCAGAGTTGGTCCCTATTGAAATGGGAGATAAATTTGAAAATGGCAGAGTTGTCTCCCCTGTATAACAATTCAACTCAAAACTTGAACTGATTGTGGCTCCACCCATCCCAGCTAATATGCAAAATTAATCCTGATACCTCAGGTACAAGGGCACCTCTCCTTGTACTTGGTACGTATGAGGTTGAAATAAGACAAACGTCCCATGGAATCCCCTCAGTAGCCCTTGGTAGACTGCAATTCTGTTTTGGGGACATATGCAAATAGTGCACACCCTGTTCAGATGCCAGAGAACAGGGTGTCTGATCAGGGTCAACACTGTCTGCTTACATGAATTTCTATGCAAAATACAAGAAAACGTTCACCAGAACCACCCCCCCCCCTCCCCCACGCACCAAAAAAAATAAATAAATAAAAATAAAAATGGACTCATCCCAATAATAAGGATAGACATGTCCATTGGTCGAAAAAGGGTTAACAATTATTAGAACTCAAAAATGTTTGAGAGTCTGTTACATGTTCCATCCTCTGTAAGGTATAGTTGTCCCATCCTCTGTAAGGTATAGTTGTCCTTTATCTATTAACATGATTAAGTCTACAGATTTCTTAAACTAGTGATGCTGTTTGCTCCCAAAAATGATCAGGGTGAGAGACATTGTGTGTATTCTCTATACTTTGCTATAATAATTTTGCAACAAAACAACTTGATTTTTCTTTTTTGAGAAGTAGATGACAGATTGACATTTTTTGATATATAGAAAATTCATAAAATAAATATTCCATTAAACAGCTTTGGGACATTGTACTTTGCTGACAAAAACATAACAATTTTAGATAAAGCACCCAAAGCAATCAAACAAAGGACAGTAGGCACCATAAAAGCATCTCACTTTTTTGTATTTTAAGGTGCATGGGTAAACTTTCAGGGGAAGCAACTCTGCCATTTTCATTTTTGCCTCCCTTTTCAATGGAGTCAACTCTTAAAGGAAAGAATTTGCTCCTAGAGGAGCAAATTCTTTTCTTCAAGAGTATGATCCTTCATACAGGGAAGCAAACAGCAAGTCCCAAAAAGTTTCATCTTTGCAAAAATTGCACGAAAAAACATGGTGGTGTACTCATTTACATTAACCCTATTGCACTCAGAACGGCCAAAACTCTACGGATTTTTGGCCGTTCTGAGTGCAAAAGGATGAAGAAAGAATCATGGAGGAAAGCTGCCTTGACAGTTATTAAAGAAATAGATTCTTGCTAACAGTGATCTGTTGCCCAATATATCACTGGCTGGAGGACATTTATGGACATATCACGAGTGCAAACCGGAGTGATATATAGTGAGTGAACTCATGTTTAACGTCCCACCAACAACGAGGTCATATACCTCGGTTCAAAGTCTCATCCGAAAGACCGGAGAAGCGGGGAATTGATCTTGGGATCCCTGGATTGGTAGTCCGGAGTGTTATCCACTACACTACAGCTGCTCCTCCAAGTGATATATACACTGACGACTGACCGACAGCCATTGATACATTGGGCAACACATCATTTGTTAGCAAGAATCTATTTTGATTCTACATGTAGCACAACAAAAAATTTGAAAAACCAAGTGTATTCTTCAGGTTTTTCCACTATGAAGAAATCCCACCAATAACGCCAACTATAATGGAGGCATTTATTTTATAAATTTTTGATGCGAGAAAATGACTTTACACTGCCTTACATCATGGAAATAAAAGCTGATGGCATCAAAAATCAAAATGATGTCTGAATGGCACTAGATAATATCACCCTAGTCCACCCAGTGATTTGTCATGCAATGTATCACTAGATTGTACCATTGGTTATATAGGCGACCACTGTTAGCACTTTATTGTATTTACATGTATATAATATCTGTACTGATGGTCAGGATAAATTAAATTCTATAGCTCACATAGCAAATGTTGAACTCTTTAAACAACAAGTACATGGGTAGTATGGAAAATGTTAATGTCTGATAAGCAGAGCATTTCATACGGTAAATGCTATCATCATGCTTAGTATTTAAAGGTAGGTTCCTGAACAAAGAATACCAATTCTGGTCACAAAATAATTTTGTCTTGTCTGTGTGGTATTGAATACTCTTATTTTTCTGAAACTGATGCTACTGAAAAACCTGTTGGATTTTGTCAAATACTGTCTATTTTTGCTGGTTTACTTTCTTTGGTTTAAGCACTGCCTTGTAATTCCAGTTCTAAAAATAATTTTGTCATATGTCTATAAGTGCGTAATTTCTAGCGTCATTCTCTAAAAGGTCAATTTTTCTCTTGTTGTGAGTTCTCCTAGAGGCCTGGGCATGGCGAATGGGTAAAAACCAGCCCAAAATCCAATGCAGCAGGGTATCAGCCACGTTATCTATTTTTGGCATGAACTAAAAATAGTGCTACCTAATGTGCGAAGCAGAGTTAGGAAACCCCTCACAAAACAAATTATCTAATACTTTTGGTGTTACACTTTTTAATGAAACTTATTTATTTCCTTGTTATAAGTGCTTTCCGACAATTTACAAAAAAAAAAATGAAAATTATGATGCACTCCATACTCCAGGAACCAACTTTTAACGACGACGTCAACATTTACTAGGTTTGCTATATTGTCCTATTCATTATTTTTGTTGTTATACTCTTGTTTTGTCAAAATAAAAGCCCTACAGGGCTTATGTTTATTGTTCACCACATTTGATAAAAATTAAATACTCTATGACTTTGTCACATTGCCCTATTCAGTATGCTGATGATTACATGTAACGTTTAGTTATGGTATAATATGATTTTTAATTAAGAAGAAATTTTCTGGTGTAAGGTATTTAAAGTAAGTGAACCCCAAAGGAATTCATGTAAACTTTGCTAGGGACCCACTGTAGTTTACACTTCAATAAACACCAGATAAATTAAAGTTCATTGCTTATATTTACATTCTTTTCTATCGTATAGCTGACCACAAATTTGAGTTAGGGGCTACAGCCGAAGCTGAAAAACATTTATACACATTTTTCTACTATTAGCGGAACAGGATCAACGGCGTCATAACATCGCCTGCATCCAATCAAAATCGGAAGAACCATGGTTTATTTTGATGTTACTTAACCTCATGTAACGTCGCGTGAACCAATGTAGTTATTGAAGTATAAACTACACTGCGTTTTGATGGTTTACCATAGGGCTTTTCAATATATGCACTAAGAATGTAAATATTCACTTATATTTACATTATCACTGCAAAGCTCTCTGTAAACCCAATGTGGGCATTAGTGTTGTTTACAAGTCAATAATAACATTGTGCCACATGGTTTTGAGTGACAGCTCATCTCACCAACTAGCACGTGGAATCAACAACATACCATGAACTTGAATGGCTAGCTAACATTGAGTGACAGCCTACTTGCACGTGAAATCTACAGCAGGAGGTGGAATTTACTGGTATGCTGTTCCAAACTATGGCAAAATTAGGCCGGTAATGTTTTTAAAACGATTCTTATATATGAATTTCTTATTTTTTTTTATCTTTTTATTGATCAAAAACATCGTTTAATAAATCAATTATAAGGAATAAAGGTTATTTTATAAATGTTTATTGAAGTATAAACTACATAGGATCACGAGCAAAGTTTACGTACACCCCTTCGGGGTTCACTTACTTTGCCTGTGACCCGATGTAGTTTATACTTCAGTAAACGTTTAGAAAATAACATTCATTCCTTAAATAACCTCAATAATAAATACAAATTCAAATTGTTTATTCTTGCTTCAAAAGCTATCAGTTTTATCAAATTATGGACAATGGTATTTTATTTAACCTTAAACACTCTCATAAAGCAGATACAGATTTAAGATATCAAGGGAGAAAACTCTGCCCAAGTGCACTCTTTTTGAAAAAGAATGATCTTTTATCAAAACCTCAGCATGCCTCAGAACATTTTGATTTATTTCACAATCTGAGGTGTGCAGAGTGTGTGTATTTCAATTCTCCTATCATCATTCCCCCTGCACCTTAGCGGGATGGATCAATCGCCGCAGTAACAGGGCGCTGATTGTCCATCCAGAGGTGTGCTGAGATGGCTGAGGCTTTTATTTGTTATCATTCTTTTTCAAAGGGAATTACTGTGGAAAGATTTTTTTCCCTTGACATATTAGATACTGTCTTCCTCAGGCTGAGGATTTAAAAAATATATATTCATATGATTGTTATTTACAAACTGAAACCACTTAGGACACCAAAAATATTTGGGCTGAATTGACTGAGCAAACTGGGTAGACACAGATCAGACTGCTTCATCTAGGAGCAGTCTGACCAGGGTCTGCACTGTTTGCCAACAAATAAATAACTGAAATGTGCTTAAGAATTGGGATCCCTCAAAATTATTAATTTTCCATATCTCCTAAATGGAAAAATGTGTTTCAAGTGTCCCAAAATGTATGCACATTACGACCATAATGTGCTTATGTAAAAGGACCCCTAAAACTGATTAATTTTCCATTTCTTTTTAATGGATAATTGATTTTTTTGCTGTCCCAAAATTTGGCATATTACATGTACAGCCATAATAAGCCAAATGGAAAATTGATTATTTTTAGATGTCCCAAAATTTAGGCACATAACAGTATATAATTGAGCCGCGACACGAGAAAACCAACAATGTGGCTGTGCGCCCAGCACAGACTCAGATCAGCCTGGGCATCCGCCCAGTCTGATCAGATTCTTCACTGAGCACTTAAATGGTAGCTAAAGGTTTAAGCTACCTCCATGCGGGCAGAGAAGGCTCTGATCAGACTGGATGGACGCCCAGGCTGATCTGAGTCTGCGCTGGGCACACAACCACATTGTTGGTTTTGTCGCGTCGCGGCTCATATTGTATGAAATGACAAGCATGAATTAAATTTTCCAAATCGAAATTTCAAAATTGATGAGTTGTCCAACTTCTTACGGTAGAAATGCTATATGCAAAAAGGCTGTAAAGGTTTGTTTATATGAATAAACTGTCTCTGTCAGAGTATCTTTAACACTGTACTCCCTCTCTGTCAGCTTGGCTGATCAAGTGTCATGTGATTTGTAATATTTACAAGACCTGATATTCATTCATCCCACCAGTCTGTTTCACAACTTGGTGTCACCTTAGTGTCCTCATATTGTCCCACTGAAATCAATTAATTGTCAAATTACTCAGTGAAATCAACCAATCGATCTGATAACTTTTGAAATAAAAAAAAAAATCATTCAAAATATTGTCCAACTGAAATTAGTTAATCAATCAAATTACTCAGTGAAATAAATCAATCAATCAGATGACTTTTGAAATAAAAAAAATAAACAAAAAAAATCAAAATACTCAAAAACTGAAATTACAAATCAAGTCAATCTGTCCTTAGACGTTGAAATGATGCAATTACTGAAAATTTGAGATACATGATAAACCAATTAAATTACTAATCCAATGAGGGATCACATATCCCATAAGTGATCACAATATTAATTTGTTTCAAAAGAGAATTAATAGAACTTTTCCAGGAAAAATCTTCAAATAGACTTTCAACTAGTGCTCATACCAATGAGCTGCCACAAAACCAAACCAACAAAGTGGATGTGTGCTACGCAAAGACTCAGATCAGCCTGGGCATCTGCCCAGTCTGATCAGAGTCTTCACCGTACATGTTACAGGTAGCTAAGGTCTAAGCTACCTCCATGACAGACAGGGAATACGTACTCTGATAAGACTGTGAAGATGCCAAGACTGATCTAAATCTTCCCTGGGCACACATTCCTCTTTTTTGGTTTTTGTGGTGTCTTGGCTCAAATGTTACAAAGTACAGTACCTCTTTCCTAGCAAAATCTCTTGGATACTCTTTGGCATTGTTAGGAATATTGCCATTGGCTCCTCGAGTAACAAGCAACCTTAAAAGTCTCTCTTTCTGTTCTGAAGGAAGATGAGTCAACCCAGCAGCAATATGTAGGCAGGTATCACCAGACCTGGTCTGCTTCAGCAGTACTGCCCGACATCTGTCTGGGGTCAGGCGGTCAAGGATTTCTGTTACCAAGGTAAAGTCATGTGATTCAAGAGCCAGAATCAGTGGTGTCTTGCCATTACTCTGTACCTGTAAAAATTAAAAGTAAGGATAAAGTAGTGTTTGAAGAGCTGAATTCGTAAACTTATGCACGCTCAATCCCTAATGAGCTTTTAGGAGAGCTAGAAGACGACTTACCCAGAGGAATCTGACAATTTTTCAAAATTTGTTTCCGAGTCTTAAACCCAGGCCAAATTCATCTGAGGACTAGCCTATTACATGTACACAATTTCCACTCACAATACCTAATGGGAGGACATTTATGACTGACATATATGATAATTCTAATGCACTTACAAATATAACGCAACGTCTGATTGGATGTCAAAAATTTGCGACAGTATATTCTGCGATATACTGTCGCAAACCCAACGTCATTATAAATTGTTGCTTCTCATTGGCTGACGTTTGGTTTTAAGCTGCTGAAAGCGCTTGCAATGGATGCAAAGAATTACACTTTGAAAGGTGAAAATGTGAAAAAGTGCATTAGAATGGGGATAACTGTATTGAATTACACTTTGAAAAGTGAAAATGTGAAAAAGTGCATTAGAATGGGGATAACTGTATTGAAAATTGTCATTTGGGGAGGTAAATCATCGGTTTTATGGTCGCAAATTGCGTTTTACAGCTCCGCTGGCGCGTCTCCGTGAAACAAAATTTCCGACCATAAAACCGATTATTTACCTCCCCAAATGACAATTTTCAAAACAGTTATCCCCTAACTGATTGCAGACTGGCATGGCATGAAAAGGTATTACATGTACTGTAATGTGCTTAAATTTTGGGACACCTAAAAATAATTAATTTTCCATTTGGGACAAATGGAAAATTAATTATTTTAGGTTTCCCAATACTTAAGCATGTTACGGTACATGTAGTACTTTATAGCATGTAAAACAGGAAGGACTCTGCACAATCTGGTCAGAATATTCCCTTTCCACAGCTGAACAGGCCTTGGCTGATTTAGGTATTTATGATGCATATGACTTCATTAAAGGTCCTGTTTCACACAATGGCAGTCATATATATTAATAGGAGAAAGCAGTAAAATGGATTTTTCCCCTTTCTTGAATTATGCCAAATATCTAACTCAGTCTTATGTAATTCTGCTATTATAAGATGGGAGAGCAGGGTGGGTGGGTTGGGGGGGGGGGGGGGGGGGGGAGTTTCCTTCGAAACAATCCCACTAGATCCATCTTATTTACCCTTCCAAAACTACCTCAAACATCTAGGTGCATCTTGTAACATGGATCTAGACTTCTCTTTCAAAACAATCCTGAAAATCAAGATCCATCTTAAAGATGGATCTAGAATTTTGGGATTGTTTCTGGAAGGAAAAATATCTGCTTCATAACTGAAGAAATAAGGCATTTGAAGTCAGGGAGAAACCCCTGTATGAGGTAACGGAGGTAAATGAATGACATCTGTTTTCAAAATATACATAAATACACATATTTTGGAAACAGATGTAATTCCTGTTGTCATTCCTGTTCTCATCTGGTCCCGATGTTATAAAACTTGAGTACAGTCTCAAACTCAGAATAAAGCACATTGATTGGCTGCTTCCGAGCACATGCTCGGAAGCAGTGCTCGGAAGCAGCCAATCAGTGTGCTTTATTTTGAGTTTGAGATTATTCTCAAGTTTTATAACCTCGAACCCTGGATCTGCAGTTTGCTTTCAAGTCTATGAATTCTCAATAGCATATAGCTTAGAGGAACCTTTTTTAGAATTTGCAGATGTAAATTTTGTCATCCTCTTCTTTGGCACTTTAAAGAGGGTTAAAAGAGAACTTACGACCAGGTCAATATCTGCCCCTGCATCTATCAGTGACAAGACCATCTGTCTGCAGCTATACCCGGGTGTGTGTGACATCAGTGCCAAGTGCAAGGGAGTTAAATCTGTAACAGAACAGTGATATCTCAGTTAAGATAAGTACCATGATGCCACTCAGTAAAATACTGTTTGGATATAATGCTATCATGTCAACATTGATATATCAGTTAAAATACAGTACAGTTCATTATGATGCTACCAAATAAAATGCTGTTTGGATATAATGCTAACTTGTCAACATTGATATATCAGTTAAAATACAGTACAGTTCATTATGATGCCACTCAATAGAATGTTGCTTGGATATAATGCTAGCATGTCAACACTGATATATCAGTAAAAATACAGTACAGTTCATTATAATGCTACTAAATAAAATGCTGTTTGGATATAATGCTATCATATCAACATTGATATGTCAGTTAAAATACAGTACAGTTCATTATAAAATGCTGTTTGGATATAATGCTATCATGTCAACATTGATACGTCAGTTAAAGTACAGTGCAGTTCATTATAATGCTACTAAATAAAATGCTGTTCGGATATAATGCTTTCATGTCAACATTGAAATATCAGTTAAATACAGTACAGTTCATTATAATGCTACTAAATAAAATGCTGTTTGGATATAATGCTATCATGTCAACATTGATATGTCAGTTAAAATACAGTGCAGTTCATTATAATGCTACTAAATAAAATGCTCTTTGGATATAATGCTTTCATGTCAACATTGATATATCAGTTAAATACAGTACAGTTCATTATAATGCTACTAAATAAAATGCTGTTTCGATGTAATGCTATTATGTCAACATCGATATGTCAGTTAAATAAAGTACAGTTCATTATAATGGTACTTGATAAAATGCTATTTGGATATACTGTGTAATACTTGGTTTGAGTTCATATGAAAAAGGACACAACAGCTTGCGAGTGTGTCTCTGCCATATGAATGAGTGACAAACATTTCACATTATAAATTCAATAACCTTTCATTATTATACTTTTGATATTAATTTGCTGGTTTCACCAGCACTCTCTACACAAGAAAGAAAATCCTTCTACAGGTTTATGGATACGAAAACCGCTTTAAATTTGAAATTACAATATGTTTGTCATTGGGCGTCTTCCTACAAGATCCAAATCACGCGTAGCCCCTCTCATTGGCCTTATATCTCATTGCAGTTAAGTAACATATCTCATATCATTTAAAAAATGTAATGCTATGCCTTTCCCTTTCAGTGTATCCCAAACAAAGCGTAACTGAGTCAGTCAGAGTTTTTTTTTCTTGCAAATACTTATTTGATGAAGGCAGTATGAATAATTCCTGTTGTTTGACTTTTTTACGGGGATTCTCATGATGGTTCTTTGCATGGGTACACTCAAGGGGAACAAGTATGCCCAGTCCCGGATCCAGGGGGTGGGCTTTAGGGCTTAAGCCTCGCCACCTGGGACTCTGTGTCCAATATAAAGCAGAAATGTAGGTAATGAGGAGCACCTGATAATAATTTGAAATGCTATTCCATAAGGTTAGATTGAAATATATTGAAATATATGTTGTGACATCTCATTGGAATCGCCTCGAGGAGGCGATTCCAATAAGATGTCATAACAAACATTTGAAGGTAAGCACTATATTATCTTGCTTTTTCATCCAATGCTCTATTTTATCTGGAACCCTGATTATGGCCTCTTTGTTTTGGCCCTAAGCCCCACCAGTTGTCCAGAGAGAGAGACCCGCCATCTTGTTGTGATCTGGATCCGGGCCTGATGCCATTTTCAATTTTGCCTCCTTTCTCACTAGGTGTCAACTCTTATGGAGCAAATTCTTCCCTTTTAGAGTAGACCCCAGTTTGAAAGGGCTTCTTCACCTAGGCAATGAAAGAGGAAGACATAAAGTTGTTCCCCTTTGAAAAACAAATGGCAGAGAATCATGGAAGTACACTACCATTCCCTTTATGGCATAACCTTTTTTAAACATTTTTTTCTTTTTCTTTTTTTTAACATGAACTTTTTGTGAAAAATAAAATTTACAAATATTGTAGCAGTTTAGCTTAAAAAAAGCAATGTTTATGGAATTATATTTTTAGGAAACAGCTTCACGCAAATTTATATATGCCAAGTATGGAGCAGTCTGATCTGGGTCTGCACTGTTTGCTTTGACCTAACTGTCCCAATATATTGAATTTTTATGTTACTAACCAGAGTCATTCAAATACTTACTGTCACCAATTGTCACCTCATTCAAGCTGGTGAATTTAGGGGAATGTAACAAGCTCTGCATGAAAGTTATACCGGAATCACCCATCATGGCTGCCAGATGAATCGGGGAGCGATATATGTACAAATCACGCTCCTGCCGAAGCTGTAAACAGATAGAATCCAAATGAGCCGTGACACCACAAAACCAACGAAGTGGTTGTGTGCCCAGCGCAGACTCAGATCAGCCTGGGCATCCGCCCAGTCTGATCAGAGTCTTCACTGTCCGCATGGAGGTAGCTTAGACCATTATCTACCATTTGAGCACTTAACGAAAAGTCTGATCAAACTTGGCAGATGCCTAGGCTGATCTGAGTCTGCGCAGTGCGCACGACCACATTGTTGGTTTTGTCGTGTCGCGGCTCAAATAAAAATGATTAACAAAGGTGGGAGTCTTAATAAGGCAGGGTTTTGAGGATAGCTCTGGGATTATTGTGGGAATTTTTTTATTTTTTTCTGTCCCAAACATAAGTTGTGACAGTCTCATATGAACTGCCTCTTCCAGCCATAATGTATGTTTTTCTTGCATATAAGCAGTGATTGCCTCCTAATTGTCTTCGATTGATTGATTGATTGATTTGATGCTTAACGTCCACGGTAAACAGCTATGGTCATGTCGGGACGGTCAGTTGACCTAACCACACTATTCATGGGCAGGCCTTGACCTCCTAAGCGGTTAACCAGTACTAAGTGCACATACTTTCGCCACTAACTGACAACTGCCCTTCTTGAATCAGCGGAAGGAGAAACGAAAGTATGTGGCCAGACCGAGTTTTGAACCCAAGACCTCTGACTTATGAGTCAGGTGCCCTACCGATTGCGCTACGCGGTCCGGCTATAATTGTCTTCGAAATACATTCTTTTCTGAACTATTGATGCATTCTTTTCTGAACTATCTATTGATGGCATATTAAAACAAAAATTTTTGCAGAATGATATTTTGCACCTGCACTACACTTCCACATGAGCAAAAGTCATGCTCAAAACGGTTTGATAAACTTGTGTTTAAAAAATTAAGAGAACTAGATGCTAGATGCTTCATGCTAGGAATAATGTGAATATGTATGCAAGGATCATGATGACATAAATTGTGTGCGGATCCGTTGTGATTGTGTTATTGTTTAACGTCCACGGTAAACAGCTGTCACGGGCGTAGCTATGTATACGGCAAATACGCAAGTGCGTATTGAAATTTTGTCAAAATTGACAAAATTTCAAAACGCACCTGCAAATTTGCATGCTGACAATTTATAAATTAGACAAGATTTCAATACCAATTACCAAAGTGGCTGAAATACTAGCTTTCCTTTCAAGAAGTAGGGAATAAAACATGGTTGTAGGTATTATGAAATTGACCCTAGTTAGGCCCCTGGCTGTGGTCATGTTGTGACGGTCAGTTAACCTAACCACACTATTCCTGGGCAGGCTTAGACCTCCTAAGGGGTTAACCAGTACTAAGTGCACTTAGTACTGGTTAACCGCTTAGGAGGTCTTGATCCGTAAACCTGTTCTTAATATAATGTCATATTCATGTTTTTCTCTAAGTTTAAGTGATTGTGTTGATTCCTTATCACCGCCTTCTCATTTTAGTTTAACTAAAAATGCAACTAGAACTGTCCCCTTACAATACAGCAATAGTCAACAATATCTACTTACTGCTCCCTGCAGATTAGGGTCTGCCCCGTTTCTAACAAGAAAGACAACCAGATTAAAATTGCTAGCCTGAACTGCCAAAAATAGTGGTGTCTGAAAAAACAACAACAATAAACAATGTACATTAACTGAGGTACTGCAACTTACTGTTTGTATTACCGTATTATATGAAATGAGCCCCGACACGACAAAACCAACAATGTGGTTGTGCGCCCAGCGCAGACTCAGATCAGCCTGGGCATCCGCCCAGTCTGATCAGAGTCTTCGCTGTTCGCAATGAGGTAGCCTAGACCCTTAGCTACCCTTTAAGCGCTTATAGAAGAGTCTGATCAGATTGGGCGAATGCCCAGGCTGATCTGAGTCTGCGCTGGCCGCACGACCACTTTGTTGGTTTTCTCGTGTTGTGGCTTAAATGAGGTTTTCCCCTCTCTAGAATGACCCCAAATATCTAAA
The DNA here is from genome assembly GCA_963989385.1 of Ctena decussata. NCBI lineage: Eukaryota > Metazoa > Mollusca > Bivalvia > Lucinida > Lucinidae > Ctena > Ctena decussata. The sequence continues at coordinate 18,443,188 of OZ022504.1, forward strand.
TTCAGTCTGATGAGATTGCGGGGTCTTCCCTTCCAAAACAATCCTGAAGATCTAGAGCCATCTTATAAGACGGATCTAGATTTTAGGGACTGTTATGGAAGAGAAAAACCTCCTTCTTGTATCAACTAAAGAAATATAGTAATACCATTCAACTTGGATCAGACTAGACATAAGGAGGAATCTACTTTGAACCCCCCGATCAGTATTTGAGCCGCGACACGACAAAACTAACAATGTGGTTGTGCGCCCAGCGCAGACTCAGATCAGCCTGGGCATCCGCCCAGTCTGATCAGAGTCTTCGCTGACCGCATGGCGGTAACTTAGATCCTTAGCTACCCTTTGAGTACTTAATGAAAAGTCTAGTCAAACTGAGGGGTTGACTAGGCTGATCTGAGTCTGCGCTGGGCGCACGACCACATTGTTGGTTTTGTCGTGTCGCGGCTTTATTTTTTAACTGTTTGAACTAATTGAGAATTTACCGTAGCTGGTATATTTAATTCAACAATCATAAATCTACAAACACAAATACATGTATTCCTCCCCATTTCGAATTTGTGTCAGCCCAGTGGCGCAGTTGGTAGTGTCCTTGACTGATAATGGAAGGGTCCCCAGTTTGAAACCCACCAGGCCCCAGGCATTGTGACCTTGAACAAGTCACATATTGACAGCTCAGCTTGTATATGTGTATATAAAGTTTTAATAAATCGCAATAAAACCCTACAAAGCTTATCTTCGCTGTTAATGAAAAATAAGCCACTATAAATAAATATTCTATTATTATCATCATTATTATTAGTAGTAGTATGTTTTTTTCAGAGGAAATTCCCATCTTTAACTTCTAAGGTGAATAGGTATACCTCCGAAAGAAGCAATTCAACTACCGTATTCTACCTAATTAGAGCACATGCCTCTATAAGCGCACGCCGTGGCAATTTGTGAGGCATAGGACTATTAATGCACACATTTTTACTGGTTTATCCCTTTGCTTTCTCGTTTACAAGAGCTGAAAATGCAATAGAATATTTAAGTTTTTACTTCTAAATCGTCTCTATCCTTCTACATGTATATCCATACGAATTTAAAGGTTAAGCATCAGAGAAAAGCTGCTTATAAGCAGCTTTTCTCTGATGCTTTACCTTTAAATTCATTCCCTTCAATATATAATAACCTATTAAAATGTGCGCTTATAGGAAAGAAAGTTTACTACAAGTATTTGCCGCCATTTTGAAAAATTTAAGCGCACAGGGCGCTAATAAGGTTGATTACGGTATTTTCATTTTCTTTCCATCCTTCTTAATGGGGGTTCCCCATGAGCAATTTCCATTAAATGCAAAACTTGTTTGAGTCCATTTCTAAAAGAGGGAAGAGTTTGCTCCCGTAGAAGTAAAGTAATTCAATTAAGCGTAGACCCCTTTTTGAATGGGCTTCAGCATCAAGAGAACAAAACAAGAAGTCACAAAAGTTGTTCCCCACAGTAGGAGTATTTGATGTTAATTGAGGGATATACTTTTTTTATTTCTCATGGAACCTATATGTTGTGACCCCTCATCTGAACCGTATCATCAAGATAGTTCACATGAGGGGTCACAAAAAACAGAATTAACAAAATTTATCCCTAATTATCTCAAACTATGTCATCTTATCAAAGGCTCTGATCCACCATAAAACAAACAATATCCAAACAACGTCATGCTAATGATGATTCAACATCATAACGCTTAAAGATCCTTGATAATTGTATGATCCTAGCGGGCACATGGCGTCGAAATGACGTCGTTTTGACATCATTACGACGTCATTTCAACGTCGCCAGCATATGGCGTCGAAAGAACGTCTTACTGACGTCAATAAGACATCATTACGTCGCAGTGACGTCATAGTAATGTCATTTCAACACATTAGCCTGCTTGGATGCTTTAAAAATGTAATGTACCCGCACAACAATGGACTATCATGTCAATGTAATGATGTTGAATAAACGTCAAATCAATATACTGACACAACATTGATTTAAAAGATAGATAATGTATGTATATGAGCCGCGACACGAGAAAACCAAGAATGTGGTTGTCCGCCCAGTCTGATCAGAGCCTTCGCTGTCCGCATGGAGGTAGCTTAGACCCTTAGCTACTCTTTAAGTGCTTAGCGAAGACTCTAGTCAGACTGGGCGGATGTCCAGGCTGATCTGAGTCTGCGCCGGGCGCACAACCACATTGTTGGTTTTCTCGTGTCGCGGCTCATATATCTTATAGATATATAGATAACGTATGTTTATTGTGTAATCACCTGTTGCATTTTGTTTCGGAGGTTGATACACTGCTTTAAAACGCCACATTGCTGCATGCAGAGGATGACAGGTGCCATAATTCTAGCTTCTGTTACCAGGGAAAGGTGATGTAGTGGACTGAAAATTAAAGACATAATTATGTCAAATTTTAAGAATATTGAATAAACAAAAATGTAAATGACAATAACAACAGATCTAGAAATTAAAACAGACACATACAACTGCGTTCAAACACACCTATTAAATCTATTTCTTTTTTCTCCATTTCGTAGGGCACCGGACTTATAAGTCAGAGGTCCTGGGTTCGATACCCGGTCTGGCCACATACTTTCGTTTCTCCTTCCGCTGATTCAAGAAGGGCAGTTAGTTTAAACAATATTTTATTTCATCTAGACATATAATAATACAACACATGAATTTATTGGGATTAGGCAGCAAGCCGGAGCTTATAAACGCCTTTTCCCAGAAAGGGAAGTTGTCAGTTACTGGCACAAGTATGTGCACTTAGTACTGGTTAACCGCTTAGGAGGCCTAAGCCTGCCCAGGAATAGTGTGGTTAGGTTAACTGACCGTCCCGACATGACTATAGTTGTTTACCGTGGACGTAAAGCAAGAAATCAATCATTTTCATAAACTGTGCATTTTCTTCATATTTTCTTGCCTTTCAAACTCATATAATCTTGCCTGCTTTTTGCACCTTAAATAATTGAGACCTGACACCACAAAACCATCAATATGACATGTGCGCCCAGTAAAGACTCAGTTCAGCCTGGGCAGTCTTCGCTGTCCGCATGGAGATAGCTTATACTTTTAGCTCCCCTTTACATGCACAGCAAAGACTGGACGGATGCCCAAGTTGATCAGAGTCTTTGCTGAGCGCAAATGCCACTTTGTTGGTTTTGTCATTTCGCGGCTCCTACTTCTTTTACATACAATGACAGTCTGTAAGCATCACCAAGAATCACTTCATGACTGGCTCAGATCAGATGTGATTGTATTTCAATATATAGGGTAAAACGAGCACAAAAAACTCACCATTCGCCATTTTCATCCAACTCTTGGTGGTAAACCACTGTTTCTGTTTCCACTGGAGGTGCTGGTACCACTGTCTCTTCTTGCGTTGACGTCATCGCCTCAGAAGGAGGCTGCCATTCTGACTGTTGCACAGAGGGTACATTTTGATGACTTTGCTGCTGGCTCTGCATGTAAAGCTTTTTAATGTAGTCTCTGTAGTCTTCAGGGGATGGCTTTGGAATTGTTTCTTGAACAGAAGGATGAAAACTTGGCGGGGGCCCTGGATGAGCGCAGGCCTCTGGCTGTTGTGGTATATTCTCATTTTTAAGATTCTGCAGTCCCATAGCCGTGCTGCTTGGCTGGCCATATAAGGCAACCTGATTAAGATTTGGATTGATTGAAGAGACTGACATGCCTGCATCTAAACTCACGTCGTCAGTGTTTAGGCTGCTCGGCTGCCTGTAGTGTAGCCAGTCCTGCATGGGAGGAAGCGGCGCCATTTCTCCTCTAGCACCTGCAGGACTGTTAAGGGCGCCACTATGGATGAACATTCCTCTCGCCGCAGATCTCTGGTCCCCTGTCTGACCGTACATGCATGATGATCTGGTCTCTCTCTTCGCAGGCGTCGGTCCATCTATCCCTCTGGAGGCTTCATCTTGCTATATAATAAAATATTAGAGCTTCAGATAAGTTGATTTTTTTTTCATTTACTGATGATTTGGAGATGATTTATATTTCTCTGTCGTTAAAGCATATGTTGTGACCCTTTGGTCGGGCCTTTCTATTAGAATCATAATATGTCTTTTTTCAGAAATATGAATAATCATCTCAGAATTATCTTTAAATAACGATCCTTATTCTACATGTATTATATGTCCTTTCATAAGTTAAACAGCAAATATGATTCGTTTCAATGAATGTTCTGATTAACCCCTTTAAAAGTATTTTTAAAGCCCTTTTAAAACTTTTTAAAATCTTACTAATTGCCTTAAATAAAGATTATTTTTGTCCAACCTGCTATTTTGCTGCATGATGAACCTTAGTACGTGGGAGGCTGCCTGATTTTACTGCTCCCGGCACGGGCCGGCAGACTGAGCGGGGCTTACACTGTTTGTCATTCCATCTGCAGCTTTAAGACGCATTACTGCGTTGGAAAAAATTGATCTGTTCGGTTTTTAGGACAGTTACTGTAATTATTTTAGTTGTCATGTGTCCCAATTTTTTACGGTTATTTTCACTGAGGTCTCATTATTGTTGACCTCTGCTGTAGGAGAGTAACATTAGTTTAGTTCATGTATCATGCAACAAGGGCGTAGCTACGTATACGGCAAATACGCAAGTGCGTATTGAAATTTTGTCAAAATTGACAAATTTTCAAAACACACCTGCATATTTGCATGCTGAAATTTTATAAGCTAGACAAGATTCAATACCAATTACCAAAGTGGCTGAAATACTAGCTTTCCTTTCAAGAAGTTGAGCATAAAACATGGTTGTGCGTATCATGAAATTGCCCCTAGTTACGCCCCTGATGCAAGGCATGTATCGCCGTGTAAACCCACATTATTTCAGTTTTGTTCAGACTGTCGTGATTTACGTACCCCAAGAGTAACCTTCAGTTTTGCCTCCAAATCTCCTGACAACTGTACCTCATCACCATCATCTACAGAAAACGAGAGCAGGATTTTAAATAGTGCAAATTGGTGAAACCATATGACTCATGATTAGTCAAACCAGCCAAAGCGAGTAACGGACTAATGATGAAACCAGCCAGACGGAGACATGACTCATGATTGGTGAAACCAGCCAGAGCGAACACATGACTCATGTTTGGTTTAACCAAATGACATATGATGGTGTAACCAGCCAGAGCAAGTTATTGACTCGTATTTGGTAAAGCCAGCCAGATCGAGTACATGACTCATGATTGGTAAAACCAGCCAGATCGAGTACATGACTCATGAATGGTGAAACCTGCCAAAGCCAGTACATGACTCGTGATTGGTAAAGCCAGCCAGATCGAGTACATGACTCATGATTGGTAAAACCAGCCAGATCGAGTACATGACTCATGAATGGTGAAACCAGCCAAAGCCAGTACATGACTCATGGTTGCTGAAACCAGCCAGGTCGAGTACATGACTCATGGTTGGTGAAACCAGCCAGATCGAATTATAATTCATGATTGGTGATTTATTTATTTATTTATTTATTGCTTAACGTCCACGGTAAACAACTATGGTCATGTCGGGACGGTTCATGATTGGTGAAACCAGCCAGATAGAGAACTTGATTCACGTACTCGATCTGACTGGTTTCATCAATTTTCATACTGAATACTGCTTAAGCCAAATTTCGGGATTGAAAACCGATTTTTACATATATTTCTCCAGTTCAGAAAACAATGTTGTGGTCAAATGTAGTACCAACTTTACCACTATGTACAGCCTTGTGAGCATGCATGCCATTCATGCGCCTGAGTGTGTGTAACAACTTGAAGATAATTTTTCTCATGGTCTTTACCAGGAAGCATATCGTAGTCAGAGCTCTAGATAAGAGGGAGTATTTGATGATAATTAAGGATTTTTTTTTTTTTTATTTCTCATCGAAACCATATGTTGTGACCCCTTATCTGAACCGTCTCGACGAGAAGGTTCAGATGAGGGGTCACAACATATGTTTTTATGCAGAATTAACAAAAATTATCCCTAATTATCACCAAATACCCCTCTTATCTAGAGCTCATATCGTAGTGGCACTATGTCTTAAGACATCCATTAAATGCACAAGCTAAGAACATCATTAGCAAATGAGCGGACTGCTCAGAATGTAAGCTGGTCAAGAAATATCATACTATCGGCACGCAATAATGAAAATTTATGAAACTCCGGGTATCGATCATCTTTTGCAAGCCCATGGTACCCGTCCCACTTTGGTCCTTACGACCGTAAGGAATATAGTGGACTTCGCAAGCCAAGAGTACTAAATCCACTTTGTTTCCTACGTACGCAATCCAAGGGTACTATGTCCACTTTGTTCCTTACGTACGCACATAAGGAACAAAGTGGACTTAGTACCCTTGGCTTGCGAAGATGAGTATCGATATAACTCGTCAACTTTAGTACAGACGCTGTTTCATAATGCTCTCCTTCTCCAACTACATCCCGTAGCCTTGGTTCAGTTTGAATATTAAGAGACGTGATCTCACTCATCAATGAAAGACACATCCAACCCCACCTTCCAACACCCTAGTTCCCCAGGTTAAAAGTGGACCTATTTCAGCGGTATATCCATGTGATGCACTCACCGCCCCTGTTAACCCCTTTATTGACCACTGGGCTTGTCCATCCGTTCCATTTGAATGAGTCCATTTCAAGTTTTAGGGGTATCTGATCAGACGCCGCTTTTTTTTGCGGCGGCTGAACTTGGTCTACACTGTTTGCCTATGTCCTCAAATGGGTTTTCAGCTAAAAACGGTAAACAAACACCTTTTATTAGTTTATCTGAGTGTTATATAACTAGTTCAAACTTAAAAAGGTTTACTCAACGCTGATTTGCCACCGTTGTTTCAAAATTGTGTGCCCACTGGTTATATACCAGGGACCGGGACGGGGTGGAATGGAGAGTGTCAAAACACCAGCGGTTTAAAAAAACTGCATACGACTATAAAATGTTCCAGTTTGGTTGCACTGTGTGTACTATCAGTTTGGTTGTACTGTCTTCTTTTTGTTTGATAGCATTGAAAACGTGTAAGGATGCACTAAATCTAACAGAATAGGCCTACAGCGCCAGCAGCTGGTTGAAAAAGGCGTATCTTTTATTCAATGGGTTATTAAAAACTTGCTAACTAGGAGTCACAGGGACTTGTAATAATATTTATTTCTTTTAATTTTTTTCATATTTCATATTACGCACGATATTCCAACGTAGGGCGCACAACAATGGACTATCACATCAATGTAATGATGCTCAGAGCTCCAGATAAGATGGGGTAACAGGGATAATTCAGAGATAATTTTTTTATTTACCATCAAAAACATACATGTACATTGTGACCCCACTTTAGAGCCGTCTCGACGAGACGGTTCTAATGAAGGGTCAAAATGTATGTTTTAATGGGAAATAAGGAAGGTTATCCCTAAATTATCCATGTTACCCCTTCTTATCTGGAGCTCTAGACTGACAATACTGACACAACATTGTTTCAACATTTTGCGTCTTGAGCCGAGACATGAGAAAACCGGCGAAGTGGTTATGCGCAAAGCACAGACTAAGATCCGCCTGCGCATATGTCCAGTCTGATTAGACTCTTCCCTAAGCGCTTAAAGCCAATTTAAAGGGTAGCTAAGGCTCTAGGCTACCTACATGCGGACAGCGAAGACTCTCATTAGACTGGGCGGATGCTCAGGCTGATCTGAGTCTTCGCTAGGTGCACATGCCACTTTGTTGGTTTTGTCATGTCGTGGCTCAAATAATGTTACAAGTCCCTGTGCTGAGTCCACTGGCTGAGTTGGTCAGGTTGCAGTGAATCTGGACACCCAGCAGTTGAAAACGACATCCTGCGACGTCACGGTGACATCATATCGACGTTGAAACGACGTCGGTTAACCGCAGTGTGCCAGCTGGGAAAAATTAAGCTAAGTATCTTTTTAGGCTAATCCTGTGTTACGAATCGCTAGTTCCATAACAGAAGAAATTAGTGTTTTGACTCACAGCCTTGCCTCACTCCTCAACTTTCCCGCTTGGTACCCCAGCCAACAAAACGAGCTTCAGCAGGTTGGGTGTACTTACTCAAAACTTTTGAATAAAGCTCTCCATCATCAACTATCAAATCATCGTCATTTGATAAAGTGTCTCTGGACATACTTTAAAACACTAATTCCCCATAATTGTATGAATTTTTCAAGAAATTGTTGCAAAAAACGCAAAATGATATCAAACTTTCAATAGTGTTGGACTTTCCAGTTAGTTTACGTCGATGGTAATTATAGCAACACGTAATTTCCAATAATCGGGGCTGGATCTCGGTTTTTCGGAATATACTGCAAGATGCGACCAAAAAGCCAATAACCAAATCCGTAGTGGTTACCAATCCACCGATATAAACGCGACGGAAAAGGTAACCAGCAATATTTTAAAGTACGGGGCTACATAAAGGGAATATGTTAAGCGGAAAGCTTGGTAAAGGGAGCTTTCCATGAAAACATACACCGCGGATTTCGTGCCACCTTAGATGGTTGGTTGGCTGTTTTGAGTTTAACGGCCCTTTGAGATAGTATTTCAGTCTATATCGGGCCGTCTCCCCAAAGAGAGGGGGAAGAAGAGAAATGATAGGCGAGAGATAAAATGTCCACCCGCACGTACCTATTGCCAGCACAGTAGGCCCTTGCCCTACTATTATCCAAATCAGTAGCACGCCCCGGCACTGGAAGCTATACCCAGCACCATCGCACCATCCAGCCATCCCAGCCTGGTTAGAGAAACAGCCATAGGTGTATGGGTACACCTCCATGTTTTAGCCATTTTTTTACAAAGGTGGACAGCGCAAAAGTTCAGTGATGTTCAATCCCTTCTAAGCAGAGATCTCTTTCATGAAAGTGTCACGGACACTTATAAACTCCCCGGACCGAGGATCGAACCCGGGACGATTTAATTTAAAAAGGCGAACACTCTTCCACGTCGCTATAAATGTCGGCTTGTACTGCAAGGCAGTACAAGTGTATAATATACCTAGTTGCATTTTCCCCCAGAAATGGGCTCGAGGAATTACTGCACATGTGTCAGGCTGGATTTTACGTTTGGCGCCAGTTGTCATGGACTGTAAGAAATCTCAAGCCCCGAACACCCTTTGATCTAAAGTCGATCACTCTACCATGTCACTATAATAGTTGCGCTATGTCGGACCACTGTGGTCTAGAGGTTAGAGGCGCTCAGCTTTCTTTAGTGCAGAAGGTCGCGGATTCGAACCCTACTGGCAAGCCAGCGACTAACTTGAATCTTTCTTTTTCAACCATGCAGTAAGTGGTTACTTTTTCAAATCAGGGAAAATTAAAGACAGCGAAAAGAGGGATGAGCTCCGGGTAAACTGTTTTAAGATTCGCTTCCCCGCCCCCTCCCTTCCCCAGTAACTTCTTACTGACCGTTCCAATGCGGTGCTTCTGTTGTGGTTTGTTTTTGATAAGTCACTGTTTGTCGACTTTGACTTTTTTATCCTTATGTAGGATATATTCGTGGCCAGAGCTGATTTTCGCTTATTCTGATTTGCTATTTGTGTGCCTTCCTGATTGGTCTACTTTCTCGTTTTGTGTTTGGGGCATGTGTGTGTGTTTCAGTTTACGTAACGACCCCCCCCCCCCTAAATCCCCCACCCCATCACCCACCGCGAACCTCAGCGGAACGTATCCACAGCCAGCCGTTCGTCCGTCTATTACCATTGCCTTGTGTGTATTTCAATTTTCATATCGACCCCCCCCCCCCCCCCCCCCCCACCACCACCACCCACACCTCAGCGGAACGAATCCATAGCCGCAGTAAAGGGGCGCCGATCGTCCGTCCATTTTTATACCTACGCTATCTTTAATAACTGAGCCGCGACACCACAAAACCAACAAATCGGCACGTGCACCCAGTGAAAACTCCGATCAATCTGGACAACGGCTCAGAAGCCTGGCTAATGGCCCAGTCTGATAAGAGACTTCACCGTAGGCTGTGCGCTTAGATGGTAGCTAAGAGATTAATGTAGCTCCATGCGGACAGCGAAGACTCTCATCAGACTGGGCCATGAACGTCTAACACCTACTGTCCATATGGGAGCCTCTAACAGCCACTGCACATATGGGAATTCTTAACCGTTGTAATTTACTATGCCCCAACTTCGAAGAAGTTGAGGGGGGGGGGGGCATTTCGGTTTGGGCCTGACCGTTCGTCCGTCCATATGTATGTAACACTACATTTACTCAGGAATCAAAACTGCTCGGGCATTGATATTTCAAAGAAGGGTAGACCATAAAAAGTGCAGACCTTTATTTTTTTCTTGTCCATCAGCCTTGTACTTACAGTGTTATGTCCTGTTTTTCATAAAATAAAATGAAACTTTGTTCCGCAAATCCTTGAAAAACTGTTTGAGCTATGATGATCATATTTGGCATACTGCCAGGGGCTAAGGTTTAGACCACCTCATAATATTTTGGGCTAATTTTGTAAAATTGACTTGATTGTGCCCCTTTGTTGGCTGAAGCATTTTTTAACGTTTGAACCGCTTGATCTGAAGCACTATATTTTGGTGTACTATTAGTATTTGATGATGCTGATGATTCTGATGATGGTTGCATTACGTTGCCTTCAGCATTGACAGAGTTATTCCCCTTTTCTTGTCTGTATAAACATTAATGGAATTGCCTATTCACTCAAGGTTCATAACCGCTGGAGCCTTGATATTTTATAAGTGGAAAGACCATGAAAATTAGCAGGACCGCATTTTTTTCTTTTCCACCTGCCATCTACTTACAGACTGTTGCGCCCCTTTTCTAAAAATTTCATGATTTTTCCCCCCCAAAATCATGGAAAACCCGTTTGAGCTAGGATGCTCATAATTGGAATACTGCTTGGGCCTAAGGTGTAGATCAGCTGATAATTTGACTGACTTATTCCACTTTGTTGACCTTGGCATTTTTCCAACTTTTGAATCGTTTGACCTAGAGACCGACTTTTTGGTATATCATTTTATTTAATGTGCTGATCGTTCTGTAAATGGCTGCGTTATATTGCATTCAGCACGGACAAAGCTAGGTCTCTTTTCTTGTCTTTATAAACTATTTATGGGATAGTCTATACCTCAAAAACCATAACTGCTGGAGCCTTCATATTTCACAGGCGTTCGACCATAAACCAGAGGATAATTCCATTCATCTTCATGTCTGCCATCTACTTACAGAGTTACGCTTTTTTTTTTCTAAAAATTACATGAAAACTGGTTCGCAAAATCCTGGGAAACCCGTTTGTGCTAGGATGCTTCTATTTGGTATACTGCTAGGGCCTAAGGTGTAGATCACCTGATTATTTAACTGAATTATGTCCCTTGCAATGACTTTGGCATTTTTCCAACATTTGAACAGTTTGACCTAGAGACCTAATTTTTAGTACATTAATAGTAATATTATATGTGCTAATCAATTTGATGAATGTGGCGTTATGTTACATTTATGACTGACAGAGTTATGCCCTTTTCTCGTCTGTTCAAACATTTTACGGATGGTTTATTAAACAAAAAAACGTAACTTCTGGGGCCTACATGTATTAAGCGAACCTGCATTTTTTTCTGTTGACCTTATTCTCACAGAATTATGTCCCGTTTATTTAAATAAAAATAAACAAAAAGGACGTATGTTCCCGAATATTTTTTTTCACAGTTCCTTCGGTGACCCGTCTTTGTCAGGTTCCGGCATAAAGTTGGGGGCATAGTGTTTTTACAAACATATTTTCTAGTTTCATGGTTTTAGTGGCTTCAATTATCTGGGCTTGTTTGTATTTCAGTTCCTTATTTAATTCGAAGACGTTGGACCAGGATTTGGATAAACTGCCGCCATTTTTTTATTAATGAAAACACTTTAGACGTCAACCATTCCCCGTCTGTGTTAAGACACTTTCACTCTAATTCAGTAGTATTTAAAAACGGGGTGCTAACCACACTATTTCATACCATATGCAAGGGATGTTACCTGTAAATCGTACAGGTAAAGACACCTGTATGTAGTGTAAGTGCAGTTGTATCCCTTAGATTAGGCACGACAGCCGTGACTGGACAGGTAAGATCAAGATAATCTACCCAATACCCAGTTCCGAGAATAGCCGCTAAACTCCGCCTACTTAGTTACTGTTACTACGTCTCACAAGCTTTACACAAAGATGGCGGAAAAACAAACGACAAATGCAAGTGTCTGCTAAATGTTGGCGATCTATGGCGAAGAATCAGCCTCCTCATGACCTACACATGGAAGTTGGCGCATCATGCATTTCCGGTGCGTTCTGTTCTTGCAAAGCAGGGTACTTTCATTGAAAGTGGTGTCAGTTTGTTTTCTTTAAACAGGTATACATCCCTCCATTAACTGTAAGGTAAAATCACGGACTTATGTACAATATTGACCACGTGCGATTTGTTTGTGAGACTATGTCACGTGCTAAGTTGTCGTTGCATTGGTCAGGTATACGCTATCACGTGATTTTGAGTGACATTATGGGTGTGTCTCGGAACTGTGTATATCGGATATTGAAGCAACAGTAAAATTTATCAGTTTTGAAAAGCTCTATTCAACTTCATTAACATCAGCCCCCCTCCCCCCCCCCCCCCCCCCCCCCCTCACCCTTTTTTTCTCGCACCTTTTATTTATTCTCATTTTTTTTAATTAATTTATTTAATTTTTTCTTATTTCTATGAATCAGTATGATTAAATTATTGTTTACAGTAGTTATACTTTTGAAATTATGTGTGGTATTATATAATAATAATTATAGTAATAATAATAAGAAGAAGAGAAGAAGATAAAAGAAGAAGAAGAAGAAAAATAATTTGCAATGAACTTATATTTTCAATATATAGCACCTCTGATCAATTTTTAGTATATTATCTCAGATTCTAGTGCGAAGTGACGTAGCTCATTATTATTATTATTATCATTATTATTATACCGCAAATACCGGGGAATAAATGACAACCGCTAAAATTGCTGAAGCTATCCTAGAACTTGGATTGGTTTAAACATATTTTATTCGTTTTTTTATTGTAACATACAATTGGAACTTGGATTCATGTTGATTAACTGAAAATAAAAGGATTTATGAACCCTTAAAAATCTAAACACACTGCATTGAAAAGACTACGATACGTTTGCGCAGACACGCAGGCATATTTGAGCATTATAGTATGCGCTTCATTATCCAAGACCATGTCATTGTTTTCCAACAAAAATGATTTTTATTTACATGTATTTGTTCTATTTTTTTATTTATTTATCTATTTACTTTTTTCAAAATTCTTACATTTTAAATATATATCTTTTTTCATTCAAAAGTGAATGCAGTTAGAAATCAGTAGAAATTATGCAAGGGAATATGAAATTTTGACACTTTTCACACTGTATATTGTATAATCAGTGATTCTTATCAGTTATGACACCTCTCGGTATTGGTCTGGTCACCTGAACATTTCAGACCCCCGGCAATATTTTTCTATCAGAACACCTGCTTATACTGTTCAGGGTATTCACATTCGCTTTTTAGCGGTGCAGGCTGATTTGAAAACTCACTGTTGACAACTTTTATATGAACAGTAGATATTCAAATCAGCTTTCTCTTCTTTAGTGACTGATCAAAGTCTGCGGTTTTGCTGTTTGGGTGTGCAGGCTGATTTGAATACTCACTGCTGGCATGAATTTATGAGAAAACTTAATATCCAAATCATTTGTTAATTTGTGAAAATTGATCAGGGTCTTCATTCCTGCTTTATAAATTTTAACGATCGCAGACTTTTCATGAGAACTTAATGCAGTCACTTCTGTGCTTCTGTGTAGACTGACCAGGGTTCTCGTTTTTTTTGTAAATACTCAGATCAGCCGTCATACTGTTCAGAAAGATCAGAGTTTTCCTTTTTTTGTTTGTTGTTTTTTAATGTCCATGAATCGCATACTATTCATGCGAACCGAGAATACTCTGACTAGACTGCAACGGCTGATCTGAGTCTTCGGCGAGCGAATGTTGTAATGTACGAGTACTTATTTACATAGCCCTATAGTCATCATCACTCTATATGCAAACCAGTGTCTTCGCGAATTTAATGGTTACTTTCAACACAGTTCCATGCGGATCTTCAGCAACACACTAAGTCAGCTCTAGTTATAATCAGTTTATAAGCATATTCTCTCTTCTCTTTTTCCATGATAATTGATTTCCCTTTGCCTGGTCGAATACCTGTATTTGAATCACAAGTCTTCTAAAAAGTCTTATTTCCGAGCAGCATGTTTCAATAAACGGAGGACCCACGGTAGCCCAGTAGGTTAAGCGCTGGCCGGCTGATCTAGCGGTCCCGGGTTCGACTTTGTCATAGCGATTGGAAAATAAATCCAGAGGAAACACAAAACATTAAGTAACGTTTAATATTCTGTGATCGAACTGACCTTAAAATGATCAAACTTAATAGTGTATCTTTCACAGTTGGCCAGTTACGTTGAGAATGAAGCCATTAAATGGCAGTGTTTAATTAAGGAATGAATGTTATTTTTTAAACGTTTACTGAAGTATAAACTACATCAGGTCACGTGCAAAGTTTACGTAAACCCCTTCGGGGTTCACTTACTTTGCTCGTGACCCGATGTAGTTTATACTTCAGTAAACGAAGTATAAACTACATCAGGTCACGTGCAAAGTTTACGTAAACCCCTTCGGGGTTCACTTACTTTGCTCGTGACCCGATGTAGTTTATACTTCAGTAAACGTTTAAAAAATAACGTTTATTCCTTATATTTATATTATTAAACAATGTTTTTGATCAATAAAAAGATAAAAAAATAGTAAGAAATACATATATAAAAATCGTTTTAAAAACAATACCGGCTGAATTTTACAATAGTTTGGAACAGCCGCATTGACACTGCCTACCAGTAAATTCCACCTCCTGCTGTATATTTCACGTGGAAGCAGGCGTAGCGAGCTGTCAGTCAATGTTTACTAGCCATTCAAGTACACAGCATGTTGTAGATTTCACGTGCTACTTAGTGAGATGAGCTGTCACTCTAAAGCGCGTGACACAATGTAATTATTGACTTGTAAACGATATTGACTCTCGCATCACTTATTGGGTTTACAGAGAGTTTTGCAATGATAATGTAAATATTTGGTATTAAACGATCATTATCGAATACCTTTAATACAGTAATTTACCAACCTTTTAAGAAAGAAAGAAAAAAATGCAGATAATCTAGTCATTAATATTTTGTTTATCTAGAGAAGTAAGATGAAATATTACTCATTTGTTATACGGCAGTTTTGTTTCGTTATTTTGTACTTATTGTCTTATTTTTAATTTTTATTTATTTATTTTTATATTCATCTTTTTTTTTGCATTTCTTAACATTTTCTGTCTTTCTTGCACCGCCGGATTGACAATATAAGCAGTTTCGCATTGAAAACAAATAACATTCCGCATACTCTGTCTGGCCCGATGTATAGTGCGACATCAGGTTGGACTTAGAAATTTTACGCCTAAGAATTCGGCAGTCGGAAGGCGCGTGGAATGTATTTTAAAGTTAATAGGGAAGAATGTTAACGATAATTTATTTCGGAATTGTTTATATCTGTGAAAAGTATGCAATGCAAATTTTAAGAAAATATCAGGGGAAAAAAATAAACTAAACACAATAAAAGAAGTTTTTACTGACAAAGTCTAGGAACACGCGTTTTGTCATTTTTTTTTATAAATGCTAAATAGGAGGCGATGAGCTTATTTTCCACTTCACCTGGAAGAATGAAAGCACATTTTTATTTTGATGAAAATTACACCAACTTAAAGAGCGTAAAATGAGCTATATGGTCATATCAGAATAAATGTTTGCACAATATGTTAAAGAAATGATTCATCAAAATCAAGCACACTGATTGGCTGCTTCCGAGCATTTGCTCGAAATACTTGTATGTCGAGCATGTGCTCGAAAGCAGCCAATCAGTGTGCTTTATTTTGAGTTTGAGATTATTCTCAAGTTTTATAACCTCGAACCCTGATTGAATCCCCCTCAGTCGCAGGTCTCACTGCCACGGCATGCATAGCACATCTCAGCACACACGGATGATGTCACAGCACCACCCTCAAAGCAACCAGAGGTTCCTGTCTGTCTTTCCCTTTTTCAAAATTTATGAACAAGACATTGGAATACTGAAAACATAGAAAAGAACACAATGATCATACCGGGTAGGCGGCAATCGAAAACGCTCGTGCAGTCGACGAACGCGGATCAAAAACCATTAGAAACAGCGTTTTCGATTGCAAATTCCAATTAACGTTTTCGAAGTATATAGCATGATAAACTAGCGCAAAATTTTGATGTTCTCCAATCAGACGTCGCATTATATACGTAAGTGTATTAGAATTTTCGTTGATTCAACGCACGTTGAATCAATGCTAATCGAAGTATGATTCAAGCTAATGTACCTGCCTGGTAGCTAAGTCCCTCAGCCTATGCAATTATATTTAGCGCTATCCGTGGTGTTTCTTTTTTTTTCTTTTTTTCTTTTTGTCCATTACCATTGCAGGAAGGAATGCATCAGTTCCTGCATATTCATTATTTTGCATACGTAGATTTGTTTATGTATAGTTTTCATGTATGACAATTCACCGTGAAATTATTTTTATACCGATGGATATTGAAATGTTAACATGCATTTTTCCAGAATACTCTGTTTACTGGGTCTGAGATCTGGGTTGAGATTTTTTGGATGTTACTGGCAAAAGAGGCCACGAGGTTATAAAACTTGGGTACATTATCAAACTCAGAATAAAGCACACTGATTGGCTGCTTCCGAGCATATGCTCGGATGCAGCCAATCAGTGTGATTTATTTTGAGTTAGAGATTATTTTCAAGTTTTATAACCTCGAACGCAGATTATCATCAGTGATTCTACTTCATCCTTACCCTCATAAAATCTACCGTAAAATTCTAAATATCGGGACGGATAAGCCTACGCAAACAGCGCAGACCCATTTCAGACTGCTCCTGATCAAGGCCTACGCATTTTTTCGTTCCATCTGCATCTTTTAGATGCCTTGTAAAACCAGACCCCGAGGTTATAAAACTTGAGCACATTCTCAAACTCAAAATAAAACACACTGATTGGCTGCTTCAGAGCATGTGCTCGGAAGCAGCCAATCAGTGTGCTTTATTTTGAGTTTGAGATTATACTCAAGTTTTATAACCTCGGACCCGGACTGTTCCGTCGTCCGCAACTTTCTACGCCACCTGGAGTAATGTGTGAATTCTGTTGGATACATGTATTTGCGGCCAGCATAGGAAATAAGGGTGCTGCTCGAAATTGTAAAAATGACGGCACTGTTTTACTTCCTATTTCAATAAAAATTATATCAGTGAAATGCTGAATAATTGTAGTTTTCGGAATGAACACGGAAAATTTTCATTTTATGAATAAAAGAGATATATGCGGGTAAAAACTTTGATCAACGCAGTAAAAAAGTCATGATTTACTATATATTCTATACATTTTGAGGTTAGTAAACTTAAACTAAAAAATGACCGCGGTACTTCTTACGCAATCTTTTCGAAAATTATATCAGGCTGTTCGCAAATTTATGCGGTTTTCGAAATGAACACGGAAAAATGGATTTGAATATAAGGAAAAGATGATTTGTCTATATCTCGTCGTGTATTTCATTATCAGCTGGATTCGCGAATATCGATTATCGGTTTTTAAACAGTGGCGTGGAAAGGTATCCATGTTTAGGACAATTTATGTGGCCCAATATTTAGAATTTTGAGATATGTGGAATGATTTTGGAACTGTTGCTGACAATTTTGAAATAAATTATGTTAATTTATGTAGATTTCCATCAAAATATTTCTGTTCTCATCAAGAGGGTTACATGAGGACCGCAATATATATATCTTAGGCAAATATCCCCACAATCGTACATGTAATATAAAAAAAAAAACTTATTTGGATCTCTTTGCATATTTATGAGGCAGCTTGGACTGTAAAAGAAAAGTAGCAAGAATTAATTCAAACATTTTTTATTTTGGTTTCGTTATGAAAAATACATTATTTAGTAAACAAACCATAAAGCACTTAGAATCGAAAAAAGAACAAAAAAAAAAAACAAAAAAAACAACAACAGTGAAGTCATTTAAGGTGTATGATTATTCAACATAGATTTTCCAATGTTTTAAGCGACGATTTGGCCTAAAACAAAAAGCTGTGTTTCCACTAACATGCTGAAAAAAATCTGGTCGGTAGGTAGGAAAAACTTTTTATTTTATTTTATTTTTTCTCCCGAAAATAATAAGGTCGGGCCTGTATTTTTTATGTTTTTTTTTTTTTTTTTTTTTTTTTTTGTACATGTATTTTGTTGATTAAATTGTTAGTTTGAGGCTTGCACTGTAGATGATAATCCATCTTAGATGCTCGAAAAAAGTCAAATTTGTATTTTGGAAGGTACTAAATGCCAAAAACTACAAAAAGGTAGTGAAAAACCGAAATTACTATGAGAAAATGCAAAGTTGAAAACGGGTAGGGTCGGAAACTGAAAATGGTAGGGTCAGTGTTTTAATTTTCATTTTGCTTTTTTATTGATAAAAATAGCAGAGTCGGGGTTCTGAAGCAGGGTCGGTCGGGTTAGTGGAAACACGGCTATGTTTTTGGCCTTTTTACATTCTAATATTTGGTTATTCGTACAGGAGGCATTTCTTATAGGACAGAATCAACATACTGCCCAGTTCTCGCGTTTTCTCTGCTACTGAGATTCTGAGCTTATTATTCGTCGTTTTGAAAAGTAGCAAGTAGTTTAACTATGCTCTACTTTGGTATATGAGCCGCGACACGAGAAAACCAACAAAGTGGTTGTGCGCACAGCGCAGACTCAGATCAGCCTGGGCATCCACAGAGTCTGATCAGACTTAAGGGTAGTTAAAGGTCTAAGCTAACTCCATGCGGACAGCAAAGACTCTAGACTGGGCGGATGCCCAGGCTGATCTGAGTCTACGCTGGGCGCACAACCACTTTGTTGGTTTTCTCGTGTCAATCTCATATGTACATAACAAGTGTCCCTCCTATAACAGGAACGCATGATAATGAATTCTGGATATTTTCACAATTTTTACAGGTTGCTTTTTACCTGTCGGGGTCAAAAAGGGAAATATTTAATAATAAGCCAGCAGACACATAACTCTGAAACAACGTTGTGATCCAACTCGTGTGCCAGCGTAGTGTGCCAGCTGAAAAAAGCACTTTTAAGGTAAATATTGTAGCACTTGTGTCTTTCGGAAATAACAAAACCCAGATTTGAAAAATTATCTGAAACCGAGTGTAAAAAATATCTAGCAGTAACTAAAATGCCATATATATTGTGTGCCAGCTGAGAAAGCACTTTTAAGGTGAATATTGTAGCACTTGCGTCTTTAAAAGAAAAAAAAAATATCAGAAACAGTTAGATGGTAAAATATTTGGGAGTAATAAAATATTCTATATTGAGATAACAACACCACTGTATAAAAATGACCTTTTAAAAGAAACCACATTATATAAAATACAAGGTATAAAATGCTCTATACAAGAAAGAATGGACGAAAAGTCATCTTAGTACAATATGCATATACATTTACAGTATCTGTATTGAGATAAAATATGCTTAGTGTCATTTAACGGTATTGCGTTATAGAATATACAATGTCAAAACAAATGTAGAAAATAAAACAATATTATACACTCATTATATACAATTTAATGAATACTTTAACAACGTGAAAAGTGCTTAAAATAGACATATTGTTAACAGCGATACTTTCACAAGTAAAACATATTTCACTATATGGAAAAATATAAGAGTTTTGTGATGCCCTTGCTCTATTGCATTGTCTTGAGTTGAGTTGCAAAGCAAAATCTTGCTGTTATTTGTATTGTGTTCCTTAACATATCACAATTTTTTTTAAGTATCTAATTAAAATATATGCGGAACATGGCTTACATGACGTCATCATCCTGCGAAGTGAACAGTTATGAATTTCTTGACTTCGCCATGAGTTGAAATAAACTGTTGATTATATATATTTATATGTATTTTATATATATACATTTGATTTAATTACAAGGTTTCTCTTTGAAAAGCATATGAGGTGAACCTTAGTGATATATTTTAAAATATGAAATAATCATTTAAGGGCCGCCCGTGCTTGCGTATTTTACTTTCTTCTATTTTATCCTTTTCTTTCTCTCTCTCTTTGGGAGACAGTTCGATATTAATTGAAATATTGTCTCAGTGGGCCGTTAAACCCAAAACAATCAACCAATTTACCTAAATACAGTGTTTACAAAACTTTTGTCGAATACACTAGGCAGACTCGCTATATAAACTTTATAAGTAAAATGATAGATAATGCCATTATGTAACAAAATTGTAATAAAAAATTATATGAAAAGATAAAACGGAAAGGGCAAAAGCAAAAATAATTCTGGACAGTTAATAATACCAAACTATCACAATGCTAATACACGTTGAAAATACATTATTTAAACTGAAATCATATCTAACAAGAAACAATCTGAGCGAAACGGATCCTATTAACAAATGATATAACCCAGTTGTGTCCAAAGACCAAAATATCAATGAGCCGCGACGCGACAAATCCAACAAAGTGGCATGTACACAGTCGAAGAATAGGATCAGACTGGACATCCACCTAGTATGATCAAAATCATTGCTGTGCGCTTACAAGGTAGCTAAGGGACTAAGCTACCTCCATGCGAACAGCGAAGACTCTGATCAGACTGGACGGATGCCCAGGCTGACCTGAGTCTTTGAAGGGCGCACATACCACTTTGTCGCTTTTGTCGTGTCGCCAAAATACGAATGATTTATATTTTTGGGGTAATTGGTTATCCCCTCGGGGATGACTATATAAGATTTAGGGATTCGTACTCGATTGTATGCCGTTTCCTTTTGCTAAAACACGGGTCCCACTATTTCCCGGTACTTCTACATTTGGCGCACCCTGTTGCAGGGTTCTCGCCAGCATCGGTCGCTAATGCATGATCTTTATTGCTTAACTTGAACACTTTATCTCACCCTATACAAGCAATTACCCGAGAGTTCACTCCAGCTACCAAGAATTGTAACAACAGTACAGATCAATAACAAGTCGTACTCGATTGTGCGCCATTTCGTTTCGCTAAATGACGGTCCCACTATTTCCCGGTATTTGCTCCCATATTTTGGGGCACCCAGCTACAGGGTCCCTCCCAGCATCGCTAAGGCATTATCTGTAAAACTTACTCTGAACACTTCATCTCACCTAATACAAGTATCTTACCAAATACAAGCAATTACCAGAGAGTACAGTCCATTTAGGAAAAGCTGTCACTCAACACTACAGGTCACCTAACAAAAGTTAATAGCACTGAAGCCCACCTCTTGCAAGCACTCACTAGACAAAAAGAAAAAAATGTCAAACCCGCCACTTCCCTACAACTTCCACAAAGTCCAAGAAAACAGTAAAATTAACTTGTATTGCTGCCATTTTCTACTTTTTCACTTGCATACTATAGAATTATTGCTAAGGGATAACCTCTACAGCTTTTTCAAAAGCTGAACTTATTTTGGAAGAAGAAACACCCGTCTTATAGCCGAATTAAACGGTATATCAGTATATCACTTTCATTAATTCTATCACTACTGGCGAAAGACGTTGAACAACTGTTGATACGACGTGAGCTGCGACACGACAAAACCAACAATGAGGTTGTGCGCCCAGTGTAGACTCAGAGCAGCCTGGGCATCCGCCCAGTCTGATCAGAGTCTTCGCTGTCCGCATGGAGGTAGCTTAGACCCTTAGCTACTCTTTGAGCATTGAACGAAGAGACTGGTCAAACTGGGCGGATGCCCAGGCTGATCTGCGTCTGCGCATGGTGCACAACCACATTGTTGGTTTTGTCGTGTCGTGGCTCACGTTATTTGCATGTGTGCTCCTATTAGGCTGTTAGGTACTGGCTTCCTTTTCATCCGTGGCAGTGCTGCTGTAATTCTGTGGTGCCTCTGATATAAGTCTGGACTTCCCCCTTGATAAACAGTAAACTATGAGGCAAAGTATTCCAGAGAGAAGGTACATCAGTCCTGAGAAACCAAATGGCACTATATAGGAGTCGAACTCTTCGTACAGGAATCCTGCGGAATAAGAAAATATATTAGGCGTTTCCGTTTACGGCGACAAACCTTAAACGCTTATGTGCTTCACATGTCGCTACTTTTACACTACACCACAATAACAAGAAAACACAAATTAGCATAAGTATCTACATGTAGGTAATTAAAAATCTGTATGCGGATGCGTGTGGTGTAAGATAAGATACATGTACCATCATACCATCATAGTGTTCAGCCTTTATAGGAAGCCTACATGTACCATATTCGCTAAAGCTCGTAGATTATCCCGTCAAACAGGCGTACGAACCAGATGTACTAGCCTGGCCCCAGTCGAATCTGTATATTATTCTGGTTGTCAGATTCCTTTGCAAGAGATATATTGAACATAGGGTCTGTAGCCAGACTACAGATGTACATGTATGCCATCAACAAAATTTGACTTGTTTCGTCCAGTACGTTTATAACAAATTAAGTTGTGCGGGTATTTTAGGGTTCATACGCATTGATGGGAAAGAAAATGATAACATAAAATGAAATAAAATGATACAAAAGATAAATCACAATTTTTTAAAGTAAAACAAACAAATATTACATGTAGCAGCATTGGCTTAGAAAGATAAATTCCTACCGGCGAGTGGAGCGTTTGTCATGAAAGCGACTCCTTGGAATAAAGCGACCATACCAAATGCCTTTGTCAGTTGGTCAATGCCGAGATGGTCAGCAAGAACGATTGTCCGCATAGCTACCGCTGTGGCTGTAAAAGTCATAATGGTAAAATCAATGAATTAAGTCAACTCAGACAAAATATTTGAAACTTTAACATTGATGAGTTGACATTTGATCTTGATTGTGGGTTTAAGGTCACCAAAACAAAGTCAACTCTTGGGAATGTCCCAAAGGTATATGCCTTAAAAGTGTTTTTTGTAAGTTTAGTGAAAATCAAGCCAAAGGCTCAAAAAAGTATATCAATTTTGTGATAACTTCGAATATTTAAGACCTCCCGCGACCTTTAGATTGAGGTCAAATGATGTATGCATGCAAGTTTGGTAAAATTTCACCTACTGAATTAAGAAATATAGGGGGTAGCAACTGTCACGCGGACGCCGACACAGACGCCGGCACCAACGGGTGCTTCACTGAAACCAATGTGTCCCCACCCTCCTTACCTTAGGTGGAAGGACATAATATCTTTGATAATTTAAATACACAACCAAATATCTAATCGATATGGTACTTCTAATAGGTGATTTGATATTAGGTGATTTGATATTATTACTAGAATTGACCACAACGAAGTTGAAAAATCGCCAAACACTACATCACAGTGATCTGTATCGACGCCGGTTTGTGCATGTTTACCAGAATTTGTAACAACACAACTTGTAGTGAGGTGTTTGATAATTTCTCACCGTTTGAAACGTTCTGTCATACATGCACCTGACCCTCATCGGCTCTTTTTTTTACAACCATTGAAAACCGTTTCTAGTTTCTTCAAAAGGCTGTCGAATGAAAGCTTCCGACATCTGTGCTATGATAAAGGTTGTTACCCCTATTCAAACACTGATTTATTTTATGAGTTTAGATAATCTAAAATGGAAGAAAACTTACCCATGCACAATCCAAAAATAGCAGAACAAACCGCCATTGTAGCAAATGATTCACACCAAGGGAGCAAGAAATTAACAGCTGATGCCGTAAACAACGTGCACGTGTATGTCACGATGCTCTGAATTTGGAACACGTCGGTTATTATCCCTGAGATGACACGTCCAAATATATTGGCTATTCCTACAATTGAGATTAACAACGCTGCCTGTGAGGTGGGGAGCTGTTTTGAGACTCCGAGATCAGGGATGTATGTGAGCGGTACAGATTGCACTGAAAAGAAAAATATACAAAAGGCATTTGCACACGTGACAAATCTCGCAAAAACGTGAAGAATGCGACCGTATTCGGCACGCACGATAAATATATGAGACGCGACACAACAAACAAACAAAGTGGCATGTGCGCTCAGCAAAGACTCAGATCTGCCTTGGCATCCGCCAAGTCTGACCAGAGTCTTCGCTGTCCGCATGGAGCTAGCTTAGAACCCTAGGTATCCTTTAGGTGCACTGCAAAGACACATACCAGGCTGTGCAGATGCCTAGGCTGATCTGTGTCTTTGCTGGGCGCACATGCCACTTCTCGTGCCACAATGGCAAGACTTCAGTGTAGGCAAGATTATATCTTAGTGACATTGTCGGACCTTTCTGTCAAAATACGTACTAGCGCGAAACCATAGCCCCAATGGCCTTAGAACACACGTATTACTGTCAGGTCCTGGATTGCTCCACTGTGTTACATTGTATTTATATGTATTTATATGTATGTATACTCGTAATTTATCTAAATAAAATATTGTTTAAACCTAACAACACACAGGCAAACTTACTAAAAATAAAATTGTCTGTATAAGACAATGCTGATATTAATGTGCTCTGTGCTCGCCATGAACATATTATATGTTAAGTAACCGGATTACCAGACTTCCTGGTCCTTGGCCGCGTGCACTATGAACTGCTGATTCTATTTTTCTAGGTCCTCGGTCTGCTTCAGAAAGATTTTTTTCTGCAAAATTATTTTACTACAGAGTTACGATTGTTTTATGAAATAATAAATTTCCAAGCAACAACTTTTAAAATGAGGAAAAGATATATACTGCACAAAATATATAAAAGATCAGTTTATATTTTCCCATAGACACCACAACAACATATAGTTCAATGGTCCATGAATTCGACTGCCAGTGGCCAACATTTCCCATTCCTTTGCAGCATTTTGAAGAAGAAAGTGAGTTCAAAGTGATCCTTTTCAACGGGTTGCATTGTAAGGCATTCAAAAATTTTAGAGACAAATGGTTGTTTTGATTTTGGTTGATGTTTTCATGCTTTTCACTCATTCCGAAAGAAAAATACAATTTGATACTAAAATCGATTTTTACAAAAACAGTCCATGGACATAGGCAGGAAAATTATATTGGATCGAAACTTGAGCAGGCAGTAACTAAAACCCGCGTTAAAAGTTTGGCAAACAATTGGAAAAACCATGTCTATGACGAATAAAAAGTAAATGACTCTCAGTTTGGATGCACTGAAGTGTCGTCTAAGGACAAATATTAGGTCTCCTTTAAATATTTTGAGTAGTGTACTACAAAAAGCATTACCTGTCCAAAATACATTTGCAAACAACAAAAGTATAAAAGTTTTCTCTTTAAATACAGAAAAGTTTGATATGAGCGTTCTTCTTATCTTTGAGGTTAGGTTTTCGGAACTGTTTTCAGTATCTCCACTCAATTCAGAGTCATTTGATTCCATTGTCTCTGTATTATCACATGTTTGTGGCAATCGAGCAAGTGAACCACTGTAGAAAATATCCTTCCGCGACATAGGCCTGAGTAGATTCCTGGAACTGTGATGACTAGGATGTCTGTGTCTCGTATGTTCGATATCTGGATCTAAAGTTCGGAAGTCATGCTGACTTGAAAACTGTCTTGAGTATTTTGGATCAAGCATGCGTTCGTAATATTCAGATCCAACATTTTCCGTGCTCGCCACAAGCCTTTGTGGAACACGTATCTCATTATACTTTAAGAAATTTACCCTATCTAGCTTATTAATACTTTTATCATGTGAACTATCAATATGTACAGGTAACAATTTTCCTAACTCGTCAGTCACTTTAATATCAACCTCGTCTGGTAAAGTGTCAATACTAGATTGTTCTGAAGATCTGCTACGTGTCCGAAGAGGTCTATATATCATGCCACACGCAACAACATGCAGTAGTATTCCACTGAGTATTAACACAGTCCCTTTCCAGTCAAATGTGTCCAAGAGAACATTTGTCATATATGCGTAAGCGAATGTTCCAAGCCCCGAACCACTGGTTGCTATGCCCGTTGCTATGGCTCTTCTGCGATTGAAATACATTCCAACGACAATAAGAGATGACATGTACGCCATACAGAAACCGATGCCTGGAACGAAAAGCAAAAGATTCACATATCATATCTATTTAAAATCGAAGCTTTCAAAACAGTCAATATATAAAGTTACAACAAAACCATACTGAACACTTATTTCTTTTATTTTTTTATCCATCTATTTTTTTTTTCACTTTCTTATCTGTGGGCAACTTTTTAAAGGATAAATTTACTCTTCAAAGTTTCTTCATTCGGGAAAGCAAATAGGAAGGCACAAAAAGACACCCACCCCCTTGTAATATGGAAACAAAGAAAAAGAAAAAAAAATACAAGCAGTTGTACCCATATACCAAACAGCTTCAAAGGTTGAGCCTATCATGTGTCTTTGTATGTATATCAGCTAAAGCCTAGTCCAGCCAATAGCAATAGGCGTGTTCTAACTATTTCCCCTACGAAGGCAATTGGAGACGTTGGTTTCTTTGTAGATTCTGTTCGTGTGGGCATCGGAGCGACCTTTTCTAGACCTCACGATATTTTTTTGAACCAGTCGGAGAATTTTCACTTAACTTGAAGGCATATATTATGAGCCTAGAACTGGATAGGTTCGGTGACCATAACCCATTTTGAATGCTACATGTAGCAAGGATTTTTGTAGGCATTACATTCTGGGAAACAGCGGACAGTCCTTAGGAAAACTTGTATTCACAAATTCTTGTCATTTAAATACGCAAATACTTCGCAAGGTGTTAAATGAGTTTTTTACATATTCCAGATCAACACGAGACTCTCACTACCAAATGCAAACAAAAAATGGCAAACCAAATAGAGTATGGTAGAGAACATTATTTCCTTTCGTAGAAAACATTAATTTTCTAGTTTTTAAATCCATCTAGACAGACATTCTTTCCCACTAATGTTACATGCAGGATATTCACACTATCATTTTTTTTTAATTTTCTTAATGATGAAATTCAAGGTGATCCTCTCAAAGGGCAGCCTTTAAATGTAAAATGGTCTTTTGGTAAACACTTAAGTGTTGCTGTGCTGAAATGAACGTTTTATGTAAATCTCTTTGTAACAGTTTCAGCTTAGATATAAAAAATTTTAACAGTACTTTTGTATAAAGAAAATGTGTAAACAGTTTGTTTGTGGGAATTGTTATACCATTATTTTTTTGTTTAGCAGCTTATTTCCGGTTAATGTTAGTTTCTAATATCAAATGTAGAACTATAAAGTTGCGCGGCAATCTACCCCTCTTCCTTATGATAGTCCTATTTTATTCCCAGTTTATATCAATAATACAGTATTTGTTTAAGGGGTCAGTAAACAAGCCCCAGAAAATGACGTTGGCCTTTGAGATGAGATGCTACCTAAGGTTACTGAACATTTCGTACAAGGATCATATAACCAATGAAGAGGTTCGCAGAAAGTTCCAAGCTGTCATTTGAGAATATGACGAACTCCTGACCCTGGTCAAGAAAAGTAAACAAAGGTGGTTGGCCACAGCACAAGGTCTTCTGGGTTAGAAAAGAGGATTCTGCAGGGGACAATGAAGGGAAACAGAAGAAGAGGTGGGAAGGACTTTGCCAGCTCAACTGGTGCAGCTTAAAAAAGGACCAGATTGGAAGGGTCGTTTCGAAGTCATCTGTGGTGCCCCAACGACCTTGTAAGGTTATGGGATAGAATGGAATAGATAAAAACAAGCCTGTTAAAGGCGCTATATTGCTTTATCAGTAGTGTAAATTTATGCATGTATTATGTTTCGTTGCTTCACTGGAAGCTTCTCACTATAGTTTCGTCATTATAAATTACTGTGATTTGCTAACTCTTTTAACAAATAAGTTCACTCAAGTGATCGCATCGACCTCGAACCTTAATAAAAGTGCGCTGGAATTAATGAAGGTACATGTACTACTTCTGAGAAAATTGCGTCAATATATATTACCTTCATAATATTATGCTCAATTGCAAAACGATGAAAGTTGTCAGTTAGAAGTTTTGCTAAGTATACATATTATGTTGTTGACTGAAGGAATACGTGTTCTGCGTGCACTTGGCAATTCATCTGCTATCTGATTTAAGGGCGGTCGGATCGGGCGATGGTGCTGTGTGACTTCTAGTGCCGAGATGTCCTACTAGTTTGGAAAATAGTACTACAAGGGCGGCCTGTGCTGCAGCTGGTGCGGAATGGGGTGTTTGGACTTTCTTTTTTGTCTCGTCTATCGTATCTATTCCTTTTCTTTCTGACTCTCGCTTGGACATCGATATAGACTGAAATACTGTCTTAAAGGGTCGTTAAACACAAACCACCCAACCAATCAGCTCTTTGGTGTAAACATATTTTATTTCAATTTCATAGTCAAGTTATGTACAGGTTACAAATAGTATACAATAGCAAAAGGATCTGAACGGAAGCCAGGGGCTTATTTAGTCCAGCTCTTTGATTTGTTTTTATTTGATTTGATTTGTTCTACAGCAGCATAAATATAGCTCTTTTAACAAATGTAGCCGCTCTTTGCGACATTTGCTAGGGAAATTTCAAAAATACAAGTATACCTTACCTCCGACGACGCCGTATGTTATAATGAGGACTTCAACATTAGGTGAAAAGATGCTCACAATAAACGCACATGAGGACAATAACGCCCCGAATATTGTGATCTGTCGACAACTGTACTTCTCCAGAAATATGCTCACAACAGGGCCTGAAGATAGATAAATAAATAACGCAATTGCATAGAATATCTTATCACTGTGTAGCAATCTCTTTGATCAGTTTATTTGTCGTCTTCAATGAATGGTGCAGAGACAGTGCGATTAATGTGCAAGTTATCTTTGCTGTTTAAACGACCGTGTAAGGCATGAGAAGACTTGACTTCTGTATTTCTAAAGTTTCATGCGTTTTAAGTTTTATGACCTCCCACCCCCCACCCCAAGAACAAAAATCATCCCATCCAGTCAAAGATTGTTTACAATCGAACCGATACGATAATAGCTGTTTAATACCAAGAGGCTTGCAAAATATCAGCAAAATTGCTTCAGTAGTGCTCGTGAAGGAAATGAGCCGCGACATGACAAAACCAACAATGTGGTTGTGCGCCCAGCGCAGACTCAGATTAGCTTGGGCATCTGCCAAGTCTGATCAGACTCTTTGCTAAGCGCTTAAAGGGTAGCTAAGGATCTAAGCTATATCTATGCGAGCAGCGAAGACTCTGATCAGACTGGGTGGATGCCCAGGCTGATCTGAGTCTACGCTGGGCGCATAACCACTTTGTTGATTTTGTCATGTCGCGGCTCAAATGTTTTTAAATGGACATGACAGCCATATTGAATTTTATACTGTGCCCATTTAGCTATTCGTCGTTCTGCTAACCCATGCATGCTCTATAACAAAACGTCTATGTTCAGAAGAGAAGAATACAAGTGCTGATGACGAACGACGGAAGACGACGACGGACGAAAGAGCCTGCCTATCATATAAACTATCCCGGGAACCTTCGGCATAAGGGAGCTGAAATATACACTTGAGAATGCCGGGATATACCGGTGTATCCGGGGATATTTCATTTCAGTTGGTTGGGGCGGTTGGGTGGTGCGATGGTGCTGGGTACATCTTCCAGTGCCGTGGCGTCCTACTGATATGCATAATAGAAGGGCAAGGGCCTACTGTGTCTGCAGCAGGTGCGGCTAGGGGTTGTTTGGACATTTTTCTCTCGTCAATCATTTCTCTTTTCTTTCTCCCTCTCTTTGGGAGACGGACCGATATAGACTGAAATACTGTCTCAAAGGGCCGCTAAATCCCAATAAACCAACCAACCAACCAACAAACATTTCAGTTGATTAAGTAAACAACGTTTCAAACGTGATAGTTTTAAAGTTCTTTGATTAAACAGCCTTTCGAATCAGCAGCAAATCTTTCAGGTATCAACTTCAAGGTAATTTCATGCCCCGTCAGCTGTTCATTGTATCTCATGGGATTTATGTTTATGACATAAAGGTAATTCCTTCTTTTCTTTTGAAAAGTTTACAACATACAATTTAGATAGGTCATCGACTCAGTAAAAACATATACATGTACATATCCATGCTAAATCTTTCCGTTGGCAATTTATACGACACGGGCACGGTAAACCGAATGAAAGGTCTCCCAGCAGGTATCTCACGTCAGTACGACGTCATTTCAACGTCACGTGCCTGCTGGGAGCTGTCTCAGAAAGATGTACAATCACCTACTTTAACTAAAAATTGTCACTCACATAATGTGACCGGGAAACAAAGTCCGTGGTAGCAATCAAACTACCCAACTTTTGCTAATTTATCAATTTCGTGCTAGTTTTCGAAGGAGCCATTTCACCGGCAAACAGGTAAATTTATTTTGTTCTTTAATATTACCCAACAGACAACGTTAACATGCACACCATCATAAGCGGTGTTTATTCCAGTTTTCGTCACTACCGAAATTTTATCACAAGTTTCTATGGTTTTTCAGATCATTCATGGAATTGTATCGATAAAACAGAAGGTCCCTACCACGGATCGCAAAGGTTTTGAGCATAAATCCCTTTTCATGCCCGTAAGAACATACTTTGGAATCGGGCACCGCCATGGCTCAACCCAGTATTTAAATTTATCAATATTTGTTCGTTTCTACTTAATTAATAGCCATTTCTTCGCCATAAAAGTGATGGTTTTACAGCGTGGTAGCTACCACGGACAAAAGTTCGATACAGAAACGGTGGTAGTTTCCACGGACAATGTGTTTCAAAATGGGTGATGCATATATATCATGCTGCGGAACTGGATCAGCCAAGTGAAAAGGCCTTCAGGTTCTCCAATTTTTCTCACCAAAAGAGATCTTGTGCATCATGCAAATTTAAACCGACTGAATTTCTCAAGTTAATTAAAGCGAATTTGAAGGATAAATATAGGGATTTTTACAGGAAAAATCTACCCTAATTTTGAGCAACTTTTGCAGCTGTTTTTTCCTTCAAACTTTATGCTCAGTACACGATATCAAGGTGCTAACTCAACTTAACTGGTATTTCTCGTATTCAGATTTGTTGAAGAGAGATTTAAATATTCACTGTCATGTTCTTAACCTTAGAAAGTAATCTTTTCCAATGTATTTGTTCACTTTCAAAGTGGAGACCTCAAGCTGTTGTCAAAATGTACACAGAATAGACAAGTACGACTGTAAGGGTAGCAATTGAAGCCCATCCTTGAAAAATACCATTTTATATCAAATTCATATACAATCAGTTAAGACGAATCTACCTTGGTATTTTTTCATATGAAATAATGAAATATTGAAATATCTTGTGGGAAAACTAAAAGATGCATAAGTGTAAGTGACACTGCAAGCCACCCTTTGCTGAAATAAAAGATAATGTAGTTAGTGATATTATCATTTCATTTGTGGTGTCATAATAGACGGTCTCCGGCTTAATCATTAAATTAAAATGTATCCCATCATAGGCTGAAAACCAGTTTGAACTTTTTACTATAAAATCTAGCTCCAAACAAGACAAGAGAGGTCTTGTCTTGTTTGGAGCTAGATTTTATTGTAAAAAGTTCAAACTGGTTTTCAGCCTATGATGGGATACATTTTAATTTAATGATTAAGCCGAAGACAAGACAAGAGAGGTCAGCCCTGGTGGACCATCCGTGACGACCAATTGGAAAAACAACGACAAGAGAGGTCATGCAGACTGCTGTAAGTCAGAGTTTAGTTAATAGGAAAGGTCCTGAGTATGGAAACCGACAGTTACGATAGTTTAACAGCTTCTAAGAAAACAAGTTCCACCTAAAATCTGTTGCTGAACGAACTGACTGAACAATAGTGTAGAGCAAGTGAGAGTAGGCGCCCACGAATACCCCCGGCCAGTGCCAATACCTAATGAAATACACTCAATAAAGCTTAAATACACAGGACAGACCAACAGATAATCCGTCCCGGCAGTAGACCTAGCTAAGCTTTTCCATTTTAGAACTTCGGAGATATTTGTAAAAGTTAAAAAAACTTAATCCATATCTTTAATGCTTCTTTAGGAACAAACTCTTAAGTCTGTGACCTTGACCTTTTATCAGAAGCAGCATCGAGATGACATCATCAATACTTACCAAGCTTGAAGTAAACTAAGTGACATATTAAAAGGTGTTCTATCAAGAAGTTTGGATTCTAAATGTTACATAAAATTCTAAAATAAAAATTCTACATAAAAGTCTGTGACCTGATCGTAGGGGTCAGCTGCAGCATCTAGATGTCAATTTATCTGTATCAACAGAAGAGTAAACCTTATCTCCTATGATGAAATAACGTTTTAAACCTTAAGCCATTCTTTTTACGAGAAACTATTGAAGTGCTAAAGATATGTGGTATATCATATGTGCTCTAGTAAATCATTTATTACTGCAGAAGAAAAACAAGCAAGACTGTCGTGATGACATCCATGAAAATATAATTAACAGCTGGTAAGGTAATGTACTTTTCTATAATTATGATACTTATAATATCTACCGAATTGAAAGAAATGATGAATTGGGATCGAAGTAGGTGGGAAAAAGCGGAGAAAGAAGTGAAAGAAATAATCATAATCTAAAAAACAAATATATTGGCAAAAGACTTGTGCAGGAATAAATACATATACATGTAAAATAAAAACAACAATTTCTAAAATGCATAGGCCTCACATTCCATTATTTTGTAAGTCTGCGGCACTTACACGCCAATGGCATATTCAAATCAAACCAAGACAGCTGGCAAGTAGGATAGTCTAACTTATAACTTGTGTCCATGGAAGCTACCATTAGTTGCTCGTCGGTAATTTGGCCGTGGTAGCTACCAGCCTGCAACCATGGTTTATCATCGCAAAAGTATTCAGACAGATTCAGTGAAAATGGGAGCAAGATGAGTGGATTTGAAAGCTAATTTTAACCACAGCAAATTCTAGAACTAAAATGTCTCTTCTTGCAAATAAAACCAACTTTCTGTGCAAAATCGTTGTCGTCCGTGGAAGGGACCATACCATTTTTCAGTACAATTTCACGAATGATCTCAAAAACAACAGACACACACTATAAAAGGACAACAGTGACGAAAATTGGACTTAACGCCCATATGATGCCATACCTGCCACAACTGTCCGTTCGGCAAAACACGTCAATAAAAAGAATTGTACTGTCTGCCGGAGATATGTTCTCTCCGAAGCAGAACACAAGCTGATGACGTGGTACACAAATGGTAGGTACCACGGATCTTGTTTCCCTACCGTTTAGTTACAGCGGATAACCATAACAGAAGTACCGCCTTTGATTTACCGGGGTCGGGTTAAACCGGTTTTACGGGATCACAACCCACACCCTAAGCCTCCCTGCAGCCACACAATGTTGAATCAACATTGAATTAGCGTTGATTCAACATTGATTCAATGTTGATTCAAGTTGTGTACCCACTGAGCTAAGAGAATTTTGTTTTTATACAGACTTTGCATTATGCATCACTCACCATAAAAAATTTCAAAAATATGGTAAGGTCTTTGTATTTGCGATTCTTACATGGTCAATGCGTTTCTGTATAATACACATGAATCATTAAAACTCAAAGTGGGTTTTAAGAAAGAATAACTGGAGCCAGCTGCCAGTCCATATCCTGTTATTTTTACGGTCGCCTGTAAAACAACTGCAGGAACTATCAAGCAGAGTAGGTTAGAAAGGAACAGGTGTTGTTTTGGTCCTATTGCCCTTCAACACTATAAAGGTATTTTCGAGTGTGGCCAGTAAGTATAACACTACCATATCGGAATTTCCAACAATGTTTTACAAGCGAACGCCCGTAAATATAACGGGAAATGGATATAGATGGTTGCTAGTTATTCTACAGTCTGTATATAACAATGTTTAATCTCTAGACGGTTGGACAACCCAGGGAGCATACCACATATAGGCAAACAGGGATGTCGTTTCGACGTATATGTTCGAAACCGTTTGAAATTGGGGTGTTCGAATCTACATCTCGGTCTTAGAAAAATCTCATTTGTGTAGGGACCTTGATTAGGTGAACTAATTGTACTTGTTAACATACTCGAACGTAGCATCGATTCGCTTTCAAAAAGGTTGTTGAACTGCACGCATATTTAGGCAAATTTGAATCTCGTTTCTGTTTGTTAAGTTTTATGTCTTACCGCTACATATGTGCGGAGAATAGCGGAATCTAAGACATAACACACTCAAACAGACACCCGAACATGCATGTACTTTTAAATACACTTAACTGTAAGTCATGCATGATCGAATTAAAAGGTAGGAAAACTTATTAAGTTTGGCCTGCCTATTAATTGCAAATATTCGGAAACTCTAAATATTCAGGCACTTAAAGTTATAGGCAAAGTTTCAGGGGAACAACTCTATCACTTTCAGTTTTGCCTCCCTTTATCAATAGGGGTCAACTCTTAAAGCAAAGGTGAATTATTCTCTGTTTAGGAATATCTGAGTGTTGGGGTTGGGGCGGGGTGACAGGTGATGCTGTGAGGATAAAACAATATCATCTTTCTTTTGATTTGTGAGTTGAACTTACTGTTGTAATTGTACCACAATTATAAGATTTGTTGTCTGTGTAGGGAGAGGACTAACTAATGTTGTTATAACTTGAGTCCAATCCCTTTGCTTACTTGGTTCAATAAAATATGTTTAATCTAATCTAAATCTCTGTTTAGGTCTAGATGCTTTGGGCAGACTACACGTACGTACTCCACTTGAACAAACAGGAACTCGTGAAAGTTGTTTCTCCTTGGTATAATGGCGAAAAATATCGAGGGTTACCCGTTCCGGCTTTTCGTCTTCTGAATTAGGCACTTCGTTTAGCATATCGGGATAATCTGACCATTTCATCTGTTGGCTAACAACAATACAGTCCTGATCAAAAAAGCTCTTTCCTCCCGGGCACATAAATGTCTGTCAGAGCATTTCATGTTTTAAAGGTACACATATCATAATATTGAGCCGCAACACAAGAAAACCAACAATGTGGTTGTGCGCCCAACACAGACTCAGATCAGCCTGGGCATCCGACTAGTCTGATCAGAGTCTTCGCTGTCTGCAGGGAGATAGCTTAGACCCTCAGCTACCCTTAAGGTGGACAGATAATGAAAAACTGTGTTGCTATAACAAAACAGAGTTATTTTTCATGCTGAAATCGTTCAACTGTAGAGTCTATACTATAACATACACTACTGTCCAGCTAGGATATTCAGAATGTAAATCACGCCTACCAATCGCTCTCATGCGAAACCACGGTTCAGAACGCCAATCCATGAGAGGAGTTCCCGGTTTTGCAGGAGAGGAGCCAAAATCGTAAACAAATTTGACATCGGCACAAGGTTTGAGGTATTTTTTTTCTCTGAAAACTATTTATCCAAAATATAAGAATGCTATTTTGTCACATATAGATTGTTTCTTCGGCACATGAAAGGATTAGGCACATGGTCTTGCACTTTTCCAGATATACATTTAGTACGGCGGAGCATGTGTTCAAGGTCAGTCTCGGCGATATATACATGTAGGGAAAAGTCGCATTTTCTTGCTTGATTTTGAGTCTCTGACCTTGGCAGTCGCAAAGAAGTGAAACAGAACTACTGTATGAGTGAATCCAAACGTTGGAAGTAAGCTTTCCGTGATGGACAGTTTAGAATTTTGAATATATACGCAAAACCTTGGCATCGTGAGCCCGGTTCCGCATGAGATATTAGAAAATATAAGGAATTTTTATCAAACACAAAAACAGCTTCTGAACAATAATTGGATCAAAACTAATATGAACTCTGTAATAAATCATTATTTTATACATTGCAGATGACTTTCTGGCTATTTTTATTCCCCGTTTGTCTTTTAAGGCCTTTTGCAAACCCTCTTTCAAACCCTCTTGCATGCCTCAGAAACAGACAAACGGGGATTAAAACAGCCAGAAAGTCATCTGCAATGATTAAAATAATGATATATCACAGAGTTCATGTTAGTTTTGATCCAATTATTGTTCAGAAGCTGTGTTTGTGTTTGATAAAATTTCCTTACATTTTCTAATATCTCATGCGGAACCGGGCTGACGATGCCAAGGTTTTGCGTATATTTTCTAAATTCTAAACTGTCCATCACGGAAAACTTAATTCCAACGTTTGGATTCACGTATTCAGTAGTTCTGTTCACTTCTTTGCGACTGCCAAGGTCAGAGACTCAAAATCAAGCAAGAGAATGCGACTTTTTCCTACATGTATATATCGCCGAGACTGACCTTGAATACATGCTCCGCCGTACTAAATGCATATCTGGAATAATGCATGACCATGTACCTGATCCTTTCATATGCCGAAGAAACAATCTATATGTAACAAAATAGCATTCTTATATTTTGCATAAACAGTTTTCAGAGAAAATAAATACCTCAAACCTTGTGTCGATGTCAAATTTGTTTACGATTTTGGCTCCTCTCCTGCAAAACCGGAAACTCCTCTCATGGATTGGCGTTCTGAACCGTGGTTTCGCATGAGAGCGATTGGTAGGCGTGTAAATAGACTGAACCATTATTTTGCGATGGGTGAAACAGTAGAGTATCGTAAAATATTTAGCCTGTTAAATTAAGTAAGTAAACGGACGGTCCATTGTCAAGCAATGTGGTGTAGTGTAGAGGTTCCGTGGCGACTTTGCAAACAAATGATTGCAGGTTCAAATCCCGGTCAGTTCAAAAATGTTGATTTTTCTTTCCTTTTAGCTGGTATAATGCAATTTTATAATTTCATACCTACAGTTCTCCAGTCTTACAGTTTAATCTTTTATATACATCTTATTTTAATTTCGACTTATACTTTGTTATTATATTTAATTAAGCATCTTCTATTCGCTTTGTCTTACATTACTTTCCGAGTGAATTTTGACAAATTGGCAAAGCAGTTAGGACCCTTAGCCACCATGTACTGAAGATGAACAAAACTTTCATCACATTTCCACACACACGCACAAAAAAAAAAATAACGATGCCAAGACTCGAACCTGTGCCATCTTTTTCCCCACACTGGTACCTTTATTAAACCACTAGGCGATAACTATATATGTCTAGAGACGTTGTAAATAATGTCTAAATTGCTTATATGGAAACTTTACATCCCC
Organism: Ctena decussata; assembly: GCA_963989385.1. Classification (NCBI taxonomy): domain Eukaryota; kingdom Metazoa; phylum Mollusca; class Bivalvia; order Lucinida; family Lucinidae; genus Ctena; species Ctena decussata. The sequence continues at coordinate 18,480,515 of OZ022504.1, forward strand.
GTCATGAACAATAGGCATAATCCAAAATAGTAAATAAACGGTGACGTCACTGTCACAATAGTACCAATGTCTACCGTAAAGATCATAAGTTTTCGGGCAGATAGGTCTGTACAAACAGTGGAAACCGAGATCAGATTGTTCCTTAGGAACCAGAATGATCAAGGTCTTCACAGTTTCCATTCCATCTGCGTATTTTTGTAGGCAGTAGCTATGGTTGAACCGGAATAACAGGAAAATAAATAATACGGCAAGGACCGGCTGTGCTTGCAGCAGGTGCAGAACTTGGGCACTCTATTTTGGGAAAGTTTTTAAATTATACATTGTTTTTCTAAGAAACGAAACGGTGAAATGTTTTTTGTTTTGTTTTATTCTATAACATACAATGTAAGTTTGTACTAAAATAATATGCATGTGCTTGCCCCATCGGTTAAATATATTTTCATGACGTATTTCATGAAATTCAGTTTTCTTGCATTTGGTAACACAATGCAAAAATACACTTATTATCAAGATAACTTCAATTTTTTTAACAGTTTGCTTCAGATATCCGATATTATTGATTTTTATGATTTGCAGAAATCAAAGGGCATTCATGTGCTAGAGATATGAATTTAAATGGAGAATGTGTAAAATGTATGTAGAAATACAAAATATTGTTTTTTAGGAAAACAAAACGGTGAAATTATTTTTTTTCTTATCCATATGTTTTATAGCCCTTGGGGTTATTCAGCTGGTATATTGGTTTGAGTGCCCCGTCAATATTTTTATTCAGTATTCGTCTACCTTAAAGCACACAACGAAGGCTCTGCTCAGACTGGGTGGATACCCAGGCTGATCTGCGCACAACCACATTGTTCGTTTTCCCGTGCTGCGGCACATATGGGTGCCTTTTTGTGGTAATGTACAGCCTGTGTTTCACTTTATGCCGCAAGATGCACAAGTACGATTTTGTTTTCGTCAGATTACACATAACTGTTAAAGAACCATTGTCCAAGTCGTCTTCGGATACTATGATCATATGTGGTCTGCCGATATGTTGAGCGGAATGCCGCCAGTTATACAAGGGAGGAGGTACATCCCGTTATTTTCAACAATGCTCATCACTCTAAAGAGAAGAAAGGCATCAGGCTGAATGTGTTAGGTGTAGCCATTTTACATCAGACTGATGCTTCCCGCAAACTCTGTGTAGTTTCAACATGGTGTGGCCAATGTAAAAAGGAGTCTAATGGCATGTTCTAACAGCGAACATTCACATCAGGATCCACAGAGCGCTTATTAAGTGCTACAGTACAGCAAGTTCATTTTCCTGCGGCAACTTTTGTGCACTTTTAATAGATTATTGACACTGTACTGCATCACGCTAATTGCTTTAATGCAGATTTCATATCAGGCACAGCTGTACAAATCATTATGTAAAATGATAAAAGTATGTCAGAAATATTTATGAGTACTTCAGGCTAATGTATTTTACAACTGCGTTATGTGTGAGTAGTTTCGTCGTAAACAAAATCACTATCGCTTCTCGAAGATAGAAATTATGTGTGATAGTTGGGGCTTGTTCCCTGGCAGGTGGGAGGGGTTTAGGGATGGGGGAAGAGGAGTGGGGAGGGGAGATGGAATGAGTAGCCTCGTGTTGATAGAGACTTTAGGCCATGTGCAAATCAGTGTGATACTCTGTGGGAACTGATCATTCTTCACATATTTCCTGGTCTAGCTTCTGAAATCATCGGGCTCATCGAGTCAACTTGAAAATAGTGTTCCGCTATAGCAAGTGCTAGGAGGACCAGTGTTAAAACATTATATTGCTTAGAGGATAGATGTATTCAAAATTGTCATTGTGGGGGGAGGGGGAGGCTAAATCGTCGCTTTTATGGTCGGAAATTTCGGTTTACGGCGACGCGCCAGCGGAGCCGTAAAACGAAATTTCCGACCATAAAACCGACAATTCACCTCCCCAAATGACAATGTCATCACAGTTATCCCCATTCTAGTGCATGCTTGGCATTTTCACCTTTCTAAGCGTACTACTTCGCACCAAAGCAAGCGCTTTCAGCAACGTAAAACCAGATGTCACCCAATTAGAGGCGACGTTTCATAATGACGTCGGGTTTACCACAGCATATCGCAGAATAAACTGCCGCAAATTTTTGACGTTATCCAATCAGACGTCGCGTTACATTCGTAAACGCATTAGAATGCACATTAACTGACTCAGTTAAAACGAGTCTACTATTTTCGTTTCTATTATGTGTCCCTTGCTTCAACAGGATCACCTACTAGAATTTGTTTTATTTTCAATGTAGCTGGTGGTGTGCAGTGTTGCGCCGTAAAAAAAGCCTACTTGTACATCATCATATTGCAGATTATTCTATTTGCTGGTCCTTTGGTATCATTATGAGTCAGTTTGAAACTATATTTCCGCATTTGCTGCTCGCGGACGTGGACGGACAGTGTTGCAACATTTCATGGATATGAAGAGACTCGATTAAACTGAGTCTACTAGTTTCGTTTCTTTGGTGTTGGTTGTTTTGGGTTTAACGGCTCTTTGATACAGTATTTCAGTCTATATAGGGCCGTCTCCCACAGAGGGGGAGAAAGAAAAGCGAAATAATTGACGAGAGAAAAACTTCCAAACAACCCCCGCCCGCACCTTGTCCTACTTTTTATTAAAATAAGTAGGACGCCCCGGGCGCTGAAGTTATTAACAGCACCATCGCTTGACTATCACCCACGTTTCCTTGGTGGGTTCCGTGCTTCAAGAGGACTTTCCTTCAGCACTTTTCAGACATTTTGATATGCTTCTTCCTAAATCGCTCATCTACAATTTATTGGTAGGCAATATTGTTAAAGCTTTAAAATAGTACATGGACATTGCGTTAGAAAGAAAATAGTTAAACTTTCAAGGGCGTAGTGGCGTGTATGCAAATACGCAGGTAGTACGCAAATACGCAGGTGCGTATTGAAATTTTGTCAAAATAACAAAATGTCAACACACAATTGCGTGTTTGCATGCTGAAATTTTGCTAAATTGGACAAGATTTCAGTACAAAAAGCCTACATGGCATTATAGAATATCGTAGGGACTGAACCCCTAGATTTCCCCTCAAAGCGTACGGAACATGATTTTGCGTATCATGTAATTGTCCTTAGCTACGTCCATAGCTTTGGTACATTATTGCCCTGCATTAAAAATTTGTCCAGATGACATAAACAATCCGCAAGTTTGTTTTAGGAATTTTGCCGATTCGACATAATTTAAATGAACACCTGCGTATTTGGGTACATACGAGGGTCATCCAAAAAGTTCTGTCACTGGCTTATATCTCGAAAACGAAAAGTGCGATTCACCTAAGATAAAAACCATTCTGAAACCCTGTTTTTATCACATAGCTGTAAAAAACTGATTCTTGTACCAATGACATTACATTCACAATCTGCATCAAAAGAAGAGTACCCTCACCCTACTGGCAAATTTGTAGATGCAACTCCGGCAATAATTATAGAAGGGATGTCTATTATCGCTGCCCGGTGCCTACGATATCTCAGGTGCTAATAAACAAAACGAAAAAATCTCCAAGTGATTCTGTCCATTTTAAAGAGTTTACAGCATTTCGTAACCTCAACTTTATGCAAACAACGCCATAGGAAAATCGACTAGGTCATGTTCTAAGTTCAAAAGCTTCATAAACGTATAATATTTAAAATTCTGAAGCATATCTTTACTGCAGTAGATAATGACAATGTGTTCTCAATCAAAATTTCAGAAAAGATCCCTAAAATGAAGGCACAGTGGGTCCTTGAAAATCACGTGACTGTGAATTTCACCATATTTCATATATCAATATTTTGCATCGCATATAATTGACAGAAGTCGCTGATTTTTATATTGTGTCCCACAAAATGCAACAGACAGCAACCCTGAAAATTTCAGAATCCTGCGATATGTAATTGGCGAGATATGCAGCATGAAGCAAGCCAGCAGAAAAGCAAAAATCGTGCAAATAGGCCAGTGTCAAATATAAGGTCTGTATCTGAGCTTATAACTAAACCAGATGGCATGTTTTCACCATTTACCTGATATCAGTATAAAGATAAAAGATTGTTCTTTTGATTGTTGCAAACCGTGGTAAGCTATCACGTCTGTGAGCAAAGTTATGAGTCCAGTGACAGAACTTTTTGGACGATCCTCGTAATAACACTAGGCTCCTGAATATTGTTGCAGTATAATGTTTTTCCTTTTCTGTATAGAATTTAGTAATACTTTGACCCTAACTAGGCTTATAAGGTTATCTTCATGTCAAATAAATATAAGGATATGTTACATATAAATACAAATTTAAATACCAGTACAATAGTATCACGCGACGCCAAAAGAAACAGTTTGTTCATTCACATGAAACTGTTACGTGTTGGTAGGGGAGAGTCGGGTAACTTCGGACAGGCGGGTAAATTCGGACATATCATGGCAAACAGTGAAAATCCAGATGAGACGGCTCATAATGAGCCGTCTCATCAGGATTTTCACTGTTTGCCCGGCTAATTTTGTTTGAATTCCAAACAACTGACATATAAAGGAAACAATGTCACTGTCCGAATTTACCCGCCTGTCCGAAGTTACCCGACTCTCCCCTAACCTTACTTTCTCAACTGTTAAGTAAACGTCCATGTACTCACTAGGCCGGATACTCAGCCACAGGTAGACAAGCTTAACCGACTCGCTGAAAACTGGCAGTCTACCTCACGGTACCGATGTTACATGTATAAATGTGCAAGCTTATCTAAGCATTCACAGTCCACTTTTTACGGTAAATGAGTAAACTTTTTTATTTTTTTATTTATTGTTTTTTTGCTTTTTGTTTTTGTTTTATTTTTCGCCAATTTTACGAAGGTAAGTAACCGTGTGACTTTGTTTTCTTCCCTAGATGAAAACTCCCTTCCAAAATAGGGTCTGCTCCTAGGGGAGCGAATTCCTTTCTTTAAGAGTTAACCCCTGAAGAGAAGGAAGGCAAAGTAAAAATAACATAGTTGCTTCCCTTGAAAGTGTACATGCACTCACTCACCTTAAACATCATACCTACATGTACCCATGTTCCTAACATGTATAGTAAATTGACCCACGACACGAGAAAACCAACAAAGTGTTTGTGCGCCTAGCACAGACTCAGATCAGCCTGGGTATTCGCCCAGTCTGATCAGACTCTTTGCTAAACGCTTAAAGCGTGGGGCCTTGTCTGAGGTCCAAACTGCTTGTTGCCCAGGCATCATTTCTACAAGAGTTAGACCAATATTGTAAAAATATTCTTGCTTTTTGATGCAGACGACAATTGAAGCAGACGGCAAAAAAATACCCAGAATGCAATGGGTAGACCACCGTCTTCAGCGCTTCACCAGTTTTTTTTACCAGGGCTTAGCAGTCTACAGGCGACCATGCTGGTGCGGTGGGAAATTTTGTTGAATTTACAAAAAGAAAAAAAAATGCACTCGTACATGTAAAGACAAGTGCAATACATATAACAAGCCTCCAGACTCCGATTCGTCGCAAAGAGACAATCTGATTTAGGGTATACATGTACACTGTGTGTCATTCCATCTGCATCCTTTAGACGCATTACTGTTCCATTTTAGGGAGAAGGGGTGGGGGTCACGTCAGGCGATGGTGCTGAGCAACTATCAGTGCTGGGGCGTTCTGCGAATTTATGTAATAGTAGGGCAATGGCCTATTGTATTTGCAGTAGGTGCTGCTGGGGCAAGTTTTGACATTCTTTCTCTTCCCTATCATATGTCTTCAATCTTCTCTCTCTCTCTCTCTCTCTCTCTCTCTCTCTGTCTCTCTCTCTTTCAGGGAGACGCCTCGATACGGACTGAAATAATGTGTTAAAGAGCCCTTAACCCCTCCCCCACCACCCCACCCCCCAAAAAAACAAACATTTCAGACAGTTACCGTAACTATTTTGGAGACACAATGTTTTTCGACTTCTTGCGGTATAACATGTATTATACTTTAATGTATCCCTGATACTAATCAAAAATTACAGACGTAATTTTATATTTGAACCCGTGACAGCTCCAGGTAAGATGGGGCTTTGGTGAAAATTCTGAGATACATTTTCTTAAATGACAATATATGTTGTGACCCCCTATTAGAACCGTCTCAACGAGACGGTTCTAATGAGGGCCACGACGTATGTCTTATGAGGCATAGATATACTAGAACGAAGTAGGGTCCATTCTTTTAAATGTGTTCTCTGCTCTTTAAGGAACTCTTTAAGATTTTAATTAGTAAAAGTATACCTAATGTGTTCCTTGCATACCCCTTCCTCCCTGAAGCAATGTTGGATTCAATATTCTGAGCCAGCGCTCTATAAATACAGGGCACGGAAATCACGTAGGACATTTCAGAATTATTTATCAAGGGAACTTTTAATCTAAGAATTGTAAATTATTTATTCATGAACGCCATGGTGAATGAGCGGTTAAAAGAGTCCGTCATTAACAGCAATTGTTTTGTAAGTCATTTCAACCGCTTTTGCTTGGAAATCAGTCCAAAATCAAAGGCGATCAAACATTTGATCAATTTGTCTATATTTTGTTTTTAGTTTGATTCATTTCGCTGTGAATTTGAACAATACATATTTCCTTCCAGGCACTTACTGGATTAAAAGAGTAAATATTGACAATTTAATAAACAAAACATTACAGGAGTAGCAAACGGTGTCCCTGTTTATCAGCAGTTTTATCTGGCTGGACCACAGAGTCAGTGTGTTATGGGTGAGGTGTCTTTTTTTAACCGGAGTCCTTTTGATCAGATGTTTCATGCACTTACCAAAATCAGCTGTTTTATACATGAGTTTAAACACACAACCAAATGACTTTAGAATAATTTTTTGTTTGAGAAAATCTGAATTTTCTGTTTAAAGAATTTCAGTTTGCAATGTTATGGCATACACTGTTTGCCATGCTCCGGAAATAATGACATCTTATATCTGTTACCATAGCAACTAAGAGTTCATATTTATGTCTAATTGACGTCATTCTGTCAAATTGCTAAGCACAACAGTTTGTCATTCCATAGTTGCTATGGTAACAGATTAAATGCGTCATCTCTTATAGTTCGAGGGGAACATGGCATACAGAGTACGCCATGCTCCACCCGAATTGTAAGTGAGATGCTACCTGAAATTCATACAACGAAAACGTGTGAATTTCTCAAACCAATTATTTGTTCTCAGATAATCTAATTCTCGATTTTAGAGGCTTACCCATAAACATGCTCATCCCAAGAAGGGCGGAACCAACCCAGGCCGTCTTCGCTTTCCCTTGTCCAAAGTAGTCAAGCAGGTCCAACAAAAGGACTCCAAATGAAAACATAGTCCCGTCCAAAATAAAGTTTATGAGAAAAGCGCCTAGACAGACTATCCAGCCCCATCCTCCGTCTGGTGCTATGTCATCACTCAAATCACTTTTGGAACTACTTTCGAGATTTTCATCCTCCAGCTTCCGCCCCATTACTGCACAAAGCTTACGAGAATAAGTTCACAGTAAGTCGATTCATGCTTTTCGTACTGCAATTAAAAACAACATATGAACATATGAAGAGAGAGAGAGAGAGAGAGAGAGAGAGAGAGAGAGAGAGATAGAGAGAGAGAGAGAGAGAGAGAGAGAGAGAGAGAGAGAGAGAGAGAGACAGTGAGAGAGAGAAATTTTGTGAAGTATTTGTCATCTTTCATCTGTTTTATACTGTATTTAAACAAATACTAGGCGGCGCGGCAAAACGGCCTGCCAATATTAAATGTTTTAAACATGTTTACATAGCTAGACATACCCTGCAGGCATACATTGCTGAATCAAAAATTAAATCAACGTTGATTCAACGACATGACGTCGAATAAAATCTGGTTCATTGATCATTCAATATTGTGTGCCCGATGTCCGGCAATGTATGAGTACGCCAATAGGCCATATTAACCGCAGTACATGTACCAATGAAAAATTGTATCCTACCGAAAAGATTTTCAGAGACAATAATGCATACTTTGTGTACACTTAAGTATTCCGATTTCTTTGCATTTGACTTCATGAAAAATGAGAGCAGACATTCTACATTCACTAGTCAGGGTTCGAGGTTATAAAACTTGAGAATAATCTCAAACTCAAAATAAAGCCCATTGATTGGCTGCTTCCGAGCATGTGCTCGGAAGCAGCCAATCAGTGTGCTTTATTTTTGGTTTGAGAATGTACTCAAGTTTTATAACCTCTGGGCCAGGTGTACCCCTAAAGGCATGAATCAAAGCATCTGCAGCGACTGCTCCGCATATGACTTATCAGGATCCATGAAGTGTGGGTGCAGATTGAGAAGACTTTGAGCAGGCAAGTCACAATGCACAGACTGATTGAGTCTTATCGTAATGAAAGTGTTTTTGTGACAGACAATATTTGCCGTAAAAATTCTAATCATTGAGAAAGACATGGATAAGCAAACAGTGCAAGCCCATGCAGTCTGGTTAGGACAAATAGAATCTATCATTGGTCTCCGATGCGGACAGGGAAATCTCAACCCGAGGGCACACGGGGTGTGTCGGAAACGAGGCTTGCCGAGTTTCCGACACACCCCTTGTGCCCGAGGGTTGGGATTTCCCTGTACGCATCGGAGACCAATGATTGATTATTTTTCTTACCTACAATAATAGTTATTTCAAATTGAATGGGGATCTATGAGGCCTATTTCATGCGAACATATACAATTATAACCGTGTCAGCCTCATGGCTTCTTAATAAAAAGTAGGTCCTAGGCAAATCCGCATTTCTGGATTTTCTAACTGAAATTCATATTGAAGAACAAAATTTGGATTGAGACGACTACAGCAAGCGCGTGTATGACGTTAATTGTGACGTAACGACAGCGTCATTTCAAACGTCAGTTGGTAACGTCTTCAAAATGGCGACACCCTCAACAGTGTTTGTCACGGTGAAACATTGACTATTTCGGATCCTTTTCCGACTTTAAGACATAGAAACAGATGGTAATGGAATTATAAGGAATGAAAAAACTTTCTTGAGATTTTATTGATGTGGAAATTCATCTCTATGAAAAAATAATGCATGAAGTATAGAATCGCCAAGCCGGGTGCACCGAATTCGAAGGAGTGTGTAGAGATACACAGAAGTCAAGCTCGTGTGAGCTGTCTCAGCCCATGGGCAAGGCAGAATTTTCCAGCACCGCTAAAAATAGAACAAACTCTGTCCAGTAGGTAAGAAATACACTGTCTGCAATTCTACATGTAACAGAATCTTTTGGACGTATTACTGCATTGTAAAACTAATTTGTTCCATTTTAGAACAATATTACAGTAATTATTTTCATCTCCCAATATTTAGAATTTCACGGTACAAAAAAAGGTATTAAGTGAGAAAGAAACTGCAAAATAGCAGAGCTCCAGATAAGAAGGGGTGACAATGATAATTTAGGAATAATTCTACTTATTTTTCCTTTAAAACATACATTGTGACCAGTCATTAGAACCCCTTTAAAACATACATTGTGACCCCTTTTTTTGGAACCGTCTCACCGAGAGGGTTCTAATGAGGGGTCACAACGTATGTTTTCATTGAGAAAAAAGAAAAATGATCTTTGAATTATCCCTGTTACCCCTTCTTATCTGGAGCACTGAACTTGTCATCATTAATTGTTGTATCATATGATATAGAGACGTTCTCAGTTTAGCTGGGCCATTAGCTATAATTTTTGTCCTTCGTATTACGTTTAAATAACGGTCCTGTTTACTCTCTGACAAGTAGCCCTCTGTCTAAAGAAGTAGATAAAAGTACCAAGACATGCGTGCGTTTTGTTAGACATTTTTAACACTGGTTCGAATAATGATACCCTGTTTAAAAGGCGACGTTTTTAAATGTCGCAATATTGCCATTGCATAGATATGAACGCCGCACGGCTAAAAAAGAAAAATCACTGCTTAAAATCGAGTTCCGTTATTAAATTCTGGTGATTTCTTACATACTTCCCCGCATAAACAATATCTAAAGGGTAGTTTTTGCTACGAAATGAGACTGGGAACTAATGTCGCAAATATTATGTAACCTACGTCACAGCGGTAAAGTCATGATATATGTATTAACTTAAATGACCCAGCATCATTAAACTTACAAGATCACACGAAGAAATATATGTTCCTCAATAGTTTATATCCTTTGTGCAAATTTGCTCCATTTGTATAATTTTCTCGACTTCAAAATACATTACCGAAGCATTTTTCTGTAAGAATGTAACCTTACGGCACGGGCTTTTTTTTAAACTGAGCAAAGCAATCGCTCTGAAACTCATGTGCAAAATCCTGCCTAGTAACAGCTACTAGATGGTATGCTTAGATTTCATGCACTGAAACATTAAATGGTATAAAAACGTTAAAACGTATGTACTGTAACCTACGTCACACGTAACCTACGTCACAACGTCACCAAGACCATGTTTTGAAAGCGTTGACGTCATTTGATTAAGCAGCGCTTCATAGAAAACCCCTTTCTTCCAAAAATAGCAAAGAAAAACATTTTAAATTGAAACCAGCCAAAATAATCAAATTTAAGTAGAATAGTAGATGTGCAATGCTACGCATGTCAAAGAAATCGTATGCGACATCATTCTTCAACGTATCTAAATAACGTCATAAAATACGCCATTTTTAATTGTTAGGGCATGTCTCTAAACATGGTTGGTATTCCATAATCTAAAACTATTATCTGAAAATATTTTTAAGCTTTGAAGCAGATATAATAAGCATTATGACCGTGATTTTTTCTTGAAATCTGGCATGGTTGTATATATGGCCATTTCTGTCCGCGAATGGCCCAGCTTAACTGACAACGTCTCTATAATCACCGTACGCGTAATTAGTATAGTTTTTTTTAGCAGGAATAAACTACCTGAGCTTCATAAGAGAACTCCAGCATGGGTCTTCTCTGTTTCCAAAATTACATATACATGTAGCTGGTTAGTAAAATCAACATGTTCCATTTCTGGGATCCTTCCCAACAGGCACATAACGTCGAAATGACGTCATACTGAACTCGATGCGACGTCATGACGTCGCATCGACGTCACTACGACGTCATTTTAACGTCATGTGCCTGCTGGGTTAGTGTAATACCGTATATAGAGTAAGTAGTCAGACAGGAACGTCTTAGCAAACAGTGCAGTCCCAGATCAGATGCGCCTAAAGGCTCAGTTTGATTTGATTCTACACTGTTTTCGATTTACCTGCATCTTTTTCACGCAGTATTGCATTGTTAAACCCATCTGTTTTAGGACACTTACGATAATTGAGCCGCGACACGACAAAACCAACAATGTGGTTGTGCGCCCAGCGCAGACTCAGATCAGCCTGGGCATCCGCCCAGTCTGATCAGAGTTTCCGCTGTCCGCAGGAAGATAGCTTAGACCCTTAGCTATGCTTTAAGCGCTCAGGAAAGAGTCTGATCAGATTAGAAGGATGCCCAGGCTGATCTGAATCTGCATTGGGCGCACAACCACATTGTTGGTTTTCTCGCGTCGCTGCTCAATTATTTTAGATGTCCCAGGTTTTAGAATTTTTACGGTAGATCAAACTGTTCTAATGTTTAGGCCTTTTTGTGGCATCTGTACCGAAAGGGAAAAAATGTAAATGCAAACATATGTAAAAATCACAGTTGTTGACACGAATAGTTTGTAACTCTACCACCCATTAAATTAATGGGGACATAAAAATATCTTAATGGGCGTCAAAGGTTGCGGAACGGGCATCCTTGTCCTAAAAAAGATTTCAGCGATGTAAATACCAAATTTACCGACGCAGTAGCTATAATCGTCATTAACCTGTTAACATGCAATGGATGCTTGCTTATTAGATTAGTAGTTGAGGCTTGATAATCTGTCTTTGGTAGGGCCGATCGGGGTTCAGCAGTTGGACTTATTTTGCTCCAGGGTTGTACAGACTGTACTCACCTTGTTTCCTTTCGGGTGTACTGTAAAACACTTATATTTGGCGGTCACTGAATTTTGGCGATCTTGGCGGTTAAAGTATTATAGAGCGCTGAAATGTAAGTCCGCGAATATTTGATTTTCAATGCACAACTTAAAGAAGGCTCAGTTCAAAAAGAGAACATTATGAGAATTTGAGATATTTTCTATACCGATCCATGTAATAATCGATTGTGACATCCCATTGGATGAGGCGATTCTAATGGAATGCCACAATGTATAGTTTAAAAGAAAAATAAGAAAAATGTTACAAATTTACATATTATTATTTACTGTCTAGAGCCATGGTACATTTATATCATGAACGCCAAAATTAATGACCGCTAATATGTCATTTTCATTAAACTGTGAAATTTTGATACCGCAGATATTAAGTGCATTATAATATTCAATCTTAATTTATACGTCTGCTGGTTTGATCCATCGACGGATTTAACCGTCAGAAGTCCTTCTTACGGACCGACTAACTTGTATGTTTATGAACCACAACCGAATCTAGAGCGATGTTACGCGCGCGTAAAACCAGTTAAGTCCCCAGTAATTTTTAACTGACCGTTTCAAGGCGGTACTTTTGGTGTGGTTTATTAAGGAATGAATTTCATTTTTCTGAGGTTTATCGAAGTGTAAACTACATTGGGTCACGTGCAAAGTGAATGAACCCCGAAGGGGTTCATGTAAACTTTGCTAGTGACCCAATGTAGTTTACACTTCGATAAACCTCAGAAAAATTAATTTCATTGCTTTTATTTACATTCGTTTCAATCAAATCTTTCATGAAAATCTTACATAAGCGCTAAAATTGAAGTAGTAAAACATGTACACGCAGTTTTTTCTGCTAACAGCAGAACGGCATGCGTGACGTCATGACGTTGTTGACGTCCAATCAGGTTGTAGAGACCCATTGTTTATTTTGACGTCATTGACGTCGCGTGTCTCAATGTAATTATTGGAATGTAAACTACATTACGTTCAATCAGTTTACTATAGGGCTTTGCAGTAAATACACCAAGAATGTAAATATTTAGTAATAACTTTATTGTCATTTTTGTGGGCTTCTATCAATCTTTGACATTTATACATTATTTATAATAGCCTCGCGGCCTTTTGCCAAGAAAGAGATGCCCTCTTGATGTTTCGTTTGAGACAGCTTAGTAGGTTCATTTCAGACATTTTAAGTAAATTCTAGTCCTTGTTAAGCTGTGTGTGCACTTTAAAATTTGTTTACTGCGTTTTTTTTCGTAGATTAGTTTGTATTTCCTCATATGCTGTTCTTTTCAAACGTTTGTTCTGTTCTGTTCTGTTTGACTGTCTTGTTTTGCTTGTCTGCCGTCTTTATTAATGGGCCGCGTCCAGCGTCCAGCGCAAACTCAGATCAGCCTGGGCATCCGTCAAGTCTGATCAGAGTCTTCGCTGTTCGCATGGATGTAGCTTATACCCTTAGCTACCCTTTAAGTGCTTAGCGAAGAGTCTGATCAGACTTGGTAGATGCCCAGGCTGATCTGAGCGCCGGGCACACAACCACATTGTTGGTTTTCTCGTGTCGTGGCTCAATTTTCATTATTTTTCCCCGTTCCCATTTGGTGCTGTTTAACTTCTCATAACGATGTTCTCCAAGATAGGCTCAGCGGAACGAATCCATGGCTGCTCTTTCTAGCACCGAGCCCGTCCATTGGCTTACCGTCTGTCATCCTTCCAGTAAGTTAGTCCTTAGTAAAAAGTATTCTAAAAATAACTATAATATTTAAAGGCTTCAGTAATAATTTTACAAGGAATCAAATTTTAGCAAATACTCCAAGTATATACGGATTAAACAACATTAAGGCAATGTTGTGGAGTTAAGTCAACGTTGATTCATTGTATGTTCAATGTTTCATGCCTACTGGGTGGTATTTGCTTTCAGCTAGGTTCTCCAACGGAAATCTCGACGACAAGAGTTTGCTCCCTAGAATGATAACAAATTAATATTCCTTCAGAGTATCCAGCTGGAGGCGGAACTCTTTCCAACCGTAAACGGGGTGCCATTGCACAAAGCCTTTCATTATCACTCTCCCATCGTCCTCATATGACTGAAACACTGTTATAAAGTACGTAGAATCGCAAGGCATCCATCCGTCTGAATGAGTAGCCCGAAATGATAAGGGGGGCAAATGTCTCCGTTGTCAGAGTAATCCCGGCGGAGACATGACGTCGAAATGACGTCATACGGAAGTCAGTACGACGTCATTTCAATGCCATGTGCCTGCTGGGATATAAGTCTCGCTGAACTCACTGTACTTATCCTGACCTCGTTCAAGGTAAGTCTGCATGATTTGGCAGTGTCAGACAAACTATACCGAAAAATATCAAGAATCAGCATGATATGATCTAGCTACTGTAGTAATCCAAAGTTATCCGAAGTATCTGGCGTCTTAATCATTTACTATAATTACCGTAGAAATTTTAAATATTGAGACAGTCAGGTCTGAGTAAATGGTGAAGACCCAATTTAGACTGCTCCATTATGGGGTTATTATCTTTTCTATCAAAAGTAGTAGTTCTAGTGCATTGAAGTCTAGCTCACAACTTAGAGGTACTTAATGTGTTAATGTACGTGGCCTTGACTAAAAAAAAGAAAAAAAAGCAAAAGTAAGATATGTTTCCCTTCAATTTCTGTCTTCAAGATATTGGCCTAAAGTAGAATATAGAGAATACCAATTTAGGCGAGACCAGAAACAGCGTAGGAATGGCGAGGCTTGCCGAGCCAGTCCTACGTGTTTTTGGTTGAGCCTGATAAACTTGATATTAAAAGAAACATGCATGGTTTTCTATTTATCTTGCAACATTAGAAGATGTTAAGGCGTAAAGAGAGTCAAACAATTGAAAAGCAAACGCAGTTTTGTTCGAACTTGCTGACGTTGCGAATGCGTTATGACGTAAGTCGGTGACGTCATCTATCCAATCGAACGTTCATATCACGGCCAACGCCAGTACATAACCAATCATCTTCAGAGATCGCTTCTAAAGGCATAGCGCAGTTCTAAAGTGACATGATATCACATCATGTTATCAGGTGAATTTTGCAGCAGATGCATGATAAAACGGCTCATTGTACCTGTAGAAGGCGTGGAATATGCCTTCTATTTTACTCTTGTCAATATCTCTTACTCGGAGACTGCTCGATATACCGCAAAAATCTAAAAATGGGGTAAAACGTTTTCGTATATGATTCAGAAATTGAACAGTTTTGTTTTACAGTGCAGTAATGCGCCCAAAAGATGGGTATTGAATGGCAAATAGTGTAGACCCAGATTAGATTCTCTTTCAGGATCAATCCTCTGGGTCTGCATTGTTTGCTCGGACTTATCTGTCTCAATAGTTAGAATTTTACGATGGACCCACATTATGCTTAAAACGGCCGTTAAACCCATATCGATCAATTTTTATTTATTTATTTTATTTATTAGAAATTTCTTGACAACATATATATATATGAGTCAAAGGATTGGACGTAGGCTAGGCCTATATTTGTCCTCTCCATATCGATCAATCAATCAATGATTAAACGAATCAATCAATCAATCAATCAATCAACTTATACATCAATCGATCAATTAATATTTTAACCAACTTTTCAATCAATCAATCAATCAATTAATCAATCAACCAATCTATCAATAAATCGATCAATCAATCAATTAACCAAGTACGTATAGCTTGCAATTTTATTGGGAGTCGACAGATCTTAAAGGCTTGTTTCCGGACTCACTGACAAGTACAAATGACAGAAAGGATATGCTAAGAGCTTTTGAAAGATGTTAGTTTCCTTTAAATTTATTACATAAAGATGAAAGAAATGTATTTGTAAATCATATTAGTCATGTTTAGTTGGTAATATGTCAGTCGGAATGAATAAAACAAATGGCAATATCAGAGTTCTAGATGATGCTGGCATCTTCGAACAGCGTCGATCTGTATTAGCGTGCTTATTTTTTGTGTTTCAACTGGAGTCTCATTGGTATATGTAAGTAAATATTTTTGTGAAATCAAAAGACAACCAAACCCCTGTTTCTGTTGTAAAGACTGTCGCTTCGTGTGGCGGTATTTATATTAACTGACTTTCCAGGAATTGCAAAAAGCTTGTAAAGTATCAAGCCCGTACATACTAAGTGAGAATGCCCGGTCACCGTCCTCAATCCCCGCCCGTCCCAACACCACAAAACACTTCAAATACTTCAAAACCATGCCTTTTTAAGCAAAAGTTGATAAAACACTGTACATGTTTCTTTGACCTCTGATTGAACACATCTTTTTTCCTTAAGGACAGCAGCTTCCCGCACCTAACTTCCCTCCCGCGCTTGCATGCAGGGAAATTAAAATACCACCCCACCCATAAATACTCGTAATTGACCAATACGGTCGGACGAACAATCTCTTGCGCATAAAAGATACATCACATACCATGCGAACAATATAACTCCGCTGTTCAGAGCAAAACACTTGGTATGAAGCTTTTAATAATTGAATGAATGAACTACCAGTGAATTTGTATACTACTATACCTGCCTAAAGTATGTATACAACATGTGAGCCGCGACACGAGAAAACCAACAAAGTGGTTGTGCGCCGAGCACAGATTCAGATCAGCCTGGGCATCCACCCAGTCTAAATAGACTTTTCGCTAAGCGCTTAAAGAGTAGCTAATGGTCTAATCTACTTCCATGCGGACAGCGAAGACTCTGATCAGACTGGGCGGATGCCCAGGCTGATCTGATTCTGCGTTGGGCGCACAGCAACTTTATTTGTTTTCTCATGTCGCGGCTAATATACTTATAGGAGACTGCGCATGGGAGAAAAACCTTTGCGAACAGTTGGGACCCAGACGAGCCTGCTTGTCCATTACAGGGTGGGCTTCACCGCCGACGTTTGCTTTTGCTTCTAACAGACCCAGTTTTCATAGCAAACATAGAGCAATCTCATCAGAATATGATGTTTTTGCTGAATATGACAAAATGTGGGTTTTCCTTTGCATGTTATTATACTCATACAGCTTATAACACAAGCTGAAAAGTAATGTACTTTTGAAATTATAATTCCTTTCTCCAACAAAAACATATTTTCACATTTACATGTAGTTGTAGATGAGTTCCTTCAAGGTCGTTCTTGACTAACACAGGCAGATGGCAAAATTCCACTATTACCGACGTAAGCGTAAGTCTTAGGTTTAAAATCTCCACAGTAAAATAAAAATCTTAAAGAGTTCCTTTAAGAGCAGAGAACACATTCACAAGAGGAAAAATGGGCCACACTTTGAAGTTTCGGCGATCGGGGCCTCATCAGTGACCCTGATAATAAAGTGACCCTGATAATAAACGAAAACCAGAGTCAAGCATTCTGCAATTTCTTATTCTAAATAAGGTCCGAATGAATATAAAAAGCGATGGTCTAGAATAAAAGTCAAAGCCAATAAAAAATTTCTGATTTCTCAGAAAATATCCTCTGATCTCAACGGACGAAAATAAAATATAATCTGCACTATGGCTGATGTATGGGGAGACGTTTTACGGCCGCCACACGGCACAACACCAGCTGCAGAGAAGCCAAATAAAAGAACACATTCACGAGAAAGAACATGGGCCATACTTCGCAGTTTCGATCATCCAAGCCCCATCAGTGAAAATCATCAGTGACCCTGATAATATCTGGCGACGAGTCTAAAATACAAATCATTATGAAAAGCGGCTAAACCTGCACGTTTGGTGATAAAATGTGAATTAATGTGCTTCTTTTGGGCAGATCGATGCACTGTTTCATTTTAGGACAATGTTGGTAATCATTTTAGTTGGGTGAATTAATGTATGTACATTGTATGCTTGTTTGTGATGACCCCTTTTTCTCATTGGGTGACGTTTGGTTTTACGCTGCTGAAAGCGCTTGCTGTGGGTGCAAACAAAAGTACACTTTGGAAGTAGAAATATGAAAACGATCATCAGAATGGGGATGTGTACCCATATATTGAAAATTGTCATTTGGGGAGGTAAATCGTCGGTTTTATGGTCGCAAATTGCGTTTTACGGCTCCACTGACGCGTCGCCATAAAACGAAATTTCCGACCATACCGACGATTTACCTCCCCAAATGTCAATTTTGAATACAGTTATTCCCTAGGGTCAAGTCAGGTAAATTCAGACAGCAGCTAAATATGGACATACCACTGTAAACAGTGAAAATCCAGATGAGACTGTTTGCCCAGTTAATTTTGTTTTGATTCCAAACAACTGACATAGAAAGGAAATAATATCCCGCTGTCCGAATTTACCTGACTTGACCCTAAATGTCAGCTGACGTGGTTATAGATACTGAAGTCAGAATTAAACCTTAACTGACGCTTAATGTTTTAAAAGATACATTTGTAGCTATATAAGGGGATGTGAAACTGACGACAGGTCTGTTTTTCTGAAGCCCTTCTTTTGACGCTGTTAGCTCAGCTTCAATATAATATTTTGCCACAGTGTGCTAAAGACGAGCAGTCAATATGATAATTTGCATCATTTCAGTGATATCCACCTGCATTAATACTGAAAACCTCAGAAGCGATAATTATTGAACCGCGACACAAGAAAACCAACAAAGTGGTTGTGCGCCCAGCGCAGACTCAGAACAGCCTGGGTATCCAACAGTCCCGACTAGACTATTTGCTTAGTGCTTAAAGGGTAGCTTAGGGTTTAAGCTACCTCCAAGCGGACAGCGAAGACTCTGATCAGACTGGGCAATAAAATATGTTTAAACTAAGAAACTAAGCTAGTGTGATCACACCGGATAGACGGCAATCGAAAACACTCGTGCAATCGACGAACGCGGATCATAAACCGTTAGAGACAGCGTTTTCGATTGCAAATTGTCGCTAATTTGCAATCGAAAACGGTGTTTTGCAATCGAAAACGCTGTTTTTGATCCGTGTTAATCGATTGTTAAGTGCGTTTTCGATTGCCGCCTACCCGGTGTGGTGATCGGCGAAAATTCTATACGTGTATCTGCCACTATATCGAGCATATTAAAAGGGACAGTATGATTCCAGTGCAGTCTTGCAGGAGAATAAACGGTTAGTTTCTGTTACATGTACTGAGATAACTGCTACATTTACATGTAAGATGCACTGCAAAAATAAACGGTAGATTTTACGGTAAAATAACTGGCAACCAGCTGCCAGTCATTTTACCGTTATTTTTACGGGCGCCCGTAAAAATTGCAGGAATCATCAAGCAGAGTGGGACAGAAAAGAACAGATGCCGTTTTGGTTAGATAGCCCTTCAACAATACAAAGTTATTTTCGAGTGCGCCAAGTTAACATAGAACTTCCATTTCGTGATTTCCAACAATGTCTTACAGGCAAAAGCCCGTAAAAATAACGGGAAAAGGACTGGCAGCAGGTTTCCAGTTATTCTACCGTAAAATCTACAGTGTTTGTTTACAGTGTGGGTCTCGTTATTGAGTCAATCATACAACTCATGTCACCTTGCCAAAAATTTACCTTGCGACAGATAAGTCGTAAGTTTCAACCAGGTTTCAAGATTTTGTTTTATACAGAACAGATGCACTGTAATAAATTTCGTAGATTTTACGGAAGTATAACTGGCAACAAGCTGCCAGTCCATTTCCCGTTATTTTTACGGGCGTCTGCCAGTAGAACATTTCTTGAAATCTCGATATGGAAGAGTTATGTTAACTGACAACACTCGAAAATACCTTCATTGAGTTGGAAGGCTATAATATATGACCAAATCAATACCAACCTTATTCCACCCTACTCTGCGCGATGATTCCGCTAATGTTTACGGGCGCCCGTAAAAATAACGGGAAATGGACTGGCAGCTGGTTGCCAGGTATTCTACCGTAAAATCTACAGAATTTTTTACAGTGTGGGGAAATTGCTCATGAGGAGCAGCTCTCAGTGTGCAAAGGAGTACACTGAGATGCGCTTCTCTGTACTTAATCAGTGCCGCTAAACCCCAAACGTTTGAAGCAAGTCTCGGCAACCAACGGACATTCTTTCTGAGTCACTCTTTTTAACGCAAACAGCGAGACACGGCAGCCGCCGTGAGATATCAGACAAGCAGGCGCTCCCCAACGAGCCACATCAACTCCCGTGTCCCGAAAATGAGAACAGGGATTACTGTTCAGTATAAGAAAGGTAATGAAACCTTATTAAAAATGGGATTGCCCTATTACATGTATGTTTATTGTAAAAGTTTGAAAAGAGTAGGGTCGGGTAACTTCGGACAGCCGGTAAATTCAGGCATATCATTGCAAAGTGTGAAAATCCAGATGAGACGGCTCAAAATGAGCAGTCTCATCAGGATTTTCACTGTTCACCCAGTTAGGTTTGTTTTAATTCCAAACAACTGACATATAAAGGAAACAATGTCACTGTCCGAATTTACCCGCTGTCTGAAATTAACCGACTTCACCCCACCGTTAAACAGCTGAACTGAAACATTGGGACATTAAAAATCCTTCATGATAACGCAGTTATAAAAAGCTGAATTCACTCTGTAAAAAAGTAGTGTTAAGAAAAGCCGACAGAGTTCAATGTCCTCCGCTTAATATTTATACGGTTCGTTTTTCTAAAATATATATGTCGAAGGTTTTCAATAAAATGTACTTAAGGTTTTATTTAACAGGTGTTTTAATGACCTTGCTGTTTATGGGCGTGGAAACTATGTTTTTAATCTGACAATAGAAAGTAAAATGGTCTTATCGAAGTCACTGGGCTATAACTTAAATTAGGTCTGATCAAGGCAGCCAAGTTTTCTTAAATCTTCAATAGTCATTAAAATGATTTCAAATTGAACCTAACAGTAAGCCTTAGTAGAAACAAAACCTTTTCTTAAATGTGGTCTCATCTTGTCAGTTCTAACCCAGAATGCATACAACTTTGAAACAACATTGTATCTTCATCGATTCGACGTCATTGACTCAACGTCATGACATTAGGTCAATGTTTACTCAATGTTGAACCAATGTTGTGTGCTGGGTGTGGTCGGGTGGTGCGATGGTGCTGTGTACAATGTATAACTTCCAGTGCCGGAACGTCCTACTGATTTGGAACATTGTAGGGCAAGGGCCTACTGTGCTTGCAGTAGGTGCGGATGGGGGTTGTTTTTGGACAGTTTTCTCTCGTCTGTCATTTCTCTTCTTTCTCCCTCTCTCTGGGAGACGGCCCAAAATAGACTGAAATACTGTCTCATAGGGCCGTTAAACCCAAAACAAGCAATCAATCAAAACGTTGTGTGCAAAGTGAGAAACGCAAAAAAATGTTGCAAATGTAGAAAAGAAACCATCCAAGAAAAGAAATCATAAGTCTCAAGTTTTTGATGAATAAGCAGGTTACTTTTACATATACTTTCTTGCACTTTTACTATTTTGAAATACATATTTATGAATTTAACAATGTTTACTATAGGCATTGATAGTCGTATGTAAACACGTCAATGCAGTTTATTGCTTGATGCATGTCTAATATAGTAAACACTCTACTGTTGAGGCAGATAGGTCTAGCAAACAGCGCAGACCTAGGTCCAGCAAACAGCGCAGACCCTGCTCAGCCTGCTCCGAAGGAGCAGTCTGATCAGGGTCTGCACTGTTTGCCATTCCAACTGCATCTTTTTCACGCATCACTGCATAAAAACTGTTCGGGTTTCAGAATTATTACGGTAATAAATTTCGGCGTCCGAATTTTCTCATGTTTACGGTAAATGCTGTGAGCGTAATCATTAACGTAATATTGACTGTTTTGCCGATCCACTTCACTGCAAAAAGAGGACAATATTCTGGTCCAAACCAGATATAGTGCACGTTAATGTCATATTCAACCAAATAAGTGAATATACACCATGTTCTATAAACACACTCTATCGCTTGTTTATATCATCCACGTGTGTTCATTTTCATCTACAAAGCCAGTTTTCTCTCTCTATCTCTCTCCCTCCCGTTGCTTGTATGTTTTCCAAAAGTGTTCATTTTCACCAGAGCCACACACACACATGGGGATAGCTGAACCAAGCATTCAGGTTCCGTGACAGTGCACGAAACTCTTCTGGAATATTATTCTAAGAGTTGATCTATAGCGATGCAACGTCGATCATGCATCTTTAGATAATCCGATTAAAAAATAATTGAATGATAAATAAATAAAAGCAAATAGAATCTGCATGCATGTACCTGGATTAAAAGACAACCATGTCAATTTTGCGTTGCCTAGCGTATATTGGCTATTAAACAATGCAACTTGTTAGACTATGTCAACTATTGCTTGCTGGAATCGAACATGCATCACCTCGACCTGCCATTCAAACACGAAATAACTTCTTATAACCACTGAACTGTGGTTTCTTGATCTTGTTTCTGAACAAGAAATCTATCGGGCTACGTTCTCGACTATTTTCTTATTCTGAGAAATCTTATGGTATAACCTGATAATAATGCTCTGCCTTTACCAGACCGGTAAGACTTTACAAATCTTCATGTACATGTAACTTTGTCTGACAGGTTGTCTTCACTAGATACTCTTATATGCTTGAATTTAAATGAGCCGCGACGCAAAAAAAACAACAATGTGGTTGTGCGCCCAGCGCGGACTCAGATCAGCCTGGGCATCCGCCCAGTCTGATCAGAATCTTCGCTGTCCGCATAGAGGTAGCTGAGACCCTTAGCTACCCTATAAGCGCTTAGCGAAGAGTCTGATCGGACTGGGCGGGTGCCTAGGCTGAGCTGAGTCTGTGATGGGCGCACAACCACATTGTTGGTTTTGTCGTGTCGCGGCTCGAATAGCAATTCAAGTAAGTAAAACCACAGGGTATAATCGATTCCGCTAATTTTCGCTTCCTGCAGAGACTGTACATCATATTTGGCTTCCGCCTGGACTGTCCGCGAACTCTTGCTTCCTGCCGAGACTTCTGTACTTGATAAATGGCTTCCTGCAGAGACTGTCCGTGTGATTTTGCTTCCTGCCGAGGCTCTCGGCAGGAAGCAGAATCACGCGGACAGTCTCGGCAGGAAGCCATTTCTCGAGGACAGTAGTCTCTGCAGGAAGCAAGAGTTCGCGGACAATCTCGGCGGAAGCCAAATATGACGGACAGTCTCTGCAGGAAGCGAAAATTGACGGAATCGATTATACCCTGTGAAAACTGTGCGTGAAAAACTAATATTTACAATATATTACAACATTGATATTAATTGCTTACCTGTAAAGTTATAACTACTCCAATGTATTAGACTTATTGATTCAAAAGTTTCACCTGACGACCTATATAATAATCTACCGCCATGGATGAATGCGTTACAGCTTCTTTTTCAATCAATAGCAGTGGTGAAATCAGCTTAGTTAATAGTTTACGGCTAACTAGGCCGTAACAATTAACAGAAACATATCCATATGATTATCACGGTCAGCAAAAACGAAAAGATTTGATTTTATAGTCTGCAAAGTCCGCTGCGAACGGTTGACGCAACTCGACACTTCAGAGTTTAGAAAGTAATAGCATGAAAACAATAATTTGGACAAATTTTGAATTGGGAATTTTAACGCAGAGAGAGAAATAAAACCATATTCTGACTGACTACCATCCGCGCACTGCGATAAGAGGTTCTCTTTTCGTATACAACTAATTATTACCTATAACTTCTGTGAAATCTAACTCAGTTTGTGTGCTGCTCAGGCTGATTTGAATATTCATTTTGCGCAATACCTTGATGTGTTGACCTAAAACCATTAATTTTTCCATTTGTTCCAAATGGAAATTAAAGGTTTTAGGTGTCCAAATATTAAAGCACTTTAGGATAGCATAGGACCCCCTTTCACACGACGTCTATCACTTTCTATAGCAGGAGCTCCAAAATAAAAATTCCAAATCTACAAATGTCAGTCCTTAACAGTCCATCATATCAAAATTAGGCTTTTACCTTCTTCAGTATTTCGGAGATATTCGAGCTAAATACAATCCGATAGCAGACAAAAACAACAACAACAACAACAAAAAAAAAAAAAAAAACAAACAAACAAAAAAAAGGGAAAACTTCTAACTATGAGCATTTATAGGAGTGTACGATAAAAAAGGTCGGTGCCGTTGGCAGCCCTTTGTGGGCTGATGACTTATTGGTGATTAACAGATAAACACATCGCTACAACATGTAAAGACAAACAGCCCCGTCCGCACCTACTGCAACTACAGGAGGCTCTTGCAACACTTTCCCTAGGCGCACATGCAACTTTGCTGTTTTGTCGTGTCGCAGCTCAGTTGTTTTGAGGTCTATGGATAGCTCTTTGATTTGATGGTTTGACTACTATATTGACAAGAGCGATAACTTTTACGGAATAAGTTTTGCTTCATTGCTAAATGAATCTTGGCTAAAAAAAAGTCGTTCTTGAAGGAAAGAAAAGTCTCTAGATAGAGCCAATCTCACTTTTAACGGTTTTCCAAGTACGTCTTGTCTCCATATCAGGGTGATCTCTATTAGGATTGTATCCATACGCCATAATTTCTCGGCTTATATCCGCTCATAGTTTCGTCTTCTATGTTTTTAAATTGATTTAGCAATGATAGTTAGTGACAGATGATTTGTTTTGAAATATTGTTATTAAGAAAAAAATCTATATTTATCCACCGACATAAGAGATTAAACAGTAATTTGCGCATGCTCAGTGAAAGTACATGTTCATTCATTCTAACATCTGCAATTTGCGTCGGGCCCTCTTTTCTTTGACGAATAAAGCGGCTTTTATAATAATAATAACAATAATAGTATCATTTTTATTAATACTCGTATGTACGTGAGACTTTCTCAGTTAAGCTGGGCCATTAGCTATTAATTTTGTCCTTCGTATCGCCTTTCTTTAAATCACAAAATAACGGCCCTGTTTACCCTCTGACAAGTTACCCCTCTGTCTAAAGAAGTAGATAAAAGTACCAAGACATGCATGCGTTTTGTTAGACATTTTTAACAGTGGTTCGAATAATGATACCCTGGTTTAAAATGCGACGTTTTTAAATGTCGCAATATTGCCGTTGCATAGATATGAACGCCGCACGGCTATAAAAGATAAATCACTGCTGAAAATCGAGTTCCATTATTAAATCCAGGTGATTTCTTACATATTTCCCCGCTTAAACAATATCTAAAGGGTAGTTTTTGCTACGAAATGAGACTGGGAACTAATGTCGCAAATATTAAGTAACCTACGTCACAGCGGTAAATTCGAGATACATGTATTAACTAAAATGGCCCGGCATCATAAAACTTACAAGATCACACGAAGAAATATGTGTTCCTCAATATCTTATATCATTTGTGAAAATTTGCTCAATTTTGTTTATTTTACTCGAATTCAAAATACATTACCCCAGCATTTTTCTGTAAGAATGTAACCTCACGGGCTTTTCTTAAAACTGAGCAAAGCAATCGCTCTGAAACTCATGTGCGAAATCCTGCCTAGTAACAGCTACAAGATGGTGTGCTTAGATTTCGTGCACTGAAACATTAAATGATATAAAAACGTTAAAATGTGTGCATTGTAACCTACGTCACACGTAACCTACGTCACAACGTCACAAAGACCACGTTTTGAAAGCGTTGACGTCATTTGATTAGGCAGCGCTTCAAAGAAAACCCCTTTCTTCCAAAATAGTAAAGGAAATCATTTTAAATTGAAACCAGCCAAAATAATCAAATGTCAGTAGATTAGTAAATGTGCAATGCTTCGCATGTCAAAGAAATCGTATGCGACATCGCCTTTCAACGTATCTTAATAACGACATAAAATACGCCGTTTCTAATTGTTAGGGTATGTCTCTAAACATGGTTGGTATTCCGTAATCTAAAACTATTATCTGAAAATATTTTAAAGATTTGAAGCAGATATAATGAGCATTATGTTCGTGATTTTTTCTTGAATTCTGGAATGGTTGTATATATGGCCATTTTTGTCCGCGAATGACCCAGCTTAACTGAGAACGTCTCACGTGCATCATAACTAATTGTACCTTTGACTGTGCTTGATTTTTTCCTGTACTTTTCAAAATGGTTACAAGGAGGGTATAATGAAGATTGACTGTTATGGCTGTTGAGTTACCCGCTTTTTACTGATATACACCAAGAGAAATGGTAACGCTACAATTTTTCGATAAAAAAATACATGGGTGTTGTTTGAAGCATTACACAGAGACAACGAAATAAAATCAGGGTTCGAGGTTATAAAACTTGAGAATAATCTCAAACTCAAAATAAAGCACACCGATTGGCTGCTTCCGAGCATGTGCTCGGAAGCAGCCAATCGGTGTGCTTTATTTTGGGTCTGAGAATGTACTCAAGTTTTATAACCTCGGGGCCTGGCGATTTTTGTTCAAACGGCTGTCTGCCATATCGAGTGCGGAGAGCAAAGTTTCGAATCGGTTCGCAAAATCAACGGCCACTGTCATAATCTTTGGATATTGAGGTAAGAGGTGACTATGAACAGTTTTAGCAGACTCTGGCCTGACTGGAGTCTTTCCTTGTCGCATTTGTGGTGAAAGTTATTTACAATAGAGGTACAATTTGTTTGAAGTCACCAAAATTTAAATTTTTATTGAAATCCATTCTTTGTATGTAAGTATGTTACTCTAGTCATTTTCCGTATGAATTAACTGTGATTATCAACAGAGCTGTGATAACGAAAATCCAGAAACGTGATATGACTTTAAATATTTTAACTCATAAAAATCAGTAAATACGTATTTTTCTACTTTACAGATAGATATACACATATATATTATTATCTAAAAAAATATTTTTACGAAGTGCATTTTTTTAATCTATAAATATATCTTTTAAACGTTTAAATTACAATCATTTTTATGTAATTGTTGTATTGTTGTATATGTATGTTGTTTTTACCGGATAAAAATCAATCAATCAATCAACCAATCATTAGATACATATACTACATGTACATGTACATTGTTAAGTGCATTCCCGGATCCAGGGGGTGGGCTTTGGGGCTGCAGCCCCGCCAGTTGGCCTCTGTGTTATATTTAATATGTAGTCCTCCAGATAATTAATGAGATATCACAACATATATTTCAAGGTAAAAATATATATAAAATTCTCTTGAAATTGAACTATTAATATGTCAAATTTTCAAGCCCTCTCCCCCACACAACTACATTTCGGCACCTCCCAGCACCACCAGTTATCCAGAGCCCCACCAGTACGTGATGGGCTGGATCCGGGCCTGACTTATACATGTAAAATATATTTTCTCGAAGACAAACTGTAAACGTGTTAGAGTAACCGTTAAAGGAAAACTATATGCCAACCGAATTACTTTCACTGTAATATAATTGAGCAGCGTCATGTAAAAGGCATCTAATGGTTTGTCCCCAAAGTATCAAAATAGGGGGCGCCTTCGTGCAGTCTGGTTATAGTATTTACTGATCACATGAACATTCCATGAGTCTCAAGGAATCTGAAAAATGAAAAATAAAGTCTCTGCTCGGCTATCCCAGATGCGACGGCAAATCTGAGTGTTTGTTGGTCGCACAGGCTTAAACTTCTTTTTCTCCGAGAAACCGATCAATTAGAACAAACATGTACTTTAAAATAATAAATGACCTGTTTTTCATATGAACCCTGAAAAACAAACCCAGCATGGGAAAAGTACAGTATTATATGCCGAGACTCCCTTCAGGCACACAATGTTGAATCAACATTGAATCGACGTTGATTCAACTGCCATGAGGTTATATCAACGTTGATTCAATATTGATTTAACGGTGTGTGCCCATTGGGACTCATTCTAAATATCAGATCACCTTAAAATGAGTAAGTACACTGTCAGTGGCAGTGACTCTTTCATTATCGTTTTGCCTCCCTTCTAAATAAGTGTTAACTCTAGTAAGAAAGAATTTTAGCCCATAAACATATAAGCAATTTTATTCCTTTCAGATTAAACCTATTTTGAAAAGTCTTCTTTGTCCACTGAAGCTAACAAACAGTCATAAATTTGTCTCCCTTTGTAAAAAGTGGCTACATGTAAAATCAATGGCGAAATGGGGGTGTATCCATTCACATCAAACTTGTAAGTAGGGGCTGGTACTGATTTCGATTATCATTATCACTTTATCACAAATGAATGTAGTTGTGTCAGAAATTTATAATAAATAAATAAATAAATTATCACTTTTTAATAGGGTTCACAGTCCGAAAACAGCACATAAAGGAATTCTTTTTCATGTTTTACAGCAGGATGTCATACAGGTGTTTTTCGTTAGGCAATATAATTTTCACCATTTTAACACACATACAAGTTTACATGAACTTTTCATAATAACTCGATTATGAAATTATGGTTCTTCTGGATCTTGCCCCATAGATGCACACTTCAAATATAACCTTCCCCTTTAAAAGTTGTTCTGTTTCACACTTGTTGTTCCTTTTACTGAATCTTTACAGTCTATTTGCTTCTCTACTGATTCCTCTTCTATATGAGCCAGCATCGAATCGACGTCTGTTCAACGTCGTTGACGTTGAGCAGGCATTGGTTCGAATTTTATCGATCCTTGAGTGTCCGCCGTGGACTTTAATAACTTTACTGTCTTAACTATCTAGTATCTTATTCTCCAAATACCCGGTTATATGTTACACTTTTGCTAGTCATCTTTGGTTAAAACTAAATTGTTGGGAAACACGTTCGATATTTGGCTTCGTGAAGGCGGGTTTACACGGCGACACATGGTGCATGAAATATGTGTCATACATGTACCACCAATGTTGTCCCCTAAAGGCTATATTTAGACGATTGCATATGTTGCATGCAGCAGATTTGTGCCACGAAATATGATTTTTAGGGTGTTTACACGGTGACACGTGTTGCATGACACAGATGTCATGCAACCTCTGTCGCTGTGTAAAAGCACATTTATAGAAGTTTTATCCGAGCACATTTCCTGCAATATGAATTCCATTTTTATGCCAGAACACTATTTCCTACGTTAACTACATGCACTATTCTAAACAGTATTTGTCACGTTAAGTATCAGACTCATTTTTGGCAAAACTGTTTCTTATATTATATAGTTTGTTCTCAAATCCAGCTGCACCGTCGAATTTTGGCACTTTTACGATACCTTTTCTGCTTAATAAAACTAGTATAAAAACAATTAGGATGATGACTATGATTATTCCAAGCACGATCCCTGCTACACTGCCGCCAGATAAACCTGAACCGCCTATGCCTGAAATATATATATAACAGTTAATGTATCTCTTATGGTCTTGTTGGGGTGCGCTGAAGAATATCCCGCCCTCTCTTTCTCTCTTTCTCTCTCCCTCCACCCTCTCTCTATCTCTGTCTCTCTCTCTCCTTTGTGAAACTGCTCATTTATAGTCACTGCCCATGGAGGCACTGCAATATAAAATAGTCCTGTGCATATGTATGGTAAAATAGGACCATCCGAAGGCTACCATTTGAACAAACTTTGTAAAGGACCAATATTTGCCTATGTTATACTATAGTTCAAACACAGGAACCATCAGGGCGGGGACATTTTGGAACCTGGGCCAACCATTTAAACAAACCAGGTAAAGGCTCACTAGCGAATGCTACATACAAAAATTCAAGTATCTGAGTCTAGTTGTCCTGAAGAAGAAGATTTCAAAATCTATTCTGTTTGAAAACCCTAGACCCTTCGCCATACTGCCATAACTTTTCATAATGACGTGCGCAAGAGAAGCCTTAAAATTAATCAAAGGGATGTAACTAAAAAAATAAAAAGGGTTGTCAATCATGCTTTTACGTGACATACCGTCTCAAACTAATACATATTGCTATTAAGTTTCGTTATGATATTCCAGAGGGTAACCTAGCTATGGGCGGTAAAAGTAGTCTGAAAGAATAATCAAATGGACGTAACTCCAAAACTCCGTAAGGGGAAGCAACATTCTAACAACTATCATTATTATATTCCAAAGAATAATCTTGTTGTGGTATGCACAGGAAGTGCCTTACAAACTGCCATAGTCGATCTTATCAAAGAGCTGTAACTCTTTTAAAATCTTTGAAGCGTAAGCTTCAAACAGTATGCTTTACATCACACCATAGTCTTACTATCTGCAAAGTTAAGGCGTAATTAAGTGAAAACTGTAGGAGGTGGTTATCCGGAAACGAACACGGTAAAATCTTAGTGAAGAGCAGTAACTCCGCTAAAATCATTGGAGCGTAGTCAATATGCGCCAAATTTCAGGTCGATCGGATGAAAACTGTAGGAAGATTTATCCTAAAACGAAACAGTTTACAAAGGATAGACGGACGGACGCTGCGCCACAATATAATACGCCCCATTACTCAAACGGGCGTTTAAAATAGCCTCAGACATGTAATGTGTTATGGTTTAAACCCCATTTCGGAAATGCAAAGACTATCCACTCCTGTCAGGCGCTATGTTATCATTAATAACGTAATATGTATTAAGTATGTGTTACCCACTTGTAATTTTATGACTGATATTTTAATCCTTATATGTCATGTTTATAAGTCAGAGGTTCTGGGTTCGAACCCCGGTCTGGCCACATAATTTCGTTTCTCCTTCCGCTGATTCAAGAAGGGCAGTTGTCAGTTACTGGCAACAGTATGTGCACTTGGTACTGGTTAACCGCTTAGGAAGTCTAAGCCTGCCCAGGAATAGTGTGGTTAGGTTAACTGACCGTCCTGACATGATCATAGCTGTTTACTGAGGACGTTAAGCATCAAATCAATCAGTCAATCATGTTTATATGACTTGAGTGAAATAAAACTTATAATTGTCTGTCAGTGCTTAAAAAAAAGTAAGTATTGGAATTCTACACATGAGCCGCGACACGAGAAAACCAACAAAGTGGTTGTGCGCCCAGTGCAGACTCAGATCAGCCTGGACATTCGCCCAGTTTGATCAGACTCTTCGTTAAGTGCTCAAAGAATGGCTTAGGGTCTAAGCTACCTCCATGCGGACAGCGAAGACTCTGATCAGAATGGGCGGATGCCAAGGCTGATCTGAGTCTGCGCTGGGCGCACAACCACATTGTTGGTTTTGTCGTCTCGCGGCTCACTTACAGTTTATGTATATATGTATATTATTTAGATGTAATTATTACCTGTATTACTCTGCTGCTGACCTGCTGATGAACCTGGAACTGCAAGGCCACCTAAAATTAAACAATATTAAAGGAGTGTTAAAGAGAATGTAGATTTTTAAATAGCATATTTACTTACGACTTTGCTGACGTTGCGAATGCGCTATGACGTCAGTCGGTGACGCCAATTAACAAATCGGACGTTGACATTACGGCCAACATCAGTATACAGCCAATTGTCTTCAGAGATCGCTTCTAAAGACATGACCTGATTTCATTCGCGCAAGCGCAGTTCTAAAGTGACATGATATCACATTGTATTTTCATACCCCTGTTATCAGTGGAATTTTACAGCAGGTGCATGATAAATTTAAAACAGGACACAGTTTGCATTAATTCCCAGTCACTGCTGTTGTGACAAAAACTTGAAACCACAACATAATTTTGATCTCATTAAGATCTGTGCATTGTATGAATGTGCCAACAGACTTGCCTAGCACGCGTTAATTTACCACTCGAGTAAAACCTTGCGCATGTACGTGTATTGTTTCTAGTAGCTATAAATACTTTTCACCACCATGACACCGTCGCAGAATGTTTTCATTCGATCAAGAACTTCTGACTGCTCCTTTATTCAGCAATACGTCCCTTGATTACAACTTTATTTAGGAGATGGATGGTTGAATTTGTTTTTACGTCCATTTAACAGTATTTCAGTCATACCAGAACGATGGGATGGTGATAGTGAAAGGCTGTGTGCAATGGAGCCCCGTTTACGACTGAAAAGATTCTCACCTGCAGCGTGGCTCAAACCTGGGGCTGCTAGATCAGCAGGCCAGCGTTTAACATATAAAGCAAACGGAGCTCCGTTTATTTAGTAGATATCTGCGAAAAAAATCAATAATTTTCATAACTGCTTATTTTCGGTATCATGAACCGGGAAACGCCTTGCCACTTATTTTGAAAAAGAGTGCGGCCTGATTGTAGTTATATGTCTTATTTTTTTATTTTTTTTTCATAACTAAAATCTGCTTTGATTGAAAATACAGAATAATCAATGGTCAACCACTATGTAAGTACATGTACAGTATTCAGTTGCAATTGATATCTTTCTTAACATTTAGTATTCGATTATTTATTGTCTCTCGAAGGGTTACTGAAAATAGCAAGAGTAGCCTCCCATAAATTCGCGACGGCATTCTAAAATCCGGGATTGTAATACGAATGCCAGGATCAGAACCCAGTACCATAGTTTCCTCAGTATACCTAGGAGGGAAATATACTGTTAAGCCTATAGAAGCAACGGAAAATTTCCGTGTTTTATTCTGCAACAATTCACTGTTTCGGAGCGTGTGAGACTAATTGCTGACGTCACTGGCAATACTGACGTAATTTTGTAACGTTTTGAGACGTTAGACGGTGTAACGTCTCTTTTTCTTTCTAAAATCGCCGTAAAAACTTTCATTTATTTTAAATACAGTCAAGACTATTAGCGGGAGAATGAACGCGCTTGCAGGAAGTTTGGGAGAATTTGAATGAAAAGAATACTTTTTCAGCGTTTTTGAGTGTTAGAATCGAAATAGTTCAGCTCTAGCATTGAATTGTTTAGTAATAATTCACTGTTTGTCGGTCAGTTGTAAGTAGATATACCACTCGCGCTCTGCGCTCGTGATATGATCTACTTTACAACTGACCTCTCAACAATTCACTGTTAGAGCTGATCTATTTCTTAAATAATTTACAGATTCATCCTACATATAACTGCAGAAAAGTGCTCCTTATTTTGATACTATGTTTCGATCTAGGCTTAACTGTTAACTGTCTTACAAAGACTGTTCCTCCAGGACAAATTTCATAGTTGTAGGGAATCTCCTTTATAGATATTTAGCCTTAGCAACAGCATAGCAACGACTTAAGTGGCTTTATGAATACGGCCCCTGGACATGTTTTATTCTAGACCAATTTTTTTATCATTTATACGGTCTCATTACTTTGTTTCACTTGGAGACGGCATTCAAAGACCGGAACTTTTGACTTATAAGATCAATTAAATGAACTAAGAATGTTAACTCAGTGAAAACCATATTGTTGTAAGGCTGGTACAGGTAATTTTTTTTTCTTTTTTTTAATATGATTCCGAATTTTACTGACCCAACGAAATGCGCCATAATAATAGGTTTAGCGGTCGTGTGAATGCAAATAAAATAGAAAATTATTTATGATCTTGCTACTTTGACTTCCACATTGTCGACATCTGTGAATAGATCTTCCATACTCTGCAAGGCTTGATTTTAGAATGACATTTTGTTTTAACCGATGCAGTCATGCAGTGTACAATATCTGCTTTGGTGAGAAAGATACTGAGAAATTTTGTTTACAATTCTAATGAATGAAAAAGGCGAGCTGAGTGACTTCATGATGCACAAGGCCAACATTTAAAGTGTTTCTTTGAAAGTACACATTTTGGGCCTTGCAACTTCGGACATTGTAGTTCATGCTTGGCACTTGCAACATACCGGATTACTTTCATGTCCTTAACTCTGATCCATTAGTCCTTAAGGAAGTCCTGCCCATGTTGTACCTTTCCTGTATTTTCTCATATTAACTAATATTTCTCATTAAAGTATGCTAACACATAGAAATAAAATTTGAGAATGTTTAACTTCATATTTCACAAGCATTTTAGAAATGTTTCGCAGTCTAATTAAAAACCATTTCCAACCACCCAGTTAGTGTTAAGATGAACACAGCAGAGAGTGCAATACCTTTTGGTGCTTTACACACATATCCTCTATTAGTAAAACAACTGACATCGTTCCATTTCTGCCCGGTTCTGTCAAATTCTACACATTCTTCTATTTCCCATGTGCTCCTAGCCCAGTTGGTTGTCCCGGGTTCCAGAACAGATAGTTAACTGGGGAACTATCACTCCACCCAAATGATCCTAAAATTAAAGTACCGCACTAAAGCCATTCTATAGATACAAGTTGTTCGTTGACAATCCATTGTCCATGCCAAATATTTTCTCAATTCCTCAATCTGCCGTCGCAAAGACACATTAGGTGCCACTTTAATTCGTGCAAATGCACATCTGCTAAAACATTTTTTTCTGACTCTATGCCCATGAAACAAATATGAGCCGCGACACGAGAAAACAAACAATGTGGTTGTGCGCCCAGCGCATACTCAGATCAGCCTGGGCATCCGCCCAGTCTGATCAGAGTCTTCGCTGTCCGCATGGAGGAAGCTTAGACCCTAAGCTACCCTTTGAGCTCCTAACGGAGAGTCTGATCAAACTGGGCAGATGTCCAGGCTGATCTAAGTCTGGGCTGGGCGCACAACCACATTGTTGGTTTTCTCGTGTCGCGGCTCATATACTGAAATATGTTTTCACCTGATTATTGAAAAAAAATAATAGAACTGCAGGTGAAAATCCTAATGTCTCACACAGTAAGTATTCAAAATAAACAATAAACATGGTAAACCTTTGGCGTATATTTCATTGTTGAATTGAAAATCAGAATAAAAGACGTTCTGGTGTCAAAGCATCTTCAGATTTTTAAGACATTTCGCTGCTGATTGTGCAATATTACAGGTAAACAGATCAACTAACATCTTGGTACTTAAGATGGATTTAAATGGCGATATTTATTGCATGTCACATATGTTATGTAACATTTTTCACCGTGTAACCACCCCACACATAGTTCCATGACAAAAACAGTTGCACAAACATGTTTCATTGTCTAAATAAAACCAACTCGCGAAAATGATAGCTGCATGCAACTTTTTTTTACGCAAGTGGGTTTTGTTATTAAACATTTGTCTCCATGTGAACTTGTAAAGCCACCTTAAAAGAACCGTAAAATCACTTTAATAAATCCATGACTTATCGTGACCAAAACAAATTAACATGTTCTTTAAGTTGTGATTTTCTTATGATACTATTTCAATTTGCAAAATAAAAAAAAATGATTATAGTTTTATTTGTTTATACTAAAGATTAAATAGCACATCTAACCACAACATACCTTGGGCCCCCTTAGAAAGACCGAGCCAAATATTTGGTTTGTTTTGAGGATCAGTCACTTTCGCTTGCGTGACAAGATTGAAAACAAAGTCCATCTCTGCCTTTGAATGCACAGACACTAGCTCCATGCCACTCTTCCGACACTGAAAGTTGGCTTCCGGCCACGATCGACCATTATTAACAGAGGCAGAGTAACAGTAACCACCGTTGGGGATCCAGTTTGGGTTTGAACAGTTGCCGGGAGGTGGTGGAGTTGATGCTGGTGGTCTCACTGTAGAATAAAATACATTTTTAACCCATTACTGCATAGTAGACTATCTAGACCTTGTCGCTTGGAAGTTCAGCAATATATAAATGTATAGATGGAGCTTTAAACCTTTTTGAATACTCATAACCTTCGGCCTGGATTCCGTTGTGATTTACAAACGAACCATGTGAAGGATTGATATTGTCAAACACGACAAGCTAAATATACCAATGTAACTTATAAGAAAAAAGGGCTTTTACGGCTGAGCTGACAAAAATGTTTGATTTTATGAGATCAGTGTGTCATAAATAATTATGACTGCAGAACATGTAGATCGCAAAAGGTGTTATAATTCTAGGAAATTATACGTGTATGTCATACCTAGTAAAACAAGCAGTGAGGTTTTCCTGTTTTGAGTCGCCAATAATTTTAGGATAGGACTTGCAATCATCTGTTTTATTAATTAAATCGAAGCATTTATCAGACATAATTTACTATTAGATAATGAGTTTGTGATAAAATGGACTGAAATATGAACTGAAAGGCAGCATAAATAATTGTAAAGTAAACGGTAATGCAAGTTTCTACAAAGCAATAACATCGTCGGACTAAAATGATATTGATATGAAAATACTAGGATGTCAAACTTACACAAGAGAGTCAATTTTGCTGCAACATCGTGTAGCAGAAATGAGCCGCGACACGACAAAACCAACGAAGTGGTTGTGCGCCAAGCGTAGACTCAGATCAGCCAGGGCATCCGCCCAGTCTGATCAGAGTCTTTGCTGTCCGCATTGAGGTAGATTACACCCTTAACTTCTCTTTAAGCGCTTAGCGAAGAGTCTGATCAGGCTGGATGGATCTCCAGGCTGATCTAAGTCTGCGCCGGGCCACAACCACTTTGTTGGTTTTCCCGTGTCGCGGCTCCAATGTCGTTTGTAAGGCTGCATACGCCCCTGGCACTAGCTTAAGCGGTAATCGATATTCACAATCATAGCATGAGTTCCATGATCCCGAAGGAAACCAAAACAAAATTAAAAAAAAAAAAAAAAAAAAAAAAAAAAAACCTGAACAGATATTGGCACAACCATGATAAGGTTTCGGATTAGGCAAACAAACTGATTTTGAAATAAAGTATGATTCCATTAGTGTTTAGTGTTTTGAAGACAACTTTCATTTTATGATTAAACTTCAATTTGATAATTAGGACTAAGGTAAAAATGCCTAAGTCCTAATTATTGACCTCTGGCTCCATCCATGTATCTACCTGGAAACATTGATAATGGATAGCCTAGGTAAAACAACAGAGGTATCGTGAATCAAATAAGACAGAACCTGGAGGTTTACCTGTTAAAATGTAATATGTTAGCTGGATGCTGGTACTATTTTAGGTTAAGGTCACAGACAAGGAAACCTGTATCACATTTCCACAAAAAAAGTTTGTGTTACGTTTGCTATCATCAGGCGGTGGCACTGACAGGGGGTATAAGCAGCCCTAGTTCACTTGCTTAAATTTTTTCAGTTGGTTTCAAAATATGTTTTCAGTGTTATGTCGTAGATTCCTCTACAGTACAAAGATATCAGCAGTCAAAATGTTTACTGCAATCTTTGACGCGATGAAATGCCTCAGGCCGAAAACTCGACCTCTGGCTCTACAAAAGCATGTGACTAGGGACTCCATACTCCATGTAAAAGGTTGAGCTACTGAGAGACCATCACCGAGATATGAAAAAATACCTGATATGTAGGAGTTGGATTCGAGCAATAATAACCCTTTAAACATAAAACTTTGATGTAAAGTGAGTAACAGTAGAATGAACTAACAGTCAAACGAACGAACGAACGTCAAAGTTAGGAGGGAAATTCTCAGGAACTGACACAATTCAAGTCCAGTTCAAACCCAGGACACCATGTGCGAAAGAAATAACACAAAAAAGTCATCACAAAAGACAACACCAGCGGCAGCCATGTGAACAGCCATTTCCCATGTAGGTGGTCAACGGGCTAGCCTGAACATCACAAGAAATAAATCAATAACAGGCATAGCAACTAACAACACACAAAACAACAAAGAAGAACAAAAACAGAACTGCCGCCTTGGATTTTGATTGATTGATTGATTTAGTGCTTAACGTCCACGGTAAACAGCTACGGTCATGTCGGGACGGTCAGTTAACCTAACCACACTATTCCTGGGCAGGCTTAGACCTTCTAAGCGGTTAACCAGTACTAAGTGCACATACCTTCGCCAGTAACTGCCAACTGCCCCTCTTGAATCAGCGGAAGGAGAAACGAATGTATGTGGCCAGACCGGGTTTCGAATCCAGGACCTCTGACTTATGAGTCAGGTGCCCTACGGCTTGCGCTACGCGGCCCAGTGCCGCCTTGGGACGGCCACCAATGAAATTACTTGGGGGCTGACCCGGTTTGTGGTCAACCAATCCTCGCCCTTTGTTCATCAAAATCTTAGTTGTTCAACCCAACAGAAACAACCAACGCCTACTCAGAAGTCTTACAAAAAGCTTCAACC
Source organism: Ctena decussata (assembly GCA_963989385.1). Classification (NCBI taxonomy): domain Eukaryota; kingdom Metazoa; phylum Mollusca; class Bivalvia; order Lucinida; family Lucinidae; genus Ctena; species Ctena decussata. The sequence continues at coordinate 18,518,463 of OZ022504.1, forward strand.
CTGTAAAAACCCTTGCAAAAAATGTATACCCTCTGACATATTTCGTGCTCCGGTGTTATAATAATATCTATCACTAAATGCCTTTGTATAGTGTATAGGTTTGTCGTGACTTAGAATGCAAAAATAAATTTAGAATTGTGACGTCATTGTGTACGCCAGTCATGACACGGAAAGTCGTCTGTCCTTAACTTGTCCGGCCGTCTTTTCATTAATTTCGTGTCCCCTCCTCTTTTTCCTAAACCCTATAAACATTTTTTGAAACTATATTAAAATTTTCTCCTTATTAAGTCTATGTACAGATCACACATTTTAATATCGAGGTTCACTTTCTGAAGGTAGTATTTGGTTCAGATATTAACTGTTTTAACACTTTTTCTTTACCGCCGTAAATAAATAGATAAATGAATAAATAAAATGAAATAGAGGCACTAATAATAGTAATAATAACAATAATAGTAATGAACAGAATAAATGAAACAGGTGAGAAGACAACGATCAATCGCTTACCGTACCCAGCCCAAAACTCCAAAAGGAAAAGAAAAAGCAAATAAAGACGGCACACAAAGCAAAATTTATTTATTTATTTGAAATTTCTTGACAACATATATATATGAGTCAAAGGTTTGGGCGTAGGCAAGGCCTTTATTTGTCCTCTCTATCCTTTGACGTAGGCTAGGTCTATATTTGTCCTCTCCTAGGAGAGGACAAATAAAGGCCTAGCCTACGTCCAAGCCTTTAACTAGGAGAGGACAAAGAGAGGACAAATATAGGCCCAGCCTACGTCCAAGCCTTTTACCAGGAGAGGACAAATATAGGCCTAGCCTACGTCCAAGTCTTTGATTAATGTATAAATGTCGTCAAGAAAGTTCTAATAAATAATAAAACAAATCAAAGCACGACAAGAGAAATGCAAAGCGGTTAGCTTTTTTTCCAGTCGATTTTAGACCTCATATACACTGACATTTTGATTTTTTATATTTTTGTTACTTGAAACGCTTCCTTCTACACCATCTACCGTCTCGTGGAGAAACAAAAAATGCTGCCAGTACAAATGAACATCAGTCTGATTATTAAATGGACAAAAATACCACACAATAATTCAAGTCAGTGGCAAACCAAAAACTCTTGGAATTCTACTTTCCAAGAGCTTACCGCTCATTGCTGGACATGTGGACCTCATTAGGCATACTGGACCCTCTTCTATGCTGAGAAACATACAAGCCCCGTTAAACGTTATTTAAGATTTCAGTTACTGTTGATTTTTGTTATCATTGATGTCCTTTTTTATTACAAACCCAAAGGGGCGTAAATTGTCTCGCTCAGATGAGCTCTTGTTATAATATTTAGTTAAGTGCGGTTTCCATATCCAGATTTTGTTTTGGTCCTAGTAGCTAGTCAGGCCGAAACTAGTAGGTCAGCTAGCAAAAGCAAAAGTGAGTATTCAGTACGCTGCCCAGCATTTAACTTTGATTTATTACTTTTTATGTTCATTACTTTTTCGACTAATTGTTTAGTGATAACTTGAAGACATACCTGCTGTAATCTTGCAAACATAGTTTTGTTGTTTACTGCAATCGACGTCATCCCATTTGTCATTACTATTCACTACAACACATCCTCCGTTTGTACTGTAGGAAGGTTGTCTTAATCCCCAATTCGTGAACTTGACAGGCCAACCGTCTGACCAGCCGTACAAACCATGAGTCTAATAATGAAAATGATAATTATACCGGGGTCTCAGGTAAAAATGACGTATAATGTTCATCCAAAAAAGTGTTTTCGTCAATATAAATAATCCAAAGCCCATCATTCGTCCAGGCATATGGTTAATTGCTATTTTTATATATATAAAGAAACAAAAGAAAGTAACACGTCAAGACAATTACGGTCAAATATTTTAATATTACATTGAAATTTATCGAAAAACAGATAATTATATTTTGGAGTCCGATAACTTAGTTTAAGTGATATTAATATGATATCCATTTCAACGGCACATGGGGTGGGTATATAGAGAATACCATGTTTGTGTCTTCTGATATCAAGTTTATCAGGCGAGACCAGAAACAGCGTAGGAATGGCAAGGCTTGCCGAGCCAGTCCGACGTGTTTCTGGTCGAGCCTGATAAACTTGATATCAAAAGACACTATCATGGTTTTCTATTTATCATTCATAATAATAAGAATTTACGGTGTAAAGAGCGTCAAACAAATGAAAAGCAAATGCAGTTTTGACCGAACATATTGACGTCGCTAATGCGTTGTGACGTGAGTCGATGACGTCATTTAACCAATCATTTAACCAATCAAACGCTGTAATCAAGGCCAACATAGTATGTAGCCAATCGTCTTCAGAGATTGCTTCTTAAGACATCGCCTGATAACATTCGCGCAAGCGTAGCTATAAAGTTTCATGATATCACATCATGTTATCATACCCCTGCTATCAAGTGAATTTTGCAGCAGATGGATGATAAATTATACATTTGCTCTACTGTACGGTACAATACATTCTGAACAAAAATCTACTGGAAGCAAGTTTTACTTCAGGAAAATGAAACTAGCAGACTCGGCTGTGATGGTTTTTCAGTTTCAGTTTCTATGTTTCTGCGGATTCAACATAGTATTGCTATTTCTTGATTTATATGTTTACTGTGCTAATTTATTGGTAAGTTAGGAAACCTGAACGAGGATGGAACCAAATGCCACTTGAATCAAGATAGAAGCTGGGGCATGGCGTCCTTGGGATCGATTTGACCCCGCATCCCGCCTCCCTCATCCCGCCCCCTCAGTTATTTATTACTGACCGTTCTGTATGCCTAATATTTTATAATCGGTTGATGCTAGCTTTATTCCCACCATGGGGAAAAGCCGTAATTCATCATAGTAATACACAGGCAGTCCGAAAACGGTTGGAATAAGATACGAACATTAGTTTGCTTTTCGCAAAGCTTGTATAGTCGCCTATTAAGTTCCAACTTATAGCAATAATCAGATTCGCCTAAATCGTGAATGAATCTTCAACGTGTTTGAAAATATTTTATAGACGAAAGTTGAGTGAAAAAGGGAAATGATCAAGAATTGATCTAATACAGTTCCATATTCATACGCGACACCAAACGGGAAATGATAATGAGGCAACAACAAAAATGAGCCGCGACACGAAAACCAGAGGACTAATGGTCCTGTAGCTCACCTCACACTTGGTCCTGGTATATATTTTAATGTTTTTATACATGTATATAGCACCAGGGCAGGGGCAGATAACCCCCTCCCTCGGGGATTAATGTTGAGTTCCAATTCTATATACCAAGCCACAAGGTCACTGTGCCTTTGGTTCTGGACAAAGATTTCTGAAGGGTTTTTATCATATATGGGCGTGGCGGCCACCATATGGGCGTGGCGGCCACCATGTTCATGTTACCATGACCATCTGAACAAACTTTGATTCCTTTGACCTAGTATTAAAGCTCCATATGAAAAACAATAATCATTTGTATAAACTATGATGGGCCTGAGTGCCCAATGCTACATACCGGTACCAAGTTTCAAGGTTATAGGCCTTTCGGTTCTCGAGAAAAAGACGTTTGAAGAGTTTTTACCATGTACGGGCATGGTGGCCATCTTGGTCAAGTGACCAAGACCATCTGAACAAACTATGGTTCCTTTAAGCCGGTGAAGCTCCATATGAAATATGGCTTCAATTGACCCTAGTGGCCTCTGAGAAGATGTTTGAAAATGTTGACGGGTGACAGAATCTCTATGACCTTGTACAAAAGTCAAAGAATGACCTTGACCATATCTTCATCTGGTCATTTAGTTAACCATGTATACCAAATATAGTACCTTAGACTTAAATAGTTTCTGAAAAATCCACTGTTTAAGCATTTTCCCATATAAAAGCCTACATAATGTACCAAAGTTGACAGTGTCATAAATTAGGTCAAGGTCAACGCACAATCATTTGTATAAACTATGATGGGCTTGAGTGCCCAAAGCTACATACCAAGTTTCAAGGTCACATGCCTTTTGGTTCTGGAGAAGAAGATTTTGAAGGGATTTTACCATGTACGGGCATGGCGGCCATCTTGGACAAGACTCCAAGAACAAACTTTTATTCCCCGATCACACTTAGACTCTATATGAAATTTTGCTTCAATCAGACCAGTGGTTTCAGAGGAAAAGATGTTTTAGAAAACTTGATGACGGACAGACCGACAAAATGACCTTGACCTTCAGTGACATAATATCTTCATCTGGTCATTTAGTTGACCGTATATACCACGTATTGTACCTTAGACTTAAATAGTTTCTGAGAAATCTACTCTATAAGCGTTTTCCCATGTAAAAGCCTAACATACCAAAGTTGACCATGTCTTAAATTAGATCAAGGTCAAAGCAAGGTCATCATTTGCATAAACTATGATGGGCCCACATGCCCAAAGCTACTTACCAAGTTTCAAGGTCATAGGCCTTTTGGTTCTGGAGAAGACGATTTTTTAATTTTTTTTTACCATATATGGGCATGGCGGCCATCTTGGTCATGTGACCCAGACCCCGGGTACAAACTTTCGTTCCCCCATCCCATTGAGACTCCATATCAAATTTGGCTTCAATCTCCCCAGTGGTTTCAGATGAGATGTTTGAAAATCTTGACGACAGATGGTCCGACGGAATGACCTTGACCTTTATAGACATGATATCTTCATCTGGTCATTTGGTTGACCATGTATACAACACATTGTACCTTAGACTTAAACAGATTCTGAGAAATCCATTGTTTAAGCGTTTTTAAACTTTTATCATTATATTCCATATAAAAGCCTAACGTACCAAAGTTGACCATGCCGTAAATTAGGTCAAAGTCAACGCAAGGTCATGATTTGTATAAACTATAATAAGCCTGCATGCCCGATGCTACAAACCAAGTTTCAAGGTCATAGGCCTTTTGGTTCTGGAGAAGAAGATTTTTGAAGGGTTTTTACCATATATGGGCATGGCGGCCATCTTGGTCATGTGACCCAGACCCCGGGTACAAACTTCCGTTCCCCCATCCAAGTAAGACTCCATATGAAATTTGGCTTCAATCGGCCCAGTAGTTTCAGAGGAGAAGATGTTTGAAAATCTTAATGACGGATGGTCCGACGGAATGACCTTGACCTTTAGTGACATAATATCTTCATCTGGTCATTTATTCGACCAAGTATACCAAGTATTGTACCTTAGACTTAAATAGTTTCTGAGAAATCCACTGTTTAAGCGTTTTCCCATATAAAAGCCTAATGTACCAAAATTGACCATGCCGTAAATTAGGTCAAGGTCAACGCAAGGTCATGGTTTGTATAAACTATGATGGGCCCGCATGCTCGATGCTACATACCAAGTTTCAAAGTCAAAGGCCTTTTGGTTCTGGAGAAGAAGATTTTTGAAGGGGTTTTACCATATATGGGCGTGGCGGCCATTTTGGTCATGTGACCCAGATACCCCGAACAAACTTTCGTTCCCCCAACCCATGGAGGCTCCCTATAAAATTTGGTTTTGATCGGCCCAGCGGTTTTGGAGAAGAAGACCTTTGAAAATGGTGGACGGACGGACGACGGACGGACGACGGACGGACTACGGAGCATTGCCATACTAAAAGCTCACCTTTGAGCCTTCGGCTCAGGTGAAGGCTCAGGTGAGCTAAAAACAACAAAGTGGTTGTGCAGGCCAAGATCAGCCAGGGCATCCGCCTAGTCTGACCAGAGTCTTCACTGTCCGCATGATGCTGGCTTAGACCATTAGCTACCCTTCAAGCGCTAAGCGAAGAGTCTGATCAGACTGCGTGGATAATCCTGGCCGATCTTAGTCTGCGTTGGGCGCAAAACCACTTTGTTGGTTTTGTCATGTCGCGGCTCAAATAGTAAGACAATACGTTGGGCAATAGCAAAATAAACGGCTTTTTTCCAGTGGGGTGGGCAATTTGTCTATTTGAAACATTATTCATTTGTGTCTCTTGAAGGATTTTATCATTAAAAGTACTGTAATTATTAAGTACCTTGGAATCCGACAGTCCTATCCAGAAAGGCGCTTTCGTACTACCGAGCGTAAAGACAAATCCTGACTCGTAAATATTGTTGACTGAGGTCAAGTCACCTCCTTCCGACTGGCAAGCTGCCCGGGCGTCAGACCAAGACTTCACTGAGGCAATGAAAAGAAATAGAGACATAGTTAAATTCTGTTGATTAAAAAGACATTGGAAAGCTGGAACAATAGTTCTGAGGATTTAATAGAATAAATAATGCAAATATTTACTGAAATGTTATTTACTATAATGCTCATTTCCTCGTGTTTTTCGATTATGTTTGTTATTCTTATTTCTTTATCCATATTTTTCTCTGCCTCTTTCACAGGGCAGCATGTCTAACATCAGCGGAAGATAAAAACATAATGGTAGAAGGTAAAACAAAATGATAAAATATTATACTTTGGAGAGTGATAAAACGTAATAAAACATTAAACTTTGAATTGAAACTATTCAAGAGAGACAAATGGTCTCCGCTACGGACAGGAAATTCCCAAACCGAGTGCATAAGGGGTGTGTCTGCAACAAGACTTGCCGGTTGGTCCGGCATCAGACTCAGAGGTGGACCCTACATGGGGTTATTTGTTTTAGTCGGTTGGGGGCCGGAGCTTGTCTGTTATTTGGCCGTTTGGGGTTCGGCTGGTATTGTTTTCTTTTGCTCTGGCATTTCAGAGGAGTTCTTTGTGATACGAAATTCTCCGGGTGTCGCGGTGCATTGATTCTGTCGTGTCCTCGTATCGAATTCATCGTAGGTATTGTCCGTGATTTATAAGGCGCGAATTTAGATACAGTGGAGCTACTTTAGGTCGGGCGGAACTTCTGTTGTGGCTCCTTAGTGTCACATGTTCTTGTGTTCCCTGTCTTTGGCCGTCTGGCAATGTGTTTGCCTGTGTGGCTGCCCATTTTGTTTTCTGTTTTGTTTTGTGGTTTAAAATAGAAAGTGAGTGAAAGTAGATTTGGTTGCTGTTTTGGAGTGGCTGGGTGACGGCCTGTTTGGGAGTGTGTGTGTTTGTGGGGGGGGGGGGGGGGGGGGGGGGGGGGGGGTGGGGGGGGAAGGGGGGGGGCGCTGTTATTTCGGTTTGCCGTGCGTGTCCTTTGTTGGCTTTTGTCGGTTTATGTAGGCGTTTCTTTCTCTTTTGGTTTGTAGGGCTTGATGTTGGATATGGTTGTATTAAATCCTGATCGTTGCCTGTCTTTTCACTTTGATATAGTTGAGTCTGTACATGTGCAGTTCTATACTGTTGCAACATTGTACATACAACCTAGCGCCGGCTTCAGGGGAAAAATTGCACACGCAACCTAGCGCGGGCTTCACGGGCAATATTGCTCACGCCGGCTTCAGCGGCAAAACTGCACACGCAAACTCGCGCCGGCTTCAGCAAAACTCTACTTTCAAGCTGACTGAAAATAAGCCTTCAATCTTAGATGTATTTACAATACTAAAAGGCAACTTATCCTGTCAAATAATCTTCAAGGTAGTGAAAGTTACGTAGCATTATCGCCCGATCACAACCCCCTTGTTTCATAAACAAAATAATTATGCTATAATATTACCATCAGAGCTAATTTTGTAGCAGCCTTGTCCGTATGGCATATACCCACTCCGACAATTACCAGGGGCTGGATTAATTGGCAAGTTGGGATCTGAAAAACAAAGTTCAGTAACATGAAAATCCTTTTATAAGAGAGAGAAGTAATGCTTGTAATGTACGTCCGACCATCTTTGTAATGGCTATGCATCCCTGCTCTTGCAAAAACGCAAGCATGCTTAATCCGTACATAATTGTATCAAATGAAGCCAGGCAAATTATTTAATGTTAAACATAATTAAATGTTCTATGTTACTATTATTGTTTACAGTGACTTGTGGCTAGGTAGAAACAATAAACCACAACGCACTTAACATGCACGAGGAATTGCAAAGGATCTTTCTCCAAGTAAAGAAATAAAAATGTGCAATAAGTCTTTTTGTTTGTTAAAAAACTGACACTGCGTTGCCATTGAAACGCCTTGAAAGCCCACTGTGTATGGTTGTATAATCTCAATAGCCTGCCTAAAATCAGGCGATTCTACTGAGCAACCCGTAGACACGCATGTGTTTTGGTTAATCTGAGTTATTGGTTTTTACCCCTTATTTTGTATTTGTTGTCAACAATTTATTGCGCTTGCTACGGGTTGCTTGGTGGCCACCCGTATGGGGAAAAAGCTGTCTACTTTGCCTTCTGATCGTTTTGCCATATATATTCCTGAAGGCACACAACATTGAATCAACTTTGATTCAACCTTGATTCAACATTTTGACGTTGAATCAACTTTGATTCAGTGTTCATTCAACGTTGCGTGCCCAGTGGGATTACGTTTTGTGGTGTCTCGTGGTGTTTCTATTTATTTCCAAAGTGGTGCCGTGGACGGGATATGATACTATTCAAGAGAGACAAATGGTCTCCGATACAGACAGGAAAATCCCAACCGGTGATGGTATCAGCTATTCAGTGTTTTCTTATCTACTTTAAATTGATTGGTCAGGCATATTTGTTCCAACATCTAACACCTGGGGCCGTATTCATAAAGCCACTTAAGTCGTTGCTATGCGGTTGCTAAGGCTAAATATCGATAAAGGAGATTCCCTACAATTATGAAATTTGGTCTGGAGGAACAGTCTTACAAAGACTGTTCCTCCAGACCAAATTTCATAGTTGTAGGGAATCTCCTTCAAAGAAATTTAGCCTTAGCAACAGCATAGCAACGACTTAAGTGGCTTTATGAATACGGCCCCAGGTACTATAAGTTCGTCTTTGTTTCCTCCTTTAATAACTACCTACCTTGCTTTGCCTGACAAAGTGATGAGAAATTCCGCGCACAATCTACGTCAGCCCATTTGCCTTCATGTCTGTTAAACATACGAATGATCACACAATTGTCCTAAAAATACAGAAATGGAAGATTAGCCCATTGCATTTTGGGTATTTTTTGTTGTCTGCTGAAATCGTCGTCTGCATCAAAAATCAAGAATATTTTGACAATATTGGTCTAACTAACTCTTGTAGAAATGATGTCTAGGCAGCAAACAGTTTGGATCTCAGATCAGGCCCCACGTTTGTGGGGCCTGATCTGGATCCAAACTCTTTGCCCCATTTAGGGGTATCCCGAATGGAATGGGTTAAGGGCTTAGTTTCTGAAAATATAGTGATGAGTGAGAGGATGGGTCTGTGGCTACCCTGAAGATGGGAAATGTGAGGTAAATGCCCAGTTGATGTATGGCAGGCATTTTCGAGTGCCAGGGCCTCTACGCTCACACCATTCCTTACGCACATTAGATACGTTTGGCCCACACAGAGGTATGGCAGGGAGATCGTCGATTTTTATTTTTCTATCTTTGTAATGTGTTCAACACATACTCAAATTGTACAGGTTTCAAAGAAATATGTCTGATGGCAACTCTACGATTAGTGTTTATCTATCTCGCACTTCTTTGTTTGTAAAAATAATTTGTTCGATTCTTAATGATGAAAAGAAAAGAATAATAATAAAAAAAAAACAGTTGTAAATGGTATCTAGTGTTATATAAGATCTTGTGTATGAGCAGCACAAAGTATTAACTGTACCGGTTAACATTTGTTATTCAGCTGTAATTATACGAGCCCGCAGTGATTGTCCGTCACCTTTTTGTATCAACCTTTTGAGGTTAAGCGACAGCATCTGTTTTCCTCAATTTGATAGTTTAAAAGATATATTGTACTCAACAGACTCAAAATAAAGTCCACTTAAATATGTATCTTTTATTGTTGTTTTTCACTTTGAAATGCGAATGACACTCCCTCTTTTTTTCTATTTGCAAGTGGTCTCTGACACCAAAGATATCTTCAGCGCTACCTTGCAAGTGAACACGTTTTCATTTAAGCAAGCAATTTTACCAGCCTTGCAGATCCTTTTCCTTGATTTTTCCCAGACGTTTTTTCAGTTTATCACAACTTTTATGGATCCAAAATTTGATTATACCTTTGACTTCATCAAAACTGATTATCACTAAAGTCTTGAAAATTGAGGCCGACTTGAAATGAACGAATCTGCTTTCAAGGTGCCAAAGAGACAAAGAGACAAATACTTCGATGCATGGATACTCTTTCCGGACAGTATACCATTTCTTCTTGAGCAGAACAAAATCTGTATTTTCTAAAGTCTGCCATAATTTTCATAGTTCCTCACTTTTCCTTGCATTCACAGGTCTTTTTTTTCTATTCAAATTTCCCTGACCAATCGAAAAAATAGTTGGCATTTCCCTGACCTTGAAAAGGATTTTTTTCAACATGTTTTCCCCTGACTTTAGCAAACCTGTTTTAATTTACACTAATACCTACCCTTTCTTTTGTTTTAGATTGTGAGTGGCTACTTGTAGGTTGACCTGAGTCCCAGTGGGTGAATACAACCGGTGAGTTATCTTGCCATAGAAACACGTTGTTGTTTACACGGTCGGTCAGACCAATCCAGAAACTATTTGTTTGAGACGCAGCCATGGACATGAAAAAGTCTGCAAGAAGAAAGAGGTGGTGAAAAGGTTGGCTGTTTGATGATAATTGTAGATAAAGTATGCTCATGTTTAAGAAAGAAAATATATAAAAGTCTGCAAGAATAAAGAGGTGGTGAAAAGGTTGGCTGTTTGATGATAATTGAAGATAAAGTATGCTCATGTTTAAGAAAGAAAATATATAAAAGTCTGCAAGAAGAAAGAGGTGGTGAAAAGGTTGGCTGTTTGATGATAATTGTAGATAAAGTATGCTCATGTTTAAGAAAGAAAATATATAAAAGTCTGCAAGAATAAAGAGGTGGTGAAAAGGTTGGCTGTTTGATGATAATTGAAGATAAAGTATGCTCATGTTTAAGAAAGAAAATATATAAAAGTCTGCAAGAATAAAGAGGTGGTGAAAAGGTTGGCTGTTTGATGATAATTGAAGATAAAGTATGCTCATGTTTAAGAAAGAAAATATATAAAAGTCTGCAAGAATAAAGAGGTGGTGAAAAGGTTGGCTGTTTGATGATAATTGAAGATAAAGTATGCTCATGTTTAAGAAAGAAAATATATAAAAGTCTGCAAGAAGAAAGAGGTGGTGAAAAGGTTGGTTGTTTGATGATAATTGTAGATAAGTATGCTCATGTTTAAGAAAGAAAATATATAAATCGCGGCTGACAACCTATGCATTGGAAAAATAAGACATTTATTCCAGAACCAGCATGTAAAATGAAATTTATAATCACCTTTGAAACAATGCCTAATAGCTTTTAAACTAAACTGTTGGACTTAAAGAAATGGAGCTGTTTGTTTTCAATTAGCATATGAAAGTTAAGTGACTATAACCTGTTGATGACGACCTTCAAAGACCTAGCTTTGACCTTGATAAGTTCAAAAAGTACCCAGATGTGGCAGGCACGTTTCACGTAAAAATAGGTGGGAGGTATGCACCTCTCATTAGTCTGAAGGACGATTACATAGACATATGTAGCATGACTACCATGTGCAATACAACAGTGACTGCCTAAGCTAATGAGATACTTGGGAAGGAATGTTGCAAGAGAAAGCCCTGGGTCACCGGAGATGCTCTCGATCTATGTGATGATAGGAGGGGTTTAAAGTAGAGGTGGCACGAAGCAGAATGGGGGAAACAAAAAAGAAATGCTAACAAGTGGGTGCGGAAGTGCCTGAAGAAAGTCAAGGGGGATTAGATAGGCAGTCAGTGTGAGGAGACTGGAACTAGCCGAAACAAGAAGGGCAGCAAGAGATCATATCAGCTGCTGAAAGATCTAACATGGTAGATCCAACAGAATCAGGGTAGATCCACAACTATCCAGGACAAGTCTAGGAACAGGAGAACAAGAGATTCTCAGCAGATGAACAGAATATTGCTTAGAGGTATACAAACATCAGAGTTATGGTGACAATATAGTTCTGAGCTGCACTCAACACTTAGAAGACAATCAACAGCCGATCCTCCGTGAGACAGTTGAAATTGCAGTAACTGCACTGAAAAAGGGGAGGCCTACCGGGCTTGATAATATTCCAGTGACATTTGTTCAAGCAGGCGGGGAAACCAAAGATCTGTAACAAAATCTGGAGAATGACCGACACCATTACATGCCCTAGAAAGTGCTACATACAGCTTTGCTAGAAATACAGAACCTTCAGCATCATCCGTCATCTGAGTAAAGTCATGTTGAAAATCATTTCTAGATAGGCTCAAGTCGCAAGTTGAAGTAATTATCGCTGAAGTACATAACATATCTTCAACCACAGAAACCGGTGTGAAAAGTACCATCAACATCAGCAGAACCTGTACAATGTCTTCATATATTAAAAAAAAAAGCATTCGACAAGTTTGACATGTAGCCTTTTTTGCCACCATGCAGAAAGATAATACATATACAGTCCCACAGGGAGATCGAGATTCAAGGACAGAAGCTGGGAAATATTACCAGTTTCAAGTATCTTAGCTGAGGGTTCAAACCCGGATTTTCTCTCAAGAATTGCACAAGCAACTGCAGTTCTGACAAAGCTGAGGCCAATTTGTAGGGAAACAGCAGATCTTTTGTATAAAAAGTGAAACTGATGCGCTGCCTCGTCATATACAGATATCTGTATATATTTATGCCTGTGAGTCATGGAAATTGAAAGCACAGTTATAGGAAAACGTAGGCTTTTTTACATGAAAGGCTGTCAAAAGTTACTGAATATCTCATACGAGGATCGTGTCACTAAATAAATGAGGATATTCACAGAAAGATCTAAGACGCCTTTGGAGACTATAAAGAACTTTTGATTTTGGTCAAGAAAGCAAAATTGAAAGTTGTTAACAAAATAACGTTTATAAAACTTATCCAATATGCCAATAGGATAATTTAACAAAGTTAAACTAGTTTTAGACATGGGGACAAAAACACTCTTTTTACGACCCTAGGCCTTTAATGAATAGGCATACGTTCAGGGTAAGAAGCTTTGCCATATTATTTTGTTTCATTTCATTGCCACCTTTCTAATTTGGAGTCTGGTCTTAAAGAAGTAGCTCCTCTCGGAGAAAATTTTGTACGCTAGGGATAAACCTTTTTTGTTTCTGTTTTGTCGTACACTGAGGCCAATCGATGTTTCTCGTTGTTAAACTGATGAAAGAAGAAAAAGGCACGCTAGTGTATCCAGTCAACTTAAAATAACTGAAATTTTGGCGTTTGGCTTTTGTCATGTCAAGTAACGTAAGTGCATATTGGTACTTCCAATACTGATTAAACAACAAACTGTACTGGTCGCATATGGCCTGAATACAGGCACACTGTATTAGGCCTCGTTTACACGAGCAAAGTTTCTATGACAAAGTAGGTTTGCCACAGAACAACTCGCTCGTGTGAATGCCAAAATATGACAATGTTTCTTTGACAAATATATATGGTAAATTTACTTCGATAAATTAGATTTGTCCTTGTAAACGGAGAACTTTGCTAAAGATTATGCAACAAAGAACTTTGCTGTAAGCGTGGAAAATGTGACAAAGATTTTGTTTCATCTTTGTAGGTAACTTTGGCGAATAATATTTGGTCGTGTGAATACTGCAGCAAATATTTCATTGCCAAAGTTTATGTGACAAAGATTCTATGACACGTTTTCTTTAACAAATAAATTGCTCCGTGTTTGTCATAATTTCTTAGTTAAAGTTTCTGTGACATAGAAACTTTGCTGGTTTAAACGCGGCCTTATTCATACCCTGCTCATAAATATCCTCTATACTTGCGATGTCGTACCCTTTACCGAACTCTCGACAGTGGTCACGTGCTGCTGTCCAGTTGAGCTTGTTGGTGTTCATGTAAAAACACTTGTTTCCTGAAATCAAAACTGTTACATAAGTGTCAAGTTGGATACTTCGGACAGCAGTTAAATTCGGACATACCATTGCAAACAGTAAGAATCCAGATGAGACGGCTCATTATGGGCCGTCTCACCAGGATTTTCACTGTTTTCATAGTTAATTTTGTTTTAATTCCAAACAACTGGCATATAAATGAAACAATGTCACTGTCCGAATTTACCCGCTGTCCGAATTTACCGGAATTGACCCTAACCAATTTATTCATGGTGGACTCTCCTGTCTTAATAAAATGGATGAGTTAAATTGTCAGTTATGGGGTTTGACAATTATGGGATGTCTGGCTAGGATATTGCTATCATTGTTATTGTTAAGGATAAATATCCATTTTTCTTATACAAATAGTGCAGACACTGACTAGTCGCTGAGTCTTGTGGCGTTTAGTCTTGGACTGCACTGTTTTCAAAAGTCCCAAATTTATACGCCTGTTTTGTTGCAAGAACATTGTAATTGCAATGCAATTTAACAGACCTGCGACTTTCTTTTGACAAATTATTGTGATGTGGTACATTTGCAAGGAAAGCTACACTGTCGTTATAATTTATGGCTGTTTGCGCAGTGGGGGTCACCCTTAAAGAAAGAGTTTGCTCCCCTTGGAGAAGATATTCTACTTGAAGCAAATTCTTCCTGTAAGGGTGGATTGCGGTTTTTAAAATGGCTATATTTCAGGAGGAGAATAACAGAAGTCGCATTAGATGAGTTTTCCCTTTTGTAAAAAAACGTAAGACATGGATCCATCCACTGTACAATATTCGCTACCAGGCAACATTGATGTCAGACAAGCCCATATGATACAGGATAGGTTTTGCTACAAAGCAGCTCAGTTCAGAATTCTGAAAACAGCAGATGTATAGATAAGGACTTATATATTTAGTTATATATGAATTTCACTGAGTTACTTTTATCAACTTTATTTGAGGAATGAAAGTTAGTTTCTTAATGTTTACTCAAGTATAAACTACATCGGATCACGAGCAAATTACTGAATCCCAAAGGGGTTTACGTAAACTTTGCTTATGGCTGAATGAAGTTTATACTTCAGTAGACGTAAACAAATAACGTTTGTTTCTACTGTTTATATCATTAAACAATACTTTTCATCAATAAAGAGATAAACAGAAATAAGAAATATATACATGTATATAAGAATCGTTATAAAAACAGTACCGACCGAATTTTGCTACAGTTTCGAACAGCCGCAGTATAACTGTCTTCTCGTAATATCCACTCCCTGATGTAGACGTCACATGCCACTAGACAGAGGGAGCTGTCACTCCATTTTTGCTTGCCAATTTAGAGCGTGACATGTTTCAGATTCCACGTGCTATTTAGTAAGGGGAGCTGTCACTCTAAATTTGAGGTCAGTCGGTTTGCAGAGAGCTTTGCCCCGAAAATATAAATATTAACCGAACTTCACTGGTCTGAACTACTATTAAGTTGGCGACACATATTGCATAGCACATGTATCATACACCCATTTTTATAAGAATAAGGTTATGCTTAGACTATTAGGCATGTTGCATGCAACAGTTTTGAGTCATACAACACGTATTTTGTAATTCACGTGCTACATGTCAGATGTATATGTGTCATGCAACAAGTTTCGCCGTGTCAATCCGACTTTAAATTCAAACCGGGATCAAGGATACGCAAAACTACCACGTCTCCTTATACATGTATATGTACCTACTAACGCTATACTGCTCAAGTTTCATAATCTTGTCAGCTGGAAGGATCAGGTATGCTTCCATCGTAGTCGCTGCAAGTGCGGTCCCATTTACTAATACATGTATACAGTTGCATGTTCCGATGCCTCTTGCGTTTAGTGATCCATAATTAGAACCTTTTCCCCGATGTTTCAATGCAGGTTCACAACAAATACTTTTAAACAGATACGACAAAAATTTAAATTATTTTCAAATGCCCACCTTGACGGGGGCTTTAATTCATTAGACCGTCATTTGTACAGGTACTTACTTCCGCCTGGTACCCTTGTGAATCCATTAGCGCATCCACCAGAGGGATAAGGTGCCGCTGTGGAGATGATGACTTGACCACTGACAGGTTTCTTACAGATATAAGCACGTTTACGTCCGCAGTTATCATCATTCCATCGACCTAAAGTGTAAAATGGCAAACTGGTCGAAAAAGAGTATTATATTATTATGCATTTCGCTAGAGTAGGCCTTCATCTTGCTATTCTGAATATCAAGTGTTCTGTTTAGAGTGTGGCTGGTGTTGCATATTTTATTATTGGTCATGTACAAACTCAGTTACAGTGGAGTGCTACTATTTGTTTTCGTTGGTGTTTTCCTTGCTTCCGTAAAAAATGCGCTAAATTTTTCTTAAATAAGCCGCGACGCGACAAAGCCAACAAAGTGGCATGTGCGACCAGCAAAGATTCAGATCAGCCTGGGCATCCACTCAGTGTGATCAGAATCTTCGTCGGCCGCATGGAGCTACATGTAGCTACTCTTTACGCACAAGGTGATGACTCTGATCAGACTAGGCCACTGCCCTGCCTGATCTGAATTTCAGCAGGGCGCACATGCTATTTTGTTGGCTTTGTCATGTCAGGGCTCAAATCATCATATTTATGTACAGTTGGTTTTAAATGCCACGTAACAGCAGAAAAATGTCTGCTGGAACTTCCGCACTGCAACATAATGTAGATATTATCATTTCTAGTCTTAAAGGGTCATTGTGTTTATTCTTAGTCATTCTAAAAATAAGTTCTGCGTAAGCCGGAAAGCCCGGGGAGGGGTTGGGGCGAAGGAGTTCGGGTGATGGAGTATGGACAGTGTTGCATATATAATTACTGGTCATACATAAACTCATTTAGTTACACCGAGTTTATGATTTTTTATTTCTTTTGGCAATTTCCTTGCTTCCAAAGAAGAAACATTTTCAGAACTTATTTAGCATAAATGTTCGTAATCTTCAATTTTGGACATCTGAATTTGATACTATTGTTTCACTATCAGTGCTTGTCTGCAGTGACATATACATTATAATTTTGTAAAAATGGGTTAAGTCATTTTACAAATAAACTGCACCAAACCTGACCTGTCTAAATGCTTTCGAAAGCATAGCCAGCTGTACTCTGCACAATTACTGTCCGACTACACAACTACAATATCCCACCCCGCCAACATACGCACACTAACACTTAAGTTTGTTGGTTCGAAGACGCTAACCGAAAAATCTGATAACCAGAAAAATGATCCCAAAGCTGAAAATGTGGTAAGAGAAAGTTGAAAATAAGCATAGAGCCCGGTCTCCAGCACATTTGATATTTTCATGACATCTTAACATGTAAAATGTGTGTATACAATACAAAAACTGTGTTGGAGGCAGGTCTTATATAGGCTATTTAGAAAGCCACAAAGTCGACCAATTTTGTCATTTTTGTCAAAATAGACTCGGGATACAGGCATCATCGAGATAAAACAGAAAAAAGTGTGCAAGAACTAGTTGATTTTGTGTTTTCTGTAACTTACTTAATTGGACTTACCTGGGGATGCATTTCTAATATCGAAATAGCCATCTGTGCTTTTGCAAAATAAACGTTCTGGCGGCCAAATATGAGACTTTTCATGCAAGGTCCTTTTCAAAAGCGAAACCGAAAACTTGCTTATAAAACACCCAATATATGTTTGCGCATGTTCTTGCTTAAAACCTGCGTTTGATCATTGAATGTCTCTTCCAAAATCATGCAATTCTTGACTGAATTTGAGCCGCGACATAACAAAAACCAACAAAGTGGCATGTTCACCCAGCGAAGATTGAGATCAAGCTGAACATGGGCCCATTCTTTGCTAAGTCTTCGTTGTCTGTACGGAGGTAGCTTAGATCCTTAGCTACCGTTTAAGCGTATACCAAAGACTCTGGTCAGACTGGGTGGATGCCCAGGCTTATGTGCGTCTTCAAGTGGCGCATATGCCACTTTGTTGATTTTGTCGTGTTGCTGCTCACTTTCTCGCTACTGCTTACCTCCCCTTAGAGCATACAGCTCACCACATCTTTCTCCACCATAGTAATCATTTGGTTCTCCCCTCATCCACAGGATGAAATCAACTGGTGTCGTATCCGTCCATCTGCAAATAGCCAGGTTTTTATGAGGACATATTAGGGTGGCCATTAAGAACAAATTCGGGTTGGTCAGTTACAGTGCATTTAAAGAGTAACTACACTTCATGAACTGACTGAATCAGATCTCAAACCCTATCCCCAACATCAATGGGAAAGATTGACAAAGACATCCCAACAAACAACAAACAATAAAGTACAAGTGATAAGCCGAGTTAGCAGCTCTTTCCCAAATAGGTGGCAACTCAGCTATCTTTACTGAACTAAATAATTTAGACCAACAGAACAGTTACAACAGACTAAGCAAATTATACGAAAAACATTTAACAACTATTTTTACCTATTTTCTAATTTTATTACAGAAGGGCTAAAATGAAAACACAAAAAATTAAACAGCACCGAACATAAAACAAATGCAACCGCAACGAAAGTACCGCCTTGGGACGGTCAGTAATAACAACTGGAGGTTTAAACCAGTTTTACTGGGCCCACACCTTCACCCTCACCCTCCGCCGCGGTGCACACATGTACCATACAACAGACTAAACAAATAATACGGAAAACATTTCACAACTATTTTTACCTGTTTTCTATTTTTTATTATAGAAACACAATAAGTTAAACAGCACCGAACAGTTAACCTATTATAGTGGCCATCTCTATAAAGTAAGCAACTTGTATTAAGCAAGCATGTATTCAGTTCCCAAAACAGGCAAAAACATTGAAATATACCTGCATGAAGCAAGCTCCTGTCATTTGATAATCCCCCATGTACTTACTTAATACAACTTGATCTGTATTTGCCTTTCGTTGCAAAGCATCCTCAGGCTGCCTAAACTTATAATGGGTACATCTACTCTAATAATACTGCACTGATCTGCAGGCAGATTTAATAGTTTGCTGAATGCTCAATTCATGAAGAAACACTTGGTTTTGCAATGTATGTGTGATGTATTTTTATCGTGTTTTCAGAGCATGACAATTCCTATGGGGTCGGACAGTGTGATCTAGTAGTGACAGTGGTTTAACAATGAGACTCCCTATGGGCATATCATTAAATCAATGACATCAAGACGTTGAAGCATCGTTGGCTCTTCGTTTATTCAACTTTTTGCGCTCACTGCACACCCTGTAATAAAGCATACGATTAAAAGCTAAAATGTGCAATACCTCCTAACTAATTAGCTTCTGTGGTAAAAAAGAGCTTCTTCGTGAGTAAATGCTGACTCTATATGAACCTCCTGTGCCCTTACACAATTTATAGTTAACTAAACAAACATCAAATCTGCATATGTCGGTCGTGCATGTGCTCTTGCAGGTTTAGCAAGGTTGTACGCACATCGCTTTTAAACTAACGACCGATCATAATAAGATTCAATTATTTAAAGCCTGTATGTGCGGAAGCTTGTCTGCTCAGGCTTTATTCAGATAATACTCGATTTTTTTGCTCAGAATGCTTCCATAAGATTAAGCCGCGACATGAGAAAACCCACAAATTGGTTGTGCGCCCAGCGCAGACTCAGATCAGCCTGGGCATCCGCCCAGTCTGATCAGAGTCATCGCTGACCGCATGAAGGTAGCTGAGAGCCTTAGCTACCCTGTAAGCGCCCAGGAAAAACTCTGATTAGACTGGGCAGATGCCCAGGCTGATCTGAGCCTTCGCTGGGCGCACAACCACTTTGTTGGTTTTCTCGTGTCGCGGGCGCTCAACGACTTTGTTGGATTTCTGGCGTCGCGGCTCAAATGCAGTGTCTTACGACATGGAACTTTCCAAGCGGAAAGTCCAATATCAGATGAAATGCATCAGATCATGGCGGCAACACTTTGTTTTGCATCTGAGCCACGCCACGACAAAAACCAACAAAGTAGCATGTGACGAAAACTCAGATCAGTCTTAGCACCTGCCCAGTCTGATCAGAGTCTTTGCTGAGCGTTTATAGGGTAGCTGATGGACTAGTCGACCTCCTTGCAGTCAGGACAGACTATAATCTCAGTCTGGCTGATCAGAGTCTTCGCCTGGCGCACATGCCACTTTGTTGGTTTTGTCGTGTCTCGGCTCATTTTTTAATACCTTAACCATTCATAAAATAACAAGTAGACTGTCGAATTTTCGAGATGGGATAAATAGAATCTATCATCGGTGGGGATAAGGAGATCCCAACCCGAAGGTCTATCGTTCAAGAGGGAAACAAACCTCTGCCGAGTTCGGATCCCTATCCCCGTTGGACACCAGTGATTGATTATTTTTCTCACCTACATATATTACAAAAGATCATTTGGCTGACAGTTTCCTTCTACCTCAAAACGAACTTTTATGACGTTATTTATTGAGTGACTTAGTGAGTTACGTCATGAATCCAAATTGATAACATCGGATACGAAATCGAAGCCAAAGAACGGGTACTCTAGTTGGTCAGCTAGAAGAAGAATGTGAATGTAAAATGAGTGTTTCTAAATCCTGTCAAGAAAGCCACTGAGCAAAGAAATTTGACGAATTTGCGTATAGCTGAACCCCATGGATAGACGTGTGGGGTAAGATTTGCTACTGCCTTTTTTAATAAAAAGAAACACACGGATAACTATATCCTGTACGCTGTTATAGGTGAGAAATCTCACTTCGGAATACTGGACAGGAATTCGATAAATTAAAGCAGGCGTACTTACGAGTAACCATTTAAACCCAGCTCATTCAGTCCTATCCAGTACGATGACAGGGACAATGTGTTAACCTGAAAATAAATTAAGATAGAAGTAGTAATAAAATTAGAAAGAAAACATGTCGGGCTTCAAAAATTGAAAAGTTTATGCGTCAAATGGCTAAAAAAAACCTTAATACTGTTATTTATCTCTCTGCAGATTTTTTACTTTTATGCTGTTCTGCTTGCTGTCGAAACCAGCATTCACAATGCCATCCCTCACTTCCTCGCAGGCACATCACATTGAAATGACGTCGCAATGACGTTTATGCGAAATAATGATGTCGTAGTGACGTCAGTACGACGTCATTTAGACGTCATGTGCCTGCTGGGTTTGGTAAGAAATGGCGTCCTAATACAGCAAATACGAAAATTTAGTTTTAGATGAAACATTAAATTAATAAAATATACTAACAAGCCCTTCGAGAAAACTGTTTTCGTCGTTAGTATGGATGCTGGCAAGATGTGCGTTGATACCGTTGCAGTAGTCATTAGCGTCATACCAGGATAAGGTAGCGTTAGGTCCTGACGTAGGATTTAGCATGTAACAATTGTTGTTGTAGAAATACCAGTTGGGATTACTGCCACACTGGGGAGCTGTAACAGAATCAAACTACGTAGTTATGAGTCGATTCTTAAATGTACTGTATGGATTCCGCGATTTCCGATGTTTGCAAGACTGACATCACAGACAACTATACTAAAGTATTGTTTGCTCCCCAGCTAGGTGAATCCCCTATCAAACTGGGGAAATCATAAAGGAAATAGCTGGTTCTCTATGATCAAATTAAGGTGTGTAGATACCCGCCCCTTCCCCCTTCCGCCGCTTGTACTAGGCGCACAACTTTCCGGCCTCAGTTTGCGTCCCTTTGGTGAGTCGATTAAAGGCCAATAACACTGCATAGCAAAATGTAGCACTTGCATCACACCAATATGGTTGTAAATGTGTATGTGTCATGAAATTCCGTCATTACTTAGATACACTATGTGGCTCGGAGCAGATAAATGGATACTTTTAATCCAATTTGAGGACAAAAACTCTGACATTACTAGGTCGATCTCGATAAAACTCATGCGTGCACCACAGTATTTGGGCGATCTGTATTCCTTTTAAACGCCTCATGGATTTCCGTTATTGTTTTTTTTGGTCTTTGTGTGCCGTTTTCGTTGCTTTCCGTGTCTGTTTGGTGTTTGGGTAGAATGTGGAATTCGATTGCTTCCCGACCATTGCCTTTTCATCCACTTTGCATGTTCACTTGCATACTACGGTTACTTAATTGAGCCGCGACACGACACAATCAACAAAGTGGCATGAGCGCCTAGTGAAGACTCAGATCAGCCTAGCATTCACCCAGATTGATCAGATTCTTCGCTGTCCGCATGGAGCTAGCTAAGACGTTTAGGTACACTTTAAGTGCACAGCGAAGACTCTGATGAGGCTGGTCAGATGCCCAGACTGATCTGATTCTTCGCTTGGCGCACATGCCACTTTGTTGGTTTTGTCATGTCGCGGGTCATATGTTTCTAGGCTCCCTGAAATATTGTCCATTTGTAATTTAATAGTTATTTAATAAAAGCTATATTCATAGCTCAATAGTTATTTAGTTATAGCTTACTTTACAGATTTAAGATCATTTCAACAAACATTGCGCAAGCACAAGTGCATTTTGGTGATACACATTTAGTTTCACTTCTGTTTCTCTACGTAACTGTGACTGAATTAAATTATATAGCTTCCTTCAGAAATTCCTGTAATCTGTATTTAATGCAAACAGTGAACGCCCAAGTCTGAAGTAAACAATATAAATAAATTCGAACCAGACTTATTAGGAATAAGTCCACCCAAACCATTATCTGGAAGAGTCTTCAAGGGATAGGTGGGTTAACTTACATCTAGAGGGAGGAGGGATGACTGTAGTCGCCGGTAACTGTGCACCTGAAATTGAAGAAAATAAATCCTAAATCATTCTTTTTTCATGAAAACATTTAAAGTGTGAAAGCTTGCAATACTTCCTTTTACATAGACTATGACAAACATAGACAACAATTACAGTCAAACCTGTCTTAAGGGGTCACCCAAGGGAAGCCCAAAAATTGGCTGCTTAAGACAGGTGACCCCTTAATACAGGTTCATTTGCACTGTATTTTGGTTCTAGGGACCCGGAAAAGGTGGCTGCTAAAGGCAGGTGACCCCTTAATAGAGGTGACCACATAAGCAGGTTTGACTGTACGTATCTGTAAATTTAAAGAGTAACTACACTTCAGGAACTGACTGAATCAGATCCCAAACCCTATCCCCAACATCAAAGGGAAAGATTGACAAAGACATCCCAACAAACAATAAATTACAAATGATAAGCCGAGTCAGCAGCTCTTTCCCAAATAGATGGCAACTCAGCTATCTTTATTGAACTAAATAATTTAGACCAACAGATGGGTTACAACGGACTAAGCAAATTATATGAAAAACATTTAACAATTATTTTTACCTATTTTCTATTTTTATGATAGAAGGATTAAACTGAGAACACAATAAATTAAACAGCACCGAACATAAAACAAATGCAAACGCAACAAAAGTACAAAAGTCTTTTACGCTGAATACAGACGCAGTTTAAATCAACATGCTTTTTGTTTATTTTGTGCGTGCAATGTAAAATATAAAATATCTGCAAGTCATTAGTAGCTGCTGTTTTATTATTTCTTTATCTTATTTATTTTTAGATGCAAATAGAAAATGATGATTAAAGTTGTTTTTTGTTCTAAAGCTTAGTTTTAGATAGAACCTATTTTCTGTTACCTTTCATTATCTATTGACTGTGTAATTCATGAATGTATTTCTAGTTTTTTGTCTCCCAAACCAACTTCAAGTTCAATAACATGCGTTAAAGTTGGAACAGTTTTTTTCTTATTTTCTTTTTCAGACGAAAAGCGATTCACTGAGCTGGAGTTTCTCATAATTTTGTCTTAATCAAACACAAGGAACTGACGAAAATACAATCAAGATGAGATAGAGTTCCCATCTTTAAATTAATAGAGCAAACTCTGTCGACTTAAAGTTATAGAGCAACTTTGTTTCTAATGTCCGAATTCTACAGTTGTTTTGCAATTCGAAAAAGCTTGTAAGGTGAAAAATGCTTTATTAACTTAATACAAAGTCACGCCACAATGTAGCATCGAAGTCGACAGAACGTCACGAGAACAGCTTGTGACGTTCCATCGGCAATGATACGACATTGAATACCAAGTTCTGCTTTGAAAAATGCTTTTTCCCCAGGAACTCCAGTTTTTGCCCACTTCTGCTTAATGATCGGCTCGAAATAAGTGAAATATTCTTGAAAAGGCCGCAAAACCCATATAAAAAAGAATGATCATAAAAAAAATTATGTGGCTACTGGCTTGGTGCTTATAATGTCATTTGTTAATATCAAAAATAGCTACCATCCTGATTCAAAATAACAGACAGGACACACTACCTCTTGGAACAACACATATATAATTCTGAGTGGTATAACAACTCATGTCATTCCACTGCTTATAACGGGTATAGTACATGGCACAATCTTCGTTGCCTTTGTAATTATTAGGTTCTTCTGGCATCCAGTTGGTATAATCCACAGCGGTCCCGTCGCTCCATATATATCCTGTGTAAAAACATGTTTATTCGATGAAATAAGAAAACATATTATTTAATGTACATTATCATTTAAGCAATATTCTTTATACACGGACGTAGCACTGTAAGTTATATTGAAACTCTAGTTAAAGACCTGAATTTTTGTCGTTAGTATATCTAATCCAATAAACAGTCTTCCCTGGCTAGCCTGTCTTCTCTAGACCAGTGTCTCGGCAGTCTCTTTGGGAGGCCCAAAATGGTGAAAATCAATAAAAGAGATACCTTGGCATCAGTATTCATCAAAATTTGATGTAGAAAAACATTTTAGATACAAATATTCTGGTAATGTTTACAAAATCTTTAGTTCTGCTTCACATTGTCCTTTTTGACAATCAAAATTCATAACAAGAGAAGCCAAAATAAGATTATGTACTTTGTGGAAACAAAATATTGATTCTGATAAATCCATAATTATCAAATCGCAGCCTAAAACCAACAAACTACAGTGTCACTTCTTGTAAAACAAATGAACTTTGACCAATTCACTGTTCACAAAAGGTGTCAAAAGCATGTTTGATGTCACCAAACTCCTCAAAACACAGGTTTCACAATCTAATTAAATCAAAGTCTTTTGCGTCTCTGAAGTGATCATTGGAACAAAATTTCATCTTCAAATCTTGCATATTTTCTTCTTCTTGAGATTATTATAATGGCTAATGTATTAAATAAATTACAGAGCAGTTGACTTACTTCACAAAAAATGAATATTTAAAGAATTGCAGATTGAGAAATTTCAAACATTATTTCGTTATCAAAATCGTAGAATCTGATTAAAAGACTACATTTCACCTGGAATCGAAGTTTCGACACCTGTCGAGACATCTACATGTACTGACAAAAGATTAATATAGGAATTAATTTTATTTTTGTGGATTTTATGGATGTGTAAACGCCGGCGAATCACTCACAAACTTAGCATAAAGCCCTTCGATTTTATGGATGTGTAAACGCCGGAGAATCACTCACAAACTGAATAAAGGGCTTTATCATAAGTTTGTGAGTGATTCGCCGGCGTTTACACATCCATAAAATCCACAAAAATAAAATTTATTTCTTATAATTCCAACTCGGCCATCTTTTTCGTAAAATTGTCAGCTATAGTGGGTATCTTAGAAATCGCCGCCCAGAAAATAGTTCAAAGTAGTTCCAGATTTGTGGCTCAGGGAGTTTATCGAAGTATAAACGCCGGTTCATGTTCGCTCTTGAGCAATCAAATTGCACTTAATTAGTATTAGGAAGTTGAGTTGGAATTATACAGGAATAAACATCGCGGTTTGTCCCAGTGCTTACTACAAGCTTTTCTTTGAATAGTCCAGCAATTTTGTCCACATGTAAATGTTTATTTGAATTATATTTTTTCACCTTTTAGATTTCATTTAGGTTTCTAACCATATTCTGCATTACATTAAAATCCAATCGTTTAACAGACTATTTGTTGAAATCGAAAGTTGAGAAGACAATTTTAATTCATTATTCAATTAGGAGTTTTTGGGCACCAACATGCTTTCAAGAAAAGGTACCTTCCAAAACGAATTCAAAAATCTGAATCTGTCTTATGAGGTGGATCTGGATTTTTGGTATAGTTTCAGAAAGGAAAAAAAAACCGCATCTTATAGCAGAATACCATAAGAATCATTAAAATGCTTAGGGACATTCGAGAGACGTTAGACGAGTGCATTATAGTCGAATAAATACCGCATAATACTAACCAGCTTCTGTATCCCTATCATTTATTCCTATCCAGTATACAGGATTTCCATCTGTTCTGTTGAAAATAAACATAGATATATCTTAGTTTAGAAGGGCGTGGCTGCCTAATACGCAAATACTATCCAGTGTATTATGCATTCTGAAATTTTGTAAATTGGATAAGAGTTCAATACAAACTGCCAGCTGACATCGCACTATGAAAGATCTAATAGATTAAACCTTTGATTACATCTCCAGAAGTATTTAAATCTGTTTGTGCGTATAATGTAAACGCGTTTAACCTTGTCCCTGGTTTACCACAATTATTACTACTGCTATTTTGGCAATGATTTTAGATTTTGCTATCATTGATAATATGTCTTTTATCAAATCTGGATGAAAAAAAATCACACAAAATAAAATTAAAAAATAAAATAAAATGAAATAACTAAGTAAGAAATAATGTCTAAAATATGCAGCTATAATAATTTTACTGACAAGTTATTTTACCACCTATATAAAAAGCATACGATCTAGGTACAAGTTCGCACAACATTGGTTATAAGTTTTTGCCATTTCTGTTAATTATAAATATAGAAATGATCTTAAATTTTGGAACAAACTGAATGAACAAAAGCCTTAAAAGTTCTTGATGACGGGACACATCGGTAGACCCAGTTCAGACTGCTCCAAGTTCAGTACTAAACGTGTTCTGATAAAGTTGCTACATGTTACTAGCTGCTGTTTAAGTTCTTTTTTGTTTACGTTGACCAAAGCTACCTGTTTTATTTAAGAAATAGATTTCATTTTTCCGATGTTCATGGAAGTATGAACACAACGGGTCCTGTGCAAAGGAAGTGACTCCTGAAGGGCATTCTCGTTAACTCTGCACATGACCCTTTGTGTTCATACTTCCATGAACTTCGGAAAAAGAACTTTGTCTCTTATAATAACATTTAATTTTAAAATTAATTTGAGCATAATTTTCGATTTTTAATAGCAACATTTGTAAAATATACGACGAAAAGCCGTCCCTAACCAACATGTAAGCCGCTTACATTACACGGCCTTCACCATGACCTGACGTCAAATAAAACGCCACAACGGCCAATGACGTCGTTTATTTACATTTGACGTTACGTACCAACAATGTCGCGTGACCGACTGTTGTTCATGAAAGTATAAACACTGTTTCTCCAAGTTAGTTTCATCTAAGGAAAATCAAAGGAAATGTAATCATTTTAAAGTGAAGGTGTATCTCATTTTCCTGTAAAATTTTGTATATGTCTATATTTTGCAGCTCTGATTAAAAGTACTGCAAAATTCTCTTTTTTGGGGCTAATCATTATTTAACAGAATGTGCCTGCATCTGCCTACTGTAAGAAAAACACCAACTGACAGGAAAGACGTGGCATAGCAGAGTCATATCATAGTCTTTCCTGTTTTTGACAATTTGTGGATTGATAGAGATATTCAGAGTGGAGTGATGGATTTTCTTCAACCTGAGCAGATAAGCAATACTCCCGACGAACATTCTTTCGTACTAATATTAAATGAGCCCCGACACGACAAAACCAACAAAGTGGCATGAGCGCCCTGCGAAAACTCAGATCAGCCTGGGCCTCCGCCCGATCCAAAATGAGTCTTCGCTGCCCGCCTGGTATCTTAAACCCTTTGCTACCCTTTAAGCTCACAACGAGGACTCTGATCAGACTGGACGGATGCCCAGGCTGATCTTAGTCTTCGCAGGGCGCACATGCCACTTTGTTGGTTTTCTCGTGTTGCGGCTCAAATGATGTTTTACTTACGGAAGAAACGTGGACAAAAAGGAATCATTTAAGCCACCGTGGAAACTTGGTAGTTCTCCACCCAAACTTTTACAAAACGTTCTAGCATTCATCCACGTCAGCCTATGTGTTTTTCCAGTGAATGCCTTTACAAAATAAAGTAAACCAACATTAGCGGACGTCAGTTTATATTCATACACCAGAGAAAATATACTAAAACAAAGTCGAAAAACAGAACAAAAATAAAAACTGTCTACGACAAGAAAGGGACTTCTCCTAAGTTTGCAGCTGAAACATGTGTCTATTTTGCATGATGACCCCCATAGAATATGCGCTTTTTTGCTAAATGTGTACCTTCCGGTACATAACATGTTAATTTACTTAGGTTGCACTCCACAGGTATTTCGCTAGCTCGGTGACTCCACAGGGGGTCAGCCAAACAAAGTGACATTTCAGCCTGATTGAATGCATAAGTCATTTTTTTTTCTCTTTGAATGAGCTGTACATATGCTTAAAGACACGTTATAGCCATTTATAACCCCTATAAGGTCATTATATGAATATTGTTGCAGAGAAAATGACACCCCACCCACTTTTTGGGGCCAGAAAACTTCTTCAAAAATGGCGTTATCACTCATGCTCTACTCAAGAGCAGGACAAATGTTGACACCTAAAGCTTACAGATTGACCTAGAGAGCTTACAGCTGATCACTGTCAACTGCAAATGAATACCTGCCAGCCGTTTAGATTTTCTGCTATTCTTAATTGAAAATGAGCACTATCATAGACACAGTTGTATTTCGTGCTTTATTAATGCAGCCATAATTTTGCATCCATGCCGCACAGCGATTGGATGGTTTTCAAGGTTGGAAATAAATTCAGTTTTTTTACTTTCCTCACACATGCTCACTCAAAGGGAGGAAAAGTTTCTTGCATAATAAGGAGCCAAAAATAATTTATAGCCCAAGATACAAGCCTACCCCCTACCCCAAATATTAGCATTTTTGTCCCCGGCCAAAAGTGCGAAACTGAGAACGGCAACCTTATCAGTTCAATTTATGAAGTTTGTACTACAAATAACAAGAACTGTCATCGGGCATAGCTCGCCGTAGAAAGAATAATGGCAGAGTAAAGTTCTGAGCATTTTCTATAATCAGTCAATTTACAAATTACTAGACATAATCAAATTGACACAACAGGTATGCAAAACTTTTAAAAGCTACTTTTTAGTCGCTGTTACATACCGTACATACAGGTAAAGGAGCTTGGGATGGTACTGTGTAGCAACTCTACACTGGCACATAAATGAATTCTAAGTATCAACTGAATCCATCCACTCACCGTAAAATCACTATGCCTTTATAAAAATCTAACCAGTAAAAAATAACTATACAATTCTAGGTGCATGACATTTAACTCAAAGGCACTGATAGGACTTGTGGTAGTATATGAGCTGCGACACGACAAAACCAACAATGTGGTTGTGCGGCCAGGGCAGACTCAGATCAGCCTGGGCATCCGCCCAGTCTGATCGGAGTCTTCGCTGTCCGCATGGAGGTATCTTAGACCCTTAGCTACCGTGTAAGCACTTAACAAAGAGTCTGGTCAAACTGGGCGGATGCCAAGGCTGATTTGAGTCTGCGCTGGCCGCACAACCACATTGTTGGTTTTGTCGTGTCGTGGCTCATATGTACCGTGTAAAGCTGAAGACCATTATGTGGCAACAGTGACAATCTCATGTTTATCCACTAGTAGTTGAAGATAATATTAGCCTTTTATTTCACATCAACAAAGAACAACCCAAAATCTCAGATTAAATTTAAAGTCCATGACCTTGGCCTCAGGCTCACCACAGAGAACAAGAAAATATAGACCATTCTCAAATATTATTGACACTAGCAGCTAGATTCATCATTGGACTAATGGAATATGTCTTTTAAAACTTGAACCAAAACATCCACTTACCTGGACATTTGAGGTCAAGGTCATGATTAAAGATACCGAGAGGCTTTGAGTTATACTATGTAAAACTTCAGACCATTATATAACATCAGTAAAGGCATCAGCTAAATCCATTTATGGGTTAACACAAACATCCGTTTAGCTAGACGCCGAGTCGGACGCCGGTACTAACGCCAACGCTAGGGTGACAACACTAGTTCTTCTGTATTTCGAACAGGTCAGATAAAAAGGAACAGCAAGGTATTCCGCTTTAAAGCTGTGGACATGTGAAAGCAAACATTTTGCTAGCGGAAATTTTACTTTTACAAGTATATATGAAACAACTTGCTTACCAGTATGTGAATCAAGTAGTTAGATGCTTTACAAATGTTGTAAATCATTTCAAAATATCATTTATGTGCAAGGGTGTACTTGTTTGTTTGTAAAAATAATATGCAGCCTTACATAATAGCAATTTCCCTGGACTGCAGTCCATCCCGTCGGACATGGCACATTAGGATATGGCGTCGGCGTCGTCGGCATTGTCGAGAATCCTGAAGTCCGTGGCAACTGACAAATGTAACCGCTTTTCCGTGTGCAAGCTAAGTTTTCCCATAGCCCGATTGGCTGATCTGCTCTCATGCCGACGCAAGTTGCGTTTTCATTGCCTGTATGGAAATGAAAGCTTCTGTTAGTATTTTAGCATAGAAAGTTTAGAGCAATGAACTACCATTTTATCAGTAAACTGGAGTTAGTAAGATTTTTCTGACCAACTATGTTGGTATTTTCATATTCATAATCAGAAACCTAATACTGATTTGAGCATGAATAGAGTTTTATAACCTTGGGACCAGGTCTCACTAGGCTCCCTCGTGGTCGCCCATGTTATAAAATACCATTTTGCTAGTACAACTGAAGTTACTTCGTTCAATAATGTTTACAAAGTAAGCCTTTAGCAGAATCTAGAATTTGCAGCAACACTTCAATGATTTTATTACAATTTAGCTGTATATCGACCCAGCTGGCCAAAACGTCGAACCAGTGTTCCATCAACTTTGTGTAAACGCCATGACGCTGAATCACATTTAAAACATCGTTGGTTAGACCTTGTGTTCCAGCTGTTTTATCGCACATGACACTTACCTGTGTGAGTATTATGCCAGTTTGTATATAATACCCGGTCCCCGCTGGCCCAGGTATAAGTCCCTGGGGTAGCGCTGTCAGACATACCAAGCCAAAAATATCCCGTTCGATACAACAACTGACTCGAAAGAAAACCTTGTATAAACCTGTAATCAAATAACAAAGAAGCATGCTAGGACAATAACAAACAAAATGTTGTAAATCTTAATGATAGCCCAACAATGATATGAGACCTTGCTTCAAGTGTACGCTGTAAAAATTCTGTTGCACATAGTTTTGAATTTAAACTAAGTCTTGTAAGCAACTGCAGCGACACGACGAACAAAATACTTATATTTATGTAGTATACATGTAGATCTATGAATCCTAAAGCCTTAAGTATCGCAACTGCTGGCACTGCATTGCTTACAAAAAGACAGTATTAACGAAAACGAATGGTATCTCGCAACTTCGTTTTCTTAAATAATTGTCATAACTCCAACGGATGAATAAGCTCATTTTTTTCTTTATGTTCTGACCCTTCTTGCGAAAGGAGACTAAATTGAAAAGGGCAGAGTTGCTTGTCCAAATGATGTACCAGAATATTATCTTGTGCTCAGAATCAGGTTTGATCATTAGGTCGAGGGATACGCGACATGGTATCACAATCCAGAGGGCGCAGGATAGATTCTAACACAGATAAGTTTATGGGTGCTTTCTTGTAGTTTTACTCTTACAATTATACCGGCATTTGTCCTATTGGTTGGAAATCATTAAAACTCTTGAAAGGACTGTAAATCTTAAATCATCCGTCCGGCCATTTATTTCAACAAATAAACATGATATTCGCTCAGATGTTTTGTTAGTATTTAAGTCACAAATAGGGTAGGATAACAGAAATAATTTAGAGACACTTTTCCATATTCTTGCAAAAATCATCCTGTATGTTTGACTTCTTATATCAACCGTCTCACTGGGGCGATTTTAATGGGGTCGCAACATATCTTCCTGCTGAGAAATAAGAAATAAGAGTCTCAGAATTATCCTCAAAACCGCAAATTATCTCGAGATCTGAATTATTACAAACCTGTTGTTAACAGTAGCTAAAGTTCCATGGTATGTCCGATTGCAGTAATTGTTGGCATCTGTCCGAGTTTTAAGTGACGTTATAATTCTATAACAATGAGATTCATATCCAATCGCATACTGAAAGAAGACAGTATATGATATAAAAGTACATTTACTAATATAAACGTACCTTTACCAAGTTTAGTGATAAATTATTACATATTTAACTTGAAAGTAACCTTAATATGCAAGCAACACTAAATCGAGCCGCACACATATCATTATATACAACAGAGCTACATGTAATAACCTACCAAACCTTATTGTATACTTGTCTGTCAAATATCCTTGGATATATCTGAAAACAACTCAATGGTGGCCTTGACATTAAGCTACTATTTTTTGCTGGTTCGGCCCGGACTTTTTTTGCCTAATGCTTTGTCAATTGTGATTTGAATGGTATTTTTCTTTCATCCCTGTATTTCAGTGGAACAGTTTGACACCCAGCGGATCTCCAGGTGTTGCAACACCTTGTATCTGTCTTGTCCTCATTATTGCATTTCATCAAATGACGTCAACATTTTCAGCGGATTACGTCGTGTCATAAAAATCGAATGACAACACGTGTAATAACATTTAGGCCCGTACATGTACCGTCTTTGATAACGACCAGCTCAACAATGCATTTTCTTACTGAAATAATGTTCATTTTGAAGGCGATTAATCTCATTTGAAAGGGTCATATGATAAACAGGATCTTACCCTTGTGATCGTTTCATATGTAATCCATGAAACTCGCCGAATGCTCGTTTTAGAAAAAAATATTTAAAATGACCACTAGTGTAAGATCCTCTATATCGGTCTTATCTGTGATAATTTGTTTCTCTCGACACGTCATTGATGAATTAGAAAATCTTCATGAGAAGCCAATAGCTAACTAAATGTTTCGAACCATTGCAGAAGTTGATGGCGAGGATTCGGATCCAGTGAAATCGGTCTAAGCCCCTTCCACACCCCCAACACACACACCACACACTCCACCCTCAGTAATTTATTACTGACTGTACAAAGGAGACACTTCCACTGTAGTTCTTCTTTTTGTCCGTATCAATACTTTTCTTCACATATGTGCCACAACACGAGAAAACCAACAAAATGCCATATGCGCCCAGCGAAGACTCAGATCAGCCTGGACATTCGCAAAGAGTGTTTGTTGTGCGCTTAAAGGGTACCTAAGGATCTACGCTACCTTCATGTGGACATTGAAGACTCTGATCAGACTGTGTGGATGCCCAGGCTGATCTGAGTCTTCGCTCGGCGCATATGGCATTTTGTAAGTTTTCTCGTGTCGCGGCTCGTATTATGTGAGTGTTTTTTTTGTTAAAGTAGATGAATGACCACCTGCCTGAGAAAGAGCTGTTTATTCGTTTTACAGCACGTCTTTCACGAACTGCTATAATTTCTGTATATATGAATATCCTTTTTGGATCTGAAGGCGTGGAATCGGAACTGATTGTATTTGTTCCAGAAAAATGCTTGTCTTTTCACCTCACAGACTTTTGCTGTTGCGTCAAGGGAATTATTTATCATGTTTTTTTTTCTGGTCAGATGGACGAAAGGGAAGAGGTGAGAGATGCTTAACCTAGATTTAGCCTCGCCATTGGTTCTGTTGTGGCTTTGTTTCGGTTTTTATGTTTTATCTGACATGAAAAAACATTTGCATGTCAGATAAAACATACAAACCGAAGCAAAGCCACAACAGAACCGATGGCGAGGCTAAATCTAGGTTAAGCATCTCTCACCTCTTCCCATTCGTCCATCTGACCAGCCTAAGTAGGTGTTACTGTTGGGTTTTCTATGACTGTCATTGTCTGTCTGCTTCCTACTAGTCTTTGACTGTTAATTCACTATTTGGGATAGCCTCACGGCAAACCGGGTTTTCGCTTACCTAGATTAATGTTTGTCTGAATAGGTTTACCTTTCCAATTAGGGACCCGTTGTTCAAAACTAACGACATGGGTACATGTAGTTAACGTTGCGTTAAAATTTCAAACGTTAATATCACAAATACCCCATTTTTGTCGGATTCGTCGTTCGTGGCTTACTTGTATTGAGATTTTTCAATTCTGGGTGATAAGGCCTTAAAACAATTCTAAAGTTTATCAGTAGACAATGATTGTACTATTTTCACCTATGAATAAAAGCCTACCCGTGGACATCCAATTTGATAAGGACTCTGTGTCGCTGAAACGAATATCTTAGGAGCCTTGCAGATGTATCCTCCAAGCCTTGCTGAACATAGTTCATCATTCCAATTACTATTCTGAAGTTTAAAAAAACGTCAGATACGTTAAGTTGTATGGTGAATTCTGGAATAGTTTTACTTCTCTACAAAAATGATAATTGAATGGTACCTTATTTAAATATTTCGACAAGGCAGGTGCAATAAGTTATCCTCCAGTGTGTTTTCATTGAGAATGCATTAGAATGTTCGAAACTATTCCATAATTTGTTAGAATAAGAAAAAAATTACTAGAGTTGGCTTCAACAGCTCTCTGTAATTTCAGAGTTGTTTTTGACAACTTCTTGTTGAGAAAATATTTTTCATGTAATTTAAAGCTGAAAGATGTATCTTATAAACTTGTTACTTTGGTGATTCTTTGAACTTATAGAAGCATTCAAAATATAAATCAAAATTTTGACAATGTTCGACATTTTCGATACTGGATATTATTTTCAAAAGAAAAAAAAATGTTCGACATTTTCGATACTGGATATTATTTTCAAAAGAAAATAATGTTCGACATTTTCGACATTTTCGATATTGGATATTGTTTTCAAAAACAAAAATGTTCGACATTTTTTATATTGGATATTATGTTCAAAAATAAGTAAAAAAATCTGCGGGAGAGATGAATACAAATGTTTGGCGTCTGTTCAAAAAGTATCTTAATCGAAATTGCAAATACGCATCAGCGCAGTTCGCTCAAAGCCTTGGCTGTTAACAGATACCGTATGAATTCTGCGAAATCTTAACACTGAAACGTGAAGACTGATCAGTTTTGGAAAACGCTCAGGCATAAATTTTTCATTTCATGCCAATATTTCAAGGTTATTTTTTATGCCAACCATTATATCAAGGTGGGCATCAACACCAACTTAATTATGCTTTCTCTGGCCGTCGAAGACTCGTCTGCAGCACAGTAAGTTAAGTGTAGTCATAATGTGCGAAATTACAACATTTGAAATTCGTCCACCGTCAACGCGGTTTCAATGTACACAGCCTTTCATTATTATCCTATCACCGTCCAGACTTTAGTGAAAAACTGTTAAAAAAAGATGTTTAACTCAATATCATCAATTTATCTATCTGTTTACAAAACGTGAACGTTTGAACTGTTATTTTAAGACACATTCGCGGCACTAGAAAATTTAGGTAGATTTCAAAGCAAAATAGGAACATTTGTACATCAACTAGATTTTTACAGATTTTTTTGAAGATTTTTATTTTTAAATCTTAATAAGCTTTTAACTGTTTCAAAAGCACAGTTATCAGAGAAGCTCAATAGCTAAGCAAATATCAGTGCCGCAAATAACAAATGAATACATGGCAATGATTCGTACAAAATTTGCAATATTCCTACATAAAAACACAAGTATTTAGGAGATCACAGCTTATGATATCTAAAGCGAAAAGCCGAAATTTTTATATGTACGGATACTCAGTTTATATCGGCCAGCTATATTTACATTGAGGTAGACTTCAACACAATCTTCGTTATGATTTCTCCAGCTGTTCGGCTCACCGACGTCCCATTTTGTGTATTTTACATCAGAACCGTCCGACCACTGGAACCTGGACTCACTCTGACGGTCGTTGAGACCTATCCATACCCCGTCCCATGATTTCTTTGCTAAAATACAAAAAAAATGTTAGAAGAACCTATATATTGTCCATAATTTTAATTTTCTTTTAGCTCCAATTCTAAAAATAGAGGATCTTACATGAGTGCTCATGTATTATTGAATTTATTAAACGAGTTGGGGAAAAAGGTAAGATGCGAGGCTCTGCCGAGCATCTTATCGTTTTCACCAACGAGTTCAATAAATTCAATAATACAGGAGCACGAATGCAAGATTCTATTTATCATATGACGCTAAAATCGCTTTTATTAGCAAATGTTGCACTAAAACGTCACGATTTCGCCATTAGAAAACGCGACGTTTTATGGACGTCAACGCATAACGTTACGACGTAATTTGCATATTTAATCCACTAGTGGATTATCGTTTTTAATGCATGGCTTTATTACACTCTCAGATGTGACGTCATATGATAAAGTTTAATATACACTTCTATTTTAGGTTTAAACACTATTTTATTCGTATGATAATCATATTATGTACAACAAATACCAGTACAAACAGTGCAAAAATCATACAAATGGGATTCAGAAGAAAGTCCAAGGACTTATTTAAATCTGTATCCCATTTTTTGCGGTGAAAGAGCAACCGCTAATTTCACGCCAGTTGAATATACCATTTCATAATTTCGGTTGATTTCATGCTAATGTTCTCACCGAGTCGCGTGCTTTACTTTTCAGTTCTAAGACTTATTTTTCTTTTCTAAAAATATCTCAAAGATCTAGATCCGACTATATTTTTGATACTGTTTTGGAAGCTAAAACACATCTTATAGCTGAATCACAAAGGCAAATTTACATATCTGCGTTATTTTGAAGGGTAAACTCCCGTCTTATAGCAGAAACAGCATACAGTATGTTAGTAAGAACAAAAAGCAATGTCGAACCAATGAATTATACCATTTCCTTTTTCTTGCAATGAATGCCAAACGTCCAGAAAACATCGATGATGTTTTCTGGCGTTTGACATTGAATTTTTAAGAAAAGCATTAATCTTGGAAAATAAGTGTAAATATATGCAAGTTGCAATCATAGAGCACTGAGTGATTATTCATGCACCAGTAGCGTGAAGAAAATAATTGTGTATTCCTGCATTCTAACCGAAAAGAAATGAAACAGACAGTTTATCACTTTACTTTATAGAATTAAAAAGCAATAGTTCACACGAAGTCCTCTAAGGCTTCCTTGTAAAAACCTCGTTCGCTAACGCTTTCTCGTTTTTCTTGCACGTGTTCTAGGACTAACTTGTAAAGAAAACCCTATTTCGCCACCGCTTACTCGTTTTTACGTTGCAAGTCTTAAAACACTTGTAAATTATTGCTTTGTAATCAAGAAAAACAACCACATAAACGCTGTATAATCATTATCAGTAAAATTATCACAACATACATGTAGCCAAAACTGTGTTTTGCTTTTTACAGATAATTATAATTGATCTTTAGATTTAAGTGATTATTTCTCCCTTTTTATGACTGTTGATATAGTATTTCGCATGACTTTAACATACAATATGTACAAGTTTACCTAATATGCAATAGCAATAATGAGTTTATAATATGTCATAATGTAGA
This sequence comes from Ctena decussata, assembly GCA_963989385.1. NCBI lineage: Eukaryota > Metazoa > Mollusca > Bivalvia > Lucinida > Lucinidae > Ctena > Ctena decussata. Next base: position 18,555,989 of record OZ022504.1, read on the forward strand.
GCCCACTAAACTGTAGGGAAAAAGTTGCTTATTAAGAGGTTTAATCAAAATGCATGCAAATGCAAGCTGTAATTAAAGATTCAAAGATTAAAAACAATGTTCATACGGTTTTTCCATAGGTTGCCTGTAATAAAATCCTGCTCATTTTTGCTCTGTATGCTGGCAAGTTTTGCACTCAATCGTCCGCATCTCGTATAGGCATCCATCCAAGTATAAGATGTCCGTCCAAAATAGTAACAATTGGTCCCATATGGTTTCCAACCCTGGTGACAACCTAACACCATACCCGCTGGAAAATAGAGAATACCATGTTAGTGTCTTTTGATATCAGGCGAGACCAGAAACAGCGTTGGAATGGCGAGGCTTGCCGAGCCAGTCCGACGTGTTTCTGTCTGAGCCTGAAAAACTTAATATCAAAAGACGCTTACATGTACATGGATTTCTATTTATCATGCATCATTAGAAAATTTTACGGCGTAAAAGAGCGGCAGATAAATGATAAGCAAATGCAGTTTTGTTCGAACTTGCAGACGTTGCGAATGCGTTATGACGTAAGTTGGTGACGTCAGTTAACCAATCGAACGTTGATTTCACGGCCATCGTCAGTATGTAGCCAATTGTCTTGAGAGATCGCTTCTAAGGGCATCGCCTGAAAACATTGGCGCAAGCGCAGTTCTAAAGTGACATGATATTACATCATGTTATTATACCCTATTATTTATGTTTTTTGTACCAGATGCATGATAAAAGCGAAAAACTGGAGTGAGGGATATGGCAACTGATCTTCCAAAGTTGCTGCTACGATAATTTTCTTTAAAGGCTAAACCTAATTTTGTGGTTCTCGAATAAAAGTGTGGAGTTAATCACCCGACGAACTAATTATGGATATACTTTTAATCAAACTTGATTTAAGGGCTGAAAATACTGTTGAAAATACTGTTGTTTTCGCAAGGTCATTCTGTTTACAGGTACATGTAAAAGACTGTTTTGCTGAATGATTTTTTGCTTTATCATAATCGTTATTTCTTTTTTTCTCCGCCTGAATAATTACATATATGTGTATGGGCAACTTTAATTTCTTAATTTTTGGGGGCCACAACTGCTCTAGAAACTAACAAGAGGGCCAAGAGGCCCACCTGAGCAAAAGGGTTAAAGGTCAAACAAGGGTCATCAATTGAACAAAACTGATTGTTTGCAGCCATTTCCAAATGGTTCTGAAGAAGAAGATTTTTGAATATTTTTCTATGCATTGCTATGGTTCAAACCCAGGACCCCCTTGGGCGGACCCTTTTAGGACCCTGGGGCCATCATTTGAATAGACTTGGTAAAGGACCACTATGCAATGCTACATACTAAATTACAAGCATCTGAGCCAAGTGGTTATGAAGAAGAAGATTTTTGAATATTTTTCTATGTATTTCTATGGTTCAAACCCAGGACTCCCTGGGGCGGGGCCAATTTTAACCCTGGGGCCATCACTTTAAAAAAACTGGATAAAGGACCACTAGGCATTGCATCATACCAAATTTCAAGCATCTGCTCTTAGGGGCCCTCGAGAAGAAGATTTTTCCGTATATTTTAATTTTGAGCCCACGACCCCCGCCACTGAGCCATTTTCGATCCCAGGGACACCATTTACACAAACTTTGTAGGAGTCTACCAGGCAATGTATCAAACCAATTTCAAGCATCTGAGCCAAGTGTTGCTGAAGGAGAAGATTTTTTAATATTTTTGTTTGTATTTCTATGGTTCAAACCCAGGACCCCCTGGAGCGGGGCCTTGTTAGACCCTGGGGCCATCATTTAAACAACTTGGTAAAAGAGCACTAGGCAATGTTACATACCAAATTTCAGGCATCTGAGCAAAGTGGTTTAGAAGAAGAAGATTTTTTAAATATTTTTCTAAGTATTTTAATGGTTCAAACTTAGGACTCCCTGCCGTCACATGGTAAAGGACTATTAGGCAATGCTACATACCGAATTTCAAGCATTTGGGCCTTGCGGTTCTGAAGAAGAAGATTTTTGAAATTGTTTCTTTGCATTTCTATGGTTCAAACCTAGGACCCCCTGCAATGGGACCATTTTGGACCCTGGGGCCATCATTTGAACAAACTTTCTAAAGGACTATTAGGCAATGCTACATACCAGATTTCAAGCACCTGAGCCTTGCGGTTCTGAAGTAGAAGATATTTTAATTTTTTTTATGTATTTCTTTGTTCTAAACACGGACCACATGGGGCAGGGCCATTTTGGACTCTGCGGCCATCATTTGAAAAAAAAGAATTGTATAGGACAATTAGGCAATTTTAAGCATCTAAGCCTTGCGGTTCTGAAGAAGAAGATTTTTTTAATATTTTCTAAGTATTTCTATGGTTCAAACGTAGGACCCCCCTGGGGCGGAGCCATTTTGGACCCTGGGGCCATTATTTGAACGGATTTGGTAAAGGACTATTAGACAATGGTACATACCAAATTTCAAGCATCTGCACTCAGTGGATCTGGAGAAGAAGATTTTTAAGTATATTTGAATTTCGAACACAAGACCCCCCCCCCCCCCCGCCGCAGGGCCATTTTGGACCCCAGGGCCATTAGTTGAACAAACTTTGAAGAGGTCTACTAGACAATGATTCGTACTAAATATCATAGCCCAAGGCCTAGTGGTTTCAGAAAAGATGTCATTTAAAGCAAATCGTTGACGATGGACGACGGACGACGCACGACAGACAATGGACACTGACTGATCACAATAGCTCACCCTGAGTCTATTGCTCAGGTGATCCAATAACCATGTTGCACCCATGAGCACTGTGTTCTTAACTGAAGCCCGTAACACAAATCCAAGTCTTGTGATTAGATTTTTTTCAGTTGAGAAAAAAACATCCAGATACCCAAAGGGTCATCCCTATACATTTACCGAAATGGTCCCAAATATTCGGCACAGTAATGATAACGCGTATTGAGTTCTCAGAACATTTGATCTGTCTCTAAACTGTTCGCCAATTACATTATTGTACATTCTCCGAGAGTATAAATAGCCACATTCACAGATGGAAACAATTACGTTTTTTTAATAATATGACATAACATAACATAATAACAGTTTTATAGAGTAAATACGACAAAATTGAATATGCATGAAATGTACAACTGCTGTATTTGCAAGACAGTTAAGTTTACCTGGAACTTTCTTTGTCGTTGTTGCAGGAGCCTTTGTTGTTGGAACGTTTCCTACCTTTTCACACACATAACCATTTCTCTGAATACAGTTCACATCATCCCATTGTGCATTCTGGGTAAACATAACTACACAGTCTGTACCTTGACCTTTGGCCGCCGGTTGCCCTGGTTATACAGACAAATATTAATCTTGCAATAGTAATGCCCACAAGGTATCCAATATTGATCTGACATCAAATGTTAAGTTAGCTAGAATTATCAACAGGTTCGTAAAAGTTTGTTAATCGTTTAGAAATTGGAAGACGTGAATATTTCGTGATCTGCCTGTTTTGGTGATAGCTAAAGTGTATGCCATTCTTCAATGGTTTGGGGCCTCCGTGGCCTAGTGGATAATAAGGGCAGTCACTCTTAAACATTATGTCTCTCATCGCTGTTGGTTCAAGCCTCGCTCGGCGCAAAAATGAAACAGCTACGTTCTGCTTCCAAAAGGTCTTGTGTTTTCCCCGGGAGCTCCAGTTTACACCCACCTCTGCTCAATAATCGGCTAGATGTAAGTGAAATTTTCTTGAAAGGGCCGTAAAACATATATCCGTATCCATCCTCCATGGTTTGGCTGCCATGTTTTGTTTTGTTTAAGGAAAAGTATTATTTTGCCTGGATTCGAGGTTATAAAACTTGAGAATGATCTCAAACTCAAAATAAAGCACACTGATTGGCTGCTTCTGAGCATGTGCTCGGAAGCAGCCAATCAGTGTGCTTTATTTTGAGTTTGAGAATGTACTCAAATTTTATAGTCTCGAACCCTGGTATGTCGATCCTTTCTTAAGAAGCTACTGTTAGCGTTTAGCTTACCGCAGTATTCTGTTTCATGAACTGTACTTTTCATGTAATTATGTAATTTATATTCAAGAACATGTTGTTTAAACCAAAGAATGGAATTTACAGCCTCAGAGAGTAAAAGCTTTGCTGGTTAGTTCAGCGCATATCCCGTGAGTTTTCAGTTCCCGTCATCACATGTTCGATATCATGCGGTAGAGGTAATAGTCACCCTACAAAGCCTGTACAGTTTGCCCGGGATTCTTACATGACTTTGCAAGATTAAACCGTCTTGCGCGCATGAATACTGCCATTTTTGTTGCCGAATCGATGGGGAGAGCCTTTGCGCTGCTTTTGGCTCCTGTCGCGTTTCTTCTTCTTCGTCAGCTCGCGATGCTCTGAACAGCCGAGTCCTTGTAATAAGCACGTGTAAATATTTATTGTAATTACCCACCAGGCACGCGACGTCGAGTCGGTGTTGAATCAACGTTGATTCCACGTAGTGACGTTGAATCAGCGTTGATTCAATGCCGAATCGAAATTGCCTGCCTGCTGGGTAATGTCCATTGTATTCTTCTGTGTTAGAAGTGTTAACTCATATGAGCGCATTAAGGTGTGTGAAGGGCGGTAAAAGTACAAATATGCGGGTTACTCTTTGTATTCATTTATTTTTATTATTATTATTTTGCTTTTCTTTCTTTTTATTTTTTTGTGCAACTGTCTAAACTAGAGTCGGGGAGTTGAATTTTATAACAAAGCATGTAGTGACTGGGCCATGCTAGGGCATGCTCTAGACAAACAGTGCATATGTACTGCCATCACCATTGGCACACAGCGTTAGAGTAACATTGAATCAACGTTGATTCAGCGACATGACTTTGAATCAACGTGGATCCAATGTTGCCTGCTGGGATCCTCTGCGATCCTTTATACTCTGATCATATAGCTTAGGCGCCACAGTTGAGATGGACAGTCTCTGATCGTATGCAGGTTGAGACATAATTCGCTAAGTACTGATATATGATGTTTTGTTATGTTATAGTCTTTAACAAAGATGTTAAAGCTAGCCGCAATAACTACTGCCAATATTGCATCAAGGAGATTTCTGAGTTGTGTCCCTTACATGTGAAACGTCTAGGTGAGGTTGCTGGTCATACTGCACTAATGCGCAGGCTGATTCTTACTTTACTGAGACAAACAGCATTTCCTGTCGGCTTTTGGTAAAAAAAAAGAAAAAAATTGAAATTAAAAATGTGGTAATGTAATCGGTTTATATGCTTATTGAAATTGTAGATATGCTTGTGGGGACAATACACGGTCGCACACATGTTCCTTGAGTATTTAAAGTCGAGAAGAATTACCCAGGTTGCTTGCTGAGTGCGACAGTTGAAGTGACTGATAAGCCGCTAGCATATTTACAAAAATGCAGTTTATAAGTTTGGGTAATGTGGGAATGAGTTAATTCGAGCAAACAGTGTAGACCCAGATGAGATTGCTACTAAGGAGCAGCCTGATCGGACTCTGCAATGTTTGCTAGTCTGTCACCATTTATGAAATTTCTAGAGGTGTTTAACTCAAATTATTTATATTTTCTCTTCTTAATAACTACGGTAGTTGGTTAAGTGATCCAGTATTTTGGGTAATTATGACTGTAACTCATTGCGCCATACTGATTCTAACAGTTGACTACGAGACCCGTCTCTCATCATATAGATCATATGAGTGTATTAAATATGTAAATAATTGTGTTTTGTGTGTATGTGGGTGTGTGTGCGGAGATGGTCTTAACAAGCCTAGAGCTTCCGACCAAATCCCGATAATTGATTCTGTACATTTGTATGTGCTCGTTTTCTTGAAATAAATATTGTTTTAAACCAAATATTCAAAGTTTATTGCCTAAAATTGATATTTTGCAGTACGAGGTTCAACCTTTTGACATATTTGTCTTTACCGAAACATGGCTAAATGATGAAATTAATTCTCATGACCTTAAATTAATAAATTATTTAGAACCATATAGACATGATCGAGCAGACAGAGCTGGTGGTGTAGCCATCTATGTCAAAGATAACATAGCTTGTAAACGGCGACCTGACTTGGAAATACAAGAATTAGAATGTGTTTGGGTACAAGTAAGATCACACGGACATAACCTTCTTGTTGGTGGTATTTATAGGCCACCAAATGCTGGACCAAATTATTGGACGCTTATTCAAGAATCTATCGACAGGGCAAAAAATACGAACATAAGCGATATTGTGATACTTGGTGATCTTAACAACGACTTGCTGATACCGCAAAGATGTAAACACCTTAAAGATATTATTTCAAACTTTAATTTTAAGCAACTCATAGAAGAACCTACTCACTTTACTGAGAACTCGTCTTCTCTAATCGATATAATAATGGTAACTAATAGTAACAACGTTGTTGCAAGTGAAGTTTGTGACCCCTTTATTCCAAATATGGTAAGATACCACTGCCCTACTGCTGTAATATTAAAGTTCTTAAAACCTCAATTAAAAACATTTAAACGCAAAATCTGGAAATATGAACAAGGAGACTATAATGCATACAGATACTTACTCAGACAAAAAAATTTAAACGACATTGTAACGAACATTGATGAAAATATTGATAACATTGCAGATAAGATAAGCTCAAACATTTTCGATGCAGCTACTGAATCTATTCCTAATAAAGTTGTAACAATAAGACCCGGAGATCCACCTTGGATGCACAACGCAATAAGAAAACTGATTCGCCAAAGAAAACGATTACATAAGCAAGCTAAAGCCACTAATAACGCTTTAAAGTGGTCCAAATTTAGGAAGTTAAGGAACAAAATCACAAATAAAATCAGATCTGCTAAGTACAACTATGAGATGAGCATAGCAGATAGACTTAAAAATAATACTACAGATGTTAAAACATGGTGGAAATTATCCAAGCAGGTTTTAAATATAGACACTAACAAAGAAATAATTCCTCCCATAACGTATAATGACACAGTATTTGAAGATAATCTCGATAAAGCTGAAATATTTAACTCCTTCTTCGTCAACCAGACGCAGCTAAGTGGTGTTCCTCCACTCTTACCAGAAGTTATATATCCTCAGTATCCTCTCCTTGAAAATATAACCATAACTCCAATCGAAGTTAAAGATGTACTTAGGAATCTTAACATAACAAAAGCGTCAGGGCCCGACTTGATGAGTCCACGCTTATTGAAAGAAGCATCAAGTGGAATTTCAGGGAAACTATTAAATTGGTTTCGTGACTATCTTGCAGAAAGAAAACAGCGCGTTGTGCTTAATGGCTATGCGTCAGAATTTAAGGCAGTGAATGCTGGAGTGCCCCAAGGATCTATTTTAGGCCCCATACTATTTTTAATTTATATAAACGATATTGTTAGAACCCTCAATTGTAACGTGCGCCTTTTTGCGGATGACACAAGTTTGTATGTTGTCGTAGAAAATCCAACCGCTGCTGCAAATATTCTAAATGATAACTTAACAAATGTGCATAATTGGGCTGTTCAATGGTTAGTTAGTTTTAACCCGTCAAAAACAGAATCGATGGTTATTTCGAGAAAACGTAATAAACCTCTTCATCCCCGGCTGGTAATGAATGACATAGTGGTAAATGAAGTTGACATACATAAACACTTAGGTATCGTTTTTAGTAATGATTGTAATTGGCATGCTCATATATTAGGAATTGCTAACAAAGCATGGCAACGGATAAATATCTTAAGGGCTTTTAAATTTAAATTAGACAGAAATTCACTTGAACGTATGTATTTCTCTTTTATCCGACCTGTTCTGGAGTACTCCGGAACGGTTTGGGATAATTGTTCTAATGAAGATAAAAAATATATTGAATCTATTCAAATTGAAGCAATGAGAATAGTAACCGGGGCAACTAAATTATGCAGCATAGCTAAACTGTACGAAGATACCAGATGGGAGACGCTTCAAACCAGACGGTATAGACAAAAACTGATAATATTTTATAAAATGATTTATGGACTTGCCCCTTTCTATTTAAATAACTTGGTCCCTCCATTAGTACAGGAAACTTCTCGTTATTCATTAAGGAATGCCCAAAATGTTACATCAGTTCACGGAAATACAAATTTATACTTAAATTCTTTTCTCCCATCTGTTATCAGAGACTGGAATGTCCTACCTTTAGAAATAAGAAACTCCGATTCTCTTCCTAATTTTAAACGTAAACTTGTAGGCCAACGCATTAAACCTCCATCTTATTACAATTATGGAGAAAGACAAACACAAATTTATCATACAAGATTAAGACTAGAATGTAGTATACTTAGATCTCACCTTTATAAAAAAAATATCATTGATTCTCCATTATGCACCTGTGGTGCCGTCGAAACAACAAAACATTTTTTCATAAGCTGTCCTAATTACAATAGACTAAGGAATCAGTATCTTGCAGAATTCACTCATCTACCAATCCGGACGCTTTTGTGCGGTAACAGTGAACTATCGGACATAGAAAACGAAAACGTTTTTAGAGCAGTTCATACATTTATAGCTCGTTCTGATAGATTTTCGCGATGAATTAATTTATATTTCAACATGATATTATCGTCGCTACATCATTGCATTTTCATTCTCCATAATTTTAGGATCGATATTTATCCCGTGGTGAATTGTCGCTGGCTGGCGCATGCGTTATCGGATGGGTACGAATTTCAATTCACTCCGGCCTCGCCGTCGTGGATTGATGTTTCGTGATCCGCCCTCAAACGACATGTGTTAATCAGCGATGGTTCACAGGTAAGGAAAAATGATTCTCAACTATAAGATGTACACAGACATATTAATACAATAAATGTATCAATTACCTAATTGCTGAATGAACCAAACTAATGCTTTACCATGACTCTCTGAAATGCGTGGCTTGTGGTCTGGGACGGTTCGGTGGGACTGAGGGGCGGCAACACGGCTTGGACCATTTCTTTTTTTTTTTGACTAAATAGTACAATATTGTTGAGAACTGGTAGATCTATTGAACAATATCATGTAATCTGGGACAAGTAATCTTTTCGTAGCCTGTATAATGCTATAGATAAATCTATGATTTATGTATATTTGCTTAACTCTTTCGGCGCCAAAGTCGCAAAAATGCGACTTTGCAAACAGCGTATATCCAGATCAGCCGGCTCTTAAAAGAGCCGTCTGATCAGGATCTACACTGTTTGCCATTTAAATATGAACTTAAAAAGCCTGATTTTATGAAAAATGTCTTTAGATTGTTAAAATTTCCAATTACAAATCTGTCGTCTGATGATTTGAGCAGACGAAAATTTGTCGTCTGAAAAATTTGGCGCCGAAAGAGTTAAGATCTACTATGTTCAAAAAATACGCTCGTACTACTAGAAACCATAATGAAACAGTATTTTGGACTTCATCATGATGCACAATATTTTGAATTGTAAATTGATCACTACTAGGAGAGGATACCTATAAGTTCTTAGAACTTGTTTTCCGATCCTAACATTATATGTATGTGTGAATATGATTTGTACAAAAGATGAAATAAAATATTGTTTAAACCAAGATTAAACCGCTTCGAAAGGTGAAATGCTTATTTCCATATCAGAGCGATATTTCTTGGGGGTGTATCCTAATGCCTACCGTAAAATTAAAAAAATTGGGACACCTAAGATTATTACCGTAATTGTCCTAAAAATAGAACAGTTTGGCTCCACAATATAGCAATACGTCCAAACGATGCAGATGGACTGGCAAACAGTGTGGTCCGTGATCAGACTGCTCTTTAGGAGCAGTCTGATCTGGGACTGCACTGTTTGCATGGACCTCTCCGTCTCAATATATGGATCTTTTGCGGTAAATACATTCCCACTGGAAAAAACTAATGCACAGAGAAAAACACTTCAACTCTGCACAAAGTGACAACGTATAGTAACCCGACAGACAACATCTGCCATTATGAATATTCAAAGAAAGAAATATCTAATCGACTTTTATCAACCAAAGATACTGACGTGAAAAAGGGTATACCTCCTGCCCAATTAAGAAAGGCAAATGGTTTCCCTGACGACCACTTCCAACCACCCTCTGTACTTCTATCATTAGCGCCAATCCACAGTCCAATAGAATTCATAGTCTGTATACGACCTTTATAAAAGGAAAGATAAGAAAAAAGAAAATGAAAAACGCGACTAAACGTGCTCACTAAAGTCTGCATTCCGGTAAACACACAACGTTGAAACAGTATTGTTACGTCGTCGGCGCATCAGGTATTCTATTGACGTTTATTGTTTACTGAAAAAAAGGTATCAGTAAGTTGTACAAAAAAAAAATAGTCAGGGCCTTCTCAGTAGGCTCACGCTGAAACAACCAAGACAGCATTGAACAGACGTTGATTCGGTACTATTCTATAGTAGCTTCCTACTGGAATGAGTATTATGAGGAACAGTGTATAAAAGAAACTCTAAATCACAAACTGAACAAACAAGTCTGACCAAGAACTTTAATCAGTAAACCAAGATTCTGTTCATATCAAAAAATTTTTCAAACGATTATGAATACTCATAATAAATCTAGCACTGCGTTAAACGAAGCGCTCTCTTCTTCGAACTGGAGAGAAGACATGCAGACTCGTCACCAGGAAGTGCATACTGTGGTTTTGTTTCGTTGAGCCTAATGGGGAACATCGTTATGAGACGGTAAAAACATGGAGCGTTAATATATTGTTCCTATTCATACACATATTTTGCTAGAGAAGAAAGCTGTGCATTCAGTTTTGCCATTCATTTACATATGATATAAGCCATGACAGGACAAAACCAACAAAGTGGCAAGAAGGCTCAGCAAAGGCTCATATCAGACTGGGCATCCGCCCAGTCTGATGAGAGTTTTCGCTGTGCGCGAAAAGGGTGAGTAGCTTAGGGTATAAGTTACCTCCATGCGGACAGCAAAGACTCTGATAAGACTGGATGGAAGCCCGGGGTGAACTGAGTGTTTGCTGGGGGCGTACATTCCACTTTGTTACTTATGTCGTGTCGCGGCGAATATGATATGCCACATTAACAAGAAATGACACGTTTGCCTGGTCGATAAGAAGCAATCAAAAGTTTTTATAACAGGGTATAGAAATAACATATACCGGCAAGGTAGTTTTGCTCTTCCAGTGTTTCTATAGCAACCAGATTACCATGGAACCTCTGGCACTGGTTTAATGCATCAATCCATGACAACGGTTCATCAACAAACATGTAACAGTTTGCGGTGATTGGGTTGCTTTCCCAGCCAGGACCACATTTCACCGTCCAGTCCACTGAAACAAATAATTGTAACAGATGGATCCGTTGAAAGCATGGAACACATCTGGTCCAAGGAAAAAAGAGAGCGGACTCTGTTTTATCGAGTCTTTTAAGTACTAGCAGCGCTTTATGCAACACTACTATAATTGTCCTTTTCTCCGCGTATATCTTGCTCCCTGTTTTTAAGATAACTCTAGCTGGGCTAAACGACCTCAGACAAAAAGATTGATTGATTGATCGATTTGATGCTTAACGTCCACGGTAAACAACTATGGTCATGTCGGGACGGTCAGTTAACTTAACCATACTATTCCTGGGCAGGCTTAGACCTCCTAAGCGGTAAACCAGTACTAAGTGCACATACTTTCGCCTGTAACTGACAACTGCCCTTCTTGAATCAGCGGAAGGAGAAACGAAAGTATGTGGCCAGACCGGGTTTCGAACCCAGGACCTCTGACTTATGAGTCAGGTGCCCTACCGATTGCGCTACGCGGCCCGGCTTCAGACAAAAAAGAAGCAGTGTAACTATTGCGAAATACGGAGATATCTTGAGGGCCACTACAGAGCAGTTTTAACTATATAAGATAAACCTATGCTAAGTAGATGGCTTGACGGACAGGACATCAAAGAAACAGGTTCAATCCCTTGAAAAATAATATTTGAACAAATGATTGCAGAAATATTCGAGAAAGAAAATCTGAGAAAGAGATACTTGACAACACCAAAAGCAACAAAAATCACTTTGTTTACTCGAACCGCACAGATTCATTGCACTGAGTAAGTTTTATATGAGCCGCGACACGACAAAACCAACAATGTGGTTGTGCGCACAGCGCAGACTCAGATCAGCCTGGGCATCCGCCTAGTCCGATCAGACTCATCGTTAAGTGCTTAAAGGGTAGCTAAGGGTTTAAGCTACCGCCTTGCGAACAGCGAAGACTCTGATCAGACTGGGCGGATGCCCAGGCTGATCTTAGTCTGCGCTGGGCGCACAGCCACATTGTTGGTTTTCGCGCGTCGCGGCTCAAATATAGTTGTTCTTTAACTCTAGTGGACTGATTTCGGTTTTATTTTACACTAGCCGGTCCGCGTAGCGCTGTCGGTAGGGCACCTGACTTATAAGTCAGAGGTCCTAGGTTCGATACCCGGTCTGGCCACATACTTTCGTTTCTCCTTCCGCTGATTCAAGAAGGGCAGTTGTCAGTTACAGGCGCAAAATATGTGCATTTATGACTGGTTGTCCGCTTAGGAGGTCTAAGCCTGCCGAGGAATAATGTAATCAGGTTAATCGACCGTCACGACATGACCATAGCTGTTTACCGTGGACGTAAAGCAACACATTAATCAATAAATTTGTTTTACACTTTTTTTCATGTTTTTACCTCGGAATCAATTTAGTATTGTTTGAGGACTTAAATTTGTATGTTTTTATCCTGTGACATGAGGTGGTGAATAGAATTGGATTATTTACAAAATGAATGTCGTATAAACTCAGATGAAAATAAGATCTTTAACCACCATTTCTTGCCTGTGCCTGTAAACTTGTATAACTGTTCGTAATGTCTTAATCTGCGAAACAAGTTTCGGTAAAATATACGGCCTCAACAATCATAAAAGTCATTAACGTATTTATGCTGCATTTCGCATCATTTTGCAGAAAGTAATGCATATATAAACGAAATGCCGTCTGAGTATTTGCAGCTTGTATACGCGCTTCTTTACATGATTTGTATGTCGGCTTAATCTCTTAATACGTACCTGCAATTGTAGGTGCGGGCTGTGGAGGTAGAATGCTGTCTGAAATAATAATAAAAAAACACTTACTTTTTATGTATATATAAGTAAAATGAAGTCTAAGTAAAATTCTATAAGCTAATATGGAGATAGGAAATGATAAATAAAGGGGGCTCTGAAATGTCTTGCGTTGTTTAACGCTATTACCACAGCAATAAACGATGGAATATTCGAGATTCCCAAATGACATAACATAATACGGTTGTTCCGCTGAAAAATATTTAATGATATTGTTTTTTCGAAGGACAAATTCAGTGGCATTGTCAATCATTACTTACTTGCGCTTTTGTAACATACGTATCGCTTCTTATTACTACATGGATAGTCGCCCCATTTGCTGTCTACGAGAACGACGCAGTTCTGCGTCTGGCCATAGTTGTTGGGCTGGTGAGGTTGCCATGATGTGAAAGTTGTCTGAAATAGAACCAGTGTACCGTTAAGATCTGCCTGTAAAATGTCTAAGTCGCGGCATCAGATATAATGACTAAAACAAGTTTTAGAACACCAAAACTAAGATTAACGCTAGCACTTCTGTGGAATTGTGATTTTTTATTGCTTTTCCATTAAGCAAAGTAAATAATAATAATAATAAAATCAGCGAAGGAGCTCTTCTTTTCTTGTAAACTTAATTGAAGTATTAAGCATGTCAAATACCGTATACTTGATAATTTTTCGCCGTGTTCCATGTTTCGCGAAATTTCGCGGTCACTTAGAAACCGCGAATATTAAAACCGCGAGATAATTTCAGGTTTCTTGCAAGGTATCTTCAGTAGACACAGTATCAATTTATTTTGTTTCTGTATGTTTTGGTAAATTCTGTTACTTTTCACTTGAGCAAGTGCTTCCATTAACCTATGGCCTGCCGCAGGTTAATGAACGAACTGGCTCAAACGAAAAAGAAGCAATTTTACTTTCGCGCATGTTACTAACCGCGAAAATAAAAAATCCCGCAAATTAATATGTATGTTTTTGACCATAAACCGCGAAAAATTGAACCCGCGAAAATTACCGCCTATACGGTATATTGGTGTAAAAAGACCCGAATAAATAGCACATTTTTATGACAAGCAAAACATATTTTAATTATTAGACTAAGTTTGTTCGTTTGTCTTCCTTTCCACTGACAATAGTGTAGGACAAAAGTTGCAGTGATATCGTAATAAACTGACACATAAATGGGAGAGCTATGGCGGCTTGAAGCGTTTGTACTTTCAACAATATGGTGAAACATGCAACTGCAGGTGAAATTTGTATGACACAATTGCATCAAACATAGATTGTTGCAAGCGGCCTTATTTGTGATGTTGAAATAAATATCATTTAGGCTAGCTGACCGTCTCATATCATTTAATTCTCTGAGAATTAATATCACAGTTTAATTCAGTTTTCACGGACTCATGCATTTTAATGCAATTGTCACAGATTTAAACGAGGGACGCCTGCTTGAAAGGCGAACACTCTGAAACGTCGCTATAACAGCCGGCTTGCCCTGCAAGGCAGTACAAGTGTATGATATACCTATTTACCAACACCCAGGTCCCTGTGACACAATATGGAAGAGTTTTTCAACTCTCAGCTAAATGCTTGCAAAAGTGCTCATCTGCATGCCTTGAATGTCTAATTTTAAGTAAAAAAGCTAATTCAGTGTCACACTCTGCATTCAACTATAACAAATCTTGTTAATGTCAGCTTTGATATGATTCATGCCAGCCTTTTTTCTTAGGAAACATCCTTTTTTAGCTCACCTGTGGTGAGCTTATAGTATAGACTTGGTCCGTCGTCCGTCGTCGTCGGCGTCGTCGGCGTCGGCGTCGGCGTCGTCCACAATTTTAAACATCTTCTTCTCAGAAACCACTAGGTGGATTGAAGCCAAATTTCATATGGAGCCTTAACAGGATGGGGGAACGAAAGTTTATATATTTGGTCCAGGTCACATGACCAAGATGGCCGCCACGCCCATATATGGTAAAAACCCTTCAAAAATCTTCTTCTCCAGAACCAAAAGGCCTATGACCTTGAAACTTGGTATGTAGCATCGGGCATGCGGGCCCATCATAATTTATATAAATCATGACCTTGTGATGACCTTGACCTAATTTATGACATGGTCAACTTTGGTACGTTAGGCTTTTATATGGGAAAACGCTTAAACGGTGGATTTTTCAGAAACTATTTAAGTCTAAGGTACAATACTTGGTATACATGGTTGACTAAATGACCAGATGAAGATATTATGTCACTAAAGGTCAAGGTCATTCCGTCGGACCATCCGTCGTCAAGATTTTCAAACATCTTCTCCTCTGAAACCACTGGGCCGATTGAAGCCAAAGTTCATATGGAGTCTCAATGGAATAGGGGAATGAAAGTTTATATATTTGGTCCAGGTCACATGACCAATATGGCCGCCATGCCCATATTTGGTAAAAACCCTCAAAAATCTTCTTCTCCAGAACCAAAAGGCCTATGACCTTGAAACTTGGTGTGTAGCATCGGGCATGCGGGCCCATCAAAGTTTATACAAATCATGACCTTGCGTTGACCTTGACCTAATTTACTGCATGGTCAACTTTGGTACGTTAGGCTTTTATATTGGAAAACGCTTAAACAGTGGATTTCTCAGAAACTATTTAAGTCTAAGGTACAATACTTGGTATATATGGTCGACTAAATGACCAGATGAAGATATTATGTCACTAAAGGTCAAGGTCATTCCGTCGGACCATCCGTCGTCAAGATTTTCAAACATCTTCTCCTCTGAAACGACTAGGCCGATTGAAGCCAAATTTCATATGGAGTCTCAGTGGGATGTGGGAACGAATGTTTATATATTTGGTCCAGGTCACATGACCAAGATGGCCGCCACGCCCATATATGGTAAAAACCCTTCAAAAATCTTCTTCTCCAGAACCAAAAGGCCTATGACCTTGAAACTTGGTATGTAGCATCGGGCATGCAGGCCCATCATATTTTATACAAATCATGATCTTGCGTTGACCTTGACCTAATTTACGGGATGGTCAACTTTGGTACGTTAGGCTTTTATATTGGAAAATGCTTAAACAGTGGATTTCTCAGAAACTATTTAAGTATTAGGTACAATACTTGGTATACATGGTCGACTAAATGACCAGATGAAGATATAATGTCACTAAAGGTCAAGGTCATTCCGTCGGACCATCCGTCTTCAAGATTTTCAAACATCTTCTCCTCTGAAACCACTGGGCCGATTGAAGCCAAATTTCATATGGAGTCTCAGTGGGATTGGGGAACGAAAGTTTATACCCGGGGTCTGGGTCCATGTGTTGACCTTGAATTAATTGACGACATGGTCAACTTTGGTATGTTAGGCTTTTATATGGGAAAACGCTTATACAGTGGATTTCTCAGAAACTATTTAAGTCTAAGGTACAATACATGGTATATATAGTCAACTAAATGACCAGATGAAGATATTATGTCACTGAAAGGTCAAGGTCATTTTGTCGGTCTGTCCGTCATCAAGATTTTCAAAACATCTACTCCTCTGAAACCACTGGGGTCTGATTGAAGCGAAATTTCATATGGAGTCTAAGTGTGATCAGGGAATAAAAGTTTGTTCTCTGGGTCTTGACCAAGATGGCCGCCATGCCGTATATGGTAAAAACCCTTCAAAATCTTTTTCTCCAGAACCAAAAGGTGTATGACCTTGAAACTTGGTATGTAAGCTTTGGGCACTCAAGCCCATCATAAACATTACAATATATATCAGGACCAAGTGTCAGGTGAGCTACAGGACCATTGGTCCTCTTGTTTATTTAATCTTATGCAGGTCCGTACCTCGGACTGCCATGGAACGTATTAAACGCTTCTATTATGACTGGTGAGGTTCGGATAGGTTTACAGTCGATTGTTAACCAATTCAACCTCACAAGTCATAATTCGAGAACGTATGTTACATAATAGGTCATCTGGTATTTCAGCAGCTGCCCGCTTTGCTTCCTGTTTTGTTTTATGACAAAAGAAAATAGGTAAGAATAATTGTTAAAGCGTTTTATGTTTGATTGAACCGTTGCGGAAACTAAAGGCGAGGTTTGGGTCCGGTAAAACTAGTTTAAGCTCCCGACCCCACCCCGCCACAGTGATCTTTGACTGACCGTTCTAAGATGGTACTTCTGTCGCTGTTCTTTGATGTTATATTGTGCTTTGTCCGCTTTTCTATGGTCTCTGGCGGTTTGGTGACCTGTATTGCTCCCCAATCTGCCTTCTGTTTTTTTTGTTTTGTAATTGAAATAAGTAAAAATAGATGTTGATGCTGTTATTGGGGTAGCTGAATGACCATCTGTTTGGGAAAGAGCTGCTCATTCGGTTCTTTCGTAAACTTGTGTCAATTTCTGTGTGTATTTGCTTCTTTCCCTATTGGTTTTGAGAGCGGAATGTAGGATTTAATTGTAATAATTCCTGATCATTGCCTATCTTTTTTACTTTAGACGTACTGGATTATTTTCGTCATTCCACACATATACGCCTTCGGCAATTCTGTCGTTCAGTCCGATCCAGTACTGAATACCGGGGGCGGCATAATCTGGAAAGAAAGAAAATAAAGTCAACCTGAAGTTTTAATAATGAACTTGGATTCAACTGAGTGTGTATTCAGTTGTTTGATCTAGTGTCACGGCTATAGCCAGTTTACAAATAACGCTATTGAAATGAGGATTTGGCAGGGCCCTCCTGGTTTAACTGGCTCTTACGGTTAGTGTTTGCAAGTTTACCTAAAGCTCTTATGTTTGTTTTATGGCAGAAATATAATTTGTTTACAGTGTATTTCTGCAATGCTTCATTTATTGAGACAGGGAACTTCGATTTGCCACTGCCCCATTTTCACGTTACGTCCGGCTTGGTGCCTTAACTTATTGCTGTGTATGATAGTCCAGTCCAGCATTGCGATCACCTAGTTTACATATACCGTCCAGGGGTGGTGCATTTTACGAAAATGAGGCGTTATTTAGAGCCCAAAGACTTCTAATAAACAGTAGGAATGTAAATGGATATACTTTCAGATGAAGCGATTCTACTACTTTCTTTTCTTGCCTCCCTTCTCAATAGGGGCCAGCTCTTAGAGGAAATAATTTACTCCTCTTGGAGCAAATTCATTCCTCCAAGATTGGATTCCATTAGGAAGAGGTACGTCCTTCAGAGAAGAAAACAGCTGTTAATGTTGTACAGGTACACCTTTGTAAAATGATGAAAGATTAGGAGGTTAGCGGGTTAATATAATATTGCGAGACAATATACATGTAATATTTTTTAAAAGAGGCTAGAGGGCGTTTATTAAGGCAGGGGCATTTATTAGAATCAATGTGGTATACTTTATACGCTATTGTTTTGAGCCACACATGTGATTTCCAAAAATGTGACATTGGTGACAAGCCAAGGCTCTGATCAGACTGCACATAAGTGTAGTCTGATCAGAGCCTTGGCTTGTCACATCAGTTATCTATGGAAGTGACCCAAGCAAAAGAGCCAACAGTGAGGTATCTGATTACCCTGTATGAATGAGAAGGATGACCTGAATATCACATGACAAAATTGCCATATTGTTGGGAGTCACATGATGCGGTTCAGATTTTGTTTACTCTTCGTCTTCATGTTATTAGGATCTGTACCATTTGCCAATCACTCCAGTGTTATATAACAGCTCTTGGCGAATGGAAATTCCTGTTTCGGACTCGGACAGTTAATGATAAAAATTAATGGGACAACGGTTATTTAAAGTGTTCAATCACATTGAGCTATAGAGCCGTTACGGTACTTCAAACATTACTAGAAACAACTTATGATAAATAACCCAAGCTCTTTCAGAAAAAGCTTTTTACATTTTTAGCAAGAACATTTCTCAAGGTCTCAAGTGTACCACTCATTCATAAATTACCGAAACAGCTGCCAAATGAACCGAATGAGCAACTGCAAGAGCAATCAATGGGCTGACGAATTTTCTGACATTTCCATAAAAATTGGGTCAGAAGAACCTCAGTAAACAGTGTAGACCCTGATCAGACTGCTCTACTGTATAGTGTAACAAAACTAGAGGATAGACTTTTTTACTTTTTTTTGATGATAATTATTGGAGTATTATTGGAGTAACATAAAATATCTATGATAAATGAAAGTCTGTACATAAACTAAACTCATTGGTAGGAATTCCTACTCGATTTGTACGCCGTTTCCTTTTGCTAAAATACAGGTCCCACTATTTCCCGGTACTTCTACATTTGGCACACCCTGCTATAGGGTTCTCGCCAGCATCGCTAATGCATGATCTTTATAGCTTATATCTTAAAACACTTTTTCTCACACTATACAAACAGTTACCTGAAAGTTCAGTTATCACTTAGGCATCAGGGGACAGTTTCGCATTTGACAGTGGACGATTAAGAAAATATTTCAGTACAGGGGTCCAAAAAGGCATGGTTGCTGTTATAAATTGAAATCTATAAATTTTTTGTACCAATTCAGAGTTTTAGAATAAACAGTTGTGTCAGCTGAAGTGAAATTCGAGACTAAAATTCTAGCTTCCATATTCTTTGGCAGGTCAAGGACACGGCGCTTTATACAAATAGCAGGAGAGGATATCCGGGTTTGAAAATAGCTGGTTTCTTCACCGAGGATTACTGAAAAAGTTTATTGGACGGGAGCATGTTTGCTATTTGTTTTCGTGATTCTGATTTACTGATGAAGGTGCCTGAATATGTATTAGATGCTGGTTATTGACCCATAAAGTTTTGCAGTATGACAAAATGCTGTGCAGTCAGGTTTTTTTCCCGTTAAAAATAGTGGGTGGGGTACATGCTAATTGATGACTGACAGAGTATGCAAAGCTGTAGATGGTTTCTTTTTGTCATGTTCAGTTTTTGCTTATCATTAGAGCACTTTGTGACAGTAACCACATGCCCTGGCTGATACAGGTACATGCTATTCAAGTTCAAATATTGTAAGGGGGGGCGGCCAGAAAAACACTATATTTTACTGTCCCCTGATGCCTTAAGGAATGTGATGAATTTTCATTGAGCACATAAGATATTTATTTAGCTTTCTCTGAGAACCTTAACATACTGGGAATGAGAAACTATGGTATTTTTTTTAATGACTGCAAACCAGTTACACTTTATGATGGTTGACCTGCGGACACCGTGCTTTTCTCCGATTTCTCCATTTTGGCCGTACCGCGTATACAGAACTTAGTCTAAAGTCTTTCGACACTTCATGTGTACTTTGAACTGAACTGAAGTGTTTCAGTTTTAAAAAGAGCAACATGTTGCATTAAAGTAAAGGGAATGTCTTCCCTTTAAAGTCTTTTTTGGGTCAATTAATAGCAATTATCAGTTGTAATCACTGACATATTCATTGGAAAATACCAGAAACATCAAATATTGTTTATTTTCTTTTCCAGTTGAACAAATTGGCCATGAAATTTTATGAAAATACTAAAAACTATTAGAAAATAAAACTTACAGGCTTTCGAAGCATTTCGACAAACATATATCAGTAAATGGTACCGGTTTTACATGGCACGGCCATTCGGACATTTATGAATATGGGAAACGCGGTGTAAAGTTTGGCAGTGTTCATGATTGCCTCAAGGTGCACTGGGATATATTTGCTTTTGCTATCCAATATGCATGCACTGGCTTGTCTGATGCTAATGATGTTTCACAGTTGTGCCACAACATATGTTGTATCAAATTAGAACACCTACAATAAAAGCCTGGTGCCATAATAATGCAGAGATTAGTGTGCAGAGATGTACCTACTAACAGAAGCAGATTCAAAAGCCTCACAGCTTTGTGTGGTATAAATGCATAAAGCACTCCATTTAAGCTGCTTAACAGTTTCAGAAATGTTTTATTTTGATTTAATGTACATATGTTCTTATCATCACAAGTATAAACATGATTATATGAGCACTGAGTGTAGTACTCTCCCTTTCAGGTCTCAGTCTATGGTCAGTCACTCCTATTGTAGCACTGTTTATATGCCTGTGCTGGCCTCAGAGAACACATCTAGAAGTTCAAAAGACATTCTTCTTGCAGTCGTAAGTGTTTTATTGCATAATTAGAGCCTCTGCAGCAGTGTAGACACTGATCAGGAACTTGGTATGCATAAAATGCTGTTGACCAGATAGGCTGGCTTACTATGGCCTAACAAGGGGGTGCATTGGCTTTACAGTCCATAGTAACAGATTCAGTCACTTGGAGTCAATGTAAATTCATGATAATGGCACTGTAGGATAGACTTTGTTGAGCTGTAGCAGGTTTATTGTTAAAAAGTGACATTCACAGGCAGCAAGAACTGTGGGTACCAGTATTTGGTTTTGTCCGATTCGCAGTTCGCCGAGCTGGATAACTAGCAAAATTCTAAATCTGCGAAGAACGCAACATGTTACATTTCAACAAAGTTTATTTGATTGTGTTGCATTGATAATGTACCAAATTACAAGTTGGGGTAATATTTGGTCAGATTACAGACATATCATCAAAAATTAAGGCATCAGGGGACAGTTTCGCATTTGGCAGTGGACGATTAAGAAAATATTTCAGTACAGGGGTCCAAAAAGGCATGGTTGCTGTTATAAATTGAAATCTATAAATTTTTTGTACCAATTCAGAGTTTTAGAATAAACAGTTGTGTCAGCTGAAGTGAAATTCGAGACTAAAATTCTAGCTTCCATATTCTTTGGCAGGTCAAGGACACGGCGCTTTATACAAATAGCAGGAGAGGATATCCGGGTTTGAAAATAGCTGGTTTCTTCACCGAGGATTACTGAAAAAGTTTATTGGACGGGAGCATGTTTGCTATTTGTTTTCGTGATTCTGATTTACTGATGAAGGTGCCTGAATATGTATTAGATGCTGGTTATTGACCCATAAAGTTTTGCAGTATGACAAAATGCTGTGCAGTCAGGTTTTTTTCCCGTTAAAAATAGTGGGTGGGGTACATGCTAATTGATGACTGACAGAGTATGCAAAGCTGTAGATGGTTTCTTTTTGTCATGTTCAGTTTTTGCTTATCATTAGAGCACTTTGTGACAGTAACCACATGCCCTGGCTGATACAGGTACATGCTATTCAAGTTCAAATATTGTAAGGGGGGGGCGGCCAGAAAAACACTATATTTTACTGTCCCCTGATGCCTTAAGGAATGTGATGAATTTTCATTGAGCACATAAGATATTTATTTAGCTTTCTCTGAGAACCTTAACATACTGGGAATGAGAAACTATGGTATTTTTTTTAATGACTGCAAACCAGTTACACTTTATGATGGTTGACCTGCGGACACCGTGCTTTTCTCCGATTTCTCCATTTTGGCCGTACCGCGTATACAGAACTTAGTCTAAAGTCTTTCGACACTTCATGTGTACTTTGAACTGAACTGAAGTGTTTCAGTTTTAAAAAGAGCAACATGTTGCATTAAAGTAAAGGGAATGTCTTCCCTTTAAAGTCTTTTTTGGGTCAATTAATAGCAATTATCAGTTGTAATCACTGACATATTCATTGGAAAATACCAGAAACATCAAATATTGTTTATTTTCTTTTCCAGTTGAACAAATTGGCCATGAAATTTTATGAAAATACTAAAAACTATTAGAAAATAAAACTTACAGGCTTTCGAAGCATTTCGACAAACATATATCAGTAAATGGTACCGGTTTTACATGGCACGGCCATTCGGACATTTATGAATATGGGAAACGCGGTGTAAAGTTTGGCAGTGTTCATGATTGCCTCAAGGTGCACTGGGATATATTTGCTTTTGCTATCCAATATGCATGCACTGGCTTGTCTGATGCTAATGATGTTTCACAGTTGTGCCACAACATATGTTGTATCAAATTAGAACACCTACAATAAAAGCCTGGTGCCATAATAATGCAGAGATTAGTGTGCAGAGATGTACCTACTAACAGAAGCAGATTCAAAAGCCTCACAGCTTTGTGTGGTATAAATGCATAAAGCACTCCATTTAAGCTGCTTAACAGTTTCAGAAATGTTTTATTTTGATTTAATGTACATATGTTCTTATCATCACAAGTATAAACATGATTATATGAGCACTGAGTGTAGTACTCTCCCTTTCAGGTCTCAGTCTATGGTCAGTCACTCCTATTGTAGCACTGTTTATATGCCTGTGCTGGCCTCAGAGAACACATCTAGAAGTTCAAAAGACATTCTTCTTGCAGTCGTAAGTGTTTTATTGCATAATTAGAGCCTCTGCAGCAGTGTAGACACTGATCAGGAACTTGGTATGCATAAAATGCTGTTGACCAGATAGGCTGGCTTACTATGGCCTAACAAGGGGGTGCATTGGCTTTACAGTCCATAGTAACAGATTCAGTCACTAGGAGTCAATGTAAATTCATGATAATGGCACTGTAGGATAGACTTTGTTGAGCTGTAGCAGGTTTATTGTTAAAAAGTGACATTCACAGGCAGCAAGAACTGTGGGTACCAGTATTTGGTTTTGTCCGATTCGCAGTTCGCCGAGCTGGATAAATAGCAAAATTCTAAATCTGCGAAGAACGCAACATGTTACATTTCAACAAAGTTTATTTGATTGTGTTGCATTGATAATGTACCAAATTACAAGTTGGGGTAATATTTGGTCAGATTACAGACATATCATCAAAAATTAAGGCATCAGGGGACAGTTTCGCATTTGGCAGTGGACGATTAAGAAAATATTTCAGTACAGGGGTCCAAAAAGGCATGGTTGCTGTTATAAATTGAAATCTATAAATTTTTTGTACCAATTCAGAGTTTTAGAATAAACAGTTGTGTCAGCTGAAGTGAAATTCGAGACTAAAATTCTAGCTTCCATATTCTTTGGCAGGTCAAGGACACGGCGCTTTATACAAATAGCAGGAGAGGATATCCGGGTTTGAAAATAGCTGGTTTCTTCACCGAGGATTACTGAAAAAGTTTATTGGACGGGAGCATGTTTGCTATTTGTTTTCGTGATTCTGATTTACTGATGAAGGTGCCTGAATATGTATTAGATGCTGGTTATTGACCCATAAAGTTTTGCAGTATGACAAAATGCTGTGCAGTCAGGTTTTTTTCCCGTTAAAAATAGTGGGTGGGGTACATGCTAATTGATGACTGACAGAGTATGCAAAGCTGTAGATGGTTTCTTTTTGTCATGTTCAGTTTTTGCTTATCATTAGAGCACTTTGTGACAGTAACCACATGCCCTGGCTGATACAGGTACATGCTATTCAAGTTCAAATATTGTAAGGGGGGGGCGGCCAGAAAAACACTATATTTTACTGTCCCCTGATGCCTTAAGGAATGTGATGAATTTTCATTGAGCACATAAGATATTTATTTAGCTTTCTCTGAGAACCTTAACATACTGGGAATGAGAAACTATGGTATTTTTTTTAATGACTGCAAACCAGTTACACTTTATGATGGTTGACCTGCGGACACCGTGCTTTTCTCCGATTTCTCCATTTTGGCCGTACCGCGTATACAGAACTTAGTCTAAAGTCTTTCGACACTTCATGTGTACTTTGAACTGAACTGAAGTGTTTCAGTTTTAAAAAGAGCAACATGTTGCATTAAAGTAAAGGGAATGTCTTCCCTTTAAAGTCTTTTTTGGGTCAATTAATAGCAATTATCAGTTGTAATCACTGACATATTCATTGGAAAATACCAGAAACATCAAATATTGTTTATTTTCTTTTCCAGTTGAACAAATTGGCCATGAAATTTTATGAAAATACTAAAAACTATTAGAAAATAAAACTTACAGGCTTTCGAAGCATTTCGACAAACATATATCAGTAAATGGTACCGGTTTTACATGGCACGGCCATTCGGACATTTATGAATATGGGAAACGCGGTGTAAAGTTTGGCAGTGTTCATGATTGCCTCAAGGTGCACTGGGATATATTTGCTTTTGCTATCCAATATGCATGCACTGGCTTGTCTGATGCTAATGATGTTTCACAGTTGTGCCACAACATATGTTGTATCAAATTAGAACACCTACAATAAAAGCCTGGTGCCATAATAATGCAGAGATTAGTGTGCAGAGATGTACCTACTAACAGAAGCAGATTCAAAAGCCTCACAGCTTTGTGTGGTATAAATGCATAAAGCACTCCATTTAAGCTGCTTAACAGTTTCAGAAATGTTTTATTTTGATTTAATGTACATATGTTCTTATCATCACAAGTATAAACATGATTATATGAGCACTGAGTGTAGTACTCTCCCTTTCAGGTCTCAGTCTATGGTCAGTCACTCCTATTGTAGCACTGTTTATATGCCTGTGCTGGCCTCAGAGAACACATCTAGAAGTTCAAAAGACATTCTTCTTGCAGTCGTAAGTGTTTTATTGCATAATTAGAGCCTCTGCAGCAGTGTAGACACTGATCAGGAACTTGGTATGCATAAAATGCTGTTGACCAGATAGGCTGGCTTACTATGGCCTAACAAGGGGGTGCATTGGCTTTACAGTCCATAGTAACAGATTCAGTCACTAGGAGTCAATGTAAATTCATGATAATGGCACTGTAGGATAGACTTTGTTGAGCTGTAGCAGGTTTATTGTTAAAAAGTGACATTCACAGGCAGCAAGAACTGTGGGTACCAGTATTTGGTTTTGTCCGATTCGCAGTTCGCCGAGCTGGATAAATAGCAAAATTCTAAATCTGCGAAGAACGCAACATGTTACATTTCAACAAAGTTTATTTGATTGTGTTGCATTGATAATGTACCAAATTACAAGTTGGGGTAATATTTGGTCAGATTACAGACATATCATCAAAAATTAAGGCATCAGGGGACAGTTTCGCATTTGGCAGTGGACGATTAAGAAAATATTTCAGTACAGGGGTCCAAAAAGGCATGGTTGCTGTTATAAATTGAAATCTATAAATTTTTTGTACCAATTCAGAGTTTTAGAATAAACAGTTGTGTCAGCTGAAGTGAAATTCGAGACTAAAATTCTAGCTTCCATATTCTTTGGCAGGTCAAGGACACGGCGCTTTATACAAATAGCAGGAGAGGATATCCGGGTTTGAAAATAGCTGGTTTCTTCACCGAGGATTACTGAAAAAGTTTATTGGACGGGAGCATGTTTGCTATTTGTTTTCGTGATTCTGATTTACTGATGAAGGTGCCTGAATATGTATTAGATGCTGGTTATTGACCCATAAAGTTTTGCAGTATGACAAAATGCTGTGCAGTCAGGTTTTTTTCCCGTTAAAAATAGTGGGTGGGGTACATGCTAATTGATGACTGACAGAGTATGCAAAGCTGTAGATGGTTTCTTTTTGTCATGTTCAGTTTTTGCTTATCATTAGAGCACTTTGTGACAGTAACCACATGCCCTGGCTGATACAGGTACATGCTATTCAAGTTCAAATATTGTAAGGGGGGGGCGGCCAGAAAAACACTATATTTTACTGTCCCCTGATGCCTTAAGGAATGTGATGAATTTTCATTGAGCACATAAGATATTTATTTAGCTTTCTCTGAGAACCTTAACATACTGGGAATGAGAAACTATGGTATTTTTTTTAATGACTGCAAACCAGTTACACTTTATGATGGTTGACCTGCGGACACCGTGCTTTTCTCCGATTTCTCCATTTTGGCCGTACCGCGTATACAGAACTTAGTCTAAAGTCTTTCGACACTTCATGTGTACTTTGAACTGAACTGAAGTGTTTCAGTTTTAAAAAGAGCAACATGTTGCATTAAAGTAAAGGGAATGTCTTCCCTTTAAAGTCTTTTTTGGGTCAATTAATAGCAATTATCAGTTGTAATCACTGACATATTCATTGGAAAATACCAGAAACATCAAATATTGTTTATTTTCTTTTCCAGTTGAACAAATTGGCCATGAAATTTTATGAAAATACTAAAAACTATTAGAAAATAAAACTTACAGGCTTTCGAAGCATTTCGACAAACATATATCAGTAAATGGTACCGGTTTTACATGGCACGGCCATTCGGACATTTATGAATATGGGAAACGCGGTGTAAAGTTTGGCAGTGTTCATGATTGCCTCAAGGTGCACTGGGATATATTTGCTTTTGCTATCCAATATGCATGCACTGGCTTGTCTGATGCTAATGATGTTTCACAGTTGTGCCACAACATATGTTGTATCAAATTAGAACACCTACAATAAAAGCCTGGTGCCATAATAATGCAGAGATTAGTGTGCAGAGATGTACCTACTAACAGAAGCAGATTCAAAAGCCTCACAGCTTTGTGTGGTATAAATGCATAAAGCACTCCATTTAAGCTGCTTAACAGTTTCAGAAATGTTTTATTTTGATTTAATGTACATATGTTCTTATCATCACAAGTATAAACATGATTATATGAGCACTGAGTGTAGTACTCTCCCTTTCAGGTCTCAGTCTATGGTCAGTCACTCCTATTGTAGCACTGTTTATATGCCTGTGCTGGCCTCAGAGAACACATCTAGAAGTTCAAAAGACATTCTTCTTGCAGTCGTAAGTGTTTTATTGCATAATTAGAGCCTCTGCAGCAGTGTAGACACTGATCAGGAACTTGGTATGCATAAAATGCTGTTGACCAGATAGGCTGGCTTACTATGGCCTAACAAGGGGGTGCATTGGCTTTACAGTCCATAGTAACAGATTCAGTCACTAGGAGTCAATGTAAATTCATGATAATGGCACTGTAGGATAGACTTTGTTGAGCTGTAGCAGGTTTATTGTTAAAAAGTGACATTCACAGGCAGCAAGAACTGTGGGTACCAGTATTTGGTTTTGTCCGATTCGCAGTTCGCCGAGCTGGATAACTAGCAAAATTCTAAATCTGCGAAGAACGCAACATGTTACATTTCAACAAAGTTTATTTGATTGTGTTGCATTGATAATGTACCAAATTACAAGTTGGGGTAATATTTGGTCAGATTACAGACATTTCATCAAAAATTAAGGCATCAGGGGACAGTTTCGCATTTGGCAGTGGACGATTAAGAAAATATTTCAGTACAGGGGTCCAAAAAGGCATGGTTGCTGTTATAAATTGAAATCTATAAATTTTTTGTACCAATTCAGAGTTTTAGAATAAACAGTTGTGTCAGCTGAAGTGAAATTCGAGACTAAAATTCTAGCTTCCATATTCTTTGGCAGGTCAAGGACACGGCGCTTTATACAAATAGCAGGAGAGGATATCCGGGTTTGAAAATAGCTGGTTTCTTCACCGAGGATTACTGAAAAAGTTTATTGGATGGGAGCATGTTTGCTATTTGTTTTCGTGATTCTGATTTACTGATGAAGGTGCCTGAATATGTATTAGATGCTGGTTATTGACCCATAAAGTTTTGCAGTATGACAAAATGCTGTGCAGTCAGGATTTTTCCCGTTAAAAAAAGTAGGTGGGGTACATGCTAATTGATGACTGACAGGGTATGCAAAGCTGTAGATGGTTTCTTTTTGTCATGTTCAGTTTTTGCTCATCATTAGAGCACTTTGTGACAGTAACCACATGCCCTGGCTGATACAGGTACATGCTATTCAAGTTCAAATATTGTAAGGGGGCCGGCCAGAAAAACACTATATTTTACTGTCCCCTGATGCCTTAAGGAATGTGATGAATTTTCATTGAGCACATAAGATATTTATTTAGCTTTCTCTGAGAACCTTAACATACTGGGAATGAGAAACTATGGTATTTTTTTTTAATGACTGCAAACCAGTTACACTTTATGATGGTTGACCTGCGGACACCGTGCTTTTCTCCGATTTCTCCATTTTGGCCGTACCGCGTATACAGAACTTAGTCTAAAGTCTTTCGACACTTCATGTGTACTTTGAACTGAACTGAAGTGTTTCAGTTTTAAAAAGAGCAACATGTTGCATTAAAGTAAAGGGAATGTCTTCCCTTTAAAGTCTTTTTTGGGTCAATTAATAGCAATTATCAGTTGTAATCACTGACATATTCATTGGAAAATACCAGAAACATCAAATATTGTTTATTTTCTTTTCCAGTTGAACAAATTGGCCATGAAATTTTATGAAAATACTAAAAACTATTAGAAAATAAAACTTACAGGCTTTCGAAGCATTTCGACAAACATATATCAGTAAATGGTACCGGTTTTACATGGCACGGCCATTCGGACATTTATGAATATGGGAAACGCGGTGTAAAGTTTGGCAGTGTTCATGATTGCCTCAAGGTGCACTGGGATATATTTGCTTTTGCTATCCAATATGCATGCACTGGCTTGTCTGATGCTAATGATGTTTCACAGTTGTGCCACAACATATGTTGTATCAAATTAGAACACCTACAATAAAAGCCTGGTGCCATAATAATGCAGAGATTAGTGTGCAGAGATGTACCTACTAACAGAAGCAGATTCAAAAGCCTCACAGCTTTGTGTGGTATAAATGCATAAAGCACTCCATTTAAGCTGCTTAACAGTTTCAGAAATGTTTTATTTTGATTTAATGTACATATGTTCTTATCATCACAAGTATAAACATGATTATATGAGCACTGAGTGTAGTACTCTCCCTTTCAGGTCTCAGTCTATGGTCAGTCACTCCTATTGTAGCACTGTTTATATGCCTGTGCTGGCCTCAGAGAACACATCTAGAAGTTCAAAAGACATTCTTCTTGCAGTCGTAAGTGTTTTATTGCATAATTAGAGCCTCTGCAGCAGTGTAGACACTGATCAGGAACTTGGTATGCATAAAATGCTGTTGACCAGATAGGCTGGCTTACTATGGCCTAACAAGGGGGTGCATTGGCTTTACAGTCCATAGTAACAGATTCAGTCACTAGGAGTCAATGTAAATTCATGATAATGGCACTGTAGGATAGACTTTGTTGAGCTGTAGCAGGTTTATTGTTAAAAAGTGACATTCACAGGCAGCAAGAACTGTGGGTACCAGTATTTGGTTTTGTCCGATTCGCAGTTCGCCGAGCTGGATAACTAGCAAAATTCTAAATCTGCGAAGAACGCAACATGTTACATTTCAACAAAGTTTATTTGATTGTGTTGCATTGATAATGTACCAAATTACAAGTTGGGGTAATATTTGGTCAGATTACAGACATATCATCAAAAATTAAGGCATCAGGGGACAGTTTCGCATTTGACAGTGGACGATTAAGAAAATATTTCAGTACAGGGGTCCAAAAAGGCATGGTTGCTGTTATAAATTGAAATCTATAAATTTTTTGTACCAATTCAGAGTTTTAGAATAAACAGTTGTGTCAGCTGAAGTGAAATTCGAGACTAAAATTCTAGCTTCCATATTCTTTGGCAGGTCAAGGACACGGCGCTTTATACAAATAGCAGGAGAGGATATCCGGGTTTGAAAATAGCTGGTTTCTTCACCGAGGATTACTGAAAAAGTTTATTGGACGGGAGCATGTTTGCTATTTGTTTTCGTGATTCTGATTTACTGATGAAGGTGCCTGAATATGTATTAGATGCTGGTTATTGACCCATAAAGTTTTGCAGTATGACAAAATGCTGTGCAGTCAGGTTTTTTTCCCGTTAAAAATAGTGGGTGGGGTACATGCTAATTGATGACTGACAGAGTATGCAAAGCTGTAGATGGTTTCTTTTTGTCATGTTCAGTTTTTGCTTATCATTAGAGCACTTTGTGACAGTAACCACATGCCCTGGCTGATACAGGTACATGCTATTCAAGTTCAAATATTGTAAGGGGGGGGCGGCCAGAAAAACACTATATTTTACTGTCCCCTGATGCCTTAAGGAATGTGATGAATTTTCATTGAGCACATAAGATATTTATTTAGCTTTCTCTGAGAACCTTAACATACTGGGAATGAGAAACTATGGTATTTTTTTTAATGACTGCAAACCAGTTACACTTTATGATGGTTGACCTGCGGACACCGTGCTTTTCTCCGATTTCTCCATTTTGGCCGTACCGCGTATACAGAACTTAGTCTAAAGTCTTTCGACACTTCATGTGTACTTTGAACTGAACTGAAGTGTTTCAGTTTTAAAAAGAGCAACATGTTGCATTAAAGTAAAGGGAATGTCTTCCCTTTAAAGTCTTTTTTGGGTCAATTAATAGCAATTATCAGTTGTAATCACTGACATATTCATTGGAAAATACCAGAAACATCAAATATTGTTTATTTTCTTTTCCAGTTGAACAAATTGGCCATGAAATTTTATGAAAATACTAAAAACTATTAGAAAATAAAACTTACAGGCTTTCGAAGCATTTCGACAAACATATATCAGTAAATGGTACCGGTTTTACATGGCACGGCCATTCGGACATTTATGAATATGGGAAACGCGGTGTAAAGTTTGGCAGTGTTCATGATTGCCTCAAGGTGCACTGGGATATATTTGCTTTTGCTATCCAATATGCATGCACTGGCTTGTCTGATGCTAATGATGTTTCACAGTTGTGCCACAACATATGTTGTATCAAATTAGAACACCTACAATAAAAGCCTGGTGCCATAATAATGCAGAGATTAGTGTGCAGAGATGTACCTACTAACAGAAGCAGATTCAAAAGCCTCACAGCTTTGTGTGGTATAAATGCATAAAGCACTCCATTTAAGCTGCTTAACAGTTTCAGAAATGTTTTATTTTGATTTAATGTACATATGTTCTTATCATCACAAGTATAAACATGATTATATGAGCACTGAGTGTAGTACTCTCCCTTTCAGGTCTCAGTCTATGGTCAGTCACTCCTATTG
This sequence comes from Ctena decussata, assembly GCA_963989385.1. Classification (NCBI taxonomy): domain Eukaryota; kingdom Metazoa; phylum Mollusca; class Bivalvia; order Lucinida; family Lucinidae; genus Ctena; species Ctena decussata. Next base: position 18,587,839 of record OZ022504.1, read on the forward strand.
TAGCACTGTTTATATGCCTGTGCTGGCCTCAGAGAACACATCTAGAAGTTCAAAAGACATTCTTCTTGCAGTCGTAAGTGTTTTATTGCATAATTAGAGCCTCTGCAGCAGTGTAGACACTGATCAGGAACTTGGTATGCATAAAATGCTGTTGACCAGATAGGCTGGCTTACTATGGCCTAACAAGGGGGTGCATTGGCTTTACAGTCCATAGTAACAGATTCAGTCACTAGGAGTCAATGTAAATTCATGATAATGGCACTGTAGGATAGACTTTGTTGAGCTGTAGCAGGTTTATTGTTAAAAAGTGACATTCACAGGCAGCAAGAACTGTGGGTACCAGTATTTGGTTTTGTCCGATTCGCAGTTCGCCGAGCTGGATAAATAGCAAAATTCTAAATCTGCGAAGAACGCAACATGTTACATTTCAACAAAGTTTATTTGATTGTGTTGCATTGATAATGTACCAAATTACAAGTTGGGGTAATATTTGGTCAGATTACAGACATATCATCAAAAATTAAGGCATCAGGGGACAGTTTCGCATTTGGCAGTGGACGATTAAGAAAATATTTCAGTACAGGGGTCCAAAAAGGCATGGTTGCTGTTATAAATTGAAATCTATAAATTTTTTGTACCAATTCAGAGTTTTAGAATAAACAGTTGTGTCAGCTGAAGTGAAATTCGAGACTAAAATTCTAGCTTCCATATTCTTTGGCAGGTCAAGGACACGGCGCTTTATACAAATAGCAGGAGAGGATATCCGGGTTTGAAAATAGCTGGTTTCTTCACCGAGGATTACTGAAAAAGTTTATTGGACGGGAGCATGTTTGCTATTTGTTTTCGTGATTCTGATTTACTGATGAAGGTGCCTGAATATGTATTAGATGCTGGTTATTGACCCATAAAGTTTTGCAGTATGACAAAATGCTGTGCAGTCAGGTTTTTTTCCCGTTAAAAATAGTGGGTGGGGTACATGCTAATTGATGACTGACAGAGTATGCAAAGCTGTAGATGGTTTCTTTTTGTCATGTTCAGTTTTTGCTTATCATTAGAGCACTTTGTGACAGTAACCACATGCCCTGGCTGATACAGGTACATGCTATTCAAGTTCAAATATTGTAAGGGGGGGGCGGCCAGAAAAACACTATATTTTACTGTCCCCTGATGCCTTAAGGAATGTGATGAATTTTCATTGAGCACATAAGATATTTATTTAGCTTTCTCTGAGAACCTTAACATACTGGGAATGAGAAACTATGGTATTTTTTTTAATGACTGCAAACCAGTTACACTTTATGATGGTTGACCTGCGGACACCGTGCTTTTCTCCGATTTCTCCATTTTGGCCGTACCGCGTATACAGAACTTAGTCTAAAGTCTTTCGACACTTCATGTGTACTTTGAACTGAACTGAAGTGTTTCAGTTTTAAAAAGAGCAACATGTTGCATTAAAGTAAAGGGAATGTCTTCCCTTTAAAGTCTTTTTTGGGTCAATTAATAGCAATTATCAGTTGTAATCACTGACATATTCATTGGAAAATACCAGAAACATCAAATATTGTTTATTTTCTTTTCCAGTTGAACAAATTGGCCATGAAATTTTATGAAAATACTAAAAACTATTAGAAAATAAAACTTACAGGCTTTCGAAGCATTTCGACAAACATATATCAGTAAATGGTACCGGTTTTACATGGCACGGCCATTCGGACATTTATGAATATGGGAAACGCGGTGTAAAGTTTGGCAGTGTTCATGATTGCCTCAAGGTGCACTGGGATATATTTGCTTTTGCTATCCAATATGCATGCACTGGCTTGTCTGATGCTAATGATGTTTCACAGTTGTGCCACAACATATGTTGTATCAAATTAGAACACCTACAATAAAAGCCTGGTGCCATAATAATGCAGAGATTAGTGTGCAGAGATGTACCTACTAACAGAAGCAGATTCAAAAGCCTCACAGCTTTGTGTGGTATAAATGCATAAAGCACTCCATTTAAGCTGCTTAACAGTTTCAGAAATGTTTTATTTTGATTTAATGTACATATGTTCTTATCATCACAAGTATAAACATGATTATATGAGCACTGAGTGTAGTACTCTCCCTTTCAGGTCTCAGTCTATGGTCAGTCACTCCTATTGTAGCACTGTTTATATGCCTGTGCTGGCCTCAGAGAACACATCTAGAAGTTCAAAAGACATTCTTCTTGCAGTCGTAAGTGTTTTATTGCATAATTAGAGCCTCTGCAGCAGTGTAGACACTGATCAGGAACTTGGTATGCATAAAATGCTGTTGACCAGATAGGCTGGCTTACTATGGCCTAACAAGGGGGTGCATTGGCTTTACAGTCCATAGTAACAGATTCAGTCACTAGGAGTCAATGTAAATTCATGATAATGGCACTGTAGGATAGACTTTGTTGAGCTGTAGCAGGTTTATTGTTAAAAAGTGACATTCACAGGCAGCAAGAACTGTGGGTACCAGTATTTGGTTTTGTCCGATTCGCAGTTCGCCGAGCTGGATAACTAGCAAAATTCTAAATCTGCGAAGAACGCAACATGTTACATTTCAACAAAGTTTATTTGATTGTGTTGCATTGATAATGTACCAAATTACAAGTTGGGGTAATATTTGGTCAGATTACAGACATTTCATCAAAAATTAAGGCATCAGGGGACAGTTTCGCATTTGGCAGTGGACGATTAAGAAAATATTTCAGTACAGGGGTCCAAAAAGGCATGGTTGCTGTTATAAATTGAAATCTATAAATTTTTTGTACCAATTCAGAGTTTTAGAATAAACAGTTGTGTCAGCTGAAGTGAAATTCGAGACTAAAATTCTAGCTTCCATATTCTTTGGCAGGTCAAGGACACGGCGCTTTATACAAATAGCAGGAGAGGATATCCGGGTTTGAAAATAGCTGGTTTCTTCACCGAGGATTACTGAAAAAGTTTATTGGATGGGAGCATGTTTGCTATTTGTTTTCGTGATTCTGATTTACTGATGAAGGTGCCTGAATATGTATTAGATGCTGGTTATTGACCCATAAAGTTTTGCAGTATGACAAAATGCTGTGCAGTCAGGATTTTTCCCGTTAAAAAAAGTAGGTGGGGTACATGCTAATTGATGACTGACAGGGTATGCAAAGCTGTAGATGGTTTCTTTTTGTCATGTTCAGTTTTTGCTCATCATTAGAGCACTTTGTGACAGTAACCACATGCCCTGGCTGATACAGGTACATGCTATTCAAGTTCAAATATTGTAAGGGGGCCGGCCAGAAAAACACTATATTTTACTGTCCCCTGATGCCTTAAGGAATGTGATGAATTTTCATTGAGCACATAAGATATTTATTTAGCTTTCTCTGAGAACCTTAACATACTGGGAATGAGAAACTATGGTATTTTTTTTTAATGACTGCAAACCAGTTACACTTTATGATGGTTGACCTGCGGACACCGTGCTTTTCTCCGATTTCTCCATTTTGGCCGTACCGCGTATACAGAACTTAGTCTAAAGTCTTTCGACACTTCATGTGTACTTTGAACTGAACTGAAGTGTTTCAGTTTTAAAAAGAGCAACATGTTGCATTAAAGTAAAGGGAATGTCTTCCCTTTAAAGTCTTTTTTGGGTCAATTAATAGCAATTATCAGTTGTAATCACTGACATATTCATTGGAAAATACCAGAAACATCAAATATTGTTTATTTTCTTTTCCAGTTGAACAAATTGGCCATGAAATTTTATGAAAATACTAAAAACTATTAGAAAATAAAACTTACAGGCTTTCGAAGCATTTCGACAAACATATATCAGTAAATGGTACCGGTTTTACATGGCACGGCCATTCGGACATTTATGAATATGGGAAACGCGGTGTAAAGTTTGGCAGTGTTCATGATTGCCTCAAGGTGCACTGGGATATATTTGCTTTTGCTATCCAATATGCATGCACTGGCTTGTCTGATGCTAATGATGTTTCACAGTTGTGCCACAACATATGTTGTATCAAATTAGAACACCTACAATAAAAGCCTGGTGCCATAATAATGCAGAGATTAGTGTGCAGAGATGTACCTACTAACAGAAGCAGATTCAAAAGCCTCACAGCTTTGTGTGGTATAAATGCATAAAGCACTCCATTTAAGCTGCTTAACAGTTTCAGAAATGTTTTATTTTGATTTAATGTACATATGTTCTTATCATCACAAGTATAAACATGATTATATGAGCACTGAGTGTAGTACTCTCCCTTTCAGGTCTCAGTCTATGGTCAGTCACTCCTATTGTAGCACTGTTTATATGCCTGTGCTGGCCTCAGAGAACACATCTAGAAGTTCAAAAGACATTCTTCTTGCAGTCGTAAGTGTTTTATTGCATAATTAGAGCCTCTGCAGCAGTGTAGACACTGATCAGGAACTTGGTATGCATAAAATGCTGTTGACCAGATAGGCTGGCTTACTATGGCCTAACAAGGGGGTGCATTGGCTTTACAGTCCATAGTAACAGATTCAGTCACTAGGAGTCAATGTAAATTCATGATAATGGCACTGTAGGATAGACTTTGTTGAGCTGTAGCAGGTTTATTGTTAAAAAGTGACATTCACAGGCAGCAAGAACTGTGGGTACCAGTATTTGGTTTTGTCCGATTCGCAGTTCGCCGAGCTGGATAACTAGCAAAATTCTAAATCTGCGAAGAACGCAACATGTTACATTTCAACAAAGTTTATTTGATTGTGTTGCATTGATAATGTACCAAATTACAAGTTGGGGTAATATTTGGTCAGATTACAGACATATCATCAAAAATTAAGGCATCAGGGGACAGTTTCGCATTTGACAGTGGACGATTAAGAAAATATTTCAGTACAGGGGTCCAAAAAGGCATGGTTGCTGTTATAAATTGAAATCTATAAATTTTTTGTACCAATTCAGAGTTTTAGAATAAACAGTTGTGTCAGCTGAAGTGAAATTCGAGACTAAAATTCTAGCTTCCATATTCTTTGGCAGGTCAAGGACACGGCGCTTTATACAAATAGCAGGAGAGGATATCCGGGTTTGAAAATAGCTGGTTTCTTCACCGAGGATTACTGAAAAAGTTTATTGGACGGGAGCATGTTTGCTATTTGTTTTCGTGATTCTGATTTACTGATGAAGGTGCCTGAATATGTATTAGATGCTGGTTATTGACCCATAAAGTTTTGCAGTATGACAAAATGCTGTGCAGTCAGGTTTTTTTCCCGTTAAAAATAGTGGGTGGGGTACATGCTAATTGATGACTGACAGGGTATGCAAAGCTGTAGATGGTTTCTTTTTGTCATGTTCAGTTTTTGCTCATCATTAGAGCACTTTGTGACAGTAACCACATGCCCTGGCTGATACAGGTACATGCTATTCAAGTTCAAATATTGTAAGGGGGCCGGCCAGAAAAACACTATATTTTACTGTCCCCTGATGCCTTAAGGAATGTGATGAATTTTCATTGAGCACATAAGATATTTATTTAGCTTTCTCTGAGAACCTTAACATACTGGGAATGAGAAACTATGGTATTTTTTTTTAATGACTGCAAACCAGTTACACTTTATGATGGTTGACCTGCGGACACCGTGCTTTTCTCCGATTTCTCCATTTTGGCCGTACCGCGTATACAGAACTTAGTCTAAAGTCTTTCGACACTTCATGTGTACTTTGAACTGAACTGAAGTGTTTCAGTTTTAAAAAGAGCAACATGTTGCATTAAAGTAAAGGGAATGTCTTCCCTTTAAAGTCTTTTTTGGGTCAATTAATAGCAATTATCAGTTGTAATCACTGACATATTCATTGGAAAATACCAGAAACATCAAATATTGTTTATTTTCTTTTCCAGTTGAACAAATTGGCCATGAAATTTTATGAAAATACTAAAAACTATTAGAAAATAAAACTTACAGGCTTTCGAAGCATTTCGACAAACATATATCAGTAAATGGTACCGGTTTTACATGGCACGGCCATTCGGACATTTATGAATATGGGAAACGCGGTGTAAAGTTTGGCAGTGTTCATGATTGCCTCAAGGTGCACTGGGATATATTTGCTTTTGCTATCCAATATGCATGCACTGGCTTGTCTGATGCTAATGATGTTTCACAGTTGTGCCACAACATATGTTGTATCAAATTAGAACACCTACAATAAAAGCCTGGTGCCATAATAATGCAGAGATTAGTGTGCAGAGATGTACCTACTAACAGAAGCAGATTCAAAAGCCTCACAGCTTTGTGTGGTATAAATGCATAAAGCACTCCATTTAAGCTGCTTAACAGTTTCAGAAATGTTTTATTTTGATTTAATGTACATATGTTCTTATCATCACAAGTATAAACATGATTATATGAGCACTGAGTGTAGTACTCTCCCTTTCAGGTCTCAGTCTATGGTCAGTCACTCCTATTGTAGCACTGTTTATATGCCTGTGCTGGCCTCAGAGAACACATCTAGAAGTTCAAAAGACATTCTTCTTGCAGTCGTAAGTGTTTTATTGCATAATTAGAGCCTCTGCAGCAGTGTAGACACTGATCAGGAACTTGGTATGCATAAAATGCTGTTGACCAGATAGGCTGGCTTACTATGGCCTAACAAGGGGGTGCATTGGCTTTACAGTCCATAGTAACAGATTCAGTCACTAGGAGTCAATGTAAATTCATGATAATGGCACTGTAGGATAGACTTTGTTGAGCTGTAGCAGGTTTATTGTTAAAAAGTGACATTCACAGGCAGCAAGAACTGTGGGTACCAGTATTTGGTTTTGTCCGATTCGCAGTTCGCCGAGCTGGATAAATAGCAAAATTCTAAATCTGCGAAGAACGCAACATGTTACATTTCAACAAAGTTTATTTGATTGTGTTGCATTGATAATGTACCAAATTACAAGTTGGGGTAATATTTGGTCAGATTACAGACATATCATCAAAATTTAAGGCATCAGGGGACAGTTTCGCATTTGGCAGTGGACGATTAAGAAAATATTTCAGTACAGGGGTCGAAAAAGGCATGGTTGCTGTTATAAATTGAAATCTATAAATTTTTTGTACCAATTCAGAGTTTTAGAATAAACAGTTGTGTCAGCTGAAGTGAAATTCGAGACTAAAATTCTAGCTTCCATATTCTTTGGCAGGTCAAGGACACGGCGCTTTATACAAATAGCAGGAGAGGATATCCGGGTTTGAAAATAGCTGGTTTCTTCACCGAGGATTACTGAAAAAGTTTATTGGATGGGAGCATGTTTGCTATTTGTTTTCGTGATTCTGATTTACTGATGAAGGTGCCTGAATATGTATTAGATGCTGGTTATTGACCCATAAAGTTTTGCAGTATGACAAAATGCTGTGCAGTCAGGATTTTTCCCGTTAAAAAAAGTAGGTGGGGTACATGCTAATTGATGACTGACAGGGTATGCAAAGCTGTAGATGGTTTCTTTTTGTCATGTTCAGTTTTTGCTCATCATTAGAGCACTTTGTGACAGTAACCACATGCCCTGGCTGATACAGGTACATGCTATTCAAGTTCAAATATTGTAAGGGGGCCGGCCAGAAAAACACTATATTTTACTGTCCCCTGATGCCTTAAGGAATGTGATGAATTTTCATTGAGCACATAAGATATTTATTTAGCTTTCTCTGAGAACCTTAACATACTGGGAATCAGAAACTATGGTATTTTTTTTTTAATGACTGCAAACCAGTTACACTTTATGATGGTTGACCTGCGGACACCGTGCTTTTCTCCGATTTCTCCATTTTGGCCGTACCGCGTATACAGAACTTAGTCTAAAGTCTTTCGACACTTCATGTGTACTTTGAACTGAACTGAAGTGTTTCAGTTTTAAAAAGAGCAACATGTTGCATTAAAGTAAAGGGAATGTCTTCCCTTTAAAGTCTTTTTTGGGTCAATTAATAGCAATTATCAGTTGTAATCACTGACATATTCATTGGAAAATACCAGAAACATCAAATATTGTTTATTTTCTTTTCCAGTTGAACAAATTGGCCATGAAATTTTATGAAAATACTAAAAACTATTAGAAAATAAAACTTACAGGCTTTCGAAGCATTTCGACAAACATATATCAGTAAATGGTACCGGTTTTACATGGCACGGCCATTCGGACATTTATGAATATGGGAAACGCGGTGTAAAGTTTGGCAGTGTTCATGATTGCCTCAAGGTGCACTGGGATATATTTGCTTTTGCTATCCAATATGCATGCACTGGCTTGTCTGATGCTAATGATGTTTCACAGTTGTGCCACAACATATGTTGTATCAAATTAGAACACCTACAATAAAAGCCTGGTGCCATAATAATGCAGAGATTAGTGTGCAGAGATGTACCTACTAACAGAAGCAGATTCAAAAGCCTCACAGCTTTGTGTGGTATAAATGCATAAAGCACTCCATTTAAGCTGCTTAACAGTTTCAGAAATGTTTTATTTTGATTTAATGTACATATGTTCTTATCATCACAAGTATAAACATGATTATATGAGCACTGAGTGTAGTACTCTCCCTTTCAGGTCTCAGTCTATGGTCAGTCACTCCTATTGTAGCACTGTTTATATGCCTGTGCTGGCCTCAGAGAACACATCTAGAAGTTCAAAAGACATTCTTCTTGCAGTCGTAAGTGTTTTATTGCATAATTAGAGCCTCTGCAGCAGTGTAGACACTGATCAGGAACTTGGTATGCATAAAATGCTGTTGACCAGATAGGCTGGCTTACTATGGCCTAACAAGGGGGTGCATTGGCTTTACAGTCCATAGTAACAGATTCAGTCACTAGGAGTCAATGTAAATTCATGATAATGGCACTGTAGGATAGACTTTGTTGAGCTGTAGCAGGTTTATTGTTAAAAAGTGACATTCACAGGCAGCAAGAACTGTGGGTACCAGTATTTGGTTTTGTCCGATTCGCAGTTCGCCGAGCTGGATAACTAGCAAAATTCTAAATCTGCGAAGAACGCAACATGTTACATTTCAACAAAGTTTATTTGATTGTGTTGCATTGATAATGTACCAAATTACAAGTTGGGGTAATATTTGGTCAGATTACAGACATTTCATCAAAAATTAAGGCATCAGGGGACAGTTTCGCATTTGGCAGTGGACGATTAAGAAAATATTTCAGTACAGGGGTCCAAAAAGGCATGGTTGCTGTTATAAATTGAAATCTATAAATTTTTTGTACCAATTCAGAGTTTTAGAATAAACAGTTGTGTCAGCTGAAGTGAAATTCGAGACTAAAATTCTAGCTTCCATATTCTTTGGCAGGTCAAGGACACGGCGCTTTATACAAATAGCAGGAGAGGATATCCGGGTTTGAAAATAGCTGGTTTCTTCACCGAGGATTACTGAAAAAGTTTATTGGATGGGAGCATGTTTGCTATTTGTTTTCGTGATTCTGATTTACTGATGAAGGTGCCTGAATATGTATTAGATGCTGGTTATTGACCCATAAAGTTTTGCAGTATGACAAAATGCTGTGCAGTCAGGATTTTTCCCGTTAAAAAAAGTAGGTGGGGTACATGCTAATTGATGACTGACAGGGTATGCAAAGCTGTAGATGGTTTCTTTTTGTCATGTTCAGTTTTTGCTCATCATTAGAGCACTTTGTGACAGTAACCACATGCCCTGGCTGATACAGGTACATGCTATTCAAGTTCAAATATTGTAAGGGGGCCGGCCAGAAAAACACTATATTTTACTGTCCCCTGATGCCTTAAGGAATGTGATGAATTTTCATTGAGCACATAAGATATTTATTTAGCTTTCTCTGAGAACCTTAACATACTGGGAATGAGAAACTATGGTATTTTTTTTTAATGACTGCAAACCAGTTACACTTTATGATGGTTGACCTGCGGACACCGTGCTTTTCTCCGATTTCTCCATTTTGGCCGTACCGCGTATACAGAACTTAGTCTAAAGTCTTTCGACACTTCATGTGTACTTTGAACTGAACTGAAGTGTTTCAGTTTTAAAAAGAGCAACATGTTGCATTAAAGTAAAGGGAATGTCTTCCCTTTAAAGTCTTTTTTGGGTCAATTAATAGCAATTATCAGTTGTAATCACTGACATATTCATTGGAAAATACCAGAAACATCAAATATTGTTTATTTTCTTTTCCAGTTGAACAAATTGGCCATGAAATTTTATGAAAATACTAAAAACTATTAGAAAATAAAACTTACAGGCTTTCGAAGCATTTCGACAAACATATATCAGTAAATGGTACCGGTTTTACATGGCACGGCCATTCGGACATTTATGAATATGGGAAACGCGGTGTAAAGTTTGGCAGTGTTCATGATTGCCTCAAGGTGCACTGGGATATATTTGCTTTTGCTATCCAATATGCATGCACTGGCTTGTCTGATGCTAATGATGTTTCACAGTTGTGCCACAACATATGTTGTATCAAATTAGAACACCTACAATAAAAGCCTGGTGCCATAATAATGCAGAGATTAGTGTGCAGAGATGTACCTACTAACAGAAGCAGATTCAAAAGCCTCACAGCTTTGTGTGGTATAAATGCATAAAGCACTCCATTTAAGCTGCTTAACAGTTTCAGAAATGTTTTATTTTGATTTAATGTACATATGTTCTTATCATCACAAGTATAAACATGATTATATGAGCACTGAGTGTAGTACTCTCCCTTTCAGGTCTCAGTCTATGGTCAGTCACTCCTATTGTAGCACTGTTTATATGCCTGTGCTGGCCTCAGAGAACACATCTAGAAGTTCAAAAGACATTCTTCTTGCAGTCGTAAGTGTTTTATTGCATAATTAGAGCCTCTGCAGCAGTGTAGACACTGATCAGGAACTTGGTATGCATAAAATGCTGTTGACCAGATAGGCTGGCTTACTATGGCCTAACAAGGGGGTGCATTGGCTTTACAGTCCATAGTAACAGATTCAGTCACTAGGAGTCAATGTAAATTCATGATAATGGCACTGTAGGATAGACTTTGTTGAGCTGTAGCAGGTTTATTGTTAAAAAGTGACATTCACAGGCAGCAAGAACTGTGGGTACCAGTATTTGGTTTTGTCCGATTCGCAGTTCGCCGAGCTGGATAACTAGCAAAATTCTAAATCTGCGAAGAACGCAACATGTTACATTTCAACAAAGTTTATTTGATTGTGTTGCATTGATAATGTACCAAATTACAAGTTGGGGTAATATTTGGTCAGATTACAGACATATCATCAAAAATTAAGGCATCAGGGGACAGTTTCGCATTTGGCAGTGGACGATTAAGAAAATATTTCAGTACAGGGGTCCAAAAAGGCATGGTTGCTGTTATAAATTGAAATCTATAAATTTTTTGTACCAATTCAGAGTTTTAGAATAAACAGTTGTGTCAGCTGAAGTGAAATTCGAGACTAAAATTCTAGCTTCCATATTCTTTGGCAGGTCAAGGACACGGCGCTTTATACAAATAGCAGGAGAGGATATCCGGGTTTGAAAATAGCTGGTTTCTTCACCGAGGATTACTGAAAAAGTTTATTGGATGGGAGCATGTTTGCTATTTGTTTTCGTGATTCTGATTTACTGATGAAGGTGCCTGAATATGTATTAGATGCTGGTTATTGACCCATAAAGTTTTGCAGTATGACAAAATGCTGTGCAGTCAGGATTTTTCCCGTTAAAAAAAGTAGGTGGGGTACATGCTAATTGATGACTGACAGGGTATGCAAAGCTGTAGATGGTTTCTTTTTGTCATGTTCAGTTTTTGCTCATCATTAGAGCACTTTGTGACAGTAACCACATGCCCTGGCTGATACAGGTACATGCTATTCAAGTTCAAATATTGTAAGGGGGCCGGCCAGAAAAACACTATATTTTACTGTCCCCTGATGCCTTAAGGAATGTGATGAATTTTCATTGAGCACATAAGATATTTATTTAGCTTTCTCTGAGAACCTTAACATACTGGGAATGAGAAACTATGGTATTTTTTTTTAATGACTGCAAACCAGTTACACTTTATGATGGTTGACCTGCGGACACCGTGCTTTTCTCCGATTTCTCCATTTTGGCCGTACCGCGTATACAGAACTTAGTCTAAAGTCTTTCGACACTTCATGTGTACTTTGAACTGAACTGAAGTGTTTCAGTTTTAAAAAGAGCAACATGTTGCATTAAAGTAAAGGGAATGTCTTCCCTTTAAAGTCTTTTTTGGGTCAATTAATAGCAATTATCAGTTGTAATCACTGACATATTCATTGGAAAATACCAGAAACATCAAATATTGTTTATTTTCTTTTCCAGTTGAACAAATTGGCCATGAAATTTTATGAAAATACTAAAAACTATTAGAAAATAAAACTTACAGGCTTTCGAAGCATTTCGACAAACATATATCAGTAAATGGTACCGGTTTTACATGGCACGGCCATTCGGACATTTATGAATATGGGAAACGCGGTGTAAAGTTTGGCAGTGTTCATGATTGCCTCAAGGTGCACTGGGATATATTTGCTTTTGCTATCCAATATGCATGCACTGGCTTGTCTGATGCTAATGATGTTTCACAGTTGTGCCACAACATATGTTGTATCAAATTAGAACACCTACAATAAAAGCCTGGTGCCATAATAATGCAGAGATTAGTGTGCAGAGATGTACCTACTAACAGAAGCAGATTCAAAAGCCTCACAGCTTTGTGTGGTATAAATGCATAAAGCACTCCATTTAAGCTGCTTAACAGTTTCAGAAATGTTTTATTTTGATTTAATGTACATATGTTCTTATCATCACAAGTATAAACATGATTATATGAGCACTGAGTGTAGTACTCTCCCTTTCAGGTCTCAGTCTATGGTCAGTCACTCCTATTGTAGCACTGTTTATATGCCTGTGCTGGCCTCAGAGAACACATCTAGAAGTTCAAAAGACATTCTTCTTGCAGTCGTAAGTGTTTTATTGCATAATTAGAGCCTCTGCAGCAGTGTAGACACTGATCAGGAACTTGGTATGCATAAAATGCTGTTGACCAGATAGGCTGGCTTACTATGGCCTAACAAGGGGGTGCATTGGCTTTACAGTCCATAGTAACAGATTCAGTCACTAGGAGTCAATGTAAATTCATGATAATGGCACTGTAGGATAGACTTTGTTGAGCTGTAGCAGGTTTATTGTTAAAAAGTGACATTCACAGGCAGCAAGAACTGTGGGTACCAGTATTTGGTTTTGTCCGATTCGCAGTTCGCCGAGCTGGATAAATAGCAAAATTCTAAATCTGCGAAGAACGCAACATGTTACATTTCAACAAAGTTTATTTGATTGTGTTGCATTGATAATGTACCAAATTACAAGTTGGGGTAATATTTGGTCAGATTACAGACATATCATCAAAAATTAAGGCATCAGGGGACAGTTTCGCATTTGGCAGTGGACGATTAAGAAAATATTTCAGTACAGGGGTCGAAAAAGGCATGGTTGCTGTTATAAATTGAAATCTATAAATTTTTTGTACCAATTCAGAGTTTTAGAATAAACAGTTGTGTCAGCTGAAGTGAAATTCGAGACTAAAATTCTAGCTTCCATATTCTTTGGCAGGTCAAGGACACGGCGCTTTATACAAATAGCAGGAGAGGATATCCGGGTTTGAAAATAGTTGGTTTCTTCACCGAGGATTACTGAAAAAGTTTATTGGATGGGAGCATGTTTGCTATTTGTTTTCGTGATTCTGATTTACTGATGAAGGTGCCTGAATATGTATTAGATGCTGGTTATTGACCCATAAAGTTTTGCAGTATGACAAAATGCTGTGCAGTCAGGATTTTTCCCGTTAAAAAAAGTAGGTGGGGTACATGCTAATTGATGACTGACAGGGTATGCAAAGCTGTAGATGGTTTCTTTTTGTCATGTTCAGTTTTTGCTCATCATTAGAGCACTTTGTGACAGTAACCACATGCCCTGGCTGATACAGGTACATGCTATTCAAGTTCAAATATTGTAAGGGGAGCCGGCCAGAAAAACACTATTATTTACTGTCCCCTGATGCCTTAACAGTACAGATCAATAACAAGTTCTGCTTGATTAATGCTAAATACAGGTTCCACTATTTACCGGTATTTGTTCCGATAGTTTGGCGCACCCAGCTGCTGGGTCCCTTCCAGCATTGCTTAGACATGAGCTGTAAAGACACTTAATCTCGCCTAACACAAGAATCTCACCTAATACAAGCACTTACCAGAGAGTAAAGTCCACTTACGAAGAGCCATTACTAAACAGTGCAGGTCATCTAACAAAAGTTAATAGCACTGAAGCTCACCTGATACAAGCAATCACTAGACAAAAAGAAAAAGCTTTCAAACTCGCCACTTGCCTACAGCTTCAACAAATCTAAGAATACAATAAAATTAACTTGTATTGCTGCCAATTTTCTGCTTTACCACTTGCATCCTATAGATTCATTTTCTAAGGGATAACCTCTCAAGCTTTTTCAAAAGCTAAACTTGTACATATAGTTATATCCACACTTATCTAGAGCGTTAGAATTTCCTTATATCGGTGTGTTGCTGCACAGTGCATTAGTCTACTCAGGCCTGAGTGTTTCTCTACCTGACAGTTTAACGCAGATACATACCCTTTTGATGTTAGTTACCCGCTTCGAAGAAATGCAAACGATTCAATCTAGACCTGTGACAGCCGATCTGATCCCACACTATTCACAAACATATCTTACTGGATGTTTATAGATTAATTGGAAGATGTAACTGCGGGTATGCCTTCCAGTAATAGTCAAAACACAGTGCGAGTCCGTATAATACAAAATTTGAGCCGCGACACGAGAAAACCAACAAAGTGGTTGTGCGCCCAGCGCAGACTCAGATCAGCCTGGGCTTCCGCCCAGTATGATCAGAGTCTTCGCTGTCCGGATGGAGTAGCTTAGACCTTTAGCTACCCTGTAAGCGCTTAACGAAGAATCTGATCGGACTGGGCGGATGCCCAGGCTGATCTGAGTCTGCGCTGGGTGCGCAACCTCTTTGTTGGTTTTCTGGTGTCGTGGCTCATTAATGATACCCAGGAAATGCCACAATTAAAATATTAAAATCCGCAATGGACAAGTGAGAAACACATAACGCATGGTAACGACAACAAAAAAACAAAAAAAAAAAAAAAAAAAACACGAAAAGTATAACCTGCCTAGTCCAACATAGAGGAACTGTACAATCAGGATAGCAAATATTAAAAGCCATACAAAATACATAAAACATTGAAATCTTCCATTTTTACCTGTTTTCAATTTTAAAAGCCCAAAACAAAACAGGAAGAAAGTAGAGAGCTATGCAGGTGACCACATGGTTGAATACAACAAACCTTGTCCGCATTATGAGTTTCCACCTTTGGACGGACTGCTCCTTGTGATATGCCAGTCATATAATCTAAAACACTTCACTTTTAACTGCGGTTCGTGAAAGTAAGCATTCAGTATGGTCGCTGGCGACATTCCGCTTTAATGACGTCATTGGTTAAAATTTTGATATAACCCCGTCTCATGCACATGTATCACCTCGTTAATGCGCGAAAAGTTGTATCGCAGTTTTTCATGCATCTGCTGCAAGAGTCACCTGATAACAGGGGTATGATAATATGATATGATATCATGTCACTTTAGTATTGCGCATGCCCGAATGTTACATTATCAGGTCATGCCTTCAGAAGCGATCTCTGAAGACGATTGGCTATAAACTCACACTGGCCATGATAACAACGTTCGATTGGCTAAATGACGTCACCGACTAACGTCATAACGCATTTGCAGTAAGTTCGAATAAAATTATGTTTGCTTTTCATTTGTTTGACTCTCTTAACGCTGTAAAATCTTCTAGTGATGCATGATAAAAAGATAATCAGGCGAGTGTCTTTTGATATCAGGTTTGCTCACTCGGTTGGTCATATGTTCTCTGTATCTTGATTATTTGTAATCTTGGTTGTTTCCAACTATGGTTTGAGGGCTGGATTTGGATTTTGATTGTTTCAGTTCCTGGTCTTTGCATACTTTTTACTTTTATCAGGCTCGACCAGAAACAACTCGGACTGGTTCGGCAAGCCTCGCCATTCCTCTTTCTGGTCTCGCCTGACAAACTTGATATCAAAAGACACTAACATGGTTTTCTCTATTTATATGACTCATGAGTTGCATGTAATGATATCTTAAGAAAACTAATAGTTCTCAAATCTAAAAAAAAAAAAAAAACTTACGGTTGACGAAATTCTGTGCTCCTTGTGATCTGATAGCGGCAAGGTCCGCACCTCCAGTCTGTTGACATCTACTTCTTGCTGTCAGCCAATCAACAGCCTGGTCATATATTCTATAGCAAAGACTGCCATACCGGTGCCAGTTTGACGGACAGCCATAGTGGGCTGAAAAAAAGGGGTCATCACATCATTAAACCAATTTTATCGTTTGCCAGAATACAGTTTTGGTGGTGAGCAAAGTACTGAATATAATTTATAATTTTACAAAGATAAGGCATAAATATAAATAAAGATTGTGCATCCCCGAAAATTACAACACTTGAAAGGAGTTAAAATCACATAAACATAGGATGCCCTTCTTTAAGCATTTATGTGCTTTCATACCTAAATATATGTACATTATGTACATGTCCAATACCAATGGTTATTATCATTTTTTTTTTAGATTTTGGGCAGAAATTTACCCCTTAACCTTTTCGTATAACAAGAGCTGTCGCCTGACAGCATAGCTCGCCTGAATAGGTGCTTGCCCATCACACAGTCGCTATGGTGGTGTGGACTGCTATGTATAAAACTTCAGGCAAGCATGTCCATAATGACAACACATATATAAACAAAAGCTATCTCAGAAATGTCTTAAAAAAAAAAAATCCACATGAAATTTCAAAGTCCATGAGCTTAAGGTCAAAGAACTAAGGGGTAGGGGGGAGGACGGCAGGGCTAGGATGTATCAAAGCCTTTAACCGTTATCTAACATCAGTCCAAGTATTAGTATCAACTGAGTCCATTGTGGCACTGTGAAATTATGTCTTCATTAATATAAAACTAATCAAAATCTTTAAGACAAAACTCAAAGTCCATGACCTTGACATCAAGGTCATCCAGTCGGGTAAGTATATAGTGTTTTGTAAAAACTCAAAAAAGTGTCTAACATCAGTTCAAGTGTAAACTAAATCTCTGCCAAGCATTATGAATCAGTACGCAATTAAAAAACTTTAATAAAGACCAAATTTCCTAAGTCCCTGACCTTGACATCAAGGTCACCGAGCAGGGCTGGGGTAGTACTCTGTAAAACTTTGGACTAATATCTAACTACAGTGCAAATATAAAAAGAATTCATCTATGGTTTCAGGAGATATGTGTCATTAAAAAACTTTAACCAAAACATCCAATCAATAAAAAGACAATTTTCTAAGTCCATGACCTTGACATCAAGGTCACTGAGGGGGGTGGGGGTAGTACCTTGGAAAACTTTAGACCAATATCTAACTACAGTGCAAGTATCAAAGGAATCCATCCATGGGTTAAGGAGATACTGGGCTTTAGAAAACTTTAACCAAAACATCCAGTCCCAAAAAACTCCCAATTTTCTAAGTCCATGACCTTGACATCAAGGTCAAGGAGTGGGGTGGGGGTGGTACCATGTTAAACTTTGGACCAATATCTAACTACAGTGCAAGTATCAAAAGAATCCATCCATGGGTTAGGGAGATATAGGTCTTTAAAAAACTTTAACCAAAACATCCATCCGGACGCCGACGCCGACGCCGACGCCGACACCGACGCCGACGCCGACGCGGACGCGGACGCGGACGCCGTGGTGACAACAATAGCTCTTCCTGAACTTTCGTTCAGGCGAGCTAAAAACCCTTTTTAACATCAACAAGTCCTGCATTTTGGGATTCTAAATTGTGAGAATCAACATAAAGAAAGCATTTGCTAAGTTTTGGGAAGATTTGTTATATTTTCAGGATTTTATGCAGAGTTTTGTCTTCGCTCTAAATCAGTGATTATCACCACATTAGCCAAACCAAAATTCAACATGATTTGAGTTATTTTGGTTGTTAATTAAAATGATCTGCTTATTGGAGCATGGTGGGTGTAATTCTCTCTATGGTTCCTCTTCAAGTTGCGTATAACTTTATAAACTGCGGTAGCCGTTGTAGCTCTACTTTTAATGACTGCGTCAGTTGATATGCATTCAATGAGTCATAAAACTGGCTAAAAGAAAGGCATCTGAAAGAACACTGTAAACATGCCCGTAATATTTTCAAAGGCAAGCGATCTGACAGCTTGTTGCCATGCTCTGACCTGTAACTTTTTATGACGGAAAAGTAGTTTATTGTATGACAATTTGACTTTTCTTCATGTTTTACTTGTTTTACTTCATTTGTATAATATTTGTCTTAAGTTTCGTTCACACGGGCAAATTTTCTGTGTCAAAGTAGGTTTGGCATAGAAAACTTTGCTCGTGTAAATGGAAAAATATGCCACATTTTCATTGCCAAATTTATGTGGCAAAGTCTCTATGACAAACAACTTTGTTCGTGAACAGAAAATTTGCCATAAAATATGTAACAAAGACGCCAGCTATGGAAATGGACACATAAAACTTTGCTCATAATCAAATCAGTTTGATTTTGAACAAAGTATATTTAACAAAAAAATGAGGCACGGTCGGCTGTTTACACATGCAAAGTATGTTTGTCCAGGTAACTTTGACGAGAATTCTTTGTTCGTGTGAACATGGCAGCATAAGGCCGCGTTGACTTAGCACCACGAGACGTTTGCCTAAATGGTCAAAAGAGACTGTTAAGACTCAAGTTAGAAATGCTCTGATCTTCCTCGGGGTGCTGATTGCAGTCCAGAACTGCATTGTCACCACAATTCTCACGGCTGTAGGGGGAGTCAGGTAGCTTCGGACAGGTGGGTAAATTTGGACATACCATTGCAAACAATGAAAATCCAGATGAGACGGCTCATAATGAGCCGTCTCGTGAGGATTTTCACTGTTTGTCCAGTTATTGTTTTGTTTTAGTTCCAGACAACTGACATATAAAGGAAAAATGCCACTGTCCGAATTTACCCGCTGTCCGAAGTTACCCGACTCTCCCCTATAGCTCTAAGCAATATTATGTCCATCTGCTGTGTTAGAAGAAGAAGAGGTTCTCAGCAGGTGACCAAAAGTACTCTACATGTGTACAACACCTACGTCTTGGCGTCCTAAGAATTGGCTTCACAGTAGCCCCCATAGGGATCAGACAGACGAAAGCCTTCCCGGTCCCGCAATTGCTAGTTGTTCTCCATTTGCCATTTTTGTCGCCTGCAAATAGTGATATGAGCCGTGACAAGACAAAAACTTGCAAAGTGGCCCAGTCTGATCAGAGGTTTCGCTGTCCGCATGGTAATAGCTTAGCCTCTGAGCTTCCCTTTACGCGCATAGAAAAGACTCTGATGCTTAGGCTGATAAGGGTCTTCGCTGGGTGCACTTGCCACTCGGTTCGTTTTTTTTTTTTTGTTTTTTTTTTTTTTTTTCGTGTCTTGGCTCATATTATTAAAATCATGGTTTTAAGATGCGTGTATACAGCATCAAAGGATGTAAAACTGTGATGGATATATCTAAAGTTTCGTAGTTGAAAAAGACTTGTTAGGTTATTTTCATTAACAATGGTTACTAAAAAGGGAAAATCATTGCTTTATTTGCTGCAAGAGTCGCTCCTCTACCAGGGAAGCAGATATACATGTACTAATTCGCTATAAATGTGTTCGTTGGAGGGGTATTAATGCATTTGGCCCTTACAGCGCCAAACAAAAAAGATGGAGGGATGACGCGATTTTTCGTCAATTTTAACAATATTTTAGTCGTATCAGAATGACGGGTAAGTGATAATGAAAGGCTAGGTGCAATGGAATCCGCTTGCGATTGAAAAGGTTCCCGCCTATAGTCAGCGCTAAACCTACTGAGCTGCCGGGGTTCCAACAGTGCCAAACAAGTAGACAACAAAAATACAGCAGCAAAATTTGAAATAATTCTTTCGTCCAAGCTAGTTAATATTCGGAATTCAAAGACAGGTATCAGCAAGCAATCATGCAATCACAATACATGTACAAAGTCAAATATATTTTAATCATGTCCACAAATGATACCTATGCATGTTAAGACATTTCTTTAATAATTCAATTATACAATACTAAGTAATGGAGGTATGAGTTTGTAACGCTGTGTTCTAAAAGCAAATACTTAGATTCACGCCATTATTTTTTGTTGGATATGTTTTCTATCCGGCATTTTTTTCGCTTCAATTTTTCAATCTTGATTGTTTGACGACCCATTTAAGCTGGGACAGTACAGAAAAATGAGCCGCGACACGAGAAAACCAACAATGTGGTTGTGCGCCCAGCGCAGACTCGGATCAGCCTGGACATCTGCTCAGTCTGGTCAGACTCTTTGCTAAGTGCTTACATGATAGCTAAGGGACCGAGCTACCTCCATGCGGACAGCGAGGACTCTGATCAGACTGGGCGGATGCCCAGGCTGATCTGCGTCTGCGCTGTACGCACAGCCACTTTGTTGGTTTTGTCGTGTCGCGGTTCATATATGTATAATCTTTGTTCCTGGGCCTTTTTTGTTACATTTAAAGTGACATCATTGTGTGATAAAGATCTGCATGCGTATTTCTGCAGACATCAATCTTCATTTTCAGTCAGCAGAGTGTTCGTTTTTGGCTTACATGTAATATGCAAAAGCCACGCTTATCAAAGTATGTTCAAAATGTTTTATTATAAGTTTCGAGGAGCTCAGTAGGTTAAGCGCTGGCCTGCTGATCTAGCGGTCCCATGTTCGAGCCCCGCTGTAGACTGGAATCGTTTACAATCGAAAACGGCGTTCCATTGCACAAAGCCTTTCATTACCACCCACCCATCGTCCTGATACATGTATGACTGAAATACTGTTGAGAAAGACATAAGATCGAAAGTCATCTATCCATCATCTGTAAGTTTAATATAACATACTTGTGGACACGTAGGCGCAGTCTTGTTTCCCAGCCGTATTAGTGGGGATGTTATTCGCAGTTGCCCACCATTTATAGGTCACCGTCTGTCCGTTTCTCCATTTGTACGGCCCTCCGTTGGTGTTATTATCTGGCGGAAAATAAAATAAGACAACATGTAACAGTGACCCGGATAAAAAGAGGTAACAGGAATAATATTTCTCCATATAGACTTAAAGTCTCCATAGTCCTATCAGCGGTAAAAATGCCTAAACGCAAATCATTGTAAAAGGCGGGTAAACCTTCAGGTCTGGTAATAAAATGAGGATTGGTGTGCAAATATTGAGTCTACATGCTGGCAAAAAGTAGAGGAAACAATTTTTGAAAAATAACAAATAGCTTCACAAAATACAATTTCCTGTTCTGGTTTCCCGTCTAGCAATGCTATATTAACTTAGGCGGAATAGTGATTGGGACTCCACACCTGTACATTGTATTTTTACCATTTTGTGAAATCGAAAGTAGGTCATTTTAGTTGCCAACTAAAATGACCCAAATAAGTTTCCAAACCCTTTTTATGTGAAACTCAAGGATGTTTTATTTGTTTAAAATTGGTTAATCACGGTCATTTACAATTACGAAACTACAGTGAGAAGCTTTCAGCGATACCTCATGATAAAATTTTTCATGCTGATAGAGCGATGGAGCCTTTAAGTTGTGACCCCTCATTAGAACTGACCCGACGAGACGCTTGTAATGAGGGGTCACAACATGTTTTCATTGAAAAATTTAGCAAAAAAATACCGTACAATTACCCTCAAAATTTCAAAATTTTCTGGCGCTCTGTGTTCATGAAAGCTGCAGGACGGGTTCGGTGAATTATCTTATTTTTGGTTCATATTAACATATTTTCTTGGCCCCAATTGGCATTTATTCGACGGAGCGACGTAACCACTGTTATCCTGATTTTATTTCAAGGGTTACAAGTTTTTATAAAGGTCAATAAGAACATTCGTAACTCTTAGTATATCTACATGTAGTATAGTGCTACTACACATAAACGCCTTAAATTAAACCGAAAAAGCGCTTGAGAAACACTGGAATGCATTAGCCAACAATTGTACATAAATGTATATGTTGAAGTTAAAGCAATATAGTACCTGATGCACCTATCCAGAAGTCCCCCGCTCCACTGTCTTTCATTTCTTGTAAATAACTGTTGATGAACAGGGTTGTAGTAGAACTGAAATGGTAAAATGCAGGGAAACGTGAGTACTAGACCCACAGTGAATCAAATACCAGCGGTTCAGACTACGAGGTCGTACATGTAGGTATTTTGCGTGATGTTTGGGCTGAATAATACGGATGTTAATGTGAATAATAACCTCTTCTCTGGTGGCGAAAATCTTTCCAACCGAGAACGGGGTTCCATTGTACACAGCCTTTCATAATCACCCTTTCATCGTCCTGATATGACTGAACTACTGTTGAAAAGGACGTACTCGTAAGATAAACTCTTTAGGTAAGGATTTGCTCCTGTGGAGCAAATGCTTTCCTGTAAGATTAGAAAGACCCATATTGGATGGGTTTTGTCAGACATGCGGTCACAATAAAATGAGCCGCGACACGACAAAACCAACGAAGTTGTCGGGGCCAAGCGCAGACTCAGATCAGCCTGGGCATCCGCTTAGTTTGATCAGACTCTTCGTTAAGTGCTAAAAAGGGTAGCTAATTAGGGTCTAAGCTACCTCAGTGCGGACAGCGATGACTCCGATCAGACTGGGCGAATGCCCATGCTGATCTGAGTCTGCGCTGGGCACACAACCACATTGTTGGTTTTCTCATGTACATGTAGTTTCGTGATATGATGGGACTACACGGACCTGTACCTAAATCTATTAAAGGACCATGCGTACCTACTGTGGCTGAAAAGTCTTTGCCTGCTTAGACTTTTTTTTTTATTAGACGCTACTACATTAATGAATTCATAAGGCAACGCAACATATAAAATTGAATAATACCTCGGTTCGAGTGTATGTATTTGCACAGTTATTAGCAGGCTTCGCACACGTTTTACTTCAATACTTTGTGAAACCAGTGCATCCCAGGACAGGCAATCTTTCGCACATGCCAATTCTTACGCACCTGTCTGGAACTGAGCTTGAATCGATAGAGGTATACCTCTAGTTGTCAGCCAAACTTTGCAACGGATTGAGCTATTCGGGCCACTAAGCACTTTGCACTCATTGTTGCTCGGACAGTATATCGAAAAATATTATTCTTTTCTTCAAAACATAAAATTTGTTCATCGTAGGATGCAAGTGGCATCTCCCTGTATTACATGTATATAAACGTTTATACCAGGGTCCGTATTTAAACAACGACTTAAGTCGTTGCTATGCTGTTGCTAAGGCTAAATTTCTATGTTGGAGATTCCCTACAACAGTACTACGAAATTTGCTTTGGAGGAACAGTCTTTTAAGACTGTTCCTCCAGAGTAAATTTTATGGTTTTAGGGAATCTCCTTCATAGAAAGTCTGCCCTAGTAACAGCATAGCAACCACTTAGTTGTTTTATAAAAACGGAGCCAGATTACTAAGATGGCTAATCTCATAACTTGTGCAACTAAATAAGCGTTATTGCCTTGTCCTAGGTAGCTAAACGTAGTCAATTGACAACTCAACAATTTGTCAATTCAACTAAATTACCCTGTATATCTAAGTAGCTCGGCTCCCTGGTTCCTGCAGAAGGTAGAAGCACTTGCGAATGACTGGCGAAACTGTGCATTAAACTGATAGCAAGATCCGGCATGGCCAATCCAACCTGGGAAACACACCCCTGAAGATAAATTATACTCCGGTTATTTGCTCATTTTATCATTTAGTCTGTATCTGAGCCGCGACACGAGAAAACCAACAAAGAGGTTGTGCGCCCAGCGCATACTCAGACCAGCCTGCCGTCGGAGCATCCATCCAGTCCGACCAGACTCTTCTTTAAGTGATTAAAGGGTAGCTAAGGGCCAAAGCTACCTCCATGTGGACAGCGAAGACTCTGATCAGACTGGGCGGATGCCCAGGCTGATCTGAGTCTGTGCTGGGCGTACAACCACTTTGTTGGTTTTGTCACGTCGCGGCTCATTTATAGTAGACTATCTGGAGAATTGCTAATGCGATGTGAAAAATCGCATGCACTTATAAAAAAGAATCATCTAAACTAAATTTAAACAGAGATTTTTGATTCACCTTAACACGGATTCATTACCTACCCTCTGGTTTTCTGCACACATACGCTCTTGTTTGTGAGCAGGGCTGGACTGTCCATGCCTGGATCTTCGTGGCTGTATTAGATAGTGCAACACACGAGCTGTTCAGATTGTGCCTTGAAAGATAAAAATAGCCATCAGAGGAGATGGCAAATCCCCCGACCGAAGACCCCCATGGGCCTTGGTAAAAAGGGTGCACTTCAAAACACATATAAGTTATATATTGTCATTCTTTTATGCTTCTGATTGACATTACCTGTTTAACAGATGCATGATTACCTAACACTCATACTAAAACAGTATGCTTGACTGCTAAAAGGAAGTAATATCTCAAACAGTCACCATGTACATAAATACATAGCATATGATACATTAAACTTTCAAAATGTGTGAATAACTTCTAAAGTATAAGCCCTACAAACCTAATTTTGAGCTCTCTAGTAAGTGAATTTGGACAAAGAATCCAAATCTGGGATTTTTTTTTTTTTTTTTTTTTTTTTTTTTGGGAGGAGGGGGGAGGGGAGGGGGCGGAAATGTGGAGGGTCAGAGAGAGTTAGGAACACTGATAAGATATCACAGCATGTTCATCAATATTCTAAAAGGTATAAGGTTAGTAAAATTGTGGAGCAGGCCAGGATTTTACAGATGTATATGGAGCAGAGTCTCAAACAGCAGCTCAAACTACCAAAGGGAAATAACTCACAAAGTATGTACATGTATGCAAGAGTTGTCATTCATGTATGAGACAAATCGTCATGGCCCGTTTTTCATATCTGTGAAGTATCATGAAAATATTTCAAAAGGTATTCAAGCTATGGAGCGGACACCTAAAATCATCAAAGAGAAAAAAACTCAAAAAGTAGGAAAGCAAGAGTTATCATTCTTGTTTGCGACACATTTTCATGATCTGTTCTACACATCTGTGAAGTATCATAAAAAATTTCAAAAGGTATTCAAGTTATAGAGCGGACACGAAATCATACCTAAAACCATCAAGGGGAAATAACTCAAAAAGTAAGAAAGCAAGAGTTGTCATTCTTGTTCGCGACACATCGTTATGACATGTTCTACATATCTGTGAAGTATCATAAAAATATTCTAAAAGGTATTCAAGTTATAGAGCAGACACGAAATCGCACTAAACATCAAGGGGAAATAACTCAAAAAGTAAGAAAGCAAGAGTTGTCATTCTCGTTCGCGACACATCATTATGACCTGTTCTACATATCTGTGAAGTATAATGAAAATATTTCTAAGGGTAATCAAGTTACAGAGCGGACACGAATCTGCCAAAAAATACACCTAAAACCATCAAGGGGAAATAACTCAAAAAGTAAGAAAGCAAGAGTTGTCATTCTTGTTCGCAACACGTTTTCATGACCTGTTCTACATATCTGTGAAGTATCATGAAAATATTCCAAAGGGTAGGGTAACTCGCCCTTAAGTCGAACTTGCCCTTAAGTCGAACAAACCAAACCGTTAATATTTATATTTCATCTATGTGTCTCGATATCTGCTTAGGTATCAGACATTACCTTAATATATGAACAACAGAAATAAACAAAAAACTCCAAAATATACAATATGCATTATTATATAGCTACATGTATCTGTCGCCGCAACTCATCCCATTCGAGCTCTGTCTGAATTTCAGAATTTGGATTTTGACATATTTTGTAAAATACGTATTATCATGTGGAAAAAGGACTCTCAGTCCACGAAATTTAATATTTTGTTTATCTCATCTGCGGTTTCTTAATGCTTGAAATAATAAGTTTTTATTTGCCAAAATTAGTAAAATCTACAAAAGTTTACACATTTGACACAAACCTATACTTCGCCATTGAGACGAACGCCGATTCGCCCTAAAGTCGAACATGGGCATATGGTTTCGGAGACAGTTTACTCACTGTATCGATGGCGCATACATTCAGTCATAGACTTAATGCGCAAACGCATCTTTGTCTTTTGTTTTACGCATGCAACAAGCGCCTGCGATTATCATAAATGAAGTAGTGCACATTATAAGTGAGCCGCTTAAACGAATATTTTACTACATGCACCAAGAGTAGTAACAATGTGGATTTATCTGCATCTAGGTACATTGCTGTATGTCTCATTATCTCCTAAAATGTGCTTTAATTTGACACCAAATAAAAATGATTTCGAAATATATGATTTAAAAAATGTGGATCCTTTAAATATCACAGACCCTACACGGGGTTGTCCTATAATGGCGGGATCAGTATATTTGTTCGAGTCAGGGGCAAGCCTGTTCGACTTAAGGGCTAATTTGGGTAGGTGGATAAAACCCCTTGTTTTGTCCTTATTTTACGAAGCCTGGCTAAAAGGTTGCACTTATTTGGTGCTGGGAAAGCTGCGCTAGCTATTGCTTCACCCAAACACGGAGTGGGTTAACAGCTAGGATCTTTAGGTGCAAGGTAATACAAAAGGTGTTCGACTCAGGGGCCAACTATCATATTCAAGTTACAGAGCGGACACGAATCTGCCAAAAAACTCACCAAAGGGGAGATAACTCAAAAAGTACAATAGCAAGAGTTACCATTCTTGTATGCGACACATCGTCATGACCTGTTCTACATAACTGTGAAGTATCATGAAAATATTCCAAAGGGTATTCAAGATATAGAGCGGACAAGAAAATGTTTACGAACGGACGGACGGACGGACGCCAGGCTCATCGCTATATCCCCCGAACCTTTCGGTCGGGGGATAATAAACTCTTTGACAAGAGAAGGTGAAAATAATAAAATGATATTTTAGGAGAATTTAGTTTAGCAAAAATGTCGTTTTGACGATATTAGATTTCTTGCAAAATAAAAATGAAGCTAATATAATTATGTATAGATGTTTACATAGATGTATGTGACTTAGCAAGTAAGTTTGCAGGCTCTAAATCGTGAAACCATGGCTTCAAAAAGATGCACAGTTTTACAAAAAAATTGGCATGGAACAGACAACCGGATTTCCCTGTTTGCAAAAACAATATTTGAATCCTGAGGAATCTGTTAAGTAAAGGGCAATTCCTTTAATTAAGAAATGAATGTTATTTTTTTAACGTTTACTGAAGTATAAACTACATCGGGTCACGAGCAAAGTAAGTGAACCCCGAAGGGGTTTACGTAAACTTTGCTCGTGACCTGATGTATAGATCGCCGACGGTATTTTGGACGCTCAACAAACAATAACATAAACACACAAAGGTGAAACAGGTATATGGACTCGTCCAAAGGTAAAAGTTAGTCAAATTTGTCTACTTATATATCAAAATCATAATTGTCTCTATACAAACAGTGGCGGAAAGGATACAGCACAGCAGTTAATAGGTTTCAACAGTATCGTGATGGGTTCGAGTCTCACCATTTTTTTTTTTTTTTTTTTTTTGCATCTAATATGATAATGGTTACTCACAAATGTCTTGATTTCTTCGTGCAAATTTTAGTGAGTATTAAATAAGTATTATACAAGAAAGTTTCCAAATGAACATTTCGAACTTTTACTTGCTGTTAGAAAGACAATGAACATTTCGAACTTTTACTTGCTGTTAGAAAGACGTCTTATATCAAAATGAGTGACACAAAATTATCAGTCGTACAAAATGTTCTGAAGGTTTCTATGATATTTATTTTTCGCGTAATTGAGTGGCGTAAAATATAAAGTAAAAAAATAAAAAAAAAATAGAAAAAAAATAGTAATAACATACCAAAAAAAAAAAAAAAAAAAGAAAAAAAAAGAAGAAAACACATAAAATAATTCAAAGAAAAATTATAAAAGATAACTCATTAAAAATAAATAAAAAGATGTATATAGATATAAAAGTTAACATACACAGTTGAGTAACAAAAAAAGAAAAAAGAAAGATAGATAGATCGGGACTCGAACCTATGTCCTCACGAGTCAAAAGTATCAAGAATCCAGTGTTATATCCACTGCGCCAGTGGAACGATTACAGAATACAAGCATGTTAACGCTTAAATAATTATCAGGATTCATTATTATACCTGAAACACCTAAATCATAGTAAAAATGGACTAGGCCCATATTCGATAACGCCACATAATAAAC
Organism: Ctena decussata; assembly: GCA_963989385.1. Lineage (NCBI taxonomy): Eukaryota > Metazoa > Mollusca > Bivalvia > Lucinida > Lucinidae > Ctena > Ctena decussata. The sequence goes on from OZ022504.1 coordinate 18,616,221, forward strand.
TTCGATCTATAGTTTATACTTCAGTAAACGTTTAAAAAATAACATTCATTCCTTATATTTATATTATTAAACGATGCTTTTGATCAATAAAAAAAGATAATCAAAATAAGAAATACATATATAAGAATCGTTTTAAAAACATTACTGGCTGAATTTTGCAATAGTTTGGAACAGCCGCATTGTCACTGCCTACCAGTAAATTCCACCTCCTGCTGTAACTTGCACGTGCAAGTAGGCGTAGCGGGCTGTCACTCAATGTTTACTAGCCATTCAAGTACATGGCTTCTTGTAGATTTCACGTGCTAGTTAGTGAGATGAGCTGTCACTCTGAAGCGCGTGACACAGTGTAATTATTGACTTGTTAAAACATTGACTCCCGCATCACTTAAGGGACCGACCATTTGATATTCTGGGGGGGGGGGGGCCTGGTATTCTTGATGGAGACACAACATTTTATTTCACTGGCCTCTGGAAACAATTTCTTTTTTTTTCACCTTGTGGGAGCTAATTTATTTTTTTTACAAACTAACTCAAACAGGTTATTTTTTTTGTTTTAATTTTATAGCTGAACTATCAGATCCTTGTTTACTTGACCTTACTATCCTTTTATTTTACCCACATAGGTATTTTTTTTTTCACCTTTTTTTCTCACAAAAAGAGCATGGTGCTGTCTTTAACCAGGCCAAGGGCATGGCTTAGCTTGCTTTTGCAAACCAGTGCCTGGAGCATGTTACTCTTTTCATCTAAGGTACAGATACAAACATCCCTGTATGAGTTTGGCAAAAAATTAGGGATATTTTGGCCAAAATTTAGGGCTATTTTGGCAAAGTTGTAGGGCTAACATTAGGAATTTAATTTTTTTTTCTATCCCAATATATGCCAAAACATGCTTTATTCGTACTTTAGAAAGTTTGATAAATACTTACTGATAGAGTCACATTATGCATGAATGGCATGAATGGCAATTAATAAAATGGCTGAAAGTTATGCGCTAAGAAGTTATCAAAGGGGGGTCTGGGGGGCAACGCCCCCCAGAAGCTAAAGCAATTTCCCAATTTCAATGGCAATTTTAAGACGGGAAACAATAGAGAAAAACTAGGAATGATGATAAAAATAAGGGTTTTTATATTACGACTTTTGCCTTTTAGAGTGTTTATTTTGCCATAATGGTTTTGTCTCCCATAAGCTAGTGACTCTTTTGCAATTCAGTTTTAGTGGAAACATTTACTTAGTAATGTGGCAGATCAATAATACATGGATGTGAATGTTGTTTCGGATGTTTTTGTAAATGTATGCACATGTGTGCCCGCTGGTGTAAACCAATTGTAGATAATTTTAAAATATTACTATAAATATGGGGGTCTGGGGGGCGCAGCCCCCCAGAAGCCAGAGACATTATAAAAACTCAATTCCAATTGAATTATCTGCAGACAATATTTTTTTTTTAATTTTGGGTGGAAACAGGTTATTTTTTTCGCTTACTTTTGAGGCCAGATTATTTTTTTGAACCCCCTTATGAGCCAGGTTATTTTTTTCTTGCATATCCAAAAACAGGAATTTTTTTTGATAAATATACCAGGCCCCCCCCAGAATATCAAATGGTCGGTCCCTAATTGGGTTAACAGTGAGCTCTGCACTGATAATGTAAATACAAATATTATTGTTTTAAACATACGTTACTTAAACTTGAAACATATGAGCCGCGACACGACAAAACCAACAATGTGGTTGTGCGCACAGCGCAAACTCAGATCAGCCTGGGCAGTCACCAAGTCTGATCAGACTCTTCGCAGTGCGCTTAAAAGGAAGCTAACGTAAGGTTCTAAGCTACTTCCATGCGGACAGCGAAGACTCTGATCAGACTGGGCGAATGCCCAGGCTGATCTGAGTCTGCGCTGAGCGCACAACCACATTGTTGGTTTTGTCGTGTCGCGGCTAAATTATATACCATGTAAATATAGGTAACATAGTTGAAAAGGATTAAAAAGGTGAGAAAATAAGCAGTAAATTGTTTAGCTTACTCAGTGCTGCATGTACACAGAATAAGTTTATGCAGATTCAATGGCTGGTCAAAGCATGCTATTCGCACATGTTCTCCTCATCCACGTGCATTTGTTTGATTACTAACCTGTCCACATGTGGAGTACCATGCCAGTAGGCTGTAAACAGCGGTGTATTGTCAAACCACGTCCACTGAAATGTGCTGCCAGACTGCTGAAGTGGAATATCGTAAACAGACACCTTATAGATTATATTTAATATTCAAGGGAAATAAGTACTTTGGAAAGGGAAGCAATTCCCTTAATTTTTCCATTTATACTGGTCACTATATGTGGAGTAATTTTTTTCTTATGTAGCTCCAGATAAGGTTCGGGTTTGAGGATAACTCGACGTAAATTATTCTTGTTACCCCTTCTTATCAGGGACATGGCCTTCCTTTGCAAAACACTTGTCTTCACTTATCTGTCTGTCTTCATTTGTTTAGAAAAAATAACTCGGTTTATATTTAATTATCTCCCATTGTAAAGTATGTAATAAATTATATATTTTGGTACATTTTGTATCAAACATCTGATATGTCAAAGTAAAACACACACACACACGCGCGCACACAAACACACACACAAGCTCGCGCGCATGCATACAGGTATGCACTTAAATAAATATATTTCGAATTAATCTTTAAGAGCATAATAAGTCTTAAAGGCTTACATTTAATGGCGGTACTTGTATTAATGAACAACGGAATACAAAAATTGTCATACATATTACATGTACCTATATTTGATTTTAAAGTTCCCGATCCTGGCATATCATACCATTCCCTTTGGAAACAAAACAGAATAATTTATCAAATAGATAAATATTGAGATTAAACATTATGTGAAACAAGAATACATACATACATGCATACATGCATACATACGTACATACAAACAAATCACAAAGAAGAGAAAGCCTTTGCAACACTGTTTACCTGCACTGAGTGGAGACCTATCCAGAGTTGTTGCTTGAAATTTACAGCAAAATCGTGCATGACTGTCTCGTCGTTCTGGTTTCCAATAGTAACCATAGACCCGCCATCGTGTTGGCATCTTTGACTAGTGATGATAAACATTTAATTTTGAGCCGCGACACGACAAAAAACAACAAAATGGTTGTGCGCCCAGCGCAGACTCAGATCGGCCTGGGCATCCGCCAAGTCTGATCAGAGTCTTCGCTGTCTGCATGGGGGTAGCTTCGACCCTTACCTGTCCTTTAAGCGCTTAGCAAAGGGTCTGTTCAGACTGAGCGAATGTCCAAGCTAATCTGAGTCTGCGCTAAGCGCACAACCACTTTATCGATTTTCTCGTGTCTTGGCTCAATTTTTAAAACAGTAAAAGCAGAGATTCAAAGCAAGACAGAAAAAAAGACTATCAAAGAGATTGAATGGCAGACTACCAGATGGAGCCAGATTGATAGAAAATGGAATAAGTCTATTACAATATGCGTGCGTTTTGTATAAAAATTGACAAGGAGCACAAAAGGTGTCATTTAAAAGAATCTCTTCGGCAAAGTTTGTTCTTCAGTTACATTAAGAATATAAGAAAAAAAAATGGAAAAAACCGGGGTATCCGAAATTATTACCGTTATTGCCATAAAACTGGAACAGGTTTGATTTACCAATGCAGTAATGCGTACACAAGATGCAGCTATACTGGCAAACAGTGTAGACTCAGATCAGACTGCTCTTTTAAGAGCAGTCTGATATGGGTCTGCACTCTTTGCTCAGACCTAGCTTTCCCAGTACTTAGAGTTGCTACGGTACCTACTTTGCGCTATTCCAGCTGGTCTTTGCTGTATACACTTTATAGCATTGTCCGTTTAAAGTCTGCCATGAATGGTCGGTATCGCAAGCCAATGGTAGACCTGTAACGAAGCCGGAATGAATTTGAATCGACTTTGACCCAACGACGTTGTGCGCATAACTGGTTTAATTAAAGATGTCGTGAGAAATATTCATTCTGTCAGTACATGTACATGTAAAAACTCATGACCAGCAGAACTTCATGCTGTCATTGCAGGTACAATATATACAATAACATGCCAAACATGTGGGCGGAACTGTTGAAGAATGCACATAAATTTAAATGTTCAGATTAAAAGAAAGGTAAATGCATTGTCTGCCTTGGACGATCAGATGGGCCCTTCTTATAAGTAAATGCTAACATTTCTTTATATTTTTTGCAGAACAAAAAATTCTAGACAAGATGCTCAGGGAGTCTCACCGTTAAAAGATAATTCTACTGATACTTTGCATACAGGAAATTGAGATAAAGCTTCATTGTTAAATGTAAACAAGCAATTCCATTTTTTTCCAAAATGTCTCCTTTAGATCTTGGTCAGATCCGCTTGCAGTATGTTCAAGGGTTGCCTTTTGGTGATAGCGCCGAACACTTGAAATGTAAGTATCCTAAAATGCCAAATATTTCCATTGATTTGAACGGTGTACTCAAATTATTATCAAATCGAAAAACCAGACCAAGCTGCGGGACCTGATAATATAAAACCACTAGACAAAGTCTTGAAGAGGCTGAGGCATGAAATAGCTCCCACAATTTGTCTGTTGTCTGAGCGATCCCTACCTATGGAAATCCTTTCAAGTGATTGGACAAAGGCCAGGGTAAGTCCACTTGTCAAAAAGGAGAAAGAGATGACCTAGCAAATTATAGGCCAATATCGCTCACTTATAAGTATACTATGCAAGGTTATGGAGCATATTATTGCTTCCAACCTCACCAGGCATTTCAGTCAGTACCAAATACTGTATGAGCTGCAGCATGGCTTCCATGAGAAGCGTTCCAGTGAAACTCAGCTCATACAACTAGTCGAGGGCCTATCCAGACTACTACGGTCAAGTCGGGTAAATTCGGACAACAGATAAATTCGGACAGTGGCATTGTTTCCTTTATATGTCAGTTATTTGGAGTTAAAACAAAAATAACTGGGCAAATAGTGAAAATCATGATGAGCCGTCTCATCTGGATTTTCACTGTTTGCAATGGTATGTCTGAATTTACCTGATGTCCGAATTTACCTGACTTGACCCTAATTGAAGGAAAGCAGGTTGACCCTGTCCTATTAGATTTTAGCAAAGCTTTTGACAAGGTCAGCCGACTCAAATTGCTTTTCAAACTTTCTCAACATGGTGTTCAGGGTAATACACCGAGATGGCTAGAGTCTTTACTGGTGGGTCGAACCCATGCAGAACTTCTTGAGGGCGGGTCCTCAGAGGAGGCACCAGTCAACTCGGGTGTACCATAAGGTTCCGCTCTGGGTCCACTTCTTTTCCCACTATATATTAATGTCCTACCCCAATATATCTTATCCTAGGTAAGATTCTTTGCTGATGACACATCTGTCTACCTTACTGCCAGATATAACAGTGACAGTAATATACTTCAGACGGATCTAAACAGATTAGCGTTTTAGGAACGAGCCTGGGACATTGAGTTTAAACCCCCACCAAATACCAGGTACTCCATATTAGCAAATCTAGACATCCCATTCAAACCCAATATTCTCTACATGTCATGTCTTGGAGTCAGTAGACAGTGCTAATACCTAAGTGTTCATATGAGCCGCGACGCGAGAAAACCAACAAAGTGGTTGTGTGCAAAGCGCAGACTCAGGTCAGCCTGGGGATCCGCCCAGTTTGGTCAGAGTCTTCCCTAAGCGCTTAAAGGGTAGCTAAGGTTCTAAGCTGACTCCGTGCGGACAGCGAAGACTCTGATCAGACTGGGCGGATGCCCAAGCTGATCTGAGTCTGCGCTAGGCGCACAACCACTTTGTTGGTTTTCTCGTGACGCGGCTCAATTATAAGCAAGAATCTTTCCACCAATACTCTTGTAAATAATATTATCTCTGCTGTATATAAAACCCTTGGTTTCGTTAAAAGAAATGTCCATTCGACAAACAAGTCCGTTAGGGAATTAGCTTATAGGACACTTGTTTGCCCACAGTTGGAGTGCGCCTCCACTGTGTGGAGTCCGTTTATTACAGTTGATACTGATAAAATTAAGATGATGAACGCCAGACGAAATATTATCAAAGCTGATGTCAGCTCTGAGAACTCCTTCTATCGGGGGTTTGGAAAAACCGTAGGTTTTAATAAAAGTAATAATAATATCAATGATTATAATAATAATACTGTTATTATTATATTTTGTATCATTTAGTAATGATAACAATAATAATCATTCTCGTTATTATTATAATTATCACTTTATTATTATTATTATTATTATTATTATTATTATTATTATTATTATTATTATTATTATTTTATTTTCGTATAATATTATTATTTTCATTTTTATTATTTCATATTATTATATTAATAATAATTATTATTATTATTATTGTTATTATTAATTCTACTACTGATAATACCACATTATATGTGATTTTTATTAATTAAAGTTCATACCTCTGTTTCTTGAGCAGATATATCTATTGACATCAGTACACTCCTGGTCGTTGAATATATTGGTGTTGATTTCACCACACCTTTCCGTTCCTCCCTTATTGTTGGGTTCTCCCGGAGCCCAGTTTCTAAATAGAGGATCTTACATGAGTGCTCATGTATTATTGAATTTATTAAACGAGTTGGGGAAAAAAGATAAGATGCGAGGCTTTGCCGAGCATCTTATCGCTTTTCCCCAACGAGTTTAATAAATTTAATAATACAGGAGCACGAATGCACGTCATATGATAAACACAGATAATTGTCACGTATATAGTGAATTGTCATAAAACTCTTGTAAGTAACAATTATGTCTTAACTCTGATCGACCCTATTCTTCACAAGCCGCATGTGCAGAACCCGGTCACAAAATGTAAAGAATGCGGCTGCATCATTATTCACAATTAAATATTCGTTTTGTGGGAAAATAAACATGGTCTGCACATCAGTTTTCATCTTAAGACTTAAGTTTTGCCATGTCAATATCGCTCACGTCTTTTAAGCATCAGGATGAATTATGTTATTTTGATCTGGAACTTATATTTTACACGTGTGTGACGAATACGGTCGCATTCTTTACATTTTGGGGCCAGATTATTCAAATTCGTGAAAAACGCGATTTTAGGTAACAATCAGGTCCGTTTGAGCTTCTTCAGAATCGCTAGAGCCTTTGACGTCCCCACATATTATGCTTGGAGTCATTAAGATCAACAGGTACCAACCTGAGGTTCCTGTTATACTGTACGGTGTACATGTACATACTGATATTAACTTCCACTGTTCGCATGAAAGGCGAAATCATTTAAGGTGAATGAATACAGTTTCAGGGGAAACAATTCTGTTATTCTTGCCTCCCGTCTCATTTAGGGTCAACGCTTAACAAAATAATAAAATAAAATAATAATAAAAAAAATGCTCCGCTTAGAATAAATTCTTTCCTGAGCAATTCTTTTCTTAACCAGGGTTCGAGGTTATAAAACTTGAGAATAATCTCAAACTCAAAATAAAGCACACAGATTGGCTGCTTAGGGAAGCAGCCAATCTGTATGCTTTATTTTGAGTTGAGAATGTACTCAAGTTTTATAACCTCTGGGCCAGGATGGATAATCATGACTTTTCTTACGTCATTTTCTTACGTAATTTTGAACGGGAAAACTTTACATTTGGTCAATAAATTCGTTGTTTCTGTGTGCATTCTTTTAAAATGAAGCCCAGGGAATGTATAATCATGAGTGCTTTCAGGTGATATTCGCGGACTTTATCGTGGGTTTAATAGTTTTGTATTTTATTATCCCCCAGTACCGAAAGAGAGGGTCTGTTGTATTCCCAGCTTTTTTTTTTCTTTCTTGCAGATTTCTGTATTCACCGCATCTCAGAGATTATCACCACCTCAAGGCCGCCGTATCTCTGAGCTTGAATGAACAATAAGTACTATACTATACACATTCAAGACACAATCTGAAACCGTTAGCGCTCCTTGAAAGTAGCAAAAAGCAAATGTATTAGTGTTACTAATAGAATCTATGATGAGGTTGAGGCCGAGACAAGGAAATCTCAGGCTAGTTTTCAGATTATTTAGTCTTATGCGAGGCTATCCGAGCATAAGACTTAAATAATTTGAAAACTAGCCTGAGATTTCCTTGTCTCGGCCTCAACCCCATCATTGATTATTTTTCTCACCCATTTTATTTTATAGAACAGAATATCCATTGATTACCTTAAGTTCTTGTTGAAGCAATTCCTATAAACTTCAAACTAATTTTTTTATTAATAGTTCTGACACGTGTGTTAATTTCACCTTGCGCATGCATATTTCATGACTGGCAGCCAATCAGAAATCTACAATGACACCTCATGCACAACACTGGCTGTCAATTTCATTTTGCGTGCAATTTACCTGCAACTGGATTTGTTGAATTATTGTGTGTTATCAATTGGGCTGTACTATTTAGCAATGATTGGCATTTTGAGACAGCTTTCAGAGCCTAGGCTGAGATAGAAAAGTCTCATACACCTCTAGAAAGGGATATTCTTGTCCAATGTGTGAGAAAATGTAGTATTTCAGAGCCCTTGTGACTATACGACAAACGACCCTATACGTACTTACACAACATTTGAGGCAATCTGACTTCCATCTGCCCATTCCCAGGTAGACAGGAATTCTCTGTTGTTAAGACCCACCCACCACTTGTCCGACGGAATTTTCGAGTGGTTCTTCAAATGGGCAATTTGACCAAATATCCATGTCTGTCAAACGAACAATAAAAGTATAACAGAAAATCCATTTCAAATAGTTTCATCTATACAGTCAACTCTCGATATCTCAAACAAGAAGTTCGTCTCAAACTACCGATATCGTAAAGTCAATTTTCAAGTCCCAGAAAACTTACTTTGAGATACCAGTAGTTTGAGATAACAGGAGATGAAGTGTTAAGAAAAATAGGAAATGTATTTGAACTATATTCTTTGATATGAGGATGCCTTGATATAGTGTTTGAGATAAAGAAAGTAAACTGTATTTACATGTAGTAGAAACGCATAACAATTCTTTCAACTATAGCATTTTTATCGAGGAATAAAGATTTTTGTTTCAGTTTTATTCTTTTAGTTCATCCAGCAATGTATATGGATACACATTTGGAAGAAGCAACTTTGTCATTTTCATAGTTGCTTGAACCAGAGCTTTAGATGAGAGCGGTATTTAATGATAATTGAGGGATATTTTTTTTTGAATTCTCAATGAAACCATATGTTGTGACACCTCATCTGAACCGTCTCGTTGAGACGGTTCAGATGAGGGGTCACAACATATGTTTCTATATAGAAATCACAAAACTTATCCTTAATTATCACCAAATACTACCTCTTACATGTATCTAGGGCTCTGTGTGTCTCTTTCCCAGATGGACATCGCATAACAAAGAATTTGCTCCTTTTAAGGGTAGACCCTTTCTCAGATCGGTCGTCAATGGAAGCAAACAGGAAGTCAAAAAAGAGTTTTATTTTTGTTTAAATGGCGGGAAAGTATGGCAGTTTACCTATTTACCTTAACAAAATGTTTAAAAATGCAATGTTTGGACTGGGTCAGTAGAGGAAGTAACAAAGGTAAACTACATTTTAATGCACTTACAAATATAACGCGACGGCTGGTTGGATAACGTCATAATTTTGCGACAGTATATTTTGCGATATACAGGCGGAAACCGATGTCATTAAGTAACGTCGTTTCTCATTGGCTGACGTTTGGTTTAACGTTGCTGAAAGCTCTTTCTTTGGATTCACATTAGTACACTTTAACAGGTGAAAATATTTTAAAGTGCATTAGAATGGGGATAACTGTATTGAAAATTGTCATTTGAGGAAGTAAATCGTCGGTTTTATGGTCGCAAATTGCGTTTTACGGCTCTGCTGGCGCGTTGCCGTTAAATGAAATTTCCGAAAATAAAACCGACGATTTACCTCCCCAAATGACAATTTTGAATACAACTATCCCCTAAATGTATGCTCCTGCAGACGGATGTTGATATCGAAAATCTAAATGATATCAAAACCATACCTTTTTTTCAAAGAATTTAATTCACTGTTTATTGTCACAATAATGTATTAACTAACACTTACCCTCTCGGGAATGGAGTCTATCTTGAGAAGATCCCCTCCGTGGAGCTGGCAAATATCTCTGGCATCCTGCCATGACAGTTTGTTGTTGTACATGAATCTGTAGCATTTGCTGGTCGAAGAGTAACCATACCAGTAGGATGGACATTTCTGGCTAGAAACTGAAAGGGAAATTGTCCAACCCTAAACGTTTTCCATGTACCAAACAAATTGTTAACAATGTAATTTACTGATTTCCTATAATTTCGAGTATGTTGGTATTTGTTGGCATTTTTGCATTTGTTTACCGCGTTTATTGGTCATTTCCCACAAGGATGTGATGTTACCTTTCTCTAGCAGTGTTACCAGTTAAAACAATCAATTAAATCTCCTCTAAAAACTGCAAGATCTGGGTATTTAAATCGTCCATACGTGGTAAAACTGTAGCATTTAGCCGGAAAGCAAAAGTTATGATGTCATGATTATGTCATGTTTTGAACTATTGACTTTTAATGAAACTGTATCAGTGCAAAAAGGTTTGCAATTTATGAGAAACGTCCGTATTTTATAGATGATTAGATGATGCAGAAAAATTCTCATTTTTTTTCTACAGATTTTTCTTAAATTCTCAGATAGCAATAACACAGGGTATAATCGATTCCGCCAATTTTAGCTTCCTGCAGAGACTGTCCACCATATTTGGCTTCCGGCGAGACTGTCCACGAACTCTTGCTTTCTGCAGAGACTACTGTCCTCGAAAAATGGCTTCCTGCCGAGACTGTCCGTGTGACTCTGCTTCCTGCCGAGAGGCTCGGCAGGAAGCAGAATCACGCGGACAGTCTCTGCAGGAAGCTATTTATCATGTATAGAAGTCTCGGCAGGAAGCCAGAGTTCGTGGACAGTCTCGGCGGAAGCCAAATATGACGGACAGTCTCTGAAGGAAGCGAAAATTGGCGGAATCGATTATACCCTGTGAATAGGTAGGATCGTTTGAGCAATGAAAACTACAGGAAATCCAGTGCTTTTACTAAACAAGATAGCTTTTTAAACAGTTTCTTTTCTCATTCTATTGTTTCAATGGCCCTGTTGGCTGTAACTGGTTGGTTGGTTGGTTGATTGATTGATTGATTGGTTGTTTTATTGATTGATTGATTGATTGATTGATTGATTGATTGATTGAAACGAAAATATAAGAAGGCTGAACTGCGTAAGCTCATGTCCATACTAGATGTAATGTTGCCACACTATCCAAGCCCCATAGCGCCGATTTCCGATGAACTCTATTTTCAAACTGACTCAGCGTGAGCCCTATGATCCCAAGGGACAAGAATATAAGCCTTCACCCTTGTTCGTCGCAGTGTGATTTAATTTGATTTACATTTTACCGTATGTTTCAGTGTGTTTTATCATGTGATGTTTCACTTACTGAGTTCGGAAACTCAATGCCAATACAGGTTAATTATGTATTTTGAAACATATCGGAAGCTATGGCGAAGCTTAAGTGCTTGTAAACCTGACTGTACATGTAACCCCTAATCGTTTTTACAGCTGACCTTTCTGACGTGGTGGGTCTGAGGTTGCTTGTTTATCGTATACCTTTGTGACCACTCGCTACTGAGTTTTTGACGATGTGTCCTGTTTTGTGCCCCAATGCTATTTTTTTTTCAAGTTGCATCTAGTATGGTGATCATCTGGTTGTGGAGGAGACCGCTAATTGCTTTTGTTTTCGTTTCGTATATACTACACTTTATCTTGGTGTTATTGAGACCCGGCCTATCGTCATGCAATTAAAGGAGAAAGCGTAGCTGATGTCAGCTATAGTCGAACTCAAATCTAGGCATGCAGTCATTTGCAAAACATCCATAATATATAATAACCTTTTAAACGAGAAAATTTTTAATCAATCTGAAAATTATATCAACCAAATTAGATGTATTTATCTACCAGTTAGGACTGTCGACGATAATGCTTGAAGACCGCTTCAGGCCCGGATCCGGACCATCACGTACTGGTGGGGCCCTGGATAACTGGTTGGGCTGGGAGGTGCCGAAATGTATGTATGTGGGGGAGGGGGCTTGAAAATATGACATATTGATGGTTCAATTTCAAGAGAATTCATATAAAAAAACCCTTGAAATATATGTAGTGACTTCTCATTAGAATCGCCTCCCCGAGGCGATTCTAATGATATATCGCAACATATATTTTGAATATTTTGATCTAACCACATTGGATATTTTTTCTAAAACTGTCATCAGATACTTCTTTTTATCTGGAGGCCTACATATTATACATAACACAGGGGCAAAATGGCGGGGCTGCAGCCCCAAAGCCCACCCCCTGGATCCGGGGCTGCCGCTTTATGAAGCTGTGATGACGATAGTCTTTGTTAACTCAGTGCTAATAAAATTTCCTTTAAAAAGGAAGGCATGCCCAGCTAAGACAGTGAAATTTTCATGAGTTGTTTATTGAAGTGAACCCGATTGTTAGTGCACTTTCTGTTGCTAACCTTTATTTAGCAAAGTATTTACAGTCAACCCTCTTTACAACGGCATTCATTACAACAGAAAATTGTTTATAACGTCATTTTGATTTGCACGAAATGGCTAAATTGTTCTACATAAATATGCATTCTTTACAACAGCAAATTCAGTTTTTCTTTACAACAGCAAATTTAGTTTAACGTCAAAATTTTTGGGAACAAATGTCGTCGTTGTAAAGAGGGTTCACTGTAATTTCTAACTTATTGAATGGTGGCATTATCCACGGGTGTAGGGTAAAAACAAGTGTAGAATTTATTTGAAAAACAAATTGAAAAAAAAATATTTAAACACACACACAACACAAACACCAACAACAAGAAAAAAACAACAACAGTTTTTCAACGTTTTGGCCGGCCGTTTTAGGCATGTCTCAAGGAAAATAACTATATGGACCTATTTCAAGTCTTTTCTTCACGGCTGTTGAGTCACATTTAGTCTGAATCAAAATTTTAGGAAAGGCTGTTTCAAACCCATGTCTATGGAAACTTGGCACATCTGAACTTGGCATCAAAAGAAGACAATAAATTTATATTTACTGAAGTTTATTTTTGGTTTAAGTGGCATCAGTGGCAGTGACTGGAACAAAATTTTGACACTCTGAGAAGAAAATGCATGCTGCAGTTGTTTGGGACAATAGCTTGCTTTACACCATTTGGGAACAACATAGCACGGAACTCATTGCGTTCGTATTTCCATGAACTCCCGACAAATGAAATTTATCTCTTTTCAGTAAATGCGATAAGGGAAGAAAATCGTCAAAAGCGCTTGTTTCTAAATTTAAACAATAAATTTGAACTCTGCTCTTTCAGATTTTACACTGATACACAGATCAGCCCACTCTGGCATAAGCGCAGTCTGATCAGTCTGGCCTCAGCATGTAAGATGGAGAATATAATATATGCCGAAAAAGACTGATCAGATCCAACGAATGCATCGGCGCTGGACAGTGTGCCGGCTGCTCTGACTAGTCAGATTATGCGATGTCCTAAGGCCTAGTTTTCGCGACGCCGCTGCATGATTTTTTGGAAAAGCTAATGCTTTGCGCTAAAGCTATATACATGTATAAACACTGTTTCTTACAAAAGTTTTGGATGCAAAGCCAAATACTTTGCATTGCATTCACAGTTTTATTTTTTTTATGCCATCAGTTTATAAAAAGCAAACGAAATGTGGCCAAGTTCAAGGCACTTGTAAAAGAAAAACGTGCTTTTCAACGGAAATATTTTAAAAAAAATACATGAACTATCAAAAATAGAATAAAGTTTCCATCGTTATTTTTAGCAGATGAGGCAAATCGGATATGGATAAAAATAGACAAAATCGGACGAGGTATTTGTTTGTTATGTAATGAAGAAATGCTGTCTAAAACCGGAACGAACTTTCCGATCTCTTTGGCTTAATTGCTGTCCTAAAAAAAAGTTTAGAACGAATCGTTGCAGTACACACTCACTGTGTACACACACTCCTGGTATTTTCCGACTAAGCGTGACGTATCGTTTCTTCCGAAAATAACTCGGTATCACTAAACCACTTGAATACTGGCTTGCGCTCGAAAGCGCAAGCCAAAAACCATTCCATCCCCTAAACATGCGTTTCTAATTTGCTTAAAAATCTTAAAGACTTACACCCTTTATAATAATAACAAAAATGATTTGATGAAATATTTCATGCAATACCTCCGACATGGTCTAACTATACATTTAAATTAGAGTTTAGATAATAATATTTGATAAAAGTGACTTTAAACAAAACATAAGATAAATTTTTATACAATCGCGGACCGCGGTTGAAATCGCATTATTGGACAAAAATAATTCATTCATACGTCACAATCACGTGCACGAATAAGAAAAATACCTCTACATGATCACATGACACACGTGGTCAAAATCGATATTCTTACAGGCCGTGAGGAAACAGGTAATTTGCCTTTTAATTTGAAGATTATTTTTCATTCCATATTTATATAATAAACATGCATTTTCTCAAAACTTTTACGGCTAATTATGAGACTATTACATATTGTCTAACGAAATTTTGTTAAAACATTTGTTTCTGAAAACACGAAATAAACGAGGGAGACAATCTTTAACTGATTTTCTTTTAATTTGCAAACAATTAAGTGACGGTACAAGGTACACTTTTGAGGGTAGCAAATTTGCCATTACCATTTCTGTCTCTCTTCTCAATGAAGGCCAACTCGTAGAGGAACAAATGATCTCCTAGGACCAAAGTCTTTCCTCCAAGAGTAGAGCCCATTTTGGAAGGGCTTTGTAGTACAGAGAAGAAAACAGGAATCGAAAATCGTGTTTCCCTTTGTAATATAAAAGCGGCAAAACGCTTTCAAATATCTGAATTGATTTCAATTTACAAAGTACTGGATGCGGTATTATGCAGTCTTGAAATGACGCATGCGCAGTGAATACGCCTCATGGATGACCATATAAACGTTAGCCTGACTTTGTAGTGATGTTTTGACTCTCAGTTGGTGTACGTTATATGTAACATTTTATGTTACCACGGAAAATCGCACTATCGACTCTCATATTACTGTGTATCTAGTTTCTTTCGCCCAGAAGGCATATACTGACAATTTACAACATTGACTCAATGTTTATTCAACGTTATGACGTTGAATTAACTTTGATTCAATGTGGATTCACCGGTATGCGCCAAGATGGCTGTAACCAGGTAACATTGTGGAAAACAAATGCATAACGTAGAAAATACATTGATGCGAAAATAAATGTACCGCGACACGAGAAAACCAACAATGTGGTTGTGCGCCCAGCGCAGACTCAGATCAGCCTGGGCATTCGCCCAGTCTGATCAGAGTCTTCGCTGTCCGCATGGAGGTAGCTGAGACCGTTAGTTACCATTTAAGCGCTTAGCGAAAAGTCTGAGCGGACCAGGCGGATGCCCAGGCTGATATGAGTCTGCGCGGGGCGCACAATCACATTGTTGGTTTTCTCGTGTCGCGGCTCAAATGTACCTACTGTCACAGTCTATCACCTGTGTCCACGAAGAGCTATTTTATCAGGATTCGTATCTCTTTAAGTGGTACATTGTACGTAAGTACTCCCGAAGTGGGGTTTCTGTGCTCGGTAGTGTCTGCCTGGGTGGCATTTAGAATAGCCTCTGTTTGAAGGCATTTGTGAACAGCGCATACTGAGACCAGCACGTGCATGAAGACAGTCTAGATAGGGCGTCTAAAGTTCTCCGTGATAGCCAGATAATGACTGACCATTGGTCCTAACTGGCCTGTGCTACATGTAATAGATGCAGACAAGAGACAGGCTTTATCATAGCACCCGGTATTTCATACACCGACCTAATTTCACGTGGAGTGTACAATGACAGAGGCGTGCTAGTTGCATTCTAGTACAAGTTTCATTGAGAACCTCTGATCGTTTACACAGATAGTCTTGTAAAAGTACAGTAGAAATCATATTTTCTGTCTAATCATACATATACATGCACTTACAACCAACCAAATCAAGAGTATTGCTCTTGAACTGATATGAGAATTTAATGGCTTCCGTAGGTTTTCCGATTTCTACTTTAATTATAGGTATATAATTTCTTGGGTCTAAAAGATGCGAGTCATTTCATTTTTAGTTAAACATACACACACATACATGTATCATACATAAAATTTGGTATTAGAAGTAAAGCAAAATGCTCGCAAAGATCTCTCTCTCTCTCTCTGTTTTGTTTTAGTTCGGGGTGCTGAGGTGCGGGGGAGTGTGGTTGTGGGTGTGGGTGTGGGGAGAGT
Organism: Ctena decussata; assembly: GCA_963989385.1. Lineage (NCBI taxonomy): Eukaryota > Metazoa > Mollusca > Bivalvia > Lucinida > Lucinidae > Ctena > Ctena decussata. Next base: position 18,632,638 of record OZ022504.1, read on the forward strand.
ACGGACACGTATAGACACTGAGAGAATCATGATCATAACTTTGTCATCGATATTTAAAAAGGTATATTGGCATTAAGGATATGGAGCAGACAAACAGTATGCAATAGCGGACATAAAACAATTCTAAAGCCATCAAGGGGAATACTTCGACCTTCAAAAATATCCTACTTGTCGTTCTTGTCACGTTACATACTGACTGATTGATTGTTCTGCGTTTAACGGCCCTTTGAGACAGTATTTCAGTCTATATCTGGCCGTCTTCCAGAGAGGGAGAAAGAAAAGAAATGATAGACGAGGAACAAGTGTCCAAACAACCCCCACCCGCATCTACTGCAAACACAGTAGGCCCTACTATGTTCCAATCAGTGGGACGCCCCGGCACTGGAAGTTATACACAGCCCTTCGCACCATCCGGCCACACCAGCGTTACATACTCCCCTGAACAGGTTATGACGATGTGTCGCGTTAAGTACATGTATAACGACTCTGGCGTTCATACTTTTTATTTTCCTTTGATGCTTTTAGGATGAATTGGTACACTTTCAGAAGAAGGAACTCTACCAGTTTTTACCTCCCTTCTGAATAGGGATCAACTATTATAAGATAGAATTTACTACCCTAGGAGCCAATTCTTTCCTTTCGGAGGAGATCATTGGCTTTTTCGTCCACGAGAGCAAAAAGAAGGTACAAATATTAAACCTATATCCCCATCTTCCCCACCCCTTCATTTATCAATATCTCCGGCGAGAATCTACATAGCGCATTTAGGGGGATCATTCCCCAACCATAAACAGATACTGGGGCCGTAATCATCCAAGATCTTTCTGCCCATTCTCCTCATGGGTCGGAGGTCATCCGCCCCAAACTGCGATAAATATTTGTGGCCAGAATCTATCTAGCCCATGATTCGGGATCATCCCCATTCATGTACAGATCCTGGGGCCGAGATCTTCTTTCTACTCATTCTGCTAATGAGGCCAAGATCATTCGTCCCAAAACATGCATCTTTCAGTCTTCTACTTATAGTCAGATTCACGGGGCCGATATGAGCCACCCCAGCTTATTTCGCTCATCTGCATTCAGTCTCCGACGAGGCCGAGATAATCCATCCCCAGACATTCGCAAGTACATTGGGGCCCCGGATTAGCCACCCAAAGTTTTTTTGTTTTTGTTCACTTTACAGACTCTGATAGCAGGTACACTGCTAATGGTGATATATGTATACCTATGGGGCTGGTATCACCCAACCCATGCCTTTTGAGATTATTTCTATTGGTTTTGGGTCTTGAAAGCCATTCCGACTCGATCGAAGACTTGAGATAAACTAGCCACTCTAACTAATTTGAGATCCAGATATTTGTGTTCATTGTTATATGTGTACAGGAATATATACTAACGTCTCACACCAAATTGTAATCTATTGTGGTAATTCCACATTTCAAGTCACTAAATACGACAATGTTTTATTAGAATCCTGAAACGAATCAAAGAAATTAGAGGAACGTATGCTATGCGTAACGAACTTTGGACTTAACTGGTTAATGTCACTGCCCTTAATTTCATTAATTTATTATGATACAGCATTTGACTTTGCCGTGAAAGATATCAAACAGCAAAAACAAAACATTAAAGCCGCCATTGCCTTTATATGCTGTAAGACAGCTTAAACTGAAATCCGAAACACACAATTTGAGATCTTAAAAGTGAAAAATATATTTAATATATACCAAACAAAAAAAGAAACGCACACAGTAATATTTTGGTATTTTCTTGGAAATTACAAATAATTCAAGAAAATATAATATATAGTGTTAGAGGTAGACAATAGGACAGTTCAATCCGAAAATTTGATTTAATTGTGTTAATTCAGTACTTTGTGACGGGTCTCTGAACAAGGCAGGGGTCAGTTTTCAGTGTCACAGTTTTCAATAAGAGGCGTAACCTCCCTTGGTTCGTATGCATGCCGTATATCTTCCGCGCATAGAACTGATGATAGTCCAAATCGAATGCTGAGGAATCGCATTCCATTCTTGACGTAAAGCAGCGACTATTTGCTGACGTGTTTTGACGTTTGAAACACAAGCAGAACTCACTTACAATATCCAAATACACATTTGTACTCTACATTCCATTCAGACAGTAAGCTTGAAAAAACGCATGGAAATCCTTGTCAACGATTTCATTAATGCTTATTTTTCCATGCATAAGGAAGGTACAGATACTCGTCTATGCCATGATGAAGTTTGAACGAGATTTGATTAGAAATACGGATTTATAGACATTTTCTAATCATGCTTTAAAAGGTAAATTAAACAGTAAAATCTTACTTTGTGCGTTTCTTTTTTTGTTAGGTATATGATAAAATATTATGTTCTGAAATGTGTGTAAATGTATTGACGTTTATACAAATGAAATAAAGTTTAAACCAAAAAAGTGAGTATCTGGAAATTTCCACCTCACATAAACAATATCCGATACGGACATCTTACATGTACATATTAACTCTCTAAACATTGGTCAACTTAAATGGATACTTTGAAATCAGCACCAAATGTCTGTTTATCAGCGCATTAAATGATGAAGCGCCATTGGTCACGACCCTAGCTTAAAATTTATGTTTTGGTAAAGACGTAAAATACTGTTTGGTTGAATTTTAATGCTGTCGGCTTTAAGTTTGATTTCATGGATTTCATGTTTCTTACAACGCCATTATTGCAGTCCATGAGCGTTTGTTTGTACGTCGCTTCAATAAAGAAATTGCTGAAACACAGCTAAAGACGGGAACCACGTTATGCACTCCGATAAGCATTTGGACAGTGCATTACATGCATAACCATTTTGGTGAAAAGCCCATGTTTGAAAACACACTTTTATCCCTGTTGCGTGTATTTGAACATTTAAAATTCCAAGCTTGTACTGAAGATTACATGTACCTCATGCATTTGATATAGACCTGCAGTTTTACCATCATTAGTTTTATTTTAGCTGAAAATAGTGACAAATGCAGCAGTTCAATTGCTTTGAAGTGGTTGTTTTAAAGTCCTCAAGTATATTAACTGTACTGAATCTTGTTTTGTATGCTCAGGTGAAACAGAATACCAGAGCTATACTGTAAAAAGTGAGAAAATAAGAAACATGTAGGGATTCAAAATATGTATACTTCCAGCTAATATCACAAATAAACAGCCATAAATTGTTTCAGCGGTCTGATGTCACGATTTCAGTCATAGATTTGGACCCTTGCTATCATATGAATCAAATCCTGTACTCTGTTTAGAAAAACAACCAAGAAGTCAAATATTGATTAACAGCAAAACTGTATCGCTCAAACTGTTGTATGTGAAAAAAGTTCAAACTCGACATGTACGTAAAACGTCCTTTTACAGCGAATCGTTCCGCTTCTTCATTTTTTTTTCTTATTTTTTTCACCATACCATATTTTGATACATGAGTAAAATATATGTCAAACAGAACATACCGTAAAAAGATAAGAAAAATTAAGAGAAAAACATATCACATTCAAACTGCATATACCTTGACCATATACCTATTGAATTGTTGAATTATAATTCTCTGTTGTTTTTTTAGATGAAAGAAACAGAGTGGCCAAAGTACCTTATAAACATCGACAAATCCGGAATATTTATACATAGACATGAAATATTAAAACACAGACATATACCCCGCCATTCAAAATGTGATCATTCGAGTTTCACCACTAATAAGCAACACCTGTATGTATACCTATTAGGGTCAAGTCGGGTAAATACGGACAACAGGTAAATTCGGACAGTGACATTGTTTCCTTTGTATGTCAGTTGTTTGGAATTCAAACAAAATTAACTGGGCAAACAGTAAAAATCCTGATGAGACGGCTCATTATGAGCCGTCTCATCTTGATTTTCACTGATTGCAATGGTATGTCCGAATTTACCTGCTGTCCGAATTTACCCGACTTGACCCTACAATACAACCGGGAACTGAACGCCATTTTATGGCGATTATTGGTACCGAGAAAACAAGGTCTCTGGTTGCAAGGTTGCATGCGTTGAATATCTGTTTCGCATTAATTCTGTTGAATCCGCCAAAAATGTATTACCTATTTTGATCACAAAGAACGCTACAAGAAAATAAATTCCTTTCTCCATTTTTTAGTCTTTATCTGCTTCCAACTAGTATGAAATGACAGATCCGATTTAAGCCTTTTTGTGTGTATGCACTTTGAACCAATTATCTAACTCAAAAGGACCCCCTAAAATTATCACCACTTTAATTAATAAAACCACTTTTAACCGTTTAAATATGTTATGAGCAGCATTGTGCAAAACGAATCTTACTGCGTATGATTAGCATCTGCATACCGCCTGCGTGCATAGGCGGTCTGATCACCTACCAGACCGCCTATGCACGCAGGCATGTATGCATGCGCTAATCAAGCACACACCCTTCTCCCCGTTGCCACGATAACGAAAATCTGCCGATTGTAAACTGACCACATTCGCATTTAGTACCATGCCTTAAGATGCGTTTTTATGCCACTGCGCTTACTATCAAATTAGGTTAAAGTAAAGGAGCGTACGTCTTGTCTCCATAGTATTGTTGAAGATGCTGGAACCTTGATACAAACGATAACAACCAAGCTGCACCCTATCTCTACACTACATTAACCTGTTGAAGTTTTAATCCTTAAAGCGCCAAAAACAAGGGAAAACAAAATTTACCTCTACAAAATTTGCAGAACTGTTTCATTCAAACTATATCCCTTTACGAATTAAAAGACTAGAGGGCAAACATGATAAACCCACACGAGCCACCTCAACCTCATCTGGATCTACACTGTTTGCAGATTCAACCACTTTATTTCTTGCGTATTGTGTTAAGTGTATATAAATTGACCTTTGATTTTTTATGGTATTTGAGTTTATCATGTACCATGAGCAGACAGACATTTCTAAGTGTTTAAATCTAGTTTAGCGAGTGTAATACTTGGCACGCAGTTCGAAGCCCCGGTAGTGCAGTCGTTTAAGTATTGGCCTTCTGTGCTAGCGGTGCCATCCTCAAATCCCGTCGACTGCAGAACTCTTCACACCGTAATGGCTTTCCATTTCACTCAACCCCTGATAACTATCCTACCATCGTCTCGATACGAGTAAAAACCTGTTGAAATGGCCGAGTAATTTCATTTATGTATTTATTCGGAACGCCTTAAGCAGACTGGGGACTTATGGATTTCCATCACGCATATTTGTGCCGGTTAACCATGCTCTTTAAATGAATTTACATGATGGCTTACCATAACATAATTACTGAATTTTTTACCACAATATGTCACTACAAGTCCGATGGATGAAACGTGATGGAAAACCATAACGTTGGCATCTGCTGGTGTTATGGCTGACCATAACAAAGGCAAAAACCTCCAAGTACTTTTCTGTCGAGTAACTGGTGCAAAACCGTGAGTAACTCATACAGTTAGCACCCGTTACAAAAAGCAAGCATTGTAGACAATTTTGATCGTAACACTTTATAAAAAATAAAAGTAAACTTGTATTTTAATGGAAATAAAACAAGTTAAATGCACAGCAATATTTGCCTAATTTTGACCATAATTCTGTAGAAATAACCAAAATACAGACTGTTAATACTGAGAATAATTAAGGGTCGGACCAAATATCAAATTTTAAGTGTAGACAGGTCATACTGAACATTGCCAGTGGGTTAAATTGCCCTTTTAATGAGTTGGACTGAAAATATAAAAGTTATGGCTGACCATCACAAATGTGCGTGATGGAAAATCGTAAGTCCCCAGACTGTTAAGCCGAGTGGGTGGACGGTAGAGGTGGGGGAGAGGGTACTTAAAAGGCCCTTTTCTGCCCAACAGAAAAACGTTTTGCTTTCAGCTGATGATTTACCTGTAATGTCCGCTTTACTGAACGAAATGGTGGTTTAGCACCATAAGTACTACCTTTGGAATACAGTCAACTCTAAAGATCTCAGAGTCGAAACTCATCCCAAATTAGCGATACCTAAAGATAAACTCTCTGGTCCCAGAAAATTTACTTTGAGATATCCGTAGTTTCAGATACAAGAATTTAAAATGTAAATAAAGATTGGAGAGGCTTCCAAACTATACTCTTTTATATCCAATTTACTTTGGGATATCAGCGTTTGAGATTTCGAGAGTTGCTGTAATTGGATTGTGAAAGTGGGTGGGGTAACTCAGAATTTACCAGGGGCGACGTATTATAAGCTTTATTGCTCCTTCTTATTTAATAGCAGTCACACATACAATCTTTTATAAGCTAAAATAATGTCTCAGGTGAATTCATTTCTCACTTTCAACCATTGCATTGAAATGTAAAGTTTTGTGTCTGAAATATCTCTTTCAAAGAGATTGTCAATTTTCGTTAAGTTTTATACCTTGAAATCAATATATTCTATCCTATCACCATACCCAATAGATGAATTCTTATGAAACTTATATCAGTTCACTGTTCGGAGAGTACAAAATGATGATGTTGAAATTTCGGTGACCTTGACCTCCATTTCAAGGTTTAAGCGATACTTTTAGATTCAAATTTAATTAAAGTTTGATTACTGACTACATATTATTTTCTTTCTGTAACGGAACTCTGACTGAAGTGGCTACATGAAAAATAACAAAGAGTTAGAGCACCAGTTATGACTTAACGGCCATGGCATCATCTTCAAGGGTCAAGGTCAAAGTCAGACTTACAAGAGTTTAATCATACTTTCCTCAACCTGTGTAGATTTCCTGTTTAGTATTGGATTCATACAACATAAACAAAACCTCATAGAAGTGTTATAAAAAATGGTCAGGAATGGTCAGAGTTTCCTGTGACTATATCTTTTGACAATCAAGTATTTGTTTTGTGTCTTTAAATTAGGTAGGGAGGATACACATAATTTAGCCGCGACACGACAAAACCAACAATGTGGTTGTGCGCCCGGCGCAGACTCAGCTCAGCCTGGACGTCCGCCCCGTTTGACCAGACTCTTTATTAAGCGCTCAAAGGGTAGCTAAGGGTCTAAGGTACCTCTATGCGGACAGCGAAGACTCTGATCAGATCTGAGTCTGCACTGGGCGCATAACCACTTTGTTGGTTTTCTCGCGTCGTGGCTCAATTATCATATTAAATGTGAGCACTGCGGCAATGCAAGTTGGCAATCAACTCAGAAAACAGTCATGGTTACATATGATAGACAAACAACATTTTATGTTTTTTAATGACTTTATTCGGACTTTACGCAACAGAACCGAAAAAAAAAATGAAAACTTAAACAGATAAAAAATGTTCTTATTTATTTAAGAAACAAAACTTTTGGCCTTGTATAACTAATAGCTGAAAACAGAATCGACATATACATGTATGCATCTTCTTGTTTCCTTATGCGTGCTTGATAGTTGTCATGAAAATGTGCCTTAAACCTGAGTAGAGCACCAGTTGTTGTCTCTTTGTAACTAAAGGCGTAGGTGTGTCTGCTGATTTTAAATTACAGTATTCAGTTAATAATGAAAACTCTTTTACTTAGAAAAAAAAATGTCAAAGGACCTGGTATGATAAGGGCCGTTTTTGGCCCCCATTCAAATTCTCTTAAAAATGCATGGTTTCTATTGCTTATCATTTGTGCGTATGGGAACAAGCAAAAATAATATGTTTCGTGTTTGTTAATTCCCAGAATAACATGATTTCTGACATGCCTACGTTGTTTCAATAAAATGAAGGAAAATTGCGAGAAAACTTGAGTTTAATACATATTCCTTTCAAGAAATAAGTCATTTAAAATAACTTTTGAAAGCTCTTAACAACAGGCTTTTGATGAACTGCTTATATGTAAGATTGCACTGCTAATTGCCTGTACACTGCACAAGGCCTCTCCAGGTACCCCACCCACTCAAGTTTGCAAGTCCAGAGACGCTAACCAAAAAATTCCAACAGATCAAAATGAAATGTATACCAGATTATTCCTTGTGTTCTAACTAAGAAAATGAATACCCACAACATATGTTTATTTTGTCTATGAGCGGAGATATGGGCGTTTTTATGTTGAGAACGCTGGGAAAATGTTCCAAACGCTGCCAGTTTGGTAACAAAAAGTTAAAAATAAACATTGAGCCCGGTCTCCAGCACATTTAATATTTTCATGGCATGTAAATATATTAAAATTTTATCTGTATACAAAATATTAAATGTGCTGGAGGCCGGGCTCATATATTTTGAAAGCCACAAAGGCTACCAAATTCGTCATTTTCGTCAGAATCCGTTGGGGGTATGGGTATGTTCAGTACAAATATCACAAATATTTTGTGCAAGAACTGGTTGATTTTGTGTTTGCTGTTACATTCAAGGTTTGAACTTTCATGTGAATACATTTTTATTATGGAAATAAGACTTTTGAAAAATGAGTTTTCTGGGGGCCAAATACGGGCCTTATCATACCAGGTCCTTTAACGTTCTGTTTAAAACTAGTACATCTATGAAAAGAATGATTTGTGAAACGACAACAGACTCAGTAAATCAACTTCGGGTGAGTTTTTTGGTGGTCTGGTGGTTCTGCTATGCGTCAGAAACGTTTGTCATAAATAATATTACGACTCACTTGCGCAGCCAAAAACACAACGTATAATAGCAAAAACAATGGCATTTCGCTTGCATATCACAAAATCAAATTGAAAACAATACAAATGATAATATCATAAATAATAGCTTTGTATCACACTTGCAACTAATCCAAAAGCTCACCTGAATAAACAGGTCAAATGTCATATTAGGGTCATCATTTGAATAAACCGGATGGTTTCATGAGACTTAGATTAAAGGTCAAAGAATGATCTTGACCGCTATTGCTAAAAATGTTCTTGTACTTATTTGCTGGACTATATTTATTAACTTATGCAACACGATCTTCTACAACTTCCATGAACTTTTATATTTAAGCATTATACCACATAAAAGCATCAGAATGCAAAATTGTTCTCCGCATAAAAATGTCAAAGTCAACCCAAGGTAATCATTTGAACAAACTTGGTTGTACTGCTACATACCAAATTTCAAGGCCGTCGGTAAATTCGTTCTGGAGGATAAAATTTTTAAAGGTTTTTACCATATATAGACATGGCGGCCATGTTGATCAAGTGACCTAGACCATTTGAACAAAGTGTCATTCCCTCAGCCCCTGGAGGCTCTAAATGGAATTTGGTTGCAGTCGGTCGGGCGGTTTCAGAAGCGAAGTCGTTTGAACCTGTAGACCGACGACGGACGGACGAAGACGACGGACGCTGCCTATCCTATAAGCCCTCCCGTAACCGCTGGATCAGGTGAGCCAAACCTATATTTCGCTTGCATATAATAACATTGAATAAAACAATCTATACAACGATAATATCATTGAAAATAACATTGCAACTCACGTCCCAATCACTTATCACGCATGAGCTTTACAATCAATATGAAACAAATAACGAAACAGATGTCTTATACCATGTATAGCAACAATGCGTTTAGCTTTCATATCACGCATACTTCGAACAGACATAAAACAATTTTCCCTACATGTCGTAAAAGAAGTATATGCTATTTTTTCATGTATTTGTCTTGTTCTAGAAAAGTCTTATCAAAATCGCATTTGCTTACAGCTTTAATGGTGCCCACGGCTGTTTTTGTATGAACACATAAAATTAAATATTCAAGAGATACCGTCATTTCCCAAATAATCCATAGCTTTATGAAGTCGATTGTCAAGGACTATAAAAGTCCTCTAGTACACACACAATTATGTGATAGTGTGCTCATTTTTGTGCGGTAAGAAATGAAGAGCTTACGCAGTACAAAAGCTCCAAACATGGTTTAGTCAAACTATGGCAGTGTTCTTGTGCACAATGTATATGAGTCACGACACGACAAAACCAACAATGTGGTTGTGCGCCCAGCGCAGACTCAGGTCAGCCTGGGCATCCGCTGTGCGCATGGAGGTAGCTTAGACCCCTAGCTGCCCTTTAAGTGCTTAGCAAAGAGTTCGATCTGACTGGGGGAAGGCCAAGTTGATCTGAGTCTTCGCTGGGCGCACAACCACATTGTTGGTTTTCTCGTGTTGTGGCTCATTTATGGAACTGTAATGTCTCGTTATTTAACGATATTGTAAGGCTTGAACAACCGGGTCCATGTGTTTTGTGGAGGAACAGATTGAGCAATAAACATCTTGAATGTGGAGAAACTACAAATGTGAATATCAGTTTATGCACTTCGCATCTCTTGGTTAAGCGTCTGAGTCAATCTTCACAGCTTCATTTCTATTGTTGTACAGCGCGTTATCGAATCCGAGTCCCCCGCCACTTGACGATCTGTTTAGTGAAGGCGCTTTCACAACACCTTTGGTTTTGAGCACCGCAAGTACCAAACCAACAAGGACAATGACAACGACACAGCCAATCACAATACCGGCTATTCCTCCGCTAGACAGGGGAGTGTCTTTGGCTGTAAAACAATAGAAACATGTACATGAGCCGCGACACGAGAAAACCAAGAAAGTGGTTGTGCGCCCAATGCAGACTCAGATCAGCTTGGGTATCCGTCCAGTCTGATCAGAGTCTTTCCTAAGCGCTTAAAGGGTAGTTAAAAGGGTAAGCTACCTTCATGCGGGCAGCGAAGACTCTGATTAGACGGGGCGGATGCCCAGGCTGATCTGAGTCTGCGCTGGGCGCACAACCACTTTGTTTATTGATAGCAAAAAAGAAGCCAATTAACCCTGCTGATATTTGACGATATCCAGTGAACATCCAACAGCGGCGAAACATCTTACCAAATTTGTCTAAAAGTAACGATCGTTGCCTCGGCGTTGTGTCAATGATGTCGGACGTCGCGAGTCCACTGGGATATCAGCAGATTCTTATTGTAGATTAATTTCTTTATATTTTTGCCGCCCTTCTAAATGGAAATCAGCTCTTCAACGTGGCACTATAATAAATTTGGTGGTGTGCCCAATACACCTTAACTCTGTTTATTCGAAAGTTTGCATTTGCTGTTAAAGCTGCAAAATCTGTAACTTTTGATATTTTATTTTTAGAATTAATGTTTCTAACTTTTAAGAATACAATGATTTAGCTAAAACTGGGATATAAATTTCAACAGATTCACAAACTTTAACAATTTATCACTCAGTGATTCTTGAAAAAAGGGTACAATTGTGGATGAAAAAAATCTAAAAAATGAACTTCCTTGTATCGTTTCGGAGATATGAATTTTTGATAGTAGATAGTCCCTCGTTCATGTGTGCAAAAAATTACCCACACTAAGTAAATAGTAAAATAATGGTTTCAGCTAAAACTTTGGCGTTAAAATCGTCGTTACGGAGGTGAGATATAACCACACAATGCATATAGCCGTAGATTTGGCAGGCCTAAAGTGTATGTAGTTCGCAGAATAAGTGCTCATTTCGTAGCTTTGACCTAAAACTCTCATTTCTATATGACATTGACCACTTTGAGTATTCTATATTAAATAGTTAATTAAAATGAAAAAAGAAGGCTTTCTTTAAATGAACTATAGAATAAAACAACCCTATTTCCTTTCCTTGCAATGACTAATTAGCCAAAAAGTTAAAACAGCCAATGAATGAAACTGCTCATGAACCTATCAATGGTAACTTAATATGACACTTTTAGTGATATATGGTATTTGGAAAGATACTGTGAACATTTTCTCAAACTACCGTTTTCGTTACGGAGGGGAGCGTGTTTAGTATATGCAAAAACTGTATTTTTTTTTTGCTTAAAAATCTTCAAAAGGGGAGGTATCAACTTAATTCCAACTTTTTTTCGTCTTAATAAAGATCGGTTGAGATGCACAGTCAATGACTGTCATTTAAAGCAAATTATATATCATTAAGAGAAACAAATTCGAAATATGACCCTCCATCATAGGTAATAAGATATGAAAATGAACTCCACAACTGGTCAATGTTGTCCGCATTTTTAACACCTACAGATAGTACCTAATCATAATCTGCTCAGTGTACCATTCTGTTGTCATTTTCTCCAACAATTATTTTCGTTACGGAGGGGAGAAAGTTTAACGTGCGTCATACATTTCCTAATCTGTTACCAGTAATTCTTTAAGGACACAATACACGTAACTCCAGTATCTTTCCTGACTTAGTAAAGTTCTGTCACTTTTGTAAAGTCATTATTGATACACATTATTGGAGTTGTCATGTAATCATTTCTTTTGAGCTACGGGTCTACGAAACTATTGAATTTCATCAAAATAAAACAACACACACAACTGAGCCTCAATGTACATAGCAAAACCATACAAATAACACACGCGTGTCGAGCGAAGACTAATAAAAACCTGGACATCCGCCGTCTGATGTTAGTTTTTGCTGTCTGCTTTCTTCATGCGTCAGCAACGACCCTGACTAGACTGTGCGGATACCCAGGCTGATCTGATTCTTTCCTGGGCACACAAGCTGGGGCTTTGTTGTATGAGCAATTTCTAAGTGCATCTGCCCAGTCTGATCTCTGTTCTGATCTAAGGCTCCGCTGGGCACACATGTCTGTTTTCTGTTTTTTAATTTATTTTATTTATTTATTTTCTATTGATTTATTTTTTTTTTGTTCTTTTTTTTAAGACTGGGGCCCAAACGAATGTGATTTTCGATTTGCATTCGCCACGTCTGATGAGACTTTACTGTCTACTTTCTTAATACTAAATTGGAAGTCTTTGTTTAGACAAGGCGTAATCTGATTCTTCGCTCGGCACATATGACTTTTTTTATTTTTGGGTGGGCATGGGGGAGGTGTGTGTGTGTGTGTGTCTGTGTTGCGTGTGTGGGGGGAGGGGGCGGGGGGATCATGCTGCGGGTGGATTATTTGTGCCATTTCAATGTCCGCCGTTTACGCAGCAGACAACGTTCTTGGTTTTGTGACGAATCGACTCCATTTTCATTCTTGTAAACTACCTGTGATGCTTCAATTTATGGATCTTAACATGACATTCCCGAAGTAAATATTGGTGCACTAATATGCTGCTTTTAAAGCAATTCGCTGTTTTTTTATTGAAATTAGCACCTTTTCCACCATGACACTGGCGGGGGCTTTTTGACATAGTGGGTTTATTTTTTTAGAATAAAATTACAGCCACGTAGTAAGACACTCAAACAGGGTGTGTTTTATCTGCGCATGCAACTGTACTCTTGTGACCGCTGTATTAAAGTTCCCCTCCGTTACGATTTTCTCCCCTCCGTAACGTATTTCTGTATTCAAAACTGTACATGTCCCATCGGTATAGTTTGTCTAAGACGTTTAAGTCAAAGGAGGTCAGATTTATTCTATCAGCTCATTCCAGTATCATTTACAAAAACTTGTTTTTGTCGCTTTTTTGTCCCATATTATTTTGTATTTGTAACAATCAAATTTACCCACTCCCCTCCGTAACGGAGCAGCAAAAATAATTTCCATACATATTTATTCAAAAACTGTTTTATCCATTTAAGCATTGCAGGTTCAATACAAGAACGAGTCCACTTGGACTATCCACCTTTCATTTACCGTTAGAATGCACTGTGTTTGTGCACTGTCAGTTTATGGATTTTTTCTCCCCTCCGTAACAACACAATTGAGTCTGTCAGCACTGCATTGAATAAAGGCAAGTTCACGTTTTCTGTGGTTTATCTCTGCCTTCTGATTATATTTACCCGAAAACACAAAAAATCGATGAGTAAATGTGTATATTAATGTTGATCACACGTTAAGTTCATAGCCTGGAAAAATGTATCACCTGGAGTCGATTAAATCCCTAAAAAAATCTAAAACTCCAATGACAGAAATCTTTCTTTTCTGCATCATCTTGCTTTGGAGATGTAAATATATCATTTGATTGTAATACTTACTTCCAAATTAACACAGTGCTTTGGTTCAAAGATTACATTACGGAGGGGAGCCGTTATGGAGGGGAGGGGACATGGGGCATAACAGTTATTTTAGAATAAGTTAAGAATCACGGAAGCATGAAAACGGTTTTTATAAACCACATTCATGTTAAACATTCTCAAACTAATAAAGCGCATCCTCCAAAGGATTTAATGTTTGAGAAAAGGGCCGTTACGGAGGGGAGGCTCTGAAAAGTGACAAATGAAAAGATAAACTTAAAGCCCCTTACTCAGATTTTAGTGTGACAAATGAATTGGTTCTTACCATTTTCATTCGACTGGATATTCCGGTATGAAAATAGACCCATTTCCCATCACGATTACCATTCCCTGTTGTTTATAGGTCGGGCTTAGAAATCGTTACGGTAGGTGAGTAGCATTTTGGCGACAGGGAATTTTTTCAGTTATTTTTGTAAATGAACGGATTAGAAACTAAAGCAAACTACACGAGACTTCAGTCAACCTGGGAGTTCTAAATGGTAAAGAAATTTGAACTTGTTTGAAGCAATAACCTCGTTTATTAAAGGTGTTTATTATAGCAACTGTGCTTGCGACAGTCGAAAATAGCATACCCCAACACAAAAGCATCGTAAAAAGTTCAGGGCTTAACGTCTGAAATCCAACTGGGAATGCCACAGGGGTTATATATGCATAATACATTGCCAAAATAGCAATACGTCACCTATTTAGTCTAAAGCATATTCGTGTGTGTGTCTGTTAAACATCAGCGACATAGTTTTTTCACAATTGTACCCTTTTTTCAAGAATTACTGCACTATCAAAGTAGCAGCATTAAGGTAAACAATCAACTGTCTAGAATTTCTGGAGGGATGTCAATAATTACCAGCGAGCAAATATTAATCTGCCTGTTTATATAAAGATTATTCACTTTTCCGTGTAGTTTTCAGTTACAGTGGACAGATTTATGGTGGTAGCCTAAATTTATTTTACTTTTACAAATGATTTAAAACGAAAGTAAAACATTTCAGAAAACGGCTTTTATTGCAGACTTGGTCACTTTAAGGCCTTCAAATGTAGTGGCAGCCAATTTTACAAGAAAGACAGTTGATTAGTATCTGCTTTGTGGGCGGGTTTGGAACTTTTCTAATGGTGGGTTCTTTTAGAGAACATTTTGTTAGAACAGCCCGACACTGAATACAAATGTTCCCTGCGGTATAAAAATGTACCGTAAATATTAAAAAAAAAACGGGACACCTAAGATAAATACCGTTATTGTGATATAAATGAAAAATAGCAGTAATGCATCGGAAAGATGCTGATAAATGTAAAATGTAAACTTTATCTATTTTACATCGATTGCATTGAAAGCTCACGCGGACTTATTGAAATACTCTCGATGGCGGATATTGACGCGTTTGTGGTCTTTTACTGGTGGAGGAAACCGGAGTAACCGGAGAAAACCACCGACCTTGGACGGGCGACCACTACTGCACCCTCCCACTTGACGACGCCGGGAATCGAACCCGGGTCGCAGAGGTGGAAAGCGAGTGCTTTATCCACTACGCTATCCGGGCCGCTGAAAGACAGATGCTGATAGAAAAACAAACAGTGTAGACTCTAATCAGGAACAGTCTGATCTAGGTCTGCACTGTTTGCTGTAACCTATCTGTCCCAATTCTTAAAATTTTACGGGAAGATAAAGTATCACAATTGGGTCTCAAGTAAGACTTACTCTGCGTTTGCTGTTGCTGCTGGGCCGAGTTCCTTCCTGGTGAAGCTATGGAGCCATTTGGAAAAGTCTGAGGTGGATAGGTCTGGATTCCAATATTTCCCGGGTTGAATGATTGCGATAAAGGAGTAGTTTGGAAGACTGAAAGTAGAATATTGCTTGTTTATTAGTTTGCAGGTGTCGTTTACATGTGCACATGGTTATATCCTGATCCCTATTCCATACTAGTCTACTCAAAAGAAGTTTTGCATCACCTTCCTTTTTCCCATAGAGCTAATGCGAAACATGTGTCAAATTTAAAGAGTAACTACACTTCAGGAACTGACTGAATCAGATCCCAAACCCTATCTCCAACATCAAAGGGAAAGAGTGACAAAGACATCCCAACGAACAATAAATTACAAGTGATAAGCCGAGTCAGCAGCTCTTTCCCAAAAAGGTGGCAACTCAGCTATCTTTATTGAACTAAATAATTTAGACCACAGAAGGGTTACAACAGACTAAGCAAATTATACGAAAAAAACACTCACTAAAATTCATGTTGGACTCAAATTAAAGATTCTAATAAGACAGACAATTTGCCGAAAATTTCATGAAAATCGGACTTAAAACAAGAAAGATATAATATTTTGAAGATTTTTAAATGTTGAGCTGGGAACCAACAAATCTGTGAATTAATGACGTCATAAACTCACAGTCAAAAATGAAAATGCTAAATAACTTTAGTTTCAAACAAACTGTAGATAAATGAAATGCATAATTCGTTTTTTTACTTCATAAAGAAACAGTCAAAACTAAATAATACTGTAAAAGTAAGCAATTTATGCTCTTATTCTAGATTTAAATATTTATCACGTGACAGGAACTTCTAAAATGGCGGCCTCCAAGACGGCCATTTCGATTTTTTAAAACCTTCATATCTTTCTTATTTTAAGTCCGATTTTCATGAAATTCTCACCAAATTTAATTGCTTATCAAGGTCTATAATTTGAGGTCTGTTTATATTTAAGTGAGTGCTTTCCTTTAACAGCTATTTTTACCTATTTACTATTTTTATTATAGAAGGGTTAAAATGAGAACACAATAAAATTAACAGCACCGAACAGAAAACAAATGCAACCGCAACGAAAGTACCGCCTTGGGACAGTCGCTATTAAAGACTGATTTCCCATATAGTTTGTTAAGATCCAAAACCACAAGTCAGTATACTTTTTTTCTGCCCAAATAGGGGCCAGTTGTGTCCTTAATTTCGTCAAGTGTTTGCTGAGATATAGGTGTGCGGGTTACAGAAACCGTAAAGCAAAACATGCCTTTCTTGTATACCTCTTGATATAAGTTGATTTAGCATAATGTCTATGGAAAAGTATATGGTGATGCAAGGCTTCTTTTCAGCAGTATAGCATAAAAATTAGAACATGCATTTAACTATCAAAATGAATACATGTACTTTTATTTTTAATTACATGACAATATAACCAGCACAGCATCGGCTTAGGTATTATAGTCCTGATAAAATGTCAAATAGACGAAACTGGTAAACTTGTTTAAAGAAATCGTCAACTTGTTTCATCGTTACTTGTGGTGTTTGCTTAGATGTAAACAGATGGCTGCAATAAGAGGAAATAAGGTACACTAATAAAACATGCTATCGAAGTTTTGTGGAAATACATATAGTTTGAAATACCTTCCATTGATAGTACAGCCACTGCAATTAATGAAAAAATACTGACTGACTGACTGATTGATTTCGTATTGGCCAAAGTTTTGGCATATATCATGAACTTAAATGTCTTGCCTTTCAATGTTTTACAAACATATCCTCGATTAGTGAAGCAGCTTAAATCATTCCATTTCCCTGTTTTACGATCAAACTCTACACATTCCTCTAATTGTCCATGAGATCCTATACCGGTGGGCTGACCGGGATTCCAGTTCAGGTAGTTTACCGAAGAGCCGTCACTCCAGCCAAATGATCCTAAAAAGTACAACGAATCAGGGTACAAGTTTATTTTCATTACATTTTATTTCTAATTTCAGGAAAAATGACAATCAACTTACATATATATATTGAC
This sequence comes from Ctena decussata, assembly GCA_963989385.1. NCBI lineage: Eukaryota > Metazoa > Mollusca > Bivalvia > Lucinida > Lucinidae > Ctena > Ctena decussata. The sequence continues at coordinate 18,650,350 of OZ022504.1, forward strand.
GAGCTGGTTGAAGCACTAGCAATCGGAGAAAACAACATCCGCAATTATATTACATGTAATACCGGTATGTGAACAAATCATTATTGCATAATCAATCATAAGGCTAGGTACATGTATATGATTTCAAAATCCAAAAAGAAAACGAAACAAAGAACCAGCTCAAACTTATAAAACCTAGCAAGGAGAAACTCCTTGTAGGCTTGTCATATCATTTCCATTACTAATTCTACGGAATTATTAGCACTCATATAAACAATATGCAACTATCGTATTAATCCGATTAATGCACCGGAGGCGTTCAATTTTCAAAAGAGGGGGCATTATTTCTAGCCTAAAGTGTAGTAAATCAGCCACTGCAAAAATATCTATGATAAGCAATATAAAGGTGATGGTTATACTTTAAGAGGAAGCAGTTTTACTATTTTTTGCCATCCTTCTCAGTAGGGATCAACTCTGAAAGGAACAGTGCTTTCCTTTTAGAGTAGACCTCATTTCAGAAAGCTGCCTCATCCATAGAAGCAAACATGAATTCATGCAAGTTAATATAACATTACTTTCGGAAAAGAGGCAGGGGCGTTTTGTTAGAACAGAGACTTTTATTAGGATGAAAACGGTATACTTATAAGTGCAATTAAATTGTAATCTCTTTAAGCGAAAAAAATGTAGAGGAAAATGTTGGAATTTATATAATTCTTGATGTAGGTAAAATATATATATGCGTATAGATAAGACGCTAATTAAACAAGCCAGTAACAAACTAAAGAAAAATACAATACGAGCGAAACACGTGTTGCTCAGTGCTTCAGTAATGGTCGGCATTGCGTGGGTAATGCATACCTGAGCATACTCATACAGAACAGATTCACATAACTACATGTCTGTATATCCCAACAAACTAACAAGAGGTGGGACTTATAATATTGCATATTGTCTTGACTTTTTAAGAAACAAAATGTAATGAATGGATCAGCTTATGGTCCCAGCATTTAGTCGGCATTACCATTATCCATTACCCAAAGGTACGAGGTCGTATAATGGCTTGTCCAAAACTTCATATTTGAGCCACCTCAAGTAATTTTATACAATGTGGCACTGATGACAAGCAAAGGCTCTGATCAGACTTCACTTGCGTGCAGTCTATTTAGAGCCTTCACTTGTCACATAAACCATCTGTGAACTTGGCCCAATCTATATAGTCAGAATGAGGCCTCTTTAAACCCGGTGTAAACGATAATGATAATCTGATTATCATATGTCAAAAGTGCCACCTTGTTGGAAGCCACATGATGATTGTGGCTCATTTTATGTAATACACACCTTGTGGTCCTTTCGCAAGTCCAGTCCAAATATTTGGTTTATATTGTTGATTAGTTACTTTCGCCTGTGTAACCAAATTTAAAACAAAATTCATTTCTGCTTGAGAATGAACTGACAACAGCTGCATCCCGCTCTTCTGGCACTGGTAGTTGGCCTCGGGCCAGGATCGACCTTGGTTGACAGAGGCGAAGTAGCAATAGTCACCGTTGGGTATCCACTTGCTATTAGCGCAATTTCCAGGAGGTGGTAAGGTTGTTGCCGGTGGTTTAACTAGATTAGAAAAAATAAATGTGGTTGCAAGTATAAATTCACATTGTCACACAGTTTATGAGTAAAACGAAATTCCAGAGACTTGATCAGATTTATATGCATATAGCTTATGACTTTCAAATACACTGACAGCAAATAACAAGCAGACTAAAATATGTTGATGGTGAAAATCATTGAACGTTTTACTGCATCTACGGTTCTAAAAGGAAGATCGACGAACTATAAGTACTGTAAGAAGCCACATATTGGGACAGATAGGTTTGTGTAATCAGTGCAGAGTCTGATCATGGTTTAACTAATCGCATTTTTGCACTTATCTGCCAAATTTTCGCCACTTGTACATAGAATAACAACTTTTGTGACTTTTTGTTTGCTTTGCGGGACTGCAAAGCCATTACAGAAAGGAACAATTCCTAAAGAAAACAATCTGCATCTCATGGGGTCTACTCTAAAATCAAAGGCTGTGCTCCTGTACAGGAGCATATTCTTTTATGTAAGGGTTGAATCCTCTTAAAAGGGAGGCAAAACTACAATGGCAGAGTTGCTTTCTCGGAAAATATACCCATTGACATAAATTAAATTGTAAGTACATTTCGTATAAAATAATGTTATAAATACCATTCAGTCAAACGGTTCCATGCAAGCTCAATAAAAAAATGAAGGCAATTAAATGCTTGTTCATATTTGTATTTGCTCATTACGAGTCAATTTATGTCAAAACATTAATCTTGAATGTTATAATTTTGCTTTTAAGGTAGGTATTTTGCTTAAAAACTGCGGTCTTTAATACAGGCTTGACTGCAGTATAATCATTTTGCATGAAAAGTTTTCTCTCGGTCAAATGCAAATCATATGTTTATATTTTACCAGATGTAATTTTGCAGACATAGTGTAGTTTTCTGCTACAGTCTGTGTCATTCCATCTTCCATTTCTATTCACCAGGACGCAGCCCCCGGGATTGTCATAGGAGGGTTCCCTGTATCCCCAGTTGGTATATTTTACAGGCCAGCCATCAGCCCAGCCATATAAACCAGGAACCTGAAGAACAAAAATAGTTCGTGGTAACGTAGATTACAGTAGGCCGAATCCCAGACGTCAGTCCAGGTTTTCATTGTGTCATAATAGCAGAGTTCCAGTTAGGAAGGGGTAATAGGGATAATTCAGAGATAATTTCTTATTTCTTAATGACAACATAATTATGTTGTGACACCTCAGTAGAACCTTCTCGGCGAGACGGTTCAAAAGAGTGCCACAACGGATATTTTGTATGGGAAGATAAGGAAAATTATATCTAAATTATCCCTGATACATCCTCTTATCTGGTGCATTGATAATAGTACTTCCCCGCCAATTCTAAAGAATACGTAAAAATATTACCGCTTATGCCAATTCAATTTTTAGAATTGATGGGGGCACACTAAAGATATATACGCGCGACCTATCTCAATCAACACATACAAATGCACATGCATGGTAACGCTACTTAAACAAAATGGCAACAAACTATGTAAGTTCGCCGCGAATATCCAGTAAAGTCGGGATTGACTTTACTAAAGCAAAAGGCAAAAGAGGACCACTTGTGCGGCTCTGAGGAGCCCCGGTAGCTCAGTGGGTTAAGCGCTGGCCTGCTGATCTAGCGGTCCCGGGTTCGAGCCCCGCTGTAGGCGGGGATCTTTTCAATCGTAAACGGGGTTCCATTGCACACAGCCGCTCATTATCATCCACCCATCGTCCTGATATGACTGAAATACTGTTGAAAAGGACGTAAAATCGCAAGTCATCCATCCATCCATTTTGTGCGGCTCTGAAATTAAATACTTGTTTAAAACCAAGAAAACTGAAAGACTGAGGGCAGTAGATGCACAAATCAATTCTCGTGCTAGTGACCGTCCCCATGGTGTGTCTTAAGGGAACACGTTAAAGGAATTCTCATAAGGGAGGAATCCCAATGACACCTGCAATCCTACAAAGACATCCAATGCAGCCTTTCACTGGAAACTACAATATACCCATTTATGCAGTTATAGGACGGAGTTTGTTGTTCTAAAACAGTCCAAACAACCCAGATCCGTCTTAAAGACGGATCTATTTTTAAGGATTGTGTTTAAAAACGAACACCCATCTTACGGTAGAATAACACAAGCCCGATTTAGACATTTACGGTCATTTAGGTAGGGAAAACACCCGTCTTATAGCCGAAGAAACACGGTAGCATATTGTAAAACTAGACTGGCCGCTGCGAGCAGAACTTCAGACAAGGGCTGATCTCAGTGAGATATGAAAAGATATATTCAAAATTAAAAACAAATTATCATGGGATTATAATCTGAACCATTCCCTATCTAGAGTTCTGAATACTAAATACTGCATTATTTAACATCTGCTGCATTGTGGTTGCAAAATCTTTGGACAAGGAAGCTGTGGACATTACACTGCTAAATGGAACCTTCCAGTGACAAAGAGTGAGTGATGTTTGTCGCTGCTAGCGGTGAGCAGTCCGTCCTGACAGTAATCAGTTACTTTATTTGTCACTGTTAGCGGCGACAAGTGATTGCTACATGTAAAAGTAGACAGTTAATACACCTGGTAAACGCGCAATGCCATTACTGCGTGAAAATAAAGGAAGTATAATTCAAGGTTCCGCACATAGTTAGCCAAAACGTAATAATATTATTCGACTCTTATCAATGTAACACGTATTTGTGCACAGTTTTTGACGACGTAGAAGAGCTGCTGGGGTATAACACAACTCCCGAAAGTTGCCAAACAGAAATTTTGAGAACTTCGCCAGGTTTATCTTTCACAAAAGCTGATATTTTATACTTATAAGTTTCCATATATGTGACAGACTCTGAAAATTTTAGCCTTATGGAGCCAAAATCGGATATTTCAGGTTTTTTTTTTTTTAACATTTTCATACTTATTAGAGCTTCCAGAATAGATTTCGAGAAGCACAAATACAGCGCTATGGATGACTGCAAAAGCAATCACAGTTCACACCAAATCGACTTTTTGTTTCATTTTAGTTATTGGATTAAATTTACATACTACCTGGATACACTTTAATAACTCTGGTTCGTGGCATCGGCTTTCAAAAATCTAACAATTAGAACACTCTTAAAAGAGTGTAGATGACTTAAATCTATGTCGACATTAGAAATGTTAAATCATTCTTTTCACGCAATACTTTGAAATTTATTAGTCAGTGCATGGAACTCCAATTAACTATATGTGCCCATTTTATGACGTCATTTTCATTTTACATTTCATGTCGTCAACGTCAGGCTTCCACAAGGCTCAAAATGTCAGACACTTACATATATGAGCCGCACAGCATTATGGTATTTCGGTATAATATTTTCGTAGAGGCATGAATTTGCAAAATTATTGCGAGTTTACTATGTGTGAATTAACGGCTTCTAACTTGGTGTTTATCCAAGGCAGACTATTTTTTAACCCGTTTATGGCTGGTGGACTCTTTTTTTCCCCTATAAATTGAACGAGTCCATTTGTCCATTAAAGGGGCGCTTAGTTTGTTTTTATCAGTTTTATCTTATTTGAAGAAGAAATAACAATGTATGCATGCAAATAAGGTAGACCCTGATCAGACGCCGCAATTTCATTATCATTAGAATCGTTTCTGTAACGTAACTCAGTATGTGACACTTACTGCAGAATCTGAAAGTCCAATCCAAAACGGCATACTCGTACTTCCAAGTGTAACAACAAATCCAGACTCGTACACGTTGTTAATGGAGGTCAAACTTCCGCCATCTGTTTGACACGCTGCTGAGGCGTCCTTCCAACTTTTTACTGATAAAAACAATAAATTAAGCTCAAGCATGTTGGATTTTTTTTTAAAAATGGGACATCTAAAACAATTACCGTACCGTAGCATGAAACATATTTGTTTTGCAATTAACTAATGCGTCAAAAGGATGCAAATGGGATTTCAAACAGTGTAGTCCCTGATCAGACTGTTCCATCAGAAGCAGTCCGATCATGGTCTGCACCGTTTGCCCAGACACATCTTTCCCAGTTGTAAGAGTTTTATGGTAAGAATCATTTTTGATAAGATGCTTGCCTTGTATGCAGCAAACTCAAAACTGAAATTATACGAGAGGTGATAAAAAATACGTGGACTTTTGCTGTGGCGGCGAAGATAATGCAGTTATAGTAAATTTTCTCATACTGCAGAAAAGATCAATCGTTTAGCTACGTTATGTGAAACATTGAAGAAATTTCAATGATAAATAAGTAATTTCTTTCAGTTTATATTAGGTAGTTACAGCTTCAGCGGGGAACCACAAAAAAAGCCCTAAAGCCCCAGTCACACATTCACGGTTCAGGCCACGGTTCGCCACGGTTTCACAAACCGTAGCACACCGTCGCGATTTGTAGTAGCACCGTAGATGCATCCGTCGTGTTCCTTAATGATCCCTGAAGAACCGTAGTGATCCGGGAGTCGCTACGGAAATTTTAAACTGTTTAAAACTTCCGTGGTGAACCGTGGTGGGTTGTGGGCGTGGCCTTAACCGTAGCGCAACCGTGACAGAATCGTGTTCATTCGTAGCGCTACCGTAGGTGTATCCGTGATTATCCCTGGCTTTCCGTCGGTGTTCGTAGACAACCGTGGTAGTATTGTCACTACGAACACTCACTTTTTTTTCCAGAGAAAAAAGTTCCCAGACTCGAAAGTTTATGATCTTGGATTGCTTTCCATGTCAATGCAAAATGCCTACTCAAAATTATTTTTTAGTATAAAATTTTTATTTGTTAACCTCTTTTCAAAAATTTTTGCAGCACATTTTTCGAAAAATTCAGTACTATTATAACGTCATAAAATACTTTTCTTGCCTACAAATAAATTAATTATCATCAACAAATATCATTATCATGACCACCTTTAAACCGTAGACAATCGTAGGAGCCGTGGCGCTACCGGCTTGATTCGTACTAGCACCCTATCGAACCGCAATGGCATCGTAAGCGTCCGTAACACGACCGTGGAATACCCTTGTTGTCCGTAGTGCTGCCGCCTTGCATCGTCGTGAATTCGTAGATGATTCGTACAGACACCGTGCAAACACCGTGAGAAACCCTAATGGAACCCTGGCAAACCGTAGTGATGCTGGATTTTCTACGGTTCATCCCGGTTTTGCCGTCTAGGTCAAACCGTGGTGAATCCTGGTGAACCGTAGCCTGATCCGTGAATGTATGACCGGGGCTTTAATGACGTTTGACTTTTTGTCCCGTTTTTGCTGTGGATGTTCTCTTTCACAGTTTTCACAAACTAACACCCTCTTTGCAGGGTTTTCAGGATTTTGACCAACTTAAGACATACATGTATCTGCATAAAGTTTGATTGTTTTGGAGAAATTGTAACGTACCTTTCTCATATTTATTGGCTTCATAAATGAAAGCCGAACTTCTGCTACAGTCTCGTGTCAACGTTTATTACTTTTGCGGTGTATGTCTAAACGCAGGTCTGCAACCTCTTATCAGAGCCAGCATAAGAAAAAACTAACATACAAGGATGAAATAACATTTAATTTGATCATGCAAAAATTTCTTTGATTTTGCCCTCATTGTTTACAGTTAATGGCAATTTTAATAATTGTGGTTTATACATAACTTATACTCATAGTTGTCTGTCTCACTGTAGATCATGATCAGACAGAGACTATGACCTGACAATGTGTTTCAACATTTATATTAGTGTAAAGCATTATCAATTGTTATGTGCTGTAGCCAGTATCTGTATATGTAGATTATGATCAGGGATGGATCTGGATAGACCCAGATCAGAAGGGGTCTGAACTTTGTCTATGTTTAATACCTGTAAGTGTTCTGGACACCTGCAGTCTAGCTTGTGTATTGGATTAATCCCCATAGCTGCAGGGTGTTTATTAGGGAACGGAATTCTTTTCTAATTGCCAGCAGACAGTGTATATTGCAATTTATAAGGAATTATATAACTGTCTCTTTTGTCTAAGGGTGCAGGTGCATGGTGTTAGTTCAGAAAGGAGTTTCTCCCTATTGGCCATTAGCTCTGACCAATGGGAGGACGGAATACTTAAGGGCAACCAATCAGAGATTATCAAGTAGAACTATGTAGCATAGTTTTGGTCAGTTGTGACTTTGACATTGTTGAATCAGCATGTCTCCAGATTAAAAATCAGCATATTTTACTCATACTACATACTGTATGAAAATAATTCTCAATCTCGGATGTTCTCAGTTAAGTCCGATTTTCTTTGCCAGATCATAATATACACTATTGTGATCTGTCAGAGAATTTTTTTTTTTTTTTTGTATTTTTTGGTCTCACCATGACAGAGGTGATGGTTGAGACCGAGAAGCGTTCTTTTTTTTTCTATTGCAGAGCTTTGACAACAGAGTGAGAGGATTTTGTAACAGTATGGAATAAAGGGTTTAGACTTTGATAAATGCAGGAAGTGATTTTAAATTGGAATAATTCAGTGTCTGAGAACAAGAGATAATTAACTTTCAACTTGAAAGACATGTGATGCCAGCACAGAATTCTCTAAATCTTTCATAACTGGAATACTTTCATGCTCTGGCTGAAACTTGTTTTTAAAACCACTGAACAAATTCTACGGACACATACTATTTACAGAGGTTTTAACACATACTTAATCTTCGATCTGGAATAACATATCACATAAATTGTACTTTGTCAATCTCAAATAACATAGCACATACATTGGAATGGAATAGTGTTCAAATCCAATTTACAATTGAAGAATTTCAGGCTGAAACTTGTTTCAAAGCCACGGGACAAATTCTACGGACACATACTATTTACAGAGGTTTTAACACATCTTTCTTCAATTTGGAATAACATATCACTTAAAATTGGAATGAAATAGTGTTCAAGTTTTAGTTTACTATTGAAAGAGTTTCAGGCTTAAACTTGTTTCAAAGCAACTGACAAATTTTATGGACACATACTGTTTACAGAGGTTTCTTCGATCTGGAATAACATATCACACTAATTTGAATGAAACTGTGTTTAAGTTTAATTTATTCTTTTTGAGTATGTGCAGTTTCTTCAGCAGCTGGGTGAGATGAATGTATTGTCTGTTTTTGATAGGGATTGTGCTACACTTAATGCAATAACTGTATACGTTATATTCATGTATGTTGGTGAAGATCATGTCCTTGAAACCTGACAGCTGCTGCTGGTAGACAATTAACAAAACTGCCAATTACCACTAGTGTAAATTTTAGAATCTTTGATGGAATGTATCAATAAAAACTGTATGACAGTTGTTGCAGGTGGCTTCAGCTACTTACAGGAAATATTTTATATTTAACAAGTATTCAAACCATTCTGGTGTTCCCAGCATAGTCAGCTGGAACCTGTCAATTCAGCATGTACAAGTAAATGTGTTAACATGACAATCATACAAGTGGAAATAAGCTTGTCATGGACATGGTGTTGTTTCGGCTGGTAAAAAGAACAGTGACAGTAAACAAGTCCAGCTATATATACTACCACTTCAGATGTAAATCTTCAGACAGTTATGCCTATTAAGAAAGTTTACTTTTCTGAACTCATTTCTGTGATTTCTCACATGGGGTTTACCATCACCCTCATAGACATAGGCTGTTCAACCCGATCAGCGCATGTGCTGAGTGCACATCATGACAATTTATGATGTATGCACATATTTTTACTAGTGTACCCCTTTGTTTCTGTTTACAAGAGTGGAAAATGCTACGGAATCTTTCTTTTTTTTTCTCTTTTAAGCTTCTGTAGCCGTCCATATATGACCATAAGCAGCTTTTCTCTGATGCTCAACCTTTAAATTTGTTCCTGCAAAGTGTATAATAATTCTTTGAAATGTGTGCTTAAGTTTTCTACTAGTAATTGCCACCATTTGAAAAGTAAAGTGCACGGAGCTCTGGTAGAGCTGTATGTGGGTTCTGTACTAACTGTCACTCGACTTATACTTATTAGTACACAGTTAACCCTCTTTATAACGGCATACAACAGCATTCATTACAACAGAAATTCTTACAATGTCTTTTTGATATGCTCTGAATGGTTTATTGTGCAGAGTATGTATTCTGTATTCTCTGTAATAGCAAGCCAAAGTGTTTGGGAATTATGCCGTCATTGTAAGGAGGGTGCACTGTTCATAAGTCATATGCGTGTGATTTAAATTTAGCAGAAAATTTGTTTTTAGGATAGAATATTCCTCATGAAATCTGCTGTTTTCGTGTCAGGCGACTGAATTGTTTTATTACAAATTTGTTGTTAATGGTCCGTTCTTGTGAAAAGTTCTCAACGTTCACTTCAAGTTTGTTACTTGTTATAGATTAGAGTTTTTGATAAACTTTTAATATTGTTGTGTGTATGTCTATTGTTGGGCACTGTATAAAGATCAGGTATTTTGTGGATGAGGTCGACATCTTGTCCTGAGGTATGCTTTAGCATGGCTTCGACTCACGTTCCAGAGGATTTTTTCCTAAACGGTTTTTTATCTCTGGTTTTCGTGACCGGCTAGTATACTTGAAGGGGCGTAAAATACCTGAGCGAGTAGTGGAGCAATCTTTCAGTTCCCATTAGTTGTGCCAGGCGTTTCATTTACTACATACATGTAATTCTGTTATGAGAGTGGCTGCCACCCTGTACATAAGTATCCTTGATCAGTTTACTGGGAAAATTAACTGATTTATGGTGACAGAAGTATAGTTAAGACCACTGTTTATTAGCTTTAAAGGCCCATAAACAGTCTTTCTGATAATTTACTGTGAAGGTTTTAGAACAAATGACAACTGCTCTTATGCCTGGTGGCCATGGTGGTTATTAGGGGCCACCACACCTTCAGCATAACATATGAGGTTAAAGTCCATTCCACTCCTTTTGTTGCCTTTAATCTTCGTTAATTCAAACAGGTACCAACTTTACCAATTTGCTGCTGGATTGACATTACTTGCCTCAATTGCCCCCTGATGGTAGTAAATCTGGGACATTCTGCGACATGCCAAGGGCTCCTCTAACCCCCCTACTACAGTCCGGATGAAAATCATGCAGCAGTTATCATGTAGGAAAAACTGCAAATCTAGGTGTTTGGAGTTATGTAAAATTTGTATTATTTGATTTTAGGGTATGAAGAGGTGTCAGAAGTTTGATATCACCCTGCTTCGTGTGAATGGTCTGGTCTGTGTTTTCCTCAAGCACTTGGGGTTGTTGCATGATTAGGTATTTTTTTTTTCTCAAATCATTTGGCCTTTTTTCCCCCAAAATAACACTTATCAAGCAGGTATGTAACAGTTTGACTTATTACTAATTCAGGCTAACCTGATTTAGGGAATTTACCCCAAGCACCATCAGCATTCATGTCTCAGCATTCATGTCTCATACTGTTCCGTCTGCACAATAATGCCTGACCGAGTCTGGAAAGTCTTGATAATCCAACACTGCAACCGTTTTAGTCTCAAGCCCGATTGGAGCCATGGGCAGCATCATTCATGCCTAGTGCTCTGGCTTAGGGATTACCCTTACTAGTACTGGTTCTGCATGCCCGTTCCAGCCATGAGACAGCACTGTTTCATGCCTAGCTCTCAGGCTCAGGAATGACCCTTTCCTGCGCTGTTTTTCATGCCTGCACTGGCCATGAGACATTACCGTTTCAGGCCTCGATCTCTCTCAGGCCTCTGGGTTGAATCCTATCAGTCTGCACTGTTTTCAGGTCTGTTCCAAGGCCAAGACAGCATCGCTTCACGCTTAGCTCTCATTCATGAGACAACACCATTTCATTCCTTTCTCTCAGGCCGTCAAGGATACCCAGCATTCATTGAAAGAGAGCACCTTTTCACAGCTTTAGCTCCGCCTCAGATGTCAAACCTTTCATGCACGTTGACATAAATTTTCCAAGGCTTTGAATTTGCACATTTCATGCCTTGGTCTCAAGCCTTATTGGTAGGGTAGTCATTCCATTATATGCACAGACTGTCATAGTGAGCAAATTATTAGCTGTCCGACTTTTTGGGTTGAATCCCAGGTTAGCCATAGAGTTGCAAAGATACTTAGAAGTGAGCTCCCCCCCAAGACAATAAGCCTGCAGCAGCGCCCCACTATTCCTAGACTCTCAAAAGCAACCATTTAGCAGAGAGTTGTTTCTGTCATACTTGTGGAGTATCTTAGAGCGATTGGGTGATACATAATCAAATTATGGTGGACTTTCATGTTGTTTTGAGGCTGCTACAACAGCAGCTCTTGTCGGAGTGAGGATCAGCTGATAAAAACGTTTGGTCGTTGGAACTCGTAGTGCTATGTGGGATACTTATGATAAGGTTCCCGGATGTACATTAGAGAATTCCAAGAGGAAACTCAGCATTCCCAGACACAGCTAAATTTGAAGAAAAACTGTCATATCCAGGAATAATTATCAGGTATCCGATAGCAGATGAGTTTCAGGGTCCACAATGAGTGGTTTTGTCTTAACTACTTCCTCCTCTTTCTTCTTGGTTCTACATTTTGGGGGCCTCATTTGATTAGCATCAAACTCGTTTGGCCTTTACTAACCCCCAAAATCATGGTGTGGTTTAAACATACCTGGGAGTAGCCTGGTCACGTCTTGGTATTCATGCATCTCTTAGGCCTTGAGATAGCTCAGTCAAGCCTCCCCTCAGGCCTCTAGAGAATCATTTCATTCAATAGCATTCCAGTCTCTGTTAGACCTGAGATGCTCCGTCGAGCCTCCCCTCAGGTCTCCATAGCATGCCTCTTTCAGGCCTGAGATGCACCGTTGAGCCTCCCCTCAGGTATCACAGGATCTCCCTGTGAAGGTATTCAAGCCTCTTTGGGACCTGAGATGCACCGTCGAGCCTCCCCTCAGGTCTCCATAGCATGCCTCTTTCACGCCTGAGATGCACCGTCGAGCCTCCCCTCAGGTATCACAGGATCTCCCTGTGAAGGTATTCAAGCCTCTTTGGGACCTGAGATGCACCGTCGAGCCTCCCCTCAGGTCTCCATAGCATGCCTCTTTCACGCCTGAGATGCACCGTCGAGCCTCCCCTCAGGTATCACAGGATCTCCCTGTGAAGGTATTCAAGCCTCTTTGGGACCTGAGATGCACCGTCGAGCCTCCCCTCAGTTCTCCATAGCATGCCTCTTTCACGCCTGAGATGCTCCGTCAAGCCTCCCCTCAGGCATCACGGGATTACCCCGTACTTTGCACCATTATTCAAGCCTCTCTAACGCCTGAGATAGCTCCATCAAGACTCCCCTCAGGCTGTCATAAGCGAAGCCTATTCTTCAGCACTTCTACCGTTACAAGGCTACCCCCAGGTCTCAGTTATGCAATTTCAGGGCCAAACTATGAGGGAGCAGCCCCTTGAATGGCAGAGCCAAAAATAGTGATAGCCTTTTTAAGAAATAGTTAGTTTTTAGTACTTAATTTTTACTTGTTATGAATATCTGCTTATGTAGATATAGTATTAACATAATAATAAACTGTATTTTCAAATCACATTGTTGGTTATGTATAAAATGGCAATTTTTATAATTGTGGTTTATACATAACTTATACTCATAGTTGTCTGTCTCACTGTAGATCATGATCAGACAGAGACTATGACCTGACAATGTGTTTCAACATTTATATTAGTGTAAAGCATTATCAATTGTTATGTGCTGTAGCCAGTATCTGTATATGTAGATTATGATCAGGGATGGATCTGGATGGACCCAGATCAGAAGGGGTCTGAACTTTGTCTATGTTTAATACCTGTAAGTGTTCTGGACACCTGCAGTCTAGCTTGTGTATTGGATTAATCCCCATAGCTGCAGGGTGTTTATTAGGGAACGGAATTCTTTTCTAATTGCCAGCAGACAGTGTATATTGCAATTGATAAGGAATTATATAACTGTCTCTTTTGTCTAAGGGTGCAGGTGCAGGGTGTTAGTTCAGAAAGGAGTTTCTCCCTATTGGTCATTAGCTCTGACCAATGGGAGGACGGAATACTTAAGGGCAACCAATCAGAGATTATCAAATAGAACTATGTAGCATAGTTTTGGTCAGTTGTGACTTTGACATTGTTGAATCAGCATGTCTCCAGATTAAAAATCAGCATACCCAGCCATCCACCCCCAGCACCTCCTAAAATTAGTGTTCATCAACTTAAACTGACTTGTTATATTTGTATTGAAATAGTTCTTATGTTTTCAGGTCATTTTGCCATGTTTATTCCGTTATAACTAGATCATGTCGCAATTTCCATTCTGGTGGCTGCTCTTCAACAGTTGGGGCCTTTACTAACCCCCAAAATCATGGTGTGGTTTAAACATACCTGGGAGTAGCCTGGTCAGGTCCTGGTATTCATGCATCTCTTAGGCCTTGAGATAGCTCAGTCAAGCCTCCCCTCAGGCCTCTAGAGCATCATTTCATTCAATAGCATTCCAGCCTCTGTTAGACCTGAGATGCTCCGTCGAGCCTCCCCTCAGGTCTCCATAGCATGCCTCTTTCAGGCCTGAGATGCACCGTTGAGCCTCCCCTCAGGTATCACAGGATCTCCCTGTGAAGGTATTCAAGCCTCTTTGGGACCTGAGATGCACCGTCGAGCCTCCCCTCAGGTCCCCATAGCATGCCTCTTTCACGCCTGAGATGCACCGTCGAGCCTCCCCTCAGGTATCACAGGATCTCCCTGTGAAGGTATTCAAGCCTCTTTGGGACCTGAGATGCACCGTCGAGCCTCCCCTCAGGTCTCCATAGCATGCCTCTTTCACGCCTGAGATGCTCCGTCAAGCCTCCCCTCAAGCATCACGGGATTACCCCGTACTTTGCACCATTATTCAAGCCTCTCTAACGCCTGAGATAGCTCCATCAAGACTCCCCTCAGGCTGTCATAAGCGAAGCCTATTCTTCAGCACTTCTACCGTTACAAGGCTACCCCCAGGTCTCAGTTATGCAATTTCAGGGCCAAACTATGAGGGAGCAGCCCCTTGAATGGCAGAGCCAAAAATAGTGATAGCCTTTTTAAGAAATAGTTAGTTTTTAGTACTTAATTTTTACTTGTTATGAATATCTGCTTATGTAGATATAGTATTAACATAATAATAAACTGTATTTTCAAATAACATTGTTGGTTATGTATAAATATATACAAAACTGGAACTTGCCTAAAATACCCGATATAATGTTTGACGTAATTTTGTCAGCCTTGTATGACCCACATACCATATTTTACGCTGCTTATGCAAACATAACAATTGTTGACGGCAATAATTCCTTGACAATGAAAAGCAGAAACAATAACAAAATTGCATACCAAATGTCAAGCTTTTTACCCTACTGCAAATGCTAGTAATAGCCAAAGATAAAACAACTAATTTGAAACAATAAAGCAATTTCTTACCGTGCTCCGCAGTACCGTCATAAGGTTACTATGACGACCCATATGGACTACTTCCCGAAGATTGACCGGTAAATGAAATGCATTACTGGATAAATGAAAGATGAATCTGTCTTTACTGCATTTAATGGGATTACTATTAATAATAAAATTTCTACAGCAAAAGTCCACGTATTTTTTTATCATCCCTCGTATTAAATCCACATGACTTAGACTTTAGGTGGTGATAATGACTGATTGTGGGAAAAGACAAAAATCTGCATGAAATACTCAAAATACAACTGATCTTTCCAAAACTTAAAAACTTAGCATATGCCTTCTTTATGTTGTTTCTCATAATTTAGAATCCCAAAATGCAGAATTTGTTAATGTTTAAAAGTGTTTTTATAAGGAAAGATCAAAGGGTAATTTTCCAGCGCAGAAATCTGAAATTAAAAATAAACTTAGTGCTGAGGGTACCTTGTTGCAGAATGGAGAGCGTCCTAGCAATTTTTTTTTCAAACTCTTTTACACACTATCAGGCTCAGCAGATGAAAAAAGATGCGGTCGGTGTCCAAATTTTTTGTTAAAACACACATGTGAGACTATTTTAACAAAGTTGAACAAGTTCATCTACACACCATGCCAGTGATCGTTTCAGTAATGTATTATTTATATTGTAGGTGTTACATAGGTATGCTTGCCTACCCTATATTAAATAAATGATTTCAGCGTACATTTACTTTGTATAAGGTTGAACATTTGAGAAAAAGCTACTGTTTTCATCTTCTCTACATTACAATTTGAGAAAGAGTAGGAATAAATAATTGCTAGGACGCTCTTCATTATGCAATAACGTACCTTCAGCGTTACGTAAATTTTAAATAACGATGTTAATTTTTTAAGATTTCAGCGCAGAAAACTACCCTTTGATCTTTCCTTATAAATCACAAGTTATCTACATGTACCTCTATTTTGTATTCTAAATTGTAGAGAACAACAAAAATAAGATGGCTGCTAACTTTCAGGGAGATACGTTATTTTTATGGCTTTATGCAGATTTTTACTTTTACCATAAATCACCACCTTACATGAATTCTAAACCTTTTCCTATATTTTTTTGTTGTTGTTTTCTTTTTATCTGACTTCAAATCTTTAGTTACGCCTATATGCACCCAGGCTAAATTCAGTACATTCGCGTATACTTTCAAAGTAAGATTAACCATGATTGAAAATAATTACCATCTGTGCTGATTTTATAACATCCTTTCTGATATGGTTTGTATCCTTTTCTGCAAGAGTTAGGAATGTTGTATATTTGCAGATTTGGATCTGTAAAACAGATGCAAAACATTAATGGAACTTGTTATGAATGGATTTCGAACACCTGCAATCAGTTCTTCTAAGCAGTTTCTATAACGTTCCACAGAAAGCACACTCACTTAAAGACAAATATTCTTATTTACTGGGTATCATGATGGTATTACGCAATAGTCTATTTACATTTTATTTCATCAATGACATAACATGGGCATAAAACCAATAAAAATAGTGGAGAATGCAGAGAATATTTGTTTTAAAGGAGTACCTATCATGTCTTCAACTTACCATGGGCAGTGCTACATGTATCTCAGAAGGGTAAGTTTTATGTGACTTGAAAAGAAATAAGCTATAAAATCGTGTGTGGGCTCTGAAACTCATATACAACTTGAGAGAATTAATTATTCAGATTGTTTTATTTTATCTTAAGAAAACTTTATTTTTTCATACACACATTTTCATGTTTACATCTGGTAATCAATGCGGGCGTAATAGGGCCTGATGTTTACCCTTGCAGACTGCAACTCTTAGTGAAATGGTAATAGCTCCTTTACCATGGCAACTAGAAGGTAAACCATTCCTGTTGTGAGATTTCTTCAAATTTACCAAAGAAATCAAAGCATTAAGTCCTAGTTCCAGAGGTATCAGGGCTAAGGCATAACATTTGAGGTAAATGTATGTGCTAATAATAAAGGTGTATAAGTACATCACCAACTTGTACGACTGTCTATTTGCCTTCCTTACAATGTCATTTCCAAAAGGGGTCTACGCTTAAAGGCAAGAATTTGCTCCTAGAGGAGCAAATTCATTCTATTAAGAGTTAAACCCCCTGTGGAGTGAGACAAACAACACGGAATTAAATGACTGGAGACTAATTATTTGTTTGAGAAAATCTGAAGTTTCTGTTGAAGGAATTTCAATTTGTTATGCCATTGAACAACTGACGGAGCATAACATGCATTTTAAACCCTTGTCTGCTATCAATAACATCATAAATATGTAACCATAGGAACTAAGAGACCATATTGGTGTGAAAGTGACGTCATCGAGACGTCATTCTGCCAAGGCACTAAGCACAACATTTAGTTTTCCATAGTTGCTATAGCAACAAATCTATGGATAATCTCACTTATATTTTGAGAGGAGCACAGCATACATTGTATGCCATGCTCCTCTCGAATTATAAATTAGATGCCAATTGAATTTCATGCAATCGAAAGGTGTAATTTTCCCAAACCTATAATTCATTCTGAAATAGTTTAATTCTCTGTTAATCATAAAGATGGTGGTTAGATATCACTGACAGTGTACCTGTTCACCTTAATGCGGGTACTTAAACATTATTTTTTTCTGAAACAACTTTTCTTTTAAACATTTTAATTCAGTGTTGTACGAGGATCATCCAATAAGTCTTGCAAATACCGTAACTACTGCTCTATTAACTGAGATAGGGTAATCAAATTACACCATTAACAGCATATGTATATAATACACGTATGTGCTAAAATCATACATGTGACATTCCTTTCTCAGATATGGGAGGATTTTGAATGTAAAGGAGTAAACGATACCGGCGGTTAAATCGCACAAACACGACGCCTTTTGCGAGAGATGAGGGGAAGAAAATTCCTGCATATATGCTTATAATTCTTTCAAATTACAAGAATTCATGTTCTAAAGTAATTGCCTTATATTTAAGAACTCAAATAAGAGACAGTTATCATTTAACATCACCAAACAAATGTGGTTGCTAGGCAACAAGAGAATATTACAGAACTAGTTTGACGTTTACCTCTGGTTTCTAAAGGCTGCAAACGATATTAAACAAGGCTCGAAGCTTAAATTTATTCTAATATCTACATTACTGCATTTCGGGACTATTCTTTGATGACAAATTAATGGCAGTTTAGGAAACACTTCATCTTCTGTGAAAGCGTCTTCTTCATATACACATTTTATATGACATTTTAGCTGCCCGAAAAACATGGTGATCTTCCTTTTAACAATAAAAGCATCTTTTTGACGGCAATATATTAACCTTGGTACCGTATGCATGCTTCAGTATTGTTTTCCGTATCTCCCAGGAATCTTCAAATATTTACAAGCGTTCTGCAATAAGCTAGGGTATCTTAAAACGACAACTAGAAGCCACCGCCGCACCTATAATGGTAGTACTCTTCAGTTGCCTAGCAACGCCATTTGCAAGATCACGGCGTTTCTGGAAATTTGTGACTGGAAAGAAGGGAAGATTCAATGTAGGGATGTGGATTGCTTGATTCGTTTTTAATTATCATTTGCCTGAAACTTGGCCGTTTGCAGGACTTATTGGATGACCCTCGTATACTGTATAACGGAATATTAACTGAGGGCTCTATAACCTATCGTCTAATATTAGCGTTTAAACGGAGATTATAATGGACATTTCAATGCAAAAGTCATCATTGCAAGTTTAAAGATCATTTTCACATTTTCAATAAGATATTTCAAATCGGTTTCTTTGTTCTAAAGCATTCTAAAACATCGCATTTTTTTTTTTTTTTCTGTCACAGAATGGAAAAAAGTTTATTGCAGTTGATCCTGTCGTCCATTTGAAACTATACCGCATGCTCTGAGAGTTAATTGTCAGCCAAATGATAAATGTCACATACCCTGTTTTGCCTGACATACAGAATAGAACCCTTGAGAGCAGTCCACGTCGGCCCATTTACCAACATGGCCCTTCCACATTCTGATGGCAACACAATTTTCCTGAAACAATAGAATAGTTATAAAGGGGTTGTTCTCAACACCATTACGTAAATAGACCCATGCATTGACTGTTCGCTTGTTACTTCACTATATAGGCTATACAGAGAAACCAGGGGTTCGCAGGGTAGACATTGTTATCGTAAGTTTCTAATATTAATGTTTTAAAAGTACCGTTTTCATTCAATTAATAGATGATCTGTTTTCACTAAAAAAAATGAAAAAGTCTAGATTTGTCTTAAAAGACGACCCTGGAGTTTTAGGACTGTTTTAGAGGAGAGACTCCATCTACATGTATAGCAGGATGTATAGCATGTATAGCAGGATTTCATAAAACCAATTCAGCTGTTTGGTTTCATTTCAGGGATGGAAAGCCGAATAAGTAGGATACTTACTGTACCCTTCGTTTTGGCCTGAGCATGGCTGCTCGTAGGCTCGCCTCTGTCCCAGTTAGTGTAAACAACAGGCGAGTTGTCCATCCAGAGCCATTTATTGTTGATCTGGCGATCATTCAAACCAATCCAGAAATTTGTGTATTTTCTCGTAGCCATCGCCATGAAGAAATCTGTGAATATAACGTTTTATAAATTGCGTAAGAAATAAGAATAATTTCTGAACGCAATTGTCAAGCAGAATTCTGTCACTGAAAGTTTCTGTACGGGTACACGTAGTTTTGTCAGGATGAAAATCCAAGCATCGTACCGTAAAAAACTCTTAATATTGGGACACCTTATATAACTACCGTATACATCCTAAAAGTGGTATAGGTTGAGCTTACAATGCAATAATGCTTCCAAAAGATGCAAATGTAATTGCAAACCGTGTAGACCCTGATCAGACCTGTCCTTCAGGATCATTTTGGTCTTGGTCTACACTTTTTGCTCAGACTTGTCCGTCCCGATAGTCCTATAGTCCTATAGTCAAAATTCTTTACGCATACGATTGTATGGTACCCAATTTTCCCTGTTTGATTAATTTTTGTCTCAGTTCAATACATGTATATAAACATGTACCGTGATGAAAATAATCCCAAAGTCGTGCCAAAAAAAACTTTAGTAAACTGAATTCAATGTGTTAATAGTTATAATAGTGCTTCAGATAGTGCTTCAGATAAGGTAAGATATTTAAACGCATAAATTTAGGATAACAAAAACATGAGTTGTCAGGCTCATTAGAACCCTTTCACTGAGATGTTCTAACGAGTTTTCAAAACATATGAATTTGTTGAGAACAAAAAAGAATAAAAATGATTTGACAAGTATCCACCAACTCCAACTTTATCTTGAACTCTGTATATACCTTGTTCGTACAAGTCCTCTATGCTTGCTATGTCATATCCTAGGCCAAACCTTCGACACTGATCACGTGCTGCTGTCCAGTTGAGCTTGTTGTTGTTGAGGTAGAAACATTTGTTTCCTGATAATAAAAGGATAAAAGATAATGACTGATATTGTGACTTACATCCTTTTCAACAGTATTTCAGTCATATAAGTACAAAGTAAAGGTGATAATGAAAGACTTTGAGCATCTGAAACCCGTTCCGTCCAGCGGAAATCGATTGCTAGAGCAGCAGTCCGGTGCATAACCGACTGATCTAATGGGGCTTGAATTAAGTAAAAAAAAAAAAAAAAAAAAAAACAAGAACAAACGTCATTCCCGTTGGGTTCATAGGCATATCCTCATGTTTATCCTCTATGTTTAAAAGAGAAATATTTTTGTAACTTCTCCGTACTTCTTTGGTTGTCATAATCCATCTAGAATACATGACTGAGCCATGACAGGACAAAACAAACAATCTGGTTGTGCGCCCAGCGCAGACTCAGATCAGCCTGGGCATCCGCCCAGTCTGATCAGAGTCTTCGCTGTCCGCATGGAGGCAGCTTAGACCCGTAGCTACCCTTTGTGCACTAAACGAAAAGTCTGATCAAACTGGGAGGATGCCAAGGCTGATCTGAAACTGCGCTGGGCGCACAACCACATTCATGGTTTTGTCGTGTCGTGGCTCATGTAAGTCTATCCTTAAACAATAGAGTTTGCTACAAGTGAATTCTTTGTATTAAGAGCAGACTTCTGCTGGAATTCGCGAAAAGAGGAAAAATGAAAAAAGCAGGTTTCATTCCCCTCCATGTGTTACCATAAAGATTATTTGGAATTATCGGGAAATTTTCGGGATTATTAGAAATTATCGGGATTATTAGAAATTATCGGGATTAAATTTATTAGAAATTATCGGGATTATTAGAAATAATCGGAATTATCAGACACTATCGAGAAATGGAGAAATGTTGCGAAATGGTTATCCTAATGCAAAATAACCATTTTAATTACCACAAACAGGGGGAGCAAAATTTTCGTTTCTATTGTTCCCGTTCTGAACTGGGATCACCTCTGAATGGACAGAAATTGCAACTGTAGGAGAAAAATACTTGTCTTTAAGAATAAAAACCGTTTTGAATGTGCACATCTGGCTAAGAAAGTAAAAGGGAAATCGTGTTTCCTATTGTACAGTGGTGGAATACATACAGGTGTACCAATGTAAGCTTTCGAGAAAATGTCCCCAGTAGGAGAATTATTAAAATTTATTTTCTATGTAAAGAGTTTTTCTCAACGTAGCCGATCAGAGTTCTCTCCCAGTTTCATAAATGCTTGTCAGAATTATTCACAGTGTGCCGTAAGTCTTTAATGGCAGGGAAACTGGTGGCTTAGTAGATTTGGCACTGCCTTGCAAAGTTAGAGGTCCAAAATCAAACCTCGCTTGAGGGGAAATCTTTTTCAAATATACTCTACCCCACCCCCATAGTCCTCTTGCAAGATGGATCTAGATCTTTGCGGTTGTTTTGTGAGGGAAACCTCCCTCTTATAACTGCATCAATACAGTAGGTCTAGAACCGTTTGCTCATTCATTTAAGTGGGAGTGAATAAAGACAACATGTCACATGTGTACAGCAAAACAATATGGCATCAACCTATAACCTTTGAGCTACTTACGGCCACCAGGAACCCTTGTAAATCCATTTGCACATCCCCCAGGAGGGTAGGGCGAAGGAGACGGGATAATAACCTTGCCACTGACAGGTTTCTTACATACATATCCTCGTGTTAGTCCACAGTTGTTATCATTCCAGAAGCCTACAATCATTCAAAAAGACAAAATAAAGAAAGGATAAGCCTTGTTGTAGGAAGCATAATGAGCCGCGACTCGAGAAAAGCAACAAAATGATTGTGCGCTCTGTGCAGACTCAGATCAGCCTGGGAATCCACCTAGTCCGATCAGACTCTCCGCTTAGTGCTTAACGGGTAGTTAAGGGTCTAAGCTAGCTCCATGCGGACAGCGAAGACTCTGATCAGACTGAGCAGATGCCGGCGCTGATCTGAGTCTGCGCTTGGCGCACAACCACTTTGTTGGTTTTGTCGTGTCGAGGCTCATATATATATATATACATATTACACCTTTCTGAGAAATTAACATACTGATAGCTGGTGAAGTTTTATTTACAAGTGCAGTAAGCCATGCAATATAGGTAAACATCGGAGATGGTTCACTGCATGTAGTTGTCTCTCCCCAGATATCCGACTGTATACCAAGAATAAAATGTCTCTTTTGTTTACTAAAGAAACTCAGCTACAACTTAGTAAACAAACTGAGCTACAAGTGCAACTTAATTTTCTATGTTTAATAAACTGTAAAATGCAGGTCACCGCCCAATATGCATCGCTGCATTAAGTGGTTTTTGTCCAAATGCTTTTGTGTCGCACGTTTGAAGACTCTATCTCTCTTGGTTACTTAAAACTGAGCTAGCTATATGCAACAGATGAACCGATGATTTCTATATTAAATGATCTTTGAAATACAGATCATGGCCCAATATATTATATATCCTTGGTTTCTGCTGACATTAATATGTAGCAAGTGCGCAGACTCTATCCCTTTAGGGTACATAAAAGCTGATCTAAACGCTGCCGGTGAACCAAGATTTGCTATGCTCAGTGGTCCATGAAATATAGGCATTGCCTAACATCAGCACTGTAAACTATATCAGCACTGTTAGCTATTGATCTTTGTCCAGACATTCCTTAAATGTATATACATGTAGCAAATCTGAAGATGATATTCCTTGAGGTGACTTGGAAACAGATCTGAAAGAAACTGGTGAACAAAAAAATATTTTCTATGTTCAGCGATCCATAAAATATAGGTCATGGCCCAATATGTATCACTGCATTCGGTGGATTTTTCTCAGATTGTACTGTGGACCTAGTAAGTTCCCGTTAGGTAACTTAGAAACTGAGCTAAATGCAACTGGTGAAGCAGTATTTGCTATAGTCAATGATCATGACATATAGGTCATGGTCCAGTATGTATCACTGCATTTGGTTGATCTTCTTCAGATGTTACTGCGTAGTAATTTTGAAGACGCCTATTTTCCTAGGTTACTTAGAAACTGAACTACACGGTACTGGTGATTCAGAACCACCATTTTCTAAATATGTTTCAGGGTCCATGAAATACAGGTCATGCCCCAAAGTGCGTCACTCCATTACGTTGACCTTTCCTAGGAGCTACTGTGTAGCAAGTTTGCAGACTCCATCCTTTCGGTTATTTAGAAACTGATCATAATGCAACACACACGCGTGCACTCGAACAAAGTGTTCATGTTCATGTTTCTACCCCTTTGGTTACTCGAAGGCTCGCTAAACAAGTAAATGGAAAGTGTTTTTTTCCTGTATACATGTAACTTCTATGGTAAGATTGTGATATTGGGCACGGTTTAAAAATTGCTTTTTACTAATTTAAATATATCGTCATTAACATATGATTTTCTCTAATTAAATATCTGTATCTGTATCTTTTCCTAACTTTTGAACTCAATGAATGTCTACACTGTCCGTTTAAGTTTTACAGCATTTTTCACTAAATGATGAAATATAAAACCTGAAACTCCTATATTAATGAATGCACGCTTCCAATTTATAAAGAAAGAAGAGGCCACTGACCAGGAATGGGTTAAACGTCTAACATATATAAAAGTGTGATTTACCGTACTGACTGCGAAATTCAACACATCTCTCCCCGCCAAAGGCATCGTTTGGTTCCGGAGGAGCCCAGTTAGTAAAGTCTACTGGTGTCATATCGGTCCACCTGTAAAGATATCACGGGAATAGTTTTAGAATTTGACTGATTCCTTATTGGAGAACTACCGTATAATTTCTTAATACTGGGGCACTTTAACTTTTTTTCGATATTGTCCTTAAAATCTTCATCTTTTGGACGCTTTTTTGCATTGCAAAACTGAACATTGACGAAAACTGAAAATTAAAGTGGTCTGACCACATTCCATGATCTTCTGGTATACAAAAGACCATCTTGTAGGGTACAGTGAAAGGAAAAAAACACACAGACAAACGTAAAATATAAGGAAGTAACATTAACACTATAAGGGCGGAAAAAATATCAGGTTAAAGGAGATCGTTGTAGAGGCATAAACCTTGCAAGGCTATGGGATAGATAAGACCGGACCTGTATTCGTAAAATCTGCCATGAGCTCTGACGTAATCTTATAATACTATAATGGTCGAAAAACAAATAAGTAAGTGATCAGAATACATTTGAGGTATATGGATAAATGGGTATAAATCCATGTTTCCCACCATTTTGACAAAGAAGGGAACTTTCTGACTTTCGATTTACTTCATCCGAAAATGAAGCTCTCTTAAAAACTGTCTTTTCTTAAAATATAGGACTCATAAAGGAAATTATTTGCTCCTACAAGAGCTCTTGTAGGAGCAAATTGTTTCGTTTAAGAGTTACCCAACATTAAGAAAAGAAGCAAAACACAAGTAGCCCAAAGGGCAACAATTGCTCACCTGAGAGACATTGTAAACCTATAGGGATATTTAAGATGCTCAAGGGCAGCTAACTCCACAGTCAGTGGTCCAATCAGGCTGAAAATTAAACTCATCCAAAACATTATGTATGCCCTCATTTAATATATGCAAGTTTAAAAAGTATCCGATCAAGAGCACAATAGACAGAGCTGTCAAGGGCAGCTAACTTCGTAGTGGTTGGCCTGATCTGGCCAAAATTTGAACTTCTTTAAGATATTATGCATTTCCTCACTACCTGCAAGTTTGAAAAGGATCGGATCAGTAAAAACCAAGAAAAAGTGGCGACATTGATTTTTTGGATGCTCAGGGTCAGTGGTGGGATCTAGCCGAAATGCTATCTAATCCAAGCTTTTATGCATATCCTCATTACCTGCAAGTATGAAGAAGATCCGATGAAAAATGAAAATGTTATGACCTTGTTTTCTCCATTATAAGACTATGGGATTTTTTTCAAACGCTCAAGGGCAGCTAACTCCGTAGTCTGTGCTTGAATCCGGCCAAATTTCGAACTCATCCAAGCTCTTATGTATGTCATCATTATCTGCAAATATGATAAGGATCTAATCAAAAACCTTGATTGCAGCACCCTGAAAGTCAAACTTGCTGGAGGTATTGTCATGCCCTACATTTGTGTGAATTTATTTTAAAATCCGTTGAGAAATGTAGGTGTTAGAGCGATGACAAAGTTTTTCTAAAAATAGCCACAGTGACCTTGACCTTAAGCACAGCATCCTGAAAGTCGAACTTGCTTGAGATATTGTCATACCCTACATTTGTGTCCAAGTTACTTCAAAATCCATGGAGAAATGAAGGTGCTAGGGTGATGACAAAGTTTTTCTTAAAATAGCCACAGTGACCTTGACCTTGGGCACAGCATCCTGAAAGTCAAACTTGCTCGAGATATTGTCATGCCCTACATTTGTGTGAATTTATTTTAAAATCCATTGAGAAATGTAGGTGCTAGAGCGCTGACAAAGTTTTTCTAAAAATAGCCACTGTGACCTTGACCTTAGGCGCAGCACCCTGGAAGTCAAACTTTTTTGAGATATTGTCATGCCCTACATTTGTGTGAAGTTGATTTAAAATCCGTTGAGAAATGTAGGCGCTAGAGCAATGACCAAGTTTTTCTAAAAATAGCCACAGTGACCTTGACCTTGGGTGCAGCACCCTGAAAGTCAAACTTGCTCGAAATATTGTCATGCCCTACATTTGTTTTAATTTATTTTAAAATCGGCTGAGAAATGTAGGTTCTAGAGCGCTGACAAAGTTTTTCTAAAAATAGCTACAGTGACCCTGACCTTGGGCGCAGCATCTGAAAGTCGAACTTGCTCGAGATATTGTCATGCCCTATATTTGTGTGAAGTTATTTTAAAATCTGCTGAGAAATGTAGGTGCTAGAGCGCTGACAAAGTTTTTCTAAAAATAGCCACAGTGACCTTGACCTTGGGCGCAGTGTCCTGAAAGTCGAACTTGCTCGAGATATTGTCATGCCCTACATTTGCGTGAAGTTATTTTAAAATCCGTTGAGAAATGTAGGCAATAGAGCGATGACAAAGTTTTTCTAAAAATATGTGATGACGTTGTTTTCTCCATTATAACACTATGGGAGTTTTTCCAAACGCTCAAGGGCAGCTAACTCCGTAGTCTGTGCTCGAATCCGGCCAAATTTCGAACTCATCCAAGCTCTTATGTATGTCATCATTACCTGCAAGCATGATAAGGATCTAAGCAAAAACAGTTGAGAAAACGTGATGACGCCATTTTCCCCATTATAACCCTATGGGATTTTTTTCAAACGCTCAAGGGCAGCTAACTCCGTAGTCTGTGTTCGAATCCGACCAAATTTCGAACTCATCCAAGCTCTTGTGTATGTCATCATTACCTGCAAGTATGATAAGGATCTAATTAAAAACAGTCGAGAAAACGTGATGACGCCGTTTTCCCCATTATAACCCTACGGGGGCTATCTGTTGCCATGGAAACCAGAGTTCTGAGCTGATCAGCACCAAAACCTAATGCAGCCTTTCCCCCACCCAAATAATGCTTCAGATAAAATTTGATTGCGATCGGCCCACTGGTCTCTGAGATATTTATGTTTGAAAGTGTTGACGCACCCACCCACGCACCCACCCACGCACGGACGGACGACGGCTCGACTCACATCCTATAAGCTCACCTCTGAGCCTTCGGCTCAGGTGAGCTAATAATGGTAGAGCTGCTTCCACTGGAAGAGTACTCATACACTTACAAGTTCCTCAAAAAAAATAATTACAATAGCCTCGCTTTGGCACAAGTTCCAAACAAATGATTGTGACAGCATCTGCAGAGAGGCGTTTATACATCGATAAATTTTGTTGACGTTGTGTCCATACGTGGCATTCTCTTCCGACTAAGTTTTTTTTCTTCACTTTTTCCGTAACGAATCAGCAATATTGCATTTCTAATTGTAAGATGGCAGAACAAAATTTGTCTTAAGACGACCAAAACAAGCGCGTGAATGACGTAATTCATGACGCTGTAGAGACATTCTCAGTTAAGCTGGGCCATTCGCGGACAAAAATGGCCATATAAACAACCATGCCAGAATTAAAAAAAAAATACACGACCATAATGTTCATTATATCTGCTTCAAAGCTTTAAAATATTTTTCAGATAATAGTTTTAGATTATGGAATACCAACCATGTTTAGAGACATACCCTAGCAATTAGAAATGGCGTATTTTATGACGTTATTTAGATACGTTGAAGGACGATGTCGCATACGATTTCTTTGACATGCGTCATAAGAAACATCAGCTGCTGACGTACTCAAAATGGTGGCGCCCTCATCATTGACTATTTTGGAGTGTTTCTGATTTTTCATGCAAGAAAACGGGTTAAAATGAGAACGTAGGAAAAAGCCATTTGTTTCAAATAGAGTTGGTAATTTCAAGAGGAAGTATGCTTGAACTGCATATGTCTTAAAGTTTGAGTTTGTCAAACGTTGTTCACCTAAAACCCCAATGTAGCAAACCGAGACGGACAATGCAGCCGGAATAAAAGTTATGGATGGACAAGTTGGAATTATAAGAAAGGAATTCCCTTTTAAGGTGTTTTATCGATGTATTAACGCCGGCAAATCCCTCCCAAACTTAAGATTCAGTTTGTTAGTGATTTGTCGGCGTTTACACATCGATAAAATCCCCCAAAAGGAAATTCATTCCTATTATAAATGAGGACGGGATGTACGAATAAGAGCTGCATGTCAGGGAAATGGAAAATATGATGTTCCAAAATCTAGAAACGCTTAACGAAGTAAGCTAGAATGAATCCCCGACATCTCGGTTAGGACTCCAAGCATTAACCACAAACAAGTCTAAATATTAAAACATATATGTCAGAGAAAACAGTGCAGAACCAGATCAGACTCGAGCAATATGATCAAGGTATACCCAGTTTTCCATTACATTTGAATCCTTTAGCCGAGTTGCAGTTTGAAATAAAAAGAAAAAGAAATACTAAAAATAAATGCATTAAATGAATTTTCGGACAGTTTCCGAATTGGTAATTACTTTAAGTTTCCCAATTTATAGAGTCAACTTACGTGTAACCGGATAATCCTAATTCATTAAATCCTGTCCAGATAGCTCCCAGAGACCTAGAACTCATCTGAAAGAAAAAACAACAGGTCAGCAAATCTTATCACATTAAACGCAGCTTCACTGAAAACTTCCTTTCGAATAAAAATTCAGCAACACAAAGATATATTTATGAGATAGATATACTCGGTAGCAGGAGGTGCAGCCATGGATTCGTTCCACTGAGTCTCTTGGAGACCATGGTTACTAGAAATGAAAGAACAACTTTTACATACGGTCATAGTTTTCTTGGATGGAATGAAGAAACGAGTCAGTCATATTTTTTATTAGCCGAAACTACGTAGTCTGGCCCATGTTCCTTCTTCTGAATGTATTCTCTGCTCTTGAAGGAACTATTTCAGATTTTAATTTTACCTCACTGCAGCTGGTGTTGTGCCGTGTGGCGGCCGTAAAAAATCTCCCCGTACATCATCCATAGTGCAGATTATATTTTATTTTCGTCCTTTGAGATCAGAGGATATATTCTGAGAAATCTAAAATTTGAGATCGATTTAGACTATTATTCTAGATCATCGTCTTTTATATTATTTTGATCCTTTTTGATACTAATCAGTCTTTGAATCGATTAAGAAATTACAGTATGCTTTCTCTGGTTTCGTCACCAGATATTGCCAGGGTCACTGACGAGGCTTTATTAGCCGAAACTACGTAGTCTGGCCCATGTTCCTTCTTCTGAATGTATTCTCTGCTCTTGAAGGAACTATTTCAGATTTTAATAAGATGACTGACTCATTTCTGCATTCCATTCAATAAAAGCTATCCGTTGGCAATTTGTGCCCCAGATCAGATGTCGTAGAATCAAGTGACACCTGAATGGAAATGGGCCTGTCCGAGCAGTGCAGTAGAAGAATTATTCGGGTATCAAATGAGTGAATTGTTTCCAACAGCTTTTTGCGAATATGAAAACTGATCTTATCCAACAAAAGCAAAGAAATTAGAATAAGAAAGAAGCTATGATCAGGGGGTAATATGTATATATCAGTAATAATCTCCAAAGAAGACTGAAAATAAGATCTTAATTACTATTTTGGAGAAAACGAGACTCTTTCGTCCAAAAGGATGGATTGATGGATAACTTGCGATTTTACGTTCTTTTCAACAGTATTTCAGTCATATCAGGACAATGGGTGGGAGATAATAATAGGATAAGTGCAATGGAACCCCGTTTACGATGGAAAGAACTCCGCCTCCGGCGGGGTTGGAACCCGCGACCGCTTGAGCAGTAGGTTAGCGCTTAACCCACAGAGCTACCGGGGTCCCTCGTCCAAAAGGAGCAGCCTGATGAGGGCAATATTGTTTGCAAGTATATCTGAATCTTCTCGACATATTACGGCAATGTAAATCAAAGTGTTCCCAACCTGCTGAAGTCTCAAGCTAATTTCTTTGTCATTTTCCCTCTCAAGTATTCATAGTAATACTTCGGTTCTTTTCGATGTTCTTAACAACAACATCTTTAAAGTGCAATAGATTACGTTTTGATATAAGTGTCTACATTAGGTTTTGTGATTTCGTCTTTGGCCCCTAGGAAACTTTTGGAGGCGAAATACATTGTCCTATAGCTGAGTAGGGTACATGCATATATACTTACTAGTCCCACGAGGAAGTTGTTTTCGTCAGTTGAGTGTATGCTTGCGAGGTTTGAGGACAGTGAATTGCAGTAGTCACTAGCATCATACCACGACATGGTTGCTAAGGAACCAGATGACGGATTCAGCATATAACAATTGTTCTTGTAGAAATACCAGTTAGCATCACTACCACACTGAGAAGCTGTAATTTGATTTAAGGTTTTAGATATAATGTTTAGGAAAATTGGTATATTCCGCCGACCACGGACAAATGAGTCGTGACACGACAAAACCAACAAAGTGGCATGTGCGCCCAGCAAAGACTCAGATCAGCCTGGACAACGCTCAGCCTGAAAAGAGGCTTTGCAGTCGGATTGGAGGTAGCTTATACCCTTACCTACCCTTGAAGCGCACAGCGAAAAGTCTGACCAGGCTAGGCGAATGCCAAGGCTGATCTGAGTCTTTGCAGGGCGCACATGCCACCTTGTTGGTTTGGTCGTATCGCGGCTCAAATATCTGCCCGGGTCGATAAGCTTATGTAACTGTTTGTATTCTGCATATATTAAAGTATTTTATTCAGATTGTATCAACAGGAAATGCTACGACCAGGACCAAGTTATTCAGAACAAACGATGTTGTTACTCACACGGCTAACCAGACGTTTAACTTTCAAACGTACATTGTGACTAAACGCAAAACACAGGCGGGGGTGGGGGGGGGGGGGGGGGTGGGGTGCCGAAGAAATGTGAAAAGCGTTTGCAGTGCAGTGCAACAAGTGCAAAATCTTATCTCATATTTATTAGCGCTAAAAATATAAGCTCATTTGATTTCATGCGTACTAGGAGTCCTAACATATGCTTGAGTATCCGTTCGTCTAACGATGTTTCTAACAGCCGGGCCCAGACTGCGCGGTCTATTGGCTGACTTTAGACTTTGCTGATCGATGGCCGAGCTAAATCCGACACCTGTACTCCTGTAGCCAGAATTCAGACGTATACATTTTGTATTCCAATTAAGGTAAGAGTTTGCTCCCTTCGAAGACTCGTATATTCGTTCCTGTGAGAGTAGATCCCTTCGAAAGGCACACTCTTTACGATTCTAGCCTCTCATGATACTGATTTTTACGCACAATTCTGTGACGTTGTTTCTATTGCCAAAACGAAGTGAGACACTCCGAAAAGAGCTGATAAGAAATATCCTATTTTGATCATGAGGCGCATGTACATGTATCTCGGTGTTGTGCTGTTTAGTGGAAAGCGGATGTAAACAGCCTAACAAAAGTCGGAGGCACTTTTTAGCTGCCAATAAGACATCTTTAGATCAACGAAGCCCGATTTTCTATCAAGCGCGATGTACAAGTATAAGCTTCTCAAAACGTTTGCGATATTTGGCTACATGTATGATGAAATGCACTAGATAAAATATCTGAAACTGGTTCACTTACATATAGCTGGTGTAGGTATAACTGTTGACGCTGGTAGAGTAGCACCTGAAAAGTAAAGATTAAATCTTATAACGTGATAAAACAGACTTGAGGCCTACACGTTTTCCATATATAAACGTCTTCTGGGAAGCGAGGAAAGTGTTAAGACTTGAGTCTCAGAGGTGATGGATTTGGCTTCCTGCAGTTAACCTAGCAGATGTCAAATCATGACGATTATATGTTGAGCCGCTATTTGGGAATCAGATCAGCGCAAACAGCATAATTCACTGGTTGAAAGATATAAATCGTAAAGTGAATTATATCGGGCGCGGAACAACAACTGACTATTGATTCCCTAAAATATTTGTTTGTTTTCGAATTTTCAAAACATTTTCGTCTGCGAATGCATATCAAATGATTGACCCTTACCTCTTGGAATTGCACAAATATAATTAGTAGCTGAGTAACAGTTCCTATCATTCCAATTGTGTGAAGAAGTCCGGTACTCCACGCAGTCCTCGTTGCTTTTGTAGTCATTGGGCTCACCAGAATTCCAGTTGGTATAGTCTACGGCAGAGCCGTCACTCCACACATAACCTGTATATGATAGGCCAAGCTAATTTTAATTACTTCATTATCATTATGACACTAATGATTCATCACTTGTATTATTATTACTGTTATTATTGTTCTGTTGTTGTAGTTTAGTTTAGTTTAAACGAACTTTTTTCTCAAAAGTGCATCTTGCAAATGGGTAGGGCTACACGTTGTCACATTAATTGAGCCCTTCCCCTGCAGTATACTATAAAACAGCATTATTATTTAATAATTTTCCTTTATCATTTTTCATCATTTACTTAATATGGATCTCAAAGCACTTGTTTTACCTTCCTCGCTAAAGGAGACGAGTATGACCGCGACGGAGCTTCTCTGAACTACAGACGAGTTTTGCTGGATCTTATTTTTCATGAAACGCATTTTGTCACATTTTTATCCATCCTGTCATCAAAGGTTAAGTATAAACGATATTCGATCTTAACACTCGTTGCAAATAACATACGAGTAAGGGCCTAAATAAAATCTAAAATTTAGATTTCATTTAGGCCCGTACTCGTATGTTATTTAGGCCCTTACTCGTCTTTCATCCTAAAACTCAAGTCCTGCTATGTGACACAGTGTATCGCTATCGCAAGACTTATGTTCCAGGATGCAACATAATTTCGTGAGAGCAGTGTCGGACCTTATATTTCACAAAACGCATTTTTTACATATGACAATGATTACATTGCATTTGAATATTAAGAAAATGCGGACTGTGAAATATAAGGTCTTATAGAACCCAGTCTTCATAGTAGCGCATAACATAATGTATTTTCTGCCCATGCCCTTTAAACCTTCTCAGACAAACAACGTTGAGACAACAGAGAATCAAAGTTGATTCATGACGTTGAATCAACAGTGATTCAATGTTGTTTCAACGCGTGCGCCTGCCGGGACATTTCTTCTCCGATTGTTTTACTTTTTCACTCACCTGCCTCAGTATCTCTGTCATTAAGTCCTATCCAGAATGTAGGATTTCCTGTTAGACTGAAATACATGGAAATAATACAATAAAAAGTATAAATGCATCCATGAAGTCGAGAGACAAATATCCTTTTATCCTGGGTCATGAGTGACAATTCGGTACATGGTTAAATTTTAACATCTTCTGTAACAATAGATGTTTGCAATACTAATAAGCAGCCGTCAAAAGATTACATGTACCTATGTACATGTAATTCCCTGTTGTTACTCAAAGGAGGTGCTTTGTTGATTTGTGTAAATATCATATTTGAACATCCGCCGAGACTGTCTGCGATCTCTTGCTTCCTGCCGAGACTCTGCTCGTGAGGCTCTCGGCAGGAAGCAGAGTCACGCGGACAGTCTCGGCAGGAAGCCATTTTTCGAGGACAGGAGTCCCTGCAGGAAGCAAGAGTTCGCGGACAGTCTCGGCGGAAGCCAAATATGATGTACAGTCTCTGCAGTAAGCGAAAAGTGGCGGAATCGATTATACCCTGTGAACATTGCCTACCGTGAACATTTTACGAATCGTGACACCCAAAAGGGATGGATGGATGACTTGCGATTTAACGTCATTTTCAACAGTATTGCAGTTATATCTAAACGATGGGACTGTGATATTGAAAGGCTGTGTGCAATGGAACCCCGTTTACGGTAGGAAATTTTCTCACATCAAGCGGGGCTCAAACCCGGTCCTCAAGATCAGTAAGCCAGATCAGTAGGCCAGCGCTTAACCCAATGAGCTACGGGGGCTCCTGACACCCAAAAGGGAACAATATGCATTAGTTTTTCAATACAGTGGTTCCTTCAACAGAATAGATACAGGTGGAAATCACAAACAGTGTAGACCCTGATTAGACTGCTCCTAAAGCAGTCTTATATGGGTATTCACTGTTTGCTCAGATATTTCTGTCCCAATATTTAGAAATTTTACGGTAACTTGCAATTTCAGGCGATGCCAATAAAATGAAACTTACCTGCTTGTCATCGACTGTAAGAAAGAATCATTTTGTGAACTATGGAAGCTTGGTAGGTCACCACCTAAGCTCTGGCAAAACGACACAGCGTCCATCCATGAAAGTTGCTGATTTTGAGCCGAAAATACCTATCAAAACATATGGAGGTGTTTAATAGTGTTGCATTTTATTATAATCTCACACTAACCAAACTTGCAAAAATCTACCAAACCGCCATATTAAAAGAACTTCAGAATAAAAACTAATAATAATAACATAATCGGGCATGTGATACAATAACTAAGAGAAAAAACATTTTATCATATGACGTCGCATCTGAGAGTGTAATAAGCCATGCATTAAAAACGATAATCCACTACTGGATTAAATATGCAAATAACGTCATTACGTTATACGTTGACGTCCATCAAAACGTCACGTTTTCTAACGGCGAAACCGTCATTTTAGTGCCAATTTTGCTGATAAAATGCGATTTTAGTGTCATATGATAAATTAAATCTTGCATTCGTCATGTTCGTGCTCCTGTATTCTTGAATTTATTAAACTCGTTGGGGAAAACCGATAAGATGCTCGGCAAAGCCTCGCATCTTATCTTTTTTCCACACTCGTTTAATAAATTCAATAATACACGAGCACTCATGTAAGATCCTTTATTTACACGTATTTGACAAGTTTTCTGTTTCAAGCGTGGCAATACATTGGTACTTTTATAATTCCGCTACCCCGAAAAGGTCATTGTCTTTCTTATAATTATCAGAATAAAAACTTAAACAAGAAAGCAAAGACTACAACAATCTTCTGTGATTCAGATGCAATTTCTTTTTCTCTATATATTCCAAAACAAATACATCAGACGGCCTTTTAAGAATGTTTTGGAAGGGTTAAAAAAAGTCTTATGACTGAATAAATAAGATACTTGAGCCGCGACACGAGAAAACAAAAATGTGGTCGTGCGCCCAGCGCAGACTCAGATCAACCTGGGCATCCGTCCAGTTTGATCAGAGTCTTCGCTGTCCGCATGGAGGTAGCTTAGACCCTTAGCTACCCTTTAAGCGCTTAGCGAAGACTGATCAGAATAGGCGGATGTCCAGGCTAATCTGAGTCTGCGCAGGACGCACGACCACATTGTTGGTTTTCTCGTGTCGCGGCTCACTTACATAATAGCACTGGCCTTGGTTTGCTGTCCATCCTGGAGGACAAGGTATGTTAGGGTAAGGAGTAGGTGTAGTCGGAAGTGTCGAAAATCCGCCAGTACGAGGAAATTGACAGATATAATTATTTTTGGAACTGCAGTCCAAGTTCTCCCATAATCCAATTGGTTGATCGCCCCTCATTCCAACGCAAGTTGACCTCTCGTTTCCTATGGAATATAAAGTCATTTCAATATCTCATTAAAATACCACCTTGCTCCTAAACAGAATGCATCTGCGTAATAGATCTACTATGCACCATGTTATGTAATAAACATATTTCAAGGGAACAGAGATGGATGGATGACTTGCAATTTTACGTCCTTTCTAAGGGTATTTCAATAATATCAGGACGGTGGAAATTTGATAATGAAAGGCTGTGTGTATTGGAACCCTTTTTTCCATTGAAAAGATTTCCGCCTCCGGGAATGGATCTCGGGACCGCCAAAGATAATGAATATTTGAGCCGCGACACGAGAAAACCAACAATGTGGTTGTGCGCCCAGCGCAGACCCTGATCAGTCTGGGCATCCACCCATTCAGATGAGATTCTTCGCAATACACTAAAAGGGTAGCTAAGTGTCTAAACTACCTCCATGCGGACAGCGAAGACTCTGATCAGACTGGGCGGATGCCCAGGCTGATCTGAGTCTGCGCTGGGCGCACAACCACATTGTTGGTTTTCTCGTGTTGCGGCTCATATTTCTTTGCTTTCTGTGAGTTTGATAAATAGAATATAAACTTTAAACAAACACATCCACTGAAAACAGGAAACGTAAAGAAGCAGTCCAATTAGGGGCCTAAGTGCGATTAGTCTGGTTCAACGTGACCTATGGTGTACACATCTGCGTCAGGAAACCATTTATGCACTAGAGTCGAGTCGGGTAACTTCGGGCAGCGGTTAAATTCGTACATACATGTGCCATTGCAAACAGTGAAAATCCAGATGAGACGGGTGAGCCGTCTCGTCCGAATTTTCACTGTTTGCCCTGTTAATTGTGTTTTAATTCCAAACAAATAAAGGAAACAATGTCATTGTCCGAATTTACCCGCTGTCCGAATTTACCCGACTTGACCCTAATAAAGTTAATGGTGCCATCCTTGAGCATGTGTTCCTATTGATGACCAGGATCCATGACTACAAGCATTCCTTAAACTTATGGACGACCTTAAATTTAAGGTCTAAAATTTCATTTGTAAATAAAAGCTTACAAAAACTAAATATATAGATTTTTCTTTCGTATTACATTTCTGTGACAATTGCCAGAAGGATCAAGCGAAACTGAGGTTTTCAGTATGATTTAAATAGGGATTTTCTAAGGACGAAATTTTCCAACTTAACATTAAGGTGGTCCTTAACTTTAAGAATGATTGTGAAGCTGGGCCCAGGGCCCATGACTACAATCATTCCTTAAATCTAAGGACACCTTAATTTTTAAGGGATGTGCTTTTGTTACCTGTTTACTAGAATTTAAGAAGTTGTTTTCGTAATAGTCCAGTGTAAAATCGATTAATAACATCCATAAGAGGTTCACTTGCTTAAATGTTCATAATTATTTTAGCATGCAAGTATAAATCGCGACCTTGAAAATTCAGACCTTAACGATAAAATGATCTTCATTTTAAGGACAAATTTTGATTTTTGGCCTAGTTCCTCTTTGTTAGACAGGTCAATTGTTCCATAATTTCGATTGAGTTTCCCTCTTCAGCTTTCGTATCTTGTCACTGTCAAACGCCATCTGGATCACTTAGCTCAGAAAAGGCCAGTCAGAGTAAAGCCGGGTAAATTCAGACAGCGGGTAAATTCGGATAGTGACATTGTTTCCTTCATATGTCAGTTGTTTGGAATTAAAACAAAATCAACTGGGCAAACAGTGAAAATCCTGATATGACGGCTCATTCTGGAATTTCACTGTTTGCAATGGGTATGTCCGAAATTAACCGCTGTCCGAAGTAAGTTACCCGACTCGACCCTAGCTCGAAAAAGGCCAGCTAAGTTTCAGAGTTTTTAGGTACATGTTCACTTCCACGTTCTTCCGAAATTTGATAAAGGAAAATAACTTTTGTGACTTTTTACTTATCTAGGCTCAGAAATCCGTCAGAAAAGGGGTCTACTCTTAAAAGAAAGTATTAGCTCCTAGAAGAGCAAATTTTTTCTTTTAAGAGTTGACCCCTATTGCAAAGGAAGGCAAAACCAAAGATAGCAGAGTTGCTTCCCCTCCAGATTACTCATTTACCTCTAAAGCCAGTTTGTACTCAGTCAGACAAACATCGGATGGCACTGTTGGAATGGCGTTTAGGAAAACCTGACAAAGTACTACCCCAAATGATGGTGAATCTGCACGCTACATAAACAACACTTAATGCTTTAAAATATGTGGTTGAATTTAACAAACTTTAACTAAATTAAATAAGAAAGCTCACCGGTATGCGTGTTATGCCAGTACGTAAATAAAACTGGATCTCCACTAGCCCAGGTGTAGGTTCCCGGTGTAGCCTTGTCAGACATTCCCAGCCAGAAATCTCCAGTTCGGTACAACAACTGGCTCGACAAGAAAGACTGGATGTACCTTTATGCCAAAACAAAGCAGAAGATAAACATACATTTAAAAGTAAATAGGAAAATTCTCAGGAACTGACACAATTCAATCCCAGATCGCACCCAAGACACCATGTGGGAAAAAGACAACATCAAATTAGTCACCACCAAAGACATCATCACCAAAGACATCATCAGTGCTTGTTTAAATTATATCCAATTTACGGTCAAAAGTGTATTTTGAAAGTTCTTTTCAAATTCGTCGTTATACTATGGCTTGCTATAAACAGAAATTCTGCCTCACAGGGAAAACTCGTTAAATCCGTATCAATCAATCAATCAATCAATCAATCAATCAATCAATCAATCAATCAATCAATCAATTCAGCAACCAATCATTCAATCAATCAGTCAATCAATCACCTGGCGGACCATAAGAGTTTCGTATACTCCATTCTTTGCAAATGCATTTTAAGATTATTGGATGCACCTGAATGTTAACCACCTTTCAACAATAAGGTGGCAACTTTTCCGACTTACTGATTGCTTCTCAGGACGATATAGCCCTTTCAAAACGGAGCAAATGTTCCCTACTCGAGCAAATTAGTTCGTTTAATTAATGACGAATGGATTCTTCTACCATTATGAAATGGAGGAGTCCATTCATCATTTTAGGGGATGTCCGGTACATTTTCACTTTTGATTCTTTTTATTGCCATTAACAATACATGTAGTGTCTTTTACAGTTATTGTTTAGCTGAAACAATATTTTATTTAGATAAATCAATACAAATGCAATAACACAACAGATACATTGTATACAGTTATTGGTATTGTCTAAGCCCGACTTCTCGGCCGACACCCATTTTCCACAATACCGGATCGGTCGACAGCACTGATAAGCAAATCGGTATACGATAGTTGTTCAGAAAGTTCTGATTCTCGCCGAATAACTTTGTTTAGAAGCATGCTGGGGGCAATCGCTTTGCATGTTTTGAAAGCACTACATTTTGCCTTTACAGTGATACCAAACACTATGCAAAGATACATTTTCTTATTGAGGTACAACGCGTTTTATTAGGCCCCAGTCATACCGCTGGGTTAAAGTCATATATGATTTTATTTTCAGTGTGTCATACAAGTAAAAAATCATCGTAAATACAAAATGAATTTTTGTCAGCTGTTTGTCAGTCGTTGCAGCCAATATCCTTTAAAAATTAGAGGGGTAGCGAACGTTTCCAATTCATTCCCTGCAAAGCAATGCACAGTTCTAATGACGTTATTGAAATCGACGTCAACGTCATTTTCTAAGGCT
The DNA here is from genome assembly GCA_963989385.1 of Ctena decussata. Classification (NCBI taxonomy): domain Eukaryota; kingdom Metazoa; phylum Mollusca; class Bivalvia; order Lucinida; family Lucinidae; genus Ctena; species Ctena decussata. The sequence goes on from OZ022504.1 coordinate 18,689,468, forward strand.
GTGACAACTTCGTTTTTTAAATTAATTTTAATTATTCGACAATTTTGAATTGGGCCATGCAAAAGGTTTTCCTGGCAAGATTTTGAATGCTAAGGCATTTGTTTTCGTTTCAAAAAATGTTGACTTTAGCAGACAGGGGGAATTTGCTACCACATAAAATGCAGATAATCCTAATTCAAGGGGCAGTATGGGACATAGATTAAATATAATTTCTGCGATATTTACAGGACATTGCCTAGGGTTTGTGTTTAGGTAGCCATGACGAAAAAAAATTAAACATTGCTCATATGTGAACTATGACCTTCTAAAGTAAAAAATCGCAGTGGCTGTAGGGTATACCTCTTTCAAAGACGTTCAAAAATATGTCCTTTAGAAAATATACACTGCGTTTGCACAGTTATCCTGACATATAACAGTTTATAAAGTTTCGCTATCAGAAATTCTGTATTTATGATGTTTATCAAAATATGACATCACGATCAGAACTTTCTGAACATCCTTCGTACATATGATCTCATTGGTTTATTATAGACTGAAAACTAACCTGTCGTTCACGGTAGCTAGGGTACCTTGTTTTGTTTGATTACAGAAACTGTTGGCATCATTCCAGTTCTTAGCTGCTCCTGATACTATTCTGTAACAGTTAGGGCCATACCCTAATGTATACTGAAATTCATACAATCATAAGAAATCGTTTAAGCTGAATTAATACATTTCAATGTTTGTTTTTCTTTCGTTATTTTGTCAGTATTCTTAAAGGGTAAATACTTTTTCGATTTATTGTTCTGATTCCCATATGACAAAGGCATGCCGAAATGGGCACAGCTCTTCATCAAGGAATGAATTAACTCGGAGAAAAAAAAGTTCCGTTTTTTTTTTTTTTTCATTTAATACTTGCGAACGATGCAAGTTAGCGGTTTTCTTATGCGAATTCATTAAAACACTCAAATCTTTCTAATAAAGCAAAAACATGTCCTTAGAGTCATGATCATTGTGGCATTATCTCAGCAATATCAAAACCGGTAGCGGGTTCCTGCTTAAACAATGAAGAAACACATAACTCACCAACGGACATCCGGTCTGGTATGGGTTCTGTGTTGCTGACACTACAGTCTTGGGCGCCTTACAAATAAAGCCCCCTTTCATCGTAGTACAAACTTCATCATTCCATTTGCCATTCTACAGTAAAATAATGGGCAATAGCTGATTCATATTCTCTGCCGAATTTGAAAATTGTAAAATTGTCTAAAATATTGTAAAACTAAGGCTGAATTATTAAACTAGCATTGATCTAATCAGCGTCTGGCTTCTACTCCATTGGATTGTACATGTATTGGCTTGCTGCATGTTCTCGCTGTATCACTAACAACTGCCAAATACCGATACACGTTATTTTCTGTTCTCGGAAACTTCGTTTCATAACTGGGGACCGGTACTAAACGGAGTAGACAACGACATAACACTATTTTTTTTCTAGAGGCTAGCTTCATACTGACCATCTGTTTTTGTTTAATCCTACTGTTGATGCCTAATTTTATTATTTATCGTATAATGTCGTGGGTGGAATGTGAACTTTGACTGTCTCTGTTCCTGGCATTGTCTTTTTATATCACTGTCTGAAATTAAGTGTTTACATATGGCTGCTCTATAGATTATAGGAGACCATCGACAAAAATTTAATACGTGTCACTGATTTTCTGTGCTTACATTTACCGATACATTCGTATAGTTGCATTTACGATCTGAGGAGCTATGCTTTTGAAAAAAAAAACAAAAAAAAAAAAAACAAAAAAAAACAACAAGAACTAATTCAGTCTTGGCAAGGCGAAATTAAAGAAAACTATTGTAACGCCCCATCTAGATCTTCGCAGAAATTAGAGAAAACTACTGTAACGCCCCATCTAGATCTTCGCAGAAATTAGAGAAAACTACTGTAACGCCCCATCTAGATCTTCGCAGAAATTAGAGAATACTACTGTAACGCCCCATTTAGATCTTCGCACACCGAAAGAGCTACCAGACTAAGGAGTATTCCAATCTAAATTTTGGACATCCATCCTTACGGTCAGTGAATGTGTTATTAATTCATAAGCTGAAAAGCAGAGAAATTTGACCAAGTTAAATACAAAATAATGATGCTCATTCTAATACAATCTGCAAGGCAAATGCTTGTGTTTGCAGTAGCAGAAATATTTACTAATGAGTAAGGTGCAGCGTACACCTCCATGTTTAAAGGTTCTAGGTGGACACTTTGTTGCCTTAAAGAGCTGATTCCCATTGAAAACGGCGTCAACAATGAAAACGGCTGTGCTGCTTCTCTCTGTAAGTGTACCAATCCTTAAGATGTCGATATAATCCTAGTACTATAATATGAGCCGTGACACGAGAAAACTAACAAAGTAGTTGTGCGCTCAGGCGGATCAGAGTCTTCGCTTTGCGCTTAAAGGGTAGCTAAGGGTCTAAGTTAGCTCCATGCGGACGGCGAAGACTCTGATCAGACTGGGCGGATGCCTAGGCTGATCTGAGTCTGCGCTGGGTGCACAACCACTTGGCTGCTTTTGTCGTGTCGCGGCTCGATTATATGTTATTCATAACGACGTATGCGATCTTGATAAAGCCAGCAATCTGTCCGTCGTCTCTGCTTTGTTTTCCCTGCATGAAACCAGGGGCGTAGCTATCTATACGGCAAATACGCAAGTGCATATTGAATTTTTGTCAAAATTGACAAAATTTCAAAACGCACCTGCATATTTGCATGCTGAATATTTATAAATTAGACAAGATTTCAATACCAATTACCAAAGTGGCTGAAATACTAGCTTTCCATTCAAGAAGTAGAGAATAAAGCATGGTTGTGCGTATTATGAAATTGCCCCTAGTTACGCCCCTGGAAACAGTGAAACGTGGATTTCATTTTTCGTCGAGCTAAGATGAAAAAATTTTAATTACACTGAGTTTGACTTCAACACAATCTTCGTTGTGGTTCATAAAGCTGTTCGGCTCATTGACACCCCAGTTAGTGTACATTACATCAGTACCGTCAGACCACTGGAATCGTGATTCGGAATTTCGATCATTAAGACCAATATAAACACCGTCGTATCGGTTTTTAGCTGAAAAGAGAAACGAAAAGTTCCACATAACGCATCATTGCCACAGACGAATAATTGAGAGGGGTATCAAATTTTTAAAAACAAAATTCGTTCTTTGTATTAGTTATATTTTAAACAAATAAAATTCCAGTTTCCAGTTGCGCAGCAGCAGACGTTCATTATTGATGCATATGTATCAGCTGTGGCGATTATTGTGACTCAGACTTCTGCAAACGTCTTAATATTTTAGATTTCATTAATTCGCACACTTGTCAGGTGAACAAAGGAATGCAGGCTGATATGAAAATCATGTGAATAGTTCGGCATCTGGGACGTTCTACAACAATAAAATGTCTTATGCTAGAAACAGCTGAGTCTCTCTAGAAATCTCTTTAGAAGATGTATCGCAAAGGGACATTAAATTCAACTCAGTTTAACAGAAAATGAAACTCGGATTTATTCATCAGAAGAAAAAATTTATTACGATTTTTCCACAGGTTTCCTGTGATGAAATTTTGTTCATTCCTGCTCTGTATAGTGGCTAGATGGGAACCCATATGACCACATGCCACAGAAGCATCCATCCAATTGGTTTGTCTTCGAACAAACAAGTAGCAGTTTGCACCGTAACGCCTCCATCCAGGCCGACATCCTAGCGTCATTCCAGCTAAAACAAAAACAAAATATTGAAATTGTATACTTTCAGGGGAAGCAACTGCTATATTTTTTTTAAGTTTTTGATTCTTTCTAAACTGTGGCCAGCTCTTAAAGGTAAGAATTTGCTCCTCTCGGAGCAAATTCTTTCCTTTAAAAGTGTCCTCATTTTGGAAGGCCTTCTTCGTCCAGGGAAGCAAACAGGAAGACACAAAAGTTGTTCCCTTTTCTGACAGTAATGGTACATACAAGTGGACCCAGTCACCTTAATGTGAATACACGTAATTCGAATCAAGTACAACCAGTTCCAGAGGAATATACAGGGTTTCAGTTAAATTGGACCATTTTTCTTTTAAGTCCTGTTGACACTCGTCATCTTAAACACTGATACATGTATTTCAAAGTACCCTCTTATATCAAAGAATATAATTTGGAAACATTTTCCTGTTTTTCCTTGCATTTCAACTTTGGTTATTTCAAACTACTGGTCTCTCAAATTAAATTTTCTGGGACCAGAAAATTTTCGTTGAGATATCAGTAGTTTGAGATGAACTTCGACTTCGAGATATGGAGAGTTGACTTTATTTAACTCCGAATAGTCTGATCAGTCTTCCCTCTGTGATCCTTATTATATCTAAAAATGGAAAGCGAAGAATCTTATCAGTTTGCGCAGATGCGTAGGTTGATTTTAGTATGTATGCTCATGATAAAGTTTCATTTCCATGCGACGCTAATTATGTGAATTTAATATATATTACTCTGTGCATAAACGGGGCTCCATTGCATACAGCTTTTCATTCTCTTCCTCAAATCGTCCTGATATGGCTGATAAAAAGGATGAAAAATCGCAAGTCATCTATCCATCCATCTCAACCCAGTAGGCACATGACGTTGAAATGACTTCGTATCGACGTTAGCACGACGTCAATCAACGTCATGTGCCCGCTGGGTATATGCATTTTTTCAGTACACATTGAACCATAGGTACATTTGGACGGTGTTAATTTACCTGGAATCCGCTGCCTTGTTGTCCTTGGCGGTTTTGTTGTTGGCACATTTCCAACTTTCTCACAGACATACCCATTTCTTTGGCTACAGTTAATGTCATCCCACTGGGCATTCTTAGTAAACATAACCACGCAGTCTGTACCTTGACCATGAGAAGCGGGCTGTCCTGTAAAATATATAGAGGATCTTACATGAGTGCTCATGTATTATTGAATTTATTGAACGAGTTAGGGTAAAAAGATAAGATGCGAGGCTATTCCGAGCATCTTATCGGTTTTCCCCAACGAGTTTGATAAATTTAATGATACATGAGCACGAATGCAAGATTATATTTATCATATGACACTAACATCGCATTTTATTATCAAATTTTGCATTAAAACATCACGATGTCGCCATTAGAAAACGCGACGTTTTATGGATGTCAACGCATAACGTTACGACGTAATTTGCATATTTAATCCACTAGTTGATTATCGTTTTTAATGCATGGCTTTATTACACTTTCAGATGCGACGTCATATGACAAAAAGGCATATCCTGTAAAAATATAAAAGCATAAGTACCTTCGGCACAAAAAAGCATCAAAATGTTCCAAACGTGTCGCAAAACAACTTGAAAAAAAAACTTGAAGAGTTTCGCATACAAGTAGCATCTATTTAGGTGAACCCTAATGCAGAAGGCAAATGATCGGTAATTACTTATTTATTTCATTTTTTTCACTATTTTAACGCTGGTATACCGGAAACGGAATAACTGTTTCATGAGTAAATGCTCAACTTGAAACGATTGCTTTAGTCAAGTTAATCATAAACTTAGACTAAGAATCCTGCAAGACTGCGAGCAAGTTCAAATTTCAGCTTTTGGGGACTGCGTGCAGCCATCGTTATTAGAATTGGACAGAAAAGATCAGAATTTACTGTACTGACCTGGGAACATTAATTTTATTGATGCTTTTCATGGTACTAGACGGTTGTGTAATATCAGTTCCGCTTGAAAATTGCAGGATCAAAAACCATATGAGCCGCGACACGAGAAAACAAACAATGTGGTTGTGCGCCCAGCGCAGACTCAGATCAGCCTGGGCATCAACTCAGTTTGATCAGATTCTTCGCTAAGCGCTTAAAGGGTAGCTAAGGGTCTAAGCTACCTTCATGCGGACAGCGAAGACTCTGATCAGACTGGGCGGATGCCCAGGCTGATCTGAGTCTGCGCTGGGCGCACAACCACTTTGTTATTATTAAGTTTGTATAGCTCATATACAAACACAATATTGACTGGAAAATATATGTTCCAGTCAATATTATGTTTGTATATGTTTCCAATATTGAATATTGTGTTTGTATATGTTTCAAATCTAAAATTACCAGATTACTGTTGCTTGTATTTAGACAATCTGAGGTAATCTGGTAATTGTAAATTGGAATGTTTTTGCAAAAGTTTATTTTGTTCCATCAACATTGATGCTATTCACAAAGATTTGAATTCGCTCATAAAGCTATTTTGTTTGCTATGCGCTTAAAATAATTTCAGTTTCACCAAAGTCTGCACTCGCCAAGTTGTACAAAAATGCCGAGGAATTTTTAAATCTAAATTTTGACATACCTGCGGCCCAATTCAGGAAAGCAAATGGTTTTCCTGACGCCCACCTCCAGCCGCCTTCAGTACCTCTGTCATTGGCTCCTATCCACAGGCCTATGGAATTCATCGACTGAATGCGACCTGAAAAAAGACAAGAAAGTTATAATACGCTGTCGAAACCTTCCGTTAGAATTTAAATAAAGTAATACACAAATTACGTTGTGTACATGCTATATTTTTCTCATCTTTTTTATTAGTTTTTTTTTCCGAAGTGTTTATCGTATCAAAGCAGTTTGCTCAGTAGACTGGAGGAAAGTTTTATGTATAAAACTGGAGTATTGAAAATATAATTCAGTGCTAACAGTATCCATCAAATTAATTTTGTTGAAATATGAGGGTTATCCAATGAAGAGTGGGACATTCTTAATAATTTGTGACTCTATACGTTAGTCATATCGAAAATATGACCACTGCATGGCAAATCTTATAGTGCATACAAGAAAGTATAATCCCAAATTTTTGTCTGCCTGTTGATTTCTTGTTGCCTAGCAACGGCAGAAGGCAAGGGAAAAGCTCCTGGCCATGTTTGTAGAAATGGTTGCCATGGTTACTGGAACCCTCCTATTAAGTCCAAAAATATTTTGTTTTATACCATACTGTGTTTGGATCATACTTTGTGAAAATAACTCATTTTGGACTGAAACTGTCGAAAAAGCTAGGAATTTTGGTCTAAAAATTGAAAACAATTGCAAAACTGGAGCATTATAATTGGGGGTGGGTGTGAAACAGGTGTCATAAATTAAAAGTAAATTTATATATGGCAAGCACTTAACTCTAAACGGTTGGTTACCCCATATAAATTGCAATGCACATATTGAAGAAACACAAGTTGATGAGCATTGTGTTGCTTAGCAACAGAAAATCGTGCAAACTACTTAAGGTCATATTTCCTGGAACAGACTGGTTGCTAGGCATCCATTCGTGAATGGGCTTATCTATAGACCAATTGGTATAAGCAAAATTCAAAAGTGATGCAACCAAATATAGAAAATGTCAAAATATAATCTGATACCACTATTTGGATAAATGCCAGACCTTACTTCCTTCCTGTTTTTGTGGTTGAATTATGAAGCAAATCCCGGCCACTGACTTATCTGGTGCCTTACATTTCGAATCATAGCCGAAAAAGTTGTCGGCAAAACTTGATGATGCATATACTACAGAGAGGTAAGATATTAATCTTGCAAATGAAGGTACAATTTTTAAGAAGCGGGGTAGGGTTCCTAAAATAACAAACAATTCCTACTCTTTACTGGATGACCCTCGTATGAAGCTCTTTAGAATATATATTCCATTATAAAGAAACGTTTCGATACAAAAACATTCCGAAAATAGATTTCTTATGTTCAACAGGAAAGTGAGTGAGTGAGTGAGTGAACTTGGGTTTACCGTCCCACCAACAGCGAGGTTATATGGAGACGGGTCAACAGTAAAAGGCGGCTTACCAGAAAGGTAATTCTGTTCCTCTAAAGACTCTATTGCAACCAGAGTACTATGGAAGTTTTGGCATTGATTCAAAGCATCAAGCCATGAAAGAGGCTCATCCACATACTTGTAACAGTTTGACGTTAAAGGGTTACTCTCCCAACCTGGACCACATTTCACTGTCCAGTCCACTGAAAAATACATATCATGTCAGGTTTAAGTATCATCCCACTGGCCACACAGGGTTGAATCAACGTTGAATCAATATTGATTCAACGCCATGGCGTTGAATCAATGTTGATCCGATTTTGATTCAACGATGTTTGCCTGCTTGGCAGAGTCCAAGTGACATACTGTGACCTACAATATGTACTACATGTATTTGTAATAAGCAATGCCTTTAATACTTAGCAAATGTCTCAGTTGAAGGAAGTTATGTATTCTAATTCCTATCTTGGCCTGTTGAGTGAGACCTTTGTCATAATTTACAGTCAGCCAGCGTGTTAAATTTTCAAACCCAGTTCCTTACATCTCTCTCCCGGAGGTTCAGTAGTCAAGATAAATTTTATAGTGTTTTGTAATCAAATGACCATCAGCATTTTCAGCAACCAATATGAAGCCAGTATCTCATAACAACATGTATCTTCAATACCTTAAGGAACTTAGATTATCTTATATTAAGTGGTTAATCACAGTTTAAGGGTTAAAGAGTATATCTATGTCAGCCGTTCAGTACGTATATGAATTTAGGTACATTTTCGCGAGAGGCCAATCATTTGTATTAAGGGTCTCTCAAAAAGTTTTTTTGTTACTATCTTTTTTCACTTAAGGCATATCAGAGCATTGTATGTCTGGATGACGGTCATATGTTTTTAACGGAAACACACTCAGCTTAACCCTTAACGCGCCAAAAATATAAAATTGTTGAATTTGCAAACAGTGTAGATCCAGATGAGGTGGCTCATGATGAGCCACCTCATCTGGTTCCACACTGTTTGCCCTATAGTCTTTGAATTCTCAATATGATATAGCTTGGAAAAAAAATTTTTTTTTAAATTTCTGCAGACGTAAATTTTGTCGTCTGCTTTTTGGCGCATTTAGGGAATCACATCATAGAAAGTGTCATAAACATAATGTTTCATATATTATTCAGTACTTAGTATTTAGCATATTCTACCATACGTTGACTTTCTTTGAAAGTATACATACTTGCTGGGGTTGGCGAAGGCGTCGCTGGCAAAATACTGTCTGAAAAACAAAGATAATTGAATTAGATCGTGCCTTAAAATAACAGAAATTTCACACACTAAATGGTATCAAATTACATGGACTTTACCGCCACTTACATGTAAATTACCCATGGATTGAAGTCAGTAAGGACCCTAGCAGCATGGCTGGCAGGATTTATGTAGGAGACCAGTAAACATTGCGACATACATGTACCACACATCTTAGCTCTCGGTTTCATGGTTTCAGAGAAGAAGATGAAGGTTTTAGCTATATGGATCTATATAAACAAATGCCCCCCTTGAGAGCGACTAGTATAGTCCACAGGGGGTTTGAATTGGAAGATTTATTTAGGGCTCCACTAAACATTGTTACGTACTTGAGCCGCGACGCGAGCAAACCAACAATGTGGTTGTGCGCCCGGCGTAGACTCAGATCAGCCTGGGCATCCGCCCAGTCTGATCAGAGCCTTCGCTGTCCGCATGGAGGTAGCTTAGACCCTTAGCTACCCTTTAAGCGCTGAGCGAAGAGTCTGATCAGACTTGGCGGATGCCCAGGCTGATATTAGTCTGCGCTGGACGCACAACCACATTGTTGGTTTTGTCGTGTCGCGGCTCATATATAAGCTCTGGGCCTCATAATTTCAGGCAAGAAGATTTTTTGAAGGTTCTTGAATTATATAGCGCTATTCAGATAAGTGATCCCCCTACCGACCCCCTTGTAGCGTGGCCACTTTGTTGCATAGGGGCTTGATTGGCAGGATTTATATACACGTAGAGGATCATCAAACATTGCTACATACTAAATATATAAGTTATGTGCGTTTATGGTTTCAGACAAGCAGATTATTGGAGGTTCTTTAGCTATATAGCTTTAAATAAAAAAAATGACCCCCTGGAGTATGGCCAGTTTGGATCGGCAGGATTTATGTAAAATACCACTAAACATTGCTACACACTAAGTATATAAGCTCTTTGCCTCATGGTTTCAGAGGAGAAGATTTATGAAGTTTCTTCAGCTATATAGCTCTATATAAACAAAGGACCACCTGGGGTGTAAAGTAAAAGGATAGGCAATGATCAGGAATTAATACAATCAAATCCCACATTCCGCTCTCAAAACCAATAGGGAAAGAAGCACATACATGTGCACACAGAAATTGACACAAGTTAACGAAAGACACGCACAGTAAACCCAATGAGCAGCTCTTTCCCAAACAGATGGTCTGACATTCAGCAACCCCAATATCAGTAGCAACATCTATTTTTACTTATTCATTATTTTAATTACAAAACAAAACAAAACAGAAGGCAGATTGGACAGCAATACAGGTGACCAAACCGCCAGAAAACATAGACAAGCGGACACAGCACAATATAACATCAAGTAACCGCAACAGTAGTACCGCCTTGGAATGGCCAGCAAAAGATTTCTGCCAAACAAGCCCTTGTGATCAAAACCAGTTTTAATCACAGAGACTTGATTGACAGGATCTATGTAGAGGACCACTAAACATTGGTACATACTAGATATATCAGCTCTGGACTTCATGGTTTCCGAGAAAAGATCTTTTGTTTTAAGTTTTTCCAATCATAAGTCCATGGGAGCGATATGTTGCCATGAATGTATATTTCCATGTGCCTGTTTGCTTACTTTTTTGCCTACCACGGTCTGTCTGAACAGAAATGAGGATGAAGAAATGAGCCGCGACGCGACAAAACCAACAATGTGGTAGTGCGCCCAGCAAAGACTCAGATCAGCCTGGGCATCCACCCAGTCTGATCAGAGCCTTTGCTGTCCGCATATTGGTAGCTTAGACCCTTAGCTACCCTTTGAGCACTGAACAAAGAGTCAGGTCAAACTAGGTGGATGCCCAGGCTGATCTGAGTCTGCGCTGGGCGCACAACCACATTGTTGGTTTTGTCGCGTCGCGGCTCAAATGATGAAGTGCTTTCGGGTCCGTTCTTCTGACGCTATTGTCGAGGAAGAAAGAAAAGATATGTCCATGTCTTTATACTCAGTGGGCGCGAATATGTTCCTGTGTACGTGCCAATATATGTGCGTGCACGTGTGCTTCTTTGTGTGTCTGTGCTTGTATGTTACTATTATTATTTCTTGAAATCCTACTATATACTTAATTATCTAATAGCCATTTTTCTGCTGGGTGTGGTGATGGGGTGGCTATGGGGGAAAAGTGGCTCTATGAGTTCCGCACAATCCACTATTTAGTCGTTCTTCGTATAGTCATTTTTCCATGGGGAAAGGGGAAAAAACTACAGTGATCATAAAGTTTTAATATTATATTATCAAGATAGTCATAGTCTGTGGCAATGGGAGGTATATACTGCATAACCGATCAATCGTGTAGGATATATTGCATTAAACCTGTATTAAATTAGCGGTCTGCTTGTAACATAGCATGGCACGATTTCAGTCTGAGACTTGTAGCCTGCCATCATGTGAATTAAAAGCAAATGTAGATCTAGTAGTTTATTTAGAAAAACAACCGATAATTCAAATAATAAACTAGAAATGTGTCCATACGACACGGATGCCCCCGCCTAGTGCCCTAAGTAAGATGGCGCCTTGTTTAAGGTACTGGCACTTGTAGCATTACTAGGTTCACAAAGACAGACTTCTGTGGTACATGTTTTATTGTTATCCTTGGGCAGATGTATTGTGCTTCTTGGATCAAGAGAAGTGTGTGTGTGTGGGCGGGGGGACGGAGGTTAGGGCTTGAAGCGGGGATGTCATGACTGTAATATGTGATAACATTCTGTATCTCATCACAAAAATGGATGCCATGCAACTTTCCAAAAGAAATAGCCCAGAAACAAGAAACTTTTCAAAAACTAACAAACGGAAATCTTTATTGTATGAAATGAAGTCGAAAAAGGGCCATAACTCCCTGAATAATTGACGCATTTTACCAAACATCAAATTGACCTGTATTTTATGATTATATACCTGTGTATAAAATATAAATTCAATACACCAATGCTTTCAAAAGATAATGAATGGAAACCAGTTTTTCATACAAAATGAAGTAAAAAAAGGGCCATAACTCCCACAATAATCGACGGATTTTGCCCAACATCAATCTTGACCTGTATTTTATGATTATATACCTGTGTATAAAATATGAATTCAATACACCGATGCTTTCAAAAGATATCGAACGGAAACCATTTCTTCATACAAAAAAAAAGTCGAAAAAGGGCCATAACTCCCACAATAATCGACAGATTTTGCCCAACATCGATCTTGACCTGTATTTTATGATTACATACCTTTGTATAAAATATAAATTCAATACACCAATGCTTTCAAAAGATAATGTACGGAAACCAGTTTTTCATAAAAAATAAAATCGAAAAAGGGCCATAACTCCAACAATAATCAACGGATTTTGCCCAACATCGAACTTGACCTGTATTTTATGTTTATATACCTGTGTATAAAATATGAATTCAATAGACCAATGGTTTTAAAAGATATCGAACGGAAACCATTTCTTCATACAAAAAAAAAGTCGAAAAAGGGCCATTACTCCCACAATAATCGACGGATTTGCCCAACATCGAACTTGACCTGTATTTTATGATTATATACCTGTGTATAAAATATGAATTCAATACACCGATGCTTCAAAAGATATTGAACGGAAACCATTTTTTCATAGAAACAGAAGTTGAAAAAGGGCCATAACTCCCACAATAATCGACGGATTTTACCCAACATCGAACTTGATCTGTATTTTATAGAACGGAAACCATTTCGTACGTACGTACATACGCTACGTACGCTACTACGCTACGTACGTACGGACAGCGGTGATACTATTTGCCCCCCCCCCCCATTTTAAATGGCGGGGGCATAAAAATATACAGGTAACAGCAAAAAGGTATCCGTCAAACCGTTGCGTGGGAAAAAATGTAGAACCTCCTAGTCGAGCATTTTCTGTTGTTTTTTTTATTAAAAATATATAAAACAGAATGTCGGGCCCATACATTGAAAAATAAGAAAGAAGGAGAAGAACTCGATAAGCATATAGCTTCCGTTCTTATCACAAAGCTGGTACTGATATCTTACATGTTCATGTATGTATATATGTATGTTACCTGAATAAGCTAAATAAATATGTTTAAACTCAATAAGAAAATCTATTGCCTATCAAAGTGTATGTATACTCTGTGTATGTATCTCTGACTGTGACTTAATATAAGGTGAAAGAAAACGTTGACTATAAATATACAGAGAAATCAAAAGCCTCTGCTGCTATCGTTAAATAATTTCGCAAAAAAATTCTGTCACATGCGTCAATGAAAAATAGTACCTATTTTGATCACAAACAATGCTGTAAGAAGATAAATTCCTTTCTCCATTTTTGAGTCTGTCTCTGCTTCCAATCAGTATGAAAAGACCGCTCCGATTCAAGCCTTTTGAGTGTACTCGTACGCACTTTGAACCAATTATCTTACTCAAATGAACCCCTAAAATTGCCACCACTTTAATTAATAAAAATAATTGTAACTGTTTTAATATATACCAAACAAAAAAAAGAAACACACAAAGTAAGAGTTTACTGTTTAATTTACCTTTTAAAGCATGATTAGAAAATGTCTATAAATCCGTATTTCTAATCAAATCTCGTTCAAACTTCATCATGGCGTAGACGAGTATCTGTACCTTCCATATGCATGAAAAATAAGCATTAATGAAATCGTTGACAGTGATTTCCATGCGTTTGATCAAGTTTACTTTCTGCATGGACTGTAGAGTATAAATGTGTATTTGGATATTGTAAGTGAGTTTTGCTTGTGTTTTAAACATCAAAACACATCCGCAAATAGTCGCTGCTTTACGTCAAGAATGGAATGCGTTTCCTCAGCATTCGATTTAGACTATCATCAGTTCTATGCGCGGAAGATGTACGGCATGCATACGAACCAAGGGAGGTCACACCTCTTATTGAAAACTGTGACATTAAAAACAGACCCTTGCCTTGTTCAGAGACCCGTCACAAAGTACTGAATTGACACAATTAAATCAAATTTTCGGGTTGACCTGTCTGGCTGTCTGCCCCTAACACTATATGAATTATTTTCTTAAATTCTTTGTAGTTTCCAAGAAAATACCAAAATATTACTGTGTGCGTTTCTTTTTTTGTTTGGTATATATGAACAGCATCTTACGGCGTATGTTTAGCGCATGCATATATGCCTGTGTGCATAGGCGGTCTGATTAAATATCTCAGACCGCCTATGCACGCAGGCATATATGCATGCGCTGATCAAGTATACACCCTTCGCCAAGATGACGGAAAACTGTTTATTGTAAACTATTAACAGATATTCTGACCAAGTTCTGACATTTAGTATCATGACTTAAGATGCGTTTTCAAGCCACTGCGCTTATTATCGCAATGGGTTTAAGTAATGCAGCGTACTTCTTGTCTCCATAGTATTGTGTTACTGTTGGAAACTTTATATTAAATATAACAATCAAGCTGCACTCTTATCTCCATACTATATAAACTTGTTGACGTTTTAATCCTTAAAGCGCAAAAAGAGATGAAAAATCAAGTCTGCAAAATTTCATGAAATGCTAACCCCAAGCTGTATCAAAATGCGAATTTAAAGACAAGAGGGAAAACAGTGTAGAGCCAGACGAGGCGGCTCAACATGAGCCGCCTCTTCTGGATCTACATGTTTTGCAGATTCAACAACTTTTATTTCTTGTGCATTGTGTTAAGAGTATATGAGCCGCGACACGAGAAAACCAACGATGTGGTTGTGCGCCCAGGGCAGACGCAGATCAGCATGGGCATCCCCCTAATCCGCTAAGACTTTTCGCTAAACGCTTAAAGGGTAACTAAGGGTCTAATCTACCTGCATGCGGACAGCGAAGACTCTGATCAGACTGGGCGGATGCCCAGGCTGATCTGAGTCTACGCTGGGCGCACAACCACTTTGTTGGTTTTCTCGTGTTGCGGCTCAATTATGAATTGACCTTTGATTTTTATGGTATTTTAGCTTTACATGTACCATGAGCAGACAGACATTTCTAAGTGTTTTTAAATCTAGTTTCTTTTTAGCGACTGTAACAGTTCGCACGCAGTCCGGAGCCTCGGTAGTGCGGTCGCTTAAGTGGTGACTTGCTGTGCAAGCGGTGCCATCTCAAATCCAGTCGGCTGTAGAACTCTTCAAACCAGTAATGGGATTCTATTTCACACAGTCCCTCATTACTATCCTACCATAGTCTCGATATGATTGAAAAACTGTTAAAATGGCCGAGTAATAAAATTTCATTTATGTATTTATTCGAAACGCCTTAAGCCGAGTAGTAGTAGCCGGGGAGAGGGTACTTAAAAGACACTTTTCTGCCCAACAGAAAAACTTCTTACTTTCAGCTGATGACTTACCTGTAATGTCCGCTATACTGAACAAGACAGTGGTTTAGCACTGTAAGCACTACCTTTGGAATGCAGTCAACTCTAAAGATCTCAAAGTCGAAATTCATCCCAAATTAGCGATACCTAAAGGTAAACCTTCTGGTTCCAGAAAATTTACTTTGAGATATCCTTAGTTTGAGATACAAGAAATTGTAATGTAAATAAAGATTGGAAAGGCGTCCAAAAATACTCTTTTATATCCAATTTATTTTGAGATATCAGTGTTTGAGATATCGAGAGTTGGCTGTAATTGGATTGTAAAAGTGGGTGGGATAACTCAGTACATGTATGAACCAGGGGAGACGTATTAGTGTACACTGTCATATACATGTATTAGTGTTCAGTGCTTATTCTCACTTTTCTGTGTTCAGTGCTTATTCTCACTTTTCTTCCTTCCGAATGTTTTACTCTTGTATTTCGTTTCGACAAGAGTTCAAATGGAAGGGAGACAAGTGCGAATGTTTTTGTTTCCTACTACTGATATTGCCATTTTTGTCCCTTTCCATTTCGTTTCGGGTAAAGGGCAATGGTTGTCTCAGTAGTGCAGCTTTATAGCATAATCAGTACTAGCTATATGGCATATGTACAGTACATGTAAATAGTTTTGCTTTCAGATTTAATTTATATTGCAATTTATCATGACAAACAGTCTACATGAACTCTTCCCATACGATACGTAATTTTCCAGCCTACACGCAATGTTGAATCAACTTTTGGTCGGCGTTGTTTCGACGTAGTGACGTTGAACCAACGCTGATTCGACGTTGATTTCGGTTTTGTGCCCAGTAGATTATTACTCCTAAGCTGCCAGGTTGGTTTGGGAAACAAGCGATAGTAATGTAGTCTGATAACTGCAGTATATAATTCTTTGTATTTATTTCTTTTGGAACAGTCTACTTACGAGGTCACAGTGGATAACCAGCACTGTAGGTTGTAAGAGGTATTAGGGTCGCAGATGGGGAGGCGCGCGTACTGGCGAGATTGCATCACTGAGGCTGATGCAGAGATGTATAGGGGTGTTGTCTGGAGTTGGTTTGTCCGGAATGTAGGTAGGCAATCTTAGAGACTAAGATTTACGTTGAAAATCATTGGTGTATCCCATTTTGTCTTGGTTATCCACTGAGAACATGGAGAACAGTGTTTCCGTGTAAATTTCATATGATATCTAAATTTGGTTTACATTGTATAAACACATATTAATTTGCTATAACAGTCCAAATTCATTTCATCTCATTTTTTGTTAGCTGTATGACTTCTCTTGAATTATCTTTCTCCTCTCTTGTCTTTCCCTTGATCTTTACCACGGTATCTGATATCAGTGACCATCTTTTGGTGGAATGTGGTGTTTCAGTCAGCTGGGGCAACCCTATCCTCATTCTGTTGCTGTTTTGTTTGCTGATTTGTATGCCTTTAAATGGCGGTTGATATCGTAGTCTACAGAATAAGGATAGGACTGCAATATTGTTGTCACATGAAACTGAAAGGAATTGATCTCCTGGACACCTTTGACTATTATATTTGGTTGCGAATTTTACTTTATATTTCTGGTGATGTTGAACTGAATCCGGGACCAGTAAATGATTCGTCTGCTTTTCATAGTTCAGACAGTGAGTCTTCCGATAGTACTTTGAATGAATCAGAAATCATTAGAAATAACTTCTCTATAGTTCATTATAACGTTCAAAGCGCATTGCACAAACTGGACGTACTTGAATCTGAACTTTCCAATTTTGACGTTATATCTTTCTCTGAGACTTGGTTTAATAAAGATATAAACAATTCAGATATAATCCTAAATAACTATAGAGTACCTTTTCGAAAAGATCGCGACAATGATGCTCATGGCGGAGTTGCTGTTTATGTTAAGAATAATATTCCCTGTTTGCGCAGGGCTGAACTTGAAGTTTTAAATGTAGAATCTGTTTGGATTGAAATACGACTTAATCATAAACGTCTATTAGTTGGAACATTTTACAGGCCTCCTAATTCTGATCAGTCTGTTATGAGCAACATCGAACGATCTATCGATTTAGCGGTAGATACTGGAATATCTGATATTATCATTTTGGGTGATTTTAACCTCAACATGTTAAAACCAGCTTCATGTAGGTCTGTTTCCAATATGTGCCAGCAGTATAACTTGCAACAAATAATATCTGAACCCACTCACTTTACAGAAACCTCTAGGTCCCTTATTGATCTTGTTCTTGTTTCGAGTCCTGAAAATGTTTTATTAAGCGGTGTTGGTGACCCCTTTCTTGGACAAGAAACTAGATATCATTGTCCTATATTCGTAGTATTCAAATATAATAAATCTCAAACAGCATCATTTAAAAGACAAGTTTGGAAATATCAA
The DNA here is from genome assembly GCA_963989385.1 of Ctena decussata. Lineage (NCBI taxonomy): Eukaryota > Metazoa > Mollusca > Bivalvia > Lucinida > Lucinidae > Ctena > Ctena decussata. The sequence goes on from OZ022504.1 coordinate 18,707,325, forward strand.
CAGGGTAACTATGATTTATTAAAATGTAAAATTTTAGACACTGACTGGGATGCTCTTTATAACGATGATATTGATACTTATTCAGATAATGTAACCAATCGTATTTCAACTTTAACAAAAGACTGTATTCCTAATAAAATCGTAAAAATAAGACAGTCGGATCCTCCTTGGATGCATAATGACTTAAGAAAACTCATGAGAAAAAGAAAACGGGCATACGACAAAGCTAAACGGACAAATAATCAGCAACACTGGCAGAAATATAAAAGAATACGAAATGAAACAACCAATATATTAAGATCTTCTAAAAGAGAATATTTCGAAAAAATGGCAGATAAATTAAATAACAATAAGAATATAACTAGCAGAGATTGGTGGAAAATTTTAAAATCATTTCTTGTAAACTCTAAAAATTCAAGTATTCCTCCCATGAAAGATAACGATGAAATATATGCTGACGATAAAGATAAGGCTAATTTACTAAATCATCATTTTAAAACCCAATCCTGTCTTAACGATAATAGCAAAAATCCACCACGGGTCAACAAAACTAATTTAAATGATCTCCCTTCAATCGAAACAAGTCCAGAAGAAGTAAAGTCTGTATTAGAGACATTTAAAATCGGTAAGGCCTCAGGACCAGATTGCATAAATAATTATGTACTTAAAATGTGTGCAGTCGAACTTTCAGAACCTTTGTCGAAATTGTTTAATTGTTCGCTAAATCAGTCTAAGGTTCCGAATATTTGGAAGGAAGCTAATGTCACTCCAGTTTTCAAAAAGGATGACCCCTCAAACTACAAAAAATATAGACCTATTTCATTGTTAAGTACTGTTGGGAAAGTTTTAGAGAGAATTGTCCACAAGCATACATATAATTTTTTTATTGCGAATAATGTTATTTCAGCACTTCAGTCCGGTTTTGTTATTGGGGATTCTACTGTTAACCAACTCACTGATATATATAATACTTTCTGTAGAGCCCTCGACAATGGTATGGAAGTGCGGGCAATTTTTTGTGATAGTAGCAAAGCCTTCGACCGTGTATGGCATAAGGGTTTACTGACTAAGCTTGAATCTGTAGGTATATCTGGTCGACTACTGAGGTGGTTTTGTGACTATTTGGCTAATAGAAAGCAAAGGGTTGTACTACCAGGTGCCTCGTCCGATTGGGTGACAGTTAATGCTGGAGTACCTCAAGGTTCAATTTTAGGACCGCTTTTGTTCTTGATTTATATTAATGACATAGTAATTGACATTAATTCTCATATTCGTCTTTTTGCAGACGACACCACCCTGTACATAATAGTTGACACCCCCGCACAGGCAGCACTCACTTTAAATCAAGATCTTGTTAAAATTTCTAACTGGGCTGATAACTGGTTAGTAACTTTCAACCCTAACAAAACCGAATCTTTATTATTAACTCGTAAAATAAACAGACAAAATCATCCATCGATCTACATGAATAATCAAATTATAACGGAAGTTGAAAACCATAAACATCTTGGAGTAGTATTTCAAAGTAATTGCTCATGGCACGAACATCTAGATATGATAACCTCTAAGGCATGGCAGCGTATCAATATTATGCGAAAATTAAAATTCGTTCTAGATAGAAAATCATTGCAGTCTATTTATTTCGCATTCATAAGACCAGTCTTAGAATACGCAGATGTTGTTTGGGACAATTGTTCGAAATATGAGGAAGAAGAGTTAGAAAAAATACAATTAGAAGCTGCAAGAATAGTTACTGGAACTACAAAATTAGTCTCAATTGATAAGTTATACATAGAAACAGGGTGGGAGTCTCTCAAGTCCAGAAGAAGACAGCACAAGTTAACTCTCTTTTATAAAATGACAAATAATCTCACACCAAACTATCTCTCCTCCCTTCTCCCCTCACAAGTTGGAAATATATCGAGGTATAATTTAAGAAATCAAGAAAACTATCAAACTATAGATTGTAAATCCCAAATGTATTTTAATTCATTTTTGCCGTCGTCAATACGTGAGTGGAATTCACTTGATGACTCTGTGTGTTCATCACAATCATTAAATTGTTTTAAAAGAAGTATAAACGCTTTTCGCGAAATCCCCAAATACTATCTTATTGGTAACCGAAAAGGACAGATCTTACACACAAGATTAAGAACTGGTTGTAGTTCTTTGAATTACCACTTATTTCGCAAGAATATAATAAATGATGAATTTTGTGTTTGTGGTAATAGAGAGGACACCAATCATTTCTTTTTTTGACTGTCCGCAATTTTATTTACAAAGGCAAGTTATGATTGATAAACTTCTTGGAAAGTGCAATTTGTCTTTAGATACTTTATTGTACGGAGACACTAACCTGAATTATCAACAAAACGTAGAAATATTTCAAGTTGTGCAGGATTATATAATTAGAACGAAACGATTTTCTTAATTTTTATCGCTACATAGCTAAATATGTCTATCTTAAAGTGTCTAGGGTGTTCAGGGCGTGCTCGGTAGACATGCGTCACAGTGATGTTCTAACTTCAATAAAGATACCGTGAACTCTCTCTCTATCTCTCTCTTTCTCTCTCTCATTGGTTTCCTATTTCCTCTATATATTCATATTACTATTTCTCTTTAAGTTTCTTGCTTACTATAGATTACTCTGTAAACGTGTATTCATATAGTTACATTTTTCTTGTATTGTTGTATTAGTTCACAATATATATGAGCTTAGCATTGCGCTTGAGGTCTATATTTCAAAGCTAACTGTATGCAAAATAATTGACATACCTGTATCTGGGAAACAGATTTTAAAAAAGTCAATGACTTTCTTCTGTATCCCATTCATTGTACTGTGTGCTAAATGTTGTATCTCTGTTTTGTTGTACATGTACAGTATCTTTGAAATAAATATTGTTTAAACTATACATGTATTACTAAATAATAATAAATTATTGTTCAATTGTCTTATCTTTCCAATTCTATAGACGATGTTCCTCAAGTGGCTCAAGGAAAAAAATCCATACACTTTACATTTTGAACGGATTATATTCTTTGCAAGAAATACACACAAAGAGAATTTTAAGATTTACTAAATTCTATTCTATTCTATAACATTGCACTATACAATTACTAATTCTAATGCACTTACGTATGCAACGCGACGTCTGAATGGATAACGTCAAACATTTGCGACAGTACATTCTGCGATATACTGTCGGAAACCCGACGTCATTACTTAATGTCGCTTTTTATTGGTTAACGTCTGGTTTTACGTCGCTGAAAGCGTTTGCTATAGGTGAAAAGTAGCACACTTTTAAAGGTGAAAATGTTTAAAATGCATTAGAATGGGGATATCTGTATTGAAAATTGTCATTTTGGGAGGTAAATCGTCGGTTTTTTGGCCGCAAATTGCCTTTTACGACTCCGCCGGCGCGTCGCCGTAAAACGAATTTCCGACCATAAAACCGACAATTTACCTTCCCAAATGACAATTTTGAGCACATTTATCCCCTTATTCTTTATAAAATATAGACTGAACAATGCAATCACAGCGCATATCAATCAATAACTTAACATGTATCTTTTATGTGTTCAAAGCTTCCAGCTTACTGAATGAAAATTCTAAGGCGTGTTGGTTACACGAAATCGCATCAATACACTCATACATTCACAAGTATTGCGCATAAGAAAAACAGGGATACATGAGCCACGACACGAGAAAACCAACAATGTGGTGTGCCCTGCACAGACTCAGATCAGCCTGGGCATCCGCCCAGTCTGGTCAGACCCTTCGCTAAGCGCTTAAAGGTTAGCTGAGGGTCTAAGCTACCTTCATGCGGACAGTGAAGACTCTGATCAGACTGGGCGGATGCCCAGGCTGATCTGAGTCTGCGCTGGGCGCACAACCACATTGTTGGTTTTGTCGTGTCGCGGCTCATTGCTGAACATCAAAACAATGTATGCGTTTTACCAAGCACATCTTAACCACTATGCAAGGTTTCTTATATAATTCTGAAAACTGAAAGAGGAGCTGATTATTGTCCTAACACAAGATCAGAAAGTTCAGAAAGCGCTAGTTGGTTTTATACATTCAACCCTCGATATCTCGAAGTCAAATTTCAGCCCAAACTACTGATATCTCAAAGTAAATTTTCTGGTACCAGAAAATTTACTTTGAGATATCAGAAGTTTGAGATACCAGGAGTTGAAACGTAAATAAAAATAGGAATTTTTTATTTGATTTAAGAAGATATTTTGAGATATCAATGTTGGAGATATCGGGAATTGACTGTAATAAAGTAATGTAGAATCTGATTCAAGATGCCGTTGCTCTCAAAGTAATGTATATGTGCGCGCTATTATTTTGTAACAGATCACTGCAAGCCTACCACTACACTATATACATTGTCGATAAACGTGATGGGCCGGCTTAAAACAACTAAACATCCGTAATCTTTATATGAAAAGTTGCTTTATTTTCGATGGCAACTAACATTACATTCTTACGATATCTTAAACATTAATGTTTGGTAGAATTACAATGTATCGGACGAAGGATCCATTGCGTATGCGCTTTTGTCAATAATTTGTTGTTCAACGAAGAACCAGCAAAACCGGTGTTTAGTGCAGATTTTGTCATTTGTTAAAACAATGTATTCATACATGTATCAAACGAGATATTATAATTAAAAGTGATGCTTGCTGTTTATAACGGTGTTTGCCTGATTTTAACACGTACAACATTTAGAGGACCACAGAGGGTTTAATTTCGTACTAATTTTAAGCCTCTGCTAAAAACTGTCCAATTTTCCCAGGAAACTTGCTGAATTTACTCTCGGAGAAAACTGACAGGAGCGTTACAGTAGTTTGGTTGGGGTTGGATTAAACAATTCTTTATTCGCAGAAATGCATATATGAGCCGCGACACGAGAATACCAACAATGTGGTTGTGCGACCAGTGCAGACAGATCAACCTGGGCATCTGCCCAGTTTACTCAGACTCTCCGTTAAGAGCTCAAAGGGTAGCTAAGGGTCTAAGCTACCTCCATGCGGACAGCGAAGACTCTGACCAGACTGGGCGGATGCCCAGGCTGATCTGAGTCTGCGCTGGGCGCACAACCAAATTGTTGGTTTTCTCGTGTCGCGGCTCATATGTAATAAACATAATTGCACAGGGTCTTACAATAAACAAAATGTTTATATATAAGCGCTTTGCTTACTGTAAGATTCTCTGCCATGATGAGTTGTATTCCTGTGTCCGAATGCATACAATAGTTGCGATTATCAAATAAGCCGCGACACAAGAAAACCAACAATGTGGTTGTGCGCCTAGCGCACACTGAGATCAGCCTGGGCATCCGCCTAGTCTAATCAGAAGTTTTCGCTGTCGGCATGGTGATGGCTTAGATCCTTAGCTACCCTTTAAGCGCACAGCAAATGCTCTGATCAGACTGATCTGAGTCTTCGCTGGGCGCACAAACAGTTTGTTAATTTTGTCCTGTCGCGGCTGAAATAAAAATTGCCTTTGGCACATTAACTTACTTGCGTCTTTGGAGCAAATATAATGTTTCTTAGCGGTGCACGTGACATCATTCCACCTGCTGTTTACCAGAACTACACAGTTCTCTTGATGCCCACTATTACTTGGTTGATGAGGCTGCCATGCCGTAAACGTGGTCTGAAAATAATAGGCGACCAGTGAAAAGGGATCATAAGCTATAGGTGGACAGTTTTGTTAAATTAATCGTTACAGGTATTTTAAAGGACCTCTGACAGTTTCAATGCAAATTTGCCTATTTTTCGACAATTTACTGCAGCTTCCATGGGAAGCCAATGTTGATTTTTTTTGCATTAACATGTAGACTTATGCATTATAAAGAAGTTTTCATATTGATTTTGAAAAAATATCATGTCTGCAGACTAACTCTTACTGACTTTCCTAAGAGGGGTAAGTGGAATTTTCGGTCAACCAAAATATATCAAATTTTCGACTTTTCTTATTTACTGAAAATTATTTTGTTAAACATGCTAAAAATAAAGTAAACACTACAACTGCATATAGCATGCAATTATATGTAAATAAAAAGTATCCTAGCCTGATTTTTAGATGTACTGGGTCTAATTACCCCACCCACTTTTCAGTTTTTCAGCTGTAGACTATCATTCCCCCCCGTGCCTCAGCTTGACACTCACATATAATGTGTATATTGACAGTAGACACATACATGCAAAGTGGCTAGCTGAGGCACGGGGGGGGGAAGTATCTCTATAAAACGTTTCCTATTTTCCATGTATTTAATTATAAAAACGTGATTTTTGCACCAAAAATCTCAGTCTATGTGTTGAATAACCTAAAAATTGTTTTTGTGCCTATTAAAGGGAGTTCCGAGGAATACGTTTCAGTGAAAATTTTGAAGTATATCAAAAGTTCATTTTTGACCACTTTTATAGGCAAATTTGCAACACAACTGTCAGAGGTCCTTTATTGCGACTAAAGCCGTGTTCATGTGCTCATTTTGCACCCGGGTGCAAAAATTCACCCGGGTGCAAATTTGCACCCCTGTTGTATTTTTGGCCACGTGAACGGTGTTTTAAGAAAAAGCACCCGGGTGCAAATTTGACCCTGGGTGCAAATTTGACCCTACTTTCGAGGTGATGCAATTTTATTTGCACCCCGGTGCAAATTTGCCACCGGGTGCAAATTGTGCACATGAACGCAAAATGTGTTCATTGGTATACATTTTGATCTAGGATTTTTCAAAAAGACTGGCCTTTTTATTATGATCTTGTATAATCCGATACTTTTTATTATGATCTTGTATAATCCGATACGAAAATCAGACTGTTATCAAAATAGATATGCATAAATTACTGAAACTACGATTTTGGTCATTCTTAAGCAAGATGCCCACCCGTCAGCATCGTAAATGTGGAAGCGGCTGGGACGACGAGGCAACAGATGCCTTGTTGGACATCTGGAACGATGTACGGTGCAAAACGAAATTGACGAAGCCGATACAGTCATTTATACGAATATTTCCAAGTTAATGAAAGAGAGGGGCTTCGAATTATCTGATACACAGTGTAAACAGAGGTTGAACACTCTTAAAACAAATTGCCGCACAGCTCGTAACAACCTGAAAAAAACTGGAAGATCTAGAGGCTCATTTCCCTCCGGAAACTTAACGTAGGCTGCGAATAGCTTGTCCACGTTTGTCGAGCAGACCCATTTCACACGTTCACACACGGTGGACTCGGCAATCCCGAAAAGGTTCCCTATCGTCCTTTACTCTGAAGTCCCAGCTAAATAATATAGAGTTACTGCCACTTGCTGCTCCACTGAATAACGTGTACCCGCGCATCCCGTTGGGGCTGCCCGCGCAGTATGTCACACAGATTGTCAAAACAGGCCTTTGACATGCGGAAATCGTTCCGCCACTGATCATCAGTGTAAGTCCCAAGCACTAAAGTCGTCCCACTCTTGACTACGCGGTTTCTCCCAAATGGCCTTTTCTCTGCTTTATTCTAAACATCTTAACACAGCGAATTTCTCCTCAAAACTTGGTAACTTTTATTAAGTTTAATGTCAAATCGAGGTACGTATGGACACAATTTATTGGCATATGAACGCTACACAAGGGGGTGCAAATTTGCACCCGGATGCAAAAAGTGCACATGAACACGGCTTAAGAAAGTCTATCAAGTTGACTTAAGTTCTGTACGTTATGTGACGGATATACTTAAACAATTCACTTTAGCCAAACCTAAAAAAAAATACGTTTCATGCATAATATTTTTTCAAGTATAATCAGGTAAAATTCGACGCTTAAATAGTTAACGCTGTTAACTTGGCGGTGTTAAACGCTAACACTAATTAAATGTCATACACTTTATTCACTGTACTGCATATTGTTTCAACAGGTAATCACTGAACTGACGTTGCCATGATTCAGTTGTGACGTCATGACGTCACATGACGTCACTAAGTATTGTTTCCTAAAGAAGAGCATTGTAATCAAGTAGAAGAGTTACCTAACATAAGAAGAATAGTAATATACATGAAATTAACATTAACTATACTTTTCCTTTTTGAGTTCCTGGTAGTCAGTTGTATAATTATTTAAAGAAAATAAATAAAAGAAGTTACAATGGAACAAACTTGAAAAATAAACAAGTAGATCTCAATAAACCCTGATGCTGATAAATTATTATTTAAAGTTTTAAAAAAAGTCCTCTGGCATCCTTCCATCTTTTAGTACACTTAGTAGGTTGTACCCAGAAGTTCCATGTATTGTCATACAGTCCGCCAAATGAACTTTACCAGGACACCATTTTATTTCATTCACTTCGTTTTTCGCCAGGGATTGACTAATAGCAGCGATGTCTACTCTGAGCCTCTTGTCATCAACTAGTTTTGTTGAGTATACGGCTTCTATAACACTCTTATTGTCGACATAAGCAATAACTGGAATAGTTTTAGTTGATGTACCAAAAATATCTTCCAGCATCTTTCTGTAGTAAAAACCACTCTCTAGTCCTTCTTGTAAGCTAAGGGCCTCAGCGGCAATTGTGGATCGTACTACCCGCTTAATCTTACCGGCATGCCAAGACAATGGGGAACATTTTCCATGGCAATCCATCAACCAGACAATATATGCTGCTGTACTTCCAGTTCCATTGTTTAGATTACATAAAGATGCATCTGTGAAGACCACAATCTTCAAGTCACTAACTTTGTTGCATAAGTTTGGGAATGTAATCACGGACCTTATGTCTTTTATTCGATTGACTACTTTAATAGCCCGAGAAAGATCACCTATTGTTCCCTCCTTAAGTTTTGTGCTTAGGTCTATGAGTTCAAAAGCTGTGTCAGGTCTGGTTCCCTGTACAATCCAATTGATTTGACCAACAAGCTGCCGATATTTCGTTTGCTCCTCTGAAGTTAATGTACTTTGCTTGTCCTGTGCTCTTTGAGGGTCAATTGTTATATTCTGTATATTTGTCACATAGTTTGACTGATCTAATGCTATAGCGCCTTCTTCCTGAGCAACTTTAAATCCTATGTACTTAAAGTTCCCCTCTTCAACTTTACCTGCCACAAACCGTTTTCGTAGATTGACCATTAAATGTTCAAGATATATGTCACCAGCATGGATCAGTTTACCTTCTTTGTGCAGAAAGAACATTGCTGGATCTAGCTCACTCATTTTACATCCCAACCTCAATAATTCATCTTTCACGCTCATGTAGAACTGCCTAGCTCCATCTTTCAGCCCATAAAGCCCATGTTTTAACTTCCAGACTATTCCTTTCACTGTATTGCTCTCCTTTGGGGGTTTGAAGTATATATCCCATCTTAATTCTCTGCCCTGCAAAAACGCAGATTTAATGTCAATTGTTTTAGCTGTCCAGTTCTTGATCGATGAAATAGCCAAAAATATTCTCATCATTCCTTTTCCTACTGTGGGGCTGTCCCTGGGCATAGTAAATTCTTCCTCGAAACCTCGTACCACAAGCCTTGCCTTTGTCTGTCCTTCTTTATTTGTAATAACCCACCTTGTTGACAATGTTTGTTGCCCACAGTCTTTCACTTCTTCATAGGTGTGAAATTGACTCAGTTTCTGTAACTCCACTAATTTAGCTGCAGTGGTTTCATCACTAGCACTGTTTTGTTTCATGACCAGGTTAACAGTCTCGTCATCATTTATCAGCTCCCATTGTACTTGTTCAAGAGTTACACTTTTCTTTTCTTTGGTAGTGTCCTCTTGTATATTATACCAGTGTTTATTCTTACCTGTGGCTTTTCCAGCTCTTCCAAGTACCTTTGCTTTAATCCATTCACCAGTATTTTGCATCTTATACTGGATGCTATCATTTGGTTTCAGAGTTATTCTGTTCTGTTGGATATTCTGTCTATCCATCCTTTCAGGCTCTGAAGCTGGTATATCCTCCGATATTGTGTTGGGTTCTTCTAGACCTTCATTGCCCTTATTTTCATCAATTTTGTCCGCCATACTGTGCTCAACTTCCTTCTCTTCCTCCTCTGTCAAATTGCTGTTAACTTTCTGAAGTCTGTTTGGAGAAACACGTACAAACACTCCACCATGTCTAACGAAAACTACTTTCCCATCTTGGAACACTACCTTTCCTGGACCAAGCCAACGTTCTTTTCCTTCCCTTTTGTAGAAGACCCTATCACCATGTTCAAAGACTTGTTCGGATGCCCTGACTTTATTCCGGAGAGCTCGCCTTATTCGTTCATCAGCTTCTGTTTGGATGAATGCTTTGCGGGCAGCATGCAGGCCATTTAAATGCTGTGCAAAAACCTCACTGCTTGTTGATCCCTGTAATGCTGGTAAGGTATCATTCATAATGTTCGGCAGGTTAGGATTTTGTCCAAAAACAAGTTGGTGGCTGCTGTACCCATTCCACATTTGTAGCGAATTTCTTGCCATGTTTGCCCAGGAAAGTAGGGCTTGAGAGTTTACCTTTCTGTAATCAGCCTCAGGTTTGAGTAACATCATATCTGTAACCGCATGAACCCTCTCACATAAACCATTTTGAAATCGGCTTTCTCCTGAGGTTGTACATAGTTGAACATTCAGAATAGACGTGATTTCTCTTACCTCATCTGCATTAAACTCACCCCCGTTATCTGTCATTAAGGCTTTCATGACTCCAAACTTGCCGATCCACTCTGTCATCAATGCATCTATTATGTTACATGGCTTCTTTCTGTTAACAAAAACAGACAAAGTATACCTTGACCACATGTCGATAATGTGTAGTATCCAACGACCATTCCATTGTTTGAGGTCCATTGCCACCTTTTCATTGAATCTGGTGGCCGTTGGCATACCTACCACTGGCCTTGATGGAGTTTTGGCATATATCTTGCAAAGTTCACATTTTTCGCCTATCTCTGCTAGAGTTTCTTCATATTCTTCCTTCCAGACTCCAGCATCCTTCAGGAGAGCAATCAGTCTATTCATTGGAGGATGGGCAAATTGTCTATGTAGTTTCAGCAGTGTCTTGTATCTGTCCTTTCTGTTCAAAACATCAAGCTTGACAGCACAAATATTCTCTACAGGGACTTCTTCTGATTTGTCTATAGGGATACAGTAATGGCCTGATGATGTCAGATTTAAAGCTACCTCTTTCCCCATTATCACAGCTGTGTCATTTTTCAAATCCAGTTTTATAGCAGCCTTCTTCATTGCTGTTCGTGAAAGTAACAGAGGAATATCAGATTCGACTACGTCTGTCTTTATTATCACCTCTTTTCCAGCAATAACTGCGGGCAAGCTATATTCCCCCTTTGACTTCAGACATGTTCCTCCCCCAAACTTAAAGACTTTCTGACCCTCAGATTATTTCACCTTTACTTTATCATCCTTGTCTAAAGATTGAATATAACTGTTTACCCAGCTGTCACACAGACTGTACTGCTGCACGCACTATCTAGAACTGCGCAGTTGCGTGCATCAATGCCCAAACTGCGTCCCTCTTCAGTATTGTACCCTGTAAATAAAACCGCATGTTCCTCATTTGCAATATTGACTTTTGCCATGTTTTCCCAGCTGTCTGGGCATGCTGGTAGTAAATGGCGGTACGATCCACATGATTTACAAGTTAAAGTACGACCATCTGGCCCCACAGGATTTATGTTCTTTCTCTCTCTGTTACTATGTTGACTGACTCTTGACCCAGATTCTGTATGCTGATAACCTCCGCCTCTTGCTGTTGGTCTTCTTGACTCTGGACGCTGAAATTCTCCTCCTACTGCTGCTCCCTGTCCTGACTTTACACGCTTCCATGTTGCCCCTTTCTCCCGGCCATAGCTTTGACTATTAACTCTAGTTCTAGAGTATCCTGCAGCAAGCAATGCCTCTTCATTTGCTGCTAGGAAAGCTGGTTTTATCTTGATACTTGATCCACTGGTGCTAGATTCATTGTCACTTTCTTTGAATTTCTTCAGAGATCTCTTTGCCTCCTCATATAAAGTTGTCTTATTGTTATAGTTCATTCCAGTCAACACAAGCAATTTTTCCTCTTTTGTAATATTTGCTTTTCTAAGTAATTTAAAGGCCAAAATTTCAGGTGGTAAGGTCATTTTTTTTTTCTTTTCTATTTTCTTGTACTTAGCATCAAACACTGCTATGTATTCTGTAACAGACTGCCCCCCAGTTCTATAAAAATCGTCAAAATCTTCAAATTTTTCTAAGCTGTCAGTGAGGTCATCTTTAGCTTAATGTTCATCCAAAAAATTTACAAAAACAGTTAACCCATCTTCACTTTTTAAATCATCTATTGCAATCTGGTCAAAAACCTTTTCTCTTATTTGAGATTCATCATCTTCTGGAAGTGACAAAGCAATTAAAATACCTTGTTTGTCCTTACTTACATCTGTAATTTCTGTCCATGCTAATAACTCTTGTCTGAACCTTTCATATGTCTTCGCCTTGTTGAAGGTTGGTGGGTTTATTCTGGTTGTCATGTTGACTCCTTCTCAAAAATCAATATTCACTAGCAAATTTCAGTTCTAACACCAGTTTATTCAAATCTCCACTGTCACAGAGTCCTGTACTACCTCTGAGGAATGTCTCGCACGCTCTGCTACCACTTGTTAAACGCTAACACTAATTAAATGTCATACACCTTATTCACTGTACTGCATATTGTTTCAACAGGTAATCACTTAACTGACGTTGCCATGGTTCAGTTGTGACGTCATGACGTCACATGACGTCACTAAGTATTGTTTCCTAAAGAAGAGCATTGTAATCAAGTAGAAGAGTTACCTAACATAAGAAGAATAGTAATATACATGAAATTAACAGGCGGTGTATCCCAATTTCCATCTTTTGGATGTACTCTTTGCCTTAGAAGGAACTCTTTTATATAATATGATTATTTTAAATAAAGTTCAACAAGGCAATCATTGGGTAACAGAGCCCCCTAAATTAACTTTAATTCATTTATCGGACCTTTAGTAAAAGCCTTTTTGAGAATCTTTTTTGAGACTAAATGATTACATATCATTTGTATACCTTTATAAAATCCTGTTGTTAGAGAAATACATTGATATGTTCTTAATACAATATACTTGAACCTACCGCTGCAGTTTCGCTGTTCCAAACATAAACGCCGTCAGTTGTTCTGTCATTCAAACCTATATAGTACTGTACCCCGGTTCGTGCCATATCTACAAGTAATGGATGAGAAAAAAGAAAAATGGATTTCAGGCTAATCGTTAGATCTTTTTATCTCGCCTGAACCGAAGTTTTCGTGGGAACTCAGAGGAGAGACCGGTTCCGTCGACCGCCATCATAAATCCTTCCGTCAACATTTTAAACTTCTCTTCCAAAACCGCCAGACCGACCCAACCCAAATTTCATATGCAGTCTCCATGAGTCGGGAAATTCCAATAATCTAAGTCACATGACCAAGATGGTACATGTAGCCATGCTCAACTATTATAAAATCTTTAGAAAATATTTGCTCTCAATCCAAATGGCCTATCACATTGAAATTTGTTATATCATTTGTGATTTATTTACCTCAAATTTGCTTTCTTGTGCTTTTGTAAGGGAAAGTTCTACAACTTTATAGATTTCTTTGAAAGTATTGGAGTCCATGCTATAAAAGTTGGTATATTTAGTCAACTAAATGAGTACACGACATAGTGACCTAAATGAGTACATAAAGATGTTTGAGTATCAGAGGTCGGTGGAAATATTTTTGAAGTTCATAAGTGATGACAAATTTGATCTTAAACAAAAATTTCATTTTCTGTTTCTTGCACGCCTTTCAACTTAGGAGTATGTTCAGTCAATTGGAATAATGAACATCTTTACATACGGTTAAGGAAATTCTGTGTGCCTGAATCTCTGATGGCAACTAGATCCGCCCCTACCGTCTGTTGACATCTAGTTCTTGCCGTCACCCAATCAACGGCCTGGTCAAAGATTCTGTAACACTGGCCGCCGTATTGACGCCAATTAGCTGGGCAACCGTAATGAGCTGTAATAAAGGACAAATAAATAAGACATTATATAAAGCAAGCCTGACATTTCCTAAGCTACCGTTGGCTTAAATTTACTGGCATTTGTCCTAAGTTACCGTTTAGTTTTATATATTTACGGACGCCTGCCACGAGCTACTGATGGCTTAAAACTGTATTAAAAATGATATAGAAGACGCAGATAAGTTCCCTCTTGTCTTAAATCACAATAACAATCAAGCTAGCAAATACGACTTCCATTAAATATTCGAATCATTCACATTGTGACACATATAATATTGATCCACGACACGACAAAACCAACAAAGTGGTTGTGCTCCCAGCGCAGACTCAGATCAGCCTGGGCATCTGCCGAGTCTGATCAGAGTCTTCGCTGTTCGCATGAAAGTAGCTTAGACCCTTAGCTACCCTTTAAGTGCCTAGGGAAGACTCTGCTCTGATTGGGCAGATGCCCAGGCTGATCTGAGTCTGCACTGGGCGCACAACCACATTGTTGGTTTTGTCGTGTCGCGGCTCAATTATATTCTTATTACAGTTTAAGGATCTGAAACAAATATTGGGAATTTAAAACATCAAGATGCGTGAAAATACATTATAACTAGAAAAGGTATTTGTAAAACACTATACCCCTACCATATGCCTGACCCTAAATGGGAATGGTCTGTACAAAAAGATATGGACAGAAATCGTTTAAAAGTTAATCAATTAATTTTCTTGTCATTTGCATTCTGCTGAGAAAGTTTCATGTCCCTAGCTGAAATATTTTTCAAGATATCTTGCTGACAAGTTTATACTGTTGAAATTTGCGATGGGCCATGTCCTCTAAAACAAGATAGAATAATTTCAAAAGGTAATCAGTTAATTAACTTATCATCGCCAATCAGCGGATTAAGTTGCAAGTCAATACATATTCAGATACCGGTATTCTGTTGACACGTTTAAAATGCCAATATTTTCAATGCAAAGATCCGTACATGTAACTACAATAAAAAAAAAAAAAAAAAAAAAAAAATGACGGATTTCGTTCAAAAGCTATCTATTTCATTTATACATCATTCTGCTTAAGCTGGCAAAGTTTCAAATCCCTAGTTTAATACTTTTTGAGATATCTTGCTGGCAAGTTTAAAATGCGGAAATTTTCGAAAAGCCATAACGCCGAAAAAAACATCGACATATTGGGCTGAATTATTTCAAAAGTTCAGCTCTAGCCCAAATACTTTTATGTGATATTTTGCTAACAAGTTTAAAATGCCATAATTTTCAAAGGATTATAACTCCAAAACAAATTGTCAATTAACTGATTGATTAATTAATTGTCAATTAACTGATTAATTTTTGAACGAATTCCGTCAATTTAATTGACGGAATTCGTTCAAAAATTAATCAGTTAATCTATTCATCATCTAACATCCGCTGACCAAGTTTCTTCGAGTCCCTAGGTCAATCTCTTTTCGAGATACCTTGCTGAAAAGTTTAAAATGCCGAAAGTTTCCAAGGGTCACAACTCCGTAAAAAAACATTGAATTCGTTCAAACGTTAATCAGTTAATCTACTTATCATCTCCAATCAGCTGACCAAGTTTCAAGTCCCTAGCCTAGCTTAACTTATTTTTGTCATATCTTGCTGACAAGATAAAAATGCCGAAATTTTCACAGGAAAATTGCTCTGAAAAACAAAATGTTGGAATTTGTTCAAGGTCAATCAGTTAATCTACTTGTCATCTCCAATCAGCTGACCAAGATTCAAGTCCTTAGCTCAAATACTAATTGAGTTATCTTGCTGACAAAATTAAAATGCAAAATATTTCAAAATCGACGGACTTTGTTTAAAAAATAATCAGTTAATCTACTCATTATTTTAAATAAGGTGGCAAAGTTTCAAGCCCCTAGCTAAAATACTTTTTGAGATATCTTGCTGACAAGTTTAAATTGCAGATTTCTCCAAAGAAGCATAACTCCAAAAAGGAAGACAACTCGGACAAGAACAGATAGAAATGTCACCTTTGTCTCCCTATAAAAAACCTGGGACAAAACCTAGTTGAGTGTCCATGCATCTTAATTAATTTCTTTTTCTCTAAGCCCTGGGAGACGACTTGTAACTGATTACTGAGAGTTTTATCGTAGCGTTGATAAGAATCTGGGGCCGTATTTATAAAGCCACTTAAGTCGTTGCTATGCGGTTGCTAAGGCTAAATATCTACAAAGGAGATTCCCTATAACTATGAAATTTGGTCTGGAGGAACAGTCTTTGTAAGACTGATCCTCCAGACCAAATTTCATAGTTGTAGGGAATCTCCTTCAAAGATATTAAGCCTTAGCAACCGCATAGCAACGACTTAAGTGGCTTTATGAATACGGCCCCTGTTGAATAAGTAGCAGTATAGAGGTGATCTCCTTATTTGTCCCTCTTACTTGTTCATAATGGTTTTCATTCTTCCTTCCGTTGATTCCATATGAGCCGTGACACGAGAAAACCAACAATGTGGTCGTCCGCCCAGCGCAGATTCAGATCAGCCTGGGCATTCACCCAGTCTGATCAGTCTCTTTGCTAAGCGGTTAAAGGGTAGCTGAGGGACTAAGCTACCTTCATGCGGAAAGCGAAGACTCTGATCAGACTGGGCGGATGCCCAGGCTGATCTGAGTCTGCGCTGGACGCACGACCACATTGTTGGTTTTGTCACGTCGCGGCTCATATAGCCTTAGTAATGTTATGTTTTGGAGAAATAAGAGTAACAAGCTACTTATACTTACGTCTCGGTGTTCTAGGAATCGGTGTAACCGCCTTGCCCATTGGTATAAGACAAACATATGGCTTCTGTGCGCCACAGTTGGTGGTGGTCCGCCATTTACCATTTCTGTCACCTATAAAAACAGTCAGAAAACGTAATTTTATAAGCATCCGTATATGGCTCACTCAAAACGCGTGTTGTTACACGTATTTGGTATGTACCTGTAATTTTAGTTCCGCCTTGTAAATGTTTATCCTGAGTAGAAAATCTGAATAAGGCTAAACTTAAGAAACGTACATGTCTGTGAATGCCACCAAAGTTTCAAAATTGAACTTCCAAATTGTGATGGAACCCAATATATTTTGATTTATCATACGACATCGCATCTGGGAGTGTAATAAAGCCATGCATTACACACGAAAATCAAGTAGTGGATTAAATATGCAAAGAATGTCGTATCGTTATGTGCTTTGACGTCCATAAAAATGTTGCGTTTTCTGATGAACAAATCGTGGCGTTTTAGCGCAAAATTTGCTAATAAAATGCAATTTTAGTGTCATATGATAAATAGAATCTTGCATTCGGGCTCCTGTAGTATTGGATTTATTTAACTCGTTGGGAAAATCCGATAAGATGCACGGCATAGCCTCGCATCTTCGCTTAATAAATTCAATAACACATGAGCACTCATGTATGATCCTCTACTTGTACAACTAGTTGTGTCAGTAAGAAGAGCTTACAATATGCATGTGGACTGTTTACTTTTCTAAATATGAACAGACCATTTAGGAGCCGGCCATACAAAGTATACTCTAAACATGTATCCCTCGGGGTGGGGATAATTGACTAGTTTTTTTTCAATATAAAGTTTACTCTAAACATGTATCCCTGCTTCGGCTAACAACATAATCCCTCGGAAAATGGATATTTAAAAAGTATTTTTTCAAGATGAGACTTACTCCAACCATTTCTCAGAAACTGTACAAGGATCTGATTAAACAAAGTACACGTATGCACTGTATTCCTGTATTCAACAACTGGTAGTCATAATAAGAAATGTTTAAGTACAAATGATGCAACTTTGTCGAAAACTGATTAATATAACCACAGTGTATAAGCGGACAGTCACCAAATCGGAAGCGGCAACTGACTGTACACCCTAAAATCATTAGTGCGACATAAACAACTTGTGAGGTAACACGGTCAAAAGCAGGTAAGTCCTTATCGAATTTGTTCTTTTAGATGCGTTTTCGACGTCGGGGAGAGAATTAGATGTACTTCACCTGTAGCATTGTCAGTTTGACATATCACCACCCAATCTCTGTGTAAAAATCAAGTTTTCCTGCTTATTCACCAGTTTTGTTTTATCTTCTGTCGATCGACACGGGCAATCGGGGCTAAAAAGACTAGAATTATGGCATCATTTCTGTTAAAACCAACATTAAATAATCGCTACATCTTTATCCTGTGATATCCAATAGCTGAATCCATCGAATCATTACTGTAAACAAATATATTGCCTCCTGAATCGTACACGTTCATCTCATTCGACTGTCCGACTAGTGACAACTGTACCTAATCATTAGCGACATATCAAGAAACAAAAACTGTCCGACTAGTTGTGATTGTATTTTCACATTCATGATCATTTTCAACAAATGCTTAAAAAAGGTAATAAAAATATCGTTTTGGATGCTTTCACTGGGATCATCATGTGGATAAAAAATGATCATATGGCTAAATTTTTCTCTGTCCACATTTCAATCAAAATTGTGACCTAGCCGCGTACCGCTTTTGTGATGCGCTACTGATTTTCCGTCTTCCGAAACCGTTTAAGCAATCATCAATGCAATAAAAAGTAAAGAAAGCTACATGTAAACCCCAACCGCCCCTTACCTGTAAAAGTACATTTTGACCTTAATTATTATTAGTCGATCATTTTTCTCAGCAAATTCTGTGTCTGTGAAGACAACCTCAGTGCTATGTCTCAGAAAATCGATGGTCATTGGTCAAAACTCACACATTACATTAATTACTGTGTCTAATGTTCGTCATGGTGCATGTTTGCTTTTTGTTTCAGGCTATTTCACCGTCCCGGCATGACATCAGCTGTTTAGCTGGTATGCTTAGGGTAGGGCAGGGCGAGGCTGGTGGGGTAGAAATGGGGAGTTTGTTTCTTTGTTTGGGTTAGCGGTCCGGTGCAGAGTTAAGGTTTTGACGAGCCAGTTAACAGTTCATAAACAAGCTTAGACTATCTAAGCAAGTGAAATGAATAACAGGTAAGTTCTCCTCCGACAGTAAATGACAAGTACCGTTGGTTATAACCGCAGATGTTCAGGTATATTTCTGTGGGCACGTTAAGCTGTTTCCCAAGAGATGGGGAATTAGGAAAGACAGATAGGGTAGACGTGAAATAAAACACACACACACACACACACACACACACAAAGTTTACACAGAAAAACTAAAACAACCCCCACATTACGCACCTGATGCAAGCACACGTCCTCGTCCTCCATTGTAATTTAGGTTAGGGAGAGCAAAGAGGATGTAGAAGGGTAGTATAGGGTATCAATGTAGATCTAGGTGACAATATTGGGCCGTTTGTAAAATATGTTTCCATATCTTTTAAGCTGCTAGTCTGACCATTGTACATAGTTTCGCCTGTTGTAAAACACATTCAAAGTACATTTTCTTTACACAGAAAAATTCAGAAACACTCTCAGTATTTTCAATATATTTCGAATCTTACGAATAAATCATTGAGCCTGCCATGCTAATCTGTGCAAATTTATGGTAGATATAAACAGCATACTGGACTTCTGAAACAAACTCAATACAGTAGAAGTTCTTACCCTCCGTTGTCGTTATATTTCGATAAAGAATACATAAGTAAAAAGATTTACTAACACATTTTCTGCTCAATAAGACTTACAAGAAAATCGTCACTAGTCGTTCAACACCATTTTTTGTTTTTGTCACTAGTCGGACAGTCGAACGAGACGAACGTGTGCGATTTAGGAGGCGATATATTTGTTTAAAGTAATGTTTCGATGGATTCAGCTATTGAATATCACAGGATAAAGATGTAGCGATGATTTTATGTTGGTTTTAACAGAACTGATGCCATAATTCTAGCCTTTTTAGCCCCGATTGTTCGTTTCGATCGACAGAAAATAAAGCAAAACTGGTGATTAAGCAGGAAAACTTGATTTTTACACAGAGATTGGGTGGTGATATGTCAAACTGACAATGCTACAGGTGAAGTACATCCAATTCTCTCCCCGATGTCGAAAATCGCATCTAAAAGAACAATTTCGATAAGGACTTACCTGCTTTTTTGACCGTTTCACCTCAAAAGTTGTTTACGTCGCACTAATGATTTTCGGGTGTACAGTCAATTGTCGCTTCCGATTTGGTGACTGTCCGCTTATACACTGTGATAACTGAATCTTCTTCATGCATTTGCTCAGTATACGGAAACCTTTGATTTTTTTCCTGAAAACCCTACGAGGAGCTGGTTACTCATAGTAAGCACTATATTTTACATATAAAAGTTTAGAAAAGATTCAAAAGTTGTAATTTTGTCGAACATTGCTGTTTTTTTTAATGGACCTTCTTCACTCTCATGTTCATTAGGTCTGTATTATTAATTAAACTATCTTAAATGCATTCCCGTCTCCCTAGAATTGGTTAATTACGCAAAGCGTGCACTGTATGTCTAAATTTTACAAAGCTTGGAAAGCTATAATTGGTAAAAAGTTGATTTTCTTTTCAGTATGACATGTCTATATGCACATGCTCAGTACATGTATATGTTTGAATTATGTGCCAAGTTTTAAAATTATTTATAAATCGGCATGGCAAAGGAGGCTTTGATTGCACAAAACCGGCATTCACAACTGCACTGTCTTACTATTTATTACAAAAGGAGACTAGGGGCCGTATTCATAAAGCAACTTATTATAAGTCGTTGCTATGCTGTTGCTAAGGGTAAATTTCTATGTTGAAGATACCCTACAACTATGAAATTTGGTCTGGAGGAACAGTCTTACAAAGACTGTTCCTCCAGAGCAAATTTCATAGTTGTAGGAAATCTCCTTTATAGAAATTCAGCCTTAGCAACAGCATAGCAACGACTTAAGTCGTTTTATGAATACGGCCCCTGACTCTGCGATGGAAGGTAAAGTTGGTTTGTTTTTCGTTTTTCGCCCTTCGCTTTTCGTTTATCGGTTTTCGTTTTTTCGCTTTTCTGAGTCAAAAGGACTTACTTGTGGAGACATAGGCGCAATCCTGTCTACCATGCGTGTTACTCGGAGTGTTGTGTGCCGCTGCCCAGTACTTGTATGTGACAGACTGTCCGTTTCTCCATTTGTACGGACCTGAATCTTTATTGTTATCTGTGGAAAAGATGAAGGAAAGAAGTCGATTTAACATAAAAAGAAACGCATAACCTAACGAGTTTCAAGGCAAACGCATACTGCTTAACCTTTAGTCTGGTCAAAATGTGTATGATCTATGATCTGATCCGAGACAATTCACCTTCCCGGTGGTACACCTACTTTAAACAGGTATGCGTCTCTTCACTAACTGAAAGGTAAAAACATGGACTTATAGTGGGACATTCGACATGTGCAATTTTATTTGTGGGACTATGTCATACGTTAAGTTGACCTTGCATTGGTCAGTTATACACTATCAGGTGACTTTTGAGTGACATTCTGGGTGTAGTTCAGAAAGGTGTATAACTGATACGTTTATTTGATATACATGTATCATAGAGGAGGATGCGCATCTGCGGACCAACCTCCAAAAATGTGGCACAGACCTACGAGAAGAAGATCTTTAAAGCCATGACAGACAGTATCTGGGCAGTACTGACGAAACCCATTATGAAACTGACCTGGCTTATTTCAGAGATAAATGTGCAACAACGCAATAATTAAGGAATGAATGTTATTTTTTAACGTTTACTGAAGTATAAACTACATCGGGTCACGGCCCAAGTAAGTCACCCCCGAAGGGGTTTACGTCAACTTTGCTCGTGACCCGATGTAGTTTATACTTCAGTAAACGTTTCGGGGTTCACGTCAACTTTGCTCGTGACCCGATGTAGTTTATACTTCAGTAAACGTTTAAAAAATAAAATTCATTCCCTAAATTTATATATTTAAACGATGATTTTGATGAATAAAACGATAAACAAAAATAAGAAATACATATATTTAAATCCTTTTAAAAACTTTACCGGCCGAGTTTTGTGATAGTTTGGAACAGCCGCATTGTCACCGCCTGCCAGTAAACTCCACCTTATCCTGTAGATTTCACGTGCAAGTAGGCGTAGCGAGCTGTCACTCAATATTTACCAGTCATTCAAGTACACGGCATGTTGTAGATTTCACGTGCTAGTTAGGGAGATGAGCTGTCACTCTAAAGCACCTGGCACAATGTAATTATTGACTTGTAAACAACATTGACTCCCACATCACTTAACTGGGTTAACAGAGAGCTCTGCATTGATAATATTGATATTACAATATAAACATGATGGCGTTTCAAGTAGAGGTATGATATACAGTCAACTCTCGATATCTCAAAGTTGAAGCTCATTCCAAACTACATGTACTGATATCTCAAAGCAAACTTTCTGTTCCCAGAAAATTTACTTAGAGATATCAGTAGTTTGAGGTAACAGGAGTTGAATTTAATGGAATATGTCAAAACTATGTTCTTTCATATCAGAGGTACTTTGAGATATCAGTATTCGAGATATCGAGAGTTGACTGTATTATAATTAGAAGTAATATCTAGATGACACTCACCTGAAGCCCCTATCCAGAAATCTTGCGCTCCACTATCTTTCATTTCTTGCAGGTAGCTGTTAACAAACATTCTGGCACTGTCTCTGAAAGACGTGAAAAATAAATACAAGTTTAAGGTGAATGGGTCCACTTTCGGAGGAATATTCATTTTTGCCTGTTGTATCACAATGGAAGTCAATTCTTATCAGAAAGACTTTTCTTCTCTCTGAGCAATTTATTTCTTTCAGGAGAAGGCCATTTTTGAAAGGGCTTTTAGCTGTCATCTACAGAAGCAAACAAGAAGTGATATATTGTGTCTCTCTTTTCTAAAATGACAGAAAAATATGAAGGTGTAGCCATTTACCATAAATGACTTTGAAATACATTCTGTTAAGATGATTAAGCAATTTCTAATAAAATTACTTTACTTTTCTTAATCTTTCAGCCATTTAAAATAATCAGTTGAATGAAACAACAATCATGGAGAATGAAGAAGTTACATGCACAATAAATCTATACTGAACAAAAAAAGAAACGTTACATGCACATTCAATGCACGTTTTCTTTGAACTGAATAAAGACTTTACCAATTTTATTTTATACCTAACTGCCAAAAAATATCCGTATGTAAGAAGATGAATATCACAACATAAGCTGCGAGATTAATATCTCCAGATCAGTTTGATTCAATGAGGGGTCAGAATTTGAAAGTGCTATTTCGAGGTGCCTTTTGAAGACCCGTGTTTCACTCAAGTACTCAAGTTGTCAGCCCATGTGAGAAAGTCACTTCTGAAACGTTTATCAGGCACTAGTTGTTACGAAAACGGTCCAACCGCCGCTTCCAACGGGTTGATCAGTGAAGTACAAGGCATGGAATATCGCTTTTCATGACACTTGACTCTGACTTTCATGCTATGCACTGAAATTCCATAGACAATGCAAGGTGATCACGGACAATAAACCAGTTTGATCAAACTTTTTCATCATGAACCATTTTCTGAAGAAGCTGGAATAAGATCCATGAAATAAACTTGAAAATTTTATCGAAACGTACTGGTTAATCGGAGTAAATGATTTGCTATACTTTTAATTGCAAGGGAGACAATTTCAAGGATACAGTATCTTTAACAGCTTATTTCTAGAGCTGCTGGTTAAGTGTCATACGGTTCATAGGACTTCTTATTGGCGGTTACAAGGCAAATCCGAAAGTGCAAAAATTTAAGCGCTTGCGCATGCGCGTCGAGCGTTTCACGTTGTCAGTGGTGTTTTCAGTCAAAGTGGCATAATTCTGTAACAATTGATGCAAATCGCAAACCGATTAGTTCATAAGGTTGTCTGACGTCTGACACGTGGGAGGAAAACGTGGCATTATTTGAAAATAGTGTTCTTTGGCTTAAAATGCATGAGTTATCTATGTAAGGTTCCTTTTATATTTTCAGTATAGTATTGCCACGGAAGCATATTTTTTAAGAAGAACACCATAAACATAAAGAAAAAACAAAAATAAACTGAGGAAACATAAAATAATATTAATGTATGTGCACCTACACTCGCCAAGAATATATTTGGAGGCCTCATTAGAACTGTCTCGCCGTGACAGTTCAAATGAGGGATCACAACATATGTTTCTATGGAGAAATGCGGAAAATTATTGGTAAATTATGCCTGTTGGCCCTTCTTATCCGGAGCGCTGAGTGCCCTCTGTGTCTTGGCTACATGTAGGCAGTTTCTTATTACATACAGCCCAGACCCATAACTGTATGCATATCTTCGGACTAAGTTGAAGAAAACTTCAAAGTTTAAACTGTTTAAATATCAGTAGCAGGAAATATGAGCCGCGACGCGAGAAAACAAACAAAGTGGTTGTGCGCCCAGCCCAGATATCAGCCTCTGCATCAACAAAGCCTAATCAGAGTCTTCGGTAAGCGCTTAAATGGTAGCTAAGGGTCTAAGCTACCTTCATGCGGACAGCGAAGACTGGTCAGACTGGGCGGATGCCCAGGCTGATCTTAGTCTGTGCTGGGCGCACAACCACTTTGTTGGTTTTGTCTTGTCGCGGCTCATATGAACACATGGTGCCCACTTTCGGCACCAATCGATAGGTCCGTTGAGTTGTTGTTTGATGACCCAAGCCTCCCAGCTTTCTTCCAACAAGAGGATAACAATGAGCAAAACTTAAACGACAATATTTCTACTTGTAAATGTATTTGGTTTTACCCTGTATATCTGAGCAGCTCAGCACCCTGTCTTTGGCAATATCTGGCGGCATCATTGAACGACAGGCGGAACTGGGCGTCAAACTGGTAGCAATATGTCTGGTAGCCTATCCAGCCCGGGAAACATACCCCTGAAAAGTATTCAACCAAATAATGATTCAAAAGATACTTTGAAAAAAGTTTTCAAATATGAGCCGCGACACGACAAAACCAGCAAAGTGGCTATGCGCCCAGCGCAGACTCAGATCAGCCTGGGCATCCGCCCAGTCTGATCAGAGTCTTCGCTGTCCGCATGGAGGTAGCTTAGACCCTAAGCTACCCTTAAAGCGTACTGCAAAGACTCTCATCAGACTGGGCGATTGCCCAGGCTGATCGAAGTCTGCGCTGGGCGCACAACCACATTGTTGGGTTTCTTGTGTCGCGGCTCATATTATACATCGGTTTCTGAACTAATCCTCTGAAGAAGCAATGACATGTACACATCTATTTAAAATTGGTTCGCATGCAGTAGTATGTTTCAACACTGCCCCAATCCCTGTAGCACTGACTTCAGCGGAACTACATTGTCAAACGACTAAGAATGAACCCTATGAATTTCACTACCTGTGCTGTCGAGCGAGCCGAACAATGTGGCTGTCGGCCGAGAAGTACGGCTGTCCACCGAGCTGTAATGCTGTTGACAATGATATTTTATGCCTGTTTAGAAAAAATAATTCTTAGCTAAAAACGAACAAACAAATAACCAGAAGACCAGTGGTTCTGAAGCTCACCTGACACTTGGTCCTGGTATATATTTTAATGCTTTTATACATGTATATAGCCCAAGGGCAGGGGCAGATCTGCCACCCCCTTGACTAATGATATATACACCAAGCCACAAGGTCGCTGAGCCTTTGCTTCTGGACAAACGTTTCTGAAGGTTTTTTTATCATACATGGGCGATGCGGCCACCTTGTTCATGTGACCATGACCATCTGAACAAACTTTAATTTCTTTGACCCAGTATTAAAGCTACATGTGAAATACAGTTATCATTTGTATAAACTATGATGGGCCCGAGTGCCCAATGCTAAATACCCAGTTTCAATGTCATAGGCCTTTCGGTTCTTTAGAAAAAGACTTTTGGAGAGTTTTTACCATATATGGGCATGGTGGCCATGTTGGTCATGTGACCAAGACCATTCTGATCAAACTTTGGTTCTTTTAACCCGGAGAAGCCCAATATGAAATATGGCTTCAATCGACCACAGTGGCCACTGAGCAAATGTTTGAAAATGTTGACGGTTGAAAGGACATCAGTGACCTTGTACAACGGTCAAAGAATGACCTTGATCTTTAGCGACATAATATCTTCATCTCGTCATTTAGTCAAACATATATACCAACTATTGAACCTTAGACTTAAATAATCTCTATAAAATCCACTGTTTTAGCATTTTTCCATATAAAAGCCTGACGTACCAAAGTTGACAGTGACATAAATTAGGTCAGGGTCAACGCACGATCAGCATTTGTATTAACAATTCTGGGCTCTAGTGCCCAAAGCTACATACTTGGTATGATACCAAGTTTCAAGGTCATAGGTCTTTGGTTCGGGAGAAGAAGATTTTTGAATGTTCTTTTACTATATATGGGCATGGCGGTCATCTTGGTCATGTGACCGAGACCCCGGGAACAAACTTTCGTTCCCCCATCCCCCTGAGGCTCCATATGAAATTTGGCTTCAATCCGCCCAGTGGTTACAGAGGAGAAGATGTTTGAAAATCTTGACAACAGATAGATTGACAGAATGACCTTGACCTTTAGTGACATAATATCTTCATCTGTTCATTGAGTTGACCATATGAACCAAGTATTGTACCTTAGACTTAAATTGGTTCTGTAAAATCCATTGTTAGGCGTTTTCCCATATAAAAGCCTAACATACCAAAGTTGACCATGTCAAAAATTAGGTAAAAGGTCGACGCAAGGTCATCATTTGTACAAACTACAATAATCCTAAATGCCCTACGCTACACTACATACCAAGTTTCAAGGACATAGGCCTTTTGGTTCTGGAGAAGAAGACTTTTTAAGGGTTTTTACTATACATGGGCTCAGTGGCTATCTTGGTCATGTGACCCAGACCACGGGTATAAACTTTCGTTCCCCCATCCCATTGAGACTCCATGTGAAATCTGGCTTCAATCGGCCCAGTGGTTTCAGAGGAGATGTTTGAAAATCTTGACGATGGATGGATCGTCGGAATGATCATGACCTTAAGTGACTTAATACCTTCATCTGTTCACTTAGTTGACTATGTTTACCAAGTATTTACCAAGTATTGTACCTTAGACTTAAATAGTTCCTGAGAAATCCACTGTTTAAGCGTTTTCCCATGTAAAAGCGTAACAAACTAAAGTTGACCAGGTCATAAATTAGGTCAAGGTCAACGCTAGGTCATCATTTGTATAAACTATGATGGGCCTAAATGCCCGATGCTACATACCAAGTTTCAAAGTCATAGGTCTTTTGGTTCAGGAGAAAACGATTTTTGAATGTTTTTTTTTACCATATACGGGCATGGCGGTTATCTTGGTTGATTGTACAAACTGAGTTTCAAGGTGATAGGCCTTTTGGTTCTGGAGAAGAAGATTTTTTAAGGGTTTTTACCATATATGGGCATGGCGGCCATCTTAATCATGTGACCCAGGCCCCGGGTCCAAACTTTCGTTCCCCCATCCCACTAAGACTCCATATGAAATTTGGCTTCAATCGGCCCACTGGTTTTAGAGGAGAAGATGTTTGACAATCTTGAAGACGGATGGATGGACGGAATTACCTTGACCTAGAGTGGCATAATATCTTCATTTGTTCATTTAGTTGTCCATTCATACCACTAATTGAACCTTAGACTTAAATAGTTTCTGAGAAATCCACTGTTTAAGCGTTTTCCAATACAAAAGCCTAACATACCAAAGTTAACAATGTCATAAATTAGGTCAAGGTCAACGCAAGGTCATCTTTGTATAAACTATGATGGGCCCGAATGCCCGACGCTACATACCAAGTTTCAAGGTCATAGGCCTTTTGGTTCTGCAGAAGAAGATTTTCTAAAGGTTTTTACCCTATATGGGCATGGCAGCCATCTTGGTCGTGTGACCATGGTCCCGGGTATAAATTTATGCTCCCCCATCCCATTTAGACACCATGTGAAATTTGGCTTCAATAGGCCGTGGTTTCAGAGGAGAAGATGTTTGAAAATCTTGACGACGGATGGACGGACGGAATGACCTTGACATTTGGTGACTTTATACCTTCATCTGTTCATTTAGTTGACCATGACTTTAAGTGACTTAATACCTTCATCTGTTCATTTAGCTGACCATGTACACCAAGTATTGTACCTTAGGCTTAAATAGTGTTTGAGAAATCCACTGTTTAAGCGTTTTCCCATATAAAAACCGAACGCACCAAAGTTGACCACGTCATAAATTAGGTCAAGGTAAACGCAAGGTCATCATTTGTACAAACTATGATGGGCCCGTGTCCCGCTGTACATACCAAGTTTCAAGGTCATAAGTCTTTTGGTTCTGGAGAAGATTTTTGAAGGGTTTCTACTATATATGGGCATGGCGGCCAGCTTGATCATGTGACCCAGATACCCCGAACAAACTTTCGTTCCCCCAACCCATGGAGGCTCCATATAAAATATGGCTCTGATCGGTCCAGCGAATTTGGGGGAAGTAGACCTTTGAAAATGATGGACGGACGGCGGAGCATCGCCATACTAAATGCTCACTTGTGGTGAGCTAAAAACAGACAGTTATAGCGCTGTCCATACGTACTCATGGGGCGTTGTCGTTGGTTTAAAAACCAATTTACCCCATACGATTGTACCCTAGGAACACTTACAGACACATGGCTCTCGGATGAACGTGTCAGAAAGCTTACTAAGACGACCAAGCTCATGGAGAGACATAAACATGCGATCACGTTACAAATATTGATGATTCTTACACTACTAAAGGTATTTGGCCATCGGCATTTTGTTTGATTTATTTTATTAAAAACATTATCATCTGATCATAAAACGAAAACCTTAGCGGGTGGCAATGATATTTGATCTGAATATTGTAAAACTGTTATAGATGGCGGTCACTAAATTTTGGCGATACATGTGTACAAGCGCTAAAGGCAAAGAGCGCTGAAATTTAAATCCGCAAATATATGATTTTAACAGAAGTTCAGATAAAAAAAATAACTGTTACAGTATTTGAGAGACTTTCTACACCGTTGCAGAAAATCGGGCACAAAATATGCAATGTGGCATCTCATTAGAATCGCCTCGAAGAGATGAGTCTAATAGATGCTACACAGTTTATAGTTTAATAAAATGCAATAAAAATTGTTACACATTTTACAGTTGACTGGTAATAGCCACTCCGACATAATAAAAATGATACAGCTGACCAAAAATTCGGGCAAATCATTTTATGCACATTTTCTATACTACTCCCTTTGTCTGGGGTCATTGGTACTCTTGAGGCTTCTAAACTAATGTAATACCTAAAAAACATTTTTGCTGCTTAAAATTATTTTATGCCATTAACAAACTACGTCGCGAAACGACAAAACCAACAAAGTGGTTGTGCGCCCAGCGAAGACTAAGAGTATTTGCTGTGCGCATGGAGGTAGCTTAGACCCTTAGCTACCCTTCAAGCGCACAGTGAAGACTTTGATCAGACATGGTGGATGCCCAGGCTGATCTGAGTCTGCGCTGGGCGCACATCCACTTTGTTGGTTTTCTCGTGTGGCGGCTCAGGTGATAAAAAGAAAATAAAGCTTCGACATCAGGGTATTTCAGGTTATTAAACTACAAGAATTATAACTACCTTCAAGCAAGATTTATTATTGGATACCGTATATATTTGGCTATATAACAGTGTTTTTTTTCCAATCTCTAGAATAATCCTAAATTATGAAGTTTTGCTATGAAAATGGGGTTTTCCCTTCTACAACAATGAAAAAAATCCCAAAAATCTAGATCCGCTTAATAAGACGGATCTAGATATTTTGGATTGTTTTGAAAGGGATAACACCCTCCCCACCACCACCACCACCCTGCCGTCTTTTAACCGAAGAAATAAGGTATACTCGCCATACCTTGCCTTATTATTTCCTGACCTAATTTGGTTATAATATTGATAAAAAAATCAAATTGTTTCATTATGTTTTTAATTGTTTGGCAACAAATATATATGAGCCGCGACACGAGAAACCTAACAAAGTAGCTGTCCGCCTAGCGCAGACTCAGATCAGCCTGGGCATCCACCCAGTACGATCAAAATCTTTGCCAAGCGCTTAAAAGGTAGTTAAGAATTTAAGCTACCGCGATACGGACAGCGAAGAGTCTGATCAGACTTGGCGGATGCCCAGACTGATCTGAGTCTGAGCTGGGCGCACAACCACTTTGTTGGTTTTCTCGTGTCGTGGCTCAATTATCAAGAACAACAACAATGGCAACAAATACTTAAGAAGCATAGTGTTTCTCATTCTTAGTAGAAAGAGATTTATCTGCCAGCAATGGTTAGTGTCTTATTTGCCATAAATAAGTTTAAGCTTTATTTCTTTGTATATATTTCATGAAATTACAGAACATACCAATACAATCTAATCGGAAGTACAATATAATACAAATGGGATTCAGAAGGAAGTATTAGACTTATGTTTACCCCATTTTGCAAAAACATTAATTTAGAAACAACAGGTGATTTGAACTAACATCTAGTATCAAAGCTTTTCTGTTCAGTCATAAGATACAAACAGAAAAAATTCCCCAAAGTTCCATAAGAAGCTGCTTTTTCAGTTTATATTAATTGTACATGTAGTTCTAAAGATATTTTGTTACAAGCTTTTTGTTCTGTTGTATGCAAGCCCTAGATTGCATTAACGCTTTCTATTCAGTTTTGTCCGAATATTGTTGTAAATAAAGGATTTCTATTCTCGTTATTCAGATTGTTTATAAATTCTCTTATGTTTGATGGTTTTCTTTTTGGCATTGTTCAATTCAGATTTCTAAATTCTGTTTTGCTTGAAAGTTTTCTATCGCGTTTTGTTTCGATTCTATTTGTAATTTCTACGGCGTTTGAAAGCTTTTTATTTCTATTTCATTAAAACTATATTTCCAACCACTTTTCTGTTTGAACTCACTCTGATTCGTTCAGAATCTTCTTTAAAACTGCACTGTGTCTGAAGTTCATCTACTCAATTTCGTTCCAAATCCTAATTTTAGATGAATATGAGTCCATTTGTCAATGAATAAGATTCTGATTTTGTCTTTTTTCTTCGTTTTTTTTCTATTTTAAGGAGACGCGCAAATAGTATCGACCCCGATCAGACACCGCGTTTTGTCATTTGAAAGAATTTGGTAACGGTTCACTATGCAATGATGCATACCAAATTTCAAGCATCTGCGTCTAGCAGTTCTTGATAAAAAGATCTTTAAGTATATTGTATTTTCAAATGCATAACCCTACCTCAGGGCCATTTTGGACCTGGGGCCATCATTTGAACAAATTTGGTAGAGGTCTACTAAGCAATGCTACATACCCAATTTCAAGCATCTTTGCCAAGTGATTCTAAAGTAGAAGAGTTTCGAATGTTTTCCTGTGTTATTCTATGGTTCAAACCCGGGACCCTATGGAGCGGGGTCATTTTGGACAGTGTGGCCACCACTAGAACAAATATCCGAGTTAAGCGGCTCTGTAGAATTTTTTTTAAATATTTTCCTATGTATTTCTGTGGTTCAAACCCAGGACCCCATAGAGCGGAGGCATTTTAGACCCTGGGCCCAACACTTGAACAACCTGATAAAGGAATAATCTCTTGGCAATGCTATATACCGAAAGCATCGGAATCAGGTGGTTTTAAAGCAAGAAACAAGAGTAGTTTCCTATGCATTTCTGTGGTTCTAACAACAATCTAGGGTGGGCCTTTTAGACTCTGAGGCCACCACTTAAACAAACTTGATAAAGAACCACTAGGTAATGCTTCATACCAAATTTGAAGTATCTATGTCTTACAAATTTGGAGAAGAAAATTTTTAATAAGATTTCATTTTCGAACCGCAAACCTACTGCCGTAGGGCCGTTTGTGAACCCTAGGGCCAATATTTTAACAAAGTTGATAGAGGTCCACTGGACAATGCTTCCTTCCAAATATCAAATCCCTGGGCCTTGCGGTTCCAGAGATTTGTTGTTGTTTTCTTGTTTTATGTCCACGGTGAACAGATATGGTCATGTCAGGGCGTTCAGTTACCCTAACCACACTATTCCTGGGCAGAGTTAGACCTCCTAAGTGGTTGACCAGTACGAAGTGCACATACTTTTGCCAGTAACTGACAACTGCCCTTCTTGAATCAGCGGAAGGAGAAACGAACGTATGTGTCGGGACCGGATATCGAACCCGGGACATCTGGTTCTTGAGTATGACGCGCAACCGACTGCGCTACGCGGCCCGGCCCGGTTCCAGAGAAGATGTCATTTAAAGTAAAAAAAAGTTTAACGGACGGACGACGGACGAAGTGATCACAATAACTCTACAGATATTCCGTGAGCTAATAAAAACCGCGTGATTCTCCACCCTGTGATTATTGACTGACTGGATTAAATTTGTTTCAATAAAAGACATGCATGTATTAGTTTCAGACTGACAGAATGGTGCGGAGCAAGACGGTATCTCTCAGTGTTATCAAAAACACGTTGGTTTCCATTGGTTTACTAATAGGCATCATTTTGTCACCTGCATTGGGAGGTTTTGACAATCCTAGCGGTATCAAAACATTTACCGAATTAAAATGGGAGCATGCGAGCGTATGCGAAACACAATTGACCTGCGAACCTTACAGAGATGAACCAGTGTCTTCTCAGTGTTGCGGAACATGCACGTGCGACTCTCTATGTGCCCAACATGGCTCCTGTTGCTTAAGAGTGCACAAAACCTTTGAAGAAGCGCGAGAATATCTTGAAAATAGCAGGTATGTGAACATTTCAGCCGCAACACGACAAAACAAACAAAGTGTCATGTGCGCCCAGCAAAAACTCAGATCAGCCTGAGCCTAGTCTAATCAGAGTTGTTGCTGTGCGCTCAAAAGGTAGCTAAGGGTCTCACTTACCTCAATGCCGACAGCGAAAAGTCTTATCAGACTTACATGTATCTGAGTCTTCGCTGGGCGCACATGCCACTGTGTTTGTTTTGTCCTGTCGAGGCTATTTTTTTTCTTAGTGTAAGTACTCTCATAACCTTCAATATGTGATCAGAAATGCCTACACCTTTGTTAGACAGTTCAGCATCTTTCTTTCTTTATTTATTTATTTATTTATCTACTTATTTATTTATTTATTTGCAGACCAAGCAAAGAAAAGCAACAAGAAAAAATATCTGCATATTAAACTTATATGATTTAATCTGATAACTTTTATCGTAGTAAGACGTGTCCTCAATGGTTTTTGAATTTTTTATACAGTCAAACCTGTCTTAAAGGGACACTCAAGGGGAGGACAAAAATTGACTGCTTAACACAGGTGACCACTTAATACAGGTCCATTTGCACTGTGTATTAAAAAATGTAAAAAGTAAAAAGGGAAAAAAATGTAAAAGAAAAATGTAAACTTTATTTATTTTACATCGTTTGCATTGAAATACTCTCGATGGCACGGATGTTGGCGCGTTTGTGGTCCTATACTGGTGGAGGAAACCGGAGTACCCGGAGAAAACCACCGACCTCGGACCACTACCCTCCCACATGCCGACGACGGGAATCGAACCCGGGCCGCAGAGGTGGAAAGCGAGTGCTCTATCCACTACGCTATCAAGTCCATGCACTGTTTATTGTCCGAGCGACCAAGGAAAGGTGGCTGTTTTAGGCAGATTATCCCTTAATCGAGGTGACCACAAAAGCAGGTTTGACTGTATATGCTCTGTCAAGATGGTTACTAGTGACTGTATTAATAGGACAACAAAGCTGATCAGAAGAAAATCAACATAAAATGAGCCACGACATGACAAAACCAACAATGTGGTTGTGCGCCAAACGCAGACTCAGATCAGCCTGGGCATCCACCCAGTCTGATCAGAGTCTACGCTGTCCGCATGGAGATAGCTAAGACCCTTAGCTACCATTTAAGCGCTTAGCAAAGGGTCTGATCAGTTTGGGTGGATGCCCAGCCTGATCTGAATCTGCGCTGGGCGCACAACCACATCATTGGTTTTCTCGTGTCGCGACTCAATTATATTCAGCAGAATGCACATTGAATATTTTATTGCAAGTCTTTACACACAAAAAATAATTTGAGCCGCGACACAACAAAACTAACAAGGTGGCATGTGCGCCCAGCGAAGACTCAGATCAGCGTGGGCATCCGCCCAGACTGACCAGAGTCTTCGCTGTATGCATGGGGCTGGCTAAGACACTTAGCTACAGTTTAAGCGCAAAGTGAAGACTCTGATCAGATTTAAATTTTAAAGCTTTTATAGCGAAACCAAGGCGCAGGTTTTTATACATTATGCTACACACATCACATGGCTCCCATATGCCCTCTCTTTTTTTACCATCTTCAATGTCTAGTATGGGACGTCACATATTGCGTCATTTATATAATGAGGTCATATGGCTGTTGGTGAACACTTTATCGGAGAAAATATTTGTACCGGATGATTTACAATCCCGATAACTACAGATTTTGAATCCAGCCTTGATCGTGTAGTAACCAAAGACAATTATCTTAGATTTGTTTTTTGTTGTTGTTTTTTTTTGGTTTGCTGATAACCATGAAAACACATAAAATTATTTTGCCAAAATACATTTCATTTGAGGAACACGGAATTTAATCAGATATACCACAGTTATTCGTTTTGTCAGAAAACGAAAACTAGAATTAAGTATTACGTGTAGAATTACCAAAAACGTCAATAGTAACTGACGTTAACGTGAGACGATACTGACGTTTTCCTTACAAGTACGTGCTTTCTTTTAAGTTGTTATCACTCCAAACAATGGCTTTGTAGATTCAAAAGCACTTCTCACAAACTGGAGGACCCATTGCCTCTATCTAATGCTCCAAACAGTGTTCCGTGTATTTTTCATTGAAAATAGTGTGGCGTTTCTATTTCTTTAGAGTGTACATGTACACAAGGTATAATCGATTCCGCTAATTTAATCCTTTCCTGCAGAGACTGTACATCATATTTGGCTTCCACCGAGACTGTCCGTGATCTCTTGCTTCCTGCCGAGACTTCTGTACATGATAAATGGCATCCTGCCGAGACTGTCTGCGTGATTCTGCTTCCTGCCGAGGCTCTCGACAGGAAGCAGAGTGACGCGGACAGTCTCGGCAGGAGGCCACTTTTCGAGGACATTAGTCTCTGCAGGAAGCAAGAGTTCGCGGACAGTCTCGGTGGAAGCCAAATATGATGTACAGTCTCTGCAGGAAGCGAAAATTGGCGGAATCAATTATACCCGGTGATGTATAATACAAAAAATCTCATTCTATTATCATTTTTAGGTATGATTGTATTTTGTCACAATTTCTTTCTTCGGCTGAGACATAGCCGTGACACGATCGTGACACGAGAAAACCAACATAGTGATTGTGCGTCCAGCGCAGCCTCAGATCAGCCTGGGCATCCGCCCAGTCTGATCAGAGTCTTCGCTGTCCGCATGGAGGTAGATAAGACCCTTAGATCTCCTTTAAGTGCTTAGCGAATAGTCTTATGCGACTAGGCGGATGCCCAGGCTGATCTGAGTCTGCGCTGGGCGTACAAACACTTTGTTGGTTTTCTCGTGTCTCGGCTCATTTATCAATTTCAGGTATGGTTGTATTTTGTCACAATTTCTTTCTTCGGCTGAGACATCAATCGACTGGGGTGTAAGCTATTGGATGATAGATAAATGCCATCCAGAATTTTCGGACAATGCCATTATTGAACAATGTGCACAGTCTGGTCCTGATATAGATTCAGTTGTGCCTGTCACAGACCCTGTCACTAATGCACACTACAAAAACAAGTACTGCGCTTTGTGCAATAATTTAGATGACAACCATCATTTAATCAGGTGGAAAATTTTGATCTACAATAGTAGAGGATTTGTAGGCAGCGTGCCCGAGGAGCAGCTGCTAGATTTCATTCGAGATACTCAGGGAAATATTCTATTCGAACCTCCTGGATACGTCAAAGTACACACCTGCTACGTCCCGCCTTATTCGATATCAACATGCAACGAAACTGGACTGTGGCCGGAGTATATGTATGATGGAAACATTGAGAAAGCCTGTCACTCTTTCTTAGACCCTTTCAACCAGACATATAAAAATTACTTCTGCTTTTTATGCAACACAGCGGAAAATGTTTCTTTCACTAACTGGAAATGCGTAGAGGAGCCTCTAGAGACTGGATGGCCTAAAGGTTCGGAAGATCTTGTTCTCAATGAAGGGGATGACAGGTTGGTCTGCGGAAGCTCGCAATTTGAAGATGATAAAATGGTAGGTCAAACGGTTACCCAGAGGGCATACAACGTTGATACAGTATTAATTCACTATGTTGAATTAACGTTGATTCTATGTTGATTTAACATTGTTTGCCCACTGGCTAGGGATACTCTTAACATGAATGACCATTCTTTCAGGGGGCGGGGGAATCGACTCTGTCATTTTCAGGTTTGTCTCTCTTTTTCAACCCATTAATGCCTAGTGGACTCTTCTATCTGTATATATTGGACGAGTCCATTTGTCATTTAAGGGGTGTCAGGTTGAGTTTATTTTTCGATTTTTGTTAGTTTAGTTTAAACCTATTTTATTCTCAAAAACATATCGTATACATATCTTCATTACACAAAATTACAAAAGTGAATAGGATCTGAACGAAAGCTATAAGCTTATTGAGTTCATCTCCAAAAAATGCATAATATTTTTGTTTTATTTTAAGGAAAAATACCCATTTGTTGTATGCAAAAAGTGTAGATTCTGGTCAGACGCCGCCTTTTCTGATCTGGGTCTGCGCTGTTTGCCTATATCCCATTAGGCATTAATGGGTTAATGGTGTCACTGATGAAGCAAATAATGCAGATTCTTTCTTGGAGAATAGACCCCATCTTGGACGGTTTTGTTACCCAATGAAGCAAAATGACGTCACTACATGTAATTTGAAGAAATGGCGGAAAAACAGAGTTAATTTAAGGCGCTAATAGTAAGTGGAAAAATGTTAGTCTTCTCAACAACCTTAAATAAACTGCGTATTTCAAAAAACAGATTTTTTTTTTACTTTCAAAAGCTCGTTTCCAGCTGCTGAATTATTGAGAAGAGTTTCACTACATGATGTAATATGAAACTCTGCAGTTCCTGTGTGTTTGTTCTGCTGTAGTCGCCCACCCACACTGACGCTCAAGTGTTTCTAAATTGTTTCTCTCTTTTTCACAGATGGTTTGCCGAGACGTGTTTTGTCAACACGGAGACGTTCTCAACGGCGAGTGTACTTTACCTACTGAATATGTAAATGATACATGTCTAGATGTATTCATACACCTGACGCCGTTGTCGGACAAACTTTACTCTATTACTACGGACATTCGGGAAGAACAGTTTAAAGGTGACCTAGCACGGTATCTCAATACCAAACTTGGTATAGAGGATGGAGTTCTTCAAGAGATTCTTGTGTTTAGTGGTAAAGGTGCTGTGTATTTAGAATATGTCGTAGTTTATGCTTTACTTGAGTTTGAAGGTACATCGGATAAGAACAGATTAATTGAGGCTTTTACGATGAATCATAAGACAAATATAACACTGCATTATCGACCCGAAAACGAAGATATCTTTTTGTTTGAACTCAGCGCGTATAATATGACAAGAAATTCGGAAATCGCTACAGTTTCTGTAATAAGAGAACCGGGAGCTTCTGTTAAGGATCTAAGTATAGCCGTACCTGAGCTGAAGTCAGATACATGTCTTGGTAAAGACAAACAGACTCTACATAAACTGTATACTTGTCCATATATTGTACTGCATACTGATGAACTACCAATGAAAATGGAAAATGAGTTCCTGATTTTTACTGACCCTTTGTCCGAGGACATTGACTTGAAAATACTCTCTAAATGGGACTACAAAAAAGAAGGAGAGATAATTCGTATCTGTCTTGAAGACTATATCCCAGTATATGCCAAGCTGTCAAAACCTGCTGCAAACAACGATTCTCCTAACAGTGTTGCCAATTGCCAAGAAGTAGATGGGCTGTTCACGGCTGTTTGTCTTATATTTCTTATGTGGCCCATTTAGGGGAGGGGATGGGGTGCAAATGGTATATATAGAATAATCAATGTCTGTTATCAACTATGGCAAATTTTGAAGAAAAAAAACACTTTAAATACTGTAATGTGCCTAAGTATTGGGACACCTAAAATAAATAATTTTCCATTTGTTCCAAATGGAAAATTAATTAATTTAGGTGTCCCAAAATTTAGGCACATTACGGTAAACTGGGGAAATATATTTTAGAGAGTTAAAAGTAGTAATTTGTAAAGGTAAATTGGTGCACTTTCAGGGGAAGTAACTTTTTAGCTATTTTATTTTTCCTCCCTCCTCAAAGGGAAACAACTTTATAAGAAAAAAACATCTTATAAAACTTCAAGAGTAGACTCTTTTCAAAAGGGTTTTGTTGTCCAGGTAAGCGAACAGAATGTCTCAAAAGTTGTTGACTTTGTAAAAATGGGGAATAAAAATTGAAGTTGTGTCCCTTTTTGTAAAGGTGAATAGATGCACCTTCATGTTTTGTACTTTTTTTTCAAAGAGTGACATCTTTAGGGCGTAGTTTTGGATTTCAATTTGTAATGTCTCAATTTATATTAGATTTTCTTTTCAAACTACATGTACATGTATATATGCATGTTGTAGACATTAAGAAGATGTGTGTGTGGTTTTTTGATGGAGATAAAATTAGTTTTGACAGAATATCGGGCTTTTG
Source organism: Ctena decussata (assembly GCA_963989385.1). NCBI lineage: Eukaryota > Metazoa > Mollusca > Bivalvia > Lucinida > Lucinidae > Ctena > Ctena decussata. The sequence goes on from OZ022504.1 coordinate 18,746,076, forward strand.
AATGAGGGGCATTTGAGATGGTGCGTCAAGGCTCCTAATTCGTCCGATTGCTTCAATGTACATGCTTGATAACAAGAAAAGACTTACCCTCTTGCTTCTTACAGACGTAAGCTTTACTTTGAGAGCACGTCTGCACTGTCCAAGCTTGAATGTTAGATACGCTGTTGGATACGACCGCACAAGAGTTGTTAAGATTTCTCCTGCACGAGATAATAATAGAAGACTCCTGATAAATTTAGAGGGTAAGGCGGACAATAATATGAGCCGCGGCACGACAAAAACAGCAAAGTGGTTGTGCGCCCAGCGCAGACTCAGATCAGCCTGGGCGTCCGCCCAGCCGGATCAGAGTCTTCGCTTTGAGCTTAAAGGGTAGCCAAGAGTCTAAGCTAGCTCCACGCCAACAGCGAAGGCTCTGATCAGACTGGGTGGACGCCCAGGCTGATCTGAGTCTGCGCTGGGCTCACAACCACATTGTTGGTTTTCTCGTGGCCCAATTATATCATATTTATTCGGTTATAAGACCGAGTGGTTCCTTTAAAAAACAACCTCTAATGTTTGACGGATCGAGATTATTTTAGATTGTTTTCAAAACAATCCGAAAAAATCTACATCCGTCCTGTAAGACGGATCGAGATTTTAGAGATTGATCTGGAAGAGAAAAAATGCATCTAATAGCCGAATTACCTACAACTGATTTACAAATATGGGGTACTGAAGGAGAGAGAAATCCGTCTTATACTAGAACATTTACATTCTTTGTGCATTTACTGCTAAGCCAAAGGCTAAACCATTAGAACGTAATGTAGTTTATTCATCAATAACAACATCGCTTCACGCGACGTTACATGACGTTAAGTGACGTCAAAATAAACCATGGTTCTCCAATCTGGTTGGACGTAAGCGACGCTATGACGTCGTTGACGCTGTTCCACCGTTTGGTAGTTTAACTGTGTATAAATGTTTTTGTGCTTGAACTGTAGCCCCTAACGCAAATATGTGGTCAAGAAATAGTTAGAAAAAATGTAAATATAAGCACTGTACTTATTTTTTTCTGGCGTTTATCGAAGTATAAACTACACTGGGTCGTTAGCAAACTTTACATGAACCCCTTCAGGATTCATTTACTTTGCACGCGACCCAATGTAGTTTATACATTGATAAACCTCAGAAAAATGAAATTCATTCCTCAAATAAATACAGTATGTTTTATGGCGACTATACATCTTATGGTCCTTCTCTTAATGAGGGCATAGCATCAACTGAGAATACAGTGACACAACGATAATGTGTTATTGACAAACATTGGTGTAAACATGGCACGCACCATTGAAAGGGGTGACAGGTACTTACCTGTAGTAAGTTAGGACGCCTGACCATATTATAATGGTTAAAATGCCACAGAATAAATCACGAATCAGAGTAGCTCAGTGGACCAGATTACCAACATCTAGCTTGGTTTGTCTACGGTCGTAGGTTCGAATCACACGTGTATGTTTTTTTTGTTGTTGTTTTTTTTGTTGTTGTTTTTTTTTGTGTGTGTTTGTTTGATATTCTTGCTTTTGAGGTTATTATTTTTTCTAGGTGCTAAATACCTACCCATTAGGCACACGATGTTGAAATATTTACATTCTTGGTGTATTTACTGAAAAGCCCTATAGTAAACCATTGGAACGTAATGTAGTTTACATTCCAATAATTACATTGAGACACGCGACGTCAATGACGTCAAAATAAACAATAGCTCTCTACAACATGATTGGACGTCAGCAACGTCATGACGTCATGCATGCCGTTCTGCTGTTAGCAGAAAAAACTGCGTGTACATGTTTTACTGCTTCAATTTTAGCGCTTATAGAAGATTTTCCATGAAAGATTTGATTGAAGCGAATTTAAATATAAGCAATGAACTTAATTTTTCTGATGTTTATCGAATTGTAAACTACATTGGGTCACTAGCGAAGTTTACATGAACCCTTCGGGGTTCATTCACTTTGCACGTGACCCAATGTAGTTTACACTTCGATAAACCTCAGAAAAATGAAATTCATTCCTTAAACAATGTCGACTCAACGTTGATTCAACGTCGACGCAACGTTGATTCATCGTTAGTTCAATGTTAATCCAACGTGATGTGGCTGCTGGGTAATCTTATTTTTTTCGCAATATGGATGTTGAGATTTCAATCCGACGCTTTCGAAATACCAGTAGGCTTACGCTGTCTAGTTGGAAAATAATTTTAATGTCTCTTAATGCCGCGACGGCATGTCTGATTGAATCTTGAGATCGAACCAGTGACACCCGCGGAATAGAATATTTACCGGTCATTATACCACCGCGTTATATCTATTCAAGCAGTGACCTATATATTTATAGGTCACTGATTCAAGTTAGTAACGATAGAAAATAAAACTGACAAAGAAAAAAAAATGATTATACAAAATAAAAAGAAAAAAAAAGAAAAAAGAAAATTAAATGAACAAGAATAAAAATAACAGCGTAACAATATTAAATACGAAGGATGTAAGAACTCTTGAGAAAAAGTCTTTGAAAAAAAATGTCACTGCCTGAGTTTCGAACTCGCACTAAACTGCTTTATTGTCAAAAGAATTCGCTACTGCTGCCATTAACCCACTCGACCACGTACCAACTGTTTGAATGATGAAATATTAAAAAATATACTCATGGAAGTATTGCAAAAGCTGAGGATAATTGCCCGAGGCTACTCACTACCTGTTTTACCTGTTATCCTTAAATGGGCATGCTAGACTATTTGCGCGGGAAACAAATTATCTTTGGGCGACAGTAAGAAATAAAACTCCATAGTTATCATTAATTTTGATGAAAAGTTTTACACAATTTTTTCTCTACATATGCTGTTGTCCTCTTTACAAACGCCTGCCCAAGGATATTTTAAAAAGGGCCTCGGCATCTTCTATTTTCATTGCAATTATCATTTATTTTCATTGCGAAATGAGACTAGATTGTTTTATAATAGTGTTACCTGTTATCTTACAAATATTCGCGGTGTATTAATGTTCTATTTTCGCGGCCAACATAAATGCGAAACCTTTGATACCCGCGAACACGAAGATTTTACAAAGGAATATTCGCGAATTTAAATACCCGTGAATGTGTCTTAAATTGCAAAACCGCGACATTTTGCCTGCGCGAGCATTAATACATGTACAATTATATTATTTTGTCTTATTTTATAGAAAAAATATATTTTCATCTTCCGATTGCAAAACGCTGTGAAAGTTTTGTAAGAATGTGTAAGAATAGTAGATAGACAGCAACTTCATGAAACATAGTTTTCTGTTAAAACGATTATTCAAAATGACCTACTTCTAGAATTAGTACTGTTTACTGAACATTTTGCGAACGTTTGATTCCGGTTATCCAAGTTTGCGTGCTAAATTTTGTCGAAAATAAAATCATCACGAAATACCGTAAAAGTTCTAAATATTGGGACACGTTAATCAGTTACGGTAAACGGTTATTGTACTAAAATATGGAACAGTTTGGTTTTACAATGTAGCACTGCGGCCTAAAGATGCAGACACAATGGCAAACAGTGTATACCCTGATAAGACTGATCAGGCCTGTAGAGTCTGCACTCCTGGCGCCAGCCTATCTGTCCCAACATTTAGAAATTTTACGGTAAACCCTGTTTACCATTTATCAGTGTATAAGAAGAAAAATAAAATAAGAAATCATTAATGCAACACATCGATACACAGCCAACTCTCGATATTTCGAAGACTGACATCTAAAAATACCCACCTAGATCAAAGTATACAGTTAGAACACTTCTTTATATTTTCATTCACATTTCACTGAACTCATGTAAACTCAAACTAATGGTAAATTTTCTGGGATCAGAAAATTTACTTCGAGATATCAGCAGTTTGGGATGAACTTGGACTTTGAGATATCGAGTGCTGACTACTGTTCCTTTAACACTACGGTACCGTAAAAAAATCTTTATTTTGGGACTGATAGGTCAGAGCAAACAGTGCAGACCCAGATCAGAATCTGATCAGAGTTTTTCATCTGCACCTTCTGGATCAAACTAAGATTGTTCCATTTCAGGACAATTACAGTACAGACAATATTAAACCTTCCCATAATGATATTCACCGGTCAAGGCGGTCCCGATCAGCCATCGTTCCCACGCCATTACCGCGGCATTCCAATTCCACGCCATTCCACCATTCCACTCCATTCCATTCCACGCCCTTCCATTTTGTTTTGGGAACGCCATTCCGGTGAATTCCATTTGAAGCAACAAAGTGGTTGTGCGCCCGGCGCAGACTTAAATCAGCCTGGGCATCCGCCCAGTCTGATCAGAGTCTTTTCTGTGCACTTAAAAAGTAGCAAAGGGTCTAAGCTAGCTCCATGTGGACAGCGAATACTTTGATCAGACTGGGCGGATGCCCAGGCTGATCTGAGTCTTCGCTGGGCGCCCAACCACTTTGTTGGTTTTGTCGTGTCGCGGCTCATTTTAATTATTGTATGCTTCCCAAACTTTAGAGTTTTTATTGTAATTGTTGAAACAAGCACTAGCATAAATGTTCCATAAATATTTACCTGTCAACGTGAGGTGTTCCGTGCCAATAGTTGAATGACAGTTGTGAGCCGTTGGCCCAGGTCCATTGTAACTTGTTTCCGGGTTGCTACAATAAAATACAAACTCAAAATTAACGATGAATCAACGTTGAATATTGAATTAACGCTGATTCAAAGTCACGACGTTGAATCAACGTTATTGCATAAAAAGCAGTGACGCACGCTATTCACAACTGAGTATTAAGCGGCGAAAAGTCGTGTATTAACAACGATATTCAGGCGCTGTTGATGCACGGCGTTGGGGCTTTTCATGTGTAAGATTCGAGGCAGGAAGGAGCAAGCACCAAGTAGTACATATGCAGTTGCTGATTTCGATAAGACTTGTACGAAAGTGTTATACAAATGCGGTTATTGTAAAAATATAAATGAGACGACATCGAATGGAGACTTAAAGTGACCATAATTTTGCGTTGTGAACTGCTGCTAAAGGTTATTAAAAAGTCACGATCGATGACCATGGTCTGAAACAAGGATTTTGATAGAAATTCGTAGTGCGTGTATGCATCTGCTAGGAAATGACGATGAGGCCGAAAAATAGTGCCTGCACATTTTTCTAATTTTTGTAGCATTGTTGTTAAATTATGCAATGACTTGTATTTAATATCAGGACGATGAGAGGGTGAAAATGAAAGATTGTGTGCATTGGAACTCGGTTACGGATGAAATGATTTCCGCCATCAGCGTAATCAAAACCCGGTACCGCTAACTCAACAGGTCAGCGCTTTATCCACTGAACAACCGGGCCTATATTAGATTAAGATCTGTCCGAACTACTACATGTAGCATTACGAGGTAAAAAGAGTCCACTTGCCGTCCATGGATACAGCAACTGAAAATTTGGATGAAGTTTCCATGCATAGCAAGGACTGTATAATGATGATGCGTTAATTTATTTATTTGCATACAGCATCAAAACTAAGCACTGTTTACATTACCTTCAGTGTCAAAACGCAACTGGGTTCGAAGTTATAAAACTTGAGAATAATCTCAAACTCAAAATAAAGCACACTGATTGGCTGCTTCCCAGCATGAGCATGTGCTTGGAAGCAGCCAATCAGTGTGCTTTATTTTGAGTTGTGCTCGGAAGCAGCCAATCAGTGTGCTTTATTTTGAGTTTGAGATTATTCTCAAGTTTTATAACCTCGAACCCTGATCAAGTTAAATGATCTTAAATTGCGATTTTATCCAAAACACTATTGGACACTGGATGGAACAGGAAAAAAAAGCAAAATAATCTCAGTAGCGGAGTAAAGTCCCACTGTTTACGAGTTCCAATTTCCTCGGATGTCAATATATCAGAAACGAAAAATCCGTATTGGTCAAATTTATTTTAATTATATGGAGCTTTTTGAAAGCAATGCGAATCCACTAATCAAGATAGCCGCCGGCTGCCGATACGAAAAACAAAAACAATATAAAAAAACGAAAATGAGAATATAATTCAATTTAAAGTACCTGCACAGAGTGTAAGCCTATCCAGAGTTGTTGTTTGAAATTGACAGCAAAATCGTGCATAATTGTCTCTTCATTCTCACTGCTGATTGATACCAGAGAAGCGCCATCATGGTCACATCTCCGCCTGAGAAAAAGAGGCCAAAATAAAAAATGCATGTACATATAAACACGTTCTGTACAGTTTAGCAACCTTTGTTTACGCACATCGCCGTCTGATTTATGTTTAAGCGACTCCGTAATATTTTGACATTTTAAGAACCGAACAATAACTGTGTGAAAGTGAATCTGACGATTGCATAAAAACACCATAAAGTTTAAAATCCTGTTCCGGTTAGCTTTAGAGATATTGTCTGAGTCCCATTTAACCTTAAAATTGTATTAGCCTTCACAGCTTTATGTTTTTGTACGAAACCTAGAGGCTGTGAGAAAATATGAGCCGCGACAAGACAAAACCAACAATGTGGTTGTGCGCCCAGCGCAGACTCAGACCAGCCTGGGCATCCGCCCAGTCTGATCAGAGCCTTCGTTGTCCGCATGATCTGAGTCTGCGCTGGGCGCACAACCACATTGTTGGTTTTCTCGTGTCGCGGCTCAATTATCTATTAAACTTACTTTGCATTGTTCCAGTTTGCTTTTGCAGTGTACACCTTATAGCAATATCCGTTGGTAGTTTGCCATCCGTGGTCGCTGTCACATTTCAGCGGAATACCTAAATTGACAACATCAGATATTATTTAACACAATTAATTACTGCAGACTTTGAGACATACCTTGTTAATGCGAAATTCCATGCCTACTTGAAAATAAAGAATTAAAGACTCTGCAGACAGGTATCCAAGTTGTAACAATGCTATTCAACTCACATGTACGTATGGATGGATGGGTGACTTGCGATTTTACGTCCCTTTCAACAGTATTTCAATTACATCAGGACGAAGGGACGGTGATTATGAAAGGTTGTGTGCAACGGAACCCCGTTTCACATGTACGTAAAGTATATTCATACAAAATGTTCGCTCTGAAGTAAAATAACTGGTGGAGTTATCAGTGGCCAAACCGAAATTGGTCAAGTGAATCAAGGATAAATCTATTGCGAGCAAAATGGGTTTTAGAAGGCATGCGACATGTGAAGGTCATCAACTCCAGGGAATTTGTCCGCTTATACTTTACACATTTGCTCTTAGTTGACTGTATTCATCGTTTTATGGATGTCTGTTTTTTTTATATATTTTTTTATCATTTTTGAATAAATTCCTGTACAGTTTACACAAACAGTTAAGACGTCATGGCCTCTGATCTGGGTCTGCACTGTTTGCTTTTGTCCTTTTGTATGGGACGCCAGGCATTTTAACGGGTAAAGGTGAATTGGTATTTTTTCATAGGAAGCAACTCTGCTGTTACAGTTTTTGTATACTCCTCAATGGGGGTCGACTCTCAAAAAAAGTATTTTTGCCTTAGGAGCAGTTCTTTCTTTTAGTATAGACCCCTTTTTGGAAATAAATGTCGACCAGCGAACAGGAAAATAAAAAAAAATATTCTTCAATTTAAAATGGCGGCAAAACATAGAGGTGTACTAAAACACCTTAGACAGCAAACTGGGGAATGCGCAAGTGGAACTAACCTGATCGTACACGTTCCTGGCTATCAATGTATTATCTGAGCAACCCCTACCCTACCTCCCTCCTATCCTCTCCCCACCCACCCATACCACACCCACACCCACACACCACCACCACCATCACTACATGTACCACGAACAACCTAATACCATTCCACTGCAGCCAACGCCTGCAGACTTACTTCTGTCACGGGAACAAATGTATCTGTTCAGGTCATTACATCCTTCATCATTAAAATGCCTGTTTACTATTTCCCCACATCGTTCATCCCCACCCTGATTGTTTGGCTCTCCTGGTGCCCAATTTCTGAAAAAAGAAAGAAAAAGACTACATGTACCGTGTTTATGCTTCTATAAAACGATATTTTCCCATCTCTAGAATGACCTCAGTCAAAGCTATAAAATTCTGCAATAAAACAATCCCAAGAAATCTAGATCCGTCTTATAAGACGGATCTAGATTTGTGGGATTTTCGGAAGGCAAAACAAACCGACTTATAACCGAAGACCTGCGGTTTGCATTAACGTATGATTGTACTATGTAGGTCTGTGTGTTTTGATTTTAGGAAACTATCTGTGAATGTCAAGTCGTGTGGAACGAGGGGTTGTCAGTGATGTTTAATGCTGAACTAAGCCTTACAGCAAGGTTCTGTACAGGTTCTCGCATTGATAGCAAATTCCACGCATCGTTTAAATTATGCGAACACGCCTCGTATACATTTGCCCATAGGTTTTAAAGTGGAATATCAAAATCTGCATCCATAACATCATCGTTTGAACCAACATTGTATCAGTGTCAGTAAGGAGCCCCGGTAGCTCAGTGGGTTAAGCGCTGGCCTACTGATCTAGAGGACCGGGTTTTTGAATCCCGCTGGAGGGGAGGTTATTTCCTACCGTAAACGGGGTTCCATTGCACATAGCCTTTCATTATCACATTTCCATCGTCCTGATATGACTGAAATACTGTTGAAAGGGACGTAAAATCGCAAGTCATCCATCCATCCATCAGTGTCAGTTAACGTAATGGTGTTGACATATCGTGCTTTACTGAGGTGTGGATTTGTGTGCCTACTGCGTCCTTGTATAAGGAATACTAATCTGAGCCTTCTCTATAGCTAAGCCTTAAAATTGATATTTTTTTATTTGCGGCTTTTGGCACAAAACTAGGATTAAAGGTGAACGTCTCTTTTTATCTTTCCTAGTAGCTGAGTGGGTTTAACCCCTGGCATGCATCTCTAGCCGTCCCACTTTCGATTCATGCAGGAGTCAGATAAATTTTCAATCGTTAATGGGGAATGGGAGATGGGGATTGGGTGGGGAGGGGTGGGGGTTGCAGTAAGTTGCACACTGCTTATTCATTATCACCCTACCATTATCCTGATATGACTGAATTACTGTTGAACAGGACGTAAAATCGCAAGCCATCTATTAGCCATCTTGTCATCAATCATCCTAGCAGACATGTGACATCGAAATGACGTCGTACCGACTCCGACGCGACGTGATGTCGTCGCATCGACGTCAGTACGACGTTATTTCGGTGTCATGTGCCCGCTGGGATGTTATTATTTCAAAACAAAAAGAATTTACTCACATAACAGATTTAGCAACAGTTGTGGAAAGAGCACTTCCGTCTGCCCACTCCCAAGTGCTGAGATATTCTCCGTTGTTTAACCCCACCCACCAGTTGTCTGTCGGTATATGGGCATGCGTCCTCAAGTTTTGTAGCTGGTTATATATCCAGTTCTAGAAAGGAACAAAACTTTGTTGTTATCATTGTAACAGCTACAATTGAAGTGCAATGCCAAGATGACTACTGCCAGGTTAAAAAAGGGGGAATGTTTCCCATAGCTGAGAACCCATAGGGGCAGTGGGTGTTGGAGCCCCACTGTCTTTTGGGCACAACACATGAAAGGCGGAGCCCATCCCTCTCCTTTCGCAGGTACCCGGTTGACAGGTACGTCGGATGGCGAAGACGTCGGATGGCGAAACCCGGGCGCGATCTCATGACCTTCCGGCGATTTTCTGCACCATAACCGAGCGTCTCTAACCACTAGACCTCGGCGTCACTCGACTACAGCCAAAGGCCCTGGTAAAATGATTATTTGATGATAATTTTAAGAAAGTTTTCGTGTTTCTAGATATAAACATATGTTGTGACCCCCCATTAGAACTCTTTTTTCCTGAAATTTCAATAAAGCTGAGGTTTAAAGATATTGAAGAACAAAGCAAAGGGCAGCTCAGATTATCCGAGAATAAATGAAATCATCCCATTCATGCCAGGGATATTAACAAACACAATATGATGCATAACGCGGCGTCTGATCAGGGCATACACTGTTTGCAGTGAATTGAAAAAGACAATCTTGGGAAAAACAGGTAACCCTAATACTGGTAGGGGAGGTCGGGTCGGGCGATGGTGCTGGTAAAATTTCAGTGCCGGGGAGTCCTACCAATTTGAACAATAGTATGGCAAGGGCTTAAGTACTACTGTTTTTGCAGTAGGTGCGGGCGGGGGTTATTTGGATATTTTTCTCTTGCCTAGTAGACGTCGCGCACGGTATTGGGGTACATTCACGGACAGATATGAAATGGGCCCAACGGAAGCAATGCTTTTTCAGATTTTATTCCATAAACTGTTTTGAAATCGTCAGTTGGTATTTAATTTATTTTCGGAACAATAATAGTTGGTTTTGAGACGATGTAAATCCTAATGTGGGTGCCAAAACGGTTGGTTTTTGCGCTAAAACGCATGTAACTTTGTAACAATGTCGGCATGGTGGGCATACTCGAAGGAATGCTAAACAGAAATGTCGAAGTGAATTTTTGTGAAAATTTGCTTACAAAAAAGAGGAAATTTTCTAGATTAACTCCATATTCATTTTATTGTTTATTCTTCAACAATCGGCGTCTTATGTATTTATTGTTAAAAGTAAAAAAGTGTAACTTACGCTCAAATTAACGTCAAAATTGCGGGGCTAGTTACTTCGGAGAGTATTTATTGTATCGGAATAAACAAATTTTGAAAATATTTGTATATGATTCAAATGTACTTATGCATCACTTATGAGTTATATAAGAATAATTTCTTTTTATCTACAGACACGGAAAGAAATTAAAAAATCCGCGGTCTTAATTTTTGTAACAAATTTCAAATCTGACACCAAACTCTTACACCTATCTATGTTATTAAGCTGATTTTGACAAAATACTTACAGCAATCTTTGCAAAAAGCAAATTTCCAAAATGTATATTGTCTGTTTGTATTATCTGCTAAATTGGGATTAAATGCTTTTGAACAATAAATTGTTATGCGCATCTACATCGGTCTTAAATTTTGTAACGCGGCGTCAAATAAAGAAATTCAAACGTTACATGCATATGAAACCTTATAGCTATTAGTGGCTGTGTAGCAATTTTCAGGTCTGCGTCATTATAGTCTAACACGTCTTAAAGGTCAGCTCTGTGAAGCAAATAACTGTATTAAAAGGTAAAAAATTCATTTCCAAAAGTACCAATTTCTTTACAAATTGACCTGTATTAAGCAACCACCTGTCTCAAGCAAGCGGTTTTTGCACCTCCCTTGGGTACTTGCTTAATAAGGTAGGCTTGACTTTACACCAATATTTTCTCTTGCACTCGGAGAAAAATTTTCTCAAAGTTTGAAGTCAATAAATATATAAATACATGTTAATGATATTTCACCAGCAAAAAAAAATCTTTCTCCTGGCAAGATGACTAGCAGAAAGAAAAGAAACGGGAAAGGTGACACAAGAGATATAATTCGTTCGACACGAAAACAGAGGATAGTATAGTATAACGAAATAAATTATCGTGAAACGGCTAAAAGTTACCGTGCAGGGATATAGTGTGGTTTATATTTGCAGCTTCCGATAGAATTTGTACAACAAACTCAATTCATATCGTGTTCATAAATGCAAATAGATCCGTCCTATACGAATAAGCAAAACTGTAAATAAATTCTCACTGATGTCGTCCTTACAGCATGTTTAAAGGATCGGACCGGGTTTCTTTGTTTCCGTGGCGTGTTTGGTTTTGTTTCACTACATTCGGTATAAGACAGTCAAACCCCGCGGTTATCATTCTAAAGTAGCCGCTTGACAGTTTGACGTTACGTTTTGTTCCCCAATACCGTGCGCGACGTCACAGCATTCCTCTTTTCTTCCTCTCTCTCTTTCTCTCTCTGAGACCGCTTAAATATAGACTGAAATGCTGTCTCAAAGAGCCTTTAAACCCAAACAACAAACCAACCTTATACTGGTTATCCGAACTATGCTACTAGGCTTCAACAGATTAACCCAGTATTCCCTGTGGACTCTTCTGTCCTCATAAATTGGATGAGTCCATTTGTCAATTAAGGGATGTCTGGTTTGGTTTATGTCTATCATTTGATCTTATTTTCAGGAGAAATACTCATTTGTCCTATGAAAATAGTGTAGATCCGGATCAGACGCCGCGTTTCACGGCGTCTGATCTGGGTCTGCACTGTTTGCCAAAGTCCCTTTTATGAGATACAAGGCACGAACGGGTCAGGGCACTCGGGTGAATTTATAGAGCTTAAAAAGCCCACTGACAACATAGTGAACATTGAGCCGCGACGCGACAAAACCAACAATGTGGTTGTGCGCACAGCGCAGACTCAGATCAGCCTGGGCATTCTCCAAGTCTGATCAGAGTCTTCGCTTTGCGCTCAGAGGGTAGCTAAGTGTCTAAGCTACCTCCATGCGGACAGCGAAGACTCTGATCAGACTGGGCGGATGCCCAGGCTGATCTGAGTCTGCGCTGGGCGCACAACCACTTTGTTGGTTTTGTCGTGTCGCAGCTCATATGTAACTGACTAAAATTTGAGTGATTACTGGCAAGGCTTATCTCAATCGAATGGGGTAAACAATGAAATAGAGTAAACAGAATTCTTTTCACCCAAAATGTATAAATGGACTCGTCTTTTTCTGACTTAGATGAGTCCATAACTTAATTTAGGAGTCAATACTCAAAAGTTAATCCCGCTGGGCCCTGAATATCAGACAGTTGATTCTTCCAGTTTGGAATTAGACAATACCGTCTTTGAGCGTGAAGCAGTCCATTATCTTCATTAGGGGATTTATTTTACCTTGCCATAGCCTTTTCACCCTGTAAATATTAACTTGACTCTTCCACAGACTTAGGAATAGTCCATTATTTAAAGAAGAGGTGTGGACAAAACTGATACCGAAAACAAATTCTTTCATCCCTAATATTAAATGGACTTTTCCAGAACTGAAATTGGAGCAGTCCATTATCTATAGAAATGATGTTCTATGGAAAAAAAAACTTCCATCCTAGACTTCGGTGAGCCCACTAGGTTGAAAAGGGTAATGGTATAAATCATTTTACTCCTGAATCTAATAAATTGACTCTTCCATCATGGATTCGAAGCAGTCGATTTACCATAATAGGGATGTTTGATAAAAAAAAAAAAAAAAAAAAACACGTCTTTTAGCACAGTCCATATTTCAGTCCGAATTTATTAGATGGACTCTTCCATCCGTTTTACTTTGGGTCACACCAATGCTATGATAGGGTATAAGAAACTGAAAACTGGCTGTACATATCAGGTGTAGACCTTATCACTCCTGAAATCGACTACAATCTGCCAATGGTTAAGTCTATAATATAAAGAAGGGGTATCTGATACTTGTGGAATGTCACTATTTTTATATTTTGTTATTCTCTCTTGAATATTTGAACATTGCGTAGCCTCGCATACATATGAGATGTTCTCACATAAACTCTCGTTAACTCTCGTGAGCATCTGAAAATACCGGCGGTCATTCACGATACCACTATGAGCAGCCCTAAGGAATATTGCATTGTGAGCAAAGTTCAAAAGACTCATCAAATGCTGAACTATTCCCCATAAGAATCCCCATTCATTTGAAAATGTTCAAAGACAGTGAACAAATTTCGCATAAGTTGCTCGCGATCAGCCATTCTAAGCCGAGTCGCGAGAAAATGGTCTATCGACATATGAGCCACGACACGAAAAAACCAACAATGTGGTTGTGCGCACAGTGAAGACTCAGATCAGCCTGGGCATTGCACCCAGTCTGATCAGAGCCTCTTTGCTGTCCGCATGAAGGTACCTTAGACCCTTAGCTACCCTTTGGGCACTTAACAAAGAGTCTGATAAAACTGGGCGGCCGCCCAGGCTGCTCTGAGTCTTCGCTGGGCGCACAAACACATTGTTGGTTTTCTCGTGTCTCTGCTCAATTATATCTTAATCTGCGGCTAGCCTATATGTTGCTCGTTCTGTGTAGTTTACTCTGAGCCAAAAAAAGCAGAGTTATAAAATTTCAATTAAATTGAGCCGCGACACGACAAATCCAACAATGTGGTTGCGCGCCCAGCGCAGACTCAGCTCAGCCTGGACATCCGCCCAGTTTGAGCGGACTCTTCGTTAAGGACTCGCCGGGCCGGGTAGCGCAATCGGTAGGGCACCTGACTCGTAAGTAAGAGGTCCTGGGTTCGAATCCCGGTCTGGCCACATACTTTCGTTTCTCCTTCCGCTGATTCATGAAGGGCAGTTGTCAGTTACTGGCGAAAGTATGTGCACTTAGTACTGGTTAACCGCTTAGGAGGTCTAAGCCTGCCCAGGAATAGTGTGGTTAGGTTAACTGACCGTCCCGACATGACCTTAGTTGTTTACCGTGGACGTTAAGCATTAAATCAACTCAACTCGTTAAGGACTCAAATGGTAGCTAAGGGTCTAAGCTACATTCATGCGGACAGGGAAGACTCTGATCAGACTGGGCGGATGCCCAGGCTGATCTGAGTCTGCGCTGGGCGCACAACCACTTTGTTGGTTTTCTCGTGTCGCGGCTCAAATGTCTTCAAAGGACACGGAGGCTCCTACCTCGTGCCTTGAGCTAGATGACACCTTAAGTAAGTTACTGGCACTTGTAGGATAACTAGGTTCATAGAATATAAATTGCAAATCAAGGGACATGAAATATTGGTCAAAAATATTTACTTTTTTTTGCAGTCATACTTCAGACTAGAATTTGACACAAACAGGTTTTCAATTTACACAGCTTAAGTGCGCACTGTGACCTTGACCTTTGAGCTGGTGACATAGTCTCTGTAAGCAACAAATCGTCTTGCCAAATTCTTTTGAAATCTAACCATGCAGGACAAAGTTTTGGCCTGAATACGAATAGGTTTTCGCTGAAGCCTATGCATAATGTTATTCTAAGTTCTGTGCAAGCTTGGCTTTTATATATGGATTCATGACCGGGGTCGGAGAAAGATGTGGTAGCTATATTACATTCGATACGACCTAAATAAATACAATGGTATTGCTATTTTTATAATATACCCAGGGTAGAAATATATGTTTTGAAATAGCAGGAAATGTTAGTTTCTGTCGCCGAGTGTTCCTCCACGTCACTTGTCATAAGGTCGATTCATGTCCGGGGGATGGGGGAGGGTGAAGGGGAGGGGCCAGGGATTTATATAGAGCAGGCGAAAAAAAAACTATATTGGTAATAAAATGCCAAATATTTACCCTTTCATTGACAGTGTCCACTCTCAGAAGATCACCACCATGCAGCATACAGAGGTCTCTAGCATCATGCCAATTTAGTTTATTCTGATACATAAATCTGTAACATTTACTTGTGTCTGAGTAACCATACCAGTAGGACGGACACTTCTGACCAATCACTGAAACGACATTATACAACATCACTGGTAGGTTTCGAGTCCTCAAGGATTCGGTGACGACCCCACACGTACTATGTACTACTGCGCTTGGCACTGCAGTGCTAGACGAGGTCACCGCAGTGCGGTGACTTCGTCTAGCACTGCAGTGCCAAGCGCAGTCGCTGCATCCGCGAGTGTTCAGATTCAACTTGGGCATAGAATATTTGTAATGACTTATTCAGTTATTTACGCCGGGCATCCTCCCGGCATATCTATTTAGCGTTGACTTTGTAAAGTATATAGATGTATTTGGAGCCCTTTCTCTTTCTTCCTGTTTTTGGGGCTACCAGTGCCGGGGTAAACTAAAATAATATATTTAATTTGAAACAATAAAAAAATGCATGTACTGCTGCCATGGTGAGGAACAGTAAAACTTTGTTGAGTGAGTTAATAGGTTTGTGATAATCAGAGTTTGGACGGATTAGAGTAGAAATAATAATTACAATAATGACAATGATAATAATAATTACAATAAAAGATGTTACCCCTTCTGGACCTGATTTGTGTGTCGGGGTTATTGAATATTCACATACCATTCACAGTATTCAGTTTGAAGAACGAGATAAAGGCGATACCTAGACTGTATAGTGTTGATATTGTTGAGCCGCGACACGACAAAACCAACAAAGTGGTGGTGCGATCAGCGCAGCCTGGGCATCTGCCAAGTTTGATCAGACTCTTCGATAAGAGCTCAAAGGGTAGCTAAGGGTCTAAGCTACCTCAATGCGGACAGCGAAGACTCTGATCAGACTGGGCGAATGCCTAGGCTGATCTGAGTCTGCGCCGGGCGCACAACCACATTGATGGTTTTGTCGTGTCGCGGCTCATATTTTATTTTAAGTATTTTTCAAGACCGCCTTTACCTGTTTAGGTCTACCCATTTCAGAAACTGGTCTCATTACAAGCAGAAACAAGGGAGCGAATAAAAATATATAATTTGTAACAAGTCTTATTGTTAATTTAATTTTACTAGCACTGTAAGGATATTTTTTATATAAGCAACACGTTAAATATATCAAGTAAAAATTAATAATATTTTTATGATACGAGAATTGAAATTTACACACACGCAAAAAATGACACCTGTTAAACTATCATATCAGTTTGTGAATTTGACAAAATTTCAATACGCATCTGCGTATTTGCGTAAAGTACTTATAACTGCCTCATTAGAAATAGCAGGGAAGTCAGCAAAAACTAGACAAAAAACAGAACAGCTCTAAAATGCATTTTAATGATGCATGTTTGTATTTCACTCATCTGCCCAGTGTATACAAGAACAGCAGACGAAGGCCTGCAATTACTAAGCATGCAGTATAAATCTAGATAACCTTTTCTAGTGTCAATATTTTTAGTATGTCCACAGTCTCAGGCAGCAAAAAATAAATGCGGCTTAGTTTCCCGGCGTATTGATGCAGTGCATCAACTCTTTCACTACCAAAAAGCAGACGACAAAATTTACGTCTGCAAAAAATAAAAAAATGCCTTGTCCAAGACTTTTTATATTGAGAATTCAAAGACTAGAGGGCAAACAGTGTAGATCTAGATGAGGCGGCTCATTATGAGCCTCCTCATCAGGATCTACGCTGTTTGCAAATTTTGTTAATTGCGTCACTGGGGCTTAAAGAGTTAATGTTTTCTTGTACTTGTATCTCCACTGTGGTTGAAAAGAAAAGTGTCACCTATGTGGCAGGGAGAAGATTCTAATTTTCGTAGAAAACAGAGCATTATACACGTGGCTACTTTATAACAAATAAATCAGTTTCATATCACCTCTTGTATACGGTACAGCCTAAAGGACAGGCTACATTACGTCCTTGGAAACGAGGGTTCTCAGGTGCTTCAGTAAGGAATCACAGATTACTGTTAGTTACAATGTATATCCGAAAGCCTGTTTGGTATAAACATCGGGAATGCAGCACGCATAGATTGCAAAGCAACAAGTTTAGCTTTAGATAAAGCTTTAGAGGTTATCACCTAGCCATGCATATACATTGTAGGATATGTGTTGCTGAGTAGAAAACTAGCAGCATCGCAAGTAAATTAATTTTATTCCAACTTGAACATCGTTTAAACTGTTGTAAAGAGCACTTAGTAGGCCATCGCTGATGGGTTCAGTTTTGCAAATGATATAGGAACAAAGACAATACATGCTGCCTTCTGAAGCAGTAATAGAAAAATGCAAAAAGTAGGTCATCGCTGATAGGTTGAATTTTGCTAATGATATAGGAATAAAGACAATATATGCTGCCATCCAGCAAAGTGACAGAAAAATGCAAACAATCTGCATGTTTTTTTTCTTCTAAAACCCAGGCTTACATGTAACACGGTGACTGTATATTCAGTGTCTAAACATTCTAGATAGAAGGAAATATGCCCAATATCTTTGTTAAAAGAGATCTGTAAAATATTTTGTCAGTGCAGACATATTTGAGCCGCGGCATGAGATAACCAACAATGTGGTTGTGCGCCCAGCGCAGACTCAAATCAGCCTGGGCATCCACCCAGTCTGATCAGAGTCTTCGCTAAGCGCTTAAAGGGTAGCTAAGGGTCTAAGCTACCTTCATGCGGACAGCGAAGACTCTGATCAGACTGGGCGGATGCCCAGGCTGATCTGAGTCTGCGCTGGGCGCATAAGCACATTGTTGGTTTTCTCGTGTCGCGGCTCATTTATGAAAAATTGTCGAAAAAAGTTGTTTACCTGTCGCGTGCAGTTTCCCAAAATGTATCGTAACTAATACTTTGATTTCGTGTTCGTAAATTTGCCTACAGACCGTGTCCTAGGGGAGCAAATTTATTCCTTAGAGTGGAATTGAGAGGAAATGCAATAATGAAATTGACACAGTTGTTTCCTTTAAATTTTGGCCAATTCATCTTAAGAATAATAATGGTCATTTTTTTTAAATTGACATCAGAGGTACTGCATCTCATCTAGACCGAATTAAGAAGTTTATTTCTGTATTATAACTATTTGATTTTTGTTACTTTGATGTTACATGGTGGTACATCGTGCACATACACGTTTTCTGTTGTTTTCCCTACCGTGCGATGCTTATCACAGAGACGTTCGCACATAAAATGACAGAAGTCATCTTTTTTTTCAGACAAACATTGTTCTCGCGAATGGTAAAGATGGCTCATTGTGGCCTTTCGTATTTGGCACATGGACTTATGGGTTTTTAAAATTAGTACTGGATAATCTTGAACGAATAGCTGCCGAACTTATCCGAATGTAGTGTTTCAATTTGGTAAAGTGCCGTCTGTTTGCGACAATGGACAATGTCATTAACCGGGTTACTGCCGTAGTTTAAACACGACTCGAGAAAGACACGAAACACTTTTATCGCTTATCTGCCCTTATATAATCAGTCACCGTATTCAAGTGTTTGGTTGTAGGCGACGTGAGATTATCTAAGCCTACCTTTTAACCTAGTTTCAATTGAGAGATGATATACTATGACACACATAATCATACTAGTCAATGTTTTTATGAATTACCAATTGACAACCATGACACCGTGCCAGAAGCTCTCAAGCAGGTAATGAAAAAAAAGAGTATTAAGAAATAATAGATAAGACACGATATGATCCTAACTGCTTTCTTTTACACGTCCTTGAAAATGTATGGGCAGCAACTCTGCAATTTTCAATTAGCCTCCCTTTTCAAAGCTGTTCAACTCTGTAAGGAGCATTTTTGTTTTTGGAAAGGTCTAGCTACAATCGGCTGGCAATAGCCATTTTACGTTAAAATTGCTTTTACAGTCGACTGGTAATAGCAATTTTAAGTTAAAATCACTATTACCAGTTGACTGGCAATGGCCACTTTAACGCAAAATCACTATTGCCAGTTATTTGGTATTTTTAGTGTTTTCCCCACATTTTTTATTATAAATTTAAAGAAGAAGTTGCATCCCGCTTAAAGTTTATAGCTGCATAGTAAGGAACAGTGGCATTGTGTTACTGAGGAGCCTCGATAACCCAGGAGGCTAAGCACTGACCTGCTAAGGTAGCAGTCGCGGTTGAATCCCGATGGAAGTGGATTTCTTTGCAATTATTAACGGGATTCCATTGCACACAACTTTCATTATAACCCTTCCATTTGCTCTATATGACTTGGATTGGATTGAAAGGGCCGTAAAACCACAAGTGAATCATCAGTCTTTTAACTGAATAACTTTGTGCAAATCATACTAAACTAGTCCCGGCCTCCATGGCAAGTGGTTATACCGGCTAATGATCATTATCACTGCTTTGGGTTCGAGCCTTACTTTGAGAACTGAGCTGCTTGCGGAAGGGCGTGTGCTTTTCTGCGGGAACTCCAGATTTCCCCTAACTTTGCATACCTAAAGCTCCGCTTAGCAGGGCAATATACACCCATTAGGGTTTATAGTAGGAGGATCAGAACGATTATTAGTAACTGACATCTTCAGTACATCGGCTACATGTAAACATGACACTAAAATGGATCATTATAATCATCTCAGCCTACGCATCTTCACAAACTGACCAGATGGCTTGCTTTTACTCTATAAAGTCTACTCCGTTTTCATTTAAGGATAGACTAGTAAAGCACAAATGTTGTTTCGCTATGAAAAATGCGGGAGAAAAACATGGAGGTGTGCCCATACAGCTTAAATACTTAAAATTAGCGCTCACAAAATTGAGCCGCGACAAAACAAAACTCACAAAGTGGCAAGTGCTCCCAGCGAGGACTCCGATCGGCCTGGGCGTCCACCCGGTCTGATCAGAGTTTCTGTTTCTGCTGTGCGCTTGGAGGGTACTGTAGCTAAGGGGCTGAGCTAGTTCCATGCGGACAGAAAAGACTCTGTTCAGACTGGACGGATGCCCAGCTGGTCTAGATCTTGCTGGGCGCACATGCCACTTTGTTGCTATTGTCGCGTCGCGGCTCAAACATTTCTATATTCTATTCTTTACCCAGATAAAAACGCAATGAGTCTGTTTGTCGTAAAAACGCAATCAGTATGTCGAATTCAAGATCTTGTAGCATAACGGAATGAAACACAAAAACTTTAATACAAGCTTCGCCAAATTTGACGTCTTTGGTATATGTATTAGTGCTCAATTTACATGTAGATATACAATGCATCCCTTAGAGAACTTAAACCTGTGCACTGGACCCGAATGGTATAGTTTGAAATCATTGGTGACTTATAAGTTAGCACATGGAATCATTCGTTAACACTTGCCGCCGACTGATGCAACTGTTTTCATCTGCCGATGAAGGATCGTTGCCCGCGTATCCTTTGTCAAACTGAAGTTGTGATAACTGAGCGACTTATTTGTACAACACAGCGTTCGAATGACGTCCAACTATGGTTACTCTGTCTGACGTAAAGGAAAAGAAATGCTTTTTTTGTACAAAACAATTTGCGTATTTCGATACGAAAACATACTGTAATATCAAATGCAATATATGATCCCTGTATGTGTTTACGCGCGGTGTATGTTTCAGAGCCCAAACCATAACCATAGTTACATGTACCATTGCATTCGTACTGAAGAATTTCATTGGCAGCTATATTATCATATGACGTCGCATCTGAGAGTGTAATAAAGCCATGCATTAAAAACGATAATCCACTAGTGGATTAAATATGCAAATTACGTCGTAACGTTATATACGTTGACGTCCATTAAAACGTCGCGGTTTCAAATGGCAAAATCGTGACGTTTTAGTGCAAATTTTGCTAATAAAATGCGATTTTAGTGTCATATGATAAACAGAATCTTGCATTCGTGCTCCTGTATTATTGAATTTATTAAACTCGTTGGGGAAAACCGATAAGATGCTCGGCAAAGCCTCGCATCTTATCTTTTTCCCCAACTCGTTTAATAAATTCAATAATACATGAGCACTCATGTAAGATCCTCTATTTCTTTAGAAAGTTTTGTTACTCTCTATGATAAGAAATGGCTAAAACAACCGTCTAGGAGAAAAAAAGCAAAACATTAGGTGCTATAAGTAGCCATTTCGCTTAATGCACTTCTGATATTGTCGTTGCAATGTCCGCATTTTTTAAACTAGCAAACAAAAAGTTACCATCTTTAATGCTGTGCATAATATCTTCAATATCATGCGATAGTAGGGGCTAATTAATTGCACTTATATTTGTCTTTTTCAAAAAGTTTCGGGCAAGAGGGTTTTTATTTCTAAAACAGGTGTATAGCAGTACCAGTAAGTTTAGGTTTGCTGTTTGTTTTTGTTTTTAATCTGAGTTGTAATGATCAAAATTTATTTTTCTTATACAATTATGTCTGGCTCAGTTGTAACAATGTTCATAGGAATCTCATAAAAGGGCTCTGAAACATATACCACGCTTGAAGGATTGGTGAAAATAGGTCGTCTCATCAAATATGCATCCGGATTTTAATATATTCTGGATACTATTTCACGAGGACAACGGAAATGATGGGCTAAACATGATAGACGTCTTCCAACATGTTTTGGGGCTAGCCTTGCTGCGTGTATGCGAGGGGTGATCATTAAATAATGCAAAGTAGAATTCATTTCATTAACTACGTGCCATAACAGTATTTCAGATATATAATACCCAAGAAACAAGCATATTACATATAATTAAGTTCTGAAGTACTGTTTTGGAATTTCGTTGCCATGGCAAAGACGCCTTAAACTTATTTGCTTCTGATAAGTAACAAAGGGTGGATAAAAGTTTGTGATTGTGTAGTGGTTTGATGCAAGTCTCAGACTCTAAAAGAAATATATAGCTACTCACGACTTGCACTCAAATCTGGCAGAAATACAGACCGTGAATGGCTATTGATCGAGCAAAAATTTGACGTTTTTCGCTTATCTGAAGCCAGAGAGCCCAGAGTTGTGGCGTCATTGGACTTAAACATTCAGAGTCCTGTACTTGACAACGCATCAATTATATTTAGCGCAATACTGAAAATTACAGAATAAAATGAGAAACTCCCTAAAAATCAATTATTTCAACCCCTGGTTTAGCTTTAATTCATTCCAGATTTCAGAACATTTTCATTAACAATCATTATACGCTCGTATGTGTGTTTCTAAGGCAAAAACCAAACTTAAATGGAAGGTGCTCCTAAATTTTCAATTTCTCTTTACATATCGTACATGTACATAATAAGCATAATACAAAAACCTTATTACCAACATAACGTCGAAAAAAATTCACTCGCAATACCCGGCATGAACGAGACGTCATATATTGCTATGGGAACACGTTAAGGTTTAAATTTTAAACATGGATTCGGAAGCTCAAAAGACACTCTTTGGTGTTACACGAAGGATTCTTATTTCTGTATATTATCAGCTAATCTACAAACTAAGGTGTTTCCATTATTGAATGATCACCCCACGTATTACAGATGTTGAATTTACCTTCAGGGCTCTCAAAATAATGCCGCTGGCTTGAATTTCAGTGAAAGTATAAGCCTTAAATTTTCTTTTCGACAGTCATTTGTGGTGAAGCTGTTGTCGTTGCTAAAATCCTTCCGGAAACATGAAGCACGCTTCAAGAAACTTTAACTCAGTCTGCCTAATAGAATTTTCACCAGATTTATCTCGGAAAGTAAATGTTCGATTCTGAAGAACATATAAATGAGGATACCAAGCAAAAAGTTACATTCACAAAACTTAACATACTAAAGACATGAAAAGAAATGGGAGAAGCGCAAAAAAATGTGAAAACTATGAGCCGCGACACGAGAAAACCAACAATGTGGTTGTGTGCTCAGAGCAGATTCAGATCAGCCTGGGCAATCGCCCAGTCTGATCAGAATCCTCGCTTTGCGTTTAAAGGGTAGCTAAGGGTCTGAGCTACCTCCATGCGGACAGCGAAGACTCTGATCAGACTGGGCGGCTGCCCAGGCTGATCTGAGTCTGCGCAGGGCGCACAATCACATTGTTGGTTTTCTCGTGTCGCGGCTCATATGAGCAACTCTCCTCTTCGAAGACTCTTTGCCAGGAGGTGCTTGCTATGGGTTGTTTATCTTCAGCCTCCTGGAAAACATATAATGACTTTGGACAAAAAGGGGAAACGAAACTACAGTGATTTATGATGTACACAGGTGAAGGTGATATAATAGCTATCTAAGAAAAGAAGTGTGCACGGTATTGTGTATATAATGCAGGGGGAGTTTGCGACAACTAAGTCGGGGACATTATCTTACCAATTTTAAGCAAAAAGCAGATAAGCAAAAGAAAGATTCTTTTCTCCATTCTGGTAACTGTATATGATTATTAGCTACACATATAACAAAAACCCCGAATCTGAGCAAGAAAACATTCCCACAACTCAAATCCCGCGTCTAGTACTGAGTGGCCGCTCGCATATCCCCCTATCTGCTTTCGTAATCAATGTAATCAAACTTTATGACCTGTAGTTTTCGGGTTATCTCTTAAGTTATTGATGCAGGGGTTACATTGTCTCCATATCATATCAGTTCCCCCTTGATAAAACCTGAATTAAAACAAACCTTTACTTATTCTAACCGTCCCGTGCGCATAGGCAGGCTGGTAATTGTATGTCAGCCCAGTTTTAAAATTTCAAACGGTCAGTTGTCAGTGCATGGTCTGACAGGACTGCACATCATTGCAAAGCGATCTGAAAACAGTTCAGAAATGCCAATAGACAGGTTTTATCAAAGTATGTTAACTAAGATTAAGAAGGTATATCCAACGCAATAGTGCCGTCCATTGATCTTGTTTTAAGTGCGTTTGATATTAATAATAATTATGCAAGCCCCATAGTAAAAGAACAGTTTCTGCTTCCTTTTCTAAGAACAAGCATAAAACATTGTTTGGGGGCATCATGAAACTTAGCTTTGGTTAGCGAGACTTTCTATCTTGCTTTGTTATGCAAGTTTGAATGCCTAAAAAACATTCATGCGAATACGCGCCTAGTTCTGTGTGTATAAATGGTATAAACAGATTCTTTTCGTTCAGTTCCAAGTGACAAAAAGATCTGTCCGCGTACAGGATAGCTCGTCGGAAAGCGCCTTGCCCATCACATAAAAACTTTAACGTAAAACTTTAACATTTTGCTTACGCCGACGCCACAGCCAACGTCAACGCCGCCGCCGGGGGTACATATGTAGTGCAATAGCTTTTCCTGTACATTCGAACAGTCGAGCTAAACACAGATTATATAATCTAAATTCCAGGTCGTGTGTGCATGTGTGAATTATGTTGTGTGAGACTTTCTCCTCTTTTGTCCTTTCAACTGGTTTACGTGCACATGCGTATTTGTGTGTGCTTGGCTTTCCTTTTAGGTTGCTATACAGACAGGTCCAATATCTCGAAAATGGATATCTCGAAGTACCCTCTTATTTCAAAGAATATAGTTTGGATACGTTTCGCCCTTTTTCACTTACGTTTAAACTCTTGTTATCTCAAACTACTGGTCCCAGAAAATTTACTTTGAGATATCAGTAGTTTTAGAAAACAAAATTTGAAATGAAAATAAAGATAGGGAATGCATTCAAACCAAATTTGTTTGATATAAGAGGTACTTTGAGATATATGTGAGCCGCGACGCGAGAAAACCAAAAAAGTGGTTGTGCGTCCAGCGCAGACTCAGATCAGCCTGGACATGCGCCAATTCTGATCCGAGTCTCCGCTGTTCGCATGGAGGTAGCTTAGAATCTTAGCTACCCTTTAAGTGCAAGGCCAAGGCTCTGATCAGACTGGGCGAATGCCCAGGCTGATCTGAGTCTGGGCTGGGCGCACAACCACATTGTCGGTTTTCTCGTGTCGCGGCTCATGTATCAGTGTTGGAGAGATCGAGATTAACTTTATTTCTGTTGGTAGTCATCGTTTGCTATTGCTTTATTAGAATACTGAAATATGGTGCATTGCTATATTTCCCTGTTTTCCGATCATTTGTTCAAAGGGGGGACACTTTTTGTGTCTGTTTGATTGCGTCTGTGGCCAACAAAGCCATTCCTACATGAAATTTCTTCTTAAAGGAAAGAATTCCCTCTTAGAGGAGCAAATTATTTCCTTTTAGTGTTGAAATATATTTAGAACGGAGCAGCGTCCATTTTGGTTGGTTGGTTGTTTTGGGTTTAACGGCACTTTTAGATAGTATTTCAGTCTATATCGAGCCGTCTCACAAAGAGAGGAAGAAAGAAGAGAGAAATGATAGACGAGAGAAAAAAACTGCCATACAACCCCCTATACCGCACCTACTACGAGCACAGTACACCCGTGCCTTACTTTACCCAAATAAGTAGGACGCCGCAGCACCGGAATCTACCCCAAGCGCCATCGCACCACCCGACCACCCCAAGGCTTTCTACTTCGCTGACTTATATGGGTCCCTCTAATCCTACATTGTGGTGATATAGCTTTAGAATGGCACGTTGATGCAAGCGGTAAAACAAGCAAATTTCTTGAATTTATATCACAGCCAAAGTGACTTATTTTGAGATAGATACTGTAATTCCCTTTTCACACTGATTCTCAAGAAAGTGTAACGAATGGTGTCATGGCTTTAAACGCATGTATAATTTTATTTTGAGTTGTCGATTAAATCAAATAAGTGCATGCTCTGAAATTTCTGCTACTACCTAAAATATTTAAGTTATAATATTGATTCAAATACACGGAAATACTCACATTATCATACCTGATACTGAAGGACTCCCCTATTTTTTGCATGTCATAATTAAAGATGTCAATATTTACCTTAAATTCTTTTGAAGACTTTCGGCGTGAAGCAAATAGTCTTGACTTGGAAAGTTTGGTTTTATCGAGTCCTTTCGACTAGTGATTAATGGGTATACGTTGGAACACAATGCTTTGTTTAACTCATGACCGATTCTTGTCACTGAGTTCTGTGTATTCTACGAGCCCAAGCATTAACAATGTATTCCAAAGTTTCGGATGAGGCTAACAAGGTTTGTTTTTTCATCAAGGAGGTCATAATCAGTCACTCTGACAGGCCATAAATAGTTTTTTACTATCTATTAAATTCAAATTTTGTTTTGACGCGTCCTTAGTGTTCTGAAAAAACGTAATTTTTCAAGTGTATTTTACGAGTCAAGCCAAAGTCACCCAGTATATAAACAAGAAAGACACCTATTGCCTGTCGTAGAAAGGAGACAACCCCCACTGGTCATTTGACTTCTTTCGTAACCCTTAACGAATATGCTTCGTAGAAAATAAGTTTCACGTTTCATAAAATTATTTTACGGGACGTATTATACGGGACAGTAATTCTGAGTAGTACAGGAATGCACCCAGCAAGAAGCTTATACACTCTTAAAAAGGGCACATTGTCTTATTCATTTAAAAATATACACATGAACGGCCAATCGGAAGCTGAAAAAGATTGCAAACATGGGAGAAATTTTCAGTTTTTGAATTTTTCATATTATGATTTCTTGATTCAACAAAATAATCATTCAGTATTTACCTACTTCTTAAACTGAATTTGATATGTCCATATATGCGCTAAATATTTTCCACTGATTGTATTGGGCAATTAAAATGAAACACTGATGCACTATAGTCTATTTTTAGGCAATAAATCGACGTTCGAGAAGTCCCGTATAATACAGAAATGTGTCCCGTAAAATACAGCTACATTTAATAGCAGTTCTTTAACGAAAAATCGTTCCGACAAACCTGAGGATTAGAAATTATGTTTTAAATTAATTATAATATATGTGTCTTTATTCTCTGCCCTAGACTGAGTAATCTGTTCTCTTTATCTGTAATTTCAAGTTGTTTTCTTGGAAAATTTGGTTAAATTTCAATTCTGCAAAAATAAATTGCCTAATTCGCAATACATAGGGCGCTAGAAATGATGTTCTTCTGCGGTTTAGTTATCTATAAGTGTTATATTAGTGTTATTTTCCTCACAAATTGGATATTTTCTTAGTGGGAAGGCTGGAGAAATTGTGCGATCAAATACAACATTAATGTCCCGTAAATTACAATCTTAAAACAAGTTTCACTGCCTTAATAAGATAATTTTATGGTGATATTTTGTCATATAACAACATAATATATACAAGTCAAAGATGCTTGACCTTTAGATGCATGTATCTTGAAATTCTTGTCGGAAAGTCTCATATGATAACTATTGAGATTTCAAGTTTTTCTATTTAAGAACTGAGAAAAAAAAAACTTGAAATGAAAGCAGTACTGCTGACATAAAAAAGCAAACAGGCTGGCAAATTGTAACGCAAACACTTCTCTGTGGTCAAACTTAGAACTTGTTCATGTAACAATATCGCATTTAGCCATTTATGTTAATATTTGTATCTAAACACAAACAGTTCACTGTCACATTTTAAGATCGTGTATTTTACGGGACAGTACAGAAGACATGAATAGCAGTGTAACCATTCTAGATGCGCTATAAAGCATATGCGTTTTATACAGACAGGTTGCAGTTTTAAAGTTTAAAACAGGAGTTTTCCTTGAGGATTTCAAATCTTTAACTTTATGTGTTTTGCAGGAATAGTTCACTTTCATGTTAGTTAAGTACAATGAGGTCGTGCTGTCTCTTTTTGGTGGAGGAAGAGCATTTTGCTTTTTCAGAAATAACAGAGTGAAAATTTCTAGAGCTCAACTTTGTCCTAAACAAAATTACTTGCCTCTTCGGTGGATTATACCCTTATACTTCCAGTAATTGCTTCATGTCTATAGGTATACACGACTCGTAGAATACTCGAGAGAAAGTTTAGTGCCTTCACGTTGTCTATCGTTATCTGAATTCACCTGATATTTACTGTGCAGTACTTTAGATTTAGCTTCGTGAGATACCAAAGTTGTGAAATGACAGTGAAATATCTCGATATGACTTGCTCACTTTTTCGATTTTTTAACCACCCAAAAGTTACACTTTCTTGAGAATCAGTGTTCAATGGAAACTTATTTACAACCGAATATGAGCCGCGACACGACAAAACCAACAATGTGGCTGTGCGCCCAGCGCATACTCAGATCAGCCTGGGCATCCACCCAGTTTGATCAGACTCTTCGCTAAGCGCTTAGAGGGCAGCTAAGGGTCTACGCTACCCCATGCGGACAGCGAAGACTCTGATCAGACTGGGCGGATGCCCAGGCTGATCTGTGTCTGCGCTGGGCGCACAACCACGTTGTTGGTTTTGTCGTGTCGCGGCTCATATGTGGATTTGAAATCAAATCAATGGCAATAACTCATGGCAAACCGAGACCATTATTCAGCCTCACACCACTATCTTTATATGCGTTTTCATGAAATTTCGTTCTTTTTGGTACCTCAGTTATAGCTAATTTGTGTGTTTTAAATCAATTCAAGAGCAAAAACTATATGCATTCCTGGTACCATTATGACAAAACTTGATGTGTACTGCCGTGTTCAGACGATTAGTAATTGTAACAAATTTCGTGAAATTCATAATTTTATTTATTTGTTTATTTATTTAAATTATTTTTTGTTCAATCTATGAAGTTATGACTCAGTTTGTCGAGTTTTGAATGATATAAGGACAGTAAGTCATGAGCAACACAAGCGAGACTGAGAACACTTGACATGTGTAGTACCACACCGGGTAGGCGGCTATCGAAAACGCTCGTAACAGTCGAATAACAGGGATAAAAAACAGCATTTTCGATAATAAAACAGCGCTTTCGATTGCAAATTGTCGTCAAAACAGCGTTTTCGATTGCAAATTGTCGTCAATTTGCAATCGAAAACGCTGTTTCTATCTGTTTTTGATCCGCGTTCGTCGATTGCACGATTGTTTTCGATTGCCGCCTACCCGGTGTGATTACCCTATTTTGGTGATATTTAGTATAAGTTTGATAGAATTCAATAGCTAGTTGACTTCTAAATAATGGCAGAATTCATCTATTTAAAATTGTTTCAAGTGCAATAATTCATGCACTTCTAATGCCATTCCGCCAAAACGCTTTCGCCTTTCGGCTTCATCAGAGGTTTCAAAAAATAAAAGCTAGAAACAATAACAAAACATAATAACATTTCGAGAGGCGTTGTCAGCTAATTTAGAGTCATAATTTGAGCAGAGACACGACAAAACCAACAATGTGGTTGTGAGCCCAGCGCAGACTCAGATCAGCCTGGGCATCCGCCCAGTCTGATCAGAGTCTTCGCTGTCCGCATGAAATGAGCTTAGACCCTTAGCTACCCTTTGAGCTCTTAACGAAGAGTCTGATCAAACTAGGCAGTTACCCAGGCTGATCTGAGTCTGCGCTGGGCGCACAACCACATTGTTGGTTTTGTCGTGTCGCGGCTCATTTGAACTCTGCATGGTCCCCGCTAAGGGGATTACTTTGTCATTTTTTTGTTTTCAGAAGCTTATCCTTTTATGTTCACATATTTTTCTCGAAATGTAAATATTTTTTGTTATTGTTTCTAGCTTTTATTGTTTGAAACCTGTTTTAGCATTTTCTACATACATGTATAAGCACAACGCACCAAATTTGACCTTTTTTTAAATTCGGTCAAGGTCAATGTTTGGTCATCATTTGTATAAAATATAAAGAAGCCCCAGTTTCCAAGCATACATACCAAGCCACAAGGTTATTGGGCCTTTGGTTCTGAAGAAGAAGATTCTTGAACGATTTTAACCATATAGGGCGTGGCGGCCATTTTGGTCCTGTGATCAAGACCATCTGAACAAACTTTGATTCCTTTGACCCAGTGAAGCTCCATATGAAATACGGCTTCAATCGGCTCAGTGGCTTTAGAGGAGAAGATGTTTGAAAATGTCGATGGATGACAGAGTCTAAGTGACCTTGAACAAAGGTCAAAGGATGACCTTGACCGTTAGCGACATAATATATTCGTTTGCTCATTTAGTTAACCATATATAACAAAATTTATACCTTAGACTCTAATACACATGTAGTTTCTGAGAAATCTACTGTTAAGCATTTCCATGTAAAATCATAACCTACAAAAATTGACCTTGCCATAAATTAGGTCAAGGTCTATGCACAGTTATAATTGGTATAAACTATGATGGACCCGAGTCCCCAATTCGACATACCAATCCCCAAGGTCATTGGGACTTTGGTTGTGGAGGAGAAGATTTTTGAATGGTTCTACCATATATGGGCCTGGCGGCCAGCTTGGTCATGTGACCAAAACCATCTGGAAAAAACCTTGCTTCCTTTGAACCAGTGTATGGCTTCAATCGGCGTAGTGGCTTCACATGAGAAGGTGTTTCAAAATGAGACGGGCGACAAAATCTGAGTGACCTTGAAGAAAGGTCAAAGAATGACATTGACCTTTAGCAACATAACGTCTTCCACTGGTCAGTAAGTTTACCATATACATGTATACCAATTATTAAACCTTCTTAGACTTGATAGTTTCTGAGCAATCCACTATTTAAGCATTTTCCCATATAAAAGCAGACGCTGCCAAAGTTGACCTTGTCATCAATTAGGTCAAGGCCAATCTACGGGCATTGTTTGAACCGCTATGATGGGCTAGAGTCTCCGATGCTTCATACCAAGTTTCAAGGCCATTGGCCTTTTGGTTCTGGAGAAATAGATTTTTGAAGGGTTTTTTTTCATATATGGGCATGGCGGCCATCTTGGTCATGTGATGCAGACTCTGCAACAAACTTTCGTCCCCCTATCCCTCTGAGGCTCCATCTGAAATTTGGCTTTGATTGGAACAGCGGTTTCGGAGAAAATCTTTATACATAAATTTTCATCTGTTTGAAAATAGTATAAAACGGACGGACTGACGACGGAGGGACTGGTATACTGAAAGCTCACCAGTGAGCCTTCGGCTCAGTTGAGCTCAAAGAAAGAAAAAGAAAGTTGCTGACCGTCTTGAATAAACCGAAATCTCTCCACTAAAATATGTTAAAGGCCTCATGACTCTACAAGTGGTATAGACTGTATAAATCCATGTTTTATTATATAATCAGATATCGCTTTAAGATTTTTACAACACTTTCAGTAATTCTAATGACTGTGATTTGTCAGCCCCTCATAAACGATTTTAAAATTGATATCTTTCAGTAAGGTCTGCAACCATGATTTAGACATGTTGATGAACGGCGAAATTTGGGAAACTTGCCTTGAAAGAAGGAAACAAAACTCTAAAATTCTAAAATGTAATAC
Organism: Ctena decussata; assembly: GCA_963989385.1. Taxonomy (NCBI): domain Eukaryota; kingdom Metazoa; phylum Mollusca; class Bivalvia; order Lucinida; family Lucinidae; genus Ctena; species Ctena decussata. Next base: position 18,777,643 of record OZ022504.1, read on the forward strand.
TTTTATTTATTGTAGAACTAGAAATACTCGTATAAAGCGCTAGCATGTAAAATACTATGCCAAACTAATAAGTGTGCCTGCACTAACCACTTTAAATTAGCTTCGACACGAGAAAACCAACAAAGTGGTTGTGCGACCAGCGCAGACGCAGATCAGCCTGGGCATCCGCCCTGTTTGATGCCAGGCTGATCAGAGCCATCGCAGTCCGCGTGGAGGTAGCATAAACCCTTAGTTACCATTTAAACGCTTAGCGGAGAGTCTGATCAGACTGGGCGGATGCTCAGGCTGATCTGAGCCTGCGCTGGGTGCACAGCCACTTTGTTGGTTTCCTCGTGTCGCGGCTCAAATAATTCATGCCTGCAGACCATGAAATGACATTGGCAATCAGAGACGCCACAAATCTGAGCAGGATCTACAATGTTTGCCGTAAATATTAGATTACTTTAAAACATAAAGTAGTAAAAGTAAAAGAAGAAAAACTGACTCCCCTTAAATTTGAAATGGACTTGTCTAAAGATCACGGCAGAATAACCCGTTTGTCGCCAACGGGTAAAACGGTGAACTTTTAACAAATACCCGTAATGCAAGTAGATCCGCCCAAACAAAATTGCAATCAGAAGAGCCTTCAACACAAAGGACCTCCGACGGCGTCAAACCAAACCTGCTTATGTTAACATCATCCTAGAAAAACCAATGCAGCTTTCCAGGGAAGGTCGTGTTTCCATAGGTACATGACTGTATATCTATGCATGATAGGAGCTGTGTACACTGTAGCACCATTTTTACTGACATTGTTCAGGGTGTATGTGTATGTGAAAATTTTGGCCGCCAAACACCAAATACACACTTCTTGCTAAATAAAAAAACTACAGTCAGCTCTCGATATCTCGAGCACTGATACATTTATAACGAAAAATATAGTTCGGACAAAATATAGTTTCCTATTTTTATCTAAATTTCAGCTCCGCATATCTCAAACTACTGATATTTCCAAGTAAATTATCTGTGACCAGAACGTAGCCATTACTAGCGAATTTATGTTTGTAGTGCTCCTTTATCAAGGAAACCAGGATGTTTAGCACTCTGCAGACAACGCATACTGCATACAATATATGAGCCGCGACACGACAAAACTAACAATGTGGTTGTGCACCCAGGGCACACTCAGATCAGCCTGGGCATCCACCAAGTCTGACCAGGGTTCTTCAGAAGGGCTTAAGTGGACAACAAAGACTCTGATCAGACTGGGCGGATGCCCAGGCTGATCTGAGTCTGCGCTGGGCGCACAGCCACTTTGTTGGTTTTGTCGTATCGCGGCTCATATTACAACTTTGTGTCATTATTTTTATCTGAATACAAAACATGTAAACATTTGCAATTCTACTCTTGGCCCTCTCTTTATGTCAGACATTCTAAACGTGTAAGTTAACATTTGACCTGTTTCAAGAAAACCTTTCCAGGGGTTCAGGAGAAATGGAACGGACACAAAATCGTTTCTGCACAGGCTAATAGATGGACAGTCGGACAGTCGGACGACAGATGAACACCTTATTACAGTATGTCTTGCCTCTGATGTTCTACAAAGTTTACAATCAAAATCTTAAACAATATCATATACTGAAAAAAATGATGGCATTGGAAAAACGATTAGAAAAACGATACCTCGAGGCATGTATGAACAGAGAACACTCAAACCAGCTTGCCAATTTACCCTGTCTGATTAAAGACTGAACAATTTATGGATCATTTGGAACTCTACTGTAACAGAGAACAGTTGTTCGCAGTTTTATTTGAGGTATATGTTTTTCTGCCTTTCTTTTTCAAAGAGAGACATCTTCTGTGACTGCCTGTTTGCTTCCCTGGCCACAAAACTCCTTCTTAACCGGGAACTACTCTTAAATGAAAGAATTTGCTTCTCTATGAAGAATTTGCATTTAGAGGAGCAAATTCTTTCAATTAAGAATTAACTCTTTCAGTACCAAAAAGCAGACGACAAAATTTACGTCTGCAAAAATTAAAAAAATGCCTTGTCCAAGACTTTTTATATTGAGAATTCAAAGACTAGAGGGCAAACAGTGTAGATCTAGATTAGGCGGCTCATTATGAGCCGCCTCATCAGGATCTACGCTGTTTGCAAATTTTTGCTAAATGCGTCACTGGGGCTTAAAGAGTTAACGCAATTGGAAAAGGCGGAAAACTGGAAACAGGAGAGTTTCTTACCCTGAAATTGTAGCCATTCATCTTTAGTATTAACTCTTTTGGCGCCAAATTTTTCAGACGACAAATTTTCGTCTGCTCAAATCATCAGACGACAGATTTGTAATTGGAAATTTTAACAATCTAAAGACATTTTTCATAAAATCAGGCTTTTTAAGTTCATATTTGAATGGCAAACAGTGTAGATCCTGATCAGACGGCTCTTTTAAGAGCCGGCTGATCTGGATATACGCTGTTTGCAAAGTCGCATTTTTGCGACTTTGGCGCCGAAAGAGTTAAGTTCGCTGCATGTGAACAGAACCTACAACGAGGCACCTTTTCATAATACTCGAATTACAATGTACATGAAATATAGGAACCTTATCAAGAAAATGTGTAAGAAAATGTGGAATGTTTCATCTTTTCGTTGAAACAAGCATCAAACTGTTCACTCTGTGCCACAGTAAACCAATTCTTCCAATCTCCAATCTGACCTGAAATTTGACAGATATATGAGCCGCGACACGAGAAAACCAACAATGTGGTTGTACGCCCACCGCAGACTCAGATCAGCCTGGACATCCGCCCAGTTTGATCAGACTCTTCCTTTAGTTGTCAAAGGGTAGCTAAGGGTCTTAGCTACCTCCATGCGCACAGCGAAGACTCTGATCAGACTGATCTGAGTCTGCGCTGGGCGCACAACCACATTGTTGGTTTTCTCGTGTCGCGGCTCATATAATAATCTGATAATTATACATGTATAGTCCATTTGCAAGCTCCCAAGTGCATACGGGGTTTTGCATATTTTCCTGAAAACGATGAAAGTTCCATCAAATGTTCTAATGTCATAATGATTCCTATACTTTTACATAACAGAAGACGAAATATCTAAATTTTGGGATGCTTTTATAAAATGTTTTTCTTTAACAGTAATGCAGAAACTGAACAGCTTCACTGATTGTTAGGAGCGGCTGTAGCGTAGTGGATAACACTCCAGACTACCACCCCAGGGGTCGCAAGTTCGAGCCCCCGCTTCTCCGGTCTTTCGGATGAGACTTTAAACCGAGGTCCCGTCTCCATATGACCTCGTTGTTGGTGGGACGTTAAACCTGAGTTCACTCACTCACTCACTGATTGTTAGAACAGCCAAATATTGTTGATAGGTAACAGCGTAAACTCGCTGTTTACTACAGGTGTGGGCGTGTATGAAAGAAATGGTAAAATGTATTCACCTGTTCGCACGCAAAACGCATGGTGTCACTAGTCAGGTGCTACTATGTTGTAAATAAACAATGAACTATTATATAGTTTTGCGAGTAAAAAGTGTATGTTTCTAAATTTGATAATATATGGGTGTAACAAAAAGTAGAAAAATTGGATTCAGAATAAAATTTCAATTAGTTATGCAAATTTCGTCCTATGGATAGCATACATTGGTCACATGCTCATATACGTAAACTAAGAGGGACTTCCAACAGCCAACTTGTACTCCCTTGTAATTAAGAGGTGAAAATGACAAAGTTTAGGACCTTTTTTGAATAGAAACGTTTTTATGCAAAGCCCCACATTTCTACAGAATTATGGTTTTGTTATGTATAGGATGAAAATTAAGAATGAGCAATTCGAAAATCTTCTACCTCTCACCAATTTTGACAAAAAATTGGGGATGCCGTTTGCATTTTGGGAGCAAACGGACTATAACTAGGTAACCGAATGGCTTTCTTAATGAAATTTATCTGGCCAGTATAGCAATGGGTATAAGGTTAAAACAATGTGTTACATACAAGAATGGCTGCCCCCGTTCCTTATTTTCGACGTTACCCCCCCCACCCCCTTTGATTAAGTTGTTTAAGGTTATTACAGTGCTGGCCATAACTAGGTAACCTTTTTTTAGTAATTTGACTTCATTGGAATATGTGTTAGGTTGAGACGATGTGCTGCATATAAGAATAACTGCTCCCCCTTCCAAATTGTTGGAGTTACGTCCCTTTGATTAGTCTTGTTGATAATTTATAGTGTAGGTATGTGCCATATAAAAATGGTCGTTGCCCTTTACGGGCGTATATTTCCCCGCTTGCGGTGCTCTTATTTTGTTTTGTTTCCACAAACATTTTGGAAGAGACATGCAAAGTGAACCGGTTACTGTTTCTTAGTATATCAGAAAACCTGAAACACTAAATTCAAAAGCCTTTTTTTTTTTCCTTAAACGCAACGCCAGTTTTACCGAAATTTTGCCGCGGAAAGCCACTTTCATCCTTACATTATATCAGATTTCGTATGTGCGCAGGTTACACACAAGATCATTTTATTATCCTGTTTAAAATTCTGCATGTTTGCGGGCAGTGCAGACCTGTTAAGATTCTGCGAGAAAGTTTGCGCACGGAAAACCATTAACACAGTTTCAAGTAAGCCAGTTAGTAAAATAGATGCTTGGGAAAAGGCTACCTTGTAAAATACGAAAACTTTGGTTTTTGAAGTGACCTGTGATAACTTCAATAAGCCTGCGAGGATATATGCGCATTCAAGCAGGCTGATCAGGGAAATCGCGATTCGCACATGCACAAGCTGCAATGCCAAATAATTGTTTTGTAACCCATTTTCATTTGACATTTTGACTAAAACAGCCTCGCTGAGAGAATAACTTGTCCCAATTTGCTTGACATTTTCCTACCATAGAAAACGAAACAACAAATATTGAGACAGATAAGGGCCGATCAAACAGTGCAAATCCAGATCAAGCTACAGCCTGATTAGGGTGTACAATGTTTGCCGTTCCATCTGTATCTTTTAGGCGCATTACCGCAATACAAATAAAATTGTCACATTTTAGGAAGTGTAACCTTAATTATTTTAGGTGTCCCAATTGAGGAATTTTACGGTATTTCATGAAAGGCAAATGGTTGGTAATTCTAGTTCAAGTCACGGGAATAGAAGTTCATGAACCAGACAATGCCCTAAATATGTATCAAAATATTGTCAAATTTTTTGGACTGAAGTGGTGAATTGTGGTAAAAAAAACAACATCTGAACAAAACACACACTCAAAAAGCTAATAGACTTCTTCTTTTTGTTGTTACTATAATTATATTATGTAAGTTTTATATTTTTAACTTTTTTGTTCTCTATAATTTAGAATCTTAAAAAAAAGCGACATGCTGATTACAAAGTGGGTTTATTAGAAAAGGATCAAAGGGCAATTTTCAACGGAAAGATAAAAAAAAATAGATGTAATTAGGTTAAAAGGTACTTCTAGACATTGAGAAGTGCGTACCTAGCAATCATTTGTCCCAACTCTTTCTCAAATTGTTAAGTAGAACAGACGAAAACAGTACCTTATATTATGCTTATTATCAGGTGTTTTCATGAGCTACATGTATACTGGATGCATTCATTAATGTGAATTAGCTCTTTGGTTTTTTTTAAGCGAAACATACATGTGCGCTTGGTGACAATAATTACATGTTTCAGAGTATAGCGTATGGTAAACAAACTGTCACGCCAATTCCGACACCAAAGGGATCCGCACCAAAACAACCAAAACATATTACATGCAATATGCACCCCCACCCACCCTTACTAAAATTCAATGAGCCATCCTGGTTAGAGTACAGGGCATGCGTGCATATACCTTTTCTATACATTCCTGGTTGCCCGTCTTTCCATTCACTGGAATCTTCCAGAGGGTCTTTTTCTTTCTTCATATTGCTGAAGTCACATTTCTTTGCAATGTCTTCGATAAGATCCCTGTCAACTTTGACGTTGAGAAAATTGCTTAATTTCTCTATTTCTTCAATTACATTCTAAAAATGATCCAAAACGTTTAAACGAACATTACATAAAGTTAACCAGTCCATGAAATACGTGTCTAGTTGAATGGTTACACCTCCATATCTTTCCGCCATTTATTCAAAGAAAAACAGTTTTTTATGACTTTCTACATTGTATTTACTTCCCCGGATGACATGGCCTTTCAAAATCGGGTGTAGCCTTAAAGGAAAGAATTTGCTCCTCGTGGAGCAAATTCTTTACTTTTAGAGTTCACCTCAATTGTGAAATCACTGATTTACTTCCCCTGAAAGTGAAACTTTTTACCTTACGTAACCCGTATTCATACATGTCTATAAAACGGTGGGATGAAATGCCAGAACTAATGTGCATGGACACGTGTACCACAAAAGAGATCACCAAGCTGACTGGGAGCTACTCTTTCTCTCCGAACTAAAGTGGTCCCAAAATTGAGTTCTAAGGCTTCACTTACTGAGAAAGCAAATATACTGCTCAAAATAAGTAAGGGATATTAAGACATTTAAGAAAGCAGAATTAAGAAAAACAAGTACATAAATATTAAACTGTTATACTTCACAAAACAAATATTCATAGAGACCTTCAATATGAATATTGAAACGCTTAAGCTTGTCACGTGACCTGGAGTAAATTGAAAGTAGACACGGGGTCGACACACAAATTTCGCAGGAATCCAGCAAGGCAATGGCTAATCATGTTTATGCAAACTTTATCAAGACAGACGCCTAATGCCTCCGTTAACAAGAATACGATACTTTTTTGTGCGGTTTTATCACAGGACGGAATGGTAGGTGTAAACGATGCCATTGCGTGGTGAACTGTCTCACTGATTGTGACATTTGCAAGAATAACGCAGTAAAACCTACCAAAGTGGATGTTTTTCAGTTTGGAAAATTATAGAGAATTTAAGTATTCACAGAGTCTTAGGATCCGAAAGAATATGTTCCACCTATGCGAAATTGAGGTGTACACCCCATTGTCCTTTATGTGTTCCTCTAGGTCACGTGACCTGTTGTGACTTTATGTGTTTCAGCTGATCATTGTTACTTGAATAGTGCTCTATCAAAAGACAATAATAATCTAACCTAGCCATTATTATTCATTTCTGTACTCGCTTCCATATCAAAATATCCCCTACTTTTCGTGAGCAGTATATATTTCTGTTACAGTTATCTAACTTGTAACATGGCTTTTTGTTTTCTTTTGTTTTCTAACTTAAAATAGAAAATATGTGACGTCCGCAACTTTCTACGCCACCTGGAGTAATGTGTGAATATTCTATTGCATATTTGCGGTCAGCATGGAAAAAAAGGGTGCTGATCGAAAATGTATAAATGACCGCACTGTTTTAATTCCTATTTCAATAACAAGAATTCCGCGAAATGCGGTGTCTCGCCTGCTGGCGCTTTGTCACAAAACAGAGCTTAATCAGCAAAAATGCATCATGCATGAACCAAGTTTTTTGGCTTTAGCCCTTATAGTTTCTGCAAAAATGAACTAAACGCGAAAACTTGACAAAAAATTTCAAAGTCAGTCAACCGTAAAATGTAGGTCAAGACTCAATAATGATGACGAGTTTGAGCTCTTCTCTTCCAGATGAATGCAAGAACCCAGTTTTTTTTGGCTCTAGCCCCTATAGTTTCTTAGAAACAGACTTAAACGCGAAAACTCGACAAAAATTGAAGTCAGTCAACCGTAAAATGTAGGTCAAAACTCAATATTGATGATGGCTTTTGGATCTACCCTTTTAGATGTACGCATTGACTAAGTTTCATGGCTCTTGCCCTTACAGCTTCTAAGAAACATGCCTAAATGCAAAAACTTAACAAAAATTGCAAAGTCAGTTCACCGTAGAATGTAAGTCAAGACTCAAAATTGATGATGGATTTGAGATCTACTTCCAGATGTATGCATGAACCAAGTGTCATGGCTGTAGTCCTTATAGTTTCTGAGAAACAGACCTAAACGGGAAAACTCGACAAAAAATTGCGAAGTTAGTCAACCATTAAATGTAGGTCAAGACTGAATAATGATGATGGCTTTTAGATATTCTCTTCCAGATGTACGCATGGACCAAGTTTCATGGCTCTAGCCCTTACAGTTTCTGAGAAACAGTCCTTAACGCAAAAACTCGACGAAAAATTGCAAAGTCAGTCAACCGTAAAATGTAGGTCAAGACTCAATATTGATGATGGCTTTGAAATCTACTTTTCCAGATGTATGCATGAACCAAGTTTCATGGCTCTAGCCCTTATAGTGTCTGAGAAAATGACCTAAACGCAAAAACTCGATAAAAATTTACGCCGACGATATCGCCGACGCCACCGACGCCGAGGACGACACCGGAAAAGCAATTCATCTGTGTCGCCACTGCTTCACAGGCGAGACAAAAATTGTATCAACGAAAAGCTGAATAATTGTATTTTTCGGAATGAACACGGAAAATGAGCATTTTATGAAAAAAGAGAAATATGCGGGCAAAAACTTTGATCAACGCATTACAAAAGTCATGATTTACTATATATTATGTATAGTTGCGGGTAGCCAGCTTAAACTAAAAAATGACCGCGGGATTTTTTATACAAACTTTTCAAAAAATATGTCAAGCTGCTTCCAATTTAATACGGAAAAATGAATTTGAATATAAGGAAACATAAAAGGACCTCTGACAGTTTCAGTGCAAATTTGCCTATTTTTCGACAAATTACTGCAGCTTCCATGGGAAGCCAATGTTGATAATTTTAGTATTTACATGTAGTCTTATGCCTAATGAAGAAGTTTTCATATGGATTTTGAAAAAAAATTCATGTCTGCAGACTAATTCTCGCCGACTTTCTCCAGAGGGGTAAGTGGAATTTTCGGTCATCCAAAATACACCAAATTTTCGAATTTTCTTATCTACTGAATTTTATTGTGTTAAACATGCTTAAAATAAAGTAAACACTACAACTGCATATAGCATGCAATACTATGTAAATAAAACGTATGCTAGCCTGATTTTAAGATGCAGCGGGTCTAATTTCCCCACCCACTTTTCAGTTTTTCAGCTGTAGACTATCATTTCCCCCGTGCCTCAGCTTGCCACTCACATATAATGTGTATATTAATAGTACACACATACATTGTGCATGCAAAGTGACTAGCTGAGGCACGGAGGGGGGGGGGAGTATCTTTATAAAAAATTTCCTATTTTCCATACATTTAATTATAAAAAAACTTGCGTTTTACACCAAAAATCTCAGTCTATGTGTTAAATAGCGCAAAAATTGTTTTTGTACCAATTATGGGGAGTTCAGAGGAAAACATTTCAGTGGAAATTTTCAAGTGTAGCAAAGGTTCATTTTTGACCATTTTTATAGGCAAATTTACATTACAACTGTCAGAGGTCCTTAGAAGAAAAGGATGGCTTGCCCATATCTCGTAATGTATTTCATTGCCTGTTAAATTCGCGAATATCGGTTATCGATTTTCAAAGAGTGGAGTGAAAAGTCATCCATGAATAGATGTTGCTGCTGTCTTTAATTAGGGTAGCTGAATTACCACATGTCTGGGACAGAGCTGGTTACATGTATCTGGTTTACCGTGCGTGTCTTTCTTGAACTTTAGGCAAATTGTGTGTGTGCTTTGGTTCTTGAGGGCGGATTGTATGAATTCCTGTTCATTGCCGATCTTTTTCATACCCATAGCATACAGCCTTTCATTATCACCTTCCCATCGTCCTGTCCTCGTATGACTGAAATACTTTTGAAAATGACATAAAATTGCAAGTCATCCATCCATCCATCGTCACGAGAACTAGCATGCGCGTAAATACGTATATGTTTAAACAGAAACATTACTTCTCTCGTCTTTAGATGACGGACTCGCATATTATGGATTTGTTGCTTGATTGCTTGAGCACCATCCCCCTTCCCCCCCCCCCCCCCCCCCCCCCCCCCCCCCCAAACCACCACCACCATCACCGGGAGAACAATACGAAAATACTATACGTAATTGCCAAATTCAGCTTCATTACTTCAAACTAACGCATGAACAATGAAAATTACTGTCAATTTTTTTCAAATGGAACGGACCTGGATCGATCGTAGCTAACGATTTGATTCAGTGACCGCCGCTTAAATCGGCAGTTTTATCTACAGGCGCTTGGGATTTGGACTTTGGTCAGTAGAGCCACATTGAAGTCTCAATTTATACTTGTGTGATTTTGACTCTGGTCTGTAGAGTCACAGTGAAGTCTCAATTTATACTTGTGGGATTTGGACTTTGGTCAGTAGTGCCACAATGAAGTCTCAATGTATACAAGTATAAATTGAGACTTCACTGTGGCTCTACTGACAAAAGTCCAAATCCCAAGCGTCTGTGGTTTTATCCCTTAAACTGTTCAAATAAAGCGAAAATATTTTCAGACGACAAAATTTATAACTGCAAAACTTCAAAAATGTTTCGTTTGTGAAAATTCAAAGACTAGATGACAAACAGAGTAGACTCAATTGAGGCGGCTCGTTGACATGAAGATATATTTGAGTGCAAACAAAGCTATGATTTTGAAAAAAAAAAGTTTGATAAAAGATCTGAATGTGCAGCTTTACGAAGATCATAAGTGTTTGTTAATGTGTAGGAAAATAGAGGCCACATCACACCTCTTACAAACATGTACAACTTGCTCCTATGTGGAGTGGGTTCCAGGGCTGTTGATTTATACTGCTCTTTACCGAAGACCGATCGACATAGGTTTAAGAGTAAGTCTGAAATTTTTGACATTTTGAAAGTAAATTCAAGCGTTATGCATAGCACGGTCAAACGAATTTTAAATGCATAGGCCGAAGGATTGTTTCTACGTGCGCCTGTACCCGATGAATATGGTGGCGTGTTTAATATACAGTATTAAGAACACATGCTAATCAGCACATTAAGACATTTTTCTATGGTATAGGATATGCATATGCTTTTGACTCACCTTCTTCATGTCCTCGTAACTCATTATATAAATAGGGAGGTCAGGATTGTTCTTGATTACTTGTTCCCATGACAACGTATAGTCAAACCAGGACCCATAATCAACTGAAAATAAAGTATAATCATTCGAAACACCAGAGCTCTAGATAAGAGGGAGTATTTGGTGATAATTAGCTAAGGGATATTTTTTTTTATTCTGCATAAAAACATAGGTTGTGACCTCTCATCTGAACCGTCTCGACGAGACGGTTCAGATGAGGGGTCACAACATATGGTTTCAATGAGAAATAAGAAAAATTATCCTTAATTATCATCAAATACTCCCTGTTATCAAGTGCTCTGAACACTCTTGAAAAAAGCTATCTTCCGGTAAATGGGTGTACTTCTGTTTTCCCGCTATCTTATGCAAAGAGAGACAACTTTTTTGTGACTTCCTGTTTGCTTCTATAGGCGACAAAACCGTTCCAGAAAGGGGAATACTCTGAAAGGACAACGCTTACCTTTAAGAGTTGACCTCCCATTGAGAAGATGGGCAAAATGAAACTGACAGGGTTGGGTCCCCTGAACGTTTTCGCCTATGAAACTGACAGAGTTGGGTCCCCTGAACGTTTTCGCCTTAGCATTTGCTTCATATCTACAGATCAACTACGCACTTGAAAGGCTGGTCAAAGAATTTACAAACAGTCCATATAATAATTCCGCCACCATTCAGTACTATTACTCATTATTTCAAAAAGCGACCTCGAGTACAATTTAATTGTATATGTGATAAACTCAGCTACTTGGTCAAGAAAATCGACTTGACATGCTTTGCCAGAAGGTTTCCGCCAACTCAGTGTATATTTTCTGTTCGTACAGACGCAAATTCTACATTTAGGAACATTTGTACACATATTGTTCTTGTACGGTGTTGAAGTGAGCACTGAAATCCAATCTACAAAATTTATTTAGCACGCACTCATATTGGCTCTCTTAATCCAAAGTTATATTCGTTGAAGACTAGATCAGAAAATTATGGAATATTTGGCGAGATCCTTTCGCAGTATAAAATACGTTTCGGATCTTTAGCGGGATAGTTTGCAACCGAAAAGATGATATGTGTATAAAGTGTTATAAAACGCTTAAACTCAAGAAATGAAAACAGCTGTCAGTGAATTTGCAAAAAGCGTAGAGCCAGATAAGGTGACTCACAACGAGCTAGGGAGAAGAACTCTATAAGCGTCCAGCTTTCGTTCTAATCCCAAGCCTGTATTGTATACTATATATGTATGTAAGTTACAATTTCTATAATGAATGAAATATGTTTAAACCAACAGGCTCCCTCATCTGGATCTACACCGTTTGCCCTCTAGTCTTCGAATTCTCGTTATGATATACCTTGGATGAAACTTTTGTTTTTAAATTTTTCTGACGTACATTTAGAAAACGGCATTCGAACCCGGACCGTCAGCTTAGCAAGCCAACGCTTACCAATTGAGATATCGGGGCTCCAACATAAAAACTAGTGCACGTACATGTAACTAGTCTACGGTAACCTCACTTACCATATCCGTTTAGAAAACGAGTCACATAGTTTTCCCAGGTGCCACTGAACTGGTATTCAAGAATTTTTGCATGATGGTTATAAAATGAGACACATATGTCCTTTGGGTTCCTCTGCACAAATACTATCTTGGGTTTGTGTTTCATGACATCTTTCGGAAGCATAGAAAATGGCAGATGTGAGTTCAAGACTCTGGGTGAAGGGATATTATTATACTGTTCTTGAGATACTGCTTCCAACATGGCTGTCTCTTTGATGAGTTTGATACGATCTGATGATTGGTTGAGAAGCATTGACGTCACTTCCCATAGCCAATGGGTCCCTGAAAAATAAAAAAGTCAATATGTAAAAAATAACTTTCAAACGTAACACGGAATTGAATGTCTTGAGAATAATTATTTGTTTGAGAAAATCTGAAGTGTCTGTTGAAAGAATTTCCGTTTGTAATGTCATTGAAAAATTGGTGGAGCATGGCATACTTTTTGCCATGCTTCTGAGCCAATGACGTAAATGTAATACATCTGTTACCATAGCAACTAAGAGTTAAAACTGATGCCTTACTGATGGCATCGAGACGTCAGTCTGCCAAAGTACTAGGCACAACAGTTGGTAATTCCATAGTTGCTGAGGATCCCAGGTAGCTCTGAAGGTTAAGCGCTGGCCTGCTGATCTAGTGGTCCCAGGTTCGAGCCCCGATGTAGGCGACAATCTTTTTAAACGTAAACGGGACTCCATTGCACAAAGCCTTTCATTATCATACTCTCATCGTCCTGTTATGACTGAAATATTGTTAAAATGGACGTAAAATCGCAAGTCATCCATCCATCCATCCATAGTTGCTATGGCAACAGATCTATGGCATCATTCCACTTATAATTCGGGAGGAGCATTGCATACATGGTATATAATTATAGTAATTAATAGCAATTCTCTGTAACCACCAACCAAAGTTCGGCACGCATAGTCATCGATTTCGATGAAACTTTCTCAGTTTGTGTGTGACAACACAAAACCATATAATTGATACCTAGTTCCTTCTGCTGCATGCCCGTTGCCATGGTAACGGCCTCCAAAGTTTTTGGCTCAAAAATGGTAAAAAAATAAATGAAAAATTGCACTATTTGATCTTTTATATAGGCTGAATGAAACTACATTTCATCTAAACATGAATTTGTTGAAGAAGTATAGGTCAGTATGAGTGTAAGGAAAAACAAATATAATAGTTTTATAATTTCTTAAGTACTGCTACTGGCTCCTAATGGTGGGTGGGGTATCAAGGTATCCGAAATCCCCATTTTAAGGCATTTTTAAGCGTAATACTGTCATTTCGTCCGGTCAGTCTGACGTATCAACATATCACTACAAACTAAATGAGGACCTCAACTATTATGAACTGAAGAAACATGTTTGGGAAGTTACTTCCTTCTGACCGTAACCATGGAAACAATCAGTATCCTATATAAAAAAAACGGAAAAACATAACCCTGTAAAATATCAAACATTTTTTCCATAAACAATGACATGCAGCATTAATTAAATGTATAGTTGTTATGAAAATATCAGACTTACATTAAGTTATATCCACATTACAAGGACCAGTACTGAGATCCTTTTAATATTCATTTAAGGGGCTCTGAAAGGGGTTTTAACAGGCTAATTTGCGTCCCCAAATGATTAATTTTCTCCATGCAGTTACAAACTCATAACTGTTTTCCTTTAACAAGGTTGAGAAAATATAAGCCTAAAATTAACAGACACAAAATATGGCTATGGGGTACTCCTGGGTAATATGTGCATGGCATTTAAGGGCCCCAAAAAGGGGTTGAAAGGAGGAAATTTGACGAAAACGTCTGAATTGCTTCACAAAACAACCATAAACAGCACTGCATGCAAATATAATTGCTAAGAATCTGTCAGTCAAATGTCAACAGGTATACATAATGACAATAGGGTGTTCTGTTACAGTATTTATAGTTCCTTAAGAGGCTGAAAAGGGTAAAATCTCCTAATTTGTCCCCCCCCCCTCCCCCAAAAAAAATCTGCAACAAAATACATTATCTATTACTTTAAACTGTTTAGAAAAGCATTAATTGTAAATTAACAATTACAAAGTATGGTACTGAGATACTCTTAGATTACAAATGGTCCAAAAAGGGGACAAAAAGGGGGAAAAATCAAACAAAATCATGGCTTTCTTGACAACATATAGTAGCTAAATGGAACACAAGTATTAGCTATGGAGGATCGATAACTGGCAAATGCTGTCACCTATGTGATCCTTACATCCTCAGACACTCGCCTTACTAGAATATAGTTCTTGTCCCAGATCCAGAACACAGCTCGTACCAATTTTGTAGTCTTCGACTTGAAATTAAACTTGGACACTGGGAAGTCCAACAGCCAGGTTAGCCTATGAATAGGTTTATTTCTACACAATAAGAGAATGAAACGCTGTTCATATACACACATCAGGTGGTTATGCCTATATTTACATCACCCACATCCATAGTTTCCAGCTGGTGTCACGAGGAGGAGTGACTAGGTCTTGCTATCGCAAATGGCTATACTGATATTCAAATATTAGTCTAGCCATTTTTGACAGCCATTTACCGGTCGTTTTTTGTTGTTGTTTTTTTTTTAGCTCGCCTGAGCCGAAGGCTCACAGGTGAGCTTATTGTATAGGCAGGCATCCGTTGCCCGTCGTCCGTCCGTCCGTCAATATTTTTAAACGACATCTCTGAAACTACAAGGCTTGTTCAGTTCAGTTCAGTTTGGTTCTCCTAACGACGTTCCCCAAGTGGCTCAGCGGTACGTAACCATATTTGCACACACTTGGCACCGTGTGTCCGTCCAATACAAGACCTGTTGTAACCAAATTTCAAATATAGTATCTATAGGCTGGGGGAACTAATAATACTGTTTTTATCCAAATCGCTTTAGACATTTGGTTGCTATGGCAACTTAAATTTCCACTGACTTGTGTGGGAAAAATTTAAAATGTGTATTTATTGCTATGTCACTGCAGATATTTTGACAAATCATTTACAGAAACGTTTCTTGAGTAGTCCTCTATCAACCACATGAAATTTATGTAATCTGCAGAATCTGGCTGGTCGCCATGGCAACCGAACGTTTAAAAATCATCTCCTCAGAAACTATGCAACCAGTACAGCTCAATCTTCACAGACAAGATCTTAGTACTAGCCTATGAAAATACCGTTTTTCTTGGCAATTGCTCTAGACCTTTGGTTGCGGTGGCAACTTAAAGTTCCCAATCACATCCATGGGAAAAATTGAAAATATTTCACATTTATTGAACATTTATTGGAAAAATTGAAACTATTTCACATTTATTGAACATTTATTGCTATGTCGCTGCAGATTGTTTGAGAAATCTTTTACAGAAATATACCTTGAGTTGTCCTCTACCAACCACATGACATTTATGAAAATTGCACAATTTGGCTGGTTGCTATGGTAACCGAATGGTTGAAAATAGAAAAAAATATTCAAAAATCATCTCAGAAACTATTCAACCCGTAAAGTTCAAACTTCACAGAAAAGATCTTAGTACTAGCCTCTACGAACAATTTTTTTCTTGGCAATTGCTCTAGCAGTTTGGTCGCTGTGGCAACTTAAAGTTGCCGTTGACTTATAATGGTAAAATACAAAATTTGCATTTATTGCTATATCAGTGCAGATATTTTGACAAAACTTTTATAGAAATACTTCTTGAGCGGTCCTAAACCAGGCTTATTAAATTTATGCAAATTGTGCAATTTGGCTGGTTGCCGTTACAACCGAATGGTTAAAAATAGAAGAAAAAAAATCATTTTTGCAGAAGCTATATTGCCCATTAAGCTTAAACTTTTCAGAAAGGATCTCAGCACTAGCCTCTATAGAAGTAATATGTTTCATGGCAATTGCTCCAGCATTTTTGCTGCTATTGCAATTTATCATTTCATTTGACATATAATGGGAGAGATGGAAATTGGCCATATTTGCTGGAAATTGGCAATATTTGCTATCTCACTGGAGTTAATTGGAATTTTAGTTTTGAAATGTTTCTTGAGTAGTCCTCTATGATTCGAATGAATTTTTTCCAAATCACTGAATTTGATTGGTTGCCATGGCAATATAAAGAAAAGATTTTCGAAAAAATATTTAAAAAATCTTCTTCTATCCATGTAAATTCAGTCAAAATCACTGATTTTGATTGGTTGCCATTGTAACCAAAAGGCTAAAGTTTTGTTTAAAAAAAGTAGTTCTAAAATCATTCTCTCGGCAGCCATGAGGGATATGAAGATGAATCTGCATAACTATTAGTGACATTTAGTCTCTAGATAAATTTTGTATTTCATTTTTGTTGCCCATGTTCTTGGTTACTAAGGCAGTTTAAAGTTTCCATAGACTTTCAATGGGAAAACATTATCAGAATAGGCATGAAATCTCTGAGGAGTCTGCATTTGGGCCAGATCAGAATATTCATTTTGGACTTCCTTGCCCTTAAAGACCGAAAAAAAAAATCCTTGGACTTACGATGGGGAAAAGTTTTCCTTCGGGGCATAGCGAATTTAAAGAGTAACTACACTTCTGACTGAATCAGATCCCGAACCCTATCCCCAACATCAAACGGAAAGATTGACAAAGACATCCCAACAAAAAATACATTACAAGTGATAAGCCGAGTCAGCAGCTCTTTTCCAAATAGGTGGCAACTCAGCTATCTTTATTGAACTAAATTATTTAGACCAACAGAATGGTTACAGCAGACTAAGCAAATTATACAAAAAACATTTAACAATTATTTTTACCTATTTTCTATTTTTATTATAGAAGGATTATAATGAGAACACGATAAATTAAACAGCACCGAACATAAAACAAATGCAACCGCAACGAAAGTACCGCCTTGGGACGGTCAGTAATAATTACTGGGGGGTTTAAACCGGTTTTACTGGGCCCAAACCTTCACCCTCACCCTCACCCTCCGTCGCGGTGCACACAATTAGATGGTAGTTCGGTTCGTATGGAGGTTCCCTAACTCATCAGAGAGTCGTCACGGTCAACAGTTAAAAATCAACTTTATTTTTATTGAAACTTGATCAAACTTGCTGATAAATTGGATATTCATAAACTCTCTGACAAGTTCGGAATGTGGCTATATTGTATAGTCCACCTTGGAGTTACTTGCCCTTGAGTGTTTAGAAAGCCCATATATGACCTTATCCCAGGAAAAGCGACTTTATTTTTTTTGTAACATAAACAAACTTGCAGTCATTAACTAGGAAAAGCATAACAACTCAGACAACTTTGAAATTAGGCCACATTGTACAATTTACTTTAGAGCTACTTACTCTTGAGTGCTGAAGATGAATGGACTCATGTGAGCTACAGGACCAATGGCCTGTTTTTTATTTTTTTCTTTTTTTTTTATTTTTTTTTTTTTTTTGAGTACTAGTTTTATAGTCCGTATAGTCCATAAATATCAAACATGGTTATATTCGGGGCATCAAGCCAGAGCCCATTCACTTAAGGTGAATGATTCTGCCCCGAATTAACGTCATTTTATCAACTCAATTATTCTGTCTATTAATTCCAAAGGTCACATATTCACATTTGATAAAAAATAAACTAAGGCATACACGGGGCATCAAGCCAAACGAGCGATCAACGATACGGTAAAAAAGGAAGATCGCCGTGACCCTGGCTGTGAGTGCATGGACCTTGGGAAATGCATTAGATACCCAAAGCACTACGACGATGACCTGATACACCCAGAGGCTGAGCAGGGAGGTTTGAGGGTACTGCAGTTGGTCATTGAGAGATCTTTCGAGCAAGTGCCGTCGTCCGGGGTAGAATTCTTAAGAAGGGCGAGTGGTCTCAGAATGTTGGGTGTTGTGGGGCGAGATGTCTTAGGGCGAGTTGTCTGTGGGCCAGTTGTCACCTGAAGGTGGGGGCGAGATTTTTGAGGGGCAAGTTGTTTATGAGGTGAGTTGTCCATAATTCTCTATCAAAACTGGAAATAGGGTTATGTTTCCTTTCCTTTACATATCCTCTGATGATGCTTTATATTTGTTCAAGATACAAGGAGCAAAGTCTTACCATTTTGTGCGTGGTCCTGGACCAAGTATTGAAGAAATACTACACCTACAGTTTGAGATGATGGTTCAAAAATTTTAAGCACTTGACAGGGTGTGGCATGCCGCTTTATGAGCTACCCGATGTGGAAGTAAAACATCAATGCAAATCTAGTCCCTACTATTGAGCACCTCTATGACAAGGTCATACCTGTAATTCAGAAGTACAGTATAGGTGACTTGTTCAGAACAACAGATGGTGCTGATAAGATCAAACTGAAGACAAACAGCGCCAATAGCAGACATAGGAAGATAAAGGCAAAATGACAGAAGTTTGTAACTGTAACAAGCTTCAAGTACCCAGGAGCAATTGTCTCAGATGATGGCTCAAAACCGGAGGTAACTAATATGAGCATTGACTTGAAAGGGGAGATAAACAGAATGCCAAAGTAACCCAGTGACCTATATCAGTGTCATTTTAACAGATCCATTCCAAGCCTGTCATGATAATATCCATGCTCATCCATCTTTAGTGCAGTTCTGTATATGATCTTATGATATACTGATATGGATCATATCATGACTGCTGTTGACAGGATCTGATAACATTTCGATGTACATGTATATGGCACAGTATCAGGTTATACTGTCACTAATGCTGCATTTTTATTGTTATTTCTTATGGGGCCCATCAAAGAAATATAAAGGGAATACCAAAGCAATTCAATCAGTTAATCATTCTAACGTTAAGAATATTATTTGAGTTCCAGTCCTATCGTTGGAGTGGAATAGAGTTCTTGAGATAAAGGCTTGCTCTTTAGGTAGATGGTTTTATGATGCATGATGATGATCTGCTTACATCTGAACGTATAAGGTGAAACACCATGTTTCATATTGGTCAACAAATGAGAGACATTTCGAACTGTTATTAATTCAAACATGTTTTAAAGGGTCACCCTCATAAAAGAGCTCTTTTAGGAACGAATTCTTTACTTGAAGAGTAGATCCCATTTTTAAGTCCTCCAGAGAAGCAAGCAGGAGTTCATGTTGTTCCCCTTTGTAAGTTTATGGCAAGTCAATCTTATCTGTTTTTGAAAAAGGGACTGGGGCATTTATAAGGAATGATATGGTAACTACATATTTAACCAATTTTTGACCCCTTAAAAATGCATATAAAAAGAACCACAGGGCAGCCATGGTTGTGGCATTAATTCATTCATTTTCATTTGATCAACAGCTTTTGCACCAGTGTACTTGTAACAAATATAGTATGCTGTTTTGTGAGAAACTTAAACATTTTGTGCAACTATCTGCATTTTTTACCCCTTTTTGGCCCCTCTTGGATACAAAAATGCAATTACTTTGATCCCCATAACATAGTTCATGAGCCTTACATGAGACTGGTGGCTGCCTTTACAAGTAACGGAAAATGGTTCAGATGCTATATGAAGAGTGTAATTACCGGGTAATTTTGCTGATTTTTCCCCCTTTTATGGCCCCTTAAGGGACTATAACTAAAATAAAAGAGCACCCCATTGCAATGTTTAAATCACTTAGTATTTGACAAATGGTTTCTAAACCATTGTCATTGTATGCACTGTTGTAAGTTTTGTTTTATGAAGGAATTTATGATTTTTGGTCGATTTTCCCATTTTTACCCCTTAATTTTGACCCCTAAATGACCCCAGAATATTCCAGTGCTATAGTTTATATCTGTTAACTTCAGACATATATTTTCACAACATATTAAAGAGAAATCAATAATTTGTTTTGCAGTTTTGTGATGAAAATGTGTTATTTTGAGGAAAATTAGCCATTAAAACCCCTTTCGGAGCCCCATGAATGATTTTTATGAGGACCCCGTTACTACCCTTTGTGATGTTTATATTTTTTAAAATAAAACTGATATTTTTACAACTATTGTGCATGCAATAAATGCTGTATTTTGATTGTTTAGGCTAACAAATAAGTGATTTTGTGCACTAATGTGTTTTCTTGTTTTTTGAATAGGATATTGTTCGTTTCCATGGTTACGGTAATAAGGAGGTAACTTCCCAAACATGTTTCTTCAGTTCATGATACTAGAGATCCTCCTCTAATATTCTGTCATGTGCTTATATATCAGAGTGGCCGGCCGAAATGGTAGTACGCGCTTGAAAAAGTCCAAAAATTGGGGTTTTCGATACCTCGATACCCCACCCCACATGAAAAGGTAAAAGCAGTACCAAAGAACTAACAAATCTGATTTATTTTTTCCTCTGAATTCTCATACTGATTCATATTTTGTCGATCAAAATGTTTTTAGACTAAAGGTAATGTCTTCTATGATATATAAATGTTCGAAAATTGGAAAATTTCACTAATTTTTTGACTACTTTTTGGGCAAAATCTTTGGAGGCCGTTGCCATGGCAACGGACACACAGCAGAAGGAATCGACCATCAGTTAAATGTTTTTTCGTGACAACAAACAAACCGAGAAAGTTTGAGAAAAATCTGAGACCATGCGTGCCGAACCCCCATTGTAAAATGTGAAATGGTTACAGAGAATTGCTATTAAAGACAATTAATAAACGATCTAACCGGCCTTTGGATAAGCACAGATATAGACGTCATCGGGTCGACATTTCCAGTCTGGTATACTTCGAACTTCTTTTTCGTGGTTTGGCAAGGCGTCAAATGTTGGAGCGAAATAACCATCAATGTCGAGTATGCGAAGAGTCTCGCCCGTTCCGTCGTCTAGAGGACGGTAGGGCATTTTGACCTGGTAAAAGAAATAAGTTTGATATAGCAATTACTGCTCTTTTATCGACTAACCAACTAGACCACTACTAAGATGCACCCATGACTACTGTGCGCCAACCCACATCAGTCAATAATCCAGCAGGCACAAAACATTGAATAAACATTGATTCAACGTCATAACATTATTCTAACATGACATTAACGTTATCCCCACTGGACGTATAGGAAACGTCGTCGTGAAAAATCACGTTGCTAACGCTCGGCGTGCACATTTCACACCTTAATGACGTCGTACGCTAGTATTTAATTTCTGGCCACGTCCGACGAAAAGGAGTCCATTAGCAAACACCGCGATATCTATGCAGTTTGATTGTATATAATCATGATAATGTTAGAATCGAAATAATTTTTTCTTGCAAGTAAATCATCGCAGATTAACCCATGTGTTGTTGGTCAGATACGAATATTAATTTAGTCCGGCCTGCGACTTTAAACCAAGAAGCAATATACATATACCGGTATGTTTAAAAGACAGTGTATATAATATAATGTTAATGCATGCGTGGGCATGAAAATGCTCTGAACTAATAACCTAGAGGTCATGGGTTCGAGGTTAGGTCACGATTTCGTCTTGTTTCATCATTATCGTTATCGTCAACTACAAGTACATTGCCAATTTGTCAATATTGAAAAGAACAAAAGTACGGACCTTAAGATGAATTTACTACTCCCGATCCCCATTGAAAAGGGAAGTAAAAATTTAAAAAAAAAGCAGAGTTGCAGCCCCTGAAAGTGTAATATAGGGAGGTAAAATGAAAAAAGCAGAGTTGCAGCCCCTGAAAGTGTAATCGATGGAGGAAAAAAGGAAGAAAAGAAGCATAGTTGCAGCCCTTGAAGGTGTAAATTACAAATTTTTCAGTGGAGGCGGGAATTTATTACTGCTGGACAGAAAAGTCTGTAGGAAGTCACAGAAGTTGTTTCTGATGGGAAAACGTGGAGGCTTATTCGTATGAGTTGCGTCAAAGGAAAATATATTTGCGCACAGCAGAAACCGTGATCACATCCGCATAGCCAGCCAAGAGTCTATGGTCCTTTAGCCACAATAATAGGCAAATACTCACATTACTGCACATCCGCTCTATCAGTTCAGTATTGACTTTCCAATACGACATTGATTGATTGATTGATTGTTTTGGGTTTTACGGCCCTTTGAGACAGTATTTCAGTTTATATCGGGCCGTCTCCCAGAGAGGGAGAAAGAGGAGAAATGATAGACGAGAGAAAAAATGTCCAAACAACCCCACCCGCACCTACTGCAAGCACAGTAGGCCCTTGCCTACAATGTTCCAAATCAGTAGGACGCCCCGGCACTGGAAGTGACAGCACCATCGCACCACCCGACCACCCCCTCCCCCATACGACATGACACAAGGATTCACAGTTTGTTTAAGTAAGCGGGGTAGACCTTGTTCAGACGACGCTGATAAGTAGGCCTACTACCGGTTCACATAGGCATATACAGTAGAAGTCCCGGTAGCTCAGTAAGTAACATGTAACTTGTAAGCGCGCTGGCCAACTGATCTACCGGTCTTGGGTTCGAGACACGCTGGAGGCGGAAATTCTTCCAGCCGTAAACGGGGTCCCGTTGCACGCAGCATTTCATTAACACCCTCCTATCGTCTTGATTTGACTAAAATAAAATTAAAAAGACGTAAAATCGCAAGTCATCCATACATCCATATCCAGTACTATATCTGCGTAAGGTATCATTTCACGCGAGGCCAACATCAACTACATTTAAATCACATGCAAAAATATAAATCAAAAGAAATACATACCTCCTGTGGCTGAGATGTATAATTTCTCACCCTCTAAGTATTAATCTGTTAATACACTCGATATTATTTTTCACTTTATAGAACTTTGAGATAAGCTGTGTTAACACAAACCGAGAAGATAAAAATACACGCTTACTTACCAGTGCATAGAGTGTACATCAGTTTAGGTTGCCATTCACAGTTTCGCACTTTTGGGGGGGGGGGGGGGGACAAAAATGCTAATATTTGGGGGTAGGCTTGTATCTTGGGCTATAAATTCTTTTTGGCTCCTTATATGCAGGAAACTTTTCCTCCCTTTGAGTGAGCTTGTGTCAGGAAAGTAAAAACTGAATTTATTTCCAACTCGAAAACCATCCAATCACTGCGCGGCATGGATGCGAAACTATGGCTGCACTGATAAAGCGGTAAATATAAATTGTCAAAATGATGGTGCTCATTTTCAATTAAGAATAGCAGAAAATCTAAACGGCTGGCAGGTATTCAGTTGCAGTTGACAGTGTTCATCTGTAAGCCCTCTAGGTAAATCTGTAAGCTTTAGGTGTCAACAATGGTCCTGCTCTTGAGTAGAGCATGGGTAATAATGCCATTTTTGAAGAAATTTTCTGGCCCCAAAAAGTGGGTGGGGTGTCATTTTTTCTGCAACAATATTCATATAAGGACCTTATAGGGGTTATAAATGGCTATAAAGTGTATTTAGGCATATGTACAGCTCATTCAAAGAGAAGAACGAATGATTTATGCATTCAATCAGGCTGGAATGTCACTTTGTTTGGCTGACCCCCTGTGGAGTCACCAAGCTATCCAAAAAACTGTGGAGTGCAACCATAAAGGGCCATCATGGATTTTCAGTTTTCATTTGAGGAAGTTAGAAAACATGTTTTGGATTCCTCAACATTGACCGGCTAAAGAAACAAAGTGGTTCAGAGCATTGCGCGTTTCAGTGTCGCACAGTTGTGAATGCGCTACAGCTACGGTCCATTTCTTGAAAGCGACGCTTTTTTAGACTTCGAAAAAGGGTACAGTTTAAAATCAGCAATAATTTTGCCAGATTGCATCTCAGCACCCTTTTTTTCATTCTCTTTGCTCAGAAACATGCTAAATTATAAATCTGAACCAAATTCTGCCTGGATTGAATAGAAAATCTATGCTTTAAGGTTGCCATTCACAGTTTCGCACTTTTGGCCGGGGACAAAAATGCTAATATTTGGGGGTAGGCTTGTATCTTGGGCTATAAATTCTTTTTGGCTCCTTATATGCAGGAAACTTTTCCTCCCTTTGAGTGAGCTTGTGTCAGGAAAGTAAAAACTGAATTTATTTCCAACTCGAAAACCATCCAATCACTGCGCGGCATGGATGCGAAACTATGGCTGCACTGATAAAGCGGTAAATATAAATTGTCAAAATGATGGTGCTCATTTTCAATTAAGAATAGCAGAAAATCTAAACGGCTGGCAGGTATTCAGTTGCAGTTGACAGTGTTCATCTGTAAGCCCTCTAGGTAAATCTGTAAGCTTTAGGTGTCAACAATGGTCCTGCTCTTGAGTAGAGCATGGGTAATAATGCCATTTTGAAGAAATTTTCTGGCCCCAAAAAGTGGGTGGGGTGTCATTTTTTCTGCAACAATATTCATATAAGGACCTTATAGGGGTTATAAATGGCTATAAAGTGTATTTAGGCATATGTACAGCTCATTCAAAGAGAAGAACGAATGATTTATGCATTCAATCAGGCTGGAATGTCACTTTGTTTGGCTGACCCCCTGTGGAGTCACCAAGCTATCCAAAAAACTGTGGAGTGCAAACATAAAGGGCCATCATGGATTTTCAGTTTTCATTTGAGGAAGTTAGAAAACATGTTTTGGATTCCTCAACATTGACCGGCTAAAGAAACAAAGTGGTTCAGAGCATTGCGCGTTTCAGTGTCGCACAGTTGTGAATGCGCTACAGCTACGGTCCATTTCTTGAAAGCGACGCTTTTTTAGACTTCGAAAAAGGGTACAGTTTAAAATCAGCAATAATTTTGCCAGATTGCATCTCAGCACCCTTTTTTCATTCTCTTTGCTCAGAAACATGCTAAATTATAAATCTGAACCAAATTCTGCCTGGATTGAATAGAAAATCTATGCTTTAAGGTTGCCATTCACAGTTTCGCACTTTTGGGGGGGGGACAAAAATGCTAATATTTGGGGGTAGGCTTGTATCTTGGGCTATAAATTCTTTTTGGCTCCTTATATGCAGGAAACTTTTCCTCCCTTTGAGTGAGCTTGTGTCAGGAAAGTAAAAACTGAATTTATTTCCAACTCGAAAACCATCCAATCACTGCGCGGCATGGATGCGAAACTATGGCTGCACTGATAAAGCGGTAAATATAAATTGTCAAAATGATGGTGCTCATTTTCAATTAAGAATAGCAGAAAATCTAAACGGCTGGCAGGTATTCAGTTGCAGTTGACAGTGTTCATCTGTAAGCCCTCTAGGTAAATCTGTAAGCTTTAGGTGTCAACAATGGTCCTGCTCTTGAGTAGAGCATGGGTAATAATGCCATTTTTGAAGAAATTTTCTGGCCCCAAAAAGTGGGTGGGGTGTCATTTTTTCTGCAACAATATTCATATAAGGACCTTATAGGGGTTATAAATGGCTATAAAGTGTATTTAGGCATATGTACAGCTCATTCAAAGAGAAGAACGAATGATTTATGCATTCAATCAGGCTGGAATGTCACTTTGTTTGGCTGACCCCCTGTGGAGTCACCAAGCTATCCAAAAAACTGTGGAGTGCAAACATAAAGGGCCATCATGGATTTTCAGTTTTCATTTGAGGAAGTTAGAAAACATGTTTTGGATTCCTCAACATTGACCGGCTAAAGAAACAAAGTGGTTCAGAGCATTGCGCGTTTCAGTGTCGCACAGTTGTGAATGCGCTACAGCTACGGTCCATTTCTTGAAAGCGACGCTTTTTTAGACTTCGAAAAAGGGTACAGTTTAAAATCAGCAATAATTTTGCCAGATTGCATCTCAGCACCCTTTTTTCATTCTCTTTGCTCAGAAACATGCTAAATTATAAATCTGAACCAAATTCTGCCTGGATTGAATAGAAAATCTATGCTTTAAGGTTGCCATTCACAGTTTCGCACTTTTGGGGGGGGGGACAAAAATGCTAATATTTGGGGGTAGGCTTGTATCTTGGGCTATAAATTCTTTTTGGCTCCTTATATGCAGGAAACTTTTCCTCCCTTTGAGTGAGCTTGTGTCAGGAAAGTAAAAACTGAATTTATTTCCAACTCGAAAACCATCCAATCACTGCGCGGCATGGATGCGAAACTATGGCTGCACTGATAAAGCGGTAAATATAAATTGTCAAAATGATGGTGCTCATTTTCAATTAAGAATAGCAGAAAATCTAAACGGCTGGCAGGTATTCAGTTGCAGTTGACAGTGTTCATCTGTAAGCCCTCTAGGTAAATCTGTAAGCTTTAGGTGTCAACAATGGTCCTGCTCTTGAGTAGAGCATGGGTAATAATGCCATTTTTGAAGAAATTTTCTGGCCCCAAAAAGTGGGTGGGGTGTCATTTTTTCTGCAACAATATTCATATAAGGACCTTATAGGGGTTATAAATGGCTATAAAGTGTATTTAGGCATATGTACAGCTCATTCAAAGAGAAGAACGAATGATTTATGCATTCAATCAGGCTGGAATGTCACTTTGTTTGGCTGACCCCCTGTGGAGTCACCAAGCTATCCAAAAAACTGTGGAGTGCAACCTTATAGCAATACTTTCGGTTCACATGATTTCATACCGTATGTTGGCCGTTGGTACTGATTAAACTTTCTCACTTTACTTCAGATTGTGAGGTTGGCGATTCGGGATATGGTGCTGGGTAACTTTCAGTGCCGGGGCCTCCTACTTATTTGAATAGTAGTGAAGCAGGGGCCTGCCATGCTTGCAGCAGGTGCGGGTAGGGACTGTCTGAACATTTATTTATTATCTTTCTTCGACTATCATTGCTCATCTTTTCTCTTCTCTCTGGGAGACGGCCTGAAAATCGACTGGTACATGTATACTGTCTCATAGGGTCGTTAAGCGGCCCTTAACAATCAACCAATCAATCACAGAATTATAGTGGTGTGTCCATCAAACTCTCATAAGGTACTCGGTCGCAAAACGTTTGGTTCCACGCGCTCTTGAATTCAGTTTGTAGCTGCGGTGGTTTTAAGGCATTTTGTTACACTGTACATGTATAAGGATTGAACATAGCGGCGTCACTCTCGTGTTCGCAAACTTTTGAGCCCAAACGCCCGATAAGGGCTTATCAAACGCTTTCTCTGTATATTTGTAATTACAGCAGTATGTAGTTTTGATTTGCAAATATTTCATTTGGTCATATTATATGCTTTTTGGGATTTTCGGTTCATTTTTTTTTTTTTTTTTTGGTATGATTTTACCTGTGTTTTAACTAAAGAAGGCGTCAGTCGTCCGTTAGATTTCCCGTCAGTCATTCCTGTTCTTTGAGAATCTGTGGCTGGATTCATGCGTAAAAAATGGAGTTACGTACATGTAGCAGAGTCCGGGACTGAGCTCCTGCTGATCTAATACCGTACGTAGTGGCTATTTCTAGTGATAGGAATAGCGAAAAAAAAAAGAAACAAAATAAAATCAAAATGACTATGTAGCTTAAATTTCTATAACGGCTATAATTTCAGTTAGCAGATCTTTACAGGTGTTGCCGAACGGAGATAAAAGGCATCAGTAGGCACATAACATTGAATCGGGATAACTCCACCAGTTCTATTACTTTAAAGCAAGTGCGAGCCGCGACACGAGAAAACCAACAAAGTGGTTGTTCACCCAGCGCAGTCTCAGATCAGCCGGGGCATCCGCCCACTGTGGTCAGAAACTTTGCTAAGAGCTTAAAGGGTAGCTAAGGGTCTAAGCTACCTCCATGCGGACAGCGAAGACTCTGATCAGACTGGGCGAATGCCCAAGCTGATCTGAGTCTGCGCTGGGCGCACAGCCACATTGTTGGCTTTCTTGTGTCGCGGCTCGAATATGCTCTTAACAGCGGTTTGTTTTACAAATTTGCCTGGTGTACAAATTCAACTAAACGTTTGTGCAGCAGGTAATCCAACTGAGCACACAACGTTGAACCAACCTTAAATCAATGTTGATTCAACGTTGTGTGCCAGGTGGGATACCACTAAATTACAGAAGGCATGCTATATTACGCAGCCGGTATTGTTAGACATATTAGACGGCGGGGGAAGGTGGGGGGGGGGGGGGGGGGAACTCGGAATCTTGCATACAACATTCCTGAAACAAGAAGAACCTGAATAAAACTGAACCACTGATTTTCGTTCTTATACGTATTCTTTGTTTCAATAGGCAAATTATATGGTTTTTCGTTGGAATAGTCCCAGCAGTTAATCATGAAACAGACTATATCAAAAAGAGTAAATTGTGAAGAAGTCATTTTAGTTAACGTCGTGGTGGTTTCATTCGCCCAATCTGGGTTCCGAGAGCCACACAGCAGACCTTTAACACCAGCACAATCTGTACCATGTTAATACAATCGCTAAAATGTTTTTGACAGGATAAAGCATGTAGCTTTATTAGCCACCATGCGAAAGTACAGACATGCTCATGACGCCTATGACAACTTGAATATATCGTGCAGACAAGATGAATGGCAGCAAGGTTGAATGGTTCAAAAAGACAGTTGCATTCTTGAAAAAGAAACAATTTCGCTCATCCTTGTCAGCTTTTTACTGGAAAGCATCGTGCTTTATGCTCTGGAAGATCATGATGTAAAATTATATAGCCGCCACAGTTATTACCAAACTGCGGTTTGCCGATTACATTGATGCTCTTGATCATGAGGAACAGGAACTAGAAGTTCTAATGAAAAGTTTCGACAAAATCTGCGCGCTGTACAAAATGGAGGCAAGCAAGGAGACGAGCAAACTGATGGCACAGAGCCAAAATGAATCCAAAAGGCAGATCAAGTACAGGGTAAAAGACCTGCTCGGGTACTTTGAGTTTTTATATGCAACTTCCTCTTTCTTAGATTGTGATCTAGTAGCTACACCTACTGAAGAGAAGTGCAACATGCCAGGTTGTTTAGACTCATCTATGTTACCTATCACTAAGTCATACAATGGATGATCCATACATAATGCTTTAGTCATGCCTTTGTAAAAGGGACAGTGTATATCGACAACTGCAGAAGGACATTTTTAGAAGACTCATCAATAAGAGTCACACTGTAAAAAACGCGCTTAGCTATAAACACAAGTGGTTGCATGTTAAGGTGTAAATATGTTTAGGAATATTTTATATAGCTAAACATGTACGCCTTTTCTATTATTTTCCAAGACAAAGTCTGCTAAACACGGTTTATTCTGTTACGCGTTTCGGATGAATCAATTCTCTCTTTTCCCCGTTGAAGAACGAAAAAAAAGAGACGAAAATGTTGACAGAGGAAATTTTCAAAATAAAAGGTAAGTATAACCAGTTTTGTACATGTTTAATTTCAAACATAAACCTAAACATTTTGCAAATTGAACATGTTACGATTTAAACACATAAAAAAATCGGACTGCATTTTTTGTTAAGAATCTAAACACATGTTTTACAGTGCACATCAGGCTCTTTCCCAGACAACTGTTTCTTCGGAACCAAACCTCTGCGAACTACTACACCAGCACAGCCATCATTTGTTTGCAAGGGTATAGAGTGGAAGAGTGCTGATGAAAGTTGTGTGCAATGGAACCCCGTTTACAGTAAAATTCTAGTGATGAGAGGTGATCTGACGTGACCTAATCATGCCTTTTTGTACCGAATAAGGCTTCGAATGCAGCTTCTCTGTCAGTTCTAGTCATACGAACAGAGCTGACATGTTTTTTGTAGCTGTATTCGATGACAACCATGCGTCGCTACAAATACGGCTACTGCTGCACAAATTGGTTTAAACATATTTCATTTCATAACATTACAATCAAGCCTCTATTTACATAGCATAAACATTCAAAGGACAAGAACTGAAGCTAAAACTTATCAAGTTCTTATCCTTTGCTGCACAAATTATGACAGAATGGAATAAATGACGGAGAGAAAATGGGTTTACCTTCCGTCTATCCGGAAACACTGGATCCTGCGAGCTTGAAAAGGGCCCAAGATAAATGTATAAAAAAGGGCAAAAATAATTTAATTTATTTCAGCCAGCCAGAAATTCCGGTTGCTATAGCAACAAAAGAGAAAATCTATACATACACTACAACCACTTTTAAAGCTAGGCTTTAAAATTTAATTTGTTGATAAAGGGCAATTAGGAGATAATGGACAATCCCTAGTAATCCCACTAGAATGCGTCTCTGATAGGCAATTTTATACCCCGCCTCCGGTGTGTTGCGGGGTGTTATGTTTTCCCGCTGGTTGTTCGTGTGTTTGTCCGTACGTCCGTCTGTCTGTCTGTCATGAGCAGTTCATTTTGGTCGATAACGAGTATTTTGACGGCTTTTCTTCAAACTTGGTATGTGCATTGGTTTCGGGCGTATCTCGCTTGGGATTGTTAATGCGCTAAGCTCGATATCTTGGGAGAATGATTGTTCTTTTTAATATCTTAGAAGTTTTTTTTTTTGTCTGTAATTGCTTTAGACTTCTCAATGTCCTGATGAAATTCTTAAAACTGACTGAATTAATGCAGTAAACTTTCTGTTATACACTGGCGCTCACGTATTTGTACACATTCATTACGCGTCGGGGACGCAGTTGATGCGCGCGGGATACGCGGTAATTATGGACGCGAATATTTTAGTAGCCAATGAAAATTCGTTCTCAATTTTGCGTATACCGGCAAAGCGACGCGTGCAACGCACTTTTTATGCAAATTTCATGGACCCAATCAAAATTGCGCACATGAGACGGGTAGTGACGTAGTCCTTTGCGTCTCAACGCGCGCGTACGGGAACCAATCAAAATCGCGTATTGGATGCGCATTTTAGTGAGGTCAACTTTAAGTAAATCATTTGAAAGAAAGAGCCATTAGTCTACATCAAGCTTGATGTCGAATGCTCATTTGGTCTTACTTGAACTATAACGGGAAAGAAAAGAAAAGAAGCCTAGAAACTCGACCGGCAACTCAAAACTAAATGCGACTGGGACAGTCCCATGACACTTCGCCATTGAAGTGGAAATAAATCGCACTCTTCAGCCATAAATTCCTATCGTATCAGAAAAAAAAAATCGTGGAATCTGAAATTAATATCGCCTTTATGGAAAATAAGTGCCAGGCGGCAGTCACTTTGAATCTTAAAAAGGCATTTGACCTTACATAGACTTCAGGGACCCTCATCAAGCTAAACGAATTCAGCATCAATGGAAATACGTTCCGCTGCATTCATAACTTCTTAAACGGCAAAAGAATTCAAGTCAGGGTGGGGGATAAAAACCTCTGACCAACATGACTTGGAAATGGCTGTTTCCAGGGCAGTGTCCTCAGCCCTATCCTATTCATTGTAATAATAAATACCCTTGATGATGCCCTGGGGGGACCCAAAACTCTCTCCTTCTCCTTGCAGATGACAATGCCATCTGGACCTAGCACTCCTCTCCCAAACATGCTCTCGTAAAATATGGTCCAAGCTCTGGGGCTTCAAAATCCCCACTATTAAGACAAAGGCTATAATTTTCACTAAAAAAAGACTTAATATTGAATCACTTCAAAAACTCTCCCTTTTTGGGCCAGAAATAGAATTTAGTGACCGTATCACCTTCCTGTGTATGATCCTAGATAGCAAACTAACATGGGGTCAGCATATTAAAAATCTGATTGAAAAATGTAATAAAGACCTAAAACTCATGATGATGGTTTCAGGCACCACCTATGAAGCAGATAAAAAATCCTATTGCCATTATATAAGGCCCTAATCCTCAGTAAAATCGATTATGGTGCGCAAGCTTATAACTCGGCACCTAAACATCTACTCTCACAGCTCAAGACCTCGTCCAAAACAGCTTAGCACTCCGTATTGCTATGAGGGCATGCCACTCCACCCCTATTAATGCTTTCGAAGTTGAATGTGGAATTAAACTCCTACAGCTGAAGGCGCCGGGCCGCGTAGCCCAATCGATAGGGCACCTGACTCATGTCAGAGGTCTTGGGTTCGAAACCCGGTCTGGCCACATACTCCGTTTCTCCTTCCGCTGAGTCAAGAAAGGCAGTTGTCAATTATTGACCACCGGCACTTACAACCATACCAAACCCTCAAAACTGGAAGTTTATCCCCTAATAAATGAAGCAGTAACCGAAAAATGGCAATCCCACTGGACCAATAGCAACAAGGGCCACACCTTCCATTTCTTCAAACCAAAGGTTGAATTTCAATGTGACGTATATAGTCTCAATAGACGTTTCGACTTAGCCTATTCCGGACTAAGGCTAGGACACTGCGGGCAGGGCTGCCTTCACTACGGTAACCAGTCCGCCCTATGTCCCCACTGCAATGATGCAGAAGATCTCAACCATATCTTCTTTGACTGTGTGGCCCCATAACAATCAATGGCGAGACCATAGAATCCACCATATTCAAGTTAGGCTATCCCACAATAGACCTGAGACTGCTCCTGTCTCCCCAAAAGAAACATGCAAATACAATACAGAAGGCAGTCTTTGAATACATGTACCTGGACAAAACCAATATCATTGCCAGGATATCAATAGATTCCAATACAATAGGGAATAAAATCCCCCTAATTTTCTCTAATTCGAGCCCCTGTTGCTTACTACCTACCAAACCCATGTCCCAAAATCACTGGATCCATATTAATCCCCTACTAAGTGCAATGCTCATGACAAAAACTCCCATTACCCAGTAAAAGCCCCAGAACCCATCTGTACGACTACAATCTGACTTTCCCTACCGTCATATAAATAACTTTTGTCTATTGACAATAAAGGCTAAAATTAATGTGTATCCAACCTCCTTAACCTCACACCCAGGCTAAGTTACCTGGAAACTAAATGAACCATAATAAGGTTCTGCACATTTGCTCCCTAGAAACAGCCAAAAGAAACTGTCCTCTTTTTTCCAACAATCTGCAATAAGAAATAAGCTATAGTCCTCTGGTCCATTAATAATACTCTCCATTTCTTCCCCACCCCAAATTAATGTGTATCCAACCTCCTTAATCTCACACCCAGGCTTAGTTACCTGGAAACTGAATAAACCATTATAAAGTTCAACTCATTGCTCCCTAGAAACAGCCAAAAGAAACCGCCGTCCTTTTCGAACAACCCGCAATAAGAAATAAGCTACAGTCCCCTTGTCTATTAATAATATTCTCCATTTCCCTTCCAAAAAATAATGTGTATCCAACCTCCTTAATCTCACACCCAGGCTTAGTTACCTGGAAACCAACTGAACCATTATAAGGTTCATCACATTTGCTCCCTAGAAACAGCAAAAAGAAACTGCTCTCTCCTCCCAACAATCCACAATAAGAAAGGACTTCTTCGATTAAGGCGAGGATTTTCCCCATTAGACCGGCGCGAAAGGTCCGAATTTTCAAAAGTATAAAGTGTGCAAATTTTTCTTAGCGGAGCTTCCACAAATATGTAAGCCGTATGAAATCAGATCATTTGTGATTCAGACCCAAAGACATGGGGAGATAATCCAGTCTGACCCTACCATCCTTAATTCAAGGTTTTCGCATACCTCAATTTTTGAGGTTATAAAAATATTGAAATCAGTCATTGTTTCCGTACATTGTTGTCATAAATGCATGCTACATACATGCATATCACAATACAAAGCAATGGTTTTCTTCTTGTTACGCCTGACTGGCATTTAAACATGCAAAACTACAGTAACACTTCCGGTCGAAGCGGCCAAAATAGAACGCTTCACTATAACTAAAATACAAGTACTTTCCCCCCCCCCCCCCCCCCCCGTGACCCAGCATTTCCTTCATGCAGCAGACTTATACGTTGCAAGTACGCAATATATATGAGTGGGAAGCCGGGTCACGGGGGGGAACGATACTCAATAAGCCAAAGAAGAAGAATGGTCAACAGTAGCACTGTCATCTTCAAGGATTTTATTGTGTACCATGACCTTGAAATGAGGTCAAGGTCACATACATATAGACAAAACTATCCAGTGTTGTCTGTTATGTAAGTAATGTAAGTCAAATAAGGGTGAAATGTATACAATAAATCATTATTTCAACGATCAGTTTGAGGATAATTTACAATTTATCTCAACGATGACGTCAACGTCAACGTATGTATAACGTACTTTACATAAACACAAACACTTGAAAATTCATTTGTCATGCACGTTACAAGTCATAGTCATAAATTCAAAGCAAAAGTCAGTGATCCGTATAACTTTTAAATCATGGGGAAAATTCACGCCTTAAGCATAGAAGTCCTTAGCTACAGTCCTGTTGTTGACTAATAATATTCTCCATTTCCCAAAATATTAGAACACTGAAAAAACTCCCATGAAAATACAGGACCCTAAAACTTTAAATATGCAATATATTTTGGAACCAACTAAACCAAGATAAGGTTTAGAACAAATGCTACAGTCCTAGGTCCCAAAAGGAATTTTTACCCCACCTGCTTCCTTCCCAACAGAATTAAGCTAATGTATGGTCCTCTCTGAGACCAATGGACGCAATTCATGATGTAACCCAGGCAGTCTCAATTACTCATGAGGTTCCCGGTTTTCAGTCACCTTGATGATCATTCAACTCTGGCCCCATAAAGTAAATGTAGCCTGCTAAAATGTTAACATGACCTAAACATGCCCGAGGTCAGTTCAAAAATAAATTTTAATGCGGATTTGCTTCGGTTTGCAGTTTAGACAGGACTTTAAATCCAAAGTAAAAGTTGATTCGGATTTGATCCAAGGTAGTCTGTAGGATTAGTTTACTCCGAAGTAGTTTTTAATTCGAATAAGATTTGCTAGTTTAAACATTTAATTCAAAGCAAATTCTGATTCGATTCGGATTAAAACTCTAGTCTAAACAGGGTTATTGAAGGTATAGAAAATTCAGGCATACAAATGTTTTTACATTGTCTCAAAGGCAAGGATAATTGCTTATTTGTGGCCTTGGTTGTGGAGAAAACTGGAGTACCTGAAGAATACCATCAACCTCTGGTCAT
Source organism: Ctena decussata (assembly GCA_963989385.1). Classification (NCBI taxonomy): domain Eukaryota; kingdom Metazoa; phylum Mollusca; class Bivalvia; order Lucinida; family Lucinidae; genus Ctena; species Ctena decussata. The sequence goes on from OZ022504.1 coordinate 18,812,969, forward strand.
TTGTATAAACTATGATGGGCCCGCATGCCCGATGCTACATACCAAGTTTCAAGGTCATAGGCCTTTTCACTGTCGTTCTATATGCTGCTGCTAGAGATCGAACTTTTGACTGCAGAGGTGAGAAGCGAGTGCGCTGACCACTGAGCTATGGAAACCCCTTGAAATAAACTTGAATTGGCTGTGCAACTCTTATATCTTATAAAAATATGCCAGTATTCACAGCGTATAATCGATTCTGCTAATTTTCGCTTCCTGCAGAGACTGTACATCATATTTGGCTTCCACTGAGACTATCCGTGAGTTCTTGCTTCCTGCCAAGACTTCTGTACATGATAAATAGCTTCCTGCAGAGACTGTCTGTGTGACTCTGCTTCCTGCCGAGGCTCTCAGCAGGAAGCAGAGTCACGCAGGCAGTCTCGGCAGGAAGCCAATTTTCGAGGACAGAAGTCTCAGCAGGAAGCAAAGATCGTGGACAGTTTCCGCCGAAGCCAAATATGATGTGAAGTCCGCCGAGACTGTCCGCGATCTCTTGCTTCCTGCAGAGACTTCTGTCCTCGAAAATTGGCTTCCTGCCGAGACTGACCGCGTGACTCTGTTTCTTGCCGAGAGCCTCCGCAGGAAGCAGAATCACGCGGACAGTCTCTGCAGGAAGCCATTTATCATGTAAAGAAGTCTCGCCAGGAAGCAAGAACTCGCGGACAGTCACGGCGGAAGCCAAATATGATGTACAGTCTCTGCAGGAAGCGAAAATTAGCGGAAATCGATTATACCCTGTGGTATTGTTCTGTTTGAACATTCAACTCAATATAATAGTCTAGGTCCAAATTTCACTGGTCAGTTTAATTCTTAGCGAGGGTGACCGTGTGCCCGGATATGTCCGTACTGACCCAGTTAAGTTGTGTAAATCGGTTCTGGCCAAGATAAGTTGTGACTTTTTTTTTTTTTTTTGTTTCTTTGTTTTCTGGGCTTTGAAGTTAAGAAAAATAGAGGTCATGTATAGTTTCTAAGCCTAGAAGTTCTTTTATAGAGGTAGTCTAAATAGTAGTTAATGAGTCCCATTGAATTCAGAAATCGAGACGTTACGAGTTGTTATGTAAAAATTGACCCAGATAATGTGGGACTACTTTATGGTTCCCGTCTTCTGCGCATCGATTCGGTCAGATTCCCGATAGAGGGATCGAGACTATATTAAATTAGTGAACTTATCAGAGAAGAGTTTTATTGTTTTAAGCTATCTTAAAACTATTTTAATTAGGCCAACGTACAATCTGCGGTTGTACGCGTATTGAACAAATCATGAATATTCATTTTATTATTGAATGCGTCTCCCGCGTCGAGACGCGACAGGGCGCGTCTAGACGCGTCTGATGCGCGGTCCTAGGTGATACGCACGCAGCACGCGCATGCAACTAGGTACGAACGCGTTTTTGGTGTACAAATACGTGAGCGCCAGTGTAAGCAGAATTTGTCCAGCAGGGTTATCTGTCATTGTCCTGCATGGTCCCCAGCACTACTCGAATGAATATGGGTCCAGTCTTGGAGGCAGATGAAGAAAATAACAGAAGATAAACCACTCGAAAATGATTCCATCCAACATGTCTGTAGCACCGAATCTTTGCTGTCTCTGTACTCTAGGATCACCAGGCTAAATGTAGCTCTATTTGAGGGAAAACCTGTCAGTCTCTGAATACAGCTACTCTGCATCACGATGCATGTGGCTCTGTTCATACGAAACGAGCTACATGCACTGTGCAGCTCTTTTCGTTTGCTCCCTCCGAACAGAGCTAACGGAGAACAAATTGAATGTAGCTGTATTCAAAGGTAGCCCTATTCAGTACAACAATGCGCCCGTAATGCACGGGGGTGTCACTTCCATTATAGAGCGGGAACTGTGCCGCTGGAATAGCCCTACTTTTTTGATCTGCCAGATACATCAATAGGTATGATTTTACAGACTAATATACACGAATAGGTCTTATTTCTCCAAGCTCTGTATATAAAATCCAGCTTATCTGTTTTTTGTTATAAAAAGAATCAAATACTAATTACAAAGACAACAAATGTTCTCAGCATACTAATTTCTTAAATTTTCTTCAAAGCTTAATGGCAAATTCTTGAGCTAAACTAAGCACTTTTTCTGCAGTATACATGAATAGGGTCCAAATTTGATACAAAATACTTGAATTGGTATATATTTTGGCATTTATGTTATACATGAATAGGGTGGGTTTTCAGAGTTCCAGCGGCTGATCTATACCCCTATAAAGACCAAGTGGACCCCCCCCCCCCCGTGCCGTAATGTCTTCACAATTTAGAGAGCTCCACTGACAAGAAGCTGAACATTGGATTAGATGTCGTGAGCGGTCATATGAAACATGAATATTTTCTGCTTAAATAATCTTTCGCAAAAGACCTTCTGGAAAAGTACACTTTACGAACATTGTGTGCGACGTCTACGTCTTGAAACCCTGTTTTTAGATGCAGTGAAACCGCGGTAGAAGTTTAGTTTCTTTGGTGATATCGGACTGACTGATTCTTATACGCCCGTCAAAGACGGAATCGTATTATGTCGTGGCCTCCGTCCATCCGTCCGTCTGCCTGTCTGTCTGTCTGTCTGTCCGTCCGTTAACTTTTCGTGTCCGCTCCATATCTCCTTAACCCCTTGACAGAATTTTTGAAACTTGAGTCAAATGTTTGCCTTATCAAGACGATGTGCAGAACTCATATTTCAACGATGTCTGCCAAAGGTCACGGTCACACTTAGAGGTCAAAGATCAAACAGTAACCTTTAGTGTCCGATTCATATGTCGATAACCGTTTAAGATTTCTTCATGAAATTTGGTACAAATATAAAGCACCATCAGACGATGTGCAGAGAAAAAGAATCATAACCCTACTTTCTGTTTTGATTGAATTATGTCCATTTGTATTTTTGATATAATAATTTCATGTTAGCTTTGTGTCCGCTCCATATCTCGACAACCGTTAAAAGATTGTACAAATATAAAGCAATATCAGATGATGTGCAGGGAAAAAGAACCTTAACTCTACTTTCAGTTTTGACGGAATAATGTCCCTTTGTATTTTTTCGATAAAACTTTCATGTAAGCTTTGTGTCCGCTCCATATCTCGAAAACCGTTTAAGATCTCTTAATGAAAGATTGTACAAATATAAAGCAATATCAGATGATGAGCAGAGAAAAAGAACCTTAACCCTACTTTCAGTTTTGACGGAATAATGTCCATTTGTATTTTGTCGATAGTACTTTCATGTAAGCTTCGTGTCCGCTCCATATCTCAAAAGCAGTTTAAGTTTTTTTCATGAAGGTTTGTACAAATATAAAACATCATCCGACGATGTGCAGAGAAAAAGAATCTTAACCCTACTTTCAGTTTTGACGGAATTATATCACTTTGTATTTTTCGTATAGTGATTTCATAAAAGCTTTTTGTCCGCTCCATATCTCCAAAACCGTTTAAGATTTTCTTCATGAAAGTTTGTATAAATATGTAGCACCATCAGACAATGCACAGAGAAAATGAACCATAACCCTTTTCTCAGTTTAGATGGAATTTGTCTCCGATTTTAGCTCACCTGAGCACGAAGTGCTCAATGTGAGCTATTGTGATCGATATTTGTCCGTCGTCCGTCCGTCCGTCCGTCTGTCCGTCCGTCCGTAAACAATTTTTATCAAACGACATCTCCTCCTAGACCAGTAAGCCAATTTCAAAATAATTTCACACAAATGTTTTTGTTATAGCCCTGAAGCAAAGTTGCTAAAATGGTGACGCTCCGATGAACAAAATGGCCGCCAGAGCTAAAAATAGAAAAACCTTTAAACGACATCTCCTCTAAAGCCAATGGCTCGATTTCAAAAATATTTCACAGAAATGTTTGACTCATGACCCTGAACCAAAATTGCGAAAACGGTTCTACTCCGCTGAACAAAATGGCTGCCAGAGCTAAAAATAGAAATCTAAAAATTGAAAAAACCTTTATATAAACCAGTATATTTGTACGATGTACTGTTTTTCTTCCAACCGAAAGAAATGTCACACCCGATGCTTTATGTTATGAGATGTTGAGATTTGTAGAATTTCCTTCTGGACATAACGGCGGTCTCTGGTATGCCTACTTGCGGGAATGTGCGGTGGTTGATGGTCTGTTTCTGTTTCATTTCTTGCTGTATTTGAACCACAGTAATCTTAACATGAGAAATCACGTTAGAGCTGATATTGATAATATGAATTATACCATCGATGCAAGAGACCGAAGAAACAGACCAAAATGTAGTCATAGAGAAACGTGTTTGAATATTCTAGGCTGGGTGAATAAAGATCAAGGTTGTATTGGGACAACCATGGAATGTTTTAGAAGGTCACTTGCGATGATATCTCTTAGTAATGCAGCTGTTTGGCATATGAGAGATTTACAAGGTTTGGTTTAAACATAATTTATTTCATTTAAACAAACATATAAGTACCAGTTACAAATAAGAAGTTAAAATGATTTGAACGAAAGCTATTGAAAGCTTAATATATACAGTTCATCTCCTCGGTTTACAAGGTTTGACCCATTGAAGAATAAAATACTGTAATATTTCAGTTTTAACATTAAAAAACGATTTTTTTTTATAATATATGAATGCAGCAAAGACTCAGACCGGTCTGCGCATCCGCGCAGTCTGGCCAGGGACTTTGTTGTTCGCACACATCAGATACATGACATGCTTTGATCCTCATTAGAACCGTCCCCTAAGAGGGTTCTAAAGAGGGTCACAACATACAATTTTATTGAGAAATATGAAAAATATCCCTAGAGCATCCCTGTCAGGCCTTCTTATCCGGAGCACTGCCGGATTACTACAACAGCACTGTTAAACTTCTAAGTTTTGGGACAAATCGGTCTGAGCAAAAGTAACGGCGAAAAATCATATCAGACCGCTGTCTATCTGTATCAGTTGGCCGCCTTACTGCACTGTAAAAGCAATTTGATTTGTTTTAGGAGGATTGCGATAGTACGAGGGGCATTTCAGAAATAATGTAAATGACCTTAGGGCAGCATATTGGCTGATATTTAGCAGTAATGTTATATATCATTGGAAAGCTAAATTCAAGTGTTTTAGAATGGTATGCATTAAAAGAATGTCTAATTCACCCATGCATGACAGCACGTACTTATACGTCATAAGGGTGTGGATACTGGAAACTATACATTTTCAGTGAAAGTCTCTTGTGTTCTATTGGTGTTTGCTCAATGAGATAATGATATATTTTAAAGAAGAAACACGTAATACTGTCCTTTAAATGTAAAATAAGGAAATTATACAGAAACTGTTTCCAGATTCTACACAAGTAACATAATAAACGAGATTGTTGTATGCTACGTGGTTATAAATGCAAAGTTATTATAAATGCATTATATCAATAAAATTATGATTTTTGACTCAATCACGTCCAATTTCAACAAGTGACAGACATTTTATTACTGAAATGATAAGGTCAGTATATTTTGTTACGACTGGCATCAAATCACTGATGAAACTATATGAAACGTGTGCAAACCCCACGCCGGAGGTTGCGAGGTAGCAGCAATTCATGTAAAATACAAAACAATAAAGTGAAATTATTTTCTAATAAAAAGACACAGGCTAAATATATTTAACTTTGCTAAATGTAAAAGATTAGAGGGACATATTGATAAAAAAATTCATATTCAAAGACTTGAAAGATTTGTTATTTAATATGACATACTGACATTGAAATATGTTGGTGGGTGGGGAAACTTATCGTAAAAAATCAGGTAGGCTACTGACAAAAGAGCCTACGGTGCAATTAAAGATTATTTATAACAAAAGTTAAGCATGACGAATTAAATCTTATTTATTTTTTGTTTCATATCTGTCACCAAACATTCACATTCACTTAATTTGACCTCAAAATCGAAGTTTAAACAACTTACTATACATTTCAATTTAGCACAGGAAGTGACGTCATCAGAAATGCGTATTGTTCCATGATTAGCCTATCTTGCAAGGTAAATCTTGTGTGTTAGCAAAGCTGATACAATGCTTTTTATACTGAAATATTTTCAGTATAACAGGTATTATAGGTATCAATCCAGAGCTACTTGTATCCAGAGATAAAAAATTATGAATTTATATTTACATAAATATTCCGTCTGTTTCTACTCAGTATCCCTACCCTAACAACAGTTGTCAAGGCATATTTTGAAGAAAATACCAGTGCCTCAAATGTTTCGAGTGAATTCCATTGGGAGAGATGTAAACCTAAAAGTTAAGACATAAATTTCAAAAATCGGTTAACATCCCTAGGAATGGCCGACTTATTTACAATATTTCTGAAATGACCCTCGTAATTCAAGGTGACACAATTTTTTAGAACTTTTATGGCAAGATAACTAATTGGAGATGACGTTTACAGATGATCCTGCAAACTGTTCGAGGTTATAAAACTTGAGAATAAATTCAGACTCAAAATAAAGCACACTGATTGGCTGCTTCCGAGCATGTGCTCGGAAGCAGCCAATCAGTGTGCTTTATTTTGTGCTCAGAGGCAGCCAATCAGTGTGCTTTATTTTGAGTTTGAGAATTTACTCATGTTTTATAATCTCTTGGCCAGACTGGTGTCAAAACTACATTTCAACAATTAAAACCATTTTATCACAACTTCAAGTGAATGGCATGCACAACTTCATCCATCATCAAATGAACATTTTACGAAACATCCTGTAACTTCAAGTAAACACTATGCAAAACTTCCTCCAGCATTATGGTTTATGCTCACATCACCATTTCTGTCATAAAGGGCGTTATCAAAGCCAAGTCCTGCACTTGTTGACCTCTTCAGCAGGGGCGGTTTAACCACGCCCCTTCGTTTGAGAAAGATTATAAGAAATGCGATAAGGGCGATAACTATTACAACTGATATCACAACGCCTGCTATGGCACCACCTGAAAGTCCCAGTCTTGTCTCTTTGGCTGAAATAAATAGAACAAATATTCTCAATTTATTCGGCTATTAGACGTGGCTTTATTTTCTCTCCAAAAGTACCACAAATATGGAAAATTTGACATGTACGTATAACTTGGCTACGAATTAGAATGGCTTTGCTCTTCCAAAACAATTCCAAAAATCTAGAACCATCGTGTAAGAAAGATATAGAGCTTTTGGATTGTTTTGAAGGGACAACCTCCGTCTTATAACCGAAAACATATGGTATGATATACATCGTAGGCAATGACCCCTAATGCCACATGCAAATATATATTCTGTTTATGCGAAGTTATCTAGAAATTGTAACTGTTCAAACGATTTTATACTACAACAACCCATAACGATTTTATATTGGTTCAACTACAGCATGCAATCTCCCCGCATTCATGATAAAATTTCGAAACTTAGAAATGTGTTACAAATAAAGATAGTCTAGGGTTAAAAAAAAGGAAACAAAATCAGCGAACTATTTGTTTGAGTCAACCTAAATAAGTCATTCTAACAAATGCTTACTTTTAATCTGCGTTTGTTGTTGTTGCTGGGCAGGTCGACCTGTAACTCCTGGTGGGACAAGGTTGCTAGTTTGTCCCGGGTTCACCGTTGGCACTGTCTGTATAATGACGGGAAAGGTAATAACTGGATTTGTTGGGAACCCAGGATTTGTTTTAAATCCTGGATTTGTAAATCCAGGATTTCCCGGTGTGAATGGAAAGACAGGATTGGTTGCCTGACTCAATGGGCCTGGAGTTGTTTTGAAAGCTGAAATATGAAAGAAACGAGTAATTGAGGTCGAGTCGGGTAACTTCGGACTGCGGGTAAATTCGGACATACAATTGCAAACGGTAAAAATCCAGATGAGACGGCACTTGACCCTATTACAAAAGACTGGTGGTGACTTCTCTTTCCACTTCCTACTTCCCACTTCCTGCTTTACACTCCATAGATTTTAGTTTTAAGATAATACGTTTCAATACAGTAAGTGAGAAGTGTGAAGTGGGGGGTGATAAGTTAGAAGTGGAAATTAGGAACTGTGACAATGGATTTAGGAAGTGAGAGAAAAGAAGCATGGAAGTGAAAAGTAGGAAGTGAAAACAGGATTCAGGAAGTGAGAAATAAGAAATAACAAGAAAAATAGGAAGTGAGAAGTCACCACAGATCTTCGTACATTATTTTCATAATCTCATAATACAAAAGCCTCCCAAAAGTAAATTGCTTTTGCACCTGATATGAAATATACTACAACAGTTGTAATGATATAAATAGATAAGAGCACATACTTTTCATATGGTAATATAACTTTAAACTGAGTAAGTGCAGTGAATAGTAAAGAGTTTTATCATTCTTCACGGATGCACAGATCCAGCATAGTCTTTGCTTGTCGCGCATGTCCTTGCTCCTTTAGATGACCACTGCAACTGTAAGACGTTTCCCCCTATACCTACCAAACAAACTTTTCATCTCTTTTACCGCCTAATGATTTATGAAATTAACTTTTACACATTAATCGTTTTACACAGAATTATTTTAAAACTTTACACTACTACAATTTGATGTTCAAGACTGAAGCATCAACTTTTTAAGCTTGTCACACAGACTTAGTATTTTGCATATCTTTTCACACATTAACCTGTCTATACAATTCAAAACCTAACATATAAAACTTATAAATGCTTAGCACATACACTTTGTTTCTTTACACATATAGCTATAAATGACTTACTGATATCATTCAGTTTAACACTGTACTCTATAATAGGAGAAATGCATAACATTTGCGATCTATTCTGCAACAATTCAATGTTCTGAAGCGCGTGAGTCTAACTGTTATTTGTGACAACTTTTGCCATGTTTATCAGTTTATGTTCTGGCATTAGAGATGTTAGGACTTTTTATACTATAAAATCGTTAGAAAATGTAGGTTTATCAGCGTAAAAGTGTATATATTGGCAGGATCGTGCACGTGCAGATGAAAACGCTGAGAGAATTTGAACGATAATGCTATTTTTCAGCATTTTTGAGTGTAAGAATCGAAATCGTCTTTAGATTAGCTCTTATAAATAACATTGAATCGTTGTGAAATAATTCACCGGTTGTCGGGCCGTTCTAAGCAGACATATCATCTGCGCTCAGCGCTCGTGATGTGATCAACTTCCCAGCGGTCCTGCAACAGTCAGTTATTACTCAACAAAACACTACTAGAGCTGATCTTCTCCTTAAACAAAATACACGGATATCCATGATTTCAACCATCTAAAAATATTAAATTCTTACCTTTTAACGCTTTACACACGTATCCTCTATTATTAAAGCAGCTAATATCATTCCATTTCTCTAAGTTTCTGTCGAACTCCACACACTCCTCCAGCTGGCCATGAGACCCTAACCCCGAGGGCTGGCCAGGATTCCAGTATAGGAAGTTCACAGCAGTGTTGTCAGTCCATCGGAATGATCCTGACATGTAAAATAATAACATACATGTATTTATACCTTGGAGGGGGCATGCGTGTCCTTTACATATATTTTAGCTCAGTCTTCAACAGTTCAACATATGTTTGCCTCACGTATTCAATCTCTGAGCCAATGAAATGATCTTTATTTATACCAGTTTAGAACAACTGGTGAATTTCCCGACTCGGGAGAAAAAACACATTGGATTTAATTCTCACTTCGCTTCCTGGTCGATTTAAGAACTACATTCCCCGGACAAACTTGGTGATCATGATGTGATATCAGGAACATTGAAAATTTATGTCCCCCCCAAAAAGAAACCTCGGAGGAAAGTGTTTTTGTACCAAAAGGGAGATTTTGAATCAATGAGGAAAGAAGCGTCAGACTTCGCAAAACATAGATACTTCAATGGTTACTCGGACAATCGCTCAGTTCAGGAAAACTTTGACTTGATAACCTCCTTTATTCAGGAGTCTGCTGAAAAGCATATCCCCTCAAAAACCAGTAGGTCAACCTCTTCTGTTCCTTGGATAACCCCTGAGATAAGAAGGAAAATTCGTAGAAGAAATAAGACACATGCTAAGGCCAAAAAGACTGGCAGTAGCAAACTTAGGTCAAAATTTGAATCTTTGAGAAGGAAAATTAAAGCTGATGTGAAAGAGCAACATGATTTGTATGTTAATAACTTGGTTGGTGACATAAAGGCTAATCCTAGAGACTTCTACAGGTACATTAATAGTCAAAAGAAAGATACTCAAGGTATCCCACCCCTAAAGAAGAGAAATGGTGGTGGTGTTGCCGAGTCAGAGTTGGAACAGGCTAATGAATTTAACGGTCAGTTTTCGGATATGTTTAACAAAAGTGAGCACACCCAAGTCCCCCTTCCTAATCGCTCGGCTCCTTTCATGGAGGACATTCATGTTTCGGCAGAAGGTGTAACGAAACTTCTTAAGGGCTTGAACCCATCGAAAGCTTTAGGACCTGATGAATTGCATCCCAGAGTCTTAAAAGAACTAGCATCTGAATTAGGCCCAATGTTCACTCATCTCTTCCAACAATCTATTGACTCGGGTGAAATCCCCAAGGAATGGTCTCTTACAAATATATGCCCACTCTTCAAAAAAGGAGATAGGTCTTTGGCTTGCAATTACCGGCCGGTTTCTCTAACTTGTGAACCATGCAAGTTACTCGAACACATTGTCTGCTCTAATATTATGGCACATTTGGATGAACATAAACTTTTGTCAGACAGACAACATGCTTTCCGTAAGAAACATAGCTGTGAAACTCAATTGATCACGGTTATAAATGACTGGGCTAAAATCTTGGATAAGGGCGGTCAGGTTGACACTTTTATCTTGGACTTCGAGAAAGCTTTTGACACTCCCCCTTATGAATTACTTAAATGTAAGCTATATGGCTATGGTATTGGTGGGAAGACTCTGAAATGGATAGATTCTTTTCTCTGTTACAGGCAGCAGCGTGTGGTGGTAAATGGAGTTAAGTCGGATTGGGCCCCGGTTTTGTCAGGTGTCCCCCAGGGCACTGTACTTGGACCATTGTTGTTCTCGTTATACATTAACGATATAACAGAAAATATTGACTCGGAATTAAGACTTTTTGCTGACGACTGTGTTTGCTATCGTGAAATCAGAGATATTGAAGACACTGTGAAACTTCAGGAGGATATAGATCATTTAGGTTGTTGGGCAAGGAGTTGGGGCATGAGATTCCAACCTGTTAAATGCAATATAATGCAAATTACAAGGAAACGGATCAAGAAGATCAATGCTTCCTATACCTTAGAGGGAACGGTCCTCAGTAATGTAGAAACTATCAAGTATCTCGGCATAACCATTGCTAATGATTTGAAATGGAACACACATGTCAGTAATATTTGCACAAAGGCTAATAGGACCCTCGGCTTCCTCAGACGTGACTTGGCAGCATGTCCACAAGATGTTAAGGAGTCAGCATACAAGGGACTGATGCGTCCAGTCCTGGAGTATGGCAGTTCAGTTTGGGACCCTCAAAGTATACTTCTTCAAGATGAACTTGAGAAGGTGCAGAAAAGGGCAGCTAGATTTGTAACGGGAAATTACACATAAGAAACTGGGAGTATGACGGGCATTCTGGAGAAACTTAAGTGGGAATCCAAAAAATAGAGAAGGAAAGATAGTAGACTTATAATGCTTTACAAAGGTCTGAGGGGTGCAGCCAGTATACCCATAAATGACCTTGTTCCCCAAATAGGCGCACCAGAAATCATCATTCCCTGGCATTTCAAACCCCATTGGCTGGGACTGACATTTACAAGTCCAGTTTCTTCCCCCAGACTATTAGAGATTGGAATTCCCTGGAAGATTCACTTATTTCTGCTGCTGAGTGTGCAGAGGATTCAGTTACTAAGTTTACTTCTCTTATAAGGGCTAGGGACTAGCTTCCCTGATTCACAGGTCCTGGTGAATGATTGTCTTTGGACGTATCACCAGTAAACAATTCTGATTCTGATTCTGACCAGAAGTTAATATCTTTATTCATTAAGCTACTAACTTGTTTTCTCAAGATTATCTCGCACAATTCCATTCCCACATAGAAATTAAAAAATCAAGCTTCCTCAAAAGATTTAACAAATTGAATGTTATTTATAATAATGATAATAATAATAATAATAACAAGCAAATTCGGTGAATTTATATCCCCCGCCGAAGAGGTTTGTGTATGGTTTATTTTCAGTTACATAAAATTACGTTGACTGGTTACTTAGTTACGGCTGAACTTGTGGATTGTAAATAAAATCAAGGGCAATAACTCTGGGCTAAGTGAAGCATAAGCTGAAGCTGTTCTTAAACACTTGTCTCAGCATCACTGCACTATGGTGATATATTTTTAATTCAGTTTCAAGAAATTTTGTCCACCGATACCTTAGTTACGGCTAATTTGTGAATTTTAACTCAATTCAAGGGCATTAAATCATGCACTACTGGAGAGATTATGACAAAACTTAATGTGCCCTGCTGTGCCGTGCCAATACATAATAATTTTAAGTTTCATGAAATTCCATTCATTGGTTACTTAGTTATGACTCAACTTTTGATTTTAAACTAATTCTAGGGCAATAACTCTTTGCTTACTGAAGCAATTCCGACAGAACATAAGATGCACCAATGTTATATGGTGATATATATTTAATATAAGTTTAATAGAATTCTGTTCATTGATTACCTAGTTATGGCTGTATATGTCAACCTGAAATTGATTCAAGGGCAATAACTCATGCACTACTGAAGCCCTTCTGACGAAACTTAATGTGCATACCCGCGTTATAGTGATACATATTCCGCTTAAGTTTCCTGAAGTTTTGATAATTGGTTACTAAGTTATGACTCATTTTATTAATTGTAAGCCCATTTAAGGGGAATTACTCATGCACTACTGAAGCCAGTCTGACGAAACTTCACATGTATCAGCGCGTTAAAGTGATATATAGCTATTTTAAGTTTCATGAAATTCCATCCAGTGGTTACTTAGTTATGGCTCCGGACGGACGGACGGACAGAAGGATGGACGGATGGAAGGACGGACGGACGGACACACGGTCGGACATGGCAAAAACTATATCCCTCCGCCTTCAGTGGGGAATAATAATAATAATAATGATAATAACTTTATTTTCATTGGGTATCTTCCGAAAGCAGTCTTAAAGAATATTGCGCAGAGGTTGTAAGTTCTTTAAACTGGTATTCTTTTCTTTACTAAGAGCTTAGAAGTTTTCATGTTTAAACCTCCCACGTGAAACGTCCCCAGTTTCGGAGCAACACCACTATTCATAGAGATATATAGAACACCAAACTTACGTTTGGCGCCTGATATTTGGGACGATTAAATACAAAAACTATAAAACCCATGGTAAAATCGTAATATCACCTGAAATTTCTCATGATTACACATTCTCTGAGATTCATTTTAAACGGATACAATCATACAGAAACAACGAAATTATTGAATAAACGTGACGTGTAGAATTCCCGGAGTTCCTCATTCAAACTAACGTAAGAAAATGAGGCAAGGAAATACGTGATTATCCACCTTGATATCAGAACCCTTAAAATGTCAGCCTTGTAAAAATGAAATTGGTGGAATAATCACAAAACTCCTGGGGCCGTATTCATAAAACCACTTAAGTCGTTGCTATGCTGTTGCTAAGGCTAAATTTCTTTGAAGGACATTCCCTACAACTATGAAATTTGCTCTGGAGGAACAGTCTTTCAAAGACTGTTCCTCCAGAACAAATTTCATTGTTTTAGAAAATCTCCTTTATAGAAATTTAGCCTTAGCAACAGCATAGCAGCGACTTAAGAGGTTTTATGAATACGGCCCCTGAAAGTTTGGGTTTGGCTACTTTCAGAAGTTTTGCGATAATTCCACCAGTTCTTTTAATTAAAAGCAAAGTATTGTGAAGAAATGTTCATAACAGTTTTGTACAAAACTTATTATTTGCAAGAGCTTGTTGAATTTATTTTCAGTTGAGAATGGAATTGTGCGTCTACAGGGCGTGTATCGTGATTCTCCAAGATAAAAAAGATGCACCAATACATATTTTTTGTGGTAACACGCAAAACCTGTAGCTAAAGTATGATATGCAGTAGGAACAAGTACTATGAAATATAATCCTTTGATCGCAAAATATCAATTTGAGACCCTACGATGATTGTATGAGAATCTGATAATGTGACTGGGCAAGGATAATCAAATGATGATCTTTTATCATATCCATGGTGGGTCAGTGATTATTCTAAGATCCCGCCAGTTTTGTCCTCCTTTCAATACTTTAGAAGCCTATTACTTGGTTTATTATGAGTAAAAACGTTAAGTGTTTGTATGTTTTTTAATTAGTGTAAAAGATGTACTTTGATACCAAAAGATTTTTTTCTGATCGTGCTTGTTTCACCTCTCCGACAAAACCTACCTAATGGTGGATGGGGTAAACATTGATCGATTCACTGAAGTAACAAAGCACAAAAAAGTGCCTATACCTTGGGGTCCTTTGGATAGACCAAGCCATATATTAGGCTGGTTTTGTGTGTTGGTTACTTTTGCCTGGGAAACAAGGGTCTGCACAAAGTCCATTTCTGCCTTTGAATGAACGGAAACCAGCTCCATGCCGCCCTTCTGGCACTGAAAGTTGGCTTCCGGCCAAGATCGAGCCTGGTTGACGTAGGCAATATAGCAATAGTCACCGTTCGGGATCCACTTGGGATTGGAACAATTTCCAGGGGGCACTGCAGTGGTTGCTGGTGGTTGTACTGAAAATAAGGCATATCAAGTAAGCAATTACACGAATAAACTTCCTAAGCAATAACTGTTTTTGAACTATTACAGTTTGTTTAGCGGATGCGTTAAAAAAAAACAACAACAAAAACGCGTAATTATTTATTTACCTTCAGTCCCTTTGCATGATAATCGTAATGTTTAATCCTTTAATCCATAAACCCGTGGTAAAAAATACTGAAGCATAGTTGCGTCTACACTGATCCAACATCATGACATTGAATCAACGTTGCTAAACGTTATTTCAAATTTATGCTTCGGCTGGGAGAATACTACTTGCACGTGACAATTTCTGGTGTAGATCATCAAAGACAGCTCCAGTCACTTGTACAGCCGGAGACAGCTAATCCAGCAGCTCATCCCGAAAGTAATAGACACATGATCAGTGAGAACTGTACTCAATTTTTTTATTTGGGGAGATAAATAGTCTGTTTTATGGTTGCAAATTTTGGTTTACAGTCACTCGTCAGCGGAGCCGTAAAACACAATTTTCGACCAAAAAAAAACGACGATTCGTTTCCCCAAATGACAATGGTGAATGTCAAAGAGTATTTCTGAATTCGATAATGATACATTACCTTGTGTTATTTTACAGACGTAATTTAGCTTTCTGTCACAGTCTGTATCATTCCATCTCCCATATTTGTTCACAGCGACGCAACCTCCGGCCCCCGGACTATCGTAAGATGGTTCACCGTATCCCCAATAAGTAAATCTTACTGGCCATCCGTCTGCCCAGCCATATAAACCATGAATCTGGAAAACGACATGAAACACACAATTTATATAATAATAATTCGGAAAGAAGTCGTTTTTTCCCATCTAAATTGACCCCTAATATCTAAGTCTGTCTTTGTGTGACTCCACTATTAAATAGGAATCCACCCTCCAAAAAAAACCCCAAAAATATAGATCCGTGTTACTAGACGGATCTAAATTTTTTTTGGAATGTTTTGGAGGTAGGAAAGCATCGTCTTATAACCCAATTAATATGGTAACCGAATATCTTGAGCAAATGTTGCTAGTCACTGACCAAAAATATACTAAAATACTTTAAAATACGATTCAGTGAAAGGTAATTAAACTGTGTAATTGCTCTATTAAGAACTAAAATAAAGCTGAGTGATTCTTCAGTTATCAATACAAACCTGGAAGTTGAAATGTTAAACACACGCCAAGGTAACGGGGATTGAAAGCGTCACAAATGTCAAATTGTCACATACCGAAAAAATCTGAATATTGGAAAGGACAGATTTTAGCAAAGAGAGGCGAACCGGATCAGAGTGCTCAAGAAAGGAGCTCACTATGCAAACAGATATGGGTTCGAATGAAGCCGTTGGCGGATTACTTACACCACAAATTTGGTCCCTTTACCACCATTGCCTGGCTATGACTGAAATACTGCTAAAAGAGCGTAAAATTTCATTCTCGTCCACCTATTCATCATTGAAGTTACAGTGTTACTACTGGTAAGATAATGTTAAGGATGCCACGTAGTTACCCTAGCGTCTGACAGTCCAATCCAATAAGGCCAGTTTGTACCAGCAAGAATGACTATGTATCCTGATTCATATATACTACTGACTGACGCCAAGTCTCCACCGTCGGACTGACAGGCTGTCCGAGCGTCCGCCCAAGATTTACCTGAAAACACGAGTACTATCATTATAATTGTTTGGTAAACAAACTCACACACTTTATTATTGTCTTGTCCAGCAACTTTAAGCAACGACACGACAAAATCGAAGTGGCAAGTGCGCCCAGCGAAGACTCAGATCGGCCTGGGCATACGCCCAGTCTAATCAAAAGTCTTCGCTGTGCGCTGAAACGGCAACAAACGTTTTAAGCTACTTCCATGCCGACAGCAAAGACTCTTATCAGAGTGACTGTATGGCAAAAACTCTACAGAGTAATTGTGTGGATGCTCAGGCTGATCAAGGCCTTCGAGTAGCGCACATGCCACTTTGTTAGTTTTGTCGTGTAGCGGCTCAATCTTATTTTTGAAATATTCAAGTGAAAGGGTACACTTTCAGGGAAAGTATTTCTGCAATTTTCATTTTAGCCCCTTCCCACTGCAAGTCAAGTCCTAAAGGAAATAGTTTGCTCCCCTTAATTTACAAATGAGCCGCGACACGACAAAACCAACAATGTGGTTGTGCGTCCAGCGCAGACTCAGATCAGCCTGGGCATCCGCCCAGTCTGATCAGAGTCTTCGCTGTCCGCATGGAGGTAGTTCAGACCCTTAGCTACCCTTTAAGCAGTTAACGAAAAGTCTGATCAAACTGGGCGGATGCCCAGGCGGATCTGAGTCTGCCTTGGGCACACAACCACATTGTTGGTTTTGTCGTGTCGCGGCTCAAATAGATTCATCCAATACGAAAGGACGAAAGAGTCAACCAGGCATAAATGGACTAAAAAAGACTGTTACAAATTGCCAGATAATATATACCAGGAAACGTTCGTCTTGTTAGAACTGGATTGTTGCGCTGTTGCGTAACAACCTACGGCCGGTCGGTGTTATGGGTAGATATAATATTCGGGCTTCATGCTCGTGAAATGATCTACTTTATCAAGTGATCCCCAAACCGTGAGAGTTTACTCAAGATTGTAACGCTAGAGCGGATCAATTTTTTAAACTCTTTATTAGCTGGAGTTCTGATGCTTTTTTATACTTTGGTACCGAAGTCTCGTTATCATTATCATTACCGTTTGTGTAGATCTTGTAACAACCTTGTTGGTATGATCTATATCCATTGCTACAGCTACTGGGTGGTATGTATGTTGGTAAGTTTGGATCTGTAACAAAAATGAATAAAATCATAATACACCTGATCTACTACTATGGTCATTGTATAGCCAGTGCACTATTCTTTACTGTGCTTTAACAGTTTAAGGTGTGTAGGTTTTTCTCCCCGTTCTGTCATTTTAATGAGGGCAACAACTATTGTCACTTTCTGTTTGCTTATCCGAATGATAGAGCCCTTCATAAGGGCAACAACTATTGTAACTTTCTGTTTGCTTATTCGAATGATATAGCCCTTCATGAGGGCAACAACTATTGTAACTTTCTGTTTGCTTATTCGAATGATATAGCCCTTCATAAGGGCAACAACTATTGTAACTTTCTGTTTGCTTATTCGAATGATATAGCCCTTCATGAGGGCAACAACTATTGTAACTTTCTGTCTGCTTATCCGAATGATAAAGCCCTTCATGAGGGCAACAACTATTGTAACTTTCTGTTTGCTTATTCGAATGATATAGCCCTTCATGAGGGCAACAACTATTGTAACTTTCTGTTTGCTTATCATTTTTGATAAAGCCCTTCCTGAGGGCAACAACTATTGTAACTTTCTGTTTGCTTATCCGAATGATATAGCCCTTCATGAGGGCAACAACTATTGTAACTTTCTATTTGCTTATCCGAATGATATAGCCCTTCATGAGGGCAACAACTATTGTAACTTTCTGTTTGCTTATTCGAATGATAAAGCCCTTCATGAGGGCAACAACTATTGTAACTTTCTGTTTGCTTATCTGAATAGTATAGCCCTTCATAAATAGGGACTCTGTTTAAATATGACTACTACCAAAACTGAGTCGAGGGATCTGAGTCAGATGGCTACCCACACTAATGAGACCACAGACCGCACTAACAACACTGCGTCCACAAATCTGAATCAGATGGTCACTTACAACACTGAGTCAAACTACAAAAGACCTTACTCTGATGTTTTAACAACACCTAAACGAAACGCTGATTCAAATGGCCACTAACAACAACGAGTCACAAGATCTGAGTCAGATGTCCACTAAAAACACCGAGTCGCAAGATCTGACTTAGATGAAAGATTTGAGTTAGATGGCCTCTAACAACACTGAGTTGAACAATCTGAGTCTGATGGCCACTAACAACACCAGGTCGAAAACTCTGACTCAGATGGCCACTAATAAAACAGAGTTGAAAGATCTGAACCAGATAGCCACTAACAACACTAGGTCGAAAACTGACTCAGATGGCCACTAACAATACAGATTCGAAAGATCTGAATCAGATAGCCATTTACAACACCAGGTAGAAAACCTTGACTTAGATGGCTACTAACAACAGAGAGCTGAAAGATCTGACTCAGAAAGACACTTACAATACCAGGTGGAATACTCTGATTCAGCCGTACGTGTATCAGGTGTCTCAGTAAGGTAATGAGTTAGTGAAGCAATCAGTCAACCATCCGTACGATACCCTATATGGCCCTATATGGCGATATTTGGAGAGTGGCCTTAGTCACACCTTTAGGAGTAAGGTAAACACATGTGGAGCCCAAATTAACTCATCAATTCTTTTTATTCTTCTCAGAATATAGGATTTCATTTACAGCATGGTTAAATTAACAGCTGACCCAAAATGGCCACCTACGAGGTTGGATCGGGATTGACTTGGGCAGAGTCCTTAGTAAGCCACCAACTCCACAAGTTCTCATCGAAACATTTGATGTGGTATCAAAAATGTCTATAATTAGAGGCCGACTCCTAATGACCACGTTAGGGCCTCGAGTCGATAATAGGTCGTGGCAGGGTCCCAGGTAAGTCGTCTATTGTAAATATGCTTTCAAGATCTTCCACCTGAGTGTAACTATCATTTCTTTCTCTCTGGGCAAGCAAAAAGAAACTGATAGCACTTTCGATCATTTCTTCATCTTCATTGCCTGCCACAGAGGTAGACCGTGGGAGAGATGGGCAAACATACAAAATAAGACAGGCGGACAGACACATGCTCGTTCTATTGTTTCTATTTTTTCTTCTGGTATGATTTGAACAGATAAAGACATGTCTGTTTCAGTTTTGACCTTCACTATCATGAAATTGGAGGAAGCAAAATTCCACCACATAGCGTGTTTTCCTGGAAAAGGAACAACGACAATATCAAAGCATGCATAGTAGATTTTTTCTAAGTTTCTTGGCTATGTAGTCATATAACCGGGTGGTGGTGGTGGGAGAGAGGATGGGGATTCTACTATATAGCCATTGTTTTTTCGATGGGAAATTCTACTATGAAAAATTCATAGCCATGTTCTTATAGGAAAAGACTACGAGGGCAGGACATCGGGAGTAAGGCTTTTCTCTGACAGTACATAAACTTTCCCCTTGTAATTTTGTTTCAATGTGCAGATAATAAGCACAACTAACAAGAAATCCATCAACTCAACTTAAATACAATGTACAATTGAGGTGTATAATTACCTTGTTTGGCCTGACAGACAGAAGCAAACGCTTGTGAACAGTCCACATCGGCCCATTTACCCTCGTGTCCCTTCCACATTCTGATAGCTACACAGTTTTGCTGTAAATGAGCATACATTTAAAGGGGTAGTGATATGGGAACAAGACAGTTAAAGTTCTAAAATCTAAAAAAAAGGACACCGAAAATAATTTCCGTTATTGTCTGAAAATGGTATAGTTTGGTTTAACAATGCAGTAATACGTCCAAGAGATGCAGATGGAACAGCAAACATTGTAAAGTGTGATCAGAGCGCTCCTTCAGAAGCAATCTAATGATGACTTCGAACTGTTTTTTGTTGTTTTTTTCTTCTTTTTTTTTCTTTTTTCTCTTTTTTTTTAAATTTCATTTCAGATGCATCTGTTCCAGCACTAAGCCAATATTTAATTTGTCTATACAATGCTCGTCTTCGTCTTCTTGAAATTTTATTTCTTTATTGTCGCTGAACCCAAAAGCATTCCTTGTTAACTATGTAAATACAAAGGCTGTTGCAAAACGAAAATGAGCTGTTCTGAAATGTAAAAGAGGCATACTTACCAAACGACCTGATGACCAGACCGTCGGGTAACTATGACTTTTTTCGTTTCGAAACAGCCTTTTTTCGTTTAGAAACATTCTTCAAAACAAAGTTAACCAGGTGTGAAAAGGTTGGGAACAATACATGAGCACAGGTTTTGCATCAACGGGCAATCCCCCACGATTCCCAGCGCACAGTTATCAATGTTATCCGCAATACAGAGCAGTCACAGACATCAGAAACGAGGCGCATACATAATTGAGCCACGAAACGACAAAACCAACAAAACGTCATTGCGCCACGCAAAGACTCGAATCAGCCTGGGCAGCCGCCCCAGTCTCATCAAGTCTTCAATTTTGCACTGAAAGAATAGCTACTAGCCTAAGCTAGGCCTATGCGCACTGCAAAGACTCTGATCAGACTTGGCGGAAACCTAGGCTAATCTAACTATTTGCTGAGCACACATGCCGTTTTGTTTGTTTTGTCGTGTGGCGGCTCAATCATAATTTATCTTAATAACACAGGCAACTAGTTGGTACGTCGATTTCTATGACCCGAGAAGGAATATGGCCATGGGCATCAGAAAGAGGATTGCTAATATAGCTAGAGCCTGAAACAAACCTGAATGATCCAAAACAGAAGAAACCGAAATCCTTCTATACTTATTGCGCAGACTTTAAAAAATCTTGCACACCTCTGAAATCTGTATGAGCTGTCGATAGAGATTAGTTATATAAATGGTTTGTAACAGATCTTAATAATTAAGCCGCATCATGACAAAACCAACATAGTGGCATATGCGCCCAGCGAAGACTCAGATCAGCCTGGGCATCCACCCAGTCTGAGCAGAGTCTTTGCTGTGCGCTTTAAGGGTAGCTAAGTGTCTAAACTAGCACCATGCGGACAGAAAAGACTCTGTTCAGACTGAGCGGCTGCCCAGGCTGATCTGAGTGTGTGCTAAGCAAACACGCACTTTGTTGGTTTTCTCGTGTCGCGGCATATGTAGTTATTTTCAAACATTAGCAACACAGCTCCAAACATTCCTGGTTTATTTCTTGCACGGAAAAGCACAGTCACAATGACGTCTACTCTTAAACAACAGATCTGGCTCCTGATCGACGAAATTTTTCTTTAAGAGTTGGCCTCACTGAAAAAGTAGGTAAAAAGAAAATCTTAGAGTTGCTTCCTGAAAGAGTATTCATTCGCCTTATTTGAACCTTGTAATAATATGGAAAGTGCAGTGCATTTATAACGAACAAAAATAGATAAATGACCTGGTGACAGGTAGCTGTCAAAAACTTACGACGTCCTTCACTGTAGATTTTGAGTTTCTGCTAGTGGGCTCCCCTCTGTCCCAGTGCGTGTAAATAACGGGGGCGTTGTCTTGCCAGAGGAACCTGTTGTTGGCTTTGCGATCCTGAAGACCAATCCAAAAGTTGTATTTCTTTCCCGTTGCTAGAACCATGAAGAAGTCTGCAATAGAGTCAAATGTATAATGTAAAAAGAGCACAGAGGATCAACATGACAGTAAATAGCGTTCTGAAAGTTTGCCTCTTCCGGACCGACCGACTCGGGGTATATATGAACTGCGCATGCTCAGTCCGAAGGCGAGAAAAAATTTCACTAGAACCCCTTTTGTCCTATTATTGTTTTGGAATTGCATTTACTTTTTTCTTTGTTATATGCTGTGGCAAAGAGGTCATCATACGTATTATTTTTCTCAGCAACTAGGCCTTGTTTGTTTATTACTTCTTTCAAACACTGAATGCTGTTTCAATTTCGGTTTAACGTTGTTACCTATATTCTATGACATTTAGAAATCCGCCATAATTTGTACAAATGTTTCATAATAGGGAGAAGAACTCTTTTAGCATACAGCTTCCGTTCTAATCCCATGGTTTGTACTGATACGTTATTTGCACATGCATGAATATATGTATGTCTATGGAAAAACAAAATAAATATGTTTAAACCATTTTGGAGGTGATTAAACCTCGTTTTAAGGGTAATATGATAAACAATATCTTACACTCGTAATCATTTCGAAGACTCGTTTCATAAATTTCTTATGAAATGACCACTGGTGTAAGATCCTCTATTGATTTGATAACAATCTGAAGTTTATGTTGAAAGTATTTCAGTTTGAAATGTCATTGGAAAATTGGCGAATTATTGCATGTACTGTTTGCTATGCTCCGATACCAATGCCGACAGCCTATTGTGCTTAGTGTTTTGCCTGAATGACGTCACTTTCACATCAATTTGAACTCTTACGAGTGCACTAGCAGTGATTTGTGTAGTATTTTACATCGCTTTGGGGTCAGTTGTAATAAGGATAAATTAAAAGCATGTTAACTGACATATAAAATCAATTAGACCGATAAACAAAGATAACTGACAAACAGAACACTGTTTTAAGAACTCCTATTTTTTTCCAATTCTGAAACCCTTAACGTCACGTACACTGCGCCTGTCTGAATATGCAATTTCAAGAAATGCCATTCCGTGTTACCCCACGATATATTTCTAGGTTAATCGCAGTACTTACTGAGTGATAGATCGTTACATATTCTGCAATCCGTCCTTGTGATTTTGCCAAAGCATATGCATGATCATTATAGACAGATAATAAGTAGAAATCTTATATCGTACCTTGTTCCATTGTATCTTCAATACTTGCTATATCATATCCCACACCATACTTTCTACACTGATCACGTGCTGCTGTCCAGTTGAGCTTGTTGTTGTTTAGATAGAAACATTTGTTTCCTGTCATAAGCAAGCAATAATGTTCTTATTCACTCTGTCATGTCGAGATTACTACTTCCATGCTCAGTTTTAATATGTTCACTTACTTTAATTTATCGCATTCGCTTCTAAACATCCAAGTTTAGCATGTTCTGTACTATTGCAAAGCCCTCCTATACATGTACTATTGCAAAGGTCTCCTAACTTTATTACTGATCCTTCCAAGACGGAACTTCTTTAGTGGTACTACTGTTTCCCTGTACGGAATGGGCGATACCATAATGACCTTATCGTATCACGTCACCATGACGTCATTACGTCATTGTATAAGCACTTGCAATAAAATGGACGTTCAACAACTGTCTTCTTCGAATTGGAAAGGACATGGAGAGGCCAGGAGGAGCATTTTACGGACGGATTCGTCCCTTTGCGTCTTCTTAGAAACATCTTTTTGAGAAATGACTCAACATGACATTTCTCGTACTTGCAACGGTATGCTACGAGTGCTAGAGGTACTAGCATAGGGTTTTGGAAAGAGATCAGAACATCACCTTTCCCAGGTTTTCTTCAGGTAACTTCAGATAGCGGGTAAATTCGGACAGTGACATTGTTTCCTTTATATGCCATTTATTTGGGATTAAGACAAAATAAACTTGGAAAACAGTGAAAATCGTGATGAGACGGCTCATGATGAGCCGTCTCATCTGGGCCCAGTTGTTCAAAGCATCGTTAGCCTAACGGGCTCGTTAAGAGGTCAACTCGTTAAGTGTTTTGTGACTTTATAGCCACATACACTAATATTTTTTGTTGAAAATATGTGAGAAGCTTTTGCATTGCAAAAGCTTCTCACATTTTTATAACAAAAAATATTGGCATATTTGTGATATTAACGTTTGAAATTTTAACGTCACGTTAACTAACGACGTCGTTAGTTTTGAACAACTGGGCCCTGGATTTTAACTGTTTGCAACGGTAGGACTGAATTTACCCGCTATCCGAAGTTACCTGACTCGACCCTACCATTTTTTTTTCTACTTTCGCACATAGCCTTAAAGTACATAGTTTTTTTTTAAACAAAAAAAGTTATAAAGTTATATATCGATATATATATCCTTAAATGTTCGTATATAAACAAAATACGCAATGTAAGTTATATAAAAACACGATGCACGGAAATAGAAATTCAGAACACATAAAAGTGGGAAATTAAACGGACCACAATTCGCATGCATATACAGATTCCGAACAGTGACAGGAAACAGAGAGAGAGAGAGAGAGAGAGAGAGAGAGAGAGAGACAGACAGACAGACAGACAGACAGACAAACAGACAGACAGACATAAAGAGAGAGAGAGAGAGAGAGAGAGAGCTATGAACAGTACAGACGATACTAAATAGACTCTATAGACAGAGAACACGCACAAATATGCAGAGATAGGGCAGATAACAATAATACAAGTGGCACTTACTTCCTCCGGGCACTCTTGTATATCCATTAGCGCAGCCACCGGGCGGATATGGTGTGGGTGAGGGAATAACAACCTGGCCGCTGACAGGTTTCTTGCAGACATAGCCTCTTTGAAAACCACAATTTTCATCATTCCATCTCGCTGAAATCAATTTAAAAAGAATGCTTTTAATAGACCTTGTTCTCAATAAAGGAAATGCGATGTTTTCTAAATTTAAAACTTGTTAGCATATTCCCATTGAAATAATGGCGGATAGTGAATGAGTTTCATGTTTAAAGCCTCTTGAAGATCTTTTATAAAAGTTATACCGGTAGAAGAAGTAAGGATCTATTGTAATGTAAAATGGATTATTCCTAATCGGACTTTCCATATTTTTTACCGTATTCGGCAGTTATTTGTTCTTAGAACTTTTACTTTGTATGCCTTAAGAACAAAGGGCCCTTACTAAGAAGAAAATAACATATAAAGGATAAAATGTGCTCCTAAGTCTTAAGGAAGCATATGTTTTCCTCAAACAGCAGACTCCGACTGAAAACGGAGATAAAAATGAAACTGACAAAGTGTATAGATTGGATTAAAAACCATATACCTCCTCGAAAGGTTCTCATTTCAACACACCGCTCTGCACCGTAATAATTATTGGGTTCATTACGATCCCACATTCTGTAGTCTAACGGCGTTTGGTCGGTCCAGCTGAAGAATAAACGAATTCAACACTGGGTCACCTTAAGAGTCATTTTGAAAATAGAGTTTTACTTAGGGGAGAGTCGGGTAACTTCGGACAGCGGGAAAATTCGGACAGTGACATTTTTTCCTTTATATGTCAGTTGTCTGGAAGTAAAACAAAACAATAACTGGCCAAACAGTGAAAATCCTGATGAGATGGCTCATTATGAGCCGTCTCATCTGGATTTTCACTGTTTGCAATGGTGTGTCCGAATTTACCCGCCTGTCCGAAGTTACCCGACTCTCCGCTAAGCCAGAGCTAGGTTGCATGTCAAGCGTTGCACATTTCATTACTGGTGACTAATAAATTCAATTTAAACGAGTCTGCTATTTTACATTTTTTTTAAATGCATTCCCTATTTTTCATAAGGTCTTTCTTTCAGAATCTATATGCATGTAACTATTGCAGACAGTCCGATTAAAAAGTGGCATATTTGATATAATAAAAACCTTTAAAAAACTAAATTTCTTAATATTGAGAGAACACAGTTTTCACTGAAACAAAGTACTATAATATGTGCCTACAGGACGGTAACTTTTGTTTGCTTTGTTCCCTTGAATTATTTCTAATTGAGCCGCGACACGACAAAACCAACTTAGTGGTACATTGTATGTGCGCCCAGCGAAGACTAAGATCAGCCTGGACAGCCGCTCAGTCTGAAAAGTGTCTCTGCTGTCGGATTGGAGGTAGCTCTAGACCCTTAGCTACTCTTTAAGCTCACAACTAAGACTTTATTCAGACTGAGCGGATGCCCAGGCTGATCTGAGTCTTAGCTGAGCGCACATGCTACTGTGTTGGTTTTGTCGTGTCGCGGCTCAGTTATGGTGATGGAGGTATGTAACTTTAAACTGTGTTTCTGATATCTATAGAGGCACATAACTTTCACAATATGTTTCTGGCACACAACTTTCACAATGTTTCTGATATGAATATAATCATGATCGTAGCATTCCAAATGTGTTTTAGTCATCACAACTTTCAGAATAAAAGGACAGGCAATTATCAGTACCTTATATAGTCAGTTGTCATATCCCACCCTCAAAACCAAAAGAGAAAGAACTGTATCCGATAAAATGGCAATAGCTCACAAAAAAACATGCATGGTAAACCGAATGAACATCTCTGTCCTGAAATAGTGGTCCTTCAGCTCGCCTTATTAAAAACAACAGCAACATCTGTTTTTTTTACCTCAACGGTTTCCTTTTTTAAATTACAAAGCAAAACAAAGCAAAGATGGATGGCAGCTGTACAGTTGACCATACTGCTAGAAGACCACGGACAAGCGGACAAAGAATACATTAAATTGTGGAGTCACAACAGAAATATCTGACTGGAACGGTCAGTAATAAATTACTGGAGGTGGGGGTGGGGTGGGGTTTAAACTAGATTTACTGGATTCAAACCCGCGCCCTTAGCTTCTGAAGTGGTTCGAAACAATTAGTTAGTTGTTTGGTCCGCTTGAAAAACCCCTAATCCATCAATAAATCCGTGTGTTCCAGATGTCTACAGAAGCACTGTCTGTAGATTTGAAAATTGTTTCTGATTTCTACAGATCTATATAGTCATTGCAACTTTCGCATTGTGGTTTTGGTATCCGTGTGGTCATGGTACAGCATTTCGTGCTAATATCTATAGGGCAATTTTACAAACATTAACGCGTCTCTGTTAAATTCATTTAAAAGTTAACGGGTCTCTGTAAATTTCATTTCACCATTTTTGAAAACTATAATGCTTCAGGCTGAAACACTTTATTCAAATTCCAATAATTACTCAAACGTTCCCCGTTTAAGTTAGTATGAGTTGTTATAAGAGCATCGGATGCAAATACATTTGTTCAATAATTTTAATCTACGTCAAAAAGTGTTCGTATCACCACAGACTGGACACATACACAAACAAGAGTACCCAGCAGGAAACCAACGTTGAATCAACATTAAATCAACGTTGATTAAACGTCATTGAATCAATGTTGATTAAATCTTGTTTGCCAAGAGGTAGGCACATGACGTCAAATGACGTTTAACTAACGTCGACGCGACACAATGACGTCGCAATGACGTCAATACGACGTCATTTCGACATTCATGTGCCTGCTGTGTTTCTTTTCTCGGAATAGCGGTGTGCTTGAGTATCCACCATTACTTACGAAAATCCATTTAAGCCAAGTTCATTTAGGCCAAGCCAGTAGTTTGTATAAGACCTTACGTTTGCCTGAAATGAAAATAACATTCAAATACAGTCAACCCTCGGTCTCTTAAAGTCGAAATTCATCCTAAACTACTGATAACTCATATTAAATTTTCTGGTTCCAGTAAATTTACTATTTACTTTGAGATGCCTGCAGTTTGAGATAACAGGGGTTGAAATGTAAAGAAAATGGGAAATATGTTCAAACTATTTCTTTATATATATAGGAGGGTACTTTGATATATCAGTGTTTGAGATAATGACCCATTTACATTGGGAAAGAAGCTGGAGTTCTTTTCTTTTTTTGTAGTTTTCTTAATACCACATCTTGGCTCTGCAAAGTCTTCTGACACTAGATTGTTATAAATGTATCTCTTTCGTCCGTACTGGATTGAAACTGTGAATATGCTCTATGATACAAGCTGCAATACTAATCGGAAAAATCTCTGTTAAAATTATTCCTTCGGTGACTTTATACATATTTTCATTCTCTCGGTGCGTCCGTAATGTTAGAGCATGTTTCAAATTCAAATCCTTTGTTAACAGAAGGAAGATACTCATCAATAAATTGCCATAAGGTATTGCAAATTGAAACTTTTATTAAAACTTCAAAACTTCTATCACTATCATGACCAAAGTGGCTTTCTCTATACCTATTTCCTTTTGGTGACTAGGCCGAAACATTGTCAGGCTTTCAGTTACCAGGGGCCGTATTCATAAAACCTCTTAAGTCGTTGCTATGCTGTTGCTAAGGCCAAATTTCTATGAAGGAGATTTCCTACAACTATAAAATTTGCTCTGGAGGAACAGTCTTAAAAGACTGTTCCTCCAGAGCAAATTTTCATAGTTTTAGGGAATCTCCTTCAAAGAAATGTCGCCTTAGCAACAGCATAGCAACCACAAGTCGTTTTATGAATACGGCCCCAGGCTCTTAACTTCACCTATATCTAGGTATGGCAGATGTATTTTAACTACTTCTCGTGAGCACGTGTATGGTGTATCAATGTTTACCAACAGATTCTGGATTTGTCAGTGATTTCACGATGACGATTTCGGACTTAAGATTTTAGTGCAATGACCCCTTCTACTTCAAACTGGATAGAGCTCCAAAAGATGGTTCTGTAATGGCGATTCCGGATAAGTTTCATATTTATGTTTGAAACCACTCATATTTGCATCTCAAGGTATAGAAAAAACACCAAATGAGATCAATATGGCCAGAAAAAATTGCTTCCCGCCGGCCGAGAAGGGGTACTCTTAAATGAAAACTAAATCTCTCTGATTATCCAGAAAATATTCTTCAATCCTCTAAGAAAAGCAACCACCGGGAAAGAGGTTTACCTACCTGGGAAAGAAGCCGGGCCGTAAAGCGCAATGGGTAGGGCACCTGACTTATAAGTAAGAGGTCCTGGGTTCGATACCTGGTCTGGCCACATACTTTCGTTTCTCCTTCCGCTGATTCAAGAAGGGAGTTGTCAGTTACTGGCGAAGGTATGAACACTTAGTACTGGTTAACCGCTTAGGAGGTCTAAGCCTGTCCAGGAATAGTGTGGTTAGGTTAACTGACCGTCCCGACATGACCATATCTGTTTATCGTGGACGTAAAGCAACAAATCGACCTGGGAAAGGTGTTGTTCTTATCTCTTTCCAAAACCCTATGCTAGTACATCTAGCACTCCTAGCATACCATTGCAAGTACAAGAAATGTCATGTTGAGTCATTTCTCAAAAGGACGTTCCTCAGAAGACGCAAAGGGACGATTCCGTACGTAAAATGCTCCTCCTGGCCTCTCCATGTCCTTTCCAATTCGAAGAAGACAGTTGTTGAACGTCAATTTTTTGCAAGTGCTTATACAATGACGTAATGACTTCGGAGTTACGTGATACGATAAGGTCATTATCGTGTCGCCCATTCCGTACAGGGAAACAATGTCCATCGGCAAGGGTTTCTCTAAATGCATTAAATAGCTGTTGCAATAATGAGTAAACAAATCATGAAACAGCTTCTCTAAAACACTCCGTTCTTGAATCACTTAATTGTCATAGCGTGAAAAGAGACTTTAGACCATTTGTACAAATAACCCTTAAATTGGCCAGCACTTGTGCGAAGACAGGTCCGAATTTACAGACATCCTTGGATTCAGAGGGTCAGTATGCGAAATCGGGAGACTCTGAAAAGATTGCACGAACGCACAGGCTGATCTTAAGCTTTCCTTTTTGCACAAGCCATTTTTACCATTTCAAGCGACGTCAATCATAGCATATCGTGTCACAAACAGTACTTACAATTCCAAAAATGAAGTGGTTCTCATCGTTACTATGGATACTGGTGAGCTGAGAGTTGATTCCGTGGCAGTAATCGTTGGCATCATACCAGTTGAGGGTGGCGTTAGGACCCGACGTAGGGTTAAACATATAGCAATTATCATTTAGGAAGTACCAGTTAGGGTCGGAACCACATAGCTGGGCTAAAATCATAACAATAAATTTTATATGCCTTCATATACATAACCTGGTTAAATTTGTTGTATTACTAGTAGTACTTTGGAACAGAGACTCTCCGCGTTGCAAGATAGATTCATCTGTATTTTTTGAAAGAAAATGACTTGTTTGTCTCGCAACAAAGTTTCAGCATTCGGCAAATGTTTTCCCCATAGAACTTTAAACTTATGTCTTACCTATTTTAGTGTGACCCATACATTTATGAATGTCCATCACATGTATTCGGTCAATACAAGTATTATTTTTGTAAGTTCAAAACCAATGCTTTCAATTAGCAAAATACTATCAAAGTGAAAAAAGTCTTCTTTTATGATTTTATATATACGGAATGCATAAGTGCATTTTGCAATTATGTAAAACTGACAAAACTGCAATACGCACTCTAATGTATTTGCATACTGCATTTCCATATAATACCCATATCTAGTGTAAATGCACAATATTTCATTAACTGCAAATAGGCAATGCCGATTTAAAACTTGTCAAACCGGCTGGATTTCTATTTATATATGCGTATGTACATATTAAATTTCGGTGTATTAAAATATCTGAATGGGTGCCTGCATTCAGGTATGGCAACTAGAAACATCAAAGTAGCTGAACCCCTGGATGTACATTCGGTTTAGGACACCTAAAACAATTATGTTTCCATTTGGGATAGATGGAATATTAATTGTTTTAGGTGTCTCAATACTGAAGCACATCAGGGTATGATCTTCCCATTTATGCCTGGTAGATTTAGTACATTCGTTCTTTTGGACAGGTCCATTTGCAACTAAAGATGTATAATATTTACTTATCAATTATTAAAAAAAAAAATACCCCTCCTACATCTAACTTACATCTAGCCGGGAGAGGTATCACCGTCGCTGGTGGTAGAGTAACGCCTGGAAACAATTAAACCGGTTTGAGAACGACATATTTACCCAAGTACCAACCACTAAAATCATGACGCATTTCTAAAGCACCCAGACGTACATTAATGCCGTAAGAAATTAATACATAACTGACCATTGCATTAACTGGACTGTCAAGAAAACGAAACACGCAAAAAATATTAAATTTTGACGTCACTTTAGGTCCAAATTTATCAACACGTTTCCATTCGCTTTATTTTAATTGGTATTCCTTACCGAAAAAGACAAGGTTTTGGTTCAATCCGAAACGTGCATAAGTACGCCGATATGCGTTTGATTTCAATTAAAACGGTTTCGAGGTTTATCAGCACAGTCAAGCAATTTTATTTGGAGAAACATGATAACATGTAACATTGTTTCGGTACTCATTACAAGTAATCCTAAATGCTATGTGCCCTCCTTACTTTATAATGTGGTAGCACTATTCTCAGAAATTCTAGTATTCGCTGTAATCAATGTAAGCGTAATGATGTAGGGGTCTGATCTAGGTCTATATTGTCGTTCTAAACAATATTTTTCGAAGAAAATATTATGTAAATACAACACATGATGGTACAGGATCCGACAGTAAGCAAAGTGCTTATATATCAGGCCTATACTGTTCGCAAAGATCCGTCTTTTGGTGTAATCATTAATGATTATGACAAAGCAATTTAATGTATTTACTATTTGAGTGCTGCTTACGTGTACTAAGCATTAACTTAACATATATTCTTGAATTCTGCAACAGCTAAGTGAATTTTATGTTTCATCAAAGGAAAAGCCCTCTCTCAAATAGGTATTTTAAAATATAACAGGGTCATAAATCAGCGGGTAAGAAAGGGTGTGTTCTATATTATTGAAAGTAAATTTGTTTAAGTGAATGATTAATTCTAGGCAATGCTGAAGAAGCAGCAATAACGCGAGTCAAAGATTGTCTTATTTACATTAGGGTCAAGTCAGCTAATTTCGGACAGCAGGTAAATTCGGACAGTGGCATTGATTCCTTTATATGTCAGTTGTTTGGATTTAAAAGAAAAATAACTGGGCAAACAGTGAAAATTCTGATGAGACGGCTCATTATGAGCCTTTTCATCTGGATTTTCACTGTTTGAATTCGGTATGTCCGAATTTACCTGCTGTCCAAATTTACCTGACTTGACCCTATTGCTTTATCATGTAGAATTATTAGGGACTTCCAGCTGAATAACAGATCAATCAAAATAGTATGATAAAATATATGGCGTGAATATAATACCTCTAGGAATAGCACAAATGTAATTCTCTGTTGCGTAACAGCTCATATCATTCCACTTTTTACGGCTGAAATAATACATTGTACAGTCCTCATTGCCTTTGTAATTGTTAGGCTCCCCTGGCATCCAGTTCGTGTAGTCAACGGCACTTCCGTCACTCCACACATAACCTGAAATTGAGGAAACTTATTTTTTGGCTCAATACATATTAAAAAAGACTTTAATAAAAAAAACTCCTACTAGTCGGAGATTCATCTAACTTAGTTTGATGAATTTCTAACGCTTTAGACTGTTTTTCAGCTTATAGACAATGCACAGAAAAGAAAATGTATTTCTATTACACATTAAAAGGTTAGAAACTAACCACACTTATTTTATCAATTTTCACAGTTTACAGTTTTTCGGCTATTTTTTTTTTCATTTCATTTTACCTTTTACTTAACTTTTCATTCTTAAAATATTTTATTATGTAAACGATATCATTTCCTGTACTATTGTAACAAATGGTTATAAGTGTCATACAAGGTTTTACTTTCTTTACTAAAAGTGGCCAAATCTCTTAAAACAATAACTTCCCTAAACATCTAAAGGTAAACCAATTAAGCCCCCCCTCGTAATTTCATTACTGGCCGTGCCAAGCCGGCACTTCTGTTTTGATCCTTCTTGATTGTTTTATGTGTTGCGTGTTGCTATCTCTGTTACTGATATATTGCTTGTTATGTTAAGGCTAGACCGGTCACTACCTACATGAGAAATGGCTGCTCACATGGCTGCCGCTGATGATGTTGATGTAACTTTGTAATTTTGTATTTTTCCCCCACATGGTGTCTTGGGTGGAATCTGGGATTGAATTGTATCAGTTTCTGAGAACTTTCCTATTTACTTTTACACTGATGACTGGCAAGTTCCAGTGGGCTATTGCCAAGGTAGTTTTTTTAGTAAATATCAACAGACGGCGAACATAAAAGCAGAACTTATTAAAGGCAGATAGGTAATGTGTATATTCTTGCCATTGAATTACATAGTTTCTAACTATTGGTTGTTAAAAATACATTTTATTGCAATTGATATAGCAATTATTATTTTGGGAATGGTTAGGTAGTATCAGTTACAAATACAATCTCTATCAAAATGTTTTTACAGCTGAAAGTATTACTGTACATAATTGAACATATGTCTATTTGATTTAAGCACTTTTTTTAATAAACGAAGACTCATTTCATGTTTTTATTACAAAGTAATATGGCAGTATGAACTAAAATCATAATGAAACAAAATCGCTATTTGGAAATGTGACGTCATCCAGTAATGCAAACGGGAAGTCTAAAAAATAGAGAGGTCTGTCTTAGAGAGGCAATGTTACTCTTTAAGGTGAATTGGCTCATTTTCAGCTCTGGCATTTGAGCCGCGACAAGAGAAAACCAACAAAGTGGTTATGCGCACAGCGCAGACTCAGATCAGCCTGGGCATTCGCTCAATCTGATCAGACACTTTGCTAAGCGCTTAAAGACTAGCTTACAGTCTAGGCTACCTCCATGCGAACAACAAAGACTCTGATCAGACTGGGCGGATGCCCAGGCTGATCTGAGTCTGCGCTGGGCGCACAACCACATTGTTGGTTTTTCGTGTCGCGGCTCATTTGGCTATTGTTTCCCTTCTAATAGGCATCCATTCTTAAGGGTAAGAATCACAAAGGCGCATTTTTAAGCAATGGGACTCTTACCTGTTTCGTTATCTCTGTCGTTCATGCCGATCCAGACTGACTGACCTGCTCCTTGTTTATACCTGAAAATATTCAGTTATACTTTTCCTTCTGAAATATTTTTGCATTTACAATCTGCCAGGTAAAATGTTCTAGAAATATTTTAACATCTGTATTTATTTACATTTTATTATCCTACCTTAACTAAGCCCTGTCACTTGAGACCAAGCAAAAGATTTCAATGTGACTCACATACCGTATTTCTTAAAATAAACACCAAGGAGGCGTTTCTGTTTAGAAGTCCTGAAAATAACAAGTGCTGAGAAAAATGGAATTTAACCAATAAATGACTATCTGTGGTAGTCTTTACAAAAAAGATAGGCAATGATCAAGAATTCAAAACAACCAAATCCCCATCCCGTCCTAAAAACCAAAAGGGAAAGGAGCACACACACAAATTGAGAAAAGGTTTAAGAAAACCACGCACGGTACATGTAAACCGAATGAACAGCTCTTTCACAAACAGTGGTCATTCAGCTACCCTAATAGAAACAGCAAAACAGCTATGTTTCCCTATTTTCTATTTTCGATTGCAAAACAGAGTGGGCAGCCATTCAGGTGACTGACCATATTGCTAGTGAGCATATATAAGCGTACCGAAAACATGTAACACTGAGGAGCCACAACAGACGTACCGCAAGATGTTAGCAATTTTTCACAACTAACAAATGTAAGGGGGGATTAGTAGACATGGGCGTTTAATGGCAGTAATATGGTGTACACTTTTAAAATCATTAAATATAGTGAGAAGTCTCATTATAAGGTACCGCAGCATAAAATTGTACTAGAATTAGGAACAAACTGAACAATGCTAACGTAATAAAATCAAATATGGCTAATATGAAAATGAATTACTTGTTGAATAATTATAACGTCTATGATGAGTCTTGTTTGCAGTATCGCTGTAACAAAATCCAACATCAGTCATTATTTAATAATTATTTGTCAAGTCTGTAGCATGCATAATTGAAAAATCAAGTGTTTGTATTATTCTTTTTGCCGTACAGAAAGCAGTATCTCCTCAGGTGTTTTCCATCAAGATCTATAACACTCGATGGCGGCCGGCGGGGAGGAATTAAAATGTCATTGCTGTTGCTTCAACATGTACAGGCACTGAGGGATCTGCATGCACAAAACGTGGAGTGTCGCGGCTCTGTTACGTTGTTTTGAGTCTTTGCTATTCGCAGACAAGATAAGCCACCATTTTGCGTGACGCGGATCACTTTTCACACTTACTGTGGCAACATTGTCAGGATAGAATCATTCAGTGAACTATGAAAACTGGGTAGATCTCCGCCCAAATTGCGACAGTGAGCTCTAGCATTCATCCATGTAAGCTTTTGATTCTTTTCTGCAAACATCTTTAAAATGAAAAAGAAAATATACATACTAATATAAAAAGTGATTGAAAATATACATACTAATATAAAAAGTGATTTGAGCCGCGACACGACAAAACCAACAATGTGGTTGTGCGCCCAGCGCAGACTCAGATCAGCCTGGGCATCCGCCCAGTCTAATCAGAGTCTTCGCTGTCCGCATGGAGGTAGCTTAGACCCTTACTATCCTTTAAGCGCCTAGCGAAGAGTCTGATCGAAATGGGCGGATTCCCAGGTTGATCTGAGTCTGCGCTGGGCGCACAACCACATTGTTGGTTTTGTCGTGTCGCGGCTCATTTATAAATTTAAATCAGGGCTTACTAATTGTCAGTTCTTGGCAAATCTAGTTCTAAATCTCTGTCAGACATAAAAGTTGCAACACTTAACTTGTCATCAAGAATATGCAAATAGTCATGTCTGTTCTGCCGAAACTATTTCGCATTTGATTAAGTCAGTCTTAATACTGGGGTGGTTGACTAAAATGCAAACGGGACATATTTTGATGAGACTGCTCCACAGTTCTTGCTCATTCGTGGTAATTATGATGGTAAGTTTCTTGTCGTAATGTGCCAGCAAGTTTACAGTGGCGAAAAGGTTAGGTTCCAGCCATATTTCAAGGCAGTTTTCTAAGTCACACTTGACCATGAGGGATTATCTCTCTCCAGCAAATTATCATCTCATAGCACATAAGGTCTTAAGGATGAAACTCAGCTCTGCACTAAACATTGTTGAAAATTGACTATATCGTATATATATGTTAACTGAAAAGATGGATGTCTTTAAAATCATTTCTATCTTACATCCAATAGGCAGTCGTAGGAATACAGAATAAAAAAAGTAAAATAGAATTATCACGTCTTGTCCATGCTTGGTCGTATAGACAAACGTTTCTGCATCAAAAGTTTGTTTGTCGTTCAAAAGATGACGCCACAAACGCAGCCAATGTTACGTTACTATATGCTACGCCAGATTTCAAAGTGAAAAAAACGAACATCAGTCGCTGATGGCGTTGGCTTTTTCGTTTTACTTGAAAAACAGTCTGACGATAAAGTTTTGCATTTTATCAAGTTGTACATTCAAAAGGTAACATTGTAAATTAAATGGTATACATGCAAAAAGAAACTATCATGGGTTTGAGGTTTAGATAGAAAAAATGCCCCTTGGAGTCACTGTTCGACCTTCCAAAGGAAGCCTTGTGATGTCGAACACTGACTCTTTGTGTCGGATTTGCTATCCAAACCCCACGCTTATGAAAGATACTTATATTCTACAATACATTCAATGAATCGTTTATTACAACAGTTTGTTATACTTATTTTCTCACATAATAGCATTTTCCTTGTATGGCTTTCCACCCTAATGGGCAAGGTATATTGGGGTACGGCGTCGGCGTAGTCGGCACTGTTGAAAATCCTCCTGTTCGAGGGAACTGGCATATTAAATTGCTCTTTTGTTTGCAATCCAAGTTTTCCCATAATCCAATTGGCTGGTCAGCTCTCATTCCAATGCATGTAGAACGTTCGTTTCCTGCAGTAAAACACACTCAGTTTTCACGAATTATACTTTGTTTTGTGGTTTTTTTTAGAAACGCTAACATTAAATCGTTGCCAAGAGGCGTGGACATCATTGCACATGACATTTCTTTTCATGAAGGGAATCTGTCTCATTTTTTTTTCTTCTTTTATTTTTTTTGTTTGTTTTTATTTACTCTCTGTCTTGTGTACCTTGTTTGTTCAGGGGAAATTGTTCAGACACTAATTTTGTTAGTGGGGAAGGGGCGAGCATTACATGTACGTGCACGCTAAACTCTTTTATACAGAAGCAGAGTACATTTACTTTAAGTTTTCTGTTTCAGTATTTTCCTTAATATCTAAAGCACCAAAAATGAAAATAGTTGAATTTGCAAACATTGAAGATCCAGATGAGGTGGCTCATAATGAGCCGCCTCATCTGGATCTACAATGTTTGCCCTCTATATAGTCTTTGAATTTTCAACATGATTCGACTTGGTATGGTTTGGACGAAGTTTTGAAGATGTTTTGAGTTGTTTGTCTACGTTTTATCACTTGAGGGTTAGTTCATTGATTTTGAATACAAATGAGCCGCGACACGAGAAAACCAACAATGTGGTCGTGCGCCCAGCGCAGACTTAGATCAGCCTAGGCATTCGGCCAGTCTCATCAGAGTTTTTGCTAAGCGCTTAAAAGGTAGCCAAGGGACTAAGCTACCTTCATACGGACAGCGCAGACTCTGATCAGACTGGGCGGATGCCCAGGCTGATCTGAGTCTGCGCTGGACGCACGACCACATTGTTGGTTTTCTCGTGTCGTGGCTCAAAATGAAAGTGAGACTCCTTACCAGTGTGCGTGTTGTGCCAGTAAGTATACAATACTGGATCCCCGCTCATCCAAGAGTATGTCCCCGGCTTTGCACTGTCAGATAAGCCAAGCCAAAAGTACCCAGTTCTGTATAGCAGCTGACTTGACAAGAATGACTGAATGTACCTGTTTTTTAGAGAAAAAGTAGAGTCTTACGATGCGGCTTATTTCCAACTCTAACTATCGTAGCATTACAGTTCAACTAGCTAGTCCACTAAATCTCGTGGGCTTAGCGCAAAACTATGATAACTGCAATGTTATACTATGGAAGATATCGCAGTTGGGCTAAGCCGTCTTAATGCTTTCAGGGCTGTGATGCTATTGCTTATTTCATTACTTCACAGCTTAAGCGTACCACTGGGCACTCACCGTTAAATCAACTTTGAATATTCATTGATTCAACGTCATGACGTTAGATCAACATTTACTCAATGTTGTGTCAATGTTGCGTGCCTGCTACATGCTAGACACAGTACGACAACAAAATTCAGTGATATGGCGTTGTTCAAACGTTGTTGGCCGCCTTGGATATTAGCACATACAACAAGTAGAAATATTTGAGCCACGACACGACAAAACCAAAAAACGCCCAGTCTGATCGGAATCTTCACTGGCTGCATGAAGCTAGCTGACACTAAACTAGCATTTAAGCACACATCAACGACTCTGATCTGATCCGAGTCCCAACTTTTTTGGTTTAATCGTGTCGCGGCTCATTTTACTAATGAAGAAAACTTAAGAGTTCAATGTACAATAGACGGTTGCCTTATGATTTTCCTACCTGCTCATCAGTGCTTCATTCATGTCGAGCTGACGGATAGGCGATAATGAAAGGCGGTATGCAACAGAAATTTGTTTAACGCTGGAGAAAAATCCCTTCGGCGGGATTTGAATCTGTACCGCTGACAGAGGACAGAGCTTAACCTACTGAGCACTCTGTGCTTTATTTAAATGTGCATATATATCATTTTCTTGTACATGTATTTGAGTCGTTTGCTGTGAAAACCGGGCTTAATGAAATTACATAACAATTACGCTGTTAACGGATGAAAAACGCCAAAATGAATGATTTTTCAGACTTCTCTTTATTTCCATGAAAATACCTTAGACGTTGAAATATAACAAAACACCTATGAATTCAGCCAAAATTTAATTATAAATATGACATAAGTTGCCATGATAACGCTTATTCCATAGTAACCCTAAAGCCTTGACATACGGTATACCACCACAAAGGCATATCGTTCCAGAAAGAATGTTGACACATGCAACTTTTCATATGCGTGCTGTCAGCAACACATTGAACATGAGCAAGCACATTTTTTTTCCGAGTTATTTTGTATACTAGTAACAAGCCCTAAAAGCTTGTTCAAACAAACGTTATGACGGTGAAGTCAAAACATATTTGCATGACGTTAATAACGTCATATAAAGAAACTGCACTACATGTGTGCTTCTTAACGTGGGATGTACGTAATGGGCTCTCCCATAGAATTTTTGTATTTTTTCTGTACAGGTATATTTTTTTGCGTTACATCCGATTATGAAGAAAAAAAGATACCAAACCGAGCTCGTTTTCGAGTTATTTGCATTCAAAGATGGGGAAAATGGACGCAGAATACACTGACGTCAACGTAAAAATTAGATTTTTATACTAATATTTTACCACGAAAAATTTTATGGTACATTTATGGGCCCATAGAAGTTTTTAAAAAAATAATATAATATAACTTATTGTTTCAGCCATCATTTAAAGAGAAAAAAGTCCTTGGTTACCGAGTTCGTTTTGCTAGTATACACGTCCAAACGAACGTAGGTCTGGTCACTTTTATGCGTTTTCAGCGTGACCTCGTTTTCGCGCCAAAAGCGCTAGATCTAGACGTTACGTGATCGGAGTCTTGTAATACGCAGGACTGTCTAAAAGCTTTCATTTACGCTGAAAAGGGTTAAATACTGTTGTCAATGATACACGCACATTCACTAATATTCTGGAAACTAGGTAAATGAATGATGATGTGGTTTTACGGCCTTTTCAACAGTATTTATATTATATCAAGCCGCCTGAAGAGTGATAATGAAAGGCCATGTACAGTGGCAACCTGTTTACGGTGAACAAAAATTCCGCTTCATGTGGAATTTGAACCCAGACCGTTAACTTAGCAGGCTGGCGCTCAGCTCGTGGCATTATGGATAAAAGCACTGACTCTTTTAAGGTCTCTTACCACTGCGTGTTGAACCTCAACGGCGCACATGTGAGACAGCCAAGTTCTGCTCACGAAAGATCAAATGATGTTATATTTCCCCGGGAGCTCCAGTTTTCGCCCACCTTTGCTGAACAATAGGCACGACAAAAGTGAAATGTTCTTAAAAGACCGCATAACTCATATAAAACATAAACAAATAAACAAATAAATAAAATCATGGGTACATGTAGGAGCGTTTGATGCCAGGATTTTTACGGCTATGAAAGCTACGAAAAATGTATTTTCAGTCTTTGATATTAACATTTTGGGAATCACTCGCTCTCTCTTTCTCTTTTTGTCTCTGTCTATCTCTAAAACGTATAGACGAAGAAAAACATATTAACAGAGTTCGTTGTAATCCATCTGCCGTTCAGATAGCAAAATAAATGGACCTTTTACTAGTATTTCTCGCTAGTATGGGAATGAGTGAGATGAGCATGAAGAATGTAAGGGCTAGATGTACCAAAAAGGTAGTTACTGTTTTACTGCCACAAAATCAGCCCTTGACAGTGTGGGTGACGAATAAATGGATGATTAGGGAGTTTACGGCCCTTTCAACAAAATTTCAGTCATATCGCACAGACAGAAGAATTAATGAGATTGTGATTAGGATAAAGTGACTGCACAGTCAAGCACGACAGCCAGAAAAACATAAACATTACAACTATCAAAATACATTTGAGGCACGATAAGACAAAACCAACCAAGTAGCATGTGTGCCACGCGAAGACTCAGATCAGCCATGGCATCCGCTCGGTCTGAACGTCAGAGTCGGCCGCTATGTTATAAATGACGCCAACTTGAATGAATTACGGTGACGTTACGTCCTTCGCAACGCTCGTAATTTATGGCGCTGTCCTTTACGTACATCCCACCTTAAGTCCATACCTTCATAATTATTAAATGGTAACTCTCTCAAATTTTCAGGAAACATTTAGAAACGCTAATCCTTTCTAGTGACGTAGTTATCTTATTTTTTTATTTTTATTTCATTAAGCCCGATTTTCACAGAGACTGGCTCATTTGCTTTCATAGTGCGGCATAAAACACATATATATCAACATTAAATATGCATGCATACACGTTCAAGGTTTTAGAAAAAGACCAAAGTAGCTCAAGAGAAGTGAGAAACAGAACAACTCAGCACATTTACGATGACACACAGGCCCAGAAGTTATAAAACTTAAGTACACTCTCAAACATAGAATAAAGCACACTGATTGGCTGCTTCCGAGCACGTGCTCGGAAGCAAGCAATCAGTGTGCTTTATTTTGAGTTCGAGATTATTCTCAAGTTTTATCACCTCGAACCCAGACTCTGCTGCTAACAGTGGGTAACGTAGGGTATTTGTTAATTTGCTGTCATTTCATGTTGATAGTTTTATGTTCCTAAATGACTTAGGGTGTGGGGTTGCATTCCAGGGGAGGCAGCACCTTTATTCCTATCCACTTGTAGTCGGCCCTTGAGGGAAGGAGTTTGCTCTTCGAGTAGCAAATTCTTTCCTTCGAGAGCCGACCCCATTCTTAGAGGGTTTCGTTGTCCAGGAAGGCAAATAGGCAGTCTTAAATGTTGCTCCATTTGTGAAGGTGATAGGAAAACCTGGATGTGCAAGCACACACCTTAATTTGTCTTGTAAAGAACTGTATTTCCCACGCTTGAGGATTTCTCTGTTGTACGGTATAACAATGTATTTCTACTGTAACTGACTAAACAGTAAGCCGCCTACACTAAATCTACCTGATGCTACTATGAGACAGGAAAGCTGTGACAAGCAGTGTAGACCAAGATCAGACTTTTCCCCCAGGAGCAGTCTCATCAGGGCCTGTACTGCATGGTACCGTTTGTCATTCTATTTTCTTCTTACAGGCGTATTGCTGCATTTAGGACACTTATCCTTTTTCTGATAGATGCGGTTATTGCTTTTTGTCCCAGTCTGAGAAATTTTACATTATGCAAAATCGTTAAACCTTTTATTTTATTATTTACCTGGCTGTTGACTGATATTATTTTCCTTTAAGAATATCTGAATTTGTTAAAATCCTCAATCAAAACACAATAATTTCCGTGCGTACACAAATTAAAGTCCATTGACTCGCTTCTATGACATATAAAATTCAGTGCGTAAATCACGTGCATACCGTAATAATTGAGTTGTGGCATACAAGAGGTACCTACTGCATGTTCGGACTGCGAGATCTCGGACTTGCCTGCGAATTTCAGCTTAAGTCTTTGTTGTCTGTGTAGTAAATGCGTGTACCCTGGAGTATTGTTGTCATATGGTATGGCTGTTCTGTTGTGATTGCATGGGTTCGCAGGCTGGTCTTGTTTTGTCCGGTCCGCGGATGCACTCGTCTTTTTGTGTGACACGGCCCAATTTCCATATGAATGAAAATACCTGTAGCGAACGATAAGGTTGGTTGACTTTATGTCTTAACCGGATTTAGCTGGCCTTCTACCATTTAAACCAGTTGTAAACGTAGTATTATCTATCTTTCTAATTATCAATAACTTTCGGGGTCCTTTTCACCTTTATTTTTACCATTACTAACGGTAATGTTTATGTAATTCGCTATCCTTTCCTTTTTTCAATGTACCT
The DNA here is from genome assembly GCA_963989385.1 of Ctena decussata. NCBI lineage: Eukaryota > Metazoa > Mollusca > Bivalvia > Lucinida > Lucinidae > Ctena > Ctena decussata. The sequence continues at coordinate 18,855,701 of OZ022504.1, forward strand.
GATCATGGACAGTGGCTCATGAGAAGAGAACATAAAACAAGACAGCTTATCATAATAAGCCATTTATTTTAGCGTTTCTTGTAGCTCAGATGTATGTGTTCTCTCCATTATTCTCGCAGCCCTCCTATCCCCCCCCCCGCCACACACACACACATTCTAACTATCTGTTGCCTTAGCATATTTTCTGTTCTTAAATAAGATGATAGTTGTGTACCACATCGTGAACCACATCGTGAAAAGGGGTACCTTATTTCCTAACTGTTTTACGAGAGGCTTGGGCGCGGGTCAGCCTGGGTATTGAACGCAGACTGACCGGAGTCATAGCCTCCATCCTATAATGTACCTGGCCATAGGAATGACAGGTACTTTACTTTTTCTATACATCCGAACTAAGGTTCCTTTTCTCAGGATGATGATAACAATAGTGCAGTTTGTATGATGTTGTATCCTGTTATTGACGTCTTAATGTGGAAATTATTTATACTTTTCTCCTATGCCATCTGCGTATGGCCTGAGAATTGATTTAGAATAAAGTTTTGTTCTGTTCTGTTCTGTTCTGCAAGTCGACCAACCAATCAAGAACCCGTCCTGTCTGAATTTAATGTCAGCTAAGGACGCTATGCAACTCCGGTAAACAAGCCGGAGAATCACGTGACTTACCTCGGTTACTTGGTACCTGTATTCGGACAGAACGGTTCAGAAAATTGTTCATTACTTCCTTATTACTCAATGGATTTTCATGCGGTTAAGTGCAGATACTTTGTATTTATTCACAGCAAACGATTGTCTTCAATGCTTTTATGCTATACGCAGTAGTTTTTCACACATGGTCGAACAAAGATTTTCATACTTTGCTCGACCTGAAAAAAAAAATACAGCGCACATGAAAACGGTTCGTATACGATGGCTTTGCTGCAAAAGCGGCGTCACGTGTCATGCAACATGGGCCACCTTGTAAACCCACTTTAAGCAAAAAGATGAGTTTTCAATTTTCTTACCTATCATTCACAGTAGCAAGGGTTCCATGAAAAGTTTTATTACAATAGTTGTTGGCATCATTCCAGTTCTTGCCAGATGAAATTATTCTGAAACAGCGAGGGCCATATCCCAGAGCATACTGGAAAAAAAACATTACCATATCATTTTGAAATACCAAACTAGCCATACTATAGGATAATATTTCAACAAACATGTAATCATCATTTTGAGAAGAATAAGCACAGTCATTTTATTCTGAAAATTAGAGTAAAAACATTTATTTAGATCTGCAAAAATATATAACCATTTCATTTAAAAATAAATAACAAAATAATTTTGTGTATTAAAATAGTCCCGTTTTGATGAGCAATCCTGTATATGTGCCCGGTCAGTCCGACAATCGGACTGACTTTTTTATGTACAAAGGGCTGTTTCCATGAATCATACATGTATCATGATTAGCTGGTAGCGGTGTGATATTTAAATTCAAATAAGAACAGAGTACCAATATTGACAGCTGGGTACATGACTTGGGTTTTGCGACCCTATAGAATTTCAGTCATTTCCAGCCAGTGGAAAGGTGATTATGAAGGCAGCCCCGTTTGTGGAAAGAACTCTGCCTTCAGTGGGATTTCAACAGGGACCTGAAAAATTTCGACTAACTTACCCGTGGACAACCTGTTTGGTAGGGATTCTGTGTGGCTGACACTATAGTTTTAGGTGTTTTACAGATAAATCCACTTTTCATTTGCGTACATATCTGATCATTCCAGAGGCCGGTCTGCAAGACAAGAAAAGGTTATCAGATCTCATGAAACGTTCCAAAAAAGATTCATGAAAATATTTTTTTTGCATATAGTTCCTGATTTAAGAAGACCCAGCTATGTCCTCCAAGCTTAATGTCCTCTAAGCTTTAATGATAGACCCGATTTTCATATAGTTCCTGATTTAAGAGTCTTGCGCAGACCCAGCTGAGTCCTCCTATCTTAGTGCAATTAAGAACAAATTCTTTACTTTAAATATTAAAGTAGATCCGATTTTCAAGGGGTTTTGTACTCCTAAGGAAAGCACGAAGGCATGGAGCTTATTTCCCTTAGAAAAAATGGCGGAAAATATATAGCCGCACCCATACGCCTTAAGTCGTGTTACAATCGAAATAAAATCTGGCCATGTATAGAAAAGACATTTTAGCACCTGACCTTTTTTGAAAGGAAAAGTAATTCATAGACTTACATTCAGTCTAAGTACAACACAATCTTCATTGTGGTTTAACCAGCTATTGGGTTCGCCCGGACCCCAGTTCGTATATTGCACGACACTGCCATCCGACCATTGAAACCAGGACTCGGTTAGCTGGTCACTAAGGCCAATATACACGCCGTCAGTCTTGTCTTTGGCTTAAAATAAAATCAGCGTAAAAAATAAAATGAGCCGGGACACGACAAAACCAACAAAGTGGCAGGTAAGCCCAGCAATAACTCAGATCAGCCTTATCTACTAACCAGTCTGAAGAGAGTCTAGAGGTAGCGTAGACCCTTAGATACACATTAAGCACAAAGCGAAGACTGTGCAGATAGAATGGCAAATACTGTAGGCCTGATCGGATTGTTCAGGAACAGTCTGCACTGGGTTTTTATACTTAACTGTCTCAATATTCTGAATAATTACTGTATAGCCTAACAAACGTAACCAACAGACACCAGACAGGACCTAAAGAGCTCTGCAGCTGGTGGTCATAACGCTTTAAGAGAGAGACAAGCCGCGGAAGCTCAGTGGGTTAAATGCCGGACCGCTGGTCCGGGTTTAAATCCGACCTAAGGCAGAAAAAATTTCAACCATATACGGGTTTCCATTGCACACAGTCTTTTATTATCACCATACAGTCGTCCTGTAATGACTAATATATTAATATTGAAAAGGACGTAAAAATGTTATTCGTTCATCCATCCGCACGAGAATGAAAAACCTCAGAACTACTCAGAAGGGTCAGTAGCAAAAGCTACTATTTGGAAGTTAAATCTATTCTACAGATACATGAAACGTGACCTGAATCCTCGGTTTTGGTATTCTTCAAAAGTAAGGAAGAAAATTCTCAGGAACTGACACAATTCATTTCCAGATCCAACCCAAGACACCATGTGAGAAAGAGACAACACAAAATTAGTCACCACCAAAGACAACACCAGTGGCAGCCATGTTAGCAACCATTTCCCACGTAGGTGGTCAACTGGCTAGCTTGATCATCACAAACAATATATCAATAACAGACATAGCAACTAAAAATGCATAAAACAACCAAAAAAGGTCCAAACCAGAACTGCCGCCTTGGGACGGCCGGTAATGAAATTACTAGGGGGTGGGTGGAGGGGGGGGGGGGGTGCTTAACCGGTTTGTGGTCGACCAACCCTCGCCCTTTGGATCCAAATTCAAAATCCATAAAACTATCAGACTTACATACAGATTTCCCACGGAACTGATGGACGGATATGCCTTTGCGTCAGTACGTTAATCACATCAGAACTACAGAAGGGTGATAAATTTAAGGCTGTACGCATTGGAATCTGTTTATGGTTGAAACGATTTGCGCCTTTCGCGAGAACTTAACTCGGGATCGCTAGGTCAGCAAACCAGCACCTATACCACTGAGCTACCAGGGCTCCTATCATTTTATGGTGTAAAAACTGGGAAATAAGAAGACGTCATCACCGATAGTATTCATTGTGCTACGCAGAAAAATTTCTAGTTCTGAATTCCGGTTTTCATTCCGTGTCTCCTAATTCTTAGTTTCTATTTCTCACTTCCTGCCAACTTCTCTCTTCTTAGTCCCTCTTCTCACTCCCTGCTTCTCACACCGTGCTTCTCGAAACCCTGCTTCTCACAGCCTGGTTACAGCTTCTTACTTACAACTTATCAATTCTTAGTTACTTGCTATTACTTCAATAGGATCTATAGGGTAAAGTCGGGTAAATTCGGACAGCTGGTTAATTCCGACAGAGACATAGTTTCCTTTATATGTCAGTTGTTTGGAATTAAAACAAGACTTACTGGGTAAACAGTGAAAATCCTTGGATTTTCACTGCCTGCAATGAAAAAGTGACTGCTTAAGACAGGTGACCCAATTAATACAGGTTATTTGCACTATATTTTGGATCACGGGACCCAGAAAAGGTGGCTGCTAAAGCCACGTGACGCCTAAATAGAGGTGACCATATTTGACTATACATGTATGAATATTGAATCCATCGGTATAATAATAATATCACTATTCGTGTGCAAAAATATGTCTGAAAGCATTGATATTCACAAATGAAAATTTCCTTACGATTTTTCCAGAGGTTTCCAAAAATGAAATCTTGCTCGTTTTTTGTCTGTATACTGGCCAGGTGGCCGCCCATTCGTAAACAGGACGACTGTGCATTCATATAGTTGGTATTTCTACGCACAAAGTTGTAGCAATTGGTACCATAGGGTTTCCAGCCTGGTTTACAACCCAGAGTCATGCCAGCTAGGAGACAAACGAATAGCATAAATACACAGATATGATAATATGATAGTATATTTATGCAGTTATAAAACGGGGGGGGGGGGGGGGGGGGGGGGGAGAGAGAGAGGTTCTTATCCAAAATAATTTCAAAGATCTAGATCAATCTTCTAAGACGGATCTAGATTTTGGGATTCTTTCGGAAGAGCAAAATAAAAGAAAACAACATTTTATAGCTGAATTAGACAAAACCGATTTACATATTTACGGTAATTTTGGAAGGACGTCATATGTTTTTTCTTTGTTTGCTTGGTTTTTTTGTTGTTTTGTTTTGTTTGTTTTTTTGTTGTTGTTGTTGTTTTTTTTTTTTTTTCACCATTTTACAAGAGGACAATTTTTGTACCTCATGTGTTTGCTTCATTGGAAGATGAAACTATTCCAAAATGGGGAATAGTCTTAAAGCAAAAACAAACATTCCTGAAGGTAGCAAATTCTTGTTTTAAAGAAGTTTCCAGACAATCTATTTCCGTAGCGTAACCTTTCTTTGAAGTGTATACATTTACATTAAATTATTTGAAAAATGTTTTTGTTTTGTATACACTGTATCCCTTTGCAGACAAGAATTGCTGATAAAAAGACAAGAATTGCTAGTAAAAAGTGCACAGTTAAAGAGTAACTACACTTCAGGAACTGATTGAATCAAATCCCAAACTCTATCCCCAACATCAAAGGGACAGATTGACAAAGACATCCCAACAAACAATAAATTACAAGTGATAAGCCGAGTCAGCAGCTCTTTCCCAAATAGGTGGCAACTCAGCTATCCTTATTGAATTAAATAATTTAGACCAACAAAAGGGTTACAACAGACTAAGCAAAAACAGGTCTGTTAACCTAGTTCAGCGCATGCTTACATTTGTATTTTTTAAAGATACTCAAGAATTGTAATGGATTTTCCGGTCGTTATTAGAAATGGAATTTGATTTAAGACTTGCCTGGAATTCTTTTGGTGGTGGTTGAAGGGGGTTGAGTCGTTGGTACATTGCCTTGTTTCTCACAAATATAGCCATTTCTCTGACTGCAGGCTATGTCATCCCACTTGGCATTCCTTGTGTACATCACTACACAATCTGTCCCGTTACCCTGACTCCCTCCCGCTGGCTGACCTGTTTGTAAAGTCAAAATGACTGGGCATTAGTTTGACATAATTATATCATACTCAGATGCGAATTTCCAGCGTGTTCATGTGTCTGTGTTTTTCTGCATGAGCATGTTTGAAATGTTGTATGATTTATTTTTACTTGCCGTACAATACTCCGGTTTAGAGTTAAGGTGAGTTTTCTTGCCAGTTAAAACGCTGACAGAGATTTTCAAAAAAAGATGTCTAAATTAATCAAAACAGCTTCAAATGTTGCTTTTTTCGTAAAACACGAACTCCTAATGAGTATTTGTTCCACAGCCGTATGCATGCACATTTTATATTCTGTCTCAAAACTTTGGCTCCAGTCAAAATATGCTTCGGAATTGGTGACTTATTGCGCATGCGCTGAAGACAGTGGAAAGCGGAGAAGTGTTGCAAGACAATTTTTTAGATATTTCAAATCTTTCAAAACGAAAAGGGAAACAGTAATCTTAACACATTTTTTCAAAGTTAAACCAGCGTTTGCTAACTACTCGATCAGAATATTGAAACACACGCGCACACACACACACACACACACACACACACACACACACACACACACACACACACATTTAGGTGTTCAACTTTTATTTTATTTTTATGGTTTACCTGCAGCCCAGTTTAAGAATGCAAATGGTTTCCCTGAAGACCATCTCCAGCCCTGTTCAGTACTTCTATCATTGGCTCCAATCCATAGACCTATGGAGTTCATTGACTGTATGCGACCTGAATGGAAGAAAATTGACGGAATTAATTTTCTGAATTGGAAAGTCACTTGTATAGAATTTTAATCAAATTCACTCTTAATTTCAAATGTTCGTCCTCCTAGTCATTATTTAGAATATCAAGAACAGTCAATACTGAAATCCAACTACATGTTTCACAGCTACACCTGTCGTGGAAGTCCCACGAATTTATATTCACCTTTAAAATAATGTATTTTATTTTGTTTTTATGATGTATATAGTTACTTCCATTTATATTTTTACTTTTCACAACAACAATGTTTATTAACGTCAACGTAAATTACGTTGACGTCATATGACGTTAGTAACTAGGAAGGTAGAGCAACAGGACAAGGCTTGTAAGAAGAAAGGGACTATTCTAAAGGGATGAGCAGATTGCTCATATAAAAGGCACAGGATACAGATACCTGAAGAAGGACAGAATAGGAAGAGGACATAGATTACAAGGGACTGTTGAGGAATCTGACAGGAAAGTCAGTATACTACTATTTAAAGACTAAATGCGGGACTAAGGGCATACTCAGAGTTGAAATAATGAGAATAAACATTTGGAACTGTAATGTACTATTTTGAAATATAATATTACATTTTTATATAACAGTGCAATGATTCATATTTTCTTTTCCGATGTGGCATAGTAGATATTGTTTATTTTATCAAATGTGTTCGTTTCTACTTAATTCGCCACATTGATTGGTGCCGGAACCCGGGAACCTTTAGATTCTTTCATCATTAGTTTATCGACGTATGTTTGACATTACACAATGTGCTCAGAAGAAACTAGAACATTTAGACGAAATTATCGCCATCCCTCGTGTTTGTTTTGGAGATATTGCAATGAAAATCACTGAAGTGACCAGTGTACAAAATTCCCTTCAGAGGAAGACAGAAAGCAAAAACTTATTTGGAGCTGTTATAACTGTCTCAAGAAAGGACATAGAGCTTTTGAATGCAAAAGCAAGAAGATCTGTTTCTACTGCAGAAGAAACAGACATCACCACAGAAGTCTGTGCTTACAGAAATTTGGGGCAGTGCAGCATGAAAGTGGGCAAGTACTCAGTGGGCTGTCACAAATACTTAAGAAAGGAATAAAAGTAGAAACTGTGTCAAAAGATAAGGAAGCAGATCTGAATTATGCCGAACTAGACTCCTATCAGGTCCAAAATAACTTGGAATGTGAATATTTACTGACACTAAGAGACTCACAAAAAATAAGGCGGCGCTGGCTAAGTCGAAGAAAGACAACGAATCTTTGAGAGAACAGGTTGCTGTGCTAGAGTCAGAAAAGGAAATGAATCAAATATCAATCAACAGATATTCTGAGATCATAAAACAACAGGCCAGAGAAATAGGAGAACTACAAGAAAGAAGCAAAACTTTTGAGCAGCTGAAAATCGACTTTGCTCGGACACAGGAAAGGCTCAATATGCTTGAATCATAGGTACTGAGCATGAATCTGAAGAAAAGAGAAATACTGGCAGAGATGGAAGCATTTAAGAGATGTAAATCAATCAATACAGAACTCATTACACAGCAGTAACTGTTAACTGCTGGACAGAAATCAGAACACACATCGTTAAGTAACCACACTTTCAGTCAGAGGGAAAAAATGCAGAATTGTAATACAGCACACCTAAATAATGATCAAAAGGGGGAATGCTACTTTGACGGGCTCAGAGGAAAATAGGAATTTCAAGAAAAGGGGAGTAAAATGGAGAAATCCTTATCAGCTGGCACATACATGTCATGTGCAAACAGGGAAAACGGGTTGGATGCAATTATGGAGATTCTGAGAGCAATAATTTGGAATCAGGAACAGAAACATAGTAGTTTGACAAGAGACAGACGTGAATTTGATGCAAGAGGGAAATGTTCTTGGACAGACGGACAAAAGGTGTCAGTAATTTAGAATAATTTGTTAAGACTGGCAATACACTTTTCAAAAGAATTTTAGAAACTAACTACGGACAAGGAATTAAACTTTGGTTGTGGGAGTGTCACGGAAGTACCGTGATTTACTTGTATTTTGTTGTCTTTTTATGTTTATGTGATATTTAGATTTGTAATTGTTTCACTATGCAATACAGTAAAAGGTTAAGTCAGGTTGCGTCATATGACGTAACGTCAGAAGCTTTGACGCCGGATACAGACGTTAGAAACAGAACTTTTGGGGACATGACAGAGAGATCAGTTTGGTCACAGTTAATACACGGGACATGACATTCAGATCAGCATGGAAACAGAATATGCACCTGACATGACACATAGATCAGTCTTGGAGTAGTTTTTGGAGTCTTTGGGTATATAAACAGAAGGAAAACATTGGAGGAAATACTAGCATATACGATGAAAGGAAGTAGAGACAATGCTCAGGACTCAGTAGTCAGCCTATTGCGATTAGACATTTCAGTGTAAGATGTTGTATTGTTGATTTTCTATTTGGCTTATATTTTAATTATTTGAAACATGGTTTTATGTTATGAATCGAAACGCGTGGGGCCTAATACGAAATTTTATGACAATCAAGATGTTAGATATTAAAACTGAAATGGAGCGCTTGTTAGATCAGCAGCGGAAACTACAGCAGAGTTATGAACTAGTATACAAAGAGCAGCATAAACAGCAAAATTGCTCGAGTTCTATAAAACTGCCAACTCTTGAAATTCCTTTGTTTCACGGTGATAAATTAAAATGGGCGGAGTTTTTGGGCTTTTTTAAAGTTACTGTAGACGAAAATACTCAGCTATCTGACATAGAGAAACTACTTTACTTGAAAGGCAGGCTAATAGGGGGCGCTAAACGTACTATCTCAGGAATAGTAATCTCAAATGAAAATTATTCAGCTGTTAAAGCATTATTAAGAGACAGATTTGAAGATACCCAATTTGTTCTGAATTTTCATTATATGGAGCTGATAAATCTAACTCCAGCAAATAGCAATACAAAGGGTCTCCGTTTACTTTATGACAAACTAGAAAGCCATTTTAGAAGTTTAGAGGCACTAGAGCAGGACACTACCCATGGTATTTTCATATTAATTATAACATCAAAACTCCCAAAAGATGTGTTGCTGCAACTAGAAATACAAAAGGGAGGCGGGAACAAATGGTCTGTAAAACGGCTAAGAGAATTATTAAGCAATTACATTTGTGCAACAGAAAGAGCTGAGCAGCAATCATATTTGGAAAATGCAGAGAAGAAAAATGGGTCACTGTTAAGAATGTCTACTGGAAAATCAAGACCATTACCGTATAGGCAAAATATGCATCAAAAATTATTATTGCAGTGCAGATATTGTGACGGAAATCACTGGAGTGATCAGTGTGTAGTATATCCCACATGTCAGGACAGAAAGCAGTTACTCAAGGAGTGTTGCTTTCTTTGTCTTAAACAAGGCCACACTGCTCATAGATGATCATTATCTAGAATTTGTTTTTACTGTGGACGTAAAAAACACCATCACAGAAGTCTCTGCCCTGAACAGTTTGCGCAATATAAAATTACCCATTTAGACAACAGGCAATCACAGCGGGTTATGAGAGATTGCAGACTGACTAAATACAAGCAGAAGTTTAACAACGAAATTTGCAGGGATCTTGATCAGAGTGACAAGACCAGAGACAAGCAAGAGAACGACAAGGAATTAGCTTATATCAAATCAATACAACATGAGCTGAGACAGTTAAACTCAGAATTATCGGAATTTAAAACAGTGGTGTCAGAAATGAAAGACAGGTTTACCAATCTAGAATCTAGACTGATTTCAATTCGCCTGAGAGCAGCTCCTTTCAACGTCACCATCATACAGGTCTATGCACCAACACCTGGGCATGATGACAATGAGGTAGAACACTTCTACCAGCAACTCCAGGATATCATAGACCAAACACCCAAGAAGGACATTCTGGTTGTACAAGGGGATTGGAATGCTAAAATTGGAAAGGATGCACAGGAAGACTGGGGAAACGTTTGTGGACCCTACTGCAATGCCGAGACAAATGAGAGAGGTCTCAGACTTCTAGAGTTTGCAACCCGTAACAGCCTAGTATTGACAAACACCCTTGGCCCTCACAAACCATCACGAAGATGGACATGGCACAGTCCAGATGGGAAACACCACAATCAGATTGATTACATCTTGGTGAGAAAGCGCTTCCGATAAGGAGTCAACATCCAGATGACAAGGAGTTTTCCTGGAGCAGACATAGGAAGTGACCATGACCTGGTGATGATGACCTTCCGAGTTCGTCTGAAGAAGGCTAGAAAGCCAACCCAGCCAAGACTAAAGTTTGATCTTGAGAAGCTAAGGGACCCAGATGTGGCATGCACTTTTCAAGCAACAATAGGTAGGAAATTTGCACCACTCATTGGTCTGAGGGATGATGACATGGACATAGATACCATGATTACCACCTACAACACAGTAGTGACTGGGGCAGCCAGTGAGATACTTGGGAAGGAACGTCGCAGGAAAAAGCCCTGGGTCACCAGAGATGTTCTCGACCTCTGTGATGAGAGGAGAAATTTGAAGAAGAAGAGGTATGAAGCAGGAGGAGCAGAAGAATACAGGGAAGCAAACAAGAGGATTCAGAAGGCAGTGAAGAAAGCGAAGGAGGATTGGATAGCTAGTCAGTGCAAGGAGATTGAAACTTGCTTGAACAAAAACAACAGCGAGAAAGCATACCAGCTTGTGAAGGATCTAACTTCAGAGAAACAGGGTAGATCCACAACTATCCAGGACACGTCTGGGAAATGCCTTACAGAGGAACAAGAGATTCTCAGCAGATGGACAGAATATTGCACAGAACTATACAATCATGAGACTTACGGTGACAATGCGGTTCTGAACTGCAATCAGCCCCCAGAAAAAGATCAACAACCGATCCTTCTGAGGAAATTAATATTGCAGTAGCAGCACTAAAGAAGGGGAAATCTGCCGGAGTTGATAATATACCAGCAGAACTTGTTCAAGCTGGCGGGGAGACCAGGATTGAAGTTTTAACAGATATTTGTAACAGGATCTGGAGAACAGGAGAATGGCCTACCCCATGGACTCAGTCGCTGATTATTACGCTCCCTAAAAAAGGCAACCTACAGCTCTGCCAGACATACAGAACCATCAGCCTCATCAGTCATTCAAGCAAAGTCATGTCATTAATAACGTTTGTGAAGAAATGCAGAAGAAATCTCACTAATACAAAACTTTGCCAGTTTGATGGAAGCAATATGAAAATTACCATATAGGAGTACCTCTCGTCGCTTTTATTTTATTGAAAGTTTTGTTGTTGTTGTTTGTTTTGCTATGATATTCGACTGATTTGTGAAAACGGCACCATAATTAATAATTCAAGACGAACTGATTGTTTTCGTTGCTTTAATACATAGCTTACCTTCGTCTTTCATCGTTAAGAAAAAATAAAACGACAACTTTGGCATTTTTTAGCATTTTATATTGTAACCCATGAACAAAACCCCGATGGTTCTGTTGGTTAAGAACAGGGCAGGCGTGCTTATCTACATGTTGCGATCTCGAGGTCGATTTCCTCTGTAGGTGGAAATCATTTCGACCGGAAACGGGTTCAACTGCACAGTCTTTCATTATCATTTTTTCACGCTTCAAAGGTCCTGATATGACTGAAATACTATGGAAAAAGCTGTAAAATTGCACTTTCAAAGAAATATACAAAAGGAGCATACCTGCAAGGTAGTTCTGTTCTTGCAATGTTTCTATGGCAACCAGGTTTCCATGATACTGCTGACACTGATTTAAGGCATCAAACCAAGACAACGGCTCATCGATAAACATGTAGCAGAAAGGTGTTACAGGATTGCTCTCCCAGCCCACACCACACTTTACTGTCCAGTCCACTGAAAACAATGAATTACCGTACACGCGGTAATTTTCGCGGGTTCAAATTTTCGCGGATTAGGGTCAAACTATAAACATTAATTTTCGCGATTTTTAATTTTTGTGGTAAGCAAGATGCGCGAAAAGTAAAATTGCTACTTTCCCACTTGAGCCAGTTCGTTCATTAACCTGCGGCAGGCCACCGCGAAGAAATGAACACCGCGAAAATTATCTTGTATACGGTAACCCAATTATGCCTAGCAGACTCTTCTATCATGATATACTGGAAGAGTCCATTAGTCATTTATTTAAGTTGGTTTAGTTTGTTTTCAGATTATTTTCATTTTCTCTATAAGAAGTTACCGTTTTTCTTTTACAAACAGTGTAAACCCTGATCAGACGCCGCATGTTGCGGCGTATGATCTCGGTCTGCACTTTTGCCCATGTCCTGTTTGTGGAACACCGTTCATCAATAGGTAAAATTAGGACCACTTCGAATCGAACTATAGTAGCTACTAGATTTACTAAAGTTTAAATCAAAGTGCGATGGTAGCTACTAAAATGACGTCATGAACTTACCAAAGATCAACCGAGGTCTGGACCGCCCTTACTCTGATAGCAAGATGGCGGCCGTTGAAGACTCTCGAGATTTTTTTCTTTTATATTCCGGATATTTGTTCATACAATTATTTTAGGGTATTTATCTGTTTATATTCGTTTAATCTATACATTATCGTTTTTAAAGACAATGAAATGCACAGTATTTATTCCAGTTTCCATGAAAATCTACAATTATAGCAACTTTGGCGTTCGATTCCGGTATACAAGGGTATGCACTGCATTCCCTTTTTGGATCGAAATCGACTATGATACAAAAAATATGGAAACAATAACTGATGCTTCATTTTATTCAGTTCTGTTCTGTGTTTCCCTTTTTCAAAGTGTTTTTTTTTTTTTTTTTTTTCATAACAATGAATTTACCATTTAAGCTAATAGGCCCCCGGTATTTCAGTAGGTTAACCGCTGGCCTACTGATATAACCGTCTCAGGTTCGGAACCCACTTGAGACGAAACTCTTTCCAACTGTAAATTAGGTTTCATAATTGCACAAAGCCTTTCATTATCACCCTTTCATCTTCCCGATATGACTGAAATACCGTAAAGGAGGAGGTAAAATTGCAAGTCATCCATCCATTTATACCGTTTAACATACACCTAGTCTGATCAGAGTCTTCGCTGTCCAAATGGAGCTAGCTTAAAGCCTTAGCTACTCTTTATGCGTACAGAAAAGATTCTGATCAGACTGGGCGGATGCCCAGGCTGATCTGAGTCTTCGCTGGGCGCACATGCAACTTTGTTGGTTTTCTCGTTACTTTTGGAACACATCTGCAATACTTACTTGCAGGAGTTGTTGCAGGTGGTGGTGGTAAAACATTGTCTAAAAATAATAAAAAAAATTATTTCATTAATCGCGTCTCCTAGTAACAGCTTTGCAAGCAGCGTATATGCGCAGACCACTGTCAGTGGAAAGAAGTCTCTGGGTACATGCATGTACGTATGTGAAGCTACACGTCCAATCTTACTGTGATTAAACGATTTTATAATATTTGAATTTAGTTTTCAAGTATTGAATAAAGAAGCAATCTATAAGATGTAGAAAATACTCAGCACTTATTATATGTTTAGTGTATTAACAGATAAAGCACTAAAACTGAAAATAGTCAATTTTGCAGTTTGAGCACGAGATCTAGAAGAGGCAGCTACGTGTAATTATGAGCCGCTTTATCGGGGCCTAAACTGTTTGCCATGTAGTCTTTGAATTGTCGACAGATATTATACAGCTTAAACAAAACCGATTTGAAATTTTACAGACACAAAGTCTGTTGTCCGGAATTTTTTCCGCGTAGTGAGTTACATGTAAAATACTCAGCTGTATTAGAAGAATAATTACATGTAACATGTCTAAAGTCATATGAGAGTTAAAATATGAATGGTCCCGAAAGGCCCCGGGGCTGTTGTTCAGAATAAGACTGAGTAATAATTTGTTATTTTGATACCTTGCCTTTTGACAATCTACCGAACTGGGGGTTATTTTATGAAATGGGTAAAAGATCTAAATGTATGCGCTCAAACGCTTAAATGTGTATGTAATATACAGTAAAAATATTTCATTAACTGAGGTCTTTTACTTTGCGCTTAAAATCCCTCCTCCCCCCTGCCCTTTTTCCGTTTTCCTCCGAGTGGAGCTGTCTAGTACATTTATGTGCAAAAGAATCTAAAGCAGTAATAGTTTTGAAAATACGGGTCGCTCCGTATTGGGGCTTTTGACCCTGCAGGTTCGGAATACTAACTTGCGTCTTTAGAACAGATGTAATGCCTTTTCACACTGCAGGTAAGGTCGTTCCACTGATTCTTGGTAAGAGCCACACAGTTCTGCTCATGACCAAAGTTGTTTGGTTGACCAGGTAGCCAGGCTGTAAAGCTAGCCTGAAAAAAGCCATTTGTGTCCGTGAAAAATCTAAATAATAGCTCTGAAAGTCTGAACAAACAGTGTAGATTTAGATTAAACTGCTCCTTTTGGGGCAGTCTGATCAGAGTTACACTGTATGGCATTTTTGGACGCTAAATGCAGGGTAAAACCAAACAGTTCCATTTTTAGGACAATTGTGGTAGTTATCTTTTAAAGATTTTTTCGGCGCTATTTACCTGTAAACTTGTATACAGTAAATTCTGTGGAAAACGGATGTGATGATTCTAGAAAGGAAGCCATACAATGTCATAATGCGTTACATCACAACATAACGTCCACTAGCAGAAAAACGTGTCATGACTTAGATGTTAGTTACCGAAAATCTGCGAATATATAAAGCATCGATACGCAACATATATACATGCTTCGTATTCGATTTTTTCTAGAATAATTTTTATATTAACTACGGAAAGGAAAATTAAATGTCAGCTGGAT
This sequence comes from Ctena decussata, assembly GCA_963989385.1. Taxonomy (NCBI): domain Eukaryota; kingdom Metazoa; phylum Mollusca; class Bivalvia; order Lucinida; family Lucinidae; genus Ctena; species Ctena decussata. Next base: position 18,870,902 of record OZ022504.1, read on the forward strand.
CAGATACTCACTGGTACAAGTTCGTCGTTCCAGACATATCGTCCGTCAACGGCTCTATCATTCAACCCAAGCCAGTATAGTACGCTAGTGCTTTTAGCCAGGTCTATAAACATAATTGGTAAAATTCCACGCCAAAAGTTTATCATAATGCAAATGTTAAAGTAAATGTAACAAGATCATTAGAGATAATTACAACTGAATTTTAACTTTCTGTGGATCTTAATGTACGAGGGGTGATTGATAAGTACTGAGCCTCACCATGTGTTGGAAACTTAAGAGTGGATTGGAGTTATTGATTTTAAACAGCCATTCTACAGAGCAATAATCACCAAATTTCGGGAATTTATCTTAAATATCAATTGGAGGATACTTCACAATTTACAGATACCCCCATGAGTGCACTGTATAACTCTTTGACCGACCATAACTTTAGCAGAGTTAAACATTTTGGAATTGTTTTTCGCAAATATATGTCCTACAGCATTCTGGTAATTGATGATATACACAAACATAAATTTATTCCATTTCAGAATAAAAAGCAAAACTTTAATTTTCAGGAAGTGTCTTTTTTGCATGCACAGGAGTGAATATTTTTTAACTCTTTAAGACGAAAATCATGTAAGATGTCAATTGTTTATTTGTGTGTAAACATTGTTTGGTTTTGCTCTCAATCTTCCTAATAAACTCGAAAGTAGTATATAGGTCATTAAATTTCATGGTTGCAATATTTAAGGGTCTACGGTAAAGCCACCACATGGCATTTTTTTTTGTTTTATCCATCAAACCATTGACAAATTATCATATTTGCATGTACTAAAACAAGAACCATTTAGATCTAGTAGAATGCGAAGAACGAATTTTCAAAGTAATGCCAGGCAAATAGATTTTAAATGTTATTTTAAAAATATGCCACCCATCTTATATTTAAGTCGCTGTCAAAAACAAAGTTTCGCCAAATATTTTCGAAACTTCCACTGAAAGCTAGTGAATGACAACTAATTGCATTCATGTTAAGCACGCAGGGCAGATTCACAAGAAGTACCTTAGGCTCAGTCCTTACATGTATCAAACACCCCTTGTATTCTATCCTCGGGAACAATGATTGAGCATCGTAAAATTCACAAGTTTGATTTGAATAAGAGTAACAACTGCACAAATCGAGCAAAGACGTATCTGTCTGAAAAACACATTTGGAAGAAAAAAAATCGTTGTGGTGCGTTGTTGTTAGTTACTTTTCTCTTACACAAATTTAAATAGAGGATCTTACATGACTGGTCATGTATTATTGAATTTATTAAACGAGATGGGGGAAAAAGATAAGATGCGAGGCTTTGCCGAGCATCTTATCGTTTTTTCCCCAACGAGTTTAATAAATTCAATAATACATGAACACGAATGCAAGATTCTATTTATCATATGAAGCTAAAATCATATTTTATTAGCAGATTTTGCAGTTAAACGTCATGATTTCGCCATTAGAAAAGCAACGTTTTATGGACGTCAACGCATAACGTTACGACACGACGTAATTTGCATATTTAATCCACTAGTGGATTATCGTTTTTAATGCATGGCTTTATTACACTCTCAGAAGCGACGTCATATGATAATGTTGTGTAACGCTAAAAGCTTTTGGCAAAAACGAAATTACTGCCTTTTTAATCATTAATACGAAGCCTTATTTTTTTTCTCGAAAATGTTAATTTTGGCAGCATTTATTTCTTGCTCGCTTTGTGCAGTGCTTACTCAAATCAATTGGCGTTTATGCTAGGCTTAAGCATTGATGTTGATGACAGAACGCATTTATTTTCATACTGAAAGTTAGAACTAAACTATTATGATTTCTGATAATCCGGGTTTATTTACTTTAAAAATATGCGAGCTTTTGGCGAGGAGTATATTTACACTAGAACCATAAATATACCTGAAGGTCGAACATATTTCCGCAAACTTAAATCACATGTGCTTTTACATTGTATGAGCATGCGAAGTTAATTTTAGCAGTTTTCGTAATATGGTAACATATATTTTATGATTGAAAAAAAAAAAAGAAAAAAAAAACACACACACGGTAACTAGTAAAATATGTATAGATTAAGGTGGTGGCACATGTAATCACTGATTTGTGGTGAATACAATAATCTGCTTAAAATGCTGAAAATACAACAGATTTTTCCAGACCTTAGCAGATGTCTTTTCAATGTTGTTTTCACAATTGAGTTGAGCATGAAAAAGTTTTATAACCTCGGGGCCAGGCGTCATGAATACTTACGGCTGATAAAATCTTGTGCGTCTTGGGATCTTATAACAGCTAGGTCCGCCCCTGGGTACTGTTTACATTTACTTCTCGCCGTTATCCAGTCAGCTGCGTCATCAAATATTTTGTAACATTGGCCGCCATTTTTATTCCAATTAGTTGGGCAAGCAAAGTGAGCTAAAATTGAATTTGATATTTTTGAAAGAAAGGAAACACTCATGAAAATATGAAATATGATAAACTTAAAAAATTTAATTAGGGAATGAGTTTCATTTTTTCTGGTGTTTATCGAAGTATAAACTACATTGGGTCGCAAGCAAAGTAAGTGAACCCCAAAGGGGTTTAAGTCGACTAAACCTAGCCCTTGGTTCTGCTTTAGTTCATCAGAAACTGCTTATCAAATGCCTTTGGTTGGGAATAATTCTGATCTGAGTCCTTGTTTTATGCGTATAGAGGTCAAATTTTCATAATTACAAGACACTTACGTGTAGGTGTGGTGGGTACGGCAATCACGGAACTATCCATTTTTATGTCACATATGAAAGACTTCTGAGCTCCACAGTCAGTTGTGGTCCGCCATTTGCCACTTTTGTCACCTATAGAAATTACGATGAAAATGAGCCGTGGCACGATAAAATCAACAATGTGGTTGTACGCCCAGCGCAGACTCGGATCAGCCTGGGCATCCGCCCAGTCTATCAGAGTCTTCGCTGTCCGCGCGGAGGTAGGTTAGACCCTTAGCTGCCCTTTGGGTACTTAACGAAGAGTCTGATCAAACCGGGCGAATGCCCAGGCTAATCTGAGTCTGCGCTGAGCGCACAACCACATTGTTCGTTTTCTCGTGTCGCGGCTCATTAATGTCTTAATTGCCTTCAATATTTGAATCTATATATACCTCTATGATGGTACCTCTATGATGGTTGCTGGGCTCAAAATTTGTCTTAAAATGAGCCGCGACAAGAGAAAACCAAAAAAGTTGCATGTACGCCGAGCATAGACTCAGATCAGCCTGGGAATCCGCCGAGTCTGATCAGTCTTCGCTTTGCGTTGAAAGAGTGCTAAGGGTCTAAGCTAGCATCATGTGGACAGCGAAGACTCTGATCAGACTGGGTGAATGCCCAGGCTTATCTGAGTCTTCACTGGGCGCACATGCCACTTTGTTGATTCTGTCGTATCGAAGCTCAAATATGAAAAAGTCAACTTTCTACCAGCGTTGTGTCAAAGTTCTCAGGAAATGACAAACAGTAAATGCCCTGATCAAACTGCAAACCGATCTCCGATCTGATTTGTCTGCAATGTTCTCTAAAAACGTTGTTTCATATTTCGTAGTAAAAACGATATTTCTTTCCACGCCCTTCGTAGACTGCTACTAGTCTGTGTTTCTCCATAAGCTTAGTTACACTTTGCATCATAGGAACGCTAATAACACGAAATTAAAATTCTTGAGAATGAATTAAACGTTTGAGAAAATCACATTTTTTCATTGTATGAGTTTTAAGTGCCATCTCATTTATAATTTGAGAGGAGCATGGCATACACTGTATGCCTAGCTCCTCTCAAATTATAAGTGAGATGAAGCAATAGATCTGTTACCACAGCAACCATGAAATTTCCAACTGTTGTGCTTAGTACCTTGGCAGAATGCTTAGTACCTTGGCAGAATGACGTCTTAAGAGAGCCTGCCACGAACCATGGAGCTTCGGTAATGGAATGATGGAATGTGCAAAATCACGGATTTTTGTGATATTACTGCAGTAGACTGTCCTCATAGAGACATGTGTTGCCCCTTAATTTTTCTGCCCAAATCTCTACCGTTACCATGGCAACGGCTGCCAAAGTTTTTAACTGGTTAAACGGCAAGAAATCGACACCTTGTCCAGTTTGATTTATCTGGTAAGTACACAATAATTTAATGCAATCAACTTTTATGATTATCATCCAGGGAAGAGGTCAAGGAATTGTAATACTACAAAAGTTCTCATATTTGCAACAGGTATATAAGATTTATTGCGTCTGAAAACCAATTTTGTGTTCGGTAAAAATGGTAATAGTGTGTAAAATCAATGCTCTGCTGTAGTCAAACCCAACTGGTTCATGACATACTGACCGAAAATTAAGAATGACAAAATATTATTATATTTAAATCTGCAATAAAATTGGCTAGCATTTTTACACAGCCTGCCTACAAGGTAGTCATATGAAGGCAGAATCCGAAATTTCCTAGATTTCAATTACCTCCCTTGAGAAACTCTCTAATTGGAAACCAATAACAGTGGTAGGAAACAACAATACATTGAGAAGAAATTGAAAGCCAAAAATACCATCTATGAGGACACAGTTTGCGATGACTCGTTCATATACACCCATTAGGTCTATTTTACGGCGGTTTGTCTAAAAGGTACAGGTTGTTTACCTATTTTTCTAGAGATAGTACTGAGTCAGATAAGAAGTGAACGTCAATTCGTCAGGTACCTAAGTTCATTAATTGCTGCATAGTCAATATCCATACATGTTATTTACATGTACTTAAATGGAACATTGAGGGAACTAAGATTTAAGTCAATAATTTGTATTTTAGGGGTCGCCATCCTTTTGTTATTTGATCTTGGTGGTGTGTGTGTAAAGGGAGGGAGGGGGGAGGAGGAGGAACCAAAATAAATTGGCCCTAAAAGGGAATGAAAATATTCTTGCAAGAAAAATAAGAACAACCCTTCATACGGTACTTCAGTCATATTAAGCTGACGAAAGAGTGATAATGTTGAAAGGGTGTGTGCAATGGAATGATTAGAACCCTGTTTACAGTTAAACTAATTTCCGCTGCAATAGATTCAAACCCTGACCGCTAGCTCAGCAGGCCAGTACTTTACCCACTGAGCAACTGAGGATTCATCATTCAGTAGAAACAACAATTTATGTTATTATAATCACTGCCATGTGATTATCATTGCAGAGCAACAAGCCACTGATGGAGGAACGACACCAACAAAGATCAGATCAACAATGTCTTGGCTGGTTGAGCCTCAACCGTTGAGGACCCTGGTTCTTTATGCAAGCTATGAAGAAAGATGTAAGTATTATCAGATCAGAATTTTAATTATGAAGAATATCAGATTTTAGGCATGACTTAAAGCATGGACTGAAACTGACAGTGGCCTGACCCAGACAGTCTACTCCATTGCATTCCATTGGCTTTGTTTGGCTTCCTTACAGAAAATAATTTGCTCCCTCTAGGGACAGTCTAGCTATTCCATTGCATTGATTTTGGATGGCTCTCTTTCAGGAGAGAATTTGCCTCCCCTCTGAGGGAGCAAATTCTTTCCTGTAAGACCACACTCCTAGGCTCTGGGAGCAAATTATAGCCACTGGTTATCTCATTCCATTCCAGTCCCTTCTAGGTTTTAAACTATGCCCAGGATCCGAAATTCTTCAGAATCCATATTATTGTATATATAAAATGTTGGAGAAAGCTTATATACTGGAAATGACTGAAACATCTCAAAGTGGTCCAGAGACACCAGATGGCAGGTTGGTAGCGTTTTAATTAAATTTGGTGTGCTCAACATCTCAAAATACCCGTATTATACAGAGGCACAGATAAGATGAGTACCTGAAGATGATTCCAAGGAAGTTATTTATAAAAAAAAAATGTTGGGGACCCCTCAGTAGAACTGCAGTAAGACAGTTTTATTGGGGGGTCACAACATTTATGGAGAAATAAGGTAAATTATTGCAATTATCATAAAATACTCACCTTGTCTGTGCATTTGCCTGATACAACCTGAACTTGGGACAGGACCATTTTACAGTTTGCCACCCTGCAAGCATTTGTTTGACTCATCCCCGGGTACCGTCAAAATTGGAATACAAACATAGGCACCATTAACTGTCCTAAGATTGAGCAGTTTAGATTTTACAATGTAAAAATGTGTCCAAAAGACGCAGATGGAATGGCAAACATTTTCGATACCAAGTCTGATCTCAGACGTATCTGTCCTGACATTTAGATTTTTTACGGTACATTCAAAGCTAACAAGGATGGGTAAAATATCACAATTTTTAGTGGTGTAGTCAGTAATTAAATTCTCTTTGTTCACAACTCAAGGGAGCTGATATTATATACCTGACAAAGTGTGAGTTTCAATACTGTATAATGTGCAAAAATGACAGTTTGCCATTGAAAAAGTTACTGTAGAATCGTTTTGCCGAGACGGCTGTAATTAGGGTCACAACATAATGTTTTGGATGAGAAATAAAAAAAAATTCTCCCTGAATTATCCTTAAGGTAGACGAATACTGAATAGAAATATTGGCGGGGCATTCAAACCATTATACCATCTAAATAACCCAAAGAGCTATAAAACATTTGGGTAAGAAAAAAACAATTTTCACCATTTTGTTTTCCTAAAAAACAATATTTTGTATTTCTACATATTATTTTTAAACATTTTCCATTAAAATTCATATCTCTAGCACATGAATGCACTTTTATTTCAGCAAATCATATAATCTGTAATATATGATATTTGAAACAAACAGATAACAAAAAATTGCAGTTTTCTTGTTAATAAGTATATTTTTACATTCTTTGAAAAAATGCAAGAAAATTGAATTTCACGAAAAACGTCATGAAAAATATTATCAATTGATGGGGCATGCTTATGCATATTATTTTAGTAAAACATACGTCGTATGTTAAAGAATAAAACAAAAAAACAAACATTTCACCGTTTCGTTTCCTAGAAAAACAATGTTTAAGTTCAAAATATCCCCAAAACAGACTGCCCAAATTCTGCACCTGCTGCAAGCACAGCCGGTCCTTGCCCTATTATTTATTTTCCTGTTATTCGGTTCTACCATAGAGTAATGTCGACAAAAATGCGCAGATGGAATGGAAACTGTGAAGAGCTTGATCATTCTGGCTCCTAAGGAACAGTCTGATCTCAGTTTTCACTGTTTGTACAGACCTATGTGCCCGAAAACTTAGGAGCTTTACGGTAGATATTGTAAGTGTATATTATAACTGTATTTACTCCACAGTTAGTCGATTTGATGATGAACAATAACTCTGTTTGTTTTTTAAACAAGCAACCCCATAGAAAATGCCGAGTGGAATTCCACTGGATTCCAGTGGGAAAAAAAAATTCCACTTGAATTCCGCTGGAATATATTAAATTCCACTGGAAACATGTGGAATTATTTAGGGTGAAAAAAGTCCACTGGAATTCCAGTGGAATTCCTCTTGAATCATGACTTCAGCAGAATTTTTTTTTCCACTGGAATTTTTTTCCACGGCAATATTTTTACTGATCTTTTTTCCACTTGAATTTTGAGCAAAGACATGAGGCCTAAAAAAATAGGTGTGATTCCGGTTTCCCGACTGACCCATATATTTTTGCGCCGACTCTAAAGTTTTTTCACCGTCACAAAAAAAAAAAAAAAAAAAAAAAAACGGTTTCCCGACCGACCTATATATTTTTGCGCCGACCCTCTGACACGCATCTAATGGGAAAATTACCTATTGACAAGCTCGGAATCCGCGGAAAATCCCGATCCACGGAAAATTTTGCTTTTCTTTTCTATGGTTAACGTTTACACATATAATCCATTAATCTAAGTTGCGAACAGGAAATACCAGTCGCATTGCATTATTGCGCAGGCTGATCTTAGTATCTAATATCAGCGTATGGAATAAGATTCCTTTCACTGTCTTACGATTCAGTGTGACACGTGTCCGGCTTTGTGCTTCGAGCGGCGGTCCTTTGATGTTTCACATTCGGGGATAAGGCACAACGTGCTCTGTTTACCCTATTTTAACAAATGCTACCGTCTTTACACTCTTTTATGGCGAAGGCTCTGATATGAATGCGTAACTCGCAATAGTCACACAACTTTCCGAAGAGCAACTAGTTCACTGACGAATAATTTTCAAAGACTACCATACTCATGATACTGATGTTGACAGAAACGAAGAACAGTTCTGATCACCCATCAGCTCTTGCAACCAGTAAACGTCGTCGTCTGATCGAACAAACGTCGTCGTCTGATCGAACAAACGCAGTTCATCTGCAAAAATGTTGGTTAGTTCACAACTAGTCCAGCTCCGGACCGAAATTATTTCAGAAACAAAGTGAAAATTGAAACTTGTTTCTCGGCATTTTCCGGCCCAGAGCTGGGCTAGTTCACAACGTATAAATAATGAAAGGCTTATAGTGTATATGCGAGTTTCTGACGGAATACGACTGTGCAGCCTTATAGGGGGCTTGCACATATCTGCGCCAAAAAAACAGCGTGGTATATATTCGAATAGCGTTGAACTTTATTCCGGTAAAGGTCTGAACCGTCTAAACGAGTAAACGGGGTATGTACAAATTGTCTGCGGAAAATGCTTGCCGGTTGATCAGGACATGCGAAGATCATGAGTTAATGTACGTGAACATTGTAAATCTTGATACCGGAAAACATCTGCGCAGTCTGATCAGGAAAAAACGGTTTCAGATAACCCCACATTCACGGCATAGGCACTGAACAGACAATTACAGAGAGGTAGAAAAAAAGATTGACAGTTGATACATAAAAATACAAATACTCCGTTTAGTGCTCAGGTCTGCAGAAACGTTTTTCATTTTGGACTGCGTGACGTCAGTAGGCGTACGTATTGCGAACTGTGTAATGTAAGGAGCATATCAGAAAATATGTCTTGCGCAGCCGTTGCGGCTCATTCACTGGAGTATCGACTCGAACATACCGGAAGTAAATAAATGACGTAACAGCGTTAAAAAAATTTTCGTTGCAGACGATTATCCTGAACAAATTAAACCGATATTATTATCATTATTAAGCGGTAAGATTCACATTTTGATCACAAAAAATAATGATCTATCTGAGCGTAAACGAAGACAACCGCAAAACGGTTCTGCCAGCTTGTATAAATGTATTAGAAGCTTAGGAAGAGAAAAACTTACTCCCCCACCCACCGATTACACTGTGAGTTAAATGCAGAGATTTTGGCTCTCTGATCGGATTATTTGTGAGGGTGTCTCTTCAATGGGTAGATATAACACATCATACAACATGATAAATATAAATTAAAGGGATTTATAAAAAAAAACAACATGATTTTCATTTAGGAATATGCAGTGCTGTCGGCCTATTCGGCGCACTTAAGCAAAGGATCATTAACTGTGTAAATAAGAACAATAAAAAATAAACAACAGATACTGTGTTTTTAAAGTACAATAATCACCCTTTGTTTCATCTAGAAAAATCCACCAAATGAGCTACCAAGACACTAACCAATTTTAAGTGTACATTATCAAGGTACTATGACCAAAACACCATCCAGGTACTTTGACCAAAACACCATCCAGGTACTTTGACTGAATTTTTGTCAAAGTACCTGGATGGTGTTCTGGTCAAAGTACCATGACAGCGTCTTGGTTAAAGTACCTGGATGGTGTTTTGGTCAAAAAACTAGATGGTACCTTGGTCATAGTACCTTGTTTTCATCAATCAGTCACGAGGGTGTCTGGTTGCGACATGAGAGCTCAATGCTCACTTTTTTAGCTCGCCTGAACAAGTTCAAGAAGAGCTATTGCACTACCCCGGGCGTTGGCGTTAGCGTTAGCGTCGGCATTAGCAAAATGTTAAAGTTTTACATGTGATGGGCAAGGCGCTGTCAGGCGAGCTATCCTGTCCCTGTGATGTCTCACTGTGGTATCAAGTCCCAGACAGCTTTACTTGATACCACACCAGTCACATTAAACATGCGCCAGGTGGCATGTGAACCTAAATCCAATTATAGTCTAAATGGCTTATATAGATTAGCAATTTTAGACATAAATATCCAGTGGGTTTAGTATCTAGCCTGTATTTAATATTGCCTTCATATCATATCCCCTTCAACTTAAAAAGTTTGTGGGGGTATACCATGTTGCTTTTGGCTAGTTCCTTCATTCTTCTGGCATGAATCTGTTTAAATAATTTCACATCATTGTTTTGTTTTTTTTTTGCATAATTTGATAGTTTTGAACTGTGCATGATATACTAAGACATTACAATACTTTTCATTGCAAATCAGTGACTCATTTTCACTTATACTTTGCTATTTTCAAGTAGCAAGAAGAATTTCCACTGGAATTGACTAGAATTTCCACTGGAATGCAGTGGATTAAGGCACATTTTTCCACTGGCATTCAGTGGAATTTCCACTGGAATCAAGTGTAAATTCCACTGAATCCACTGGAATTTCCACTGGAATCTACTGGAAATCCATTGGAATCCACTGGTATTTCCACTAGATTCCAGTGTAAATTCCAGTGGAATTACCCTTTTCCAGTGGAAAAAAGTGCCTTTTAATCCACTTCCAGTGGAATTCCACCAGAATTCCAGAGGAATTCCACTGATTTTTTCAGTAGGGAAGAACAGAGTTCTTCCGGGATCGTCCACCTTAATACTCTATATATATATAGGAATGTTTATTTGTGTTTCAGCAGCCATGTTTATTTCCCAAGTACAGAGCAGAGTTTAATGAGTGTGCCGCTGAGATCTCATGTTACATTGACCCAGTGAATGGTGGAAGTATCAAACTTAAAGGTCGTGAATGAATTACCTCACAAACATTAGGTCACAGTTTCCGGTAATACCAGTCTACCAAGGAATGATACCCACCCAGCTCCTATGTTCAGCTATGGATATTTGATATTCGAATCTGGTAGCTCATTGGAACACATTTACATGTTTCCAGGTTTTATTCAATGGCAAGTAGATAATGATAGACAAGCAGGAAGATAATGATAAGACATGTGCAGTTTTTCGTGAACCATGAATGTGATGTCAGTATCTCCTGACAGACGGGTTCCCTCTTCATGTGATTCTGACAGTTAAGTGACAGCTCAGTACTAGCTCATGGAAGAAAATGGGAAGTATTCCTAGCCCAGCTCTGGGCCGGAAAATACCTAGAAACAAGTCTCAATTTTCACTAAATTAGAAACCTTATTTGTTTCTGAAATTATTTGGGTCCAGCGCTGCATGGACTAGAATCATTCCCAAGTGAACAAATCACAGAAGGATTTACTGAAAACGGAATCTCTTTCAATATACCACATGAGCAAACGTTCACAAGTACTTGGAAGGGGTATTGCTCCATATAAGAAGGGGCAACAGGGATAATTTAGGGACAGTTTTCCATATTTCTCCATAAAACATATGTTGTGACCCTCATTAGAACCATCTCACCAACAAAGTGCTAATGAAGGGTCACAATATGTTTTCACTGATGAATATTATGTCTCAGAATTATCTTCAATACCTCATCTTTACTGGAGCTCTGAAGGGGATCCTGTCTAATATCATATTGAACTCTAAAGTATATGGCTGAGAGATTTTCACTTTCTTTGCAATATAATTTTTTTGACCTTGTTACAGTTTCTTGTTATCTAAGATTCATTGCTGTACAAATAAAAATATGAATGCATTTTATTGTGTCCCTTTAACTGTGGCAGTGCTCCAGACAAAAGAGTAACATGGATAATTCAGGGATAATTTTCCTTATTTCGCATCTAAAACCTATGTTGGGACCACTGATTAGTTCTGTTTCAAACAGGCAGTTCAAATAAGTGGTCACAACATATGTTCTCTATGAGATTTAAGAGAAATTGTCCATAATTATCACCAAATACTTCCTCTTATCTGGACCACAGGCATTATAAAAAAAAATTGTGATAACCCTCAATATTACTTCGTATACAAGGGCATCTTAGCTAATTAACTGCAAGTTATCATGAATTCGGAAACAGTATTCTAGAGTTCCAATATGGCACTTACCGCCATATCATCTCTTGTTTTCGGTCCAAATTCAGTGGACAGATGACTAACTTATGATTTTACATTCTTTTCAACAGTTTTTCAGTAATATCAGGATGAAGGGAGGGCGACTACTTGTCTAAGGAACAAAGTAAATAAGCACCTGAGACTAGCATCAAAATGTTGGAAGTGTCAGAGATGCTTCTGTTTGGAATGACATAGTTTAAAACCTGGAATGGAATGGGCACAATAATCTACATTCCATTGGTTACAGTTTGCTTCTAGAGCCTGAGATGGTACTCTTTCAACAAAGAATTTGCTCTCTCTGAGGGAGCAAATTCTTTCCTGTAAGAGTGTCATCCCTAAAATCAGTGGAATGAAGTGCGGAAGCTTATCAATGTCAGCCCATTCCATTCCACTCCATTATAATTTCTAACATCTGTCTATGTGCAACCATCTCCACCATCAATAGTCGATGAAAATATTAAAGCATAGTGGCCAAATAAATATACAAGATCATAAACATTGCCTGTATTGCCTAGTGTGAAATTTAATGCTCAGTAGCTACCTAGAATTGCAGGGATGAAACCCTGGCACTTAAGCCCTGCTGTATCCCCGGCCCGACCCCATAGGGCCCACTTCTAAGACATTAATAGGTACTGAAGCAACATTTTTGTAAATGAAAAAGATTTGACAAACTAGCTGCAGCGAGAGAGTGATAATGTAAATTTTCCTTTTTTTATTATAATTTAATGGACAGTCTTAAGTTGCCATAGCAACCTAGGTGGTTGAGCAAAGGCTATAATGAGAAGTATTATTTTAGTCTTCTTGACTAATGCTGTGAACGTTCAGCAAGCATCAGAAGTTGATAAATCTCTGCAATGAAATCATTTTAATATTGATAAATGACAACTTGTATTTTTCTCATAATTCAATGGACACTTTTAAGTTGCCATAGCAACCAAAGTGCTGGAGCAAAGGCAGTACTGAACAGTATTTTGGTTGACACTACTGCTATGAAAACTTTCAGAGTTTAAGTGCTATCCTGCTTGCAGCTTCTGAGGAGTTGATCTTTATTAGAATTATTGAGATACATTGAGCATTTTGGTTGCCATGGCAACCAAATAATTCGAGAGACTCCGACAAAAGTGATACGCTTGTTACAGGACTACTGCAAAACGCATTTGTATATCAAAATACTTTTGTATATGCAAATAAGGCAGCTATAAATGCCAAGATTTGTTTTTCCCTTTGCCAGTCTGTTGAAAATCGCCTTGGCAACCTATATTCTGAGGCTACTTGGGCATTGAAAAGTATCATATTAGTTCTATTTTATTATTTTGAATATCCTTTACTGTTCTTACCCTGTTTAAGCCATTAAAAGTTAAGCAATACCATAATTGTCAGTTTTAGCCTAGTTAGTATCATTTATACAGTGTTTAAGTCCTCGTTGCTAGGTAAAAATTAGGTTGCTATGATAATTTTACAAAGACATTTCAAGTTTCCAATGATAAATTTTAGTTGAAAACTTTTGAAAAATCATATTCCATAGAATGATTTAGTTGCAAATGCTCGATTCATGTTATAGTTTCTTGGATGGAAAGCTGCTATTTTGAGTGAAAAACATGAAAATTCAACAATTTCAGATACCAATTTTTTTTTCGTTTATGAAATGTTAGCCAATTTTATTTTTGGGTTCTGTCAGACTATTATTCCACTTAACCATCTGATAGGCCATATGATTATATCTGGTTGGGTTTAGATTTTATGAGCAGTTATGTTAGCATACTAATATTCAGGTTTTCTCTTCACTTTAAAGGTATCAGTATTTGCGTTACCATAGCAACCAAATTCTTTCAGGTTTTCCACCAAATTTAAGTTTTTGATATTATACTGAGGATGCTTTATAATATGAAGAACACTTATATTGAACTGCTTGATTCAATATATAAAATTAATAGGGTCTATTTTGGCATAAAACTGTATTATTATAACCCGAAATATTTGGATGTCACCATGGAAACAGATTTTGCCATTTTCTGGCTCTATTTGAACAAAAAAATTAAAATCCTTCTAGGATTTTACTTACATTGGTAAGGCCAATAAAGTGACAAAGTATTGATCGGAAATGAAATTTTCGAGTTTCCACTCAATGCTCCATGGTTCGCGGCAGGCTCTCTTAATGACGCCATCTGATATCAATATGAACTCTTACTTGCTATGGTTACCGACCTATGACGTCATTGACATCGGAGCATGGCCTAAAGTGTATGCCATGCTTCGTCAATCTTTCAGCGCCTTTGCGAACTGAAATTCTTTCAACAAACACTTCAGATTGTCTAAAACAAATTATTATTTCCAAGTCATGTAATTCCGTGTTTTGTATTTATACCATAAAAATCTAAAAATTGGGACACCTGAAAAAAATTAAATTAATTGTTCCAAAAATGGAAAAGTTTGATTACACAAACCAGTAATGCATTCAAAAAATGCAAATAGAATGATAGTCACTCTAGACCCATGAGCGCCGCTGTATATGAGCTATTACCGGAAATGTACACCAAACACCCACACGCATAAAATATTTTAAAACCGGTTGTCATCAACCTCTTAGCTTTCAGTTTAGAAACAGATCAGCTCCAGCAGTGAATTGTTGCGTAACAATTTGCTGTTTTGGGACCAGGTGTAAATTGGATCATATCACGAGCGCTGATATATCTACTCGAAAAACAAAAAAATAAATTATTACCTGATTACTGAGCAATGCTAGAGGCGCGCTGTTTCGACTGTAACATTCAAAAGCGCTGAAAGAGTATCACTTTCCTTCAAATTCTCCCAACCACCTTCCCGTCAGCGTGATCCCGCCAATATTCTAAACTGTATCACTGATAAATGTACGCGTTTAGAGAGAAAAAAGACGTTACACCGTCCAACGTCAAGAAACGTCATCAAATCTTCACAAAAAATGTCAGTTATTGCAAGTGTCGCCAGCAATTAAACACAAGAGCTCCGAAACGGTGAACTGTGTTGCAGAATGAAACACGAAACTTTCCACTGCTTTTATAGGTATGGATGGATGGATGGCTTCCAATTTTAAGTCCTTTTTAACAGTACTTTAGTCATATCGGTACGATGGGAGGTTGATAATGAAAGGCCGTATACAACGGAACTCCGTTTACGGTCGAAAGGATTTCGCCAGGACCACTAGATAAGCAGGCCAGCGCTTAACCCACTGAGCTACCAGGCTCCTGTTAAAAGTGAACTGTGCTAGCATAAAATTAAAAGGACTCACTTGTTGAGACGTAGGCACAGTCTATTTTATTAGCGACGTTCCTCGGTGTGTTGTGTGGCTCTGCCCAGTTGTTTAAGGTCACATTCTGGCCGTTTCTCCATTTGTATGGACCAGTCTGGTTGTTATCTGATCAATAAATATAAACATTGTGACATTTAGGTGCATGAGAACACTTCATGTTTATCCGCCATCTTTTCCAAGGGCGATAACTTTTGTAACCTCTGCTTGCTTCCCTGGGTGGCGAACCCTTCCAAAATGAGGTCTACTTTTTAAGGATAGAATTTGCTCCTGGGGGAGCAAATTCTTTCTTTTAAGTGTTGACACCTTTAAGAAGGAAGGCAAAAATAGTTTCTGCTAGTGTACCTATTCACCATAATGTATACTGTTAAATGTAGAAGTTCAACTATATCCAGTATTCTAACAAGGAAAATTAAACTTATACAGTCAAACCTGTCTTAAGGGGTCACCCGGGGGAAGCCCAAATATTGGCTGCTTAAGACAGGCGACCCCTTTATACAGGTTCATCTGCACTGTGTTTTGGTTCAATGGACCCAGAAAAGGTGGCTCCTTAAGGCAGGTGACCCCTTAATAGAGGTGACCACATAAGCAGGTTTGACTGTACGTTTTTCCCTTGGCGTAAACCTGTTCTAGACGGTCTATTCATTCCAGACAGATTCGAATGTCAACCAGAATTTCCCATACTGTTTTATTAGTTGCATTCAGAAACATACATTGTTATATACCCACAGTATCCGAACGCACTGTACCCTCTCTTCCGGTTTTCATAGCGTTGAATCGAGAGTACAAAATTCGCTTATAACCAGTAGCCGGAAATCATTATGTTTTTAGTTTTTATCCGGAATCTACTGCGTCATTTATAGTTATTCAGCTTCGAAAATGTAAAGAGGTAAGTTTAATATAATTTTCTCTTCGGTCTTTTACTTTATTGCCCTGTACAATGAAAAACTCCTTGCCGTCGCAGATATTTTTTCCGAACAGCTTAATTTAACACGAGATTGTGTCGTGCAAAACTTAGCTATCATTCTTTTATCAAAACTAACAAACTGTAGATTGATAACGCCTTCCGTTTATTCTAAAGATTTTTTATAAAACATGTAAGAAAATGCTCAAAATTGTTTAAGAATCATGCCAAGGGCGATTTGAATACTGTACCAATTACTACCCACCCATACACGACATTGTACAGGTAATAAAGTAAAAGACCGAAGAGCAAATTATATTAAACTTACCTCTTTACATTTTCGAAGCTGAATAGCTATAAATGACGCAGCAGATTCCGGATAAAATCTCAAAACATAATGATTTCCGACTACTGGTTATGAGCGAATGTTTGTACTCTCGATTCAACACTATGAAAACCGGAAGAGATTGTACATGTAGTTCGGATACTGTGATACCTAATGAGACTTTACTATAGAAATCAGCCGTATTGTAATCGATAGCATTTTACGTTGGTTTCCTTCTATTTTCAATTGCGCAATGCGACAGAATCGCTGACACAGGGTTTCAACACTGTTAAATCACAGGTACGCTAGGGTTTTAACACCATTAAAGCCCGCTTTCGTGTCGTCTGCAGAGCTCTGGAATCAAGATGGCGTCCTGAAGAAGGTATATAACAATGACGATAAAACATTCTTTTCCCGTGTTTAACGTTTGCCCAAGCCCTCGTGTATTAACATGTTGCAGCCCTCACCGCTGCGCGGTGCGGGCTGCAACACGTTAATACATTCGGGCTTGCCAAACGTTAAAACACGGAAAAGAATGTTTTAACCTCTTATTACAGTATAGACAATTTTGCTAGTTGCATATATATATAAAGGGGTATATTGAAAAAGACAACTTCATTTTTGTCGAAGACATAAAAAGATTACTTCTCCGACTCAAATACTACAACTGCAGTAAAACCAACTCTTGTTTTACGACTAGACGTATATCTACAACTGCAGTCATACTGAGAGTTCCATGCTTCTGATACTGGGAAGACTTATCCAGTCCTGACGAAGTCATGATAGAGAATAAAAGAATAGGATTTACCCCAGCAGCCATATGACGTTTATGCAACGTCGCATCAGCGTCTATGCAAAGTAATGACGTTGCATCGACGTTGAGGCGACGTTGCCTTAACGTTGGATCCATGACTCTCAGTCTGGACCTTCGACAATATTTGTTTAGTTAGCTTAAAGATCATCAGATATTTGACCCTTAAAGCGCCAAAAATAATATTGTTGATTTGGTAAACAGTGTAGATCAAGATGAGGTGGCTCATAATGAGCTACCTCATCTGAATCTACACTGTTTGTCCTCTAGTGTTCGAATTCTTAATATGCTATCGCTTGGACGAGACATTTTTTGAAATTCTGCAGACGTAAAATTTGTCGTCTGCTTTTTGGCGCATTTAGGGTTAACATGTTATGCCAATGCAAAGTAGATTGATGATGACATATATGTCTTCTTAACGGAATCCATTTTCCATTACTGTTATAGTAGCATGGATTGTCTGGTTACAGAATCCATGTTCTATTATTGACAATCTGTGAAACAGATACAGTTTTCTGATTTCTAAAACTGGCATTTTGTGTCTCTGTAACAGATGCTGTTTGAACTACATACCATTTTCTGATGGTGATTTTTTTTTTTTTTTTTTTTTTTGTTACAGAGGCATTTTCTTATAGTATCGGTTTGCAGGGCCGGATCCAGGAATTTTGGATAGGGGGTTCAAACAGCTGGGTGGGGTTCGATTTATGCAGTTTGGCCAATTTTTCTTGAAATTCCCCATGAAAATAAGATAATTTGGACTGAGAAGGGGGTTCAGGTCCGTTTGAACCCCCGAACCCCCTCTGGATCCGCCACTATTTTGTGTCCCTTGAACAGATCCTTATGCTGATAATTACAGATCCATTTTCCTGTTATAATCAATTTTGCGTTTGCCGCAGAGACGTGAAAGGGACAGCAGTGGAATACGGTAACACAGTCCCAAAATTTCAATATGAAAAGTTTCTTTTTAGATTCAATGATAACTCAAACTATTAGGGTCGAGTCGGGTAACTACGGACAGCAGGTAAATTCGGACATACCATTGCAAACAGTGAAAATCCAGATGAGACGGCTCACTGTTTGCCCTGTTATTTTTGTTCATAATCCAAACAACTAACATATAAAGGGAAAATGTCACGAATTTACCTGCTGTCCGAATTTACCTGACTTGACCCTACCTGATGCCCCTATCCAGAAATCTTGTGCTCCGCTGTCTTTCATCTCCTGTAAGTAACTGTTGATAAACAAAACTGTGTAGCTACTGAAACAAGAAATAAAAAGGATACAGTTAGCATATATTAAATGAGCCGCAACACGAGAAAACCAACAAAGTGGTTGTGCGGACAACGCAGACTCAGATCAGCCTGGGAATCCGCCCATTCTGATCAGACTCTTTGCTAACAGCTTAAAAGGCAGCCACCTCTATGCGGGCAACGAAGACTCTGATCAGACTGGGCGGATGCGCTGGGCGCACAACCACATCGTTGGTTTTCTCGGTTCGCGGCTCAAATGATGGTCTCTCCAAAAGGCTGAGTCAACCTACTTATTCGTTTTCCCCGTTCAGTTTTGACCTTTAAAATTAGCATAAAAAGCATCTATCTGCTGCCATCAGTAATGATCCTGTGTTGTTACACATAATCGACCGTCGACTTAGCACTTGCTGTGTGCTTCAGTGGTATTTTAACATTCGGCGATGGGGTAGCTCGAGTGTCTATGCAGTCTATTAAAATCTCTCCATATGCGACTGCAGGTGACTTGGGGCAATTCTTACCGAAAAGCTTTTGGTCGGACAAGGATATACATCCTTGTGTTTCTACTGGCCCATATAATGACTCTAACGTCTGTCACGGCTTAAGATGCATGGATATTCTTTCAGGGGAAGCGACTCTGCCAGTTTTATTTTTGCGCCCTTCTAAGTGGGGGATCAACTCTTAAAGGAACGAATTTGCCCCCCTAGGAGCAAATTATTTCCTCTAAGAGAAGATCCCTTTTATTTGAAGAACTGCTGTCGCCAGGGAAGTAAACAAGGAGTCACAAATGTGGGTCCCCTTTGTAAAATGGCTTTCAAGTATGGAAAAGTATCCAGATACCTTTCAGCGTATGCATTTAATTAACTCTTTCGGCGCCAAAGTCGCAAAAATGCGACTTTGCAAACAGCGTATATCCAGATCAGCCGGCTCTTAAAAGAGCCGTCTGATCAGGATCTACACTGTTTGCCATTCAAATATGAACTTAAAAAGCGTGATTTTATGAAAAATGTCTTTAGATTGTTAAAATTTCCAATTACAAATCTGTCGTCTGATGATTTGAGCAGACGAAAATTTGTCGTCTGAAAAATTTGGCGCCGAAAGAGTTAAACAAACTAGAAAGACTTGTTCTTCTTGTTAATGATTCTTCTTTTTCTACTTCTTCTTCTTCGCTGTATTTCATATTGTTACTTTTGATGTCATTTCATGATCGTACACTCTTTCTATCATAATTTTCATTAATAAATAATAGTCAAAATCTTATACTTTTTGTATCTGAGCAGTTCCGCTCCTTGCTGTTGGCAATATCTAGTGGCACCGGTAAATGATAGGCGGTACTGGGCGTCGAACTGATAACAATAGGTCATGTGACCTATCCATCCTGGGAAACAGACTCCTGGAAACAAACAAAACGTCGTGTAAATTGTCCATCTGAAAATTCTGATTATAAATGTGGCATGCTTATTTAGTATGGCACAGAGATGATTTTGATTACCGCGCAGAATAAAAATTAAAAGACACTTAACTATTTCTTTTTTTTTTTTTTTCGTAATTTTTAATTTTTATTTTCATGAAATATTTTTTTTCGTAATTTTTATTTTCATGAAATATTATTCTAAGTAGACTAAATCCTATTTTGCATGCAGTTACATGTAAAAGAGAAACAAAATATGAGCCGCGACACGAGAAACCCAACAATGTGGTTGTGCGGACAGCGCAGACTCAGATCAGTCTGGGCATCCATCCAGTCTGATCAGAATCTTTACATGTATTAAGCGCTTAAATGGTAGCTAAGGGTCTAAGCTACCTCCATGCGGACAGCGAAGACTCTGATCAGACTGGGCGGAGGCCCAGGCTGATCTGAGTCTGCGCTGGGCGCACAACCTGTTTGATTCTGTCGTGTCGCGGCTCATATTTTAACTTCCGTGAGCATTCTGGGCTCATTGGAGAATTCATGAAAGACAGCTCCTAGAATTCCATGCGCATTTATGTTGATTTGAAAAACGTCGTTAAACCTTACATGTACTACTAGAATCTCGTAAAAAAAAATAACACGAATATCTGAAATAGTTGAAGAAATCCATTAAAGTGACCTTCATCACTGTTATGCATTGTGCTGGCTCAATGAAGAAACTGATATTAATAGAATCTATGATGGGGTTGAGGCCACGACAAGGAAATCTCAGGCTAGTTTTCAGATTATTTAGTCTTATGTGAGGTTTGCCGAGCATAAGACTTAAATAATCTGGAAACGAGCTTGAGATTTCCTTGTCGAGGCCTCAACCCCATCATAGATGATTTTTCTCACCCATTCAAGGCTGTCGTCGGCGGTCCGGCCGGTCCAGCCTTGGCCGGACAACTTTTTCGGCCGAATATGGTTTCGGCCGTACCACTTTTTTTTCTTTCGGCCGAATATGGTATTGGCCGGACCACATTTTTTCGTTATTCCTTCTATGCCTTGGTCTCAAAATGCATTAAAATCGTTTCTAGACACGTCCTGAATTCAAAATTTTCTTCGTGGGAGGTCCCCCGCAGCCCTCTTACTAGAGGAAAGACAGCCCTTCTCTTTCTCTCCCCCACTCGTACCGTCGGCACTCGGGGAACGCCTTTGGCAGTCTTTAAAAGCTGGGGTAAGCATTTGAAATACAGCAAATACTCATAAAATAAATTGAGTTTCACAAGCAAAATGGTCTCAAATTGCATTAAAATGGCTTCTAGAGACGTCCTGAATTCAAACATTTTCTCATGGGAGGTAAATACTCATAAAATCAATTGAGTTTCCCAAGCGAAATTGGTCTCAAATGCATCTAGAGTCGTCCTGAATTCAAAAATATTCTCGGGGGAGGTGCCCCGAACTCCCCTTACGAGAGGGGATACACCCCTCTCGTGCTCTTCCCAACTCGTGGCACTCGGGGAACGCCAAAAGCGTTCCATGGCGTACCACTTTTCAGAAGCCGACGACGGCCCTGCCATTATATTTCAAAGAACAGAATATTCATTGAATACCTTAACTTCTTATTTAAGCCATTCCTATGATTTTCTATTAATAGTTTGACTTGTGTGTTAATTTTACCTTGTGCATGCATTTTTTTCATGATTGGCAGCTAATCAGAAATCTTCAGTGACCTTTCCTGTACATTACTGGGTATCGATTTCATATTCTGCATGCAATTTACATGACAGGTAGTAGGTTGATTTGTTGAATTAAAGTGTGTTATTAATTGGTCTGTACTCGTATATAGCAATAATTGACATTTTGAGACAGCTTTCTTAGATAGCAGGCCGAGATAGAAAAATCTCAAACACCTCTAGAAAGGGATATTCTTGTCCAATGGGTGATATAATCGTATACTAGAGCTCCTACAATCATATGTGGCTAAGTGAAGACAGTTGGGACAGCGAGCTACTAGAATTCCATTCATAGCTTTGGGTCATAAAAGTAACGCATAACAGCGCCTCTCCAGAAATTCATGTGTTGGGTTTGCAAGGGCGTAGCTACCTATACGCAAATACGCAGGTGCGTATTGAAATTTTGTCAAATTGACAAAATTTCAACACACACCTGCGTATTTTCATGCTGAAATGTTGTTAATTGGGCATTATTTTAATGCTAACTGCCAACAGACACGAAAATTTGAAATATCTTAGCGGCTTTTTTCCCCTATTATTGCCCTAAGTGAGTATAAAACATGATTGTGCGTACAGTGTAATTGCCCCTAGCTACGCCCCTGGTTTGGATTATTACATGGCAGCGGGTTTCTAGACTTTCATGTGTAGCAAATGAAGAAAGTTTTCTAGTGAGTTCATTGATTTTCGGCGATCTCTTTAGAAGTCTCCATGTTTTCTTTATATCATCATCATCATCATCATCATCCTTTTATTACTCTTATTATCTTTATTATTATTATTATTTCCATTTTGGCTTTCATCATCATCATCATCATCATCATCATCATCATCATCATCATCATTATCCTTTTATTACTATTATTATCTTTATTATTATTATTATTTCCATTTTGGCTTTCAGCTAATGACGAAACAATCTTCCCTAAGCGCTTGAAGGGTAGCTGAGGATCTAAGCTACCTCCATGCGACCAGCAAAGACTGATCAGACTGAGTGGATGTCCAGGCTGATCTGAGTCTGCGCTGGCCGCACAACCACTTTGTTGATTTGCTCGTGTCGCGGCTCAGATACATGTACATTTACCTTCGGGTTTTCTGCATACATAAGCCCTGGTCTGCGAACAGGGATGGGCCTCCCAAGCATTCATGTTCGATACAGCGTTTGATATGGATACACAAGTACTGTTGCGATGATTGCTGAAATATAAGTAAAAGTTATACCATGGTTTGTCCGCCTTTACGAGGAAATAATCCACTCGCTAAGAGATAATCCTCGAGCTTAAGCGAGTGGATTATCTCCCGTACATGTGGCAAACCATAATATTACTATTTTATATTACTATTTTATACCGCCCTTATCAGTGTAGATCTTGCTCATTGTGAAATATTTTGTGCTAAAGTTGGCGATTTCTGGCAATAATAATGGTATAATGATCTATAACTGCGCTCATTCTAATCAAAATAAAGCTCACTGATTGGCTGCTTCCGAGCAGCCAATCAGTCCGCTTTATTTTGAGTTTGAGAATGTACCCAAGTTTTATAACCTCAGTTTGAATTCTATCACAGGATTAACATGGTCAAGTACGAGGGGTGTTCATTAAATAATGGAAACTAGCATTTATTTTATTAGCTATGTATTAAAACAGTATTCCAGATATGTAAACCCTAAGAAGCAAGCATAGGACATATAATCAAGTTCTAAAGTACTTTTTAGGAATATCTTTTCCATGCAAAGATGCCTTAGACTTCTAAGGGTTTAGTATCTAAATTTTCGCATATTTCCATGTATATTTGCTGCTGATAAGCAGCATAGAATGGATAAAGGTTCGTGATGGTTTGATGCAAGTCGCAGCTACTAAAAAAGAAATATATAGTTATTCATGCCTTGCACTCAAACCTGGCAGAAATACAGACCGTAAAAGATTTTCTAATGTGCAAAATTTGACGATTTTTTTTTTTTTTTTTTTTTTTTTTTGCCGTTTTTAAGCCGGAGGGACCAGAATTGTGACGCCATTGCACTTCAACAAACAGTTTCTTAGGAGAACAAATTATTGTAAAGCAGAATGAACCAAAATCATCTTGTACTTGATAATCGATCAATTAACTTTAGCACCATACTGGGAACTACGAAATAAAGTGCCAAATTCCCTTAAAATCAATTCTTTAGCTTTGATTCATGCCAGCTTTCAGAACATTTTCATTAACAATCGTTATATGCAGATATGTGTGTTTCTAAAGCCAAAACCAAACAATATCGGAAGGTGTTCATCTCTTTACATATCGTACATGTACATAATGAGCATAATAAAAACACCTCCTTTCCAAAATGACGTCGAAAAAATTCACACGTGATACCCGGGATGAACGTGACGTCATATGTAGCTACGGTAACTCTTTAAATTTTCGATCTCAAACATGGATTTGAAAGCTCAAAAGAAATTGTTTCGGTGTTACATGAAGGATACTTATTTCCGTATAAAATTAACGAATCTACAAAGGTGTTTCCATTATTTAATGAACACCCCACGTACCAGCATATTCTGCCTTACATGTAAATGTCATTTCTGATACATGAAGAGGTTTTTCTGTCCGCTACTGTAATAACTTTAAGCGTCAAATATTGAAACAGTTGAATGTGCGAACACATGCTCATAATGAAGAGCCTCGTCTAAATTCACACGGTTTGCCTTCATCTTTGAACTCTCAGTATGATATAGCTTGAACTAAACCATTTTCTTATTTAGAATTTACGGACGCTAATTTTGTCGTCTTCTTTTTTCATTTATTTATTTATCTATTTATTTATTTCGGTTTCAGAGTTAGTAAACGTATATCAGTCAGCCTCAAAACAATTGGACTGTATTAATAAAAAAAAAAAACACAGCGCATACTCTGTAAAATTTCCTTAGATTTTACGGTAGAATACATGTACCTGGCAACCAGCTGCCTGTCCATTTTCCGTTATTTTACGGGCGTCCGTAAAATTTACAGGAATCATCACGCAGGGTAGGATAGAATAGTCCAGGTACTGTTTGTGACTTATTGCACTTCAACACTATTCAGGTATTTTCGAGTGCGGCCAGTTCGCATAGCCCTGCCATATTGTGATTTCCAACAATATTCTTCTGGCAGACGTAATAACGGTAAATGAACTGGTAGCTGGTTGCCAGGTATTCTACCGTAAACATTGCGGACATGTTTACAGTGTAGGATGGCTTCACTTCTGAATGCAGCACACCACTTTTGAGATAGCTAATCTGAAATAAGAGGCGCCGTCGTCGAGTGGTAAGAGAGGCTCGGTTATGGTGCAGAAAGTCGCCGGAACGTCGTGAGTTCGCTGCTCACCGTCGCCATCCGACGACTGGAAAACTCTCAACCTAGTAGCCATTTAACCTCTCATACTCTGTTGCCATTTAAAGCAATAAATAACAGTTACCAGGCGTCATTTATCTGTTTATGTCCGTTCAACTTCAAATTCTGTAAATCCTACATATCCTCTAATAAACTACCCCACATAATAGCCCCCCACCCAACCACTTTTTCAGTCAAAAGTGGCAAATTTCCACTAAGATTAGCGTTAGACCACCAACTTCTTATATTATGTATTTGCCAAAATTTGTCAAAAGAGTGCTTAATATAAGGTATGTGAATTACAACACCCGCGGCCATTTATTAGGAGAAGTACTGTAATATGGTTACAAAACTGTAATAGAACCTGTTTTGGTGCGAAAAGCAACGGTGCGCCTTTATTAGGGACTGTGCCGTTAGAGTATGGAAAATACTGCATGACTGATTTTATATGTACCTGTCTACAGAAGGAAAGGCATGCCAGTAACTGACAAAATATGGCTGTCCGTCTGTCCTATTCCATTTTACAAGGTTTCCCGTGTCCTGCAAAAACAAAATTAATCCAGGGTCAGTGACACTGAGACCGACGTACATTCAAAATTCTAAACATTGGGACACCTAAAATAATTACCGCAATTGTCCTAAAAATGGAACAGTTTGGTTTTGCAATGTAGTTATACGAACAAACGATGCAGTTGGAGTTGCAAACAGCGTAGACCCTGATCAGACTGCTCCTTAAGAGCAGTCTGATCTGGGTCAGCACTGTTTTTCTCAGAAATGCATGTCCCTATACTTTGCACTTGCACCAGCCATATTCAGCTGAGTTAGAAATTTTATAGCCATACTCATTATATTTTTCCATTTCTCTCTACAATCTTAATCTGTTTATCATATTCCAGACTCCAGGCTTCAACATCTTTTAAAGATTGTCTCCCTCGTTTATCTAATGTTTTCAGAAACAAATATTTAACCTAGATTTCGTTAGACAATATGTAACAGTCTCATAATCAACCGTACAAGTTTTGAGAAAATGCACGTTTTTTCGATAAATGTAGAATGAAAAATAATCTTAAAATCAAAATGCAAATTACCTATTCCCCCGGCCTATAAGAATATCGATTTTGATCACATGTGTCACGTGATCATGTACGGGTATTTTTCTTATTCGTACACGTGATTGTGACGTATGAATAAATTATTTTTTTCTAATGATACGATTTCGAGCTCGGTCCGCGACCGTTTAAAATTTATCCTATTTTTTGTTTAAAGTCACTTTATCGAATATTATTATCTAAACTCTATTTCAAATGTTTAGTTAGACCATGTCGGAGGTATTGCATGAAATATTTCAGCAAATCATTTTTGTTATTATTATCAAGTGAGTAAATCTTTAACATAATGGCAGGTATAAAGGTATCAGTGAAGCAAGTGAGATTTTGTGTGAATTTCTAGCATCTTCGATGGTTGGTTGGTTGTTTTGATTTTACGGCTCCTTGAGACAGTATTTCAGTCTACATCGAGCTCACTCCCAGAAGGACGGAGAAATAAAGAGGTGCTTTGAGAGACCGCAATATTCACAGGACGCATTTTTCACATGTGTAAGACGAATACGGTCGTATTCTTCACATTTTGCCAGTGTGACAAATGCGTTTGGATTTTATTGCGATTTTTAATAGAAACGCATTTTTCACAGTTACGGCAAGGGAAGCTTGAAAATGAATGATTTTTTAGTTTCCAACTACAACTATGAGTTTGAGCCCCAACTGCACTGAGCCTTCGGCTCTTGGGGAGTTTATAGGAAAAGCAGTCCCTGCTGTCCGTCGTCCGTCGTCTGACGTCGTCTGTCAACATCTTCGAGCTATTATTATATCTCTTAAACGTCTCGTCAATCTCAACCAAATTCAATATATAGCGTTCACAAGGCTTTAAGACAGTCGCTTGAGATTTTGGTTGTTATGGCAAGTGAAATATCCCGTAGACTTATAATTGAGAGATGCTTCTGACCAGCCTAGCTTCTTGAAACTTTCAGATAACTAAGACAGGCATTAAATCTTAGACAAACTGACAACTGTTCAGATCCGACCGTTAATGTCCCCACGATTGCCGATAAAGTCTACCAGTATAATTGACCTTATGACAAGTCTAACACCTTCCTTTTCTTTGACTTTACTATTATTTATTGGTAAATTCCTTTCCAAAAGGGAAGATAAATCATGTGATACTGCTTGAATATTTTTAACCCTTCATCTATTTTCCGGGGCAAAAAAAACAGAGTTTGACTTAGACATGATATCCAATTCGACCAGGGTTTGACTTTGTTTTGGTCTAGATGTGATCTCAGTGAATTCAAGAATCAGGGGGAAAGCATTTGAAGTTAATTCTTAATTACATCCCATATTTTATTACCTGGTTCCTCACTGGTGAAAAACGAACCCCAGTTTCGAAATAATTTGTGAGAACATGTTGATTTTGCCTCATCCGTTCGTCCGTCCGTTCGTGATGCTTTATATCTGTACCAAGTTTCCTCAAACTACCTTTTAAACTTATGAAGCGGAAACGATTTGTGACCGACAGACAGGTAGACAAATAAGGGAAAACGATATGTCTTCCTTCCTATTGCTTCCCAGATAAAGACCCCCCCCCCCCCCCCCTGATGGAACCATATACCAACACGCAACTGAATATACCAATACCTTTAACCTTGATGCAGCATATAGTATAATAGGGGACTATTACGAAGAAGCTACCACCCAAACTTTTGTATAGACGTCACGCACGATGTTCGAACATTGGAAATGCCTAATATTGCACAGGAATACCGCAAGGTCCCCTCCCGCTGAATTATGGCACCGCCCAACAGTCAGTACTAGAAGCTGTGCACAACAGCCTACACATACGTACGTCAGCAGCATACATGTGAATTAAAACAAATAAGGTAAAGGTCATTCCATATTCTTGTGACCGTAGGGACAGTAGTTGTATGAGCTTACAGTGTCTTAGGCACAGGTTATGAAAGAGGGAGCCTATCGTATCCTTTACCCTTTCCTGATTCGAAACAAGTACCCATTTACTGCTGGGAAGACAGGGTCAGTTTTTCAGTCGTTGAGCCGGCGGGCGACTGGAACCTACGACCTTATGCGCGAGAGAGCAGAGCAGATTTCCTGTCTTCTTTTTTGTTTACTGTAACGTTTTCCGTCTTACATAATTTCAGGGTTATAAAAATTTCGAGAGGTGAAAAATGCGATTTTGTGATATTTTGTCATATTTTAGGGGTGTTGCATGCCTTTGGAAAATTACGTTTTCGTGGTACGTATCGAACGCAAAATTCACAGATATGTGAAAAATGCGTTCGAATTCTGTGAAAAATGCGACCGGATTTGTCACACGTGTGAAAAATGCGAACGCATTTGTCACACATGTGAAAAATGCGTTCTGTGAATATTGTGGTCTCACAGTGCTTTAGTCGATAGAAAAAAACCCAATCACAGTAAGCACTATTGAGTATATACCTACCGGAACAGAGTACATGCCTAACCAAATTTGCTGTTTATTGCTGATGGCAAAGTCGTGTAAAACAATCTCTTCTTCTGGGCTGTCAATGTTAACCATGGCACCACCGTCATGCTCACATCGACTCCTGATGAAAATATGAAAAATTATTTCAAAACTGCAAGTGAGTTCTACCGTAGTTATTCTGTTATAAATCGGAGGGTGTCCCTTCCAAAACAATCCCATGAATCTAGATCCGTCTTAAAAGAGAAAACCGAATCTTATAGCTGAATAAAGCAATATTGAAAGGCTGCATTGTCAAGGGAGCGACTATCACATTTTTTCAGTTTTGCTTCCCTTTTCGATAGGGGTCAACTCTTAAATGTAAGAATTTGCTCTCATAGTGTTGACCCCTTTGTAAAGGGTTTCAGAGCAGAAAGTCACAAAAAATGCCCCCCTCTCCCCACCCCCTTTGTGAAACTGGCGAAAACATAAACATGGAAGTATACCTATTCGGGATGTTCCCATTTCGCCTACTCCCATTTCGCCTACTCCCGTTTCGCCTATTCCCATTTCGCCTACTTTCATTTCGCCTACTGTCAAATATAACCTCATTCCCGTTTCGCCTACTCAATGAAATTTTTTCATATTATGTTCTTTTATTCATTTATTTTGTTTTAACAGACATGATTTTTTAAGATATTATCAAACCTATCTTTACAGTACATGTTATATGTAATCAGCCCTTATGTTGGTTGATAATTAATAACATGGTACATACCATTATTTAACATAGATTTCAAAACAGCTTGGACTTTAACTGGGAATTACATATTCTTGTATCATTTCTATTTACCATGGATTTAGTAAAACTTAAAGAATGCGGAGGGAGGAGAAGCGGTACCCTTATTTTAAGCCCATATGCAGCTACTGTCTATACTGTGTTTCTATTTATTTATCATTTGATTTTTGTTTATTTATTTATTTTCTTATTTTTTCATCAGTCAGGTACATAACCTTTAAAAGTTAAAAAAATTATAACTTGAAGCAGTTAAAATTATCCTATTTACCACTGATTTCAAAGTGAGGCTGTAGAAAATAACTTATTTAGGTTATGTCTGAAATTATTTAGGCCAAGGTCAGATTTGCAATCTCCAAAAAAATAACTGTTTTAAGTTAAAAAGAAGTTAATTTCCTGATCTTCAAGGGCCTTGCGTACCAATTTCTAGACGATGCGTACAGAATTTTATTACTCAGTCATAAAGTTATGTAAGAGATCTTTCAGGGAAAATTACCCACATGTCCATAAAAATTGCTATAACTCCAGAATATGAAGATGAAAAAAGTCACTTTAACTTAAACAGGTTACTTTTGCTATAGTAGCCAAAAATTATAACTGCTTCAAGTTATACTTTTTTTTAACTTTTAAAGGTTATGGACCTGACTGTTCATTCTTAATGAAATATTTAGCAGCATATTTTAAATGTGTTAATATGTTAATATAAGAATGTAAAAAAATAAAACATGTATAAATCACTACCATTTGTATAAAAAAAATAAGAGTAGGCGAAACCGGAATAGTGATATATTTTAGAGTAGGCGAACTGGGAGTAGGCGAAATGGGATTAGGCGAAATGGGACAAATCATAGGCGAAAAGGGAGTAGGCGAAATGGGAGTAGGCGAAACGGAAGTAAACCACCTATTCACCTTAAAGGAAGTTATTTGCTTACAGAGGGAGGGGCGATAGTGAAGTGGTTGACACGCTAGACTACCAATCCTTCTGCCAGAGGTTCGATTCACCGCTAGTAGTATACATGTAGTATGCTGGCCAGCTTCCTTATTTGTTCTTGTTCTAGAGTACTTCCTTACATGTTCTCGCTCTCTCATTCCTACAACTTTTGTGTCCTTAAATGCCAATGTCCTCATCCATCATCCCGGCTATTGTTAAAATCTGACAGGTCTCCGGTAACCCGATACGGACCTATTGTAACCTTAGATATCAAGACAAAATGGCAAACTTTGTAGACCCTGATCAGACTACTCCAACAATGTCACAAGAACCGTCACGAAATTACATTCTCATAGCAATGTCTAATTCCACTCTATCTAAATATTTCGGCTAGAGGTCTTCTTGAGTAAAACGGAACCGTTCGTGGATTATATGTTAGCAGCCATTACTAGCCCCGGATCCAGAGGGTGGCCTTTGGGGCTTCAGCCCGCCATCTGGGCTTCTGTGTTATGTGTAATATGTGGATAACAAGACGTATCTGAGTATCTGATGACAGTTTGAGATAATTTATCCATGCGGTTAGATTAACATATAGGTTGCAATATCTCATTAGAATATACCACAACATATATTTGCAGAGGCGATTCTAATGAGATGTCGCAACATATATTACAAGTCAAAAAATGGAATTATCAAAGTTTTCATCAAATAGATCCCATATTATGTCATATATTTTCAAGTCTCCCTCCCTCCTCCTGCTCTGCTCCCACCCCAAACACACACATACATCTTGGCACCTCCAGGCCCCATCAGGTATCCTTGAGCCCCACCAGTACGTGCCGGTGGTCTGGATCCGGGCTTGAGCGTGATGACTGCAAACATGTGATTCTTCACGAAGTTCCGGTTTACCGAAGAAGGCCTCTAGCCGAAATATTAAGACAGAGTGGAAATAGATTTTGCTCAGTTCTTTCCCTAATGGAAAACAATATGCACTTACTTTGCATTATACCAGGTATCCTTAGCAGTGTAGACCTTGTAGCACTGTCTGTTCAGTGATTGCCATCTGTTGTCACTGTCACACGCAAGAGGTATATCTGTCCAAAAAAAAAAAAAATAAGCGCCACATCATGTGACTTCCAACAATGTGGTAGTTTTGTCATGTGATATTCAGATCATCTTTATCGTTTACACCGACTCTACAGAGGCCTCACTGTTTGCTGTATGGTTTGGGCCAGTTTCACAGCTGGCTGATGTGACAAGTGAAGGCTCTGATCAGACTGGACTCAAGTGCAGTCTGATTAGAGCCTTTGCTTGTCACCAGTGCCACATTGTTTAAAATCACATGATGTTGCTTATATGGCTATACCGTTGATCGCGTAGTATTCGTTTACGAGTGCATGCAAAACTATGTATAACTATCTTGAAGAGAAATGGGAAAGTAACAATGATAATGATAGTAATAAAATCAGAACAAATGGACAAAGGAGAGACATAGCTTTAACAAGGATAACTGGTGATAGAAGGCCTTACAGATTAGTTTCCCCCTACCATGCAGAACCGAAAAAATAACACAATAAAGTAAAACATAATGAGCAAAAAAGTTCAAATTTACGTAAAACAGTAGGCATTTTCAAACAAAAAATACAAAGACAAAAATATTATCAGACAAAAGACTTGGATAGTTTTAATTATTATGCAAATAAAAAAAAGAAAACTTTCGCGCTCATACCCCTTGCTCTATAACAGATAAAGTAGTTGGGGCTAGAACAATCGATATCATTGAATCTCCTATTGCTGATCACCACACATCTCTGGTTACCTCCGGCGTTGTTAGGGGCCCCTGGAGCCCATTGTCTGAAACATACAAACAATTTGGATATACGTAAATACACGATTCCCCAATAAGCACACCGGGTAACCGTGACTATCAGAAACTGACATTAGTAAGGACGCATCCCGATCCCTTTTACCAGCGTAAGGCCCATTTATAAGTCATGCTCGACAGTTACTCATTGACATAACAAACTGAAATTATCAGAGTTTTCTTAAACAAATCTAATTCCGTTCTATAAATCGCTCCAAGAAAAATGTATATGTAAAATATGTACATGTATGTTCCCGTCCTGGAGATTTCAAACCAACCAGCTGACTTGTAGGGACTTGTAGTAATACTTTTCTCACCCGTTGGACAAGAATATCCCTTTCTAGAGGTGTCTGAGATTTTTCTATCTCGGCCTGCTATCTCAGCCTAGGCTCAGAATGCTGTCTCAAAATGCCAATCGTTACAGCCCAATGAATTACACACTTAAATTCAACAAATCCACTTGCAGGTAAATTGCATGCAAAATGACATTGACAGCCAGTGACGTGCAAGAGGTATCACTGTAGATTTCTGATTAGCTGCCAGTCATGAAATATGCATGCATAAGGCGAAATTAACATGTCAGAACTTTTAATAGAAAATTAGTTTGAAACATAAAGAAATGGCTTCAACAAGAAGTTAAGGTAGTCAATGGATATTCTGCTCTATAAAACAAAATGGGTGAGAAAAATAATCAATGATGGGGTTGAGGCTTCGACAAGGAAATCTCAGGCTCCGACGTTTTCAGATTATTTAAGTCTTATGCTCGGCAAGCCTCGCATAAGACTAAATTATCTGAAAACTAGCCTGAGATTCCCTTGTCTCGGCCTCAACCCCATCATAGATTCTATCAGTCTCATACAACTCGCGATTAGATGTTTATGACTACAGACTATGGCGACACTGTCCTATAGTCTAAGTTGCACTGTTTTCCCTCTACTATTTAAATTCTCACAATAATCACCTATGTTTTATTTTGTTTATTTTATTTTTAATTTGCAGTCATAATGTTTGTGTATCGTCTGCTTCTTTGGTGCTTTAAGGGGTGAACGTATTACTGAGAGGAATTATAGCAATAACAGAGAGAGAGAAACAGGAAGACAGACAGACAGACAGATTGTGTGTGTAAAGCGGGTTGTTGAAGGAATGGTCGTTAAGCACCTATAGCACTGGGAGAGATAGACAGACAAACAGACAGACAGCGTCGGTTGTATTGTGTATGTTACATGTAGAATAATGCAGTTTTATTCAAAAACATACATAGTATATCCTGAAAGTCTATTGCCATCCGCCCATTCCCATATTGTTGGTTCTTCTCTGTTGTTTAAGCCTGTCCACCAATTGTCTGAATGTAGTTTGGAGTGATTTTTTATTCCGGCGATTGTATTATATACCCAGTCCTGCAAGGTCAATATATATTATTGAGCCGCGACACGTGAAAACCAACAAAGTAGTTGTGCGCCCAGCGCAGACTCAGATCAGCGTGGGCATCCGCTCCGTTTGACCAGACTCTTCGTTAAGTGTTCAAAGAGTAGCTAAGGGTCTGAGCTACCTTCATGCGGACAGCGAAGACTCTGATCAGACTGGGCGGATGCCCAGGTTGATCTGAGTCTGCGCTGGGCGCACAACCACTTTGTTGGTTTTCTCGTGTTGCGGCTCATATTATTGAGCCGCGACACGTGAAAACCAACAAAGTAGTTGTGCGCCCAGCGAAGACTCAGTTCAGACTAGCCATCCGCCCAGTCTGATCAGAGTCTTAGCTGTCCGCATGGAGCTAGCTTAGATCCTTAGCTACCCTATAAGCACATAGCAAAGACGCTGATCAGACTGGGAGGATGCCCAGGATTGAGCTGAGTCTTCGCTGGGTGCTCATGCCACTTTGTTGGTTTTCTCGTGTCGCGGTTCACGTTATTATGTTCCTCGTCAAAGCCCTTTTCCAAAACTTCATATATAGATAAATAAACAAATGAAAATACAGATCGCTATAAGTCTACTTGATAATTCTATTAGAACAATAAAAAAAATGAAAAAGAAAAAATCATATACACACGGTATGGGACAGGCCCTGGGTTCGAGTTCTGGTCTTTCCTTGTGGCTTTAGAAATATATTACCCTATATAGTATTTCTCAAAATTATCGAGATTCCTGAATTGTGCAGCCCAGAGACTTTGTTTTTATTAGACTTTGAAATGAATTAAATCAATATTTATCGTATTTTTTTCGGCTATAATACGGGAGTTTACTTTTACAAAATTACCGCAGATATGTAAATCAGCATCGTGTAATTCAGCGATAAAATAAGGGATTCTCGTCCAAAACGATCGAAAAGATTTCTACCACACAGGGTATAATCGATTCCGCCATTTTTCGCTTCCTGCAGAGACTGTCCGTCATATTTGGCTTCCGCCGACTGTACGCGAACTCTTGCTTCCTGCCGAGACTACTGTCCTCGACAAATGGCTTCCTGCCGAGACTGTCCGCGTGATTCTGCTTCCTGCCGAGAGCCTCGGCAGGAAGCAGAATCACGCGGACAGTCTCGCTTCCTCGGCAGGAAGCAGAATCACGCAGACAGTCTCGGCAGGAAGCCATTTATCCTGTACAGAAGCCTCGGCAGGAAGCAAGAGTTCGTGGACAGTCGGCGGAAGCCAAATATGACGGACAGTCTCTGCAGGAAGCGAAAATTGGCGGAATCGATTATACCCTGTGTACCAAGTCGGATCTACATCTTTGAGATTGTTTTAAACGGGAAACCCCCGTTTTATAACTGAATAAAAATGATACGGAACGGGTAATGATAAACAAATATTGTCTGAATGGCTGTCTAATCTAATAAAATACTGCGAATCTAATAAACGATTGAACATCTAAAATGTATTTCCATATCATTTTATTTGGTTTAATTTGAACATATGTGTTCAAAAATGACTTCCTTTGGCATTCAGCATTTCTATATGAGCTTATCAGATTCAGAAATTCGGAGAAACCGATACTTTACCGAGGGTATGCTGCTCTGATGCATTGTTATGTTATGCATTTCAGTGGAATCAGCAAAGAACCCACAGTTTTCGTAAAGTAAATATGCTTTCTCAGGACAAGAGTATTGAAGGCTTTGAAACATGAAATTGGGAGAAATCGAGACTTTACCGAGGGTATGTTGCTCTGATGCATTCTTATTTTATACATTTTAATGGAATCAGCAAACAACCCACAATTTCCGTAAAGAAAAGTAAATATGCTTTCTCGGGACAAAAGTGTTGGCATGATTCTACTTTGACAGAAATACTTCATACAGATCATAAGAAGATCAGAACCTTTGCTGTTTTTTATGCCTTCAATTAATAGTCCTCGTATGTCATAATTGCTAGTCCATGTCTCAGAAACTGGGGTTACATGTAGTAATTCAAATCCGTGCAGAATGTTTAAGACACCATTACATTTAATAATGCAGCTGATGGTGAACAATGGAAAAAAAGATAAATTATTTGTAAAGAAAAAAAAACATTCCAGCAAAGGTAGTGCAGCGAAACATGGCCTTACTCAAGGCACATAAATTTACAGGGATGTACTCGTGCCCATTATCGTCAAAGACTGAAAATGAGGCTCTCTGTTGTACTTTAAAGTTTCAAAATGTGGTACAGTGTAGCAACTGAGAGCCAAAATGCAATTCATACAATAATCAATACATTAGCTCTGTCTCTCTCTTTTTTTCCCGCTATCACAAGGGTGACAACCTTTGTTATAGCAGTGATATCTTAACCGTTCTGTCAGCGGCCAGTTTGACGTAAATAAGGTAAATATTCTGCAAATTTAATGTGTTGCAACCAACCAAACATCTAGTCGATGTGGAACCAGTGGAAGTTTAAGACACAGTGGTACCAGAAATGACCACAACAAACTTACTCAATCTGCAACACTTCATTACAGTAATCTGTATCGATGATGCCAATTCCTGTTTAATAGTTTACTACTGACGTCCACATAGAAAATTGTGTTTGACAATTTCTCACAATGGAAATAAGGTCCTTTACATGTATACATGTACCTGGATCATAATTATGTGCTTGTAGGCACCGCATAGGCTCCCTTTCTTGTGTTACAATTCTCTCTCATGCTTTTACCTAGGAATAAATGTCCTTATTTCTTTAAAATGGCAGTCAAAGTCTGTGTTATAACGAAGTATTATACCACCCTTACCAGAAAGTGCCAACTTTAACACGAAATATTTCACAATGAGCAAGGTCTACACTTGTAAAGGTGGTATAAAATAGTTATACCACGATTTGTCCGCCTGTACGGGAGATAATCCACTCGCTAAAAGCGAGTGGATTATCTCCTCGTACAGGCGGACAAACCGTGGTATAACTATTTGTCCGCCTGTACGGGAGATAATCCACTCGCTAAAGCGAGTGGATTATCTCCGCGTACAGGCGGACAAACCTTAGCGAGTGGATTATCTCCGCGTACAGGCGGACAAACCGTGGTATAACTATTACTTAACAGCACTTACCCTCTCAGCATTTGTGTCTAGTCTAAGCAATTCTCCATCATGTATTTGACACAGATCTCTTGAGTCTTCCCAGGATTTTTTGTTCAGGTACATGAATCGGAAACATTTTGTGCTGGTACGGAAGGTAGTCCAGCCATGCGGACATCTCTGGCAGTAGCCTAAAAGTACATGTAATTGACGATCTTTAGCTTTGGGCTCGATCTTACTTTGGATACTCAAATCAGTCCGCGCAACAGCGCAAGTTAATCGGAGTCCACAGTTTTTGGTTATTAGCTAGATTGTTCACGCGAGCAGAAAAGATACAGATCAGACAAAACAAAAGTCTTGGGTGTCTGACCATTGCCACGGCTACCGTTTCCTCAGACTCACGCCTTGTAAACACGCATCAAGTGCAGTCTGATCATTTGAGTGTCTGATCATAGTCTTTGCATGTTCCCAGTGCCACATTGTTTGAAATCATATGAATTCATGTGGCTTTATAAATTAGCTTGAATTTTAAATTTTCGCAGCGAGAATTAAATTCCTGTTTACCAGGCTGGAGTGTGAGTTTGTGCCATCCGAGACAGGTACTGGTATCCTAGCCTTTTTTAAGAATTGTAATGATCGTTTGTGTACACATTCTCGGTTAGTCTATTTTGAAGTGTTGTAACGATCATTTGTGTTCACCTTCTCGGTCAGCCTATATTGAAGTGTTGTAATGATCATTTGTGTACACCTTCTCGGTCAGTCTATATTGAAGTGTCGTAATGATCATTTGTGTACACCTCGGTTAACCTATATTGAAGTGTTGAAATGATCATTTGTATACACCTTCTCTGTCAGCCTATATTGAAGTGTCGTAATGATCATTTGTGTACACCTTCTCGGTTAACCTATATTGAAGTGTTGAAATGATCATTTGTGTACACCTTCTCGGTTAGCCTATATTGAAGTGTCGTAATGATCATTTGTGTACGCTTTCTCGGTTAACCTATATTGAAGTGTTGAAATGATCATTTGTATACACCTTCTCGGTCAGCCTATACTGAAGTGTTGTAATGATCACTTGTGTACACCTCGGTTAGCCTATATTGAAGTGTTGAAATGATCATTTGTATACACCTTTTCGGTTAGCCTATATTTAAGTGTTGTAATGATCATTTGTGTACGCTTTCTCGTTTAACCTATATTGAAGTGTTGAAATGATCATTTGTGTACATCTTCTGGGTTAACCTGTATTGAAGTGTTGTAATGATCATTTGTGTACACCTTCTCGGTTAGCCTATATTGAAGTGTTGTAATGATCAGTTTGTGAATACCTTCACGGTTAGCTGTTTTGAAGTGTTGTAATGATCGTTTTTACACATACCACCTGTTTGAATAGAGTCTGTTACATGTACAGAGTTTTTTTAGCAATCAGTAACCAAGTGAAAAGATGCAACTTAAGAAGACATTGCGGACATTTTCAATTGACTTTGTTTGACGCTGTGAGGATGCTCGCGTTTGTAAGGAATTTTGACGTTATACGCGTAAAAAGTAAGCACATTGTACTTTCTTGACTGACAACAAAGTTCTACTGACCGTGAACTTGAAACTGACAGTTATCAGTCTTATCATTTCAAGCAGCGATGACGATTCGGCTAGTGGTTTTTCGTACCCGTAAAACGATGTTACTTTCCTGTTCACCAAGAGAAATACTACCGTAATGATTCTAAAAATTGTGACAGCGATAATTTTACCGTAATTGTCCTGAAATAGAACAGATTGGTTTTACAAGACAGCGACGCATCCAACAGATGTATTTAGAATGACAAACAATGTAGACCCTGATCAGACTGCTCCTTGAGGAGCAGTCTGATCTGGGTCTGCATTGTTTGCTCTATTTAAACTGTCCAAATATATAGAATTTTAAGGTCATACTCTATTGATAGTTTTTGCTGCGTCATGTGAAAACTTATCTAAGACACCATCTCCGTCCATGAGGGACAGGTTGTCCTGTCTTTCCTGGAGCTGCCATAGAACTGTGTCGGGTGGCCAAGATGTCATGGAGTTGTGGGAGTTCTTTATAAAGACTTCAAACATGTCAAAGAGGATCTTGCATGAGTAATCATTTCATATGAAATTTATGAAACGAGCCTTGGGCGAGTTTCATACAGACCACGTGTGTGAGATTCTGTTTATTATCTGAATGTTTTTTGTAATATACATGTATTACTGACCCTGCAAGGTGGTGCTTCTGGTGTGGTTTATGTAACAGGTTGACCCATTGTAGTAGGTTGGATAAGAGTCCCGGTCGGGCCGCGGTTTTTTCCTCCCCTGTGACATTTGATGGTTCAGTGTGGGTCCACGGCTGGGGCCGCGAGCATCATAAAGTGCATGTCTCGTAGGTCCCACCATGGTACAGGGTAGATTCGGGGACGAATCTAATTAAGCAGGGGGAAAATGTCAGAGGCCGACCAATAGCTCAACAACCTTGAGTTCTCCCGGATAGCGAGATGCCCTCGGTTCGAGTCCCGGTCGGGCCGCAATTTTTTCCTCCCCTGTGATATTTATTACTATTATTACCATTGTGTTGCTGCTTTCTATAAGTCTGACTTTTGTGCATTACAGTCAACTCTCGATACCTCGAAGTCAAATTTCAGCCCAAACTACTGGTATCTCAAAATAAGTTTTCTTGTACCAGAAAATTTACTTTGAGATATCAGGTGTATGAGATAACAGGAGTTGAAATGTAAATAAAAATAGGAAATATATGCTTTGATATAAGAAGATATTTTGAGATATCAATGTGAGAGGTATCGGGAGTTGTATTTGGAATACCCTACCGGCCATCTGGGGGGAAAGACCTACGTAGTCTCTTGGCTGTTCGCTCGTCTTGTTTGGCTTTGTGTGCCATATTTGTCTTTTTTTTCCATTACCATTTGGTGTTTAGGACAGGATGTGCTAAGGTCAACACTCGATGTCTCGAAGTCGAACTTCAGCCCAAACTACTGATATCTCAAAGTAAATTTTCTGGTACCAGAAAATTTACTTTGAGATATCAGTATTTGAGATAATAGGAGTTGAAATGTAAATAAAAAATGGTATATATGTTCTTTAATATAAGAAGGCACTTTGAGATATCAGTGTTCGAGGTATAGGGAGTTGACGTTATAAATCTTCTAAAGCGATCGCTTGCATTTGGTTATATTATTACTGAGAGAAATAACATAGACTACAAAGAGAATATGCACAGAAGTATTATAAATATTTTGTGAAAACAGCAAAACAAGTTGAAGGAGGCGTTGCCAATTTAAAATTGGACATAACGTCAAAAGTCATTGATGAGCTGCTCCGCTTTAGCGACACCTACATGTACCAGGTACAAACTTCTGAATTACATCATAGCTTTCGTTGAAAATTCTTCAATATTTTACTTACCGATTCCCTAAAGCCTGGAACGGCGATATAAGCAATATTAGAATAGTTGCAAGCAATGTGAAATTTACGGTTTCACAAAGCTGTTCGTTTTTACAGCATAAGTTCATGTATTTTGTTCACTCCTCGTATTAAGACAAATCGTCGGTATTCCGATGGGTTAAGATTGCGCACTACTTGTTGCAGTCGCATTTTTATTTTGATTTCCTTTTTCTTTCTCAAGAAAGTCAAGCCGATGTTATTCAAATATTGATAATATTTATGTGACGGTATAAGGTCACGGATATAAATAGATATGCAAATTACAAACTCGGTAGTTTGTGATCGAGTAAATGTTGGGGGTATATAAGCAAATAAACCGCCCTTGGTGGGTGAG
This sequence comes from Ctena decussata, assembly GCA_963989385.1. Taxonomy (NCBI): domain Eukaryota; kingdom Metazoa; phylum Mollusca; class Bivalvia; order Lucinida; family Lucinidae; genus Ctena; species Ctena decussata. Next base: position 18,911,387 of record OZ022504.1, read on the forward strand.
CATGCTTTTCCACTGACGGGGTTTGTTTGCAGGTCGGCCCACGTTACATTTGGTGGCAGCGGTGGGATAATGACAACTGCCAGACCGGAGTTGCCTTACCCATCTCATTCCCAGGCCAAGTCTCGGGACGAGACTTCTCGGAGGGGGAAGTAATGTGACGGTATAAGGTCACGGATATAAATAGATATGCAAATTACAAACTCGGTAGTTTGTGATCGAGTAAATGTTGGGGTATATAAGCAAATAAACCGCCCTTGGTGGGTGAGCATGCTTTTCCACTGAAGGGGTTTGTTTGCAGGTCGGCCCACGTTACATTTATTTTAAAGTACGGAAATGCGCGAGTGATATATCTACGTACAACTGACCGACAAACAGTGAATTATTACTCAACAATTCAATGCTAGAGCTCAGAACTATTTCGATTCTTACACTCAAAAAATGCTGAAAAAGTATTCTTTTCATTCAAACTCTCCCAATCTTCCTGCCAGCGCGTTCATGCTCCCGCCAATATTCTTAACTGTATCTACGGTAAATGTACGTTTTTAAGGTGATTTTTAATAAAAAAGAGACGTTACACCGTCTAACGTCTCAAAACGTCACAAAATTACGTCGGTAATGCCAGTGACGTCAGCAATAAGACTCACGCGCTCCGAAACAGTGAATTGTTGCAGAATAAAACACAGAAAATTCCATTGCTTCTATAGGCGCACTGTGTTAGAATAAGGTATATATTGAAGCAGAGTTTTGGTGGTGTGTCTACAGTGAACTCATGATATCCAATAGTCGTAATTAAACCCAAACTATAGATTTTGCAAGGTAAAGTTTCTGGTCTCAGAAAATTTACTTTGAAATATCAGTGTTTCTGATATAGCAAAACTTAAAATGTAAAAAAGGAAAATTGTCAAAACTATATTTAAGGACAAAAGTTCTGCACGGATGTTGAACTTTTGCCCTTAAGTACATGTATATATTATTTGATATAAGAAGGAGTTTGAGAAATCAGAGTTTGAGATAAGGAGAGTCAGCGGTATGTACAGACTGGTGTGCTTGTTATCTAAGATGTACTGTTTCGTTTGTCGTTTGTGTTTCATTTGATTTTACTCCTGCATATAACAGTGTGTGTGTCGTAATATGTCAGGTCTAAAGACTTGAAAAGATTGTTCCCTTTGTCACGTATGAAACGAACACCAACCCATCCTACAAAATGAATTGATAAAAGTGCTACAAGTTTCAGAAACAAAATGTTTCCTGAGAACTGGCAGAATATTGTATACTCAGCGTCAATGAAAACGCACCAGTTTGGAATCTATGGCACATTATGTTCGTTTAATGTTTAGTTTTATGTAATAGACAATTTAGTAAATCTTTATCTTCTGGTATTGAGATAGGTGTTTACAAATTATTTTTTGTTCATCAGCAGGCGCTAACAAGAGTGACGTCAATACTGACGTGTCTGAAAACTGTCGATATCAAATGCCACATTTAAAGCGTAATAAATCAATATTTCGCGTTCTGCCAGACACTTGATTGCAAAAACAATCCTTTATTGGAGGGTCTCTCGAAATTAAACCAATTTTCCGTCATGGAATTATAACGCAGTGCGGCAAACAAGAGTGACGTTTTACATGTAACGTCATGCTCGTGCTGGATAATGGTCGACGTTTACCCCACAAATCTCCTATAATTCAGTTTCTACTACTGATCCAAGCATCTTGGGTTGTAACAAAGTAACTTTTTTACCGTTAGTTACTTTTGTCTGTCCACTGTTTGATGAGCGTGACAACATAGTAACGTTTGAATCCAAATCACTTTGTTGCATTCGGCGATCTGGATGTCTTTTCTATGGCGATTTGATAGTATATCTATTCTCTTGCAAAATCTATCGTCAAGGAATTTCTGCCATGTAAAAGCATGCTGGAATTCCGTTTTTCTTGATTTCAGAGCTGACGTTACGTCACACACTTAGAGCGTACCTATAGGCGAAACGAGTTCACAGGCGTAATGAGATGGTTTGATATGATAATTTTACTCTGTTAATAAAGTATGATCACTGAATTTAAGAAAAATATGACATTATAAGACTGGTGCGTTTTCATTGAGGCTGAGTATATTTATAGGTATCGTTCTGAATGGAACATTGGAAAAATAACATGATAGACGGTAAGAACTTCTATGATTAAGGCGAGGATTTTCCCCATTGGACTGGCGAGACAGGTCCGAATTTTCAAAAGTATAAAGTTGGCAATTTTTTCTCAGCAGAGCTTCCACAATTATGTAAACCGTATGAAATCAAAGCATTTGTGATTCAGACCCAAAGACATGGGGAGATAATCCAGTCTGACCCTACCTACCCTAAATTCAAGTTTTTTGCATACCTCTTTTTTGAGGTAATAAAAATATTGAAATCAGTCATTCATTCCATAAATTTTTGTCATAAATGCATGCTAAATACACGCATATAACAATACAAAGTAATGATTTTCTTCTTGTTACGCTTGATTGACATTTAAACATGCAAATCCACAGTTAAACTTCCGGTCAAAGCGGCCAAAAGAGAACGCTTCACTATAACTAAAATACAAGTACTTTCCCCCTCGTGACCCAGCATTTCCTTCATGCAGCAGACTTATGCGATGCAAATACGCAATATATATATAAGTGGGAAGCTGGGTCACGGGGGGGAACGATACTCAGTAAGCCAAAGAAGAAGAATGGTCAACAGTAGCACTGTGATCTTCAAGGATTATATTGTGTACCATGACCTTGAAATGAGGTCAAGGTCACATACATATAGTCAAAACTATCCAGTGTTGTCTGTTATCTAAGTAATGTGAGTCAAAAACGGGTGAAATATATACAATAAATCATTATTTCAACGATCAGTTAGAGGATAATTTACAATTTATCTCAACAATGACGTCAACGTCAACGTATGTTTAACGTACTTTACATAGACACAAACACTTGAAAATTCATTTGTCATGCAAGTTACATGTTATAGTCATAAATGCAAAGAAAAGGTCAATGATCCGTATAACTTTTTAATCATGGGGAAAATTCACGCCTTAAGCATAGAAGTCCTTTCAGTGGTAACATTATTATGAATTATTGTTATTTATGTTACTACAGATAGACAATTCTTAAGAAATAAATCAGAGTAATTATTCAAATATGTTCTTCAATCTCCGCAATTTTCTAAAGCTGGAAAGTCAAACGAAGTCTTACCAAGTGAAAACAAGCACAAAATAAGAAGATAGATTCCTTTCTCCATGTTTATTTATCCATAGATCAACAAAGAAAGAATAAAACTGAGATTGAAAGCATGATATATTCAAATTCCACTCATTAGAGTGCCAAGGTTGATATCCTAATTGCTTTCATGTAAAATGGGCCACGTCACCATAAAAGCCCCATAAGGCATATGCGAATAGCTCTTGCCAGAAACAACCTGCGAAAATGAATAGTGGTCAAGGAATATTTGGATTTTACAGGACAAAGACAAAAACATGAAATTTTTGAAGGAGGCATTTGCATGCAAAACACTGCGACGTGTGTTTGTCGGTGTGGGACAGTTCTCGACTGTTGCAATGTGTGTTGCCTTTTTTTTCAAATCGCTGCTACTTTATTAAACCGCTTTAACAGAAAAATGTATCCTTCATCTTATATAAACAGAGAAGACTCACATTCATCCTGCGCATATGCATAGTGTTACATGTAGCAAATTATTCCCTGTTTCCCATTAACAATGTATGAAGTCCAAGTACTACGTATATGCATGGAGACTTTGCGATCATAGAAGTCGCCATTTGCCCATATCTTAAGGTACTTTCCCTCCTGATGCGGCTTAATTAAAATACCCAACATCCTTAACCCCACTTTTCCTGTTATCTACCCCCTTTAAAAGAGGATTGGTATACTTCTGTCTCCGTATCAAAGGATTGCAAAGGTAAAAACATCTTGACTGATACTGCTGATAAATCAGTCCAGTGATATTGGGGGTGTAGGCTGGAGCGAGCGTACTATGAAACTAACTGGATAAGGGTTCCTGGTTTAAACGATAATTATTATTTATAAGTTACAAAAGCTGTTTCCCTTGGTGACAATAGCGAAAATATGAAGTGTATTCAGTCATGGTTATTATTCCATCAACTTGCGGCGGTAGCGTAGCGGATAACACGCTGGACTACCATTCCAGAGGTCGCAGGATTGATCCCCCACTTCTCCGGTCTTTCAGATGAGACTTGAAACCGAGGTCCTGTCTCCGTATGACCTAGTTGTTGGTGGAGCGTTAAACCCGAGTTCACTCACTCACTCCATCAACTTGAAGGCCAAGTTGTTAGGTAAATGAGTAGTCCATGTATGTTTTGCATTTTTACACAGGGTGACAATTTCTGTCCCTTTTTGCTTCCCTAGGCAAAAGGGGCATACTCTCAAAGTAAACAATTTGTTCCTGATAGAGCAAAGTATTTTCGTTTAGAGTTGATCCCCATTGACAACGGAGGCAAAAATGAAAACTGCAGAGTTGATTTCCCTGAAAGTGAATACATTTACGAATTTTCCTCTGAAAGAAGACCAAGGCACCTTAACTTCCGGTGAGATTGTTGAATAAAGGGACCACTGTCAACTTTGGCTTTTCCCGAATTCTGCAAGTTCCCAGAAGGATCATGACATGAATCTCTTAGCGCCGAGTCTGTCCGTGTCAATTTCTTTTGGGGTCCAGCAAGTGACGGTTTAACCCTTTAAGCGCCAGAGACGAAAATAGTAGAATTTGCAAACAGTGCAGATCCGGATGAGGCGGCTCATGATGAGCCGCCTCATCCAGAGCTACACTGTTTGCCTTCTAGTCTTTGAATTATCAATATGAAATATGGATAAGGCAATTTTGTAATTTTGCAGAGTCTGACGTAAATTCTGCCGTCTGCTTTTAGGCGCTTAAAGGGTTAAAAAAAGTTGACATTCGTCGCATGAAAAGGGCCCTTAAGGGATGTGCGTAATTCATTATTTTTGTTTTGGATTCCTTAGAATTCATTAATTATACATGCGAAAATGGGGAAAACTCCGATCAGACGTCACAATTGCGCAGGCAGATCTGAGTCGTTTTTGTTTGTATTTGCCATAAATTACCTATTCATATCAAAGGAGAAAAATGCATGACAAGGCTGACTTCTTAAACATTTATTTTTGCACAAAGAAATGGATAAAACTAAACTTAAAGCCAGTATCTTCCGATACGACAACTAAAATATCTTCTAACAATGAATATATACATGACAATGCCTGTTTGTTGACAGTACAAGTATGAATAAAACAAGTAAAATCTAAAACAATCCAAAACGATCCTTCGTTTTATAATATCATATCACTCCTGCTCAGAATGACATTTATCGAGCTGTGATACATGTACCATAAAATCAGAATTGAGCCCCGACACGACAAAACCAACAAATTGGCTTTTTGGGCCCAGCGAAGACTCAGATCAGCCTTGGCATCTGACGAGTCTGATCAGAGTATTCGCTGTCCGCATAGAGCTACCTTAGAACCTTAGCTACCCTGTAAGAGCACAGCAAAGACTGATTAGACTGGGTCGCTGCCCAGACTGATCGGAGTCTGCGCTGGGCGCACATGCCACTTTGTTGCTATAGTCGAATCGCGCCTTAGAATCATGTTACATGTGATATGTGCAAACAACGTAGAATCAGATCAGCCCAAACAATCCCCGGGGAGTCTGTTAAGTGTTCCGTTTGCAGCATAGTTATGCCCCCTCTTTCCGACACCCCCCTCCCCCGCCCCCCCCCCCCCCCCCGCCCCCCAAGGAATTTATATACCAAGCAAATAGCTCAAGTCGAATTGAAATACTTGCCGGGATGATAATACTTACAAAGAAGATTTTTTTTCTTTCAGTCGAGGTGTTTTTTAATAGATAAATCTTGCTTCTCTGAGGAGCAAGTCTTTTTCTTCACAAGTAGCTTCCATGTTAGTTGGACCCCCTTATCAAAGGAAGCAAGCAAAAGCCACAAAAATTATTGTTTTAGTAAAAATGGCGGAAAACATGTCGGTTTAGACATATACATGTATTCTGTGTTCGGATGCGCGTGCGATCTGAATCTTCGGTGTTTGCATATACTTAAAACACCATTTCTGTACCACGAATCATTTGTTTAAATCGAAACTATGTACAGACTACACAGATCACAAGCACTGTACAGAATGTCAAGGCACTAGAAAATCCTCTCGAGTCTGCGGATCCTGAAAAAAAATGCAGTAAAATGTTTAAAAGTTGGGACACTAAAATAGTACCATAACTTTACTTAAAATATAACAGTTTCGTTTTACGATGCAGTAATGCGTCCAAAAGATAGAGATGGAATGACAACGAGTGTAAACTCTGATCAGACTGCTCCTTCAGGCAAAACATGTAGACCTAGATCAGACTGCTCCTTCAATCTGATCTGGGTCTACACTTTTGGCTCAGCTCAATTTGTGCTAATACTTCGCATTTTAACTGTGTGTATTTGTTTTATTATATCAAAATTTCTAAGCCCATTCTAAGTAGACAATGTATGAATGTGTGAAAATGGTCACTGAAGAAAGAATTATGAAGGACTAATGGTAAGGTATTCCAATAGATACACTATATTGTAGTTAGGCCCCGCGGAGTTTCTAAGGATGCAGAGATGTAGCAGGTGTCATTCTAAGGGACATGGGTTACTCTTGAAGAAAATGTTTGGAATTTTAGGGATATTTGGATACAAATAATCCCTGATTTTAGGGATAAGATTCTGATGAGCGAAGAAAACTATGCATTCCAAATATTGCAGGAGCACGGAATGCTTTGGGTCCTACAGCTACAGCTAGGTCCTCTTTAGTAAACCGCTCTGGCCTTTAATATCGTGCAGGGTTGATGCGCCTAGAGCACAGAATCCCCGAGACGCATGTTATAATAAACAGGTCTAGGATAGCCGTAAATTTATAGACAGTCTGTAAATTTACAGACTATCTATAAATTTACGGCTGTCCTAGACCTGATAAAGCTATCAGGATAAAAATACCATTGATCTCCATGTATTCTGCTGGTGTATAAACAGTAAGTCTCACACTGACTCGGCCCTGTAGGCTGCCGGCTGCTTCAGTGTGATCGCTGTACAGGTCACCTGATCTTTGCACACGGTACTCTAGATCGTCCCGCGCGTAATTTTTGCCACGGGAGGGGTGTTCGACAATATTGGATAATTCGTGCCGCTTTTTTCTTTTTTCTGAACAAGTCTGAAAAACAAAATAAGAAAAAGGTATATATGAGCCGCGACACGAGAAAACCAACAAAGAGGTTGTGCGCCCAGCGCAGACTCAGATCAACCTGGACATCTGCCCAGTCTGATCAGACTCTTAGCTAAGTGCTTAAAGGTTAGCTAAGGGTCTAAGCTACCTCCATGCGGGCAGCGAAGACTCTGATTAAACTGGGCGGATGCCCAGGCTGATCTGAGTCTGCGCTTGGCGCACAGCCACTTTGTTGGTTTTCTCGTGTCGCGGCTCAGTTATATATGCTAGCTCCGCAATGTCCAAGTTAGCTTGCCAACGCCTCGGAGTGCATTTTGGTCGGCACATGTACCAGTGTACAATACGAACATTAATTTGTCTATGGTCATTTTACTAAAGTCCTTGATAAGGGACATGCTAGGTTGCACTGGCAATACACATGTATTTTAATCCTCAAAGGAACTTTTGGGCCATTCAGAACTTGACCATTGCCCATTAAATAAAAGGAATCGTTACGACCTAAACCGTTTATGTATAGTGGACTCTGTCTTTATGAACTGGATGCGTACAATTAATCATCTGATTATGTTAGGCGTCTGGCCTATTTATTTTTTTACACTCTTATAGAAATTGTTGTAAATTTTATGCAAACAGTGTAGACTCTGATCAGACGCCGCGTTCTGCGGCGTCTGAATTGGGTCTGCATTGTTTGCATTTGTCCCTTTTATAGGACACTATAAATAAATGGTTGTGGTGTAGATAACCACTAAATTTTGAGCCGCGACGTGAGAAAACCAACAAAGTGGCATAAGCGCCCAGAGAAGACTGAGATCAGCCTGGGCATTCGCCCAGTCTGATCAGAGTTTCGGCTGTCCGCATGGAGCTAGCTTAGCCCTGAGCTACCCTTTAAGCGCAAAGCGAAGACTCTAATTAGACTGGGCGGATGCCCAGGCTGATCTGAGTCTTCTCATGGTGCACATGCCACTTTGTTTGTTCCATCGTGTCCTGGCTCATAAATGTCAAATAAATACTAACACTGCAGCTGCTTTTTCGGCACACATAATTATGAACCTAAAGGACATTATGTTGGGATGAATGGGAAGCATGTTACTTTAAAGCAACAGCTAGTTTGACAACATTAAATGCACACAATTTGTATAATGGCATCCAATGAGGTCGGGCCACAATGGCCAAACCCATACAGTCTACAGTGAAAACGTAAGGTGAACAAAGGCGATGGTTTGAGTTATGTTATGAACTTATGATTTGAACATGGTGCCGATGTTTTAAATTTGTAACAGGGGTTATGATTTGAACACGATTTAACTAATATAAACAACTGTAACAGATCAAACTGGACAGAACGATAACTGGAAAGTTAATGAAATTACTACGCATGCAGATATCTCCTTTGTCACGGCCATATTTTTCAAAACCCAAGATACAGCCTCCTTTTTTGTGAAGAGTAAAATACATGTATATATATATATATATATATATATATATATATATATATATATATATATATATATATATATATATATATATATATATATATATATATAAGCTGCATTACTGAAGATTTATCTGGGCAAGTAGAAGGCTTGAAAAAAATCGATTTATCGGTAACTCGGTAAGCCAGGAAACCACTCGACAGTAATCGAAAAATCTCGTATGATTCCGTTGTTCCAACGGAATTATACGAGATTTGCCGACCTCGCCTGACAGTTGGTCAGGTAACTAACGACCGTCAGGGATTTTTCTGTGCAAAACTCGGGCTGGTGAAAAATTTTGGTTGTGAAGCAGACATTCAGATTGCTACAGTACAGTACAGAATGAATGAATAAAAATAAATAAATAAATAAGACGAAATACTCACAAAATCACACGCTGTTGAGGTATTGACACATCCAAGCATGTCACACAATATGACTATTTCCGAGCTGCTCGCGAACCGGAAAGCATATAACTCAGCGACAAGAATGTTTGTTTTGATCTCTGAGAGATAGTCGAAGTGCTCGAGCAAATAAGTGTCCAAACTGCATCTGAGAAAAATAAACGTCAACATTTTAAAATTGGGACACATGTAATATTCATCGCTGCTGCCCTAATAATGTTTTTACAATGCAGATATGCGCCCCAAAAGATGGAGGTGGAATGACAAACAGTGAAGAGCCTGACCAGACTGCTCCTTCAAGATGAATGGATGGATAACGTGCAATTTTACGTCCTTTTTAACATTATTTCAGTCATATCAGAACGATGGGAGGGTGGTGATGAATGGCTGTGTGTAATGGAAAACCGTGTGCGGCTGAAAAGATTTCTGCCTCCTGCGGGTCTTGTACCCGGGGTCTCTAGCTCAGCAGGCAACGTATATCTTTAATACTGCGCTACCGGGACCACTGCTCCTTCAGGAGTAGTCTGATCTGGGTCTGCACTGTTTGCACATACATATCTGTACCAATATTATACTATACTACTACCGGTACTCAAAAGAAGCTTTGCCCACCTTAACTTTTACTATACAGCTGGTGCAAAACAGCCTTAATTCACCTGCATAAGAGTCATGTGTGTGCGATTATTTTTATGAACCAAAAATGTCTTAAATTTCAGTAGCATAATCTGCGAAATAGTAGGTCCTTGGTTCCATATTTTGGTAGTTTATTCCATCTCAAACTGTCAGGGTTGTTGGGGCACCACAAATGAATTTACAGCAATTTCCTTTACACCTGGTCAGTCTAGCTGTGGTGGCAAACTCCATTCTTGTCCACTCTTTTCCAGTATATTTTCTCACCCACTGGACAAGAATTTCTCACCCATTGGACAAGAATATCCCTTTCTAGAGGTGTCTGAGATTTTTCTATCTCGGCCTTCTATCTCAGCCTAGACTCAGAAAGCTGTCTCAAAATGTCAATCATTGCTATATAGTACAGCCCAATTTATCGCACACTTAAAGTCAGCAAATCAGCTTGCTGCTACATGTCATGTAATTTGCATGCAAAATGAAATTAACAGCCAGTGATGTGCATGAGGTGTAGAATAGAAAATTAGCTTGGCGTTTATAGGAATGGCTTCACCAAGAAGTTGAAGTATTCAACGAACATTCTGCTCTATGAAATACAATAAGGTGAGAAAAATAGTCAATGATGGGGTTGAGGCCTCGACAAGGAAATCTCAGGCTCGTTTTCAAATTATTTAAGTCTTATGCTCGGTAAGCCTCGCATAAGACTAAATAATCTGAAAACTAGCCTGAGATTCCCTTGTCTCGGCATCAACACCATCATAGATTCTATTAATCCCTTTCTAGAGGTGTCTGAGATTTTTCTATCTCGGCCTGCTATCTCAGTCCAGGCTTAGAAAGCTGTCTCAAAATGCCACTTATTACTGTAAAGTACAACACAATTAATTACAAACTTATATCAACAAATCAACTTGCTGCTACCTGTCGTGTTAATTGCATGCAAATGAAACTGACAGCCAATGATGTTCATGAGGCGTCATTGTAGATTTCTGATTAGTTGCCAGTCATGAAAGATGGAAGCACAAGGTGAAATTAACATCCATGTCAGAATTATTAATAGAAAATTAGCTTGAAGATTATAGAAATGGCTTCAACAAGAAATTAAGGTATCCAATGAATATTATGTTCTATAGAATATAATGGGTGAGCAAAATAATCAATGATGGGACTGAGGCCTTGACAAGGAAATCTCAGGCTCGTTTTCAGATTACATGTATTTAAGTCTTATGCTCGGCAAGCCTCGCATAAGTCTAAATAATCTGAAAACTAAACTGCGATTTCCTTGTCTCGGCCTCAACCTCAACATAGATTCTATTAGTCTCCCGACTTCTTCTGTCTCTCTTTTACCTTTTGTTAGAGGATCAAAATCTATCCTTTAAGTGAAGGCAAAAACGAAAATGGCAGAGATGCTTTCCCTGAGTGCATGCATTCTCCACATCAGATGGCATACCGCATTTACCCTAAATATTCTGATACCTCACCCATTATTGTCCGATTTTTTAAACACTTTTAAGACTTGCAATCTGTTTGGGGGACATATGCAAACAGTGAAGACCTAGTTAAGATGCCGCAGAACGCGGCGTCTGATCAATGTCTACACTGTTTGCTTGCAGGTAATTCTAAGCAAAATACATTAAAAATTATAACATCCACCAGAAACCCCTAAAACTAGAAATGGACTCACCCAAATGATACGGATGGACAAGTCCACTTGTCAAAAAAAGGATTAATAATTTCAATGCTTACCCATTCATTACAATGTGGATTTCGTCGTCACCTGCTCCCGACTCGACAGTGCAATTTAGCGGCAAAACTGTGTAACCCTCTGAAAATAAAAGAGTTTCGTCAGAAATGTCAGTTTGCCGCTTTGCGTATGTGAGGATATCTAATTGACCCCCATCTACGTTAAAAATCAAGATATTTATGTCATGATGACACCAAGGTTTGTCTGCAGGTACCGTCAACCATCCCTGGTATTGAAGGGGTAGGTAGGTGCAACAGGCCTGATTAATGACGTGGTCTTAAATTTCGGGCTAATAAGAAAATGTCACTCCTGATAAATACGCAATTCCAGTCCCAACTGGAAATTAAAAATTTAAGCTGATTTTATGATGTCATCAATTTGACTTTGTGATGTCACAAAACAGGAGGTTTATAATAAAACGGCATTCATCTCGTACATGCCTGCCAAACGCTCGCATGCAAAACCGCGTTCTGAATCGCGGTTTCGCACGCAAGCGTTTCACGGGATGGAGTGTCATATAGAAATTTTTCCAGCAGGCACAGACATTGAAATGACGTCGAAATGACGTCGATGCGACGTAATGAGGTCTGTATGACGTCATCACGTCATTTGCCCCTTTGGTTAAGCTTACCTGGACCGTCAATCTCCCAGAGTAGCGGTTCGCCTACAACGGCAGTCTGTCGTTCAATACCAGATTCTATGTCTTGAAGCTCAGTGTTCAGAATAATTTTTGGGGTTACACTCGGTTCTACACTAGTGCTCATACTAAAATATGAAAACAATGAGATTAGTAACAAACAAAGCTTTTAAATCGACGTGCCGTCCTCGTATGTCCTATGTGTTGTTAGACATCAAACCCGAGTCCTTCTTTATGCAAATCATTAAAAATGAGCAGCGACACGAGAAACCAACAAAGTGGTTGTGCGCCCAGCGCAGACTAAGCTCAGCCTAGTTATCCATCAGTCTGATCAGAGTCTTCTCTGAGCTTAGCCTTTTAGCTACCCTATAAGCGCTTAGCTAAGTGTCTGATCAGACTGCGCGGATGCCCAGGCTGATCCGAGTCTGCGCTGGACGCACAACAACTCTGTTTGGTTTCTCGTGTCATGGCTGATTTAAACTAGAAATGTGTCCATAGGACACGGATGCCCCCGCCTAGTGCCCTAAGTAAGATGGCGCCTTGTTTAATGTACTAAGGTACTGGCACTTGTAGGATAACTAGGTTCACAATGGCAGACTTCTGTGGTACGTTTTATTGTTTCCTTAGGCAGATTGTATTGTGCTTCTTGGGTCACGAGAAGTGTGTGTGGTGGGGTGTGTGTGTGGGTGTGGGTGTGTGTGGGGGGGGGGGGGGGAAGGGGGAGGTGGGGTTGGCGTTGGAGGGAGGTCTCATGACTGGGATATGTGATAACATTCTGTATCTTATCACAGAAATGGATGTCCTGCATAGCCCGGAAACAAGTAACTTTTCAAAAAAATAACAAACGGAAACCATTATTGTATGAAATGAAGTTGAAAAAGGGCCATAACTCCAAAAATAATTGGCAAATTTTACCCTAAATTAAACCTGACCCGTATTTTATAATTTTATATCTGTGTATAAAACATGAATCAAATACATTAATCATTTCAAAAGATAATGAACAGAAAGCAATTTTCTTTTCATACAAAATCAAGTCGAAAAATGGCCACAATGACAAACGGATTTTACCCTAAATCGAACTTGACCTGTATTTTATAATTATATACTGTAGATATTGAAGTATAAACTGCATTATGCTCTAATGGTTTACAATGGTGCTTTTCAATAAGTGCACTCAGAATGTAAATATAGAGACTATACGCGGCGATACTTCCGCTTTTAACTATGCATCCATTGTTTCTAAGGAAATGGACAGAAATGATCGTCTCAGTATCGAGAGATAGAGACAAAACGTAAAACCTGATTTTTGAATTCAGTGGCTAAAGCTTGTAAGGATTACCCTTTTTTTTTTTTTAAACAATAATTCCTTTAATACTGTTAATATAATTCACTTTCTTCACAATCAGCCATTTGTAGCATTTCCGGCTTACCTCCGCAAACAGCCGTCAGGCCCATAGAAAAAATGTTTCGCGCCTCTCCTATTATTTCTATGTGTTTGTACATTTGAAAATGTGCAAAGTGACTCAGTTAAAAATTGAAAAGTTCCTCTCGTCAAACTATATGTAGATCTTGGCATAGTTTAAAGAAGATTATGAGACAGTCAGTGTTTGCACCCTCTCACTTCCTTTTGACATAACGTATTTCTTCGGTTTACAAGACAGGTTTTCCCTTCAAAAACATTCCCCGGATCTAGATTTTTGGATCGTTTTAGAATGCAAAATCCCATTAGTTAGTGGGATTTCATATGACTGAATTACTATTATTCTGTAGATGGAAAAAACACCGCTTTATGGCCGAGTAAATACGGTACATATATAAACTATAGCCGCAAATCATTCTGGTTTTCGGAATAAAAAAAAATGCTGAATAGCCTCAGACGTTCCCAGACGTTAGCCAGACGATAGGTGAAGTCGTCAGACAAATGAAATAAAAGTTGATTTTCTGTTTAATGTTAATGGCCATATCAACCCAACTATACACTTCACCTCCTTATTACTTCATTCGTCTGTCTTTATACGTCTTCATTTTCCTATGGTACGTATCTTGCATTTCACTTAGATTCAACAGACACACGCCTGGTAAACTAACACAGGTACCTCCGGCGGAGGTACCGATAAAAAATTGTGACAGGCATCTGGAGCTGCCTGTGACTGTCAAAAAAATGACAACAAACGGTAGATATTCCTCTTTTTTGACAAAATATAAAATAACCAGGGAGTTTATTAAAAATCAAAAAGTGCTATTCGACCCTTATAGACATAAAGTTTTGTCACACATCATATCCCCCAGAACTTTCCATATTAACCAAAGATACGACTTTTGAAGTGGCTTTGATGTCAGCCCACAGTACTCAAAACATAAAGAATTCGGCCAATTTTGGTCTTAAATGCAGTGATCTTGCATACGAATCTGTTTTTCTCGGCACACTGATGCTAAGGTAACCTCCTTGCCCAAATGTAAATGTCGATTGAATACAAATAAGGCTTCATTTTTCAAAACAACAGCTGTAGGTGCCTCCAATGGTGTGGAGGTACCTGTGATGTAAGCAAATATAGTGAAAACCTGAATAGCTATTGCAGCTGGAAATATTGACATCTTCTATAGACCACTGCCTGGAAAGAATCATTCATTCAACGTCCCATCAAGCTATCATAATGCGTATATCATCAAATTCCATGTTAAAATTCCTAAAACACCATCTCAAAAAGTTATTGCCCATATTGTTTCCGCTTCTGTTAGTCAAACATGGACGAATTTCACATAGTTGCTGAAAATTAACTGCCTAATTAAGTGTTAGAATCGTTATGAAATGATGAAATGTGCGCTTAAATAAGAGTCAACATTTTTGTGAATGGTGATGACTGTGATCGGGAGGTGCTGCCTGTGAGTCATTCCAACTCGTTAGAAATTGTCGAGGTCTTACGTCATGCCAGCTACACGTGTGGTGTGTCAAATGGGTCAAAATTATGGATACCCGTCAACAGGCATACACGTACAGGTATCTATAGTGTTGGTAATTTTCGTACCACATATGCGTGTCGCTCGCATGTGTCGTATGACGCTCGCTGTATGTGTCAACTGTGTGGTAACTGGAGTGATAGGTGCTACAAGTGATTCAGTCTGGCTAGTTTTGAATTGTTGGCGCTAGAATCCAGATACGTCCGTAAGGCCTACAGATTACATCATCGGCAGGTGACATATTCTCAACATTACACCTTTTAGTATGTTGAAGTGATAGAATTTTACTGTAAATTTATGTGTAATTCAAAGTCTCCGAATAGCCGCTGCATCAAATTTGGAAACAAAAGAGCACTTTTACTATCTATAGGCGTCATCTGATTGTATAAGTTCATGATCATTGTCTGACGTTTTAACAAAAATATGCTGGATATTCGCATTATGATACGTCATTATTGCGACTTTGAATGAACGATTCTTTCAAGGTAGTGGTCTAGAGATGAAGAATATCAATATTTGCAACCGCAATAAATCTTCAGATTTCGTTATATTTTCTTATATCACAGGCACCTCCATTCCGTCACAGGCACCTCCAGTTGTTTTTTTGCAGATCCAGCCTTATTTGGAGTTTATCGGCATTTATATTTGGGCAAGGATATTTGCTTAACGTCAGTGTGCCCAGATCAACAGATTCTTATGCAAGAAAAGTGCATTTAGGACCTAAAACAACAGATTTGTTCTTGTTTTGAGTACTATCGACTGACCTTAAAGCCACTTCGAGAGTCATATCTTCCGTGTAAAGTTCCCGGGGATATATTGTGTGACAGAACTTAATGTATATAAGGGTCGAATAGCATTCTTTGATTTTCAATAAACTCCCTGGTTATAATGTATTTTATCAAAAAAGACGAATACCCACCCTTTTTTGTTTATTTTTGGACCGTCACAGGTAGCTCCGGATGCCTGTCACAACATTTTATCGGTACCTCCGCAGAGGTACCTGTGATAGTTTACCAGGCGCGGTAACGAAAATTGCAAGAAAACCGTGCGCGATGTCAATATACACGTAGAACTAGTAAAACTGTCTCACGCCTGGTAAACTATCACAGGTACCTCTGCGGAGGTACCGATAAAATGTTGTGACAGTCATCCGGAGCTACCTGTGACGGTCCAAAAATAAACAAAAAAGGGTGGGTACCGGACCCCTAGCCACTGCCTATTAGAAAAGTATACCTAATATTGTATTCATATTTACAGGCATAGTTACTATATTGTACCATTTGAAACAAGAGTAAAAGCTCTTTCAGTATGAAACTATTAAGTTGCAATCCATCCACACTTGGTTCAAAACTTCATTATTAACAGGATGGGGTACAGGTAAATATTATATAAAGGTCTCATCTGGCCAAACTAGCTACACTTTTGACTCATCCTGATGTTGAAAGAGTTGTTTTGGGGTATATTGGTGAGTTCAGAGACAGACTCACTTAACACCGGCATAACACCTATGAACACCAGTCTGATTCCTACCTGCTTAGAGATGCATCCTGTATTACCCAGAAACTTATCGATGAATACCGGTCTGCTCAGACACACTCACCGCACTACCTAGAAACATGTCAATGAACACCGGTCTGATTCCTTATTTTAACTGCTTTGACACACTCACTGCATTAACTAGAACTATTTGGATGAACACTTGTCTGAAACCTATCTTCTCAGACACACTGACCCCACTACTTAGAAACAATCTGATGAACACCGGTCGAATAACTTCACCATCCTACCTTAAAACATGTTGATGAACACCGGTCTGTTTCCTACCTGCTTAGACAAATTCACCGCATTACCTAGAAACATGTCGATGAACACCAGTCATCGACATGTTTTTAGGTAGTGCAGTGAATTGTCTAAAGAGGCTAATATCAGACTGGTGTTCATTGACATGTTTCTAGGTAATGCGGTGATTATGTATAAGCAGATAGGAATCAGACCGGTGTTCATTGACATGTTTCTAGGTAGTGGGCTGATTGTGTCCGAGCATGTCAGGATCAGATAAGTGTTCTTCAGAATGTTTCTAGGTAGTGCGGTGAGTGTATCTGAACAAGTACATATCAGACATATATTAACTGACAGATTCCTACCTGCTTTGACAAACTCAGCGCACTACCTAGTAACATGTTGATGAACACCAGTCATCGACATGTTTCTAAGTAGTGCAGTGAATTGTCTAAAGAGGTAAAATAAAACTGGTGGTCGACATGTTTCTTGGTAGTGAAGTGATCATGTCTAAGCAAGTAGGAATCAAACCATTCTTCTTCGACATGTTTTAAGATAGCGGAGTGATTGTGTTGGAGCAGGTCGGTATAGGACAAGTGTTCTTCAAAATGTTTCAAGGAAGTGCGGTGGGTGTATTTGAGCAAGTACGTATCAGACATATATTAATTGACTGATTCCTACCTGCTTTGACAAACTCAGTGTACTACCTAGAAACATGTTGATGAACACCAGTCATTGACATGTTTTTAAGTAGTGCAGTGAATTGTCTAAAGAGGTAAAATTCAGACCAGTGTACATCAAAATTTTTCTTGGTAGTGAAGTGATCATGTCTAACCAAGTAGGAATCAGACCGGTGTTCATCAATATGTTTCTAGGTAGTGGGGTGATTGTGTTTGAGCAGGCTGCTATCAGACAAGTGTTCTTCGAAATGTTTGTAGGCATTGCGGCTAGCAGTGCGGTTAGTGTATCTGAGCAAGTACGTATCAGACATATATTAATCATTAATTGACATGTTTAGAGGGAGTGCGGTATAGTTATTTGACTGGTTTTCATCGATGTGTTTCCAGGTGGTGAGATGAATGTGTCTGAGTGGGTAGGTATTAGACAAATGTTCAACCAAATGGTTCTAGGTAGTGCAGTGATTGTATTTAAGCCAGTAAAAATCAGACTGATGTTCATTGACATGTTTCTAGATACCATAAAATCGAAAAAGTGATATCACAAAATATGTACGATTGAGTGATATCACAAAATCCAATTAGTGATACCACAAAATAGAATAAGTGATATCACAAAATTGATTTTGTGATGACACGAGATCAGAGCTACTTTGTGATATCACTAATTCGATTTTGTATATCTATTTAGTGATGTCACATTCGATTTTGTAATATCACTTAATCGATTTTATGATATCACTATATCTATCGAGTTTGTGATCAGTAATTCGTTCCTAACTAGTGATATCAAGAAATCGATATTACAAAAACGATTTTGTGATTTCACTAAATCGATTTAGTAAACATAATATAACACATGGTTTATGACACTCAGGTGAGTCAGTGATAGCACATAATAGTTAGTGAAATCAGAAAATAATAAGATACCACTTGTGATATCACATACTTGAAAAAGTGGTATCACAAAATCGACATTGTGATATCACAAATTCGATTTTGTACGAATAAGTGATATCTCAAACTCAGATTACTGATATCGCCATATCAAATAAGTGATATCAAACAAAAATCGAAATTGTGATATCGAAAAATCATATCCACTTTACTTTTTGATATATATCCAAATCTGTATAGTGATATCTATGGCAAGCCATTTTACTAATCATAATGCATACTAGATATTTTATATAGTATATTAGATATCTAATATGCCAGTTAAGATATCTAATATAACATATAAGATATATAACATATAAGAAATCTTATATCCTCTATAAGATATCTGATACAGGATATATCTTATATAGAAAATAAGATATCTTATATAGGATATGAGTTATCATCTTATTTAATTTTTCATATAAGATATCTTATATAATATATCAGATATCTTATATATTAGATATCTTATATAGCATGTAAGATATCTTATATAATAAATCAGATATCTGATATATCAGATATGTTATATATTTAAATAAGATATCTCACATCCTATATAAGATAGCATATCTGATATCGATATCTGATTTACAAAACAGGATATCTTATATGTGATACAAGACATCTTAAATGCTATATCGGATAACATATATTGTGTTGCGTCTTATGGAAAAGTCAAATAAGATATCTTATATACCTATACCAGATATCTTATATAGTATATAAGATTCTTATATGGTATCTTATATACCTATACTAGATATAGAAGGTCCCTTTGCACGCGACAATGATCAGCATATTCACATAGTTCATTGTTTTTTCTAGTGAAATTATTTAATTCAGATTTTTATATACTAAGGCCCGATTTCACGTTAAACTTAGTACATGGATTAGCATTCGGAACACCAAAATTTTACACAGCGCCTTACGGTAAAATAGACCACGGACTGGTTAATACGAGTTATAACTGTGACGTGAAATCGGGCCTAAAACCAATTGTTATTTGCATTTCAACAAACATAAATCTCATTCATCTTAATTTATCACCCAGTTTTTACTACGAATTTTGGAATTCAGAATTCGAAATTCAGAATTGTGAAATAAGAGAGGTAATTGGGCTATCGTAGGACATCGATACTTTTCGATTTTTATTGCCTTCCTTGCAAAGAGAAGTGCACTATCAACGGTGTTACAATAATAAAAATAATGATAATAATAAAGTATTCTTTAATAGCGAGCATTCGCTTGCAGGCGCATATTATAGAGCGGGAACTCTATGGTAGAGGATTGGTAAACCATATTTTTTCCTTAAAAATACATTACTTTCAATGGCGACATCAAACGGAAGTGACGTATTTCTGTCGCTACGTAATGTAATGACGTCAAACGTTCCGCTTTTGTGCGTAGATCACTACATGGTGATTCACAAAATGCAATGAGGCTGAACGTCGAGTGAAGTTTGAAGGAAATAAAATAATGATAATAATAAAGTATTCTTTAATAGCGAGCATTCGCTTGCAGGCGCATATTATAGAGCGGGAACTCTATGGTAGAGGATTGGTAAACCATATTTTTTCCTTAAAAATACATTACTTTCAATGGCGACATCAAACGGAAGTGACGTATTTCTGTCGCTACGTAATGTAATGACGTCAAACGTTCCGCTTTTGTGCGTAGATCACTACATGGTGATTCACAAAATGCAATGAGGCTGAACGTCGAGTGAAGTTTGAAGGAAATAAAATAATGATAATAATAAAATATTCTTTAATAGCGAGCATTCGCTTGCAGGCGCATATTATAGAGCGGGAACTCTATGGTAGAGGATTGGTAAACCATATTTTTCCCTTAAAAATACATTACTTTCAATGGCGACATCAAACGGAAGTGACGTATTTCTGTCGCTACGTAATGTAATGACGTCAAACGTTCCGCTTTTGTGCGTAGATCACTACATGGTGATTCACAAAATGCAATGAGGCTGAACGTCGAGTGAAGTTTGAAGGAAATAAAAAGCGCCGCAGAGAAGAAACTGAAAAAAATATATAGCCAGTTTTCCGAGGGGAAAGATTAGGTGGGGGAAAGCTGTTCTCGGTCAGTTTCTCATCCGCTTGTAGACGGAGTTCGCAGTTGTTGAGTTGCAATAATTTTATTACAAATCTCACGACAACTTGTGAGATTAAATCCAGAATCGTACAGTGAGTAGTCAGATCAGGGTCTACACTTCGACTATGCATTTTTGTCCGAAACTTAAGAGTTAACATGGTAACAGCCAAATATAGTCCCGATCCTCTGACGTTACATTACGCTTCAGAAGCTACAGGTCTACAGCCAAATGCTACCCATACATTGTAAAAAGCGATGTGCTCGCAGTGCCTATTTTCATATTATATCAAATAAACACAGCGGGCAGATGACGTCAAAATGACATCGTACCGACCTCGATGCGACGGTATCACGTCGTTTCGAAGACGGTACGACGTCATTACGACGTCATGTGCCTGCTGGAGAACAGAACGAAAGAAATGGCAGGAATTTGTTTCTAATTGTTAATAAGGCGGGAGCTATACTGATCTCACCATCACCAACCTCCCTCCTAATTTATCTTATTACAGTGTAAAGCACACTGGTGCAGGTTTCCAGGTTTATTGAATATAAACATAACTATACCGAATGGAGTGCGACAGACGCGCATTTCAGTGTCGCTAAACCCAAGAAGTAAGAAAGCAAAAAGGTGACTGGGCAGGTCTCGGCAAGCAACGAGCAACCCTCTCCGAACCACATTTATTGACGCATTGCTCGAGACACAGTAGCTGCAAACACCAGGTAAAATGCGCCTACGTATTAACTTTCGAGCGGACGCGCCGCCCCCCCCCCCCCCCCCCCCCCCCGCCCCCCGCCCAAACCACCCCACCGAGTCAACTCAACCCCTGTGTCTCGTAAGATGAGACAGACAACGGCAACAGGTGCAGCAAGAACTTATGAAAAGCCAAAAAAGCCAAACTCCGCTAAGATTCATGTCGCTATGACAAGTCCTAGAACTGAAGAAATTAATGGAACAGGCGTCGCTAGTGGGTGCCGAACCTACAACTCCCTGCAAGAAAGGCGAACTCAATCCACTTGACCAGTCCCTCTGTTGCGCTCACTGAACACAGATAAACGCTTGCAAAAGACACATCTAGGTAGTTCTGGTCCAGCTACTTCCCAGCGGGCACATTACATTCGAAATGACGTCACACTGACGTCATTACGACGTCATGTGCCTGCTGGGTTATAATAGCCCAACTGCCCTTTGTGTCAAGTGCCTTAGACTATGTGCAGACTGGTCGTGGCCTGCCATTCTCAGCCATCATAGCATCAAATTAAATTCTTCACAGCCCTTCAGTGGTATAAACATCTCAACACAAATCATTACGAAAACCGCTACAACCTTGACGTTTGGTGATAGAATATGGGATGATGTGAATATATTCATATATACATTTATATACAGTATATAGCAAAAAGTATGGGTCACTTTTTTTTTTTTTTTTTTTAATAAATAAATAAAACGGCAAATCGCTTCACAAAATACAATTTATGTTTTCTGGTTCCCTGTTGAGCAATGCAATATAGACAGAAGCGGGACAATGAATAGAGCCCCGCGCTTGCACATTGTATTTTTACCATTTTATTTAAATTTATGAAATCGAAAGTAGCCAACTTATATGATCTAATGATTTTTTCAAACAGTTCTATATGCAAAACTAAAGGATGCTCTATTTGTTTGAACAAAATATCCCTCCCCCGCCCTCCACTCCCCCCCCCCCACCCCCACGACTCCTAGCACCGCCAAACCCCCAAAAAGAAAAACTAAAAAGACTGATTAGTTCATGATGCGGTTCTAGCATCTATTATTTGGCAGTATTTTTGGGACAGTCATTTGCATTTTTCTTCCAAATTAAAACCTTACTATTATGTGTATCACGAGAGGTGAGGGAGCAAATTCCATCATGTAGCGTGGGTTTTTTAAGCCATATACATGTAGATCTATTCAGACCGAGAAAATCCGCTATATGGGAAAAGGGTTAGGGGAAGGCTATGCAAGAACACATCCCCGCGTAAAACTGGCTATATAGTAACATTTCCGCGAATTCTACTGGGACAAGAAAAGAAAAAAACGGTGTTCGGTCATTGTATGCATTATTATGAGAGATGGGGGCCAAATTCCATCTGGAAGTGTTTTTTTTTCTTTCTTTCTTTTTTTGAAGCTATATTATCAGGGGAAAATCCACTATATGAGGGAAAGGGGACGGCTATGCAAGAACACATAATGTAGATTTACCCCTTGGAAAACTGGCTATATAGTGATATTTCCGAGGATTCTATATTGTGAAAAAAAGATTGGAAATTCGACGAAGAGAGAAATCATAGACATTTTGTTTTCCAGAGGAATACTACAAGGGGTAAAAGCTACTTGTTAACAGCAACTCTATTCCCACAGAATATAAACCAGTCCGCCAATTTTCGCTTCCTGCAGAGACTGTCCGTCATATTTGGCTTCCGCCGAGACTTACCGCGATCTCTTGCTTATTGCTGAGATTTCCGTGATAAATAGCTTCCTGCAGAGACTGTCCGCGTGACTCTGCTTCCTGTCGAGGCTCTCGGCAGGAAGCAGAGTAACGCGGACAGTCTCGGCAGGAAGCCAGTTTTCGAGGACAGTAGTCCCTGCAGGAAGCAAAAGATCGCGGACAGTCTCGGTGGAAGCCAAATATGATGGACAGTCTCTGCAGGAAGCAAAAATTGGCAGACTGGTTTATACCCTGTGATTACCGTTGTTCGGTCGTTGTAGCTCTTTTCATTGTATACAACCATCTATACCATGAGTTGGCAGAAATTTACTTGACAATTTTCAATCAAAAGTTGTTCTGATTTTTCCAAACCTACTAGATCTATGTCAACTCGAGCTATTTTTACGAAGTTTGATTATGGTTTACACAGTTTGCGCAAACACTTCTGTCCAAATAATTAGGGTCATTATGGTAATCGCGGTATAATACATTCTGAGTGCACTGCCTTAAGTTTGTGTTTATTTATAGAAATATTTTTCCTTACTCATGACATCCCTGATGAGGACCCTAATAAACATATTAATAATACTAATGAAGAAATTAAATGATAGAAAAAAGGTTAGAAAAAATCTGACCGTTTCTTTTTTCTTTTATTAGATATTGTCAGAGACAGATTCATGATTATGATATTTTTTATTATTGTCATTAATATTTATCATAATCATAAAACAATTGATGATAAAACCATTGATGGTGCCGTTTCCTTATTTTTTTTTTTCCTTAATGAGCCAAGACAGTTTCAGCTTGAAATGAAAAAAATAAACATTAAGAAAGAGAAAAGAAAATCTCAGAAACAATTCAAAAGTACGTTTGAATTTAACTTTTCCTTTTATTCACAATATATTATATAGCAAACAGTGGAATTACTATGCTCCTGTAATACACATACAAATTGGCTACTGAATATACAGTAGCAATAAACAAATGACCTCTCACAGTTAACAGGTTTGGATTGGCCGGTTACGCACATTTTATAGGTAAGATAGGCATCGTTCCGGAATTAGATATTTCCCTGTTTTGGTAGACTTTTGACTTTTTGGTAAAAGTTTTGGATGTTGATTAAATAACAGTAATTTTAAAAGTCGATATTAATTAAAGTTTAACTTAACATATATTAGCAGATCCTTGTCTACTGCGCGTAAGTTAAGCAAAACCAACAAATTGTTATCCAAACAGGTATTAGTAGTGCGACTCCACAGGATGAATTGAAGCGATATTTCAAAGGTGCCGAAGAACCGATAGAATCCATTTTCTGATTGGTCAGTTTATTTTTGGAGAAATACGGGTCAACCCGTATAATAGGGGTCGACCCCCATTAGACGGGTGGACCCGTATTATATGGGTCGACCCGTATTTTTGAAATACGGGTGGACCCGTATATTTACGGGTCGACCCGTATTTAAGATACGGGTGGACCCGTAAAATACGGGTTACGGGTCCACCCGTATTTCAGGTACGGGTCGACCCGTTAATTTACGGGTCGACCGTAAAATACGGGTTACGGGTCCACCCGTATTTAAGATACGGGTCACTTCGATAGAGGACTGAAAAGGTCTCGCTTCAATCAGTTTCTGAAACCTTTACAGTAAATGTACTATGAAGGTTTCAAATATAGACATTTTAAACAAGCATTGTACAGCGCCACACTCACTAAATTTCGTGAATCTATCTTCAATATCAATCGAACGATTCTTCACTTTTTAGATCTTTAACCCCCACGAGTGCACCATATAACTCTTTGATTGAGTCAAACATTTTGCAATAATTATTTTTGCAAATATATGTAATAACGGGTTTCCATATCATAAATAGCTCCGCACAGAAGTAATTATATATATGCCGCCATGCATAAACGCCTCAACACTTTCCTAGAAAGTAAGTGTAGACCTTGCATTGCTAAGCATGGTCGAGTCTATAACAAGAAAGATATGGCACAATGTGTCATATCAATAGACTCGACTTACTTGAATAGCATTGAAGATGAAATTTATTCTTGTCAGAGAAGTGTAAGAGACATGTCTCTTACACTTCCCTGTTCTGGTGTAGTATTGGTAAACTGGGAGCACAAAAAATCACTTCTCGCGTAACTAGCTTTCTCTCCCTCTTTCAAATACATTTTTTGCTCTATAAATAGAAAACTAGTCCACCATGCTAACATCATGATTTTATTGATAGGGTGAAGCTATGGAAAAAATTGTCTGACGTGGGTGTAGGTGGTAAAATGCTAATAGCTATAAAGTCACTTTATAAATCTGTTTCATCATGCATACGTATAAATGGTTTTAAAACAGATTGGTTTGAGGTTAGTTCTGGGCTGAGGCAGGGGTGTTCTCTGTCTCCCCAACTTTTTAACCTTTTATTAACGATCTGGCCTTACATATCAAGTCATTGGGAAAGGACATAGATATTGATAACGAACGTGTTTGTATTTTGCTTTATGCAGACGATCTTGTATTATTATCAGAGAATGAAAATGATTTACAGTTTATGTTAAATGCATTGAATGGCTGGTGTAAAGATAATAATATGCATGTGAATGGTCAGAAAAGTAATATTGTTCATTTTAGACCTCCTGTCATATCTAAATCCGAGTTTGTATTCAAGTGTGGGGAGGATGTGATATATACTGTTGATAAGTACGTGTATCTCGGTATTACTTTGACTGAAAGCTTGAACTATGATATAACTGCTAAGGTTATTGCCCAAAGTGCGGGTCGAGCCTTGGGTTTACTCATTGCTAAGTATAGAGCTATAGGAGGCATGCCGTACGAGGTTTTCACAAAGTTATATGAAACCCTGGTTTGGCCTGTTATATCTTACGGTGCTTCTATTTGGGGTTTTAAATCATACACATGTATTAATGCGATTCAAAACCGAGCAATGCGATTCTATCTGGGTACAGGAAAGTATACTCCTACAGCCGCTGTTGCCGGTGATATGGGGTGGCAGCCTGCATTTGTAAAACAGTGGAAATGTGTTTGTAATCACTGGCACCGTAATTTAACTATGAATAGTAATCGTTTGAATAAACGTATTTTTATTTGGTCTTATCGTAAGTCAAACCGGTGGTTTTGTAATGTTAAAAATAGTTTTAAAAAGTTTGGTCTTGCTGAGAGATATGTTGATATTTCAAACGTAATGCCCAAAGTTAAGTTTATATCCGATGCAACAGAGGCTGTAATGACTACATATATGCAAGACTGGAAGGCAACTGTCAGTAGACATACAAGTGTACGTGGCCATGGTCGTAATAATTTAAGAATATATAAAAAAATTCAAGAAGGAGTTTGGTGTTGAAAGTTATTGTAAAATTATTTTACCATTGCAGCATAGATCAGCATTTACAAAATTTCGTTGTGGTGTGGCTCCTATTAGAATTGAGACCGGTCGTTATGAGAATGTTAATGTGAACGACCGTCTGTGCCCCTTTTGCCATACTGACATAGAAGATGAAATGCATGTTATTTTGCATTGTAAAATTTATGATGATATCAGAATAATCTTGACAGAAAGAGCTAGTACAATATCTAATGAGTTCAGTAATTTTGATGACATGTCTAAATTGTCTTTTCTTTTTTCCCACCCAGATTTGATAAGGCTTTGTGCCAAAACCTGTTTCAAAATTCTTCAGAGGCGTAACTGTCTTTTACATAATTAATGGTCAAATCGTATGAGATGAGGGACTGATGGAGGGTAGTTCTGGGGTGATTCTCCTTGTCCCCTGTAGAGCTGCGTTCTGGTCCAGCATTTGAGCCGTCTCGGCGAGAGGGCTCGAGTGATGGGTTTCAGAGCGTGTTTCTGTGGAGGGAATTGGCGGGAGTTGCCCCAGAGCTATCACCAGGTACTCCCAATATCTCCAGCTCTGGATTTTATGCAAAATGTTTGTCTTCTGTTGTTTCAGTGCTGCCCCGCCCCATAAATCACCCAACTAAATCTGGTTAAACAAATATTTTTCAAAGCAACAGCAATGTAATTATATCCTTGTTGCTATATAGAAAATCACAAAAAGAATAACATGTGGACAAATATACACTGTAGCTTTCACCGTACTTTATTAAGTAACTAGCTTAATAACTAAGCTATCCTGCCTATTTCATATTGCTAGATATAAGTGATATAAGCGCAGCAAAGTGCTTTCGAAAATGCATGAATTGGCGTAATGTTCAAATATTTCACGAGTATATTTACTTCTTATTTACAATTTTAAAAGAAATCTGCAGCATATATGTGTATTCAAAATGCATGAATTGGCGTAATGTTCGAATAATTTGCGTCAGGAGTATATAATTTCTGTACTAGAGAAATTATATGCTCCTGTTTGCGTGTATATTCATTTCTTATTTGAGCCGCGACGCGACAAAACCAACAATGTGGTTCTGCGCCACGTGCAGACTCAGATCAGCCTGGCCATCCGCCAAGTTTTACCAGACTATTCGTTTAATGCTCAAAGGGTAGCTAAGAGTCTATGCTACCACCATGCGAACAGCGAAGACTCTGATCAGACTGGGCGAATGCCCAGGCTGATCTGAGTCTGCGCTGGGCGCACAACCACACTGATGGTTTTGACGTGTCGCGGCTCATTTAAATCTATCTCATACCCCGAGTCGAAGAGTGGGCCGGGTAACGCAATCGGTAGGGCACCTGACTCGTAAGTCAGAGGTCCTGGGTTCGAATCCCGGTCTGGCCTCATACTTTCGTTTCTCCTTCCGCTGATTCAAGAAGGGCAGTTGTCAGTTACTGGCGAAAGTATGTGCACTTAGTACTGGTTAACCGCTTCGGAGGTCTAAGCCTGCCCAGGAATAGTGTGGTTAGGTTAACTGACCGTCCCGACATGACCTTAGTTGTTTACCGTGGACGTTAAGCATCAAATCAACCAACCAACCAACCAACCGAGTCGAAGAACATCTATTGTCACTTATCTCATTAACATCGTCAAAGACACGTTTTTGGATACGTAACATCCTAATGACACATTATTGGAATACTCAAGGCTTGATATTGGAGTCAACATGGAGATCTTTTGTATAATACAAGTAGCGGTTACGATGAAAGGATTTTTTTACTCATAATCACATAGATAAGAGAATTCTTTGATAGAATGCTTTGATGAAAGGATCTGTTCATTGAAGGTGATGATGAGTGCAAACCATCTTATATGGGCTTATATAGCACCCGGATAGCTATCCGGCAGGTGTCATCTTAATCACCTAAGCTGGAGATTCTGAATCATATAAGTGCAAACACTCTTTGCAAACATGTCCTGCGAATATTTTTGTCCGTGTTTTTTATTCAAGGATACCAAATTTATTGGGTCGAGCACGCATTTTTCGGGGATACAGTAATACGCCCACTTTGAGTAGCTCTTAAAATTTACATCAGATGTACTCTAAATGATTGTGTACTTGTGTGTCTGCTTTTAGTTTGCTGCATGAACCTTTTTTTGTGCTTTATATAACTGCTTTGATTTTATTTACATGCTTATTAAACTGTTCGGGTCAAGATTTTTCTGTGCCTCACCTTCTGTCCTCCATTTGCTCCTCAGCACAAGATTCCTTGTCATTCGCTTGTATGCCTGCAAGGTTTCTTGTACCTGAGAGCTTTGTTTTTCATTATCGTCCAGAAGTGTTCAAAAGTACATGTATATGTATAAATAGTATCTAGTGCCGCCTTATATAATTGTAATATTCGTTTGTACCCGGTGTTGTTTACTTTGTAAACATGAGAAAAGAAATAAAGTTAATCTTGAAGTTGTCTGGAAATAATAAATATTACAGTCTATTTAATACATGCTATAAAAAAGAAGAACCGCATTTTTTGTCCAAGTAAAACAAAACGCACTTTGCTCATTTGAAATTGTGTATGCAGTCTGAAAACTCGATTTGATAGTAACGAAATAACCATAAAGATAAAGGGTGTTATGTTACCAGAACGAAAGGTAAAGCTAGGTAACAAAGACAGTTTGCGTTATGATAGTTCCACTTTAATTAACGTAAAAATGTTTACTAGATTGACTTTTCCTCGAAATTCTAACTTAAGCTAAGCATTGTCTGGCCATTCAAAGCATTCTCTGTACTTACCAAATACATTTCCCGGCATTTTGTTTGTCCGAAGTTTCTTTATTATAATGTATACTCTCATACAAATAATGAAAACTGTAGTCATTAATTTACCAATTTGAAAGTGTATTTAGTATGTTGTCTATTTCAACTTTATATTAATATTTAATGATTTTTCAAACTTCTAGTCGACTTGAATATAGATTTATACGTTGTCGGACACTTCGGAACACATGTCCCTAAATGTCCGGCAGATTCTGTTTTCATCTTTCACCATTTTTGGAGTATTTATTGAAGAGTTATTGGTACAACATGACTGCTACCGTAATTTGCGTAAGAATTGGGACACCCAAAGAAGTGGGACAAGCTTCAAAATCGTGAAATAATTAATTTAGCGGACGCAAAGTATTGGTCCATACATAAAAAAGTAATTTTAGTGATCCAAAGAATTGGGACAGCGTTTTCGGGCCCCAAAGTGATTTAGAATGTGCCTGTTTTTGCTTGTTTACAAGCGCTGTCCGCATGCATTATCTCCATGCTCGCGATCGCTTGTAAACAAACGTGAAACGGCATAAACGAAACGAAACGAAAGTCGTTATTATTGTCCTCTATGCAGTATTGCCTCAGAGAATATACTTAATTGAAATACCTGCCTTCTAGAATGTCTGAATGTTTCGTTGTTACATAAAATTTGTCTGGGAATACCTGTCACGTGCATATTATTATTTTGGTTTTAAGATTTGACAGGTTACAAAACAATACAGGCTTAAATGCGTATTGGTATCAAGAAAAGATCGTTTTTTCGCTATTTTTTTTTTTTTTTTTTTTTTTTTTTTTTCATCCTATGTTACTGTGTGAGTACTCTAAAATCGGCGGGTACTTAAATTCGTCATGCGATAGTCGACGCTAGCGCTGCAAGATGCAAACAGCGGAAACTATGATAAACCTTCGCATCGGCACACGGCACAAAATGCGCAGAATATTTGCCTCTGTTGATATCGCAAGCACACCCGGCAGACCGCGAGGTGTGTAGTCTGATCCGGGTTGGCTGTTCGCCAGTGAATGTTAACAGTCATCAATGCGTCTCTTTGGTCTTTGCAGGAAATACTTTGTTCCAACAAGCAAAACCTGTAAAATTGCCAGTTGCGAGAATTGAATATTCAGATCAGCTTGCGCAACCGCAACATTCGCCGCTAGCTTTGATAAATCTATATGAGCGAACATCGAGAGCTAAGTGATGCGCGATCACGAAATCGGAGGAGATATAATATGCTTTAAAATTGAGGTCTAAAAGTTCTAGCTGTGTATGGAGAAATGACGAACACCGATTCTAAAATAAATGTTTACTTGTACTTTGGAGCTGCGTCTTAAGGAGTTTGAAGTTGTGCGCGTAAAACTAGTTCTACCACCTGTAAGTTCATTGTTGCAGTGATTATAGAACTATGGCATTAGACATATCTGCAAGGGCATACAGTGTATACCATTGCTAACCATAGAACTTTATGTGAATTGGTAAAAAAGAGTACCATAAAGATGCAATTTTTCATTATTGTTTTATACTAAACTTTATTTAGAACTTAACCAGGTGTACGAGGAGCATTTCAGAAATAATGTAAATGATCTCATGGTATCCTATTGGCTGATATTTAGCAGTGGTTTTATATATCACTGGAAAGGTAAATTCAAGTGCTTTAAAATAATACGCGTTAAACGAATTTCAAAGTACCCCAACATGACAGCACGTGCTCATACGTTAAAAGGGTGCTGATACTGGAAACTGTATATTTTCTTTGAAAGTCTCTTGTGTTCTTTCGCTGTTTGCTCAATGAGAAAATGATATATTTTAATGAAGAAACACGTAATACCATCCTATAAATGTAAAATAAGAAAGTTATACAGAAATCGTTTCCAGATTATACACAAGTAACACAATAAACGAGCTTTTTCACGGCTCTGTGGCTATAAATTCAAAGTTATTATAAATGCATTATATTAAATAAATTGTGATTTTCTTACATATTCACACCCAATTTCAACAAATGGCAGACTTTTTATCATTGAAATGATTAGGTCACTACAATTCGTTTCGATTGACATCATATCACTGATGAAACTGCACGATACATGTGCAAACTACACGCCGGAAGTTGCAAATAAACAGCAATTCATGTCGTGAAATGCAAAACAAAAAGATTGAATTACATGTATCTTCCAATAAAAGATACAGGCTAAATATATTTAACTTTGTTTAATGTCAAAATTTAGAGAGACATATTGAAAACAAAATTCATAGATACATGTAAACACTCGAAAGACTTGTTATTTATATGACATACTGACACTGAAATATTTGAATGGGTGGGGAAACCTATCGTAAAAATCAGGTAGGCCACTTACAAAAAAGCATAAGATGCCGTAAAAGATTATGTATTGGAGAAAACAAGCATGGTGAATTAAATTTTATTTATTTTTTGTTTCATACCTGTCATCA
This sequence comes from Ctena decussata, assembly GCA_963989385.1. Classification (NCBI taxonomy): domain Eukaryota; kingdom Metazoa; phylum Mollusca; class Bivalvia; order Lucinida; family Lucinidae; genus Ctena; species Ctena decussata. The sequence continues at coordinate 18,943,062 of OZ022504.1, forward strand.
AACATTCACTTTCACTTAAATTGACCTCAAACCCGAAGTTTAAACGGCTTACTATACATTTCAACTTAGCAAAGGAAGTGATGTCATCAGAAGTGCGAATTGCTCCACGATTAGCCCATCTTGCAAGGTAAATCTTATGTTTTTGCAAAGCTAATATAATGCTTATCATGCTGAAATATTTTCAGTATAACAGATAATATGAGTATCAATAAAGAGCTGCATGAATCCAGAGTTAAGAAAATATGAATCTGTCTGCATATAAATATTCCGTCCGTTTCTACTCAGTGTCCCTATCCTAACAACAATTGTCAAGGCATATTTTGAAGAAAATACCAGTGATTCAAATTTTTTGTGTGAAGGTCATTGGGTGATATGTAAACCTTAAAGATAAGACATGGGTTTTAAGGTACTTAGTAAACTGAAGTCAAGAGGGTTCCGTGCGACTAGTTTGTCCACTTATGATTTTTCTACTCTTTATACCACATTACCCCATAATTTAATAAAGGAAAAACTTGTTGATTTGATTGAGAGGGCCTTCAAAAAGTTCTCCAAAAATGAAGATACCCTTTATATTGCCTGTAACGATAAGAAAGCTGTATGTGACGCCTTATCATATCTCTTAGATAATATTTACATCAGATTTGGTAATAAGTTATACAGACAAATTGTTGGTATTCCGATGGGTACAAATTGTGCTCCTCTTGTGGCCGATTTGTTTTTATTTTGTTATGAAAGAGATTTCATGACTTCTCTTTCTGTTGATAATCAAGCTGATATCATTGAGGCATTTAACTCAACCTCTAGATATTTAGACGATCTTCTGAATATTGATAATCCTTATTTTGAAAGCATGGTTTACTAAATTTACCCACCTGAACTTAAATTGAATAAAGCTAATACTTCAGATACCGAGGCCCCCTTTTTGGATTTACATCTATCTATTTCTAACGGTTTTGTATCTTCTAAAATTTATGATAAACGTGATGACTTTGACTTTGATATAGTTAATTTTCCATTTTTGGATGGTGACGTTCCACGTCGTCCCTCTTATGGAGTGTATATTTCTCAACTTATAAGATTTGCTAGAGTGTGTAGTCATGTAGATGACTTTAATGCTCGTAATAAATGTTTAACTGCTAAACTTCTTCAACAGGGCTATCGGTATCATAAGCTTAGAAAGGCTTTTTCTAAATTCTATCGCAGACACCATGAATTGGTTTCAAAATTTGATGTCGGATTAAAATTTCTTTTACACCAAGGCCTATCGGAACCAGAATTTATGGTGATTTAGTATACAAATTCAAAAAGATTAAGGGTAGGACTGATTTTTCTGATCAATTCCGAAAAATAATAATACGTCACAAACGTATTGGCTATAATTTAAATGTTATGCGACAGTCTGCATGCTTAGTGATTAACCCAATCACGGTTGATAGCTTTGCTGCACTCTTTAATTGCACACCGGGGGATCGGTCGTCAGACTCTATGATGGCCCCGACCTAAAGCTATATATTTTAGTTGGTTGGGACCGGAGCCTTTTTGTCTGTTGCTTGGTCCACCGGGGCTCAACTGGTGACCTTCTTTTGCTTCAGATTTCCAGTGGGGTTGTTTGGCAGGACAGGGATCTCCACCTGTCAGACGGCCCGTTGTATCTGTTGAGTCCTCGTCTTTGCTTCTTCATGGTGTTGAAATTTGATTTATGTGTTTACCGTGATGATTCATTGACGAGTTAGAGGGTTATCATGCGAACCGAACAACCAACTAAATGTTTTGTACCACTTCAGAAACTGAGGGTGAGGTTGGGCCTGTAAAATCGATTTAAGCCCCCCAGTAATTCATTACTGACCGTTCCAAGGCGGTAGTTCTGTTGTGGTTCTTTGTTGCCTGTTTTTGGTGTCAGAGTTTCTGTGATGTTTTACCTTATGTATGTTATTATTATTTTTGGTTCGGTTTGGGTTGCTGAGTGGCCACCTTTTGGGAACAAGCTGCTCACTCGGTTGGCCATCTGTTCTCTGTATCTTGATTATTTTTAATCTTAGTTGTTTCCAACTATGGTTTGAGGGCTGGATTTGGATTTTGATTGTTTCAGTTCCTGGTCTTTGCATACTTTTTACTTTTAAAAATCGGTCAACATTCCAAGGAATGGCAAACTCATTTACACTATTTCTGAAATGCCCCTCGTATTTAATGTAACTACACGATACGCCTCCGAGAAAATTGCTCATCACACGAAAGCATTTCGGAATCGAATGGTTATTTATTCTCATACACCTGCTACAATATCCACTTGATAGCAGGGGTAAAATAACAATGTAATGTCGCTTTGGAACTGCGCTTGCGCGAATGATATCGGGCAGTGCTGTTCGAATCTATTTCTGCATACTGACGTTGGCCGTGATAACAACATTTGATTGGCCATCTATGGCGCCACCGACATATATCATAATCTATTCGAGGCGTCACCAAGTTCGAACAAACCTGAGTTCCTTTTCATTTCCTTGGTGCTCTTTACGCCTTACAATCTTGTAATTGTGCATGATAAATAAACTACACGTAATTGTCTTTTGAAATCAAGTTTATCAGGTGCGACCAGAAGCAAGTCGGACTGGCTTGGAAAGCCTGGCCATTCCTATGCTGTTTCTAGTCTTGCCTGATAAACTTGATTCAAAAGACACACTAACATGGTATTCTGATGTCTTTAAAGTGCATAAGTAATCATACTCGACATAGACATAAGGCTCAACAGTCAGTGGACAGAATCTCACCGCTCGCACTGAAAGCGCATGAGGACTTCAAACTGTCGCAAACTTGTGTTTGCTGAGTTTATTTATACAGAGTAAACGTCAAAATACGCCCGATAGCGTGATAACGCCCTCTGTATCTCACGATGCTGTCCAGAAATTGCAAATACGAGGGTTGATCCAGAAGTAATGTCACTGCAGCTATAAAATCGTGCAGGATAAAGACAGACCAACAAAATTTCGTATCCAAGTACCTTAATCTATTTGCATGATGGGCTGAAAATGTCATAGAAATACAGCGCACAGTAACTGAATTATCGAGATAGACAGAAGGCATGGTAAGGAAACACGCCGCACGTCAATGACGTTGTTGACGCACCAGACGAAGTTTCGATATTGTGTCATGTCCAAAGTAGCGTATTCGTTGTTCCAGCATAGCACTAATGTCTCTTCACCCATGTCTATCTGATATTTTAATATTTCTTGAACAGCTCCGTAACTCAATTTTAAGAATTTACACAATATTCGAATGGCAGAACATTGATCTTCATATATTGGGTCCAAACAAGAGTGACGTTTTTGTCTGACATTGCACATAAGGGTCTCCCGGTTATCAGACTGTCCTCTAGCGACTCATCTGCACGCGTATCCCGCTGATTGCACCTTTTCACAAACTTCATAATAACTGTTATATCACCACACGTCCAACTAAACAGCTCTAGAGTCCCTAATGGTGATATTTCAAATTTGAGGCAAAACCGCATATTTCCGCCGACGCGTTTTTTCAAAAATCAACATTTTTACTCTTGGCAGTAACAAGCATTAGCGCTAGCTAGCGAATTTTAAACAGTAGTGACGGTAATAAAATTTCAACAGTGGGCGACAGAAATATATTTCGTCATCATAACAAATTTTCATCTGATTTGGCGCTTTAGTTTGATTTTGATTTGTGATTGCCTTTGAAAATTATGTTCATATAATTAACGTTATTCTGACGTGCGGCGCGATGGCGTAGGTGGCATACTTTGAACGTCTATATAATTAGAACGGGAAAAGATTCCAATTATATATTTATTATGTAAATCAGAACTGAGTTACAGTGCAGCTAGATATGATTTTTATAATAATGCTACGATAAATAAGCGCGCAATGGACACAGTGACATTACTTCTGGATCAACCCTTGTACTAAATCGGATTTTTCCATGAGAATTGGAACAAGCATTGTTCATTGCATCATTGAATGACGTTAATGAAAAAGAAAAAAGAAATATCAATCAAATTTGACTATAAGCAGCTGTATTATTGATGATTAACAAATTATCGGATTTTTTTTATTAGATCACTACATTGCAAAAATTAATAGCGTCGCACTTCTTTGTTTATTGCATATCCTAATAAATAACGATAACGTCAAATTTAATGGCCGTTTCACTAAATTCCTGCAGCCTCAGCGCTTGGACCGAATATACAGGAAATAAAAACTGAAATGGGTACATCTCCTTTTAAAAGCAATTAAAATGGCTTTTAACAGCCGCGCAAAACTTCGGTCCTAAAGTATATATATTAATTGAGCGGGGTGAAATCATCGATATTATCACGACTCGTGAGGCATCAGTACCATTTAATATCGATTCTCTGTAATCATCAAGAATTTTATAATAGGGGTGGCTCACGCATGGTCTCAGATTTTGCTCAAACTTTCTGACAGTGTGAGATGTATCACAAAAACAAATGAATGACCGCTGTTTCTTTCATTCACACTTCCGTTGCCATGGTAACGGCTTCCAAAGATTTTGGCCAAAAATGAACCAAAAATTTCTTAAAATTGAACATTTTAGTCCTTTTAGTATTGTTAAACTTACCATTATTTGGCCTAAATATGTCTTGTTTGTGAAAATGCAGACCTTTATAAATAAAAATAAGTTTTAATTTCTCCCTTACTGAATTGCTGTTGTAGTCTCACATACCATGGAATGTGGGTGGGGTAAACAGGTCCTGGAAAATGTCATTTTTAGGCATTTTTGAATTGGTACACCAAAGTTACGCGGGCACTCTGACATATACGCATACTAATAAATTTTACAGTGGGATTTGAAAATTTATAAAACGAAAAAACATGTATGGGAAGTTACCATCATTTGGTTGTAACCATGGCATCAAAACCTCCCCTATTAAAAAACTACAAAAAACACAATATTGTTAAAAATGAATTCATTTATTTCTATATGGTGTGATAAGAACAATTTCGTACAGTCAGAATGGCTATTTTAATATCACTCTTGTGTAAACAATCAACAGATACTGTGAAAAAATTAATTCTAGGCCATTAAGGGGCACCAAAAGGGGCGAAAAGTGACATTTTCAATAAAAAACTGAATAATATCTAGTTTCATTTCTAGAAAACAGCAATAACAACACTAAAATATGCTTAAAAGCTATTCTGAATATATCATGCTTTGTATTATGACACTGTGTATGCTCTGGGGTCATTTGTTTTACAGAAAAAGGGGCTCAGAAAGGGCTCAAAATGGGGGAGGTGGGGGGGGGGTGATCAAAAATGTGAAAATATCTCTATGATATTATAATCAAATCATATGTCACCGTTGCACTTCTTGACAAAATATTAAACTTTGCATATGAGAATACAGGAGGAAACAAAATATGATGTGACCAAACTAATGTTAGCCTTTAAGGGGGCCCCCAAAGGAGAAATAAGGGAAATTTCCACTCAAAACACACACAATTCTTATTTTACTTCTGGAATATATAGGCTGTGAGACAGATATGGTTTACCTGTCCCAAGGGGGAGTTTTTTAGACCACAATTTTCTAAAAGCCCAGTAGTTTAGAAGTATTTTGCAACATGTTAGCTCTCTAGCGAATGGGGTGTTACGCTGTAACAGCCTGTTATAAACGTTACCCATTACAACAATAACAATAGCATAAAAATATTGAAAATTATCAAACAAAATAGAAGTCACTTTCCTATATTTAAAATTATACTAGATTTTAATAAAACAATCCAGTAGCTAAAAGTTATGATGTTTAAATTATCGCTTTAGCTTACATGGTGTAATATACGTGACATTTGTCTTTACACTCCATCAAAATTGCTATTTCCATCCAAAATACTTTCTTTTTGTAAATTATTCCTTCCATATTGTACGATATATTTTTTTATTAAAGGCAATTTATTCATCTTTTCAGAGCCGCAAAAATTATTATCCTATCTTATATATTTTGTGAGAAATAGAATGTTGAACACGTAACCCCTTACAAATGTTCCATATTACAGTTATCACTTGCAGTATAATTCAAGTGCTCGAATTACACTGTTGGTGTTGAAAAAAATAGAATAGTGTAATATTGAATATGTCAGCCTATTAAAACAGCAAGGAACAGTGGCACAATATTTTGAAAGCATCGCACTCGGCCATAAAGATCGGTTATATACGTTACTTATGGCTATTTTCATGAAAATCATATAATTTCATTTTGTTTTCTTTGGTAGCAGTTTCCTCATAAAAGAATCTTTTAATAAAAAAAATACATTCTGGTTTATTCTTTATCATTAGCAATTACTAATAGTGATGTGAATAGCATTAATGTGTAAGATAGTTCATTATAATACCTCTAATCAGTTTTTTTTTCATTTTCACATAGAAAACAATAACAAATATAAGTCTGGCGGTTCTTATGAAAATTTGTGTTCTTGGGCCTATCAACACTTTCATCCTTAATTAGTTTTAGGGATTCATGAGGAGTGTTTTATACGTGATTAATCACAGTATACTTTATATACTTCAAATTGTAATGTTTAGAAAAGCGACATATTCTGAACATGCAAACCTGGTTTTTCTATTTACTAAGTTATTATATAAAAAATCAAAGTATTTCATAATGACATTTCTAAGCATCTTTCTTTCAGAATTTTTACAGTTGAGTTTGAAAGATGGTAAAATACATGAAATTTTGTTATATAAAGCTCAAAAAATGCAAAAAAGAGTAAAAAAAAAACAGAAAGGTAAAAAAAAAAAAAACTTCAGAGAAGGTAAAGCCGCTGCTTTAAAGCCAGCATTGATTTTGCATATAGGCCTCGAATAAAATGACATAAAATAAGTTTGATAACGTTAAAATTTGAGCGGAACTTGAGCAGTTTCGTCCTGTTTTGTATAAAACTATAAAATAATCAGTAATCAACAATACAGAAAGTGGTACAACTTGTTTATTGACAGGATTTGGAAAAGTTTTTATACGTGCACACTAAAAAACTATAAAGCAGGATAGTAAACTTGACGTTTGAAGACTTCAGCCTAAAACAGTTATGCATCAAAACTAACGTGAATATTTGCTGGCAGCGTATACCTACTTTTGTAAAACTATTGTATATTTTACATTACCAGTGGAAACAAAATTGCTTAGAAATGCAGAATAAATCTGAAGTTTCAAGACTTCAGCCAAAAACAGTTCTGCATCGAACCTAACGTGAATACTTGCTGGTAGTGTATACTTACTTGTGTAAAACTATCGTGAATTTTACGTTACCAAGGGAAATAACATTGCTCAGTTACAGTCAAAAGACAAACACACATCTGTTAAATGGTAGTGTTAATACGTTGCTTAATTAAGTTCATTTAACATGTAGTTCCTAACAATAATTTATCAACCAGGAGTTGGGGAGTATAGTATCAGAAACACTTAAGACATAAATAGAGAACTCGCAGCTTACTAATCATATAATAGCATTGTATAAGTGCCACGTTTAAGATAAACTATATTTCTATGCTTTTGTTTCTTGCTCTTTCAAGTCTGGCTATATTAAATAATCGCTCAACGAATCGATCTACAAAAGAACACATAGATACGTGTAGTTTGACAAAATTATTGTTATTTTTCCAGGGACAGTGTTACAGTGAGATCTACCCACTTAACGTAGTTCGATACCTTTGGCGACGTCATGGGTAAAAAATCGAAATACCTTGGATTTTGATGAAACTTGTCTGAATTATACTCTGGTATGTTGCACTTTTGATGGTATTATTTGTTTTGAGGAATTTGTATTCGTTTAATATCAATGCGCCATCTAACGTAATACGATGTTTCTTATAAAACAATTAACGTTTTGTACCATATCTTGCGTATTCCTTGTCGGATTTTGGTTTCAGAACACTCAGTCAACAGTGTTTTAATCTCTCTGTTATTCGGTATATACATTTTGATGGTGAAGAACAGCATTTATGACTTAAAAACGTTAAATTCTGGTACCGGTATCTCTTTTGACGCTATAAAAGTTCGAACCCTTCAACTGTTAAAGCAGACATTTCTCCAAAACGAGCCTGGTGACACTATATAAAATTACGACGAAAATAAAGAGCGGATTTCGTAGAATAAGAAATGCAAATAAAAATATAGGGTGATCGCGTAAAGTATTAATGAAAAATTCATCTGAAAGAAAAATTACATATTAAGCGACGAACGTCAGCGACACGTAACGTTATAAACTCTTCTTCAATTTTTGAAACGTTGCGTAGTCTGATCAATTCTCTAATGTTTACTCGAAATAGATGTTTCTATTATTTTAACGTGGAAATGTCTATGATACTTTTCTTTTTTCTTAAAACTGAATTTTACAATGTGCACTCCAGGAGGATAGACATAACCTAATACGGCATAAAAAACATGGTATTCTGTTCGATTTTTAACGTACTACTGCTGTATAACGTGCAAGCCTCGCAGGGTCACAGCCACACTAACTAGCAACACCGGACGAATGGATGGCCAAACTGATCTGAGTCGTCGCTTTGCGTAAATGCCACGTTGATGGTTTTGTCAGGTCGCGGCTAAATTATAACCTGTCACTGGTGATATTCGAACAGTATCAATTAGAGGTATCAGCAGATCAGTGATTTTGTTACCTGTGAGTTCCGCCGCTTCATATAACGTATTTATTCGGCAATAAAACCGGAGGGTCCCAACTCTAGAATGACCCAAATATCTCATTCAGTCTTAAGAAATTCTGCTATAAGATGGGGTTTGTCCTTCCAAAAGAATCCCCAAAAATCTAGATCCGTCTAGATTTTTTGGGATCGTGTTAGAAGGGACAAAATCTCCATCTTATAAACGAAGAAATACGGTTTTCAAATTTTCCCCTCACAATTTATATTGTTGAGAGTCCCAGGACTCCCTAAAATTCAGTGCTGTGGAATCATGGATTTATTGTAAGACGCACTGAACTTATAAACCTACTGAGTCTCAAGCGGGGTCCAAAGATTCTTTGGCAGCAAAACTGTAAATAAATCACTGGCAGATAGATACATATGAGCCTTGACACGACAAAACCAACAAATTGGCATGTGCGCCCAGCCAATACAGCATGATCAGCCTGGTTATTCGCCCATTCTGATAAGAGTCTTCGCTGTGCGCTTTTAGGTTAGATAAGGGACTACGCTATCTCAGTGCGGACAGCGAAGACACTGATCAGACTGTGTGGATGCCCAGGCTGATGTGAGTCTTTGCTGGGCGCACATGCCACTTTGTCGGTTTTGTCCTGTCGTGGCTCAATTATAGAAGTGTACCCATACATTTTAAACGAATGCTTAGGTGTGGGTATTTTTTATAACTCGAAACTCACTTTTCCTAACTCGATATTCGCTTTTTATGACCAGAAACTTGCTTTTTATAACTCGAAACTCGCTTTTTATGACTCGATACTCGATACTGTAAAAAAAATAAACCCTCGGGCAAATAAGAGTTACGGTCAGTGTTCTATAATAAACTTTGGGCCTCTGATGGTTCTGAAGTTAATTGCCTTAGAACTTTAGACCTAGATAAAAGATAAACATTAGATAATCCCATATTGAACTTGTTTTGCTCTTACGCTTTCATAATTGGCATCATGGCTCTTTTATTAATGAGCTCGGCTGTACGTAAGTACGGAAGACCTATTGCCGTCACAACGGCGGCGTCCTTGGCTTCCCACTCCCGGTTCCACTTTACCATGGTGATGTTCAAGACAGTATGTCAGGCAAGCCTTCCTGTACGCTGACAAGTCTTGTTTTGTAATGCAATACTTTATTTTTCTCCTGGGTTTGTATTGTTAATAGGGTAAAAAGTAGCAGAACGTATTAATAAGCCGCGACACGACAAAAGCAACAAAGTGGCATGTGCGCCCAGCGAAGACTCAGATCAGCCTGGGCATCCACCCAGTCTGATCAGAGTCTCCGCTGTCAGCACGGAGGTAGCTTAGACCCTTAGCTACCCCTTGAGCGCATAGCGAATGGGCGGATGTCCAGGCTGATCCGAGTCTTCCCTGGGCGCACATGCCACTCTGTTGGTTTTGTCATGTCACGGCTCAATTTTATATGAATCGGAACACTTTCAGGGGAAGCAGTAGAAACTTTTTCATTTTCATTTTTCTGTCCCTTTAAAATGGGGATCAAATCTTTGCTTTTTTAAGCAATTCTTTCCTTTAAGGGTAGATCCCATTTTTGTCCAGCGAAGCAAACATGAAGTCACAAAAGTTGTTTCCCTTTATAAAAATGGTTGGAAAATATGGAGTTGTAGACATTCAGGTTTAACTCTCATCGCGCCAATGTCTACGAGAACACTGTTTGATAGAACGCGTTTCTCTGTACTTTGGGGTTTACGAAAGCTGATGGAGTGGTCGGGTTGGGCAATGGTGCTCGGTAACTTTCATTGCAGTGGCGTCCTACTAATTAGACTAAAAGTTGGACAAGGACCCCCTAGTAGGTGCGGGTGGGGGTGTTTGGATATTTTTCTCTCGTCATTTCTGTTTTCTGTCTCCCTCTCTCAGCTGAGAGACGGCCCGATGTAGACTGAAATACTGTCTCAGAGGGCCGTAAAACCCAAAACAACAACAACAACGCAAGCTGAGTGGGTACACCTGGTCATTTCCGCCATTTTCCTAGATGAGAAAATTCTTTTCTTTAAGAGTTACCTCGAACTGAGAAAAGTGGCGAAATGAATTAGGCAGATTTCTTCACCCTGGAAAAGTACTTATTCGCCCAAATATTCACATTATCTGCTGTACCCTGAGACCCCAATCTACCGTATTATTCCTATTTGATGCCCCGGGGGTGTTGAATTTTTGGAAAGGGGGTGTTATTTAGGGTCTAAAGTGTAGTAAACCAGCCACTGCCAAAATACCTTCAATAAGCAGTAACTGTGAATGGAAATACTTTCAGAGGAACGAACTCCACTATTTTTTGCCTTTCTTCTCAGTAAGGGTCAACTCTTAAAGCAAAGAATTTGCAACTCTAGGAGCAAATTCTTGCTCCTCTATGAGCAAATTCTTTCCTTTAAGAGTAGACCCTGTTTCAAAGAGCAACCGCAATCAAAGAAGCAACCAGGCTTTCATGCAAGTTGATATAACATTTTTTTAGAAAATAGTCAGGGGGCATTTATTAGAGCAGGGGTGTTTATTATCATTAATACGGTAATTGATTATGAAGAAAATATTTTATTTTATAGAATTATTTTATTTTCACTTATTAGGCGGGCTGTAAGCCCGTCTATAGCTACGGTTGTCAATACGGTTTTGCGGAGGTCTTAACATATCTCTGTTTTTGTAAGCCTACGCTACGCGCTCTACATTTTGAAACAGAGAAAATAGTTCTAATATTTCAGTATAGTTTCGAAAATCCAGCCCATGGAACAAGGCAGAATGATTCGTCACAATCAATGTTGATGTATTCCAATTGACAAAGGCTTCAGTGTGACACTTAAATCAATGTTTATCCCAGCGATCGACGCGTATAAATACATTACGTAAATTATTCGCCGATGGGTGAATACAAGTAGACTGCTTTAAAAAAGAATCCAAAGCAAAGATCCGCTTTGCTATGCAATGCATAGTAGGAGGCGACTGATTGTACTGACGTGTCATTAAGGATGAGATTACTAGCTTTTGGCTACTAGGCAGTGTTATGACTTTCATTTTGTCTGACTAATCTAACTGAACAAGAAAAAGACAGCAGTCATCATTTTTGTCGCACCTGCTTTAGCAAGGTGCGATATAGGCGTCCGGTTTTCCGTCCGTCTGTCAGTCCGTCCGTCCGTCCGTTCACAATTTACGTCGACCCCAGCATTTTAGTCCATTCAAAAGACTTATTCTTTGAAACCACTGCACCCATGGTTCTCAAATTTCACATGCAGCATGATCAGACAGCAGGGCTTCAGAATGGTAATATTCAGACGGGTCGAGAAACCAAGATGGCCGCCGTTACTAAAAATAGCAAAACCAATAAAATCAAGTTTTTCTCCAGAACCGCTTGGTATATTTGGCTGAAATTTTGTATGAAGCATAAGTGGAACTTTGGTATTCAGAATTATCAAATTGAAAAAAATCTGTAGCGGAATTAGGTCACAGTGACCTTACGTCGACCCTAGAATGATTTACGTCGACCCTAGCTTTTAAGTCCATTAAAATGACTTTTTATCAGAAACCACTGCATCCATGGTTCTCACATTTCAAATGCAGCATGATCAGACTGCAGGGCTTCAGAATGGTAAAATTCACGCGGGTCAAGAATCCAAGATGGTCGCCGTTACTAAAAATAGCAAAACCGATAAAATCAAGTTTTTTTCCAGAACCACTTTGTATATTAGGCTAAAATTTTGTATGGAGCATAAGTGGGACCTTGGTATTCAGAATTATCAAAATGAAAAAAAATCTGTACTGGAATTAGGTCACAGTGACCTTATGTCGACTCTAGAATAATTTACGTCGACCCTAGGATTTAAGTCCATTCAAATGACTTATTCTCTGATACCACTGCATCCATGGTTCTCAAATTTCCCATGCAATATGATAAGACTGCAGGGCTTCAGAATAGTAAAAGTTGAGAATGGTCGAGAATCCAAGGTGATAGCCATTACTAACAAGAGGACCATTGGTCCTGTAGCTCACCCGAGTCCATTCAACCTCAGTACTCTAGGGTAAGTTACTCCAAGGCCATTGGTCAACTGGTTCTTGTGAAAAAGATTTTTAAAGGTTTTAACCATATATGGGCATGGAGGCCATGTTGGTCATGTGACCTGGACATCTGAAATTTTTTTCTTTCCCTCAACCCCCTGGAGGCTCTATATGAAGTTTGGTTTCAAAACTGGCCCAGGGGCTTTTGAGGTGATGGTTTGATATTGTCAAAATGACAAGATTTCTGGGTCAAAAGTCAAAGAATGACCTTGATCTCTTGTACTCATAAATCTTCATGTACTCATTAAGATGACTGTAGATATCAATTTTTAGGCATAAATCTTCAAAACTTTCCATGAAATCTTATGTTCTAGCATTTTCCCACATTTGACCTTGCCGTAAAATAGTCAAGGTCAACCCAAGGTCATCATTTTAAACAATCTTGATAGTACTGGAGATCCCAATGCTACATACCTTGCTTCAAGGCCATCGGTCAATTGGTTCTGGAGAAGAAGATTTTTAAAGGTTTTTACCATATATGGGCCTGGCGGCCATGTTGGTCATGTGACCTGGACCGTTTGAACTAATTGTCATTCCCTCAAACCCCTGGAGGCTCTGTATGAAATTTGGTTACAATTGGCCCAGTTGTTTTTGAGGAGATTGTTTGATGTTGTCAAAATATGAGAGTTCAGGATCAAAGGTCAAAGAATGACCTTGACCTCTTGTACTCACAAAACTTCATGTACTCATTAAGATAACTGTATATTTCAATTTTTAGGCATAAATCTTCAGAACTTTCCATGAAATCTTATGTTCTAGCATTTTCCCATATTTGACCTTGCCGTATAAAAGATCAAGGTCAACCAAAGGTCATAATTTGAACAACCTTGATAGTACTCAAGTACCTAAAGCTACAAACCAAGTTTCAAGGCCATCGGTTAATTGGTTCTGCATAAGAAGATTTTCAAAGCTTTTTACCATATATGGGCGTGGCAGCCATATTGGTCATGTGACCTGGACCGTATGAGTAAGTTTTTGTTCCCTCAACTCCTGGAGGCTCTATATGAAATTTGGTTTCAATTGGCCCAGGGGCTTTTGAGGAGATTGTTTGGAATTGTCAAAATATGAGAGTTCTGGGTCAAAGGTCAAAGAATGACCTTGACCTCTTGTACTCATAAATCTTCATGTACTAATTAAGATGACTGTAGATACCAATTTTTAGCCCAAAATTTTCAACAGTTTCCAAGATATCTTATGTTCTAGCATTTTGCCATAGAAAAGCACAAGGAAGAAAATTTGACCTTACCGTAAAAAAGGTCAAGGTCAACCTAAGGTCATAATTTGAACAATCTTGGTAGTACTCGCGTACCTGATGCTACATACCAAGTTTCAAGGCCATCGGCCTACTGGTTCTGAAGAAGAAGATTTTTTTAGGTTTTTACATGTTGGCCATGTTGGTCATGTGACCAGGACCGTTTGAACAACTTTTCGTTCCTAAGGTCCAAGGAGGCTACATATGAAATTTGGTTACAATTAACCCAGTGGTTTCAGAGGAGAAGTCGTTTGAAAATGTTGACGGACGGATGGACGGACGGACGACGACGGACGACGGAGCCTGACCATACTATAAGCTCCCCCGGAGCCTCTGGCTCAGGTAAGCTAAAAATAGCAAAACAGCAATTGATTTTGATGACATAAATAGCTTTATTTTGTTCTTGCAATTTTTCGCTAAAGTCCGATTTTTGACTAATTCTTTGCGCGATGACCTCCTCTTTTTATTCCAAAACCGGTTTTGTAACTCTGTAAGGAGCATTTTAGTGACATTTTTATATGGCCTTACCGGGCGTTTTTCTGAGATAAACTCGCATTAATCTGTGAAGGGTAGCACTTTCCTAACGTCAAAATAATGTTGGTTACTATGGTAAAGGTTTTGTTTTTAGCTCTGTTTGGTTCTTTACCAAAATAAAAGTTGAAGTAATTCAACAAGCAATAAACAGGTGTTAATAGAGAAGATTTGCGAAGGAGCTGGCCTAACTGTTACAAAATTGTAACCCTATAAAGGCGGATTTTCTCTAAAATGACATACTGTCGCTAGGTGGCGCTTCATAGTGAAATAAAATAAACTACATAACAAATGAATACAGTTAAAAACACTAGACATGTTAGACAACGATCAGAACAAGTTTCATCAAATTCCCTGATGTCGGCGATTTTTTTCATGAAATGCGACAAAGGTAACGAACTACCTTAATGAAATGACAAATTAAAATAACAGAATATATTATTGTTGGTCATTGCTGTTCAGATATTTATGATTAAATGTTACTTTTTCTCCTTCAGAATGTACTCATCTACACTGAAGTTATACTTTGCAGCATAATAGAAAAAAAAACAAGAAAAGAAAGACCGAACAAGTAACGTATACAACTATTCATTGAGAGTTTATAAATTCTTCATTTTCAATACCCTTGACCAGTAATACAATATTTCTGAACAGCAAATAATCAAACAATAGAGGAATTGCATACCTATACATGCAAAGGAAGCGCTAACTTAAATAATTTACTGCATTTCATCTCCATGACTTTGTATAACCATATTGTTTAGCAATAAATATTGTTGTTTATTATATGACCAAGATGTAACACACAATTTCATTGGCTAATTTGAAGTCACGTGCCGGTCAATATTTTGTGATATTCACCGGCCTGTCAGTGAATATTACTTTAACGCTGACGTCATTGTGTTTTCGTGACGTAACGTCTGATGTACCATAATGTTAATGGCGTAACGTCGCAAGATAATAACATGTAGTACTACTTACCTCGTACTAAAGGAAACTGTATTTAAAATCATCATATAATAAAACAATTGTTGACCTTTATTTCGGTGAATATGCAGTTTTATTGACCTGAAACATAGCATATTGACCTCCGCTTCGCGTCGGTCAATATGTTGTTTGCAGGTCAATAAAACTGCATATTCACCTCAACAAAGGTCAATAATTGTACAATACTGCTTATTCATGGTATCATATTGCTAATCAAATCATTCTTGTCCAAGTATTTTAAATACTGTTAGATAACACAGCGTTTTGGCAATATCCAAACAACAATTGAAGATGCTAACATATTGAAAATCGTCTGACTGAAAATTGTTTTTCGTAAGATCTTTAGTCATTGATAGTTACGACTAAATATTTGTATCAACAGAGTGACAAATAGAAGTCTAACAGGATGATGACAGAATGCTTATGCGTTATAAACAATGTCCATTTCTAGAATCCTTAAATTTTCATATTGTTAATATGTTGCAATGTATTCGATGGGGGCTGTGTAAACAGATCACGTAGGTAACAATTTAAGATTCAAAGAGGCTGTTGGCTGAAGAAGCGACGTCACTGACAGCATAGCAATAATGGTGGTAATGCCGGTCAACCGAGCTGATACTGCTTTTGATTGCCTCACCTGGCAGTCACAGTCACATATATGTAGTGCAATTCAATGGCTCAATCAACAGCACAGGTAGCAAAATTGATTTTAACCCTATTATGACTCTAAACCTAAATAGTGATAGTTACATCATATATCAACTTATACTTACTTCATTTGATGCATAAAATTAAAAATAAAAACATTTTTTATGTGCGTCTTGCTGAGCCCTTGTGCATTTCAAAGATCTAAATTTACCATCTGAATACTAGTGGTAAGCTAATGTTACAACAATGAATGCTTTATGCCGCCAGGGAACTAATATTGTGGTAACAGGTTACTCACAAATCTTATCATCAGACATAATACGAACATGTAACGTAATGTTACTGTTAGACTGCCTTTCAAATATACACTATCCGATTGTTTTTTTTTGTTTTTTAAGTTTGAAACATAACATTGGTGTTTCCTTCATATTTACATGTACAGCAGTGTCTTAAGACATACTGTAATGCAGATAACATTGAAAGACTACAGCAGCTGATGTTAGGTTTCCTAGATTTTCTCATCCTATTGTAAGTTATATTCTTAAAAAAAAAATGATACATTCTGTTCTCAATTAATATTTCCACTGCTAAGTGCCACCTAACTTATCTTAGTTGGGCATGATTCGAATAATGATGGAGCATGTTTACATCTCAGTCCACCAATTCAGCGATTAAGTCTCATTCTGTTTTTTTTATCATTTTTTTCGTATTTTTGTTATAGTTATATACATTACATATTTATTGTGACTGCTTACTATGTTGTAAGACTTTAGTTTTTCATGTATTAGATTATTTAAAAAAAACATATTTGTTATCTTAGCTTTCTCTACACTTCAATTCTTACAATTTGCTCCTTATATTACACGTATATAGATATAGAAGGAAAAACGTAAAATACAATGTTAGCTATGTTATACGGATTTTCCAACGTATCTTTGACATGCAAATTACTTTGAAACAGCGATTTATGTACCAGCATACAAAACCCAACATTTTTTAGGGCGAATACTTACATGTGTGTAACAATGCGTATTTTGTATTATAACGTGAATATATTAATATGGGTAGACGTAATCGACGTTGAAGTTAAACATTAACGCCCCAACGTACAGAGGGTTAACATGTGTCATTTTGTTTCCTGTACAATGTAGTTTTAGAAAATTACATGGTACAAAACTCCCCCTGGGGGGTGTGGGGGTGGGGGGGGGGAGGGGTCTATGGCCAGCTCAAGGTCTACTAGCTGATGAAAGTGTTCAAAGATACATGTACCATGTACACAAATGATCTTTAGGACTGCAACTATTTATTTAAGTTTATTTTCTAAGAGACAGTGAAGAACCTTGATAAGTGGTATTGCAATGAACTATCTTATAAATTAATGTTATCTACATCACTACTAGTAATAGCTAATGATCAAAAACAAACCAGAATGTATGTTTCTTATATTCTTAGATTATTTTATGAAGAAACTGCTAACAAAAGAAAACCAAACTGTTCTATCTTCAAATTATATGATTTTAAAGAAAAAAAGTCACAGGCAACATTTATAAGCGATAATTACGGACAAGGGGATATCAGAAATAGTGATAGAGATGCGTTCAACATATTGTCCCACCCATCCTTGCTGTTTCGATAGGCTGACAGAGGCAATTTTACCTTATACTGTTGTTTTAAATTCCAATATTGTTATTCAAGCATTTGAATTATATGGCAATGAATATATTTTGTAAGTGGGTACTGTGTTCAACAGCCCATTTCTCCCAAAGTATAAATGATATGATAATAATATTTGCTGATCCGAAAAGATGAATAAGCTGCCTTTAAGACAGTAACAAAAGTAAGGTCTATTACGGAAAGGGAAACTTACAAGAAAAAAATACTTTGAATGAAAACAGCCATTAATGGAGTAATATTTATTTATTCATTTATTTATTCATTTGCAAAGACAAATATCACGTATGTAACGCCACGTAAGCTAAAATGATCTTTAAAACATCACAAAGTATAGCTACTGTATTCTTATATTAGAACATATTATAATTTTAAACGTGTGAATGTGACTCCCATGCTTTTGTAACTTTCAATATTTTTATATTATATTTACCGTTTTGATGGGTAACGTTTTTAACAAGCTATTACAGCATAGCGCTTTCATTGCTAGAGAGCTAACATACAAAATACTTGTAAGACATTGGGCATTATGTAAATCATGATCTGTAAACTTTCTACGGAGAGGGGGTAGGGAGGAAGTAAGCTTAGATGGCTTGTGGTCCAGCAAGTGATAATTGGGATATGAAATATTTGTTAACAGTGTAGTGTGTTCAACATCCTATTTCTCCCAAAGTATAAAAGTTAAGATAATAATATTGACTGAGTCGAAAAGATAAATAAATTGCCTTTTAGACAGACACAAACCTATGGTATAATACGGAAAGATAAACTTACAAGAAAAAAATCATTTTGGATGGAAACAGCAATTTTAATGAAGTGTAAAGACAAATGTAACGTATGTAACGCCATGTAAGCTAAAATGATCTTTCAAACAGCAAAATTTATAGCTACTGGATTCTCCTTATAGATCATATTATGATTTTAAACATATGAATGTGACTTAGATACTTTTGTAAGTTTCAATAGTTTTATATTTTATCTATGTTTTTGATGGGTAACGTTTGTAACATGCTGTTATTGCGTAACCTGACAATCGCTGGAGGGCTTACATGTTGCAAAATACTTGTAAGATACCAGGCTTTATGAAAATTGTAATCTACAGAACCCCCGCTAGGAGAAGGGGGTAGGGGTTAACCATATTTGGATTGTTGCCTATTTTTGGCACAAAATTTTTACCTCTTCGGGCCTCTAAAATGGCCCTTAACACCTTCCCATCTGGGCCCACAATCAATAAACTGTAGTTAAGCAAAGAACTGACTAATAAATTGTATTCACTTCTAACATATTTCAGTATTAAAGTGCTGTGGATGGACAAAGGCTTATTTAAATGTGATTCTTCCACTTTTGGTTTTTAAAAGGGTAACATAATTGTTGCCATGGTAACGATAAGAAGATGGTAACTTCCCACACATGTTTTTCCATAATGTTAAACATGAAGTACCATTATTGACAGTGAATATGTGAAAAAGTGTCAAAGTGCCCGCGGGGCTTTGGAATATTGGGTAAAAAATGATGAAAAACGATGAATTTCAATATCTTGATACCCCACCCACCTTTGAAGCACAAGTGTGATTCTACAGTCAACTGAATTCGTTTTAGTAGCTCGCTATAGAATTCATTCTGAATAATTTTTGAAAGAACAATTTACGATTTACAAAAACTATATAAAGTTTAGAAGATGTAATTGTGCAAAAATAGTCAATTTTCACTGATATCTTTAGAGTTTCAGGCCAAAAATTGTAAATCCCGTTACCATGGAAACGGGCCATAAAAAAATAGGTAGTTGTATTTCAATATTTTCTTTTTGAGTGACAACGAACATGCTCAGAAAGTTTCGTTAAAATCTGTGACTAGGTGTGAGCCACCATTCTCGATGGTTACAGAGAATTGGTATTACGGTTTTTCATGACATGAGGCGAAGAGGCACTAGTATCGCCTATTCACTACAGGATTTATTTGTTGTTTTTTTTTTTGCCTTTCTCTATCTCAGAGTTCTATTTTGTCAGGTTTTATCGAAATGGGATCAGTAATGCATATGTTATGCACCTTAAAATAATTTTAAGTATGCATGGATAATTGCCCTTGAATACACTTCACATAAACAAATTAAGCCGTAAACAGTTAACTAAATTTTATGACAGAATAAAAATGTTTAGTCTTATACGTGCGGTGCAAGTTTAGCTTAAACAGATCTAGGAAAGGTTAAACATTAAACACAGTCTGTAAATTAACGGACTTGTACAATGGATAATGGATGACTCGCAATTTTACGGAAACGCAGGTCTGTCGGACTTTTGGTAGGGATACGTTTATATTTCAACAGTATTTCAGTCAAATCAGGACGATGGGAGTTTGATAAGGAAAGACTCTGTGCAACAGAGTCTCGTTTACGTTTAAAAAGAGTGTCACCTCAAGCGGGAATCGAACCCGGGACTGCTTAACCTGCTGAGCTACCGGGGTTTCTTACAAACTTGCACAAATTAGTTCCTGAAAATTAATCCAAATAAAAAGCCGCAGCTGCCGGCTAACGGTTCTCTTTCTGCGGTTATGCTCAATATTTTGCGAAAGGTTATATTTGTTTGCTTGGATGCTTTCCTCAATTTTGTAAGAAAAATGCTGGGTCGAGCATAATAATCTTTCCCTTTGACCACAAATTGGCAGAGCGCATTTTTGCCAGTTTGAATCTTACATCTATATCGTTTTATTTTTGGGAAGTCTCGGCGGACGAATACCGATTACTTTCTGAATTTATGTCCTCTAGACTTACTCTCTTGCCTATATTTTCAATAAGCTTTGCCGGACAGTATCGTCGCATATGACTTGTAGTCACAGTAACTAAACGTTTCGCCACATATTACACCAATTCTAGTCTTACAAAAATGACCGAGACTTCCAGTCATGTACCAAATATGACCTCTGGTCATATACTCAGAAAGTTCTTCATATATATGATAAACGTGATTGTGGCTTGCATGTTTCTAGGTATACTAAGTAGAATATGACCACAGGTCCTATGTGGAAATATTACTGCATGTTATAGTCCGTTTGCTTCCAAGTGCAAACGGGGTTTTGCTTATTTTCTCGAAAACGATGAAAGTTCCATTAAATGTTCTAATGTCCTAATGATTCCTATAATTATACATAACAGAATACGAAAAATCCAAATTTTTGGATGCTTTTGTAAAATATTTTGCATTAACAATAATGCAAAAACCGAGCAGTTTCACTGAAGGGCGTCGTATGCTTGTTAGAATAGCCAAAATATTGTTGACAGGCAAAAGCGTAAACTCGTAGTTTACTACAGGTGTGGGCGTACATGAATGAAATAGTAAAATGTATTCACCTGTCCGCATGCGTAACGCATAGTATCACTGGTCAGGTGATATAAAATTGTAAACATACATTGAAATGTTATATAGTTTTGCGAATAAAAAGTCTGTGCTTCAAAATTTGATAATATATGGGTGAAACAAAAAGTAGAAAAAAAATGGATTCAAAATAAATTTTCAATTAGTTATGAAAATTTTCGTCTAGGGATAGCATGCATTGGTCACATGCTCTAATACGTAAGACTAAACGGGAATTCCAACAGCCAACTTTTACTCCCTTGTAATTAAGAGGTGAAAATGACACATTTTAGATCCTTTTTTGTATAGAAACTTTTTTATGCAAAGCCTCACATTTCTACAAAATTATGATATTGTTATGTATAGTGTGAAAATTTTGAATGAGCAATTTGAAATCTTCTACCCCTCACCAATTTTGAGAAAATATTGGGGATGCCGTTTGCAATTGGGAGCAAACGGACTATACTTGTATTCATATTGCCAAATAAGACCTGTACTCATATTCTACTTAACTTACAAACATAACTGTTTGTCTCAGCGCACTATTTCACAAAGAGCAGGAGGTAATCAAGTCCGACAACTAAACACCCCATTTATCGATGTTAGTCAAAATCCGAAATCATTTAAAGTGCAGATGCACTGGATGTGTAAAACTTAACGGTTTATCATCCGAATATCATAACAAAACGAAATTATTTTATACTCATCAAAACAAGTTAAGGACAAATAAATGTGTGTCAGATCGTATCCAGTATGTGAACAAGCCTTTTTTCACAAAGGCAAGAGATTTATAACTTTCTGCTTGCTTCACTTGACGCAATAGCTCTTTCAAAATGCGGTCAACTATCAACGGCAGTAATTTGCTCAAAGGGAACAAACTTCTTTGTTTAAGAGTTTGCCAGCATTGAGAAGGGAGGAACAAGGAAAATGACAATGTAGCAATCTTTGAAAGTTTTGAAAGTTTACCCATAAGTACAGTTACTGAAGATATCAAAAATATGCATTTCATTATATTATTTTTAGTATTCTTTATTTCTTATTTCCAATTTCAGCTCTAAATTTCACTTATGAAAAGCAAATATCTATTTGAAAAAAAAAGACCAAAAAAAAAAAAAAATAATAATAATAATAATAAAATAATTGCTGATCTTTGACATATTTAGTGATGTTTTGCCAGTCCAAGATAACTTTTTTCGTCTGCAATTTTTATTAGAGATTTTCTCAAACCAGCGGACACATGGCTTCGAAATGACGACGTTCTGACGTTAACGCGACGTCATTTTGTCGCATCGACATCAGTACGACGTCATTTGGGCGTCATTGTGACTGCTGAGTAGCCCCTACATGTTTCTGTAGGCAATCCCATACTTCAAATAAAACTGCACTCTCCAACAACACAAGTAAATTTCAGCATCTTTTTTGGACGAAACCTTTATTTTTTGTGTCACCGACAGTTTTGGGTAATAGTGCCAATAGAACGCGTATTCGAGTTCGTACACAGGATAGATTTAGAGTTCAGCGTAAATCGTTGGGAGAATCTTATACTATCTGGCCATGGGTGAATTGCTGATTGGCGTTTTATGTCCCAATTAACATTTTTTTCTGTTCTATCGGACCGATGAAGAAAGGTAGTAAAAGGCTAATCTTACGGCTGAAAATAATTTGTTCCCCTACAGAATTAGATCCTGGCCCCGAGGTTATAAAACTTTTTTCGTGCTCAACTCAGCTGAGCATGAAATCTAAAATGCCCATTGATATAAAAATACCAAGAAATTCAGCATTTTTCAGGCTCAGATAAGCCAAGAAGGCTATTTTTTCTACTCATAAATATTAAAATGCCAACAATTGTCGGCATTTTAAAATTTATGAGCAGAAAAAATTTCATGCTCAGCTGAGTTGAGCATGAAAAAAGTTTTATAACCTCGGGGCCTGGTCCGCTAACTTAGCAGGCATGAGGTACATATACATGTACCGGGGCTGCTTTATCAGGCTTTACATTTACGTAAATGTAAATGGTGACAGGTTTATCTTGTTCTAATCAATTGTTACAACTTTCGTTTTGATTCGCTTGTAACCTACTTTTAGCTTTTAAAAACCATTATACAATTCAGACATGATAAAATTGATAACTGTTTAATTGCGTTATGCTTTATTTTACTCACATAGCTTGAACGTAAATGAATTATGATGAATTTCAATTTTAATTAAGCACATAGAATACTTATGAAGAATGGATAGCAGAACAGCACATATTGCGGTAAACACGACGGCACGCCAGTGTCGGGGTAAGTTATATTAAACCTAGCATATGTACAAAATATATAAAAATTTAAAGAGTAACTACACTTCAGGAACTGACTGAATCAGATCCCAAACCCTATCCCCAACATCAAAGGGAAAGATTGACAAAGACATCCTAACAAACAATAAATTACAAGTGATAAGCCGAGTCAGCAGCTCTTTCCCAAATAGGTGGCAACTCAGCTATCTTAATTGAACTAAATTAATTTAGACCAACAGAAGGGTTACAACAGCCTTGGACAAATAAATGCTTAAAGGATCATTTAGGACAAAATGGATGCCAAACATTTCATACATAGCCAACCTTTGTACAATTTGATCGAGATAATGATTAAAGTTATTCGTTGGTTGGAGCTTACATGTACAATTGTATTTATTACTTTTTTTCTTTGAACAAGAGGTCTCACAATCAATTTATTCATACATATGTGTTTAATTTCACATGAAAATTGTCTTATGGAATGTGTGAACTGCATCAGGATCTTCCCTGGCCACAAGAACAACATACATATTCTTGGAAAACTTGTAAGACTGGCCAACTTGAATCTGATTTCAATATTTGTTATTCACATATGCTTAAGGGGCCCTTTCACGAGACGCCAACTAATTTAACAAGAATTCCGCAAAACGCTATGTCGCACCTGCTTAACATCTTCACTTTGAGAACTTTATAAATGTGTCATTTTGAAACATATTTTGTCAAAACCATTCAGTAGTTTATGAGATATTACCGTTTTCGTGTGTTTCGCTATTTTAGTAACGGTGGATGGTTCCCATCTTGGATGGTCAATTTGAAAAAGAATCATGAAACAGCTTCATGCAAGGATCATTTTGATACATATTTAGTCCAATTCCATTAAGGGACTCTTGAGATATTGTCATTTTCATATTTTCCTATTTTTTAGTTACAGTGGCTGGCGACCATCTTGGATGGTCTCCCAGCGCTTCGATTTCATATAACTCCTGTTCAAGGTGTTTTGAAATATTGGCGTTTTTGCAAACGCAGACTCGTAAACAGTTTTACAGTTTTGATAATTGAAGGGGTCAGTGCAACAAGGTAAATTTCAGCCAAATATACTAAGGGATTCTTGAGAAAAAAGTGATTTTATTGTTTTTGCTATCAATAATAACAGCGGTCATCTTGGATTCTGGAACAAGCTGAATTTTGTTATTCAGAAGCCCTGCAGTCTGGTCATCCAGCATGTCAAATTTGAGAACCATGGGTGCAGTGGTTTCAGAGAAAAGATTATTTGAATGGACTTTAAATTTAGGTTCGACGTAAATGTGAATGGACGGACGGACAAACGGGTTGACGGACGGAAAACCGGACGCCTATATCGCACGTGGCTAAAGCAGGCGCGACAATAACATAGGCCGTCATGAGAAAATATGTCATTGTTTGATATGCAAATAGCAAAAACACAGGTTTTCATAAGTATCTTTTCTATAAGAGCAAGAAGATGGCTTCACAACGTGCCTACTGAGAGGGAAGACACAGATCAGTCAGTGACTCCATGTGGGCTGTTAAGGACCTTCGATTTATGTCTATAGATTTCTTAGGAATATATAAATGGAGTATGCATACAGCAAAGTCTCTGAACAAACTGCGCGAATGCGCAGGCTGCTATCAGCCTCTGCTGCTTGCAAATCTGTTAAATACTCTTTATGGGTGCTTCTATGAGTTTTCGTTATCACAATTCTACTATCCGTCTTTGTATACAATGGTTACTTTTATATCACGATTAGGGCCTTTATTTCAGGCATCATCAGTATACAGTCAGAGCTCCCGGACTACTACAGATCTTTATCACTCATGTTATATCAAGTCCTGGAGGATATTGGTGCTAGTGTTGAAGTAAGAAATACGTGGACAGAGACCCTTACTACAAATGAAATACTAGGTACGATTGCTTTACATTCAACCGCATCTATTTATCATTTCGGAAGTAGCAGAGAGGGAACAACAACAGTGGATATGTCCCCAGACATGGACAGAGTGTTTGTTTACAAAAGATTTCCAGTGATAACCGACTGCTCAGACTTTCCTGGTGAGAAATGTTTACTCTTAGTCCATGATAATGACACAAAGGCAGGCTATGCTAAACTTCAGCTGGTTTATAATGGGGTTCCATTGTTCCAAAATGATTATGGAATATTAAACGCGAGGCATTTTAACACAACATCAAGTTTGATAAGCAATGCTGACAAACATAGCCGATTAGTCATTTCGTTCACCCCAGAGCATGGGGAAGAAAGACACGGTCCTGCATTATTTTTCGGTGACAGTGGAGTGTTTTCAGTGGACCACGTTCTTGCATTCAATCTTTCCCATTTGCCAGGTTGTGTAGAAGAATGGACAGCTAGAACACGGAATTACAACTGGCCTTCTGTAGACATAATAGACCGTTGTAAAACTCTTGGTTGTCTTTTTGTACCTGTAGGACATCCAAACAGCGACGAACAACACTTAGAGTGGAGATTGTCCCTCTCACACCAAGAGCGATTACTTGTATCGCAGTTCAGTTCAGTGCAGCACAAATGTTACATACTGATGAAGCTTTGGAAGAAAGACATATTACCTTCTTGGATAAGACAAGAGTCCCTTAGTTCATACCATTGTAAAACGTGCCTGTTTTACATGATTGAAAACACACCAAGTGACTTCTGGAGGCCAGACAATTTGCTTGGTTGTTTTATTTCATGTTTGAAGCTGTTTCTATTCTGGACGACGAATGGGATTTGTCCAAACTACTTTGTCCCAGCAGAGAATATGTTCGAAAGGAAAATCCACGGAGAGCTACAATGCAACTTATTACAAGCGTTACAACTCAGTTTGACAGAAGATTGCAAGTACTTAATGCAAATACGTACTAGTCATTTTGGCGATCGATTAGTTTCGTATGCCACTATGCCGATGTCAAACGACCAATTAATCTTAGAAAGTTTAATGTCTGTCATCAAGACAAAACTCAGATTAGTAAGTCTTGCAGCGTGGGAGTCGTTCATGTGCAAGCGCCATTGTATGAAATATTGTTTTTCCATTAGATCTCAACAGTGTTTGAAAAATATTTATAATGTCTCACAACACCTTAAGCATACCAATACGATAACTGAACATACTGTGGAGGAGACTCAACGAGCAATTTCCCATATATTACCTTATCTAGACCTACAACTTATGAGCAACATGACTGCTGTAGCAAAACAACAAGGGAAAAGTAGAGAGGAAATATGGCAGTTTCTCTCAAGCGACATGTGGCACCAGCTCAGTCTCAGATCTGACATCTCAGTGAAAGTCAAACAGGCGTCACTTATGTACATGTTTGAGTATTATCATGCTTCTCTGGATATCTTGTCTGCCATTGAACTTCGTGGTATATATTCAACATGCAACTGCTACGCAAACGGAGAACTGTTGGCATTTTCACCATATGAAGAAATGATTAGTGCACTTGCAAACCAACCCGATGTAGCGGTGGAACAAATGGTAAACCGACTATTTGTACAATGTATTGTTTTTCTTCCAAGCGAGGGAAATGTCACACCTGACGCTATATGTTATGAAATGCTGAGATTTGCAGATGACCCTGGACATATAAATGATCTTTTCTATGACTACTTGCGGGAATGTGCGGTGGTAGATGGTCTGTTTCTTTTTCATTTCTTGCTGTATTTGAACCACAGTAAGCTTAACATGAGAGCTCACGTTAGAGCTGAGATTGACAATATGAAATACACCATCGATTCAAATGACTGCAGCAACAGACCGAAATGCAGTCACAGAGAAGCGTGTTTGAATATTCTCGGCTGGGTGTATAAGGATCAAGGGTGTGTCGAGACAGCTGTGGATTGTTTTAGACGGTCTCTTGGGATGAAACATCGTGGTAATGCTGCTGTTTGGCATATGAGAGATTTACAAAATTCGACCCACTGAGGAATGATCTACCTTAACACTTAAATTTCAGCCGCTTTATGAAAGGGGAGTGATCTCTATATATGCAAACATCAAAGACTCAGCCAGCCTGCACATCCGCGCAGTATGGCAAGTGTATATACTAATTGCACTCACAATGTATGCTTACATGTATTGAATATCTGATGGCAAAGCCGTTTTCTCGGCTACAACATCTTATGTGACACCAGCGGCTCTAATTTGGGTCATGGACATCACACATTGTGATGAAAATTATCATCAATCTCTATCTAGAATCAGCACGGTTAGAAAGAAACATTCACTGATTCTTCAAAATCTAGTGGTTTTGTTCTTTCCTGATGAAAAAACAATATAAGACGAACAAGTCTACATTTGACCTTAAAAAGTACACATACATGTACAACACCAATAAACAGGACCAAAGATATTAAAAATATTTTTTTTAATAAATTGGAGTAATGCTAGACTGTCATTGATATCTGCTAGCCTCATTCAAAGAAAACCACTGAAAATGGCTGCATAAGACAGACATTTATTAGCTGTTGCATGAAGAAAATTTTGTATTTTTAGACTCATACTGACTACCATTATTCTCCACCTCAAAAGTAAATTGTCATAAGAAACGCTTTAGAGCTCCGTTTACGCCTTGAATGGATTTCCGGCTCCACCAAACATCGAACCCGGGACCACTAGATTAGCAGGCGAGCGATTACGTGTAACCTACTTAGCTACCGGGGCTGCTTCCTATGAACGAAACGATTTCATTTCTACAATAAAAAATAACTTCTTCAGTGTCGCTAAACCTCAAGAGTTTGAAAGAAAAAAGATGATGCGCAGGTTTCTGCAGGAAACGAGCATCCCTCTCCGAGTCACACTTACTGTCGCTTTCTGTGGGACACATTAGCTGCCGACATCAGGTAAGAGACGCCTACGTATTAACTCGCGAGCGCAGGCGTCCCCCATCGAGCCACCTCAACCCCTGTGTCTCGAGAAAGGCGACAGACAACGGCATCAGGAAAGAGATGTCCGATGCAGCAAGAACCCGCTAAAAGCCAAAACAACTAAAAGAATGGAAGCCAAACTCCGCTAAGATTCATGCCGCTATGACAAATCAGTACTAATTTTAGAATAATTTAGAAAATTTACCAGATATGTATCAAATGAAATAAGGTTACTTTAGACCAGTATTTAAGTAGTGACCCCAATGCTAGAGAACCAGAATCAACACTGAAACACTGACTAACTGGGTTGATGATATCCTCAGGGACACCCTAAAGGAGTTCTGGCATAGTGAAACACGCTTCTCCGGCCTTTCGGACGAGAGTTTAAACCTAGGTCCAATTTCCGTAGGACATATGTTGGTGGGACATTAACCAGCGTTTACTCAATCACTGGGTTCGAAACCCGGTCTGGCCAAATGCTTTCTCCTTCCGCTGATTCAAGAAGAGCAGTTGTCAGTTACTGGCAAAAGTATGTGCACTTAGTACTGGTTAACCGCTTAGGAGGTTTACGCCTGCCCAGGAATAGTGTGGTTAGGTTAACTGACCGTCCCGACATGACCATAGTTGTTTACCGTGGACGTTAAGCAAAAAGTCAATCAATCAATCAATCAATCAATCAATCAATCAAACAAACATTCACCCATGATAATGGCAATAACATACACTACACTATATGCAAGCGGAGTAATCCTGTGACATACCTAAGTAAGTTGTTACTATTATTATTAAAATTTCAATTAGCATTATTTATGAAGATGAACTATAGGAACAGAATGTTTAACATACAGTAGAGACCTAGATCCGAGAGCTCATAAGGTGAGTGGGTGCGATTTCTGGGGATGCGATTCTACATTTTGATCGCCTCCCGACGGACAGGAGGTTATCTCATGGATGGATGACTTACAATTTTACGTCCTTTTCAACAATATTTTAGTCCTATCAGGGCGATCAATTGGTGATAATGAAAGGTTGCGTGCAATGAAACCACGTTTACGATTGAAAAGACTCCTGCAGATTAGCAGGCCAGACTTAACCTGCTAAGCTAAAATTGTTTTTATACTAATTAGATGTCCCAATATTTTGGGCAATTATGGCATATCATGTGACTATTCCTAGTCCATGATGGCTTCCTGAAACTTGCTTATGATCAATACACGTAATTTGTGTGTAAAGTCTTTTTCGAACAAAGTCATGTAATTTTAGTTTAAAGACATTTTCTTTAATAACGTCATGTTGTCGTCGGCGGTAGTTTATCCGTGACCATTTTTGTCCCTGATCTGTCCTCGACTTTCTTTTTTTTCCCCATGTAGCATGAAACATGTAATTCGATACATGTTCTGTGGAAGCAATTCTGTCATTTAAGTTATGCCTGCTCAATAGGATCATTTCAAAAAGAATGAATTTGCCGACAAGGAACAGATTTAAGACCTCTGTTCAAATGGGTTTGGATATCTAAGGAAGCGCCGGGCCGCGTAGCGCAATCGGTAGAGCACCTGACTCATAAGTCAGAGGTCCTGGGTTCGAAACCCGGTCTGGCCACATACTTTCGTTTCTCCTTCTGCTGATTCAAGAAGGGCAGTTGTCATTTACTGGCGAAAGTATGTGCACTTAGTACTGGTTAACCGCTTAGGAGGTCTAAGCCTGCCCAGGAATAGTGTGGTTTGGGTAACTGACCGTCCCGATATGACCATAGTTGTTTACCGTGGACGTTAAGCATCAAATCAATCAACAAAAAAAATTAAGGAAGCAAACAGGAAGACACATGTTTTACTTTCTGTGTCAATGTCAATGTCCTGATTTTCTCAAGAAATTTTCTGAATAAATGTTTTGGCCATTTTGACTGTCAGATATTTGACCAGGTGTGCGTGTTATCGGAAAGAGCTATTTTGTGTTTTCCCTTTTTGTTTCAATGGTGTCCCTAACAATTGTGACCTACCCGATGTAGTTTTTTTTTCTTCTCCAGGATAACTAGAGGTAAAGAAAAATAAACGTTGTTTGTGTTGCCTAGTTTATGTTTGGGCAGGTTCGTATAATTACTTGAGTAAACTATTTCCGTATACCTAGTATAAATCAGGTGACTCGAAGATACATATTATGTATATCTTCGAGTGGCCTGAGGAATACTTTGCTCGGGTTTACTCAATTAGTTATGCCGCGTACGCCCTATATATTAAACAAGACAAATCTTTAAAAAAAGATAATCGTCGCAGATTAAATGGAAGTGTGTTTTGTAATATGTCTCTAGTTTAAGAGCTGAAAATAATATTCCTGAATATGACTTAAGTAAGCTATGTCGGTCCGTAATTTTGACATTGGGTAGCGACAATGACCTATCTCAAAATTGGGCTGTCCAATTTGGAATTCAAAAAATGGACGGCGGTCAATTTTGAAATTGACCTGATTTAAAAAAAAGTTACCAACATGGTGCACTGTTTATTTGTGTGTATTAAACCGAAAGTAGAAATCAAAAGTAGATCTACGTCGAAAAAAAAAGTTTTGAATATCTGCGTCTGTTTTCTATTGTAAAATTACCAACAAGAGAAACTTTTTGAATTAATATATGACAGAGTGCTAGTATTCACAGTGCATGCAACTGGAAAAAACGAAGATTAACTATTTCTTGACCTTTGATATTATTCGCTAAATTTTGACATACATGTACCTGTGTATAAAATATGAATTGAATACCCAATGTTTTCAAAAGATAATGAACGGAAACCAGTTTTTCATACAAAATAAAGTCAAAAAAGGGCCATTTCTTCCACAATAATTGACGGATTTTACCCAACATAGAACTTGACCTGTATTTTATGATTATATATCTGTGTATAAAATATGAATTCAATACATTAATGTTTTCAAAAGATATTGAACGGAAACCATTATTTTCATACAAAATGGAAGTCGAAAAAGGGCCATAACTCCAACAATAATAGACGGATTTTACCCAACATCGAACCTGACCTGTATTTTATGATTATATTGTGAGTGAGTGAGTGAACTCGGGTTTAACGTCCCACCAACAACGAGGTCATATGGAGACGGGACCTCGGTTTAAAGTCTCATCCGAAAGACCGGAGAAGCGGGGGATCGAACCTGCGACCCCTGGATTGGTAGTCTGGAGTTTTATCCACTACGCTACAGCCGCTCCTTTATGATTATATAACTGTGTATAAAATATGAATACAATACACCAATGTTTTCAATTAAGAATTGAAATTTGATTTTCAGCGTTCATCGTGTGATGAAGCCAGTGGGCGGAGCTAAAATTCCATGAAGCGCGATGAACGCTGAAGAATTAATATCAATTCTCTGTAATCATCAAGAATTTTATAATAGGGGTGGCTCACGCATGGTCTCAGATTTTGTTCAAACTTGCTGACAGTGTGAGATCTATCACAAAAACAAATGAATGACCGCTGTTTCGTTCATTCACACTTCCGTTGCCATGGTAACGGCTTCCAAAGATTTTGGCCAAAAACGAACCAAAAATTTCGTAAAATTGAACAATTCAGTCCATTTAGTATTGTTAAAATTGCCATTATTTGGCCTAAGTATGTCTTGTTTGTAAAAATGCAGACCTTTATAAATAATAATAAGTTTTAATATCTCCCTTACTGAATTGCTGTTGTAGTCTCACATACCATGGAATGTGGGTGGGGTAAGATGGTCCTGAAAAATGTCATTTTAAGGCATATTTGAATGGGTACACCAAAGTTGCGCGGGCACTCTGGCATATACGCTTACTAATAAAGTCTGCAGTGGGATTTAAAAAATCATAAAACAAACAACATGTATGGGAAGTTACCATCATATGGTCGTAACCATGGCAACAAAACTTCCCCTATTGAAAAACTACAAAAACACAATATTGTTAAAAAATAATTCATTTATTTCTATGTGGTGTGATAAGAACAATTTCATACAGTCAGAATTGCTATTTCAATATCACTCTTGTGTAAACAATCAACAGATACTGTGAAAAACTTAATTTTATGCCATTAAGGGGCACCAAAAGGGGCGAAAAGTGACATTTTCAATAAAAAAAACTCATAAATATCTCGTTTCATTTCTAGAAAACCAGCACAAACAACACAAAAATATGCTTAAAGCTATTCCAAATATATCATGCATTGTATTATAACACTGTATATGCTCTGGTGCCATTTTACAGAAAAAGGGACTCAGAAAGGGCTGAAAAATGGGATTGGGGGAGGGTTATCGAAAATGTGAAATATCTCTACGATATTATAATCCAATCATATGTAACCGATGGACTGATTGACAAAATCTTAAACTTTGCATATGAGAATACAGGAGGCAACAAAAGATGCTGTGAACAAACTAATATTAGCCTCTAAGAGGGGCCCCCAAAGGAGAAAGAAGGGAAATTTCAACTCGAAACACACACAATTTTTATTTTATATTATTGGAATATATAGGCCGTTAGCCAGATATGGTTTACCTCCCACCAAGGGGGAGTTTTGTAGACCATAATTTTCTAAAAGCCCTGTGTCTTAGAAGTATTTTGCAGCATGTTAGCTCTCTGGGGAATGGGGTGTTACGCTGTAACAGCCTGTTATAAACGTTACCCATCACAACAATAAACATAGCATAAAAATGATTGAAAATAATAAAAAAACTAGTCACTTTCCTATGTTTAAAATTATAGTAGATTCTAGTAGAGAATGCAGTAGCTAAAAGTTATGATGTTTAAATTATCACTTTAGCTAACATGGTGTAATATACGAGATATTTGTCTTTACAATCCATCAAAATTGCTATTTCCATCCAAAATATTTTGTTTTTGTAAATTATTCCTTCCATATTGGACCATATATTTATTACTGTATTAAAGGCAATTTATTCATCTTTTCTGGTATGCAAAAATTATTATCGTATCTATATATTTTGTGAGAAATAGGATGTTGAACACAGTAACATCTTACAAATGTTCCATATTACAGTTATCACTTGCAGCATAATTCAAGTGCTTGAATTTCACTGTTGGGGTTGAAAACAACAGCAAAGTGTTATATTGAATATGTCAGCCTATTAAAACAGCAAGGAACAGTGGCACAGTCGGTAATATACATTACCTATGACTATATTCGTTAAATTCATATAATTTTTAGATAAAATCATTTTGTTTTCTTTGGTAGCAGTTTCTTCATAAAAGAATCTTTTAATATTAGAAACAAATACTTTCTGGTTTATTCTTTATCATTAAAGCTATTACTATTGGTGATGTAAATTGCATTAATGTATAAGATAGTTCATTATAATACCTCTAATCAGTTTTTTGTTTTTTTTCATTTTTTACATAGAAAACAATAACAAATATAAGTCTGGCAGTTCTTATGATAGTTTGTGTACATGGGACTATCAACACTTTCATCCGTGATTAGTTTTAGGGATTCATGAGGAGTGTTTTATACATGATTAAACACAGTATACTTTATATACTTCAAATTGTAATGTTTAGAGCATGACATCTGAACATGCAAAACCTGGTTTTGCTATTTACTTGGTTATTATACCAAAAATCGAAGTACATGTATTTCATAATGGCATTTCTCAGCATCATTCTTCTAGAATTTTTACAGTTGAGTTTGAAAGATGGTAACATACATGAAATTTTGTTATATAAAGCTGCAAAATGTAAAAAAGAGAAGAAAAAAACAGAAAGGCAGAAAGGCGAAAAAAATAGAACTTCAGAGAAGGTAAAGCCACTGCTTTTAAAAGCCAGCATTGATTTTGCATATAGGCTTCGAATAAAATGATATACAATAAGTTTGATAACGTTAAACTTGAGCGGAACTTGAGCAGTTTCGTCCTGTTTTGTATAAACTATAAAATAATCAGTAATCAACAATACGAAATGTGGTACAACTTGTTTATTGACAGGCTTTGAAAAAAAAATTACGTGAATACAGAAAAACTCTAAAGCAGGATAGTAAACCTGAAGTTTTTAAGACTTCAGCCAAAAACAGTTATGCATCAGAACTAACGTGAATATTTGCTGGCAGCATATACTTACTTTTGTAAAACTATTGTATATTTTACATTACCAAGGGAAACAACATTGCTTAGAAAAGCAGAATGGTAAATCTGTAGTTTGAAGACTTCAGCCAAAAACAGTAACTAAGGCATCGAAACTAAAGTGAATACTTGCTGGTAGTGTATACTTAGTTGAGTAAAACTATCGTATATTTTACCTTACCAAGGGAAACAACATTGGCTTGCTCAGTTACAGTCAAAAACAAACCTACGTTTGAAAATGTTAAATGGTAGTTTTAATATGTTGCTTTATTAAGTTTATTAAACATGTAGTTCCCAATAATAATTTGTCAACCAGGAGTTTGGAAGTATAGTATCAGAAACATTTAATACGGAAAAAGAGAACGGGCAGCTTACTCTTGATATTATAGCAATGTATAACTGCTAAGTTTAAGATAATCTGTATTTCTATGCTTTCGTTTCTTGCATTTTTAAGTCTCGCTATAGTAAATCATCGTTTAACAAATCGATTCACCAAAGAACATATAGATACGTTTAGTTGGACAAAAATGTTTTTTTTTTCAGGGTCAGTGTTACAGTGAGCTCTTTCCACATAATGAAATGGCAAATGAAAATAACAGAATATATTAATGTTGTTCATTGCTGTTCAGATATTATAAGCAAATCCTAATTGTTCTCCTTCAGAATTTACTCATCTACACTGAAGTTATACTTTGCAGCATAATAGTAAGAAAAAAAAAACAAGAAAAGAAAGACGGAACAAGTAACGTATACAACTATTCATTGAGAATTTACAAAGTCTTTATTTTCAATACCCTTGACCAGTAATACAATATTTCTGAACAGCAATAATCAAACAATAGAGGAAGTGCATACCAAAACATGCAAAGGAAGGGCTAACCTAAAAAATTTACTGCATTTCATCTCCATGACTTTGTATAACCATTGTTTAGCAATAAATATTGTCGTATACTTCTTATTTATGATATCATACTGCTAATCAAATTATTCTTGTCCAAGTATTTTAAATACTGTCAGATAATACAGCGTTTTGGCAATATCCAAACAACAATTAAAGAAGCTAACACACTGAAAGTCGTCTGACTGATATTTGTCTTTCGTAACAGCTTTAGTCATTGATAGTTACAACTAAATATTTGTATCAACAGAATGACAACTAGAACTCCAACAGGATGATGACAGAATGCTGTTTGTGTAATAAACAATTTCCATTTCTATAATCCTTAAATTTTCATATTGTTAATATGTTGCAATGTATTCGATGGGGCTGTGTAAACAGATCACGTAGATAACAATTTAACATGCAAGTTATGATCACAGGAGCCACACGTTTTCTAACCTATGCAAAGCGGTTACTGTGCAAAGAGGCTGTTGGCTGTAGAAGCGACTGACAGCATAGCAATAATGGTGTTAATGCCGGTCAACCGAGTTGATACTGCTTTTGATTGCTTCACCTGGTAGTCACAGTAACATATTTGTATGTAGGGCATTTGAATGGCTCAATCAATCAGCACAGGTAGCAAAATTGATTTTACCCCTATTATTACTCTAAACCTAAATAGTGAAAGTTACATCATATATCAACTTACATGTATACTTATTTCATTTGATGCTTAAAATTAAAAATAAATTCATTTTTATGAAGTCACTTTTATGTGAGACTGAGATCGAACTGCTTCAGTGTGCGTATTGCTGAACCCTTGTGTATTTCAAAGAGCTAAATTTACCATCTGAATACCAGTGGTAAGGTTACACTACAACAATGAATGCTTTATGCCGCCCGGGAACTAATATTGTGGTAACAGGTTACTCAAATTTCTTATCCTCAGACATATTACAAACATGTAACATACTGTTACTGTTAGACTGCCTTTCAAATATCCACTATCCGATATTTTTTTTAAGTTTGAAAACACATAACATTGGTGTTTTTTCATATTAACATGTACAGCAGTGTCAACTTAAGACATTCCGTAATGCAGATAACATTGAAAGACTACAGCAACTGATGTTAGGTTTCTTAGATTTCTCGTCATTTTGTAGGTTATATTCGTTAAAAAAAGATATATTCTGTCCTCATTTTATATTTCCACTGCTAAGTACTACCTAACTTATCTCGGCTGGGCATGATTTGAATAAGAGTGATGGAGCATGTATAAATTTCAGTCCACCAATTTAGCGATTTAGTATTAATTTGTTTTTTATATTTTTTTTTCGTATTTTTATGATGGATATATACGTTACATATGTATTGTGACGGCTGACTAGTGTTGTAAGATTTTAGTTTTTTATGTATTACAATATTAAAATAGACATATTTGTGATCTTAACTTTCTGTACACTTCAATTCTTTCAATTTTCTCCTTATATTACATGTATATAGAAATAAAAGGAAAAAACGTCAAATACAAAGTTAGCTACGTTATACGGATTTTTCAACGTAATTTTGACATGTCAAGCAATTTGAAACAGCGATTTATGTACCAACATACAAAACGCAACATTATTTAGGGCGAATACTTACATGTGTGTAACAATACGTATTATCTATTATTACTTGAAAATATTAATTTGATAAGACATACTTGACGTCGAAGTTAAACATTAATACCCCAACGTACAGAGGGCTAACATGTGTCATTTTGTTTCTGATATAATGTAATTTTAGAAAATTATAGGGTACAAAACTCCCCTGGGGTGTGTTGGTGGGGAGGAGGGGGAGAGAGGGGGTTTATGGCCAGCTCAAAGTCTACTAGCTGATGAAAGTGTTCAAAGATACATGTACCATGTACACAAAAGATCTTTAGGGCTGCAACTATTTATTTGTTATTATTTTCTAAGAGACAGCGAAGAACCTTGATAAGTGGTATTGTAATGAACTCTCTTATACGTTAATGTTATTTGCATCACTACTAGAAATAGCTAATGACCAAAAACAAACCAGAATGTATTTTTCTTATACTCGAAGATTATTTTATGAAGAAACTGCTAACAAAAGAAAAACAAACTGTTCTATCTTCAAATTATATGATTTTAAAGAAACTAGAAAATGTGTTTATGAAACACTATGCCCCCAACCATATGCTTGTCTCTAGAGAAGGTTCATCCAATAATGCTTGTACCTTTGTACCATAGGCTTACAATGCACTAAGTCGAAAAAGGGGCTTAACTCAGTCAAAAATTTACGAATTGTTTTTGAAAGTTAATCAGGTCATCTACACCTTGGGCAATATCAACCTGCAAAAATCATGATCCTAGCATCAGGGGTTCTCCAAATATTTTGTTCACAAGCTTCCATAGGCAAATAATGCACTAAGTTGAAAAAGGGGCAAACCTCAATCCAAAATTTACAAATTATTTTCAAAAGTTAATCAGGTCATCTACACCACAGGCAGTATCTTCCTGCAAAAAATCATGCTCCTAGCCTCAGGGGTTCTTGAGATATTTTGTTCACAAGGTTCCATAGGCTTACAATGCACTAAGTCGAAAAAGGGGCATAACTCAATCAAAAATTCATGATTTCTTTTCAAAAATTAATCAGGTCATCTACACCACAGGCAGTATCTTCCTGCAAAAGATCATGCTCCTAACATCAGGGGTTCTTGAGATATTTTGTTCACAAGGTTCCATAGGCTTACAATGCACTAAGTCGAAAAAGGGGCATAACTTTGTCAAAAATTCAAGAATTTGTTTCAAAAGGTAATCAGGTCATCTACACCTTAGGCATTCTCATCCTGCAAAACCTCATGATCCTAGCATCAGGGGTTCTTGAGATATTTTATTCACAAGTTTCCACAGGCTAAGTCGAAAAAGGGGCATAACTCTGGAAATACATTGCCAGCGGAAAAATAAAAAATACGGGTCTGCTTATTTTCCATACTGATCATGTGTATAAAGTTTCAAGTTCCTAGCTCTTATTGTTCTTGACTATATGTAAGGGTACCTTTGTACCATAGGCCTCAATGCACTAAGTCGAAAAAGGGGAATAACTCGATCAAAAATTCACGATTTTTTTTCAAAAGTTAATCAGGTCATCTACATCGCAGGCAGTATCTTCCTGCAAATAATCATGCTCCTAGCTTCAGGGGTTCTTGAGATATTTTGTTCACAAGGTTCCATCGGCTTACAATGCACTAAGTCGAAAAAGGGGCATAACTCGGTCAAAAATTCACGAATTTGTTTCAAAAGTTAATCAGGTCATCTACACCTTGGGCATTCTCATCTTGCAAAGCCTCATGATCCTAGCATCAGGGGTTCTTGAGATATTTTGTTCACAAGGTTCCACAGGCTAAGTCGAAAAAGGGGCATAACTCTGGAAATACATTGCCGGCAGAAAAATAAAAAAATACCGGTCCGCTTATTTTTCCATACTGATCATGTGTATAAAGTTTCAAGTTCTTAGCTCTTATTGTTCTTGACTATATGTAAGGGTACCTTTGTACGATAGGCCTCAATGCACTAAGTCAAAAAAGGGGAATAACTCGATCAAAAATTCACGAATTTTTTTCAAATGCTAATCAGGTCATCTACACCACAGGCAGTATCTTCCTGCAAAAAATCATGCTCCTAGCTTCAGGGGTTCTTGAGATATTTTGTTCACAAGGTTCCATCGGCTTACAATGCACTAAGTCGAAAAAGGGGCATAACTCGGTCAAAAATTCACGAATTTGTTTCAAAAGTTAATCAGGTCATCTACACCTTGGGCATTCTCATCTTGCAAAGCCTCATGATCCTAGCATCAGGGGTTCTTGAGATATTTTGTTCACAAGGTTCCACAGGCTAAGTCGAAAAAGGGGCATTACTCTGAAAATACATTGCCGGCGGAAAAATACAAAAATACGGGTCTGCTTATTTTCCATACTGATCATGTGTATAAAGTTTCAAGTTCCTAGCTCTTATTGTTCTTGATTATATGTAAAGGTACCTTTGTACCATAGGCCTCAATGCACTAAGTCGAAAAAGGGGAATAACTCAATCGAAAATTCACGATTTTTTTCAAAAGTTAATCAGGTCATCTACACCGCAGGCAGTATCTTCCTGCAAATAATCATGCTCCTAGCTTCAGGGGTTCTTTAGATATTTTGTTCACAAGGTTCCATAGGCTTACAATGCACTAAGTCGAAAAAGGGGCATAACTCGGTCAAAAATTCACGAATTTGTTTCAAAAGTTAATCAGGTCATCTACACCTTGAGCATTCTCATCTTGCAAAACCTCATGATCCTAGCATCAGGGGTTCTTGAGATATTTTGTTCACAAGGTTCCACAGGCTTAGTCGAAAAAGGGGCATAACTCTGGAAATACATTGCCGGCGGAAAAATAAAAAAATACGGGTCTGCTTATTTTCCATACTGATCATGTGTATAAAGTTTTCAAGTTCCTAGCTCTTATTGTTCTTGACTATATGTAAAGGTACCTTTGTACCATAGGCCTCAATGCACTAAGTCGAAAAAGGGGAATAACTCGATCAAAAATTCACGAATTTTTTTCAAAAGTTAATCAGGTCATCTACACCACAGGCAGTATCTTCCTGCAAAAAATCATGCTCCTAGCTTCAGGGGTTCTTGAGATATTTTGTTCACAAGGTTCCATAGGCTTACAATGCACTAAGTCGAAAAAGGGGCATAACTCGGTCAAAAATTCACGAATTTGTTTCAAAAGTTAATCAGGTCATCTACACCTTGGGCATTCTCATCCTGCAAAACCTCATGATCCTAGCATCAGGGGTTCTTGAGATATTTTGTTCACAAGGTTCCGCAGGCTAAGTCGAAAAAGGGGCATAACTCTTGAAATATGTGACCCGCGGAAAAAAGAAAAAACACGTGTTCGCTTATTTTTCATACTGATCATGTGTATAAAGTTTCAAGCTCCTAGCTCTTATGGTTCTTGATATGACAGACGGACAGACGGACAGACGGACAGGCCCAAACCAATATGCCCCCACAATTTCTCCGAAATTGGGGGCATAAAAAGTCACAGGTAACATTTATAGGGGATAGTTACGGCCAAGGGGCTATCAGAAAAAGAAAAAGTGACAGATATGCGTTCAACATATTGTCCCACCCATCCTTGCTGTTTTGATAGGCTGACAGAGGCAATTTTACCTTATGCTTGTTTTTAATTCCCATATTGTTATTCAAACATTTGAATTATATGGCAATAAATAATTAAGACATGGAATATTTTGTAAGTGGGTACTGTGTTCAACAGCCTATTTCTCCCAAAGTATAAATGATATGACAATAATATTTGCTGATCTGAAAAGATGAATAAATTGCCTTTAAGACAGTAACAAAGGTAAGGTCTAATACGGAAAGGAAAACTTACAAAAAGAAAATACCTTGAATGAAAACTGCAATTACTGGAGTGTTGTTTATTTATTTATTTATTCATTCATTTGCAAAGACAAATATCACGTATGTAACGCCACGTAAGCTAAAATGATCTTTAAAACATCTTAAAGTGTAGCTACTGTATTCTTCTGTTAGAACATATTATAATTTTAAACGTGTGAATGTTACTTCCGTGCTTTTGTAACTTTCAATATTTTCATATTATGTTTCCCGTTTTGATGGGTAACGTTTTTAACAAGCTGTTACAGCATAGTGCTTCCATTGCCAAAAGGGCTAACATGCAAAATACTTGTAAGACATTGGGAATTATATAAATCATGATCTTTAAACTTCCTACGGAGAGGAGGTGGGGAGGAGGTAACCATAGATGGCTTGTGGCCCAGCAAGTGATAATTGAGATGTGAAATATTTTCTAAGAGTGTAGTGTTTTCAACATCCTATTTCTCCCAAAGTATAAAAGATAAGATAATAATATTGACTGAGTCGAAAAGATAAATAAATTGCCTTTCAGACAGAAACAAACCTATGGTCTAATATGGAAAGAAAAACTTACAATAATAAATTATTTTGGATAGAAACAGCAATTTTAACTAGAGCAAGTGAGCAGGGGCTCACGTATACCCCCGGCCAGTGCCACCGCCTATAGGAAATAAACTTTACATGCCAATTTGGGCACATATCGCTAAGCTACATCCCAAGATTTCGCAATAATCAAAACAATACAAATTTAAAGTTCATTTTTAACACAAATGGTTATATAACTTTAAAGTCTGTGACCCTGACCTACAATCAGCAGCAGCAGTAGTAAGATGATCTCAACCTTGCAGTAAACCTAGTCACACATCAAAAGGTTCCATTCAAGTATATCAACAATATAAGCAAACAGAATCAACTTAATACACAACTTTAACACTAATGTTATATAAATTTCCAAGTCTGCGACCTTCCCCTTAGGTACTAATATGTGTCCATCCTGTAGTAACACTAAGCACATCTGAACAAATTTCAATAGAAGCTGTCAAAAAAATAGAGCAAATTCTTAACACAAAACTTTAACACAACTGCTGTACAAATTTCTAAGTCTGAGACCTTGACCTTAGGCCTGCAGAAGCATCCAGGTGGTGCAAACTGATCAGTATCCATCCTGTAGTACCACTAAGCACATAACAACAAGTTCTAGTAAAGACTTTCATGAAAACAGAGCAAAAGCAAACACTTAACACAAAACTTTAACGCAACTGTTATACAAATTTTTAAGTCTATGACTTTGACCTTTGGCCAGCAGCAGCATCAAGGTGATGCACACTGATCAGTATTCATCCTGTAGTAACACTAAGCACTTATGAACAAGCTCTGGGTAACAGAGGCTAAAGAAAAAAACTTAACGCAAAACTTTAACGCAAATTTTATACGAATTTCTAAGTCTGTGACCTTGACCTTTGGCCAGCAGCAGCATTAAGGCGATGCACACTGATCAGTATCCATCCCGTAGTAGCACTAAGCACTTACAAACAAGCTCTGGATAACAGAAGCAAAAGACAAAAACTTAACGCAAAACTTCAACGCAAATGTTAACTTACGTACGGACGAACGAACGGACGGACAGACGGACAGACGGACGAACAGACGGACGAACAGACGAATGGACGGACAGACAAAAACTATATACCCCTCGACATACTTCGTATGCCGGGGTATAATGAAGTGTAAAGACAAATGTAACGTTTGTAACGCCATGTTACTTAAATGATCTTTCAAAGAGCATACTTTGTAGCTACTGGATTCTTCTTATAGACCATATTATGATTTCAAACATGTGAATGTGACTTCCATACTTTTGCAAGTTTCAATAGTTTTATATCTTATTTATGTTTTTGATTGGTAACGTTGGTAACATGCTGTTATTGCTGAACCCGACAATCGCCGGAGAGCTTACATGTTGCAAAATACTTGTAAAATACTAGGCTTTGAGAAAACTGTACTCATTAGAACTCTCGATTGGGGAAGGGGGTAGAGGGTAAACCATATCTGGCTTGTTGCCTATTTTTGGCACAAAATTTTCACCTGTTCGGGCCTCTAAAATGACCATTAACACCTTCCCATCTGGGCCCACAATCAATAAACTGTAGTAAAGCAAAAAACTGACTAATAAATTGTATTCATCTACTAACATATTGCAGTATTAAATTGGTGTGGATGAACAAAGGCTTATTTAAATGTGATTCTTCCACTTTGGGTTTTTAAAAGGGTAACATAATTGTTGCCATGGTAACGATAAGAAGATGGTAACTTCCCACACATGTTTTTCCATAATGTTATACATAAAGTACCATTCTTGACGGTGAATATGTAAAGATATGTCAGAGTGCCCGCGGGGCTTTGGAATATTGGGTCAAAAATGATGAAAAAAGATGAATTTCAATATCTTGATACCCCACCCACCTTTGAAGCACATGTGTGATTCTACAGTCAATTAAATTCGTTTTAGTAGCTCGCTATAGAATTTATCCTGAGTAATATTTGAAAGAACAATTTACTATTAACAACAAATATATAAAGTTTAGAAGATGTAATTGTGCAAAAATAGTCAATTTTCACTGATATTTTTAGAGTTTCAGGCCCAAAATTATAAATCCCGTTACCATGGAAACGGGCCATAAAAAATAGGTAGTTGTATTTCAATATTTACTTTTTGAGTGACAACGAACATGCTCAGAAAGTTTCGTTAAACTCTGTGACTAGGCGTGAGCCAACATTCTCGATGGTTACGGAGAATTGGTATTAAATTTTCATTCTTATATTTACACTTTATTTTAGACCCTTCCTGTGCTGTTTTCGTGTTAATTTAATGTAGAATATGCAAAAT
The DNA here is from genome assembly GCA_963989385.1 of Ctena decussata. Lineage (NCBI taxonomy): Eukaryota > Metazoa > Mollusca > Bivalvia > Lucinida > Lucinidae > Ctena > Ctena decussata. The sequence goes on from OZ022504.1 coordinate 18,986,729, forward strand.
ATGCCTAAAAGAAAAGACAGAAACGACGTATTCGGCCAATACGTTAAACAGCCGTCGCCATAACGTGGCATCAATCGAACGTTACGTCGACCAATTAAGAAGTGTGTTTACCTTCGACGTCGCTTGACGTCAACGTCACATGATCAACTGTCGTTCATCGGTGTATGAAGCCAGTTGCTCTATACGGTTTAGCAATGGGAAGTCAGTGGCAAGTGTAAATATAAGATAACGAACAGATATTAGTTTTTCATACAAAATTAAGTCGAAAAAGGGCCATAACTCCCACATTAATAGACCGATTTGACCCAACATCGAACTTGACATGTATTTTATGATTATATACCTGTGTATAAAAATATGATTTCAATACATCAATGCTTTCAAAAGATAGTGAACGAAAACCAGTTTTTCATACAATATGAAGTCCAAAGAGGGCCATAACTCCCACAATAATTGACATATTTTACCCAACATGAAAGTTGACCTGTATATATACCTGTGTATAAAATATGAATTCAATTTATCAATGTTTTCAAAAGAAATTGAACGGAAACCATTTTTTCATACAAAATGAAAGTCGAAAAAGGGCCATAACTCCAACAATAATAGACGGATTTACCCAACATCGAACTTGACCTGTATTTTATGATTATATACCTGTGTATAAAATATGAATTCAATACACAAAGATGTTTTCAAAAGATATCGAACGGAAAACATTCCGTACGGGACGTACGTACGTGCGTAGGTATGGTACGTTCGTACGTATGTTACGAACGTACGTACGGACAGGGTGATACTATATGCCCCCCCTGGCCGGGGCATAATGAAAAAGATAGGGATAAGCATGATAAGTTTGGTTTTACAGTGCAGTAATGCTTCTAAAGATTCAGAGATGAAATGACAAACAGTGTAGGCCACGATCGGACTACATAATGCTGTAATATGAGCCGCGACACGAGAAAACCAACAATGTGGTTGTGCGTCCAGCACAGACTCAGATCAGCCTGGGCATCCGCCCAGTCTGATCAGAGCCTTCGCTGTCCGCATGGAGGTAGCTTAGACCCTTAGCAACCCTTTGGGCACTTAACGAAGAGTCTAGTCAAACTAGGCAGATACCCACGCTGATCTGAGTCTGCGCTAGGCGCACAACCACATTGTTGGTTTTCTCGTGTCGCGGCTCATATGTCTAAAAGATGACGATGGAAGGGCCAAAAATGTAGGTCCCTGATCAGACAGCTCCTTTAGGAGCAATCCAATCTGTGTCTATGCTGTTCAATCAGACCTGTCTTCCCTGTTCTGAGCACTTTTACAGTATGCACCCTTTTTGATAAGGCGATTAGAAAGAGATCCAATAACATAGGTTTTGGTGAGGAGATTATGGGCAGAGCAACAAAATGTGTGTTTTGAAGAGCTTTCTGATGAGCCGATTCGAATGAGATCCGAGATCATAAGTTTGCAGAGGCATAAAATAAGCCAAAACTCAGCATTTATCACAGAGCTTTTTTTTCTCGTCCGGTACACTCTGTACACTCAAATGCAAATACCAGTAATGATACGTTTCATCAAAGTCAGTTTTAAGAAAAAATTCCTCTATATATTCAGTGCCAGTCTTATCATCGGACTGGAACTGAGCGTGTAAAGTACTGCTCTTAAGACAGAATGGTATGTATCGTGTCCTGACTGGTACTAATATGATCAGGTCAGTTTGATTCTAGGATTCCCGGTAGTAGGTTTAAAGCTGGCCTGCTGATCTAGCGGTTCCTGGTTCTATTTTCCACCGGGGACGGAAATCTTTTAAACCGTAAACGGGATTCTATTGCACACATACTTTCATTATCATTCTCCAATCGTCCTGATATTACAGGAATACTGTTGAAAAGGATGTAAAATCGCTAGTCATCCGTCCATCGTCCGTTCGATTCTGATTGTGACTTGTACTGAACTGGTCGGTCCGAAAGTATATATATGAGGTGTGACTCGACAAAACAAACAAAGTGGCATGTGCACCCAGCGAAGACTCACATCAGCCTCAGCATCCATCCAGTCTGATCAGAGTCTTTGCTGTCGGCATGAAGGTAGCTTTGACCCTTAGCTACCCATTTAGCGCACAGTGAAGTCTCTGATCAGACTGGGCGGATGCCCAGGCTAATCTGAGTCTGCGATTGGCGCACATGCCACTGTTTGCTTTCTCGTGTCGCGGCTCATATTTGGTGTGAAAAAAGCGGAGAAAAACTTACAGATTCGTTACCCAAGACTCGTCGGTGACCCATCGCATCACCCCAGTGGCGGGTATCTGCTGACATCGGATAGTAAAGAACTTAACTGTGTCAGTCAATACCTCAGGTAGTTCAGAGCCATCCATGAGCCACAAAGAAATGTTCGTACTCTGAAACACAGGGTATAATCGATTCCGCTAATTTTCGCTTCCTGCAGAGACTGTACATCGTATTTGGCTTCCGCCGAGACTGTCCGCGAACTCTTGCTTCCTGCCGAGACTTCTGTACATGATAAATGTCTTCCTGCAGAGACTGTCCGCGTGATTCTGCTTCCTGCCGAGAGCCTCGGCAGGAAGCAGAGTCACGCGGACAGTCTCGGCAGGAAGCCATTTTACGAGGACAGTAGTCTCTGCAGGAAGCAAGAGTTCGCGGACTGTCTCGGCGGAAGCCAAACATGACGGACAGTCTCTGCAGGAAGCGAAAATTGGCGGAATCGATTATACCCTGTGTGAAACATAACTAGAAAATGTGTTTATGAAACACTGTGCCCCCAGCATATGCTTGCCTCTAAAGACGGCTCATACCATAACGTCGAGATTGTTTGTCAAAAGTTAATCAGTTTATCTACTCATGCTGGCGAAGTTTCAAGGCTGTAGCTAAAATACTTTTTTGAGATATCTTGCTCACAAGGTTTCAGTCTGATTTTTTCTCAAGGGGCATAACTCCAAAAGAGGAAGACAACTCGGACAAAAAATATGTGTCAGATTTTTTTATGAGAATCCATATGTGAAATTTCAAAACTCTAGCATTCACAGTTCCTAAGTGATGGTATGCGTGACGAACGGATGAACGGAAAGTGGTTGTGCGCCCAGTGCAGACTCAGATCCGCCTGGGCATCTGCCCAGTCTGATCAGACTCTTTGTTAAGCGCTTAAAAGGTAGCTCACATGTCAGGGTCTAAGCTATCTCCATGCGGACAGCGAAGACTCTGATCACACTGGGCGGATGCCAATGCTGATCTGAGTCTGCGCTGGGCGCACAACCACTTTGTTGGTTTTCTCGTGTCGCGGCTCATTTATTTTTGTGGACCTTTTCGATGCATTTACGCCTGTAGATCATCCACAAACCGCCGGCGTTAACACTTCGATAAAATCTACAAAAACAAAATGCACCTATAATTTCATAAGTCACTGATGAATTACAATAACCACTAGTTAATGTGAACTGATCTAAATGCTTTTCCGTCATATTCCGGTGGTGGTCGGGTTGTGCGATGGTGCTGCGTGTAGCTTTCAGAGCCGGGACATCCAACTGATTTTGATTGTGGTGGGGCAAGGGCCTGCTGTGCTATCAGTACATTGTAGAATCGGGTGTGGGTTGTTTGGACGTTTTTCTTTTCTCGTCTGTCACTTCTCTCTTCTTTATCCCTCTCTCTGGGAGACGGCCCGATATAGACTGAAATACTGTCTCAAAGGGCTGTTAAACCCAAAATAACCAACCAACCAACCGTCATATATGCAAATAGAAGCAATACGTGTAATTTCCTGCGACAAAGTCCTCTCAAAAGGAGGGCAACTCTTAAAATAAGGATTCATTACTTTTAGATATGTCCCAAACAATTTGGAAACAAATTTATTTTTGTTAGAATTAACCCTCTGCACTCCTCCATCCACCACCATCCCGCCTCCACCCACATGGAAGTTTTCTCTACTCAGGTATGGAGATCGTGACTTACGGAGATCGTAACTCACGTAGCTCATACCTTATGGCGATCGTAACATATGGACATCGTAACTCATGGAAATCGTAACTCATGGAGATAATGACTTACGGAGATCGTAACTCATGGAAAACGTAACTTATGGAGATCGTAACTTATGGTGATCGTAACTCATGGTGATCGTAACTTATGGAGATCAAAACTTACAATGGGGCATCCCGACACCAGAATCGTTGAGAATAGGCGATACACGGTGCAATTTATAGTTTGGTCTTCAGTTTGGGCATGCACGAATGTGTACGTTGAGGGATCTGGGTTAAGCACAGTAATATATCCCGATGGGTTACAGGCTGAAAAAGAAATCAAATAGACTGTATCAGAGTCTACTTCAGATGAATATGTACACTTTCAGGGGAAGCAATTCTACCAATCTTTCATTTTGCCTCCCTTCTAAATAGGGTAAACTCTTAAAGGAAAGAATTTGCTTCCTTAGAAGCAAATTCTTTCCTTTATGAGTAGACCAGAACTGAAGAAGGGATGCATCGTCCAGGGAAGCAAACATGAAGTCATAAAAGTTGTTCCCCTCTGTAAAATGCTGGAAAAACATGGGGATGTACCCATAAATATTGAGCTGTACGTTTTAAGACTTTCTTTCTTTCTTTCTTTCCTCCCATCTTTATTTATTTATTTATTTATTGGTAGTAAAAACTGTGTGGTTCTTTCTTCCTTTCTTTCTTTCTTTATTTATGTATGTATTTATTTATTTATTCATTTTTAGTGGTAAAAACTATGTGACGCTTTATCTGATTTTATCAGAAATGGAAGAAATACTTTTTTACTCATTATTTTGCTATAAACCCTGATTTTTTTTCAGAAAATAACATAAGATAACGAATCACGGTTATTCTTAATTGTCAAGGGGCATATATATAGTTAAACTTGGGTCCCGTGAGCATGCATATTAGCTTTATGACTGTATTATAGTCATTTAGGCACTAGTCCCTAATCACGCGATGCCGTTCATTACAAATACTGTTCGAATAACCAGTCCACCAATCAGTACTTGCTGTTTGCAGATGTCTTAGTCCCTTTTCGCACGAAGACCTTCATTATAACAATAATATTACCACATTTTAAATGTTATATTATTACAATCTATATTATTGCAATTTATAAGTTGCCTGCCCAGACCTGGGTTCGAGGTTATAAAACTTGAGAATAATCTCAAACTCAAAATAAAGTACATTGATTGGCTGCTTCTGAGCATATGCTCGGAAGCAGCCAATCAGTGTGCTTTATTTTGAGTTTGAGAATGCACTCAAGTTTTATAACCTCGGAGCCAGACCAACATATTTTCCACTCAAGCCTTTAGATTTAAAGATAAACCTATTTCAATGAAGATAGATCTGACCTTCACCTATCATGAATCGTAAATACCGATGGATGGATTTAGTGGAGCAAATTTGATTGCATAAGTGGCCTAGAAAAGGAAGATAGTGGTCTACGGAGTGTAACATTTGTTTTTATATATCAAAATGATCGTCTTGGTCTCTAGTTATCAAATTCAGCGTTTGTCACCTTGTCAAACCTTGCATAACTCTGTAGTGGCCAGTTATTTACGTTACCCCTTTAAATTTTGAATATCAAAAATATTAATTGACGTCAATAAGAAATGTGTTTAAACTATATAAATGTATCAAACTTAAATATTTTCTGTATGAACAGTTAATATGCTATAAATTAGGCTGCTCAGAAAACAGTTCAGAGCTTTGGTGTTGTTACTTTCGTTACAATATAGCATGTACCTTTTGAAAATTTAAAATTGGAACTTAAGTTGTTGCATTTTACGAAGACTCTATTACAAAAAGGCCCAAAATGATCATTTTTACTTACTATACAATTGGCCCCTTTCAGTGCGTTTCTAGCAAAACAAATATGAGACCTCTAGCTTTTATACTTTGTCAACCACGTCCTGTTGAACAGTTACACCTATTCCCTGTTTTTGGCTAAAAAGTCATTTTTCGTATAATTGTTCGTACAAAAAAATGGCTAATAACCAATTTAAACTTGACAAATTGGGGCTTTTGCAAAAAATCATGTGAATCATAATATAACACAAAAGATTAAAAATTGTTTTGACCTTTCAACACATTTTAGCCAGAGTAACGTACTAAACAGATTAAAATGTTTTCATAAAGCGTCTATCATTCCCGCCAGAAAAAAAACTCTTTTCAAATTCTGACTTTTTAAACAACACAGTTGTGATATATATGTATATTATCTATTGTAAAATGAAATTTTTGCATTGTTTAATAAACTAATCGGGCAGCAAACAGTGTTATTTACATGACATGCAAAGATGAGATTGTCCTAAAACTAGAAAAGAAAACCTTCGTGAATTAATCTATACATAGAACACTTTTATTTTTTTCCCCATTAATATCCAAATGACATTAAAAATATCACACCATAAGAAATTTACTGATCAGAACTTACTGTTTTATACTCAGAAAGGTAACATTTATAACAATTATTTGAAAACAATCACTGAGATTATGTGTTGTTACTGAAAAATATGTCTAAACTTCATTAGTTTTGTTAAAAATATTTTTAAAGCGGCACTTTGGACTGGTTTAAACCCGCCCTATGTAATTTATCAGTGAAATTTCCATGGCGATGCATCTGTTGTTGTGTAACGATGTCATAGTTTGTGTTGGCCACTTATCTGTAGTGTTCGAAAGATTGATTTGTTTTGTCTAATTATTCGCCATCATTCTGATGTATGTAAAACAGTAAGAAAGACGATGAAAATATACTTTTTGTGTGCCTGGGTATGCTTGATGAAAACTAACATGTGGACATCTGCATGGGATGGGCGCACGTATATTTTGCTACCCACTCGTATCGTTTGAGTACTTGTTGTATGCGTTATATTACTAATTTTAGTTGTGTGTTGTGGGAGGGTTGTGGCACTAGTTGAATCAGTTTCTGATCATTGCCCTTTTACACCTCTTTACCTGTAATGGCCTTTTCCTATAGCCGCAATATATGAAAACGTAGTTTAATTACTTTTGGCCGTACAGAATATATTTAAAACGAAGTAACGAATATAACAGTTTAAAATGAAAAAGTAATTTTACCCCACTGCTGCTAGTGTAAAGTGGCATGTGGCTAAGGTGAAATGCTTCCTTGTACTTCATGTTCTGGTCATTTGGAATCATCTGGGCTCTTTCTGAGTCAGTTTGAGAAAGGAATTAGCTGGTGCTATGTGGCATTGGCAGTGTCGCAGCATTACATTTCTTAGTTAAACCGAGATTGCTGTTATTTTTTGTGATTCATCCCTTGCTTCCAGAGACTCATCCTTCAGAATTTAATTAAATGTTTATCAGTCTTAGAATTTAAGGTGAAGGGATACAATTTCACGTAAATTATTCTGCCAATTTTACTTTGGCCTCCTTTCTTAATGGGGAAAACTTTTAAAAAGAATTTGCTGCTGTAAAAAAAATGTTTCCTTTAATAGCAGACCATTTTTGGAAAGGTTATAGCTTTCTCAGAAGCGAATATGAAACATCTACGGATATTAAATATTGTTTCTTCCTAACAAATTGCAGTAAAATACTGAGGTGTGTCCTTTCATATTAATACAGTATTATTGCAAATACTTGCCAGAAGATCATGTTGAAGCGAGGAACACACACGAGAAAGAACATAGCAGACTCAGTTTAACTGATTCCTTTCAAAATCGGATGATATTGCCTAGAGGCTAGGATAAGATGATCATGGCATATTGTTATTACATTAAAATCATTATCAAAATACCTTTTTAATTGAGTCAATGATAATTCACTTACTTTGACTTCTTGGTTTGGTATTTAAAAAGGTAACGTATACAACATTCAAATGTAAACGATTAGATTTATGATTTTTAATGATATTTTCTGTTTGATATAATGCAATAAGGTGTCCCTAGCACCAGCTTCAGCTTAACTGACGCAAATTGAGCCCAGATGATTCCAAACATAATTTTCAATATGATGAAGTACGAGAAAGCTTTCCACAGTAGCTCAGTGGTACTTAACTGTAGCTGCAGTAGGAAAAAATATACATACTTTTTAATCTGTTATGTACGTTACTTTGGTAAAATATATGTTACAAGGTAACGTTGGGTTTATACATTGTTTTTTATAGAAAAGGTAAATTATAGTAAAGTGGCAATGAGCAGCAATTAATGTTATCTGCGCAACAACCCTTCCACGATACCAAACTGGATATAGCTGCATAAAGATATAAGACAAGTAGTAAGACGATACTAGCAGCTAGCCAGATAAAAATGCAGCCCCTTACAAGTTCATGGGTACAAAGCTAGCCTTAAACAAACAAAATTAGGCATACACAATTTTCATCTATTTTCTTTCTTTTTCCATATATGCCAGTTATACACCAGAATGATGGCAAATATACATACGAAACAAATCGAGTTTTCGAAGACGACAGTTAAGTGGACAACACATATGATGACATAGATACTCTAGAACTGATACTCCAGAACTGATGCTCCACCTTCGGGCTGTCAATAATGAGTTACATGAGTGGATTTAAACCGGCCGTTCTAAAAATGTGTTTTACTCAAAATAATAAAGCTTACGCATGTTTGGCATTAGCAATATTTAATCTCGGGGAGTTTTTTTTCAAATGTTACAAACGTTACCTTTCTGAATACAAAACTGTACGTTATTTGATATTTTGTGGTTCTGTTTAAACTTAATTTAAAGTTATTTGGATATTAATGGAAAAAAATCATGTACAGATTAACTCATGAAGGCTTCATTTGAACATCGGTGCAATCTGAGCATTGCATGTCATGTAAATAACACTGTTTTCCGTCTATGTAGGCGACTACTATGCAAAAAATTCATTTTACGATAAACAATAAACATATATATCACAACTGCGTTGTTTCAAAGTCAGAATTTGAAAAGAGTGTTTTCCTGATGTAAATGACAGACGCTTTACCCAATTATTTTTATCTGTTAAGTACGTTACTCTGGCTAAAATGTGTTGTAAGGTCAAAAATAATTTTTAAGCTATTGTGTTATATCATGGTTAACATGATCTTTTTGCAAAAAGCCCCAATTTGTCAAGTTTAAATTGGTTATTAGCCATTTTTGTACGAACAGTTATACGAAAAATGACTTTTCAGCCAAAACCAGGGAAAAGGTGTAACTGTTCAACAGGACGTGGTTGACAAAGTATAGAAGCTAGAGGTCTCATATTTGTTTTGCTAGAAACGCACTGAAAGGGGCCAATTACATAGTAAGTAAAAATGATCATTTTGGGCCTTTTTGTAAGAGAGTCTTTGTAAAATGCAACAACTTAAGTTCCAATTTTAAATTTTCAAGGGGTACATGATATATTGTAACGGAAGTAACAACACCAAAGTTCTGAACTGTTTTCTGAGCAGCCTAATTTATAGCATATTAACTGTTCTTACAGAAAATATTTAAATTTGATACATTTATATAGTTTGAACACATTTCTTATTGACTTCAATAAATATTTTTGATATTCAAAATTTAAAGGGGTAACGTAAATAACTGGCCACTACAGAGTTATGCAAGGTTTGCCAAGGTGGCAAACGCTGAATTTGATAACTAGAGACCCAGACAATCATTTTGATATATAAAAACAAATGTTACACTCCGTAGACCACCCCCATGAAAGATAGCCCATCAAATTTGCTCCACTAATTGTGATCATTCTTTTATATACTCAATGCAAATCCACTCCTCTAACTGGCATAAAGCGTATTAGTTTTTTTTTGGCGGTTTTTGTTTGTTTTGGAAAATGAATTGGTAAAACTCAAATTATGACTGGCATAGACCGTCTACACGCCTAGTAAACGCGCATTTCCGTTCCCGCTTTGAAATTCAAACTTTAGAAAAGTTATTTGTTTGAGAAAATCTGAAGTTTCTGTTAAAAGAAATTCAATTTGTAATGCCATTGAAAAATTGGTGAAGCATGGCATACTCCGATACCAATGACGTCATAGATTGATTGATTGAATGATTTGATGCTTAACGTCCTCGGTAAACAGCTATGGTCATGTCGGGACGGTCAGTTAACCTAATCACACTATTCCTGGGCAGGCTTAGACCTCCTAAGCGGTTAACCAGTACTAAGTGCACATACTTTCGCCAGTAACTGACAACTGCCCTTCTTGAATCAGCGGAAGGAGAAACGAAAGTATGTGGCCAGACCGGGTTTCGAACCCAGGACCTCGGACTTACCAGTCAGGTGCCCTACCGATTGCGCTACGCTGCCCGGCATGGCGTCATAGATATGTTACCATATCAATGAAGACTGGTACTAAGCCAAACAGTTATAAATTCATAGTTGCTATGGTAACAGATCTATGGCGTAATCCGCCTTATAATTCGAGGTAAGCATGGCATAAAGTGTATGCAATGGAAAAGTGTCATTTTCTCAAACCAATATTTTCAAATAATTTAATTCTCTGTGAAAAGTGAGTAAGATATGACAAGGCTATTTGACTTGTGGGTATGTAAAACCTACATGTATTTGGACACAGTATTTGCTTTCAGCTTCTACACTGTAAAAAATTCCGTAGACTTAACGGTAGAATATCTGGCAACCAGCTGCCAGTCCATTTCGCGTTATTTTCACTGGCGCCCGTACACATTGACGGAATCATCACGCAGAGTAGGGTAGAATAAGACAGGTATTAGTTCGGTAATATAGCCCTTCAACACTACAGAGATATTTTCGAGTGCGGTAAGTTAACATAAATTTCATAAAAAATGTTCAACAGGCATACGCCCGTAAAAAACGGGAAATGGACTGCCAGCTGGTTGCCAGGTATTCTAGATGTACCGTAAAATCTACGGACTTTTTTTACAGTGTACAAGTGGTCAAACTGACATTTCAATTTTCGTAATTTTCAGGTGTTTGTGATAACACCCTAGAATGGAATAACTCCACAATGCTGAAATTGTTACCCAGTAGGCTTAAATACATACGAGTCGAATAGCATCGCTGTATTATGGCATTCCATTTGTAGAGCCTATATGATAAGCCGCGACACCACAAAAATAACAAAGTGGACTGTGCGCTCAGCGAAGTCTAAGATCAGCTTGGGAATTGGCCCAGTCTGATTCGAGTCTTTGCTGTCCGCATGGAGCTAGCTAAAACACTTAGCTACCCTCTAAGCGCGCATCGAAGACTGATCAGACTGGGCAACTGCCCAGGCTGATCTGAGTTCGCTAGGCGCACATGCAATTTTGTTTGTTTTGTCGTGACGCGGCTCTTTTTTTTTTTTTTTTTTTAATTTCCAAGCAGGGAATGGAATTGCGTGTGTATTGGGCTTGGTCTAGGATGTGCTATAACGTACAGTATTGCAGTACAATTTCGTCGTTATCATCACCATTATCACTACGCCCAGCATGCGCTACCATCAACAATGCAATAACCAGAGATATGGTGAAATGTATCATCATTTCCTGAAAATAGATGTAGATAGATGCTTTTCACAACCATCAAAAACATAATAATCAGAGATATGCTGAAATGTATCATCATTAATTATCCTGAATATGAATATATGAAGATAGATGAAGGAGTTTTGCAGTTTCCCGACACTTTTTATAGTATTTTAACCATATAGAGCAGACGGAATGGTGATGATGAAAGGCTGTATGCAATAGCCCCTGTTTACGGTTGAAAAGAATTCTGCCTTAAAGTTTGTTCTAATACTAGTCGAACCGGATGGCTGGATGGATGGATGGATGGACGAATGGACGGCTTGATTGACTGAAGGACGGGTGGATAGATGGATTGAAGTTTTAGGGCCCTTTCAACAGTATTTCAATCATATATGGAAGCGTGATTATGAAAAGGAGATGAGACGGCAATTATAACGAACCGACACAATTGATTTCCACTGCCTCCCCTAAACACCGAATGGGACAGCTGAAAACTGTTCATAGGGGAAAACAAGGCAAACGAAGAGCTTCCCCATGCTATCCTAAACCAAGTAGAACAAGAAAGATATGGCACACATTGTGTCATATCAATAGAATGGCAATGACGAAACGTTTCACTACGAGGGAAGATTAAAAAAAAGTCTCGGTCCAATCAATTTCTGAAGCCTTAATTATAAATTTGATAAGCTGTTTTTAAACAACCATTTTTAAGAGCCACGATCATTAAATTTCGCGATTATTTTCTTCAATATCAATTAGACGACGCTTATAACTCTTTACAGCCACCTCACATGAGTGCATTGTATAACTGTGACCTACCATAACTTTAGCAGAGTCAAACATTTTGCAACCATTGTTTTTTTTGCAAATTTATGTCCAAACGGCTTTCCATAATCGAATCCTCCCCACGGAGGGGTTTATATGCCGTACAAACGCCTCAACACTTTCTTTGAAAGTAAGTATAGACCTAGAATTAGAATTGCTAAGCTAGCATGGTCGAGTCTATAAAGTCATAGGCTAATAGGAAGTCGAACAAGACAGTTTTAGTGAACCACAACAGAATCACTGTCTTGGAACGACCAGTAATGAATGTGTGTGTGTGTGTGTGTGTGGGGGGGGGGGGGGGGGGGGGGGGGCAAAGTTAAACCGGTTTATACGCGCTGTGTGCAGTGGCACCCGGTTTAAAATATCCACCTTCAGCAGAGATTCGAATCCGGACCCCAAGCTTAGCAGGCCAGAAGAGCCTTAACCCTCTGAGCAGCCGACCGTTATGAATTGAGCTATTAAATCTACGTACACTCAAGTGAGATAAATATCATAGTGCAGATTTCGCTACTGTCAGCTGACAGTTTTCCCTGGCGTTACCCTCTATACAATTTATATGCATTTTCTTCTATGTCCAACTTTATGCCTTAAAAAGCTGGCCAATTAAAGTTTTATATAATAGTACCTTTCACCACTTCTCGTTGAAGAACTTTCACTTGAAGCGATAGCTACTAACAGCTGGAATTCAGACCAGTTTGTCGATTCTCAAGCCTGGCGTTGATGACGTTGTCAATAATACTCGACTGACGCGAAACATTAAAATGACAATCCTATGATTTCATGTAAACCGTGGTCACAATGGGTGAGTTATGCTTGTATGTTCTCTATATGTACATGTAGCAAATAGAGAATAACTGTAAATACAGAAATGTCTAATAGAAGTTTCTTAACCTTAACCCAGTTAAGCGACTAAGGTCATAATGGTCCTCTTGTTTTTATTTTAGTGGACAGGTACAACTTACAAATGCGTATATATCGCACGAGCTTGCCTCTTGTTTATATACACTGGACGGATACGACTTGTGAATGGATATATATCTACGAGTTTGCCTGTTGTTTATATATACTGGGCAGGTACGACTTGTGAATGGGTATATATCGCACGGGTTTACCTCTTGTTTATATAAAATGGACATGTACAACTTACAAATGAGTTTATATCGCACGAGTTTATCTGAAATAAGCCATCTGTGAAAATAGTGTTTTGGAATGGTTAATTCACACATATATATATATGTAGAGTGGATTTGGGTTAATTTCGGAAGGAATTGAGACTTATTGTGCAGAAAATGTATTTCGGTTAAAGTGGCATACATGAGTAACCGACTATGCTACAAGACCAGAAGAAGGAATCTTTCAAAACTACTAAAGCCTTATTATCAGTATAAAAGTGCTTAGGCAAACAGCGCAGACAGAGATCAGACTGCTCAAGGAGCAGTCTGATCTATGTCTGCACCGTTTTCGACATAGTAAAATGAACAAAATCGGATTTTAGGATAATTTTAGTAAATGAATAGGGTGTTTCAGTATTAAGGATATACATGTACATAAATAGTAATATTCTCATTCTTATGAACAGATGAATAGATGGTGGGCGCCATCAGAGCAGTGTAAGATTACGTTGGACTGAAAAATTCGCTTACATGTCTGGTCTGTTAATGACGTCATTTTGAAGTTTCATTCGGAATAATTTAATTGTACACATCCGTGGAGGCTAGTTGAGCCAACAGATAAATGTACTGCTCTGCAGAAAAGCTAACTCTTGGAGGATCATTCCGAGTTCTTAAACTGTAAGAATTCTTAAATTAGGACACTTAAATGATTAAACATAATTGTCCCCATATGGAAAAGTTCGGTTTTGGAATGCAGTAATGCGTTCAATGGTAACCGTTGCAGATTGAATGGCAATCACTATAGGCCTTATCCGTGTGAGTTGGCTTTCCGTTGTTTCACCTATCTGTCCCAATACGGCATTTCTCGACGAACATATACCATCTCTTTGGACACTGATAGAGATACTTCACCTAAAGCGGGGCCTCGGCAGCGCATTCAGATAACCACTGACCCACTGTGTAAGCTGTGCCGGGTTCAAATCCCACCAGCAGCGGAATTCTGCACAATGCGACTGCATTGCATTGCACACAGCTTTTCATTATCATCCAACCATCGGCAATATCATGAATATGGCTGAAATGTTGTAAACAGGGACGTACATGTACAATTTAATGTCATCCATCAATTCAGGAGAAGAACGTTGTAAGTATATATTTATAAATTATTCTTGGCAAAGAATGAGCAATACATTCCATATTTTACATGTTTTAGTGTGCCCCGTTTTCTGACCAGTATTTGCAAAATAGTAAAATGAAAGGCACTTATCATGCTTATTGGCAAAAGTTTCAGAAAGGTTGTTTATTACTATTACCAGTATTATTATTATCAATTTTATTATCATAAAAGTTATTCGATTTTCTGGCTGCAATGCCAACACACTCAATATGACAGATAACAGAGAAAAACCTGTAGGGGAGAGTCGGGTAACTTCGGACAGCGGGTAAATTCGGACACTGAAATTGTTTCCTTTATATGTCCGTTGTTTGGAACGAAAACAAAAATTAGCTGGCTAAACAGAGAAAATCCTGGTAAGACGGCTCCTTATGAGCCGTCTCATCTGGATTTTCACTGCTTGCAATTGTATGTCCGAATTTACCCGCCTGTCCGAAATACCCGACTCTCCCCTATGAATGATAAAAATTATGTAAAAATGAATTCTGTACTGTAATAAAATACAATAAAAGAAGCAAGAACGGTCTTACCACCTGTAAATGATCTTTCGTTTATAACGGTTGATTAAAAGGGCAAAACTTTATATGCATTCTAAATTATCACTGTTGTGAAGAAGCTCCGCTTCAGCTGATGTAGTCGTGTGCGATTAGGCAGGGGAAAAAACTAACAAGTTCGTCGCTACATAGTCACATATCTGTAAATACTGGCAAATGGATGGAGTGATGGCTGGATGGACGGACGGACGGACGGATGTATTTACCTCCTCATGAAGGTCAGGACGATGTGAGGTTGATTATGAAAGGGTCTTTGCTATGAAGCGATGTTTATCTTTGGACAGAATCTCGCCTCCAGCTGGACTCAAAACCGCGATAACGTGATCCGAAATCGGGAGCGCTAACCATGTGGCCTCGCAGACGACTCCTCCAATTTACGATACCAAACAAATAGGAGCGTACTCACAGGGTATAAACCAGTCCGCAAATGTTCGCTTCCTGCAGAGAATGTCCGTCATATTTGGCTTCCGCCGAGACTGTCTGCGATCTCTTGCTTCCTGCAGAGACTTCTGTCCTCTTAAAATGGCTTCCTGCCGAGACTGTCCATGTGACTGCTTCCTGCCGAGAGCCTCGGCAGGAAGCAGAATCACGCGGACAGTCTCTGCAGGAAGCCATTTATCATGTACAGAAGTCTCGGCAGGAAGCAAGAGATTGCGGACAGCTTCGGCGGAAGCCAATATGACGCACAGTCTCTGCAGGAAGCGAACATTGGCGGACTGGTTTATACCCTGTGGTACTTTCCAAAAGTGTATATATTCAACTTAATCATTGATAATTGGATAGCATGTTTCCAGTGGAAACACAACACTGACACATAGCCTCATAGAATCGGCGTTGGCTCGACATTTTTTTAACGTCGACGTCGATACGACTTTGCGCAAGGTGTATGAGTAAATCATGTTTTTCTGCCATTTTCAAAGAAAGCTTACTTTTAAAATTTCTTGTTTCTTTGACAACTGAACCTTTCTAAAAACAGATCTACTTTTAAAGGGAAAGATTTTACATTTACAGGAGCAATTCTTTTCATAAAGAGTTGATCCCTTTAGAAAAGAGAAATGAAAATGGCAGAGCTTATCTTGAAAGCTTATTCATTCACATTAAACACAGTGTACCCGGCAGGAATAATCTAAGAAATTTCTATACATAGAGGATCTTACATGAGTGCTCATGTATTATTGAATTTATTAAACGAGTTGGGGAAAAATATAAGATGCGAGGCTTTGCCGAGCATCTTATCGTTTTTCCCCAACGAGTTTAATAAATTCAATAATACATGAGCACGAATGCAAGATGCTATTTATCATATGACACTAAAATCGCATTTTATCAGCAGAATTTGCACTAAAACGTCACGATTTCGCCATTAGAAAACGCGGCGTTTTTATGGACGTCAACGTATAACGTTATGACGTAATTTGCATATTTAATCCACTAGTGGATTATCGCATTTAATGCATGGCTTTAATACACTCTCAGATGCGACGTCATGAATATGATAAAAATGTATATGACCAAAATGCTGTTTTTTATTGGTAAGTAAAGAGAAGATTAGACAGGCTGGTGGTCGACTGGTTAGTAATGCTCCGTTATGGTATTCGAATCGCCGTTCGACTAACCAGCGACTTAAAAATTCAGTCAATCCAGCAGAAAATAGATATCTTTTTCGAATCAGAGAGGGATAAGGCAGCCGAAGATGATTATCAGGCTACGCCTTTAATATGCTGTGCCCAAGGTAGGATGGGCCTTGAACCGGAAGGTCCCACTTGGTTACTTGATTTGATTGATTTGATGCTTAACGTCCATGGAAAACATCTATGGTCATGTCGGGACGGTCAGTTAACCTAACCACACTATTCCTGGGCAGGCTTAGAACTCCTAAGCGGTTAACCAGTACTGAGTGCACATACTTTCGCCAGTAACTGACAACTGCCCTTCTTGAATCAGCGGAAGGAGAAATGAAAGTATGTGGCCAGACCGGGTTTCGAACCCATGGTTACTTGAATCCTTTGCCTATACCTTTACCTTTGAAGAGACTTCTGGCTGGATACACATCGCGCTCGTTTATGATGGTCAGCTATAACAAATTTCGGTTAACCTCACAAACCGCTGTCGGCTCAATTCCATTCCTACATCGAATTTAAAATTCAAATCAAATTTCTGAAAATTGATTGCCAAAAAAAAATAACATTGTTGTTCGATTTTTAGAAGTATGTCAGGCAATAGAATACAATTTCAGCTTTGTAAAATATGAAAGTTGTGGTCCAGAAGTTATCACAAGATTAAAGAAAAAAGTAGCCGAACCAAAATTTTGATCTGGGCACTTTCATGTGCCGTGTGATAACTACGCCACCTCTTTTACTTTAGAAAAGGGGGTGGTTGGGTCGGGCAATGGTGCTGTGTAACGTCAGTGCCGGGGCGCCCTACTAATGTGAATGATAGTAGGGCAAGGTCGTACTGTGCTTGCAGAAATACTGTCTCAAAGACAATTTAAAACAAAACAACCGATCAACCATCTTACTTTTGCATACGTAAGCCTTAGAAAGTACGAGACGACTAGCGTTTGTATTATGCCTAACTATTTGCCACTTTGTTGGTTTTCTCGTAACGCGGCTCGTATAGTTTTGAAACTGATGTCTTTTAGGTGTTTTATAGTTTTGTTCTGTCCAAAATTGCTTTATCACTATATTAAAAACTGTGTTTGAACTTTCTCTTCAAATCAGTATAACTTGTGTAAAATTACAAAAAGACAGCATTTGTAACAATCAACCTTAACAATAATTTAGCCGTTGACCGGCAAATATTACCACACACCCGACTTCATTTTAGTTATGTGCTTCATTTCTGACCTTATTCATAACATTCTTTTATAGCGTTTTCGGCGTCAATTAGCATTTTTGTGCTGATGTGCCGTGAAACCCATATCACTCATTCACTGACTGCCAATACACCATGACCAAACTATTTTCACCGGTGCGACTGTACAACAGTGATATTTTATACACGTACAATTAATACGCGAGAAAGTCGGGAATTCTTAACATGTATAGTGTATTTTGCGAGAAAGTCGAGGAATCTGAAGTTTCGAGACCGTATGGTTGTACATGTCAGAATGAGTGACCTTGAGTCATCGCCGAATTACAGTGTTTATAGCAAATATTAGAACATTTTACTGTTTATGTATAAACCGTCCGGCCACTTACTTTCATTTCCCCTTTCGCTGAAAGACAGTTGTCAGTTACTGGTGAAAGTAAGTGCACTTACATGTAGTACTGGTTAACCACTTAGGTCTAAGCCTGCCCAGGATTAGTGTTGTTAGGTTAACTGACCGTCCCGACATGACCATAGCTGTTTACCGGGGACTTTAAACAATAACACAACAACAACAACAAGCTTTGCCGCCATTTTAACAAAGTGGGAACACTTACATGAATTTGACTGTTTGCTTCTCTGAACGATGAAACCCTCCGAAAATGAGATCAACTCTTGAAGGGAAGAATTTGCTCCAAGAGGAGCAAATTCATCCCTTAAAGAGTTGACTCCCATTTTGAAGGAGGCAAAAGTGAAAATGACGGTTGTGTTTTCTGGAAAGTGTACTCATTCGCTTCAGGGTCATTAGAGCTGTAGAACAGTAAGTACACGCTCATAAAATAACAAGAATGAATATTATTTTGCCCAGGGCTTAGCTGTCGGTCTGCAAATACGCCGGTGCGTATAGAAGTTCTGTCAATTTGATATTTCTGCATGCATCTGTGAATTTGTATGTCATGTATATTGAGGTATTATGATTCAGACCAGATTAAACTACCAAATGATAAGACAGATTGCAATCTAAATATAAAATCCCTAGAATTTTTACATAGTTGTGATGGATAGCTAACTTGCGATTTTACGTCCTTTTCAACAGTATTTCAGTCATATCAGGACGATGAGTGGATGATAATGAAAGGCTGTGTGCAATGGATTACCGTTTAGGATTGGAAAGATTCCCGCCTACAGCGGGGCTCGAACACGGGACCGCACCTATGAGATCAGCAGGCCGGTGCTTTATCTACTGAGCTAACGGGGCTCCATGTGCTTATCATGAAATTGCTATCTGTTCTGTTCTAGCTACATGTATGAGTTCATAGTCAGACACTGGTTTTGCGAATTTGTTTGCCTATCCGTGCGGTTATATCGCATATCATAGACTTGTTGCATATCGCAGATTTTTTGTCATGCAACATGTTTGGGATTGTTTACATGGTGATACATGTTGCATGATACAGGTGTCATGCAACATGAGTCACTCTGTAAAACCACCTTCATAATGTCGCGGGTCAAAGCTTGTCCATGACCAAAAAAAAACCTACCACGTAAATTCAAAGTTGTTTTCAACACCGATGCGGAATTTTGCATCATGACTTCGAAGGAGTACATCATCGTCACAGACGCTTGGGATTTGGACTTTGGCCTGTAGAGCCACAATGAAGTCTCAATTTATACAAGTATACACTGAGACTTCATTGTGGCTCTATTGGTCAAATAGTCCAAATCCCAAGCGTCTGTGATCATCGGAAATGAACAGAGAACTTTAGACAAAATTTCTAGGAAATTCTAGGAAATTCATTTTATTGAAACTCCCATGCTACATTTGAGCCGCGACACAAGAAAACCAAATAGCGGCATGTGCGCCCAGCGAAGACTCCGATCAGCCTTGGCATCCGCCCAGTCTGATCAAGAGTCTTCACTGTCCGCATAGAGCTATCTTAAACTCCAATGATACCCTTTTAAGCGCACAGGCAAAACTCTGATCAGACTGAGCGGATGCCCAGGCTGATCTGAAACTTTGCCGGGCGCAGATGCAACTTTGTTGGTTTTCTCGTGTCGCGGCTCATTTGATTATGCACGCAAACCGTGCAAAAATTACACATGTAACAATATACGATAACAAAGTGGCATAAAACTAAACTTAACAAATAACAATAACCGAAACAATTCCCTACACTATATACATGTACATGCATTAGAACCTAGATTTTGAGTAGAACTTGTATCAAGAAACTATCCTGAAGGGTCAGGCTAGTCTAAACACCGTACATTTTCTTCCCGGGCATACAATGTTTAATCAACACTGATTCAATGTTGATTCAACTTTGTTTGCCCAGTAGCTGGTGGCCGGCACTCGGCACTAACTAAAACCATTTTACATGATGCAACCGCAACCCCATTCCCTCCCTCCCCTTCTCCATCCCCAGTCTCTAATTCTAGTTTATAGTACTATTTTAGATGCCTGTTAGCAGTGTCCGTAGATAGCAGTAAGCAGTAGCGACCAGCGTTATCGTTAGCACCGCACAACTTGATATTCT
This sequence comes from Ctena decussata, assembly GCA_963989385.1. Taxonomy (NCBI): domain Eukaryota; kingdom Metazoa; phylum Mollusca; class Bivalvia; order Lucinida; family Lucinidae; genus Ctena; species Ctena decussata. Next base: position 19,007,176 of record OZ022504.1, read on the forward strand.
ACACGAACCTGAAAGAAAGCAGAATTTATAACTGGTAAATAAATAAGCACATGTACTGCACCATGTCAAGGTTTACGCCTAACGTCGGCAAACTTCTTATCCTGCCGTCGCTACCATCGTTTATCATCGGCGAGACAATTTACATCTACAGTACCGTGCCAAAAGTGAGTCAAATAGAATTTATCATTGGTCTCCGATGCGGACAGGGGAGTCCCAACCCGAGGGCACACGGGGTGTGTCGGAAACTAGGCTTGTCGAGTTTCCGACACACCCCTTGTGCCCGAGGGTTGGGATTCCCCTGTCCGCATCGGAGACCAATGATTGATTATTTTTTCTTACCTACGATAATAGTAATTTCAAATTGGATGGCTATTATTCCATGACGTCGCGCACGATGTTCGTCGTAAAGCGTTACACTCAACTGACGTCGTGGTTATTAGCAGAGCGCAGGGAATATTCAGTCGTTCATTTGTTTATTATACCGTTCAGATTCAATCATTCAGTCATTCATGCTCTATGACTGACAAATTGATATACAGTTGACTGTTATAATCTCAACACCCTCTAATAGCAAAGAAAATACATTGGGCGCATTTCCTATTTGTCTTTCCATATTTACTCCAGATGTTTCAAACTGCTGTTACTTCACGGAAAATTTTGTCAGACCAGAAAATGTATATCGAGATATCAGTAGTCCAAGATGATCTTCGACTCTGAGAGATCGAGAGTTGATGCATTGATCTTTCTGAATGGTTGGTTTAGTGATTGAAAATTAAATAGACCCGGTTTGGATCAATTTTAATGCGCAAAGTACTTCACAGAAAAGACAGAATATCTTCCGATATCTCTCGGTTCTGTTTCGATTCTCATAACGACGCTCCCCAAGTGGCTCAACAAATATTTACCAAAAGGCAAGTGTATGCAACACACATACCATTTGGTGTTAAATGAATAGATAATAAGAAAGCTTTTCTCCCCTCTCTCTCTCTATTGTCCATAATACAAGCCCTTCACTACGTTACTTCCTATTTTTTTAATTACTGCAGCTGCTTAGCAAAACTATCCCCTTTTACTTAAAATGGTCAATTTACTTATAAATGTTGAATTATTTTTCCGGATTTTTTTTGTTAAAAATATATGAACAGCTGGACTAGGATTCTGAAAATATCAAACAAACGGAATGACTGTACGTCATAAAAGCTAAAATGGCGTTCCTGGGACATTTTATGAGAAATCAAAATGATATTGATTTATAAAATATACAGCGAAACACATATTGTTTCATATTTCTGTAATCTACAGGCAATGTGCATTTCATATAAACTTCGTTAATTTATACAAGTAAATTCAAAATCTGACAAATTCAGTTCGCTTAAAACAGTTCATAAATTGGGAGGCCGTTTTTACGTCATGGGACAATTACTGAGAAATTGAAACTGGCGTGTTAAAGTTTTTATTTCACTAGCAGTCTAAAATAAATATAGCTCGCCATAAAGAGCAATCATTGTGCATTTATCATAAATTTTAATTGGTATTGTGTTAACCGTACATTATGATAAACTTCTATTAAAAATCTGATATATTCTTCTTCGCTTCGGGAGTTTCATTTACCTTTTAATGTTAGGAGGTGACCGTAAAATGTAACGCTGGACATGCGCTTTTGGACTAGAAATCGTATATCTTTGCCGTTCCTACTAACAACGGTGGATTTAAAATAATTGAAACGTACACAGTCATATTCTGCAGAGTTTTAGCTTTCATTTGATATATAACATGAATATCTTCTGCTTAAGATAATAAATTCTATCCCAAATGATCCCCTAAAAGTGTCCATTGAACAAACATCGTGCGCGACGTCCATGCGAACGTACATTATACCAGCGTAAGTAGAATTGTGACATAACGTCAACGTTATTTCAAACGCCAGTTGGTAACGTCTTCAAAATGGTGGCACCCTCGACAGTGTTTATGTGAAAAACTGACTATTTCGGAGTTTGTTTGCAGGGGCGGACCCAGAAATTTTGGAAAGGGGGTTCAAATTAGCTGAGTGGGTTTCGATTTGTGCAGTTTGACCAATTTTTCCTGAAATGCCCCATGACAATGAAATAAGGCTGAAGAGGGGGCTCGTTTGAACCCCCCGAACCCCCTCTGGATCCGCCGCTGTTTTTTTTTTTTTTTTTCTCGATTTTAAGACATGCTAAGACTCAGATCAGCCTGGGCATCCACTCACTCTGATCAGAGTCCTCGCTGTCGCCACAGAATTAGCTTAGACCCTTATCAACCCTTAAAGTGCACAACAAAGACTCTGGTCAGACTGGGCGGATGCCTATTCTGATATGAGTCTTCGCTGGGCGCACATGTCACTCTGTTGGCTTTGTCATATCGTGTCTCATTATTCTATGCATATAGCTAAAGGCCCCCTTTTCACCATCAAACCACAAATTACCTGCCGCTACAGAAAGATCGGCCATATCTAAAACCGTAAGACCGAGGCTAATTTGGCTAGCTATATTTTCCGAAGATCCAATATTATCGTCTCTCTTCAAATCAGTCGACCGACGATAGGTAAAATATTCGTCGCCTTCATTTGACTGCTCTCCTTGAGTTTGTTGGTCATTTCTCTTACGTCTGTCTCCATTTGGACAATCCTGAAAAGAGCCGAATTAGTCAACTCTCGGTATCTAACAGTCGATGTTCTTTTCAAACTACTGATATCTCAAACTAAATTTTCTGATCCCAGAAAATTTACTTTGGAGATACCATGACACGGCATAATGTACCGTCAATGGCATTATAACGCGCTAGATGGCATTTATCAATAACGTTCTACGTTAAGCTCGTCACCTGACAATGCGAAGGGTTCAATGACGGGGATGACGTAATTAGCTTTTTTAACCAATAAAATGTGAGAGAGATAAATATGACTGAGCCGCGACGCAAGAAACCCAACAAAGTGGTTGTGCGCCCAGCGCAGACTCAGATCAGCCTGGGCATCTGCTCGGTCTGATCAGACTCTTCGCTGTCCGCTTGAAAGTCGCTTAGACCCTTAGCTACCCTTTAAGCGCTTAAGAAAGACTCTGATCAAACTTAGCAGATGCCCAGGCTGATCTGAGTCTGCGCTGGACGCACAACCACTTTTTTGGTTTTCTCGTGTCGCGGCTCATGTTGCAGAAGCAAGAAGGCGGGCAAATAACTGACAAATGCAGGGAGTCTAATTGTCTACCTTTTTAAGAAATGTGAGAATTTGGCATAGAGGGTGGGGAATCAAATTTTCTCCCTTTGAATATGAATTTTCCTAAAATCAGTCATTGGGTACATCATTAGAAGCAACTCTGCTTATTTATATATGCCTCCCTCCTCAGTGGGAGTCAACTCTTAAAGGAAAGAATTTGCTCTTCTACACATGGTATAAACCAGTCCGCCAATTTTCGCTTCCTGCAGAGACCGTCCGTCATATTTTGCTTCCGCCGAGACTGTCCGCGAACTCTTGCTTCCTGCAGGGACTACTGTCCTCGAAAAATGACTTCCTGCCGAGACTGTCCGCGTGACTGCTTCCTGCCGAGAGCCTCGGCAGGAAGCAGAATCACGCGGACAGTCTCTGCAGGAAGCCATTTATCATGTACAGAAGTCTCAGCAGGGAGCAAGAGATCGCGGACAGACTCGGCGGAAACCAAAGCCATGTACAGTCTCTGCAGGAAGCGAAAATAGGCGGAATCGATTATACCCTGTGTTATAGAGCAAATATTTTCCATTAAGAATAGACCCCACTGTTGAAGGGCCACGTTGTCTAGAGAAGCAAACAGGAAGTCACAAAAATTGTCCCCCTTCCTAAAAATGACAGGATTGAGGAAACCATGAAATTTTACCCATATACCTTAACCCTTAATGCGACAAAACGCAGACGACAAAATTTACGTCTGCAGAATTTCAAAAAATGTTTCGTCCAAGTGATATCATATTGAGAATTCGAACACTAGAGCGCAAACAGTGTAGATTTACATGTAGATGAGGTGGCTCATCATGAGCCACCTCATCTGGTTCTACACTGTTTGCAAGTTCAACAATTTTCATTTTTGGCGCTTTAAGGGTTAAAAGTGAGTGAGTGAGTGAACTCGGGTTTAACGTCCCACCAACAACGATGTCATACGGAAACGGGACCTCGGTTTAAAGTCTCATCCGAAAGACCGAAGAAGCAGGGGATCGATCTTGCGACCCCTGGGTTGGTTTTAAGGGTTAAAAGACTAGTTTCTGGCAAAACTTACAATGTCACACGAAGACGATGTATTCGGGCATCCAAGCATGTCGCAGAGAATCAGTATTCTTACGCTGCTGGCAAAACGGAAGGCGTAGAAATCGGCTTGTAGAATATGTGGCTCTGCTTCCGAAGATATGTTAAAATGTGAGAGAAGGAACGTATCCAGACTACATCTGAAAACAAATACCGTAAAGTTTCTGAAAATTGGGACACCTGAAAAAATAAAACCGTAATTGTCGTAGAAATGGAACAGTTTGGTTTTAAAGTAGGTGGGTTCAAAAAACGCAGACGGAATGTCCAACAGTGTAGACCGTCGTCAGAGCAGTCTGGTCCGGGTATGCACTGTTTGCTTAGATAAATCGGTGTCAATATTTAGAATCAGTTTGGTAGGATATGTGTTTCCATACCCTCTAAAATCAATTATATACTTAAGGACAAAAATTCTGCACGGATGTTAATTAAACAGCAGTGCAGAACTTTTGTCCTTAAGATGGTGATTTGTGGTATATACAAAAAAAACTGAATAAAACCATAAAAATAAACGTATCTTCCTCAAAGTTAGCAGACTTCTTTTTGTTGTTCTCTATACTTTAGAATACAAAATAGAGGGACATTCTGTTTAAAAAAAAAAAGTGTTTTATATGGAAAGATCAAAGGGCAATTTTCTGTGCAGAAATCTGAAAAACAAAATTTGTTGTGGAAAATGTACTTAGCTCTGAAGATGCTTTAATGTATTAAAAAGAGCGTCCTAGCAATTCTTTGTTCCGACTCTTTCTGAAATAGTACATTTAAGGTAGACTAGATAAATACAATTGCTTTTTCTCAAATGTCTGACCATGTATTAAGTGCATGTATACTGGTTGCATTCATTAAATACAGGTAAGGCAGTTATACGTATATAATACTAACAGTAATTTCTGTTCAGAGCTAATTAAATTTTTAATAACGACGGTCATTTTTATTTCAATTTTTGCGCACAAAATTACCCTTTGATTTTTTCTATAATAAATGTTTTTAACATCAATAAGTCCTGTATTTTGGGGTTCTGAATTGTGAGAAACAACATGAAGACATCTGCTAAGTTTTTGGGAAGATCTGTTGTATTTTCAGCATTTTATGCAGTTTTTATTTATTTATTTATTTATTTATTTATTTATTTATTTATTTATTTATTTATTTATTTATTTGTCTTTGCCCAAAATCAGTGATAATATATGTTTCCAGGTGCTCTGATCCAGGCTACATCTGAAAGTAGGTTATGTATCTACAATGTAGCTATACAAAATGTACTTGTGGCAAATCTTGTATTTTTTTTAATAATTACAAGCTCTGTATCCCCACGGTATTTGACACAAAGAAAAATAAACAATTACTCTGAATAAATTCACAAAACTGAATACTAGTTCTGCATGGGGTCTGAACATTCAGCCTGGAATCTGAATAGTCGGATCAGAGTATTTCCTGCTCGTATCATCATAGAGGTTTGAGTCATGCTGTTGACTGATTATAAGTACAATACAAGTTTATACAAGTTCATTTAGCAAATCTCTGGTTTACATACATAAACAACAAGAGAGTCTACAAATAAAGCAAAACAATTAGGTGGTAATGATGGTGACATAGTCTAATACATCTGTATAAACAATCAGTATTCCTTTACCTAAATCAACACGATTTAAGCCCTATGGTATCATTACCCGAAAAATCCTTGAGAATCTACTGAATGTAGGGAGAAGTGAAGACAAATCCGCCTGTGTGCATATGCACAGCCTGAACAGCATCTTGGCTGTTTGCATCAATACTAAGTTTTCGAAACCACACCCATAATGCCACTCGAAGTCACTTAATCACCAGGGCCCGGTTGTTCAAAACTAACGATATTGTTAATTAACGTTTCGTTAAAATTTTAAACACTATCTCAAATACGCCAATACTTTTTGTTGAAAAAATGTGAGAAGCTTTTGCACTGCAAAAGCTTCTCAAATTTTTGTCAACAAAAATGTCAGTATATTTGGTAATGAAGATGTAAAACACTTAACGAGTTGACATCTTAATGAGCTCGTTAGGCTTACGATGCTTTGAACAACTGGGCCCAGTAGTATATAACGACCAATGCTTCGACGAATTAGCATGTGACAGTCCCTAAAATAAAATCGCACATGTTGAATGTCCCACAATACATTGTAAGTCCGTGATTTAACCTTACATTTAATAAAGAACGTTAAAAATACGTTAAAAGAACTCATGTCAACTATAATAATAGTAAATGTTTTTGAATTTAAGTATTTTTGTTGAGAAAGCTTTTAAGATTAGGGCCATGTCATATACTCAGTAAACTGTCCGTATAAACTACATAACATATCATCACACTGCTCGGAAAGGTTAAATCCTCGGTCGAGGCTTAATCGGAAATCAGCATGCAAAGGAAAAAAGCAAGAACTTACCCATCCACTACCAGATTTATTTTGTCATCCCCAGCACCCGACTCCACTGTACAGTTTAATGGTAGAATAAAGTAGCCTTCTGTAAATGATAAAATTGGACTCAATGCATTAATGCCTTACGTCCTCTAATAGGGGGTCTTAAGAAACAGTGTAGACCTATATTCGACGTCAGGTTCTACACTCAGTGTGTTTGAATCAAATTCCTGAGAAAAATTGATAATAAAACTCAAATCAGACACCTGCTGTAGCGGAAAGTGGCATGTCCGACAGTTCATTTGGACTGGCAACCGCAAAACAATCCGTACAAATAAATTTCAGAATTTGAACAGGAAATATTACATGCTGATGAAGATTCCCCAAAGGGTTTTATAGTTAACCCAAGCATTTACCATTAAAAACAAAAATAATAATGATAAAATGGGGCATCTAAAATAAATACTCTTATTATCCTAAATATTGAACTGCTTAAATTTTACGTTCTTTCTAACAGTATTTTAGTTGTAGTAGGAAGATGTGAGGATACTATTGAAAGGCTGTGTGCAATGGAACCCCGTTTATGGTTGAAAATATTTCCACTTTCAACAAGAATCGAACTCGGGTTGATAGGTAAGTGGGCCAGCGCTTAACATACTGAGTTAGCAATGCTCCTATATACATTTACACCTAATATACACCTGGTAAAAAGTTAAGCACCCCCGGTAAAAATTCATTTTTACCCATCGAGCATCTTAGAAAGAAGAAACAGATGTTGAAATTGATTTAAAATGCAATTCAAAAATGGATACATCTAACATGTTCTGACTGAATTTCGGGCCATCGTTTGTCAAAACGATGACACTTTTTTTCTGAAATAGCATGACGGTCCTATTTTCTGTAGGGGTTTAACTTGACACTCTTATTCGCAGTTGGTTGGTTGATTTGATGCTTAACGTCCACGGTAAACAACTAAGGTCATGTCGGGACGGTCAGTTAAACCTAACCACACTATTCCTGGGCAGGCTTAGACCTCCTAAGCGGTTAACCAGTAACCAGTACTAAGTGCACATACTTTCGCCAGTAACTGACAACTGCCCTTCTTGAATCAGCGGAAGGAGAAACGAAAGTATGTAGCCAGACCGGGTTTCGAACCCAGGACCTCTGACTTATGAGTCAGGTGCCCTACCGATTGCGCTACGCGGCCCGGCTCTTATTCGCGGACTCATCGAGTTACATAACTTTTACAAGCTTTAGACTTGACGTGCCTGTCAAATAAGTCACTTCTGGATATAAACATCTAATGAAACACGAAGTTCCTTGATTTCAGTCCCAAACTTTAACAAGCCACTTTTTAGTTAAAAAACATAGCCCGCGCTTTCAATTTAAATTTTTGTCTGATTTATTTCCAACGGATGCCCATTTACTCGGATATCAAGGAGTAATATATCATGGCTTTATAATTACGAAAAAAATACTATCAGTGAAAAGTTATGAAAAGTTAAGATAGAACTTCTGCAAGAACAGTTCGGGGTGCTTAACTTTTTTCCAGGTGTATAGAATTGCGAGTAAGTCAATGTTACTCACCGGGCCCTTCGATCTCCCACAGTAGAGGTTCTCCCACAATGGCTGTTGTTCGCTCGACACCGGATTCTATGTCCTCAAGCTGAGTCGACAGAATAATCGTTGGGGTCACGGAAGGCATGATGCTGGTACTTATACTGAAATTTTTAAGGTACATAGTTTTGAGGAGTACCGTAAAATATTCTAAGTATAAGGACAGATATATCTCTGATCAAACAGTGCAGACCCAGATCAGGGCCTACACGGTTTGTCGTTCAATCCGCTTCTTTTGGACGCTTTTCTGCATTGTAAAAACAAACTGTCCCAATCTCAGAACATTTACGGTAATTATTTTAGGTTTGCCAGTCCGGTGTTGTAGGCTGCAGTTTTTCCCTATCTACATCAAAGACGTTACAAGTATGTTAGGTAACGTCTTTACGAGTCGCTCAGTGGCATTTTTATGCCCCCGTGACCTATCGGATAGTCATTCGGCATTACGCTTTACCCTTGTCCGTCTGTCCATCCGTCCCCTCTAAAAAGTTTGTATAATCAACTCCTCCCACAGTTTAAGAGCAATCAATCTGATACTTGACACAAATAATGCATGCATACTGTAGATGTGCACCTGCTTTTTTGGAAAGAAAGAAAAAAATCATTTTTGACAAAAATACGGCCTTTTAGAACTTAGAAATTTTTCGAGAAATGGCTACTACAGGATTTCAAGTTTGTATAATCAACTCCTTCCACAGTTTTTTGACCAATCAATCTGAAACTTGGCACAGATAATGCAGGCATACTGTAGATCTGCACCTTCCTTTTATGGAAAGGAAAAATAATAATAGTGACAAAATTACATCGTTTGTAACCATGGTAACCTTAGAAAATTTTCGAGAAATGGCTACTACAGGATGTCAAGTTTGTATAATCAACTCATTCCATAGTTTTTGACCAATCAATCTGAAACTAGTCACAGCTGTTACAGACATACTGCAGATCGGGGGCATCATCTATGTCTAACAGACACAATTTTCTAGTTTTCTTTATTTCTTTTCAAGAAAAAAAAAATGTGACGTCTGGGTCGCTCAGTAGTTTGTTTTTGTTTTTTTTTTGTTTTTTTTCAGGAAAAAAAATTATTGCAGGTAACCCCGATAGCATAGGGATAACAAGCCATTATTTTGCTTATTTTTCCACAAACGAATAAGTGATGATCAAACAAAAATTGATTCCAGTTCTTCAGTGTGATCAAATATTAACCAAACAATGTCCGGTGGACCGTGCTTCCTCGCATTTTGGGAGGCCCTGTTGTACCGAATAGGGCTACCTTCTAATAGGGGAGAGTCGGGTAACTTCGGACAGGCGGGTAAATTCGGACATACCATTGCAATACCATTGCAAACAGTGAAAATCCAGATGAGACGGCTCATAATGAGCCGTCTCATCAGGATTTTCACTGTTTGGCCAGTTATTGTTTTGTTTTAGTTCCAGACAACTGACATATAAAGGAAAAAATGTCACTGTCCGAATTTCCCCACTGTCCGAAGTTACCCGACTCTCCCCTACAATTACTCAGCTACACATGAAGCTCTATTTGGAGGAAGCCTATGCATAGAGCTACACAGTAGATTTGTTCGTACGATTAGTAAATTTATTTGGAGCATGACAAAGCTGTTCTGGGCTTGGTGATCATAGATTACAGAGACATCAAAGATTCATGCTACAGCCATGTTCGTGTTGTTTCTGTCATCCACCTCTGAGTCTGAAATCGTATCTATACAAGTAGTACTGTGATCCATGCATATTTCTGCTTGTAACAGAAATCATTTATGCCATAATAAATGAGCCGCGACACGACAAACCACCAAAGTGGCATAATCCCAGCGAAGACTCAGATAAGCCTGGGCATCCGCCCAGTCTGATGTCCACCGGGAGATAGCTTAGGTCGTAAGCTACCATTTAAACGCACAGCTAAGACTCTGATCAGACTGGCGGATGCCCAGGCTGATTTGAGTCTTCGCAGGGCGCACATGCCACTATGTTGGTTTTGTCGTGTCATATGCACATGTAATACTTACTGGTTTGTGACCCAGGACTCGTCAGTCACCTTCCGCATCACCCCTGTGCCGGGAATCTGTTGACAGCGAATGACGTAAGGTTCTGTGTTGTTTCCGGTTATTACCACTGGAACATCCGGTGTTTCAAACAGCCATAGATCAATGTCCGTGCTCTGTAACAACATTAGGGCGTAACAATTTTGTATTGGAATCCATGGCCTCCTTCTCTCTCTCTCTATCTCTCTCTCTCTCTCTCTCTCTCTCTCTCTCTCTCTCTCTCTCTCTCTCTCTCTCTCTCAAACATTTTAGAATTGGGACATCTAACATATTACCGTAATTTTCCGAAAACGGGTGTTTGGTTTTACGATGCAGTAATGCGTTAAAAGATGCAGATGAATTGACAGTGTAGACTCTGATCAGACAGCCCATGTGGAGCGGTCTGATGATGGACTAAACTCTTTGCTCAGACATATCTGTCCCAATAGTTGGGTTATATGGTATTACATTGGAAAGGCCCGTAATAAAAACTGCTAGAACTTGTGGCCCAACCCGTTTTCCTGTATATAGATTGTAAGGGAAAACACACAAAAGGGCGCAGTTGTCTTTACGCAAATATGAACTTTGTCAAATCTTTAAAATTTCAACACGCCTCTGTTTTTTTGTTTTTTTTTTTTTTTTGTTGTTGTTGTTTTTTTTTTTTTTTTTTTTTTTTTTGCGTATTGAAGTTTTTGCATGTGTGCGTGTGTGCATGTGTGCGCGTGTTTGTGCGTGTGTTAAATTTTGAAACGTTCAGATGTCGCTTATATATGTGTTTTAAGTAATAGCAATTAGTCCCGATCAAGCGGCTAATGCTAACATGCTGAACAGAGCGAATTCCTACACTGTAAAAAAATACTGTAGATTTTACGGTAGAATAACTGGAAACCGGCTGCCAGTCCTTTTCCCGTTACTTTTACGGGTTTTGCCTGTAAGACATTGTTGGAAATCGCGAAATGGAAGTTTTATGTTAACTTGGCGCACTCGAAAATAACTTTGTATTGTTGAGGGGCTATCTAACCAAATCGACATCTGCTCTTTTCTGTCCCATTCTGCTTGAGGATTCCTGCAATTTTTACGGGCGCCCGTAAAAATAACGGTAAAAGGACTGGCAGCTGGTTGCCAGTTATTTTACCGTAAAATCTACCGTTTATTTTTGCAGTGTAGAGCTCTCTCCTCCAGGGGTTTAAATAAACTAACCCTAAAGTAGAGTAAGTTCACTTGAGGGCAGGTTGTCTAGTTCGGGACAATTGGTCAACTTTAGGGCCCTTGTTAAACTTCAGAAGACAGCACTTACAATTGGACAGTCGCTGATGGTAATTGTTGAAAACAATGACACGACGACGACGGTGCAGTTTTGTGTGCCGTCCGACGTCCGAGCTAAACAGCCGGTGTAGAGTCCGGGGTCCGGGTTGCTCACGGTGATAAAACCACTTGGATTGCAAGCTGAAACGAAATGACAAAATAAAACAAGACCTGTCCGCGTACAGGATAGCTCGCCTGCAGTGCCTTGCCCATCCATGGGTTAAAATATAGGTCTTTAAAAAACTTTCAGTTCGGACGCCGACGCCGAAGCCGACGCCGACGCCAGGGTGACAACAATAGCTCTACCTGAACTTTCGTTCAGGCGAGCTAATACGTAAGGTGTAAAGGTACACGTCTATGCTTGTTTTGGTTTTTTACAAAGGGGGTGGGGGCGGGTGGCGGCGGGTGGCGGCGTAACTTTTGCGACTTCTTGTTTGCTTCTCTTGACGACGAACCCTTTCCAAATAGGGGTCTTCTCTTAAAAAAAAGAATTTGCTCCTATAGGAGCAAATTCTTTTCTTTAAGAGTAGACTCCCACTGAGAAAGGTAAATATGAAAATGGCAGAGTTGTATCCCTTTAAAGTGTACCCACTCACCTTAAGAAAACTGCAAGGTGCATGTTCTTGCCTGCCGATGCATGTCAAAAAAGTATGTTCAGATTATAAAAATTCCAATAAGTTCTTTAAGGCTGCCTTAGAAAACCAGTGATGATGATTTTTGACTTACACTTTAATACTACCTTCGCCAAAGGTTTAGTGTTATTATAACAATTTGAATGTAATTGTCTGTGGAAATACTGTTATGTGGCTAAATTTTGGGACACCTAAAACTAATTAATTTTCCAGTTTGGACAAATAGAAAATTATTTTTGGGAGTCCAATACATAAGCACATTATGGTATATCACTGTAGGTAGTCATAACGCGACCTTTTGGAGGAAATACGCGTTAGTTGTTCCTTTCGGAGGAAACGAATGCCACCTTTTACTGAGGGGAAAACAGAAAGGCAGTCGTGTCATTCCGCTAATATATCCAAAATCAACGGGACAGTTATGGAAATAGTGGTGTCACGGAACATCCGTAAATCTAGGCCATATAAGTGAAAAGACTGCTTTTCTCCAACTGCATTGTGAGACTTGTTTCAGGGACAAAAAAGCGTCCATTTACACGTATGTTTTACTTAGGGATCTGGTTCCCAGCACATAGCTATCCTACCTGTACAGGCAAAGGTGTGAAAAAAGGCTCAAACACAATGTTGAAACATTGTTGAATAAATGTTGATTCAACGTCCTGATTTTTTATAAAGGTTTTATTCCACATTGTTTCAAAGTTGTGGCCTGCAGGGAGGTATAGGTCTTAAATTTTAAAACAAGTCTGATGCGTGACCGACAAGGCCACATTTTGCTAAAGTTGACTGCCCATTTTAGCACAATTTAAACCTATTTTGTTACAGCTGGCTGCTTATAATATCTTACCATGACAGCTTTACTATTGACATTTTAAAAACAATCTGACCATGACAGCTTTAATATTGACATAAGCCATCTCTGCAGCAGATGACATTGTGAACATAAAATAAGCTGATTTGACTTACACTTATTTGACTGTCATCAATTTGACACAAAAGTGCTGGCAGAGTAGGAAATACTACTGCAGCCCCTGAACAGTCTGGCATTGATCTGCAGTGATTGCTCAGACATTCATGTCCAAATATTAAGGGATGGGGTGCAACATTGACAGATCAATAATGAACATTTATTTGCTTCTAGACCAAATTCGTACCTGTGTTTGTTATATCACTTCGAGTGACAATCCAAGTATATAATAAGCATCAGTTCTGGAAAGCCTAAACTGCCTTGGTGAAAGCCAATCAACAAGCTCTTATAGTTTGAAAACTGTTGCTCAAGACCTTGTATTGCTTATATGCCGTTTATTCAAGGTCTTCTGAATAGCTGTTTATAAGTCCAGTTTCCACAATAGTTTATAATTTATATACTGGACAAAAAAAGTTAAGGATCAAACATTAGACTGAAATTTTTATATTGAATAAAATAATGTTCCAAAAATCATTTTCTACTGTTGAATACATCTAACAACGCTGCAAAAGATGGCATGAGACATATTGGAATCTGATCACGTGACACATCAGCAGGAAAGAATAAACAGGCATACCCCTAAATTCAAAGTGAAAATTGGCACATACACAAAAATGAATTTCCATTATTTGTGACTTTATCCATTCAAAATCATTTTCAGTTCTCAGAGTGACCTCTAGGGGCTTGTCTAATTGCATGACAGCCACTCGGTATGCTTCTGGTAAATCCTCAGAGGCCCATTTAGGGACTCGTTTGCCATTTTTCACGAAAGGCCTGAATAAGCTCTCCTTGAGTTTCAGGAAGCCTCTCATGATCAGAATTGGCGGTGTAACATGTCCAAAGCATGCTCAGTCGGATTAAAAACTTCTGATTCAATTGCCATGTCAGTGTGGGCTATTGTTTCTGTCGCTAGGTATTGGTCCACCACATTTGCCCTGTGATTCGATGATGTCATCGCCAAAAACATTAGCAAACGGTCTCGTAATTGGACAAAACATGTCATTCCTAGCTCGAACACCAATAAGAGAGCTTCTGTTTAGCATGCGCAAGTCCACACAGCTGCCAATCCAGCTGCCGGACCATACCATTACCCACCTTCCTTTAGACATGTCATAGTCCACATGTTCCACAACATGATTTGATTCATAGTCTACACGACGTGTACCTGGCAGGTGTCACACCTTCTCCTATCATCGTGGATATCTTCATACAAATCTGGACTCATCTGTGAAAAGAACATGGGTCCAATGACCCAGCTCCCAATTTGTGTTTCTTTTTGTCGACTGGCGCCTCGTATTTCCATGAAATCGCACCAATTCTGGCCTCATGACCAGCATGCAAGCGCGCAAATTAGCTGTGTAAAGTCCGTTTCTAACCGATTTCGCTTAATTTGGTCCATTAAATCATTTTAATGGACAAATTATGCGCATCCTCACAGTGTCATTGTGATGAACCAGTAGCTTGGGACAGACACTATCGTCTGTATGGTCAAGTCTAGTCGATCGCAAGTTTTAAATCTGATTGAACATGCTTGCCACATGCTACACCACACAAATTCTAATCACCAGAAGCTTCAGGAAACTCCTGGAGAGCTAATTCAGGCTTTTCATGAAAAATGGCAAACGAGTCCCCGAATGAGCTTCTAGCCTTTACCAAAAGGGTACCGAGTAGCTATCATGCAGTTATTCAACCCTCCGGAGGTATCGACGAGCACTGACAATGGTTTTGCATGGTTAAAGCCAAGAGTCATGGATATTCGAGTTTGTGATGATGCAAATTTTCACTTCAATTTTAGGGGTACGTCTGTTTATTCGGCTCTACTAGTGTGTCACGTGATCCGATTCTAATATTTTTCATGCAGTCCTGTGCGGCATTGACAGCTGTATGGAACGGAAGAAAATTATTTTTGGAAAAATTATTTTTCATGAGTCAAGCTTCAGTCAAATATTTGATCCCTAACTTTTTTTGTCCAGTATAGTTTAAAAAAAGTTCAAATATTTCAACAGCAGTCTAAGCATTCGAATCATCAGAACTTTGCCTTTTCCATGCTTTTATTTTAAAGAGTCATAGGATGGCTTCTAAGCATGTATTTACGCACAACTGGCCAGGTAGAGATTTTGAACAGTGCACTGACTGCACATGCATTGTATGCTAAATTATATAGGTGTGTCATCCCTTATTATTGCATAAATATCGGTGCCAGATGCTATTAATAGGTATGTTTTAACGAACACAAACCATGTATTAACATAGATTTTCACGAGCTGATAATCACCTACTGGGCGAGTTTTCGTATATGCAAGTTGCAGAGCAATTAGTCCGTCATTTCAGAAACGACGACAAGACTGCAGTTGAAGATATCCATTAAAGACTTTAACCGAGAGTTATACAAATTTGGTTATTGTAGAAATGAAAGTGCAGACGACATTGAGTGAAAACTTTGATGAAATTATGACATGTGAAATGCTTCTTAAGGTTGCACAAACAGTCACGGTAGCTGGCCATTGCCTGGAACGCGGATTTTTATCGACATGCATAGTACGTGTAGGAATCAGCAAGGTATTGGCGATGAGGCCGAAAAAAAGTGCGCCAATATTTTCGTTATTTTTGTAGCATTAGGGACGAGTCATTTATTGTCAGGGGGGGGGGGGGGGGTCGGGTACATTTAGGAGGGGGGTCGGAATTTTTTTTTTTTGGTGATGTACTGGGGGGGTCGGAAATCAAAAAGCCATGAAGCAGGGGGGTCATATATTTTATTTGGCATATTGGGGGGGGGGGGGGGGGGGGGGGTCAGAATTCTTCCACCAGTCTTCTGTTTTTAAAATGTCTCAGTTTCTGGGGGGCTGCTCCCCCTCCCCCATTACTTCTAGTCTTGTAAGCTTAAACTGAAGCTTAAAGGCATTTAAAAGGAATGAGCACACAAAACTTGGGTGCTTCATATCCAAGAAAGATACTTTTCATAAATTTGCTAGTAGGACAGTATGCAATCGTCTGTGAAATCATGTCGAGCAGATGATTTTGTTCTTGGTTAAATTTAATGCCTGCATCTCCAGTTGTCTTGTCATCAGCAAACTTATTGTGGCTTCTGGGGGCTGTGCCCCCAGACCCGGCTCTATTACTATTATTACAGTTTTATTGAACATTCAAGGACAAATTTCTGGATGGCCAAAAGCAGGAAGAAAGTGCAAAATATCAAAATATGCAGACAAAAAGTTAAAGACCATTAATCTCCACGATCTACAAACCTGTCATAGTAAGAAAATGTTCTTTGTGTTTCATACAGGTGGGATTGAGGTCAGTCTGACATAAAAAAGGTAATACAGTGTGTGTGTGTGTGAAGGTTAGCTTGGGAGTTGGGATGGTGGGGGGGGGGGGGGGTCATAAACTTTTTTTGTTATCTATCTGGGGGGGGGGTCGGAAAAAAAAATTCTGGTGAGACTGGGGGGGGGGGGGGGGGGGGGGTGGAAAAATTTAGGTGACTCATATGAAAACGTACCCGCCCCCCCCCTCTCCCCCCCACCCCACCTGATAATAAATGACTCGTCCCTTATAGATGAATTTATGCAATAATAGCAATCAAACATTTTTTACAATTCATTAATGTTTGCAAGGTCCCTCGGGAGATATTGAAGGCCTCGGTTTTCAACATCTCCCTCGGGACCTTGCAAACGTTAATGCATGAAACACCCTGTTTCATCCCTATATTCCGTGAATAAACCTTACCACCACAGAACTACAAAGTGTAAACAGTTTTTAAAATTTGTAGAAGACTTCTAGCTTGGACCAGGTTTCCAAACATGTTATCTTTACCGGCTGATTAGAGATGTTGAAACCATGAGACTGACACTGTTGTTGTTGTTGCGACTGACATAATAATGGAAGATTATCCTCCTTTCATAGTGCTAATCCTGTCTTTAAAAAAATCCAATGCAGTTTGATATTTATACGTATATGTGACGCCAGTAGATAAATATACCTCTCCTTATAAATGTTTTCTTTTGAATTTTGTGTCCCTGGCGTTCATAGATGTAACAAATAGCTACCTCTCTGCATGCACACAACATTAAAACAAGGTTTGATAAACGTTGATTAAACGAATCAACATTTATTCAACATTGTTTTAAGTGTGTACCCGCTGGGATGTGTATTTTCAAAATTTAAACACAAGGTATAAACCAGTCCGCCAATTTTCGCTTCCTGCAGAGACTGTCCGTCATATTTGGCTTCCGCTTCTTGACTGCCCGCGATCTATTGCTTCCTGCTGAGACTTCTGTACAAAATAAATGGCTTCCTGCAGAGGCCGTCCGCGTGATTCGGCTTGCTGCCGAGGCTTTCGGCAGGAAGCAGAGTCACGTCACGCGGTCAGTCTCGGCAGGAAGCCATTTTTCGAGGACGTTAGTCCCTGCAGGAAGCAAGAGATCGAGGACAGTCTCGGCGGAAGCCAAATATGATGGACAGTCTCTACAGGAAGCGAAAATTGGCGGACTGGTTTATACCTTGTGAAAAATAAGTATCATGATTATTTGTATTTTGCGTAATGGAACGGTATGGAACAGACATTTTACGGAATTTAATCGCATTGTTAATGCATATTAAGATTGACAAGGGAGGCAATCAATGCGTTTTATTCCGTAGATGTTCCATGCCGTGCTGCAAAGTACTAATACATGTAACCAAAAAGAGATAGAGACCCGTCTGACGATTATCGATGCATCGATCTTCGACTTACAATATTGCAGAAAGTCATCGTCCCCGCACATCACTTGAAGGAACAGCAGCAGAGAAACCGTCAGTGATAAGCTGAACATTTTTTCTGGAATAAAAAGTATGAACCCACAGGGCTTACAATGTTGAACTAACGTTGAATCAATCTTGATACAACATTAAGACGGATCTTCAGGTCAAGTGTTGACCTGTTAATCTGTCATAATGTTGAATCAAGACTGATTCAGTGTTTAGGCCGAAAAAATAGCTGTGTTTCCACTAACATGCTGAAAAAAAATCTGGTCGGTAGGAAGGAAAAATTTTTTTTTTATTATTGTATTTTTTCTCCCGAAAAAAATAAGGTCGGGCCTGTATTTTTTATGTTTTTTGGTTTTTGTTCATGTATTTTGTTGATAAAATTGTATTTTTGAGACTTGCACTGTATATGATAATTCATCTTAGATGCTTGAAAAAGTCAAATCTGTATTTTGGAAGGTACTAAATGCGAAAAACTACAAAAAGGTAATGAAAAACCGAAATTACTATCGGAAAATGCAAAGACGAAACTGGGTAGGGTCGGAAATTGAAAATGGTAGGGTCGCTGTTTGATTTTTTAGTTTGTTCTTTTATTGATGAAAATAGCAGAGTCGGGGGGGGGGGGGGGGGGTGAAGCAGGGTCGGTCGGGTTAGTGGAAACACCGCTATTTTTTTAGGCCTTATTTGACGCTGTTTGCCTGCTGGGCAGTCTCAGCTGTATACTACATGTACTAATTATCAGTTCCACATTCTGACATTTACTATCTACGCTGCGGCCGAGGTTACATATAATAAGGTATATTCAGATTATGCGTCTTCAGCCTACGGTCTAAGGCTGGTCTTCGGCCTTAGACTTTTTTAGAACTCGGACGTACAAAATCTCATGACTAAAACATAATACGCAGACTTACATTCATTCAATATGTGTTTACAGGCTAATGGAGACAATTCAGAAGCAATTGTTCGTGCAAAGACATACATTTTGAAAGGCAAAGTACCAGCATTACCAGGGTAGACCTTGCACATTACACTAATTTAATCTTAATGCAAAGTCGACCAAAACGGTACAATGCAAAGCTATTAAATGATAGATGGTAAAAAGACGGACATTACCGACATTCATGTACAGATGTATAGCATGACAATTTGTACCCAGTAAAAAAATCCGTAGATTTTACGGTAGAATACCTGGCAACCATTTGCCAGTCCATGTCCCGTTATTTTTACGGGCGCCCGTAAACTTTGGCCGGAAACAACAGGCAGAGTAGGGTAGAACAAGACGGTATTGCTTTGGCCCTATAGCCCTTTTAACACTATAACCCATTGCATTCTGGATATTTTGTCTGCTGAAATTGGCGTCTGCATCAAAAATCAAGAACATGTTGACAATTTTGGTCTAACCAACTCTTGTAGAAATGATGTCTATAGGCAGCAAACAGTTTAGATCTCAGATCAGGCCCCACCTGTGTGGGGCCTGATCTTGATCCAAACTGTTTGCCCAGATACCCCTAAAGGAAAGGGGTATCCCGAATGGAATGGGATAACTGAGTTATTTTCGAGTGTTGCCAGTTAACACGACCATATCGAGATTTCAAAAACTGATCTACAGGCACACGCCCGTAAAAATAACGGGACTGGCAGCTGGTTGCCAGTTATTTTACCGTAAAATCTACGGATATTTTTTACAGTGTATATCTATGTAATACTGACAGGGATAATTTAACAAAATAAAGTCATAAGTAGGGGTAATTTAACAAAAAAATAAACAGTCTTACCTGTTACTTCTGTATAACCGAGATGTTGACAAATCATGAAATATTACTAGCAGCAGCAGTGAAGCATAGCCGGCATGGACAAAGCAGGCAGAGTCACTGAAGCCTTGCACCTTGCATTTCATGTGGGAAAAGTGCGGCTGTCTTCGTGTTGTTTTGTATGGAAGCCCAGCTGGAAGCTTGCTTGCCTCCAAAGTCATAGACTGGGCACACAGTCTGGCTTAACTTTAATTAAAGGTTGATTCTACGTTATCAGCTGGAAGCTTGCTTGCCTCCAAAGTCATAGACTGGGCACACAGTCTGGCTTAACTTTGATTAAAAGTTGATTCTACGTTATCACGTTGAATCATCTTGGATTCAATTTTGAGTCAGCATTGTGTGCCTGTTGGGACGCCCCGCTTAAATTGTCTCGAATGTTTATTCTAGACAAGGCTTATAAGCATGATAAGAGATATCATGTAAGAAACACAAGCTGAGCCACATCATGTGATGTCCAACAATGTGAACTCGGTGACAAGATAAGTGCAGTCTGATAAAAGCCTTAGCTTGTCACATTAACTATTTATTGAAGTGACCAAAGCCATATAGCCACCGATGAGGTCTCTGATTACCCTATACAAATGAGACTGATGATCTGAATATCACATGACAGAATTGCCACATTGTTGGAAGTCACGACGTGGCTCACGCTGATGACAAAACATACCGTAAAATTAAAAAAATTGCGACACTCAAAAGAATTCCCGTAATTGTCCAGAAAGAGGAACAGTTTTGTGTTTCAATGCCGCATTACGTCCAAGAAACGTAGATGAAATGAACAATATAGACCCTGATCGGACTGTGGCTACGAGCGCGCTTAAATGGCAGCACTACTTTTCTGTTTCGTTGAATGAGTGAACTCGGGTTTAACGTCCCACCAACAACAAGGTCATACGGAGACGGGACCTCGGTTTAAAGTCTCATCCGAAAGACCGGAGAAGCGGGGACCGATCTTGCGACCCCTGGATTGGTAGTCCAGCGCGTTATCCACTACACTACCGCCGCTACTCTGTTTCATTGATTGATTTTTGCTTTATGTCCACGGTAAACAGCTATGGTCATGTCGGGACGGTAAGTTAACCTAACCTATTCCTGGGCAGGCTTAGACCTCCTAAGCGGTTAACCAGTACTAAGTGCACTAATTTTCACCAGTTACTGACAACTGCCCTTCTTGAATCAGCGGAAGAAGAAATGAAAGAAAGTGGCCGGACCTGGTATCGAACCCAGGACCTCTGGCTTATAAGTCAGGCGCCCTACCGATTGCGCTACGCGGCCCAGCCCAGGCTGATCTGAGTCTTATCTGGGCGCTGATCTGAGTCTTCCTTGGGCTCACATACCACTTTGTTAAATTTGTCGTGTCGCGGCTCAGATAGATTTGTTTGATCTTAACGATGTTCGCAAATACGTTAAGCCCTGTTTTTGCGTGGTGCGGTTCAGTTGAACAAAGTTAAATGAGATGATGCAAATTAGGACTACTCAGACCGGTCAGATCAAGAACGGAAAGACTAACTGGACAGTGGATATTTTAAATGGCGACCTGCGCGTACCTTAAGTTTATGGGCTTGTTTGTACACTACACGTGTCGGATAGATGGATGGATGGATGTATTGCGATTTTACGCCTCAGGCGGGGCTCGAAACCGGGGCTGCTAGATCAGCAGGCCAGCGCTTAACCTATGTGTCGGTCGAAGCTACAGAGAGAGAGAGATCGATGTCGCCGAAATACTGAATACCACAGGGTATATGTCAATCCGCCAATTTTCGCTTCCTGCAGAGACTGTCCATCTTGTTTGGCTTTCGCCGAGACTGTCCGCGATCTCTTGCCTCCTGCAGGGACTACCGTCCTCGAAAAATGGCTTCCTGCCGAGACTGTCCGCGTGACTCTGCTTCCTGCCGAGAGCCTCGGCAGGAAGTAGAATCACGCGGACAGTCTCTGCAGGAAGCCATTTATCATGTACACAAGTCTCAGCAGGAAGCAAGAGATCGCGGAAGTCTCGGCGGAAGCCAAATATGACGGACAGTCTCTGCAGGAAGCGAAAATTGGCGGATTCGTTTATACCCTGTGAATCCGGCGTCCTGAGACAGTGCCACACTAGATCAGTGTTAGTTTACAAGCCGAATACTATCGGATGATATGCACGAGAAGTTTTTGCTCGAATGACTGCTCGCAATATCATATGTTGCACGTATTACCTGTGGTTACGTACTTTATTAGTGTTTCTCCAAGTGGATACATGTATACATGTAGGTATATATTGAGTTTTGCATATGTTCAATTTTGAACAACAGTCTTGTGGTTTTCCTCATTACGTGGTTCATGCATGCCAATTTTAAGTTTTCCAGCGATTGTTTTGGGTCTATGAATACCAAGGGAGACCAGTTGTTGGAAAGTATTTGTCTCCCTTAGATGGATGGATAGATGATCCGATCTTACGTCCTGTTCAACAGTATTTCAGTCATGTCAGGACATGAATGAATGGCTGTGTGCAATGAAACCCCGTTTACCGTTGGAAAGTTTCTCGCCTCAAAAAAAGGTTATTACCCTTTATAAAAACATGGAAGTATACTCATACACCTGAAAAGCTACTGTGGGAGCACCCCGCCCCCCCCCCCCCCCCCATTCCCCAAGGTCTTTTAACCAATTGCATACTGGGTATTTTTATCGTCTGCTGAAATTGTCGTCTGCATCAAAAATTGGCAATATTAGTCTAACTCTTGTAGAAATGATATCCTGGTAGCTAACAGTTTGGATCTCAGATCTGACAAACAGTTGGATCTCAGATCAGGCCCCACGTTTTTGGGGCCTGCTCTGAGATACAAACTGCTTGCCCAGATACCCCTGAAGGTATTCCGAATGGAATGGGTTAAAATATGGCTACCAAATAGCAGCCATCCTGAAACGTGATAAAGGGCCGATATCATTAGAACGGTCTTGGGTGTTGTCTTGACAACGGAACGAAAGCCTCGTTTCATCTAATTCTGGATGCAACGGCGTCATTGGTGGAGAATGACCATCTAGAAATAGTGAATACGTAGCTTCACCCTTTAAGCACAAAAAGCAGACGACAGAATTTACGTCTGCATATATTAATTAAAAGCATCGCAAACGACTGCGTGATACCCCGCCACTGCAAACTTTTTTCACACACCGATTTTTCCACATTTATTTTTTCTCTGAATAACCCCAGGGCAGGGGGCAGCCTAACCCCACTGAACATGGATAAACGTCTTTGTCATGACAGGACAATTCATTACTCTGGCTTCCGATAAATCACTTACCACTCTAAGCAAATACAACTTTAGTGTGGCCATGGGGCAGGGGCAGATAACCCCTTAAGGGTCAAATTTTAATTATAAGAAGCTTTTATTATGGTACTTCTATCATCAGATGTAAATTTCTGAAAATCTTTCACATGAATTTATATTGAGTTATCATCATTTATGCATGTATATAGCCCGGGGGCAGGGGGAGATAACTCCCATGGGGTAACTTTGAGCATCACTAGAGGCTTTCATCAGTCTGATCATTTGCTGTAAGTTTCGGAAAAACTGCTTCAAACTTATTTTTCATGATTTTTACACGATCATGTTTGTGAAGTTTCATAATGATACTCCATGTAGTAAAGGAACTAGAGGCCAGAAACCATTTTTTGTACATTGACAAGTGCCATAACTCTGTCAGAAATTATCGAAATTTGCCCATTAACAATCCCAAGCGAGACATTCTTGATTCAAATGCATATGCAAAATTTGAAGGAAATCCGTTGATAAATGCTTAAGTTATCGAACGGAAACGAAGTGCGTACGGACAGACGGACGGACGGACAGATACACGGACGGCCAACATGAAAACATAATACCCCGCCACTACCGTGTGGCGGGGTATAAAAACTAGAAGGTTGTCCAGGGACAACTGGTCGAGCCCGCTGTTTCCTATAGTGACCTATATGTATGTCAAGACTAAGTACCTGCTACACTCTGGAAAGAAGGCAAACAACATCATGCTTAGCCAATATATTTCTTCTTTTTTTCTTCAAATTTTCACAAAATTAAGTAGAAGTGATGACCCAGACAATCTCAATTTATGACAATTACAATATCTGACCTTCAAGTGTGACCTTGACCTTGGACATACACAAACATGTTTGTCACTTGACACTTCCACTCATCAAGAAGAACAATTGTGCCAAACTATTTTGAAATTCATGCATAAATGTAGAAGTAATGTCTCGGACAAGCTCAATTTATGACCATATTATCATTTGACCTTCAAGTGTGACCTTCAAGGAGAACAATTGTACCAAATTATTTTGAAATCCATCTTTAAATGTAGAAGTTATGGCTCGGACAAGCTCAATTTATGGCCATTTTATCATTTGACCTTCAAGTATGACCTTGACCTTGGACCTACCTGATCAAATGTTTCAAATGGCACTTCTTCTCATCAAGGAGAACAACTGTGCCAAATTGTTTTGAAATCCATCCATAAATGTAGAAGTTATGCCCCGGACAAATCCGGGCGGACGCAAGCACACACGCACTCACGCACGCACTAACGCACGAACATACACCGAACTGAAGTTGTAACAACTGTCTCGCTCACCGCAAGCGGGCTCGACAAAAATGTTTCATCCAAGCTTTGTTATATTGCGACTTCAACGACTAAACAGCAAGCAGTGCAGGTTCATTACCTCATCGGGATCTACACTGTTTGAAAATTCGACTATTTTCGTTACTGGTGTTTAAAGAGTTAATGTTCTTATCACTCTTCTTGCCCAATTGAGATAAGCGATATCGAAAACCTGCACACAAGTCCTCAATGTGCCTGGTTATGCCTACATGTACTTGAACAAGAGGTCTATGAAGACTCGCGAACTAGTTCCATCTTGTTTGGTGATTTAATCATTTCTGCATAACAACAAAGAGGGGTTACATCCTACGCCATAGCGCAGGTTTCGTAACTAGTCAGTCGACGGCCGTTTTGAAGATACTCGACATTTTTGACATGGGTAAACATAAAAGATAGGGTTGTAACCCTAGAAAAGTAGCTTATGTTGTGCATACATGTAAAAGCATAGTTCATTAAGATATTCAAAAGATGAAAAACTATGAAACACCTCACTACGGTTTTTTATGTTGAGATCCGTGGTAAACTTGTATTTAACAGTACACTGTAAAACAAATCTGTAGATTTTACGGTAGAATAACTGGAAACCAGCTGCCAGTCCTTTCCCGTTATTTTACGGGCTTTTGCCTGTAAGACATTGTTGGAAATCACGAAATGGAAGTTTTAAATTAACTTGGCGCATTCGAACATAACTTTGTATTGTTGAGGGGCTATCTAACCAAAACGACATCTGCTCTTTTCTGTCCCACTCTGCTTGATGATTCCTGCAATTTTTACGGGCGCCCGTAAAAATAACGGTAAAAGGACTGGCAGCTGGTTGCCAGTTATTTTACCGTAAAATCTACCGTCTATTTTTGCAGTGTATGGATACAAATCACAGTGAAGTGTTTGCGGATTTAGCAAGTTTGCTATGGTTAATTCTGGCAATAATAAGTCTATCTTGGTTGTGTCAATGTTGATGTTTGCAACACTGAATAATTCCAACTCAACTTCCTAATACTAATATAGTGCAATTTGATTGGTCAAGAGCAAACAAGAACCGGCGTTTATACTTTGATAAACTCCCTGAGCCAGAAATCTGGAACTCCTTGGAACTATTTTCTTGGCGGCGATTTCTAAGATACTCACTATAGCTGACAATTTTGAGAAAAAGATGGCCGAGTTGGAATTATAAGAAATGATTTTTATTTTTGTGGATTTTATGGATGTGTAAACGCCGGCGAATCTCTCACAAACTTAACATAAAGCCCTTCGGGCTTGATTCAGTTTGTGAGTGATTCGCCGGCGTTTACACATCGATAAAATAAAATAAAATTCATTCCTATAGTAAAATATTCTACTTATTCAAGTCAAGATTGCCACTGACACAATGGTTACGATATCGCTGCTACGACGTAGGTTGTAATCCTCGAACAAATATCAACTAGTAACAATAAACAGCTAACAAGAACAAAGTTTAGATGAACACACTCGTTGATGCATATAGATGTTCAATGCAATCCACTTCAGGCTTCACTTCAATTGCAAATTGAAAAGTCTTGTAATATTTATTATATACATGGACGGATGGATGGATTGCGATTCTATAGTATTTTAGTTATATAAGGGCGATAGGAGAATGATACTAGACGTACGTATGCAATGGAACGTCGTCTACGGTGAAAAGATTTCCGCCTCTAGCGGGAATCGAACCGGGACCGCTAGATACCATGTAAGAAGGCCAGCGCCTAACCTACTGAGCTACCGGAGCTCGTATACAGGTCTATAATTTATATTGCTACAAATGCAGACTATGTAGGCAGTACGGTTTCTAGGAAATAAGAAAAAAATACGTTAAAAAGTTTCTCCACATACAGAATAAGAAAATGACACTTTATCGCATCTGCACCAGAAAAACAAGGCATACCATTTAACATTTATTTCGCTAGCTTATGGGCCGCACAGAAGGTGATGTATGACCCACCTACAGATTTAACTTATAAATCAAAGATTTTACAAAAAGACAATTGTTGGCTATACAAAATTTATATTATATATAGCTATGAATTCCTCATCATTAAAGGTGAACCGGTTACAACTCCGTTACCTCAGCGTCTTGGAGGAGGGAAGCCAATGCTTATTATTTTGATATACATGTACCCTCTAGCTCAAGTAACTCCTAAAGCGACCAATTTAAACTGATGTATGCAAAAGTGCAAAAACATGTTTTGCCCAATCTTTATCATCAGCCCCGGATCCAGGGGGTGGGCTTTGGGGCTTCAGCCCCGCCACCTGGGCCTGATTAGATTAAAATATATGTTGAGTAATCTCATTAGAATCGCCTCTGCGATTCTAATGAGATAACACAACATATATTTCAAGGGGAAAAAACATTATCAAAATTTCTATTCGAATTTATCCCTTATTATTTCGTACATTTTCAAGCCTCACTCACCGCCCCGGCCCCATCCACCTCCCCCCCCCCCCCAACACACACACATACATCTCGACACCCCAGCCCCACCAGTTATCCAGAGCCCCACCAGTAAGTGGTGGTCTGGATCCGGGCCTGATCATACTGCGGGTTCAAAGACTAGACGGCAAACAGTGTAGATCTAGTTGAGAACCGCCTATTCTGGATCTACGCTGCTTGTAAATAGAGAAAACCATGTCAGTGTCTTTTGATATCAAGTTTATCAGGCGAGGCCAGAAATAGCGTAGGAATGGCGAGGCTTGCCGAGCCAGTCCGACGTGTTTCTGGTCAAGCCTGATAAACTTGATATCAAAAGACACTTACATGGTTTTCTATTTATCATGCACCATTAGAAGGTTTTAAGGTTTAAAGAGACTCAAACAAATGAAAAGCAAACGCAGTTTTGTTCGAACTTGCTTAGGTCGCGAATGCTTTATGACGTAAGTCGGTGACGTCATTCAACCAATCGAACGCTGTTATCACGGCCAACGTCAGTATACAGCCAATCGTCTTCAGAGATCGCTTCTAAAGTCATGACCCGATAACATTCACGCAAGCGCAGTTCTACAGTGACATGATATCACATTGTGTTATCATACCCCTGTTATCAGTGGAATTTTGCAGCAGGTGCATGATAAATTCGACTATTTTTATATCTTTAAATGCTTTAACGTGATCCCAATAATTCCAAGACTGAAGCCCCTAGCAGTGAGTTTTGCCTCCCTTCTCAATGGGGGTCAACTCAAAATGAAAAGAATTTGCTCCATTAGGAGAAAATTCTCTCTTAAGAATTAACCCTTTTTCAAAGAGTTTCTGCGCCCGGAAAAGCAAACAGGAAGTCACAGAATTTGTCTCAACTCGAAAGAATGGCGGAACAACACGGAGGTCTTCATGTACCCATTAACCGTAAAAAAAATACCGTCATGTCTGTCTCACGCAAGCACCGAAGGAAAAGACAAAAAATTGCTTTTTGAAGTCAGATTGTTGCTTAACACAGGTTAACGAAAACTGAAAATGCTGAGAATGTCTTCTTAAGACAGAATTAGCTTAGTAGACGTGGCCTTAGTATATTTTCAATAATGTATTTGAGCCACGACACGACAAAACCAACAATGTGGTTGTGCGCCCAGCGCTGACTCCGATCAGACTGGACATCCGTCAACTTTGATCAGACTCTTCGCTAAGCGCTTAAATGGTAGCTAAGGGTCTACGCTACCTCGATGCGGACAGCGAAGACTCTGATCAGACTGGGCGGATGCCCAGGCTGATCTGAGTCTGCGCTGGGCGCACAACCACTTTGTTGGTATTCTCACGTCGCGGCTCAATTTTGTTTGCACAATGTTTTTCGCTATTTTTGCGAAGGGAAACAATTTTTATGATTTCCTATTTGGTTTCCATGAAAACGCAATCCTTCTAAAATGGGGTCTACTCTCAAAGAAGAGAGCAAATTCTTTCCTTGAACAGTTGAAACCCATGGAAAGGGATGCAGAACTGAAACTAGAGTTGCTTCTCCTGAGATTGCTCGCATTCACCGTTATCAGTCTGGGGACTTATGGATTTCCATAACGCATATTTGTGATGGTTAACCATGCATTTTAAATGAATTGACATGATGGCTTACCATAACATAATTACTGCAATTTTTACCACAAGATGTCACTACATGTGATGGAAAGCCATAACGTTGGTTTCTTCTGGTGTTATGGCAGACCATAACAAAGGCAACAAACCCCAAGTACTTTTCTGTCGAGTAACTGGTGCAAAACCTTGAGTTACTCGTACAGTTAGCATCCGTTACAAAAAGGCAAGCATTATAGACAATTTTG
Source organism: Ctena decussata (assembly GCA_963989385.1). Lineage (NCBI taxonomy): Eukaryota > Metazoa > Mollusca > Bivalvia > Lucinida > Lucinidae > Ctena > Ctena decussata. The sequence continues at coordinate 19,035,851 of OZ022504.1, forward strand.
ATCGTAACAATTTATAAAAAATAGAAAGTAAATATCTATTTTTATTGGAAATTAAACAAGTCAAATACACAGCAATATTTGCCTAATTTTTACCATAATTCTGCAGACATAACCGAAATAAGACTGTTTATACTGAGAATAGTTAATGGGCTGGACCAAATATAAATCTTAAGTGTAGACAGGTCATACTGAACACTGCCAGTAGGTTAATTTGCCATTTTAGTGAGTTGGACGGAAAATTTTAAGAATTATGGCTGACCATCACAAATATACGTGATGGAAATCCATAAGTCCCCAGACTGGTTATACGGATACATCATTAAGAGTCATCCATTTGTCCATGTTGCAGGGCAAACTATGATTGTATGTGGTGAAACATGACGCACCATGAAAAGCCCAAACTAGCACCAATAGAAATGAAGAACCTGTCAGCAACCATCTCTGCAGCTGAAATGAGATAAATAAGCCAAGCACTCAGTTTTAGCCCATGGCCTATTTTGCCTGCAGCAGGTGCGGGGTGGTGTTGTTTGGACCTTTTTTCTCTCATCTATTATTTCTCTTTTCTTTCTCCCGCTCTCTGGGAGACGGCTCAATATAGACTGAAATACTGTCTCAAAGAGCCTTTAAACCCAAAACAACCAACCAACCATGGCCAACTAAAAGCCACTCGTTTGGGCATTAACATTAAAACCATTTATCAGCGCGACATTTTGATTGTTTCTTATCCAAATAGTCCAAGACAATTTCATATCCCCTGACACGTGGTCCTGGGGCCGTATTTATAAAACGACTTAAGTCGTTGCTATGCTGTTGCTAAGAGTAAATTTATGTGAAGGAGATTCCCTACAACTATAATATTTGCTCCGGAGGAGCAGTCTTATTAGACTGTTCCTCCAGAGCAAATTTCATAGTTGTAGGGAATCTATAATATTTGCTCTGGAGGAGCAGTCTTATTAGACTGTTCCTCCAGAGCAAATTTCATAGTTGTAGGGAATCTCCCTCATAGAAAATCAGCCTTAGCAACCGCATAGCAACCACTTAAGTTGTTTTATAAATACGGCCCCTGGCCTGCTCTCTGCACTGGCTGTGCAGTCACGCCGTACATGCTAATTTGTATTGCATTTATTTGCCAGTGTTGGATTTAGCAGGACTGTAGGCGCGGGGCCTGACTTTGGAGGAATCAAGTCAGCTGATTATAAATCAGCTGATTATAGTTGTGTAATTTTTTTTTTAATATTTCCTTCGGGAAAGATAGTTTTAACTGATTCTTTATTTTTGTATAGACCGATACGCTTAATACTTAGTTATATATAAACAAATTTGATGTTACAGCTCAGAGCTTGTTTTGCTTTTCACATAAACAAGAGTATATACCAAATACAGTTTATACATGTATCGATCACTGTAATATAATGGTAAAAAATATTTGCTTCATTTGTGAGGAAAATGGGTGATAACATAAGGGTGATCCGATACTATCGATGATCCGATACTGTCGAGTCCACTGTATTGCGGAATAATATAGAGATTTATTTTGTTGTTTTGCTTTTTCATGATCAAAGAGAATTAACTGTAAGAGAAAGACGCCGCCGTCCTACAGATATTGAAGCATGGCGCTTCTGGACTACCAGCAGGTGCAGGATGTTGCTCTGCGCGCTCTCTCTCTCTCTCTCTTTCTGAAACGCCGCCTGAAATACTGTCTATAAGGGGATTGAACCCAAAACAATCAATCAAAAACCTATAACGCCGGCTTGACCAAGCTTCCTGTTTATGCAATGGCCCTTTTCGACTCGAACTAAAGTTCCTACCATAATAGTATCTTTGGGCATGCGCACTCGCATGACCAGTCGAACGCCAAAGTTGCTACAATAGTAGATTGTCATGGAAACGGAAATAAATACTGTGCATTTCATTGCCTTTTCCATGCATGTCGTCTTTAAAAACGATAATTTTATAGACTAAATGATAAAATGTGCCCTAAAATAATGAAAAAGAAACGACTCAGTAAAACTAATACTTGTTAACGCGAGAGTCTTCAGCGGCCGCAATCTTGCAACTCGAGTAACGGCTGTCCAGACCTCGGTCGATCTTTAGTAAGTTCATGACGTCATTTTAGTAGCTACCATCGCACTTTGACTGGAACTTAAGTTAATATAGTAGCTACTACAGTTCGAGTCGAAGTGGGCCATTATCAAAGTGGCACTATAACCTATCGTTGGACAAGAATAATATTTTGTCAGAAACATGAGACGCAATGGTGCTTCTTTATAGCATATTCTAACAGTTTGGCACTACCTACCACTTCCTTTCGCAATCGGTTCAAAGACCGACAAACTGGCTTTAAGTTCAACATCGAATTCCAGGGGTTTCTCATTCCAGTCTGATTCGGTTGATCCTGTTGGATCTATTGCCACCTGTCCATCTCTGTCTACCGACCTCTTTTTCTTGTCACCTGGACAGGTCTGAAGAGGAAATACATGTGAGCCGCGACACGAGTAAAACAACAAAGTGGTTGTGCGCCCAGCGCAGACTCAGATCAGCCTGGGCATCCGCCCAGTCTGATCAGACTTTTCGCTAAGCGCTTAAAGGGTAGCTAAGTGTATAAGCTACCTCCATACGGACAGCGAAGACTCTGATCAGACGCGGTAGATGCCCAGGCTGAACTGAGTCTGCGCTTGGCGCAAAACCACTATGTTGGTTTTCTCGTGTAGTGGCTCATATTTGCAATTTATACAAGATATTTTACATTAAAATGCAGCACTCTACAGTGTATTAAAAACACAATAATTATGGGTATGCGAACTTCTAGACAGCATGACTTCATCAGCGTAATGTTTTGCGATTTTCGAAAGAGGAAGGAGAGAGAGAAATTTCATATTTGTTCCCAGAGAGAGCGACAGACTGACAGACAGAGGGCGGAGAGAGAGAGAGAGAGAGAGCTCATATTTGTTCTCAGAGAGACAGAGAAAGAGAGACAGGAAGGAGAAATTTTTCATATTTATCCCCTGTGACAATTGAACATGAATAACACATTCCCATTCAGCACTACCGTCCTTGCATTCTGGCGGACGACACGCAGTATTATAAGGCTGCCAGCAAAACGTAAAGGGATAGTGTGAGAGAATATTTCCTATTCATCCTAATATTCATCCATAGAGAGAATAAAGATAGGAGAGAAAATCTCATTAATTCCCAGAGAGAGAGAGAGAGAGCGGGAGAGAAAAAAAGAGAGATGAAGAGACAAAATCTAATATCTATCCTTATATTTGTCAGACAGAGAAAGAGATCTCATATTTCTTCAGAGAGAGAGAGGGAGAGAGAGAGAGAGATCTAATTTATCCCTAGTAACCATGCAACTTACAAAATCACATGCAGCACTTCCGTCCTTGCATCCCAACATCTGGCAGATAAACAGTGTTCTGAGGCTGCTGGCAAAGCGGAAAGCGTACAGTTCTGCGACCAGAATGTGTCTCGTACTCGGCGAGTCATAGTCAAAGTGCGTCAAGAGATATGAATCCAGACTGCACCTAAATGTATTAGAATAAAATTTCCTTTTAAAAGGAAGGCTTGCACAGCTAAGACTGCAATTTTCATGAGTTGTTTATTGAAGTGAACCCGATTGTTAGTGCACTTTCTGTTGCTAACTTTTATTTAGCAAAGTATTTAATTTCTAATTTAATGGGGGGCATTATCCACGGGTCTAAGGTAAAACAAGTGTAGAATTTATTTGAAAAACAAATTGAAAAAAATATTTAAACACACACACACACACACACACACACACACACACCATCAACAACAAAAAAAACAACAACAGTTTTTCGACGTTTTGGCCGGCCGTTTTAGGCATGTCTCAAGAAAAATAACAATATGGACCTATTTCAAGTCTTTTCTTCACGGCTGTTGAGTCACACTTAGTCTGAATCAAAATTTTATGAAAGGCTGTTTCAAACCCTCTGAATCAAAATTTTATGAAAGGCTGTTTCAAACCCATGTCTATGGAATCTTGGCACATCTGAACTTGGCATGAAAAGAAGACAATAAATTTATATTTACTGAAGTTTATTTTTGGTTTAAGTGGCATCAGTGGCAGTGACTGGAACAAAATTTTGACACTCTGAGAAGAAAACGCATGCTGCTGTTGTTTGGGACAATAGCTTGCTTTACACCATTTGGGAACATCAAAGCACGGAACCCATTGCGTTCGTATTTCCATGAACTCCCGACAAATGAAATTTATCTCTTTTCAGTAAATGTGATAAGGGGAGAAAATCGTCAAAAGCGCTTGTTTCTAAATTTAAACAATAAATTTTAACTCTGCTCTTTCAGATTTTACACTGATATACAGATCAGCCCACTCTGGCATAAGCGCAGTCTGATCAGTCTGGCCTCAGCATGAAAGATGAAGAATATATATATGCCGAAAAAGACTGATCAGATCCAACGAATGCATCGGCGCTGGACAGCGTGCCGGCTGCTCTGACTAGTCAGATTATGCGATGCCCTAAGGCCTAGTTTTCGCGACGCCGCTGCATGATTTTTGGAAAAGCTAATGCTTTGCGCTAAGCTATATATAAACACTGTTTCTTACACAAGTTTGGTATATTTCTTAGGATGCAAAGCCAAATACTTTGCATTGCATTCACAGTTTCATTTTTTATGCCATCAGTTTACAAAAAGCAAACGAAATGTGGCCAAGTTCAAGGCACTTGTAAAAGAAAAAACGTGCTTTTTAACGGAAACATTAAAAAAATACATGAACTATCAAAAATAGAGTAAAGTTTCCATTGTTATTTTTAGCAGATGAGGCAAATCGAATATGGATAAAAATAGACAAAATCGGACAGGACGGTGAAGTTGGTTTGCTTTTCGTTTTTCGCTTTTCGCTTTTCGTTTTTCGCTTTTCGTTTTTCGCTTTTCGTTTTTCGTTTTTCGCTTTTCGTTTTTCGCTTTTCGTTTTTCGCTTTTCGCTTTTCGTTTTTCGCTTTTCGTTTTTCGATTAACGCTGTTTTGTTTTTCGCTTTTCGTTTTTCGTTTTTCGATTTACGCTGTTTTGTTTTTTGTTTTTCGCTTTTCGTTGTTCGTTTTTTTTTTTTGTTTTTTTTTTTTTCGCTTTTCGTTTTTTGCTTACGTTTTTTTGTCTTTTTGTTTTTCGCTTTTCGCATTTCGTTTTTCGTTTTTCGACATTCAAATTCTATTTTGACCTTCGTATTGAAGTTCATTAACGAATTTTGAGATTGGAAATACTATTTTGATATTCGCACTAAAGCAGAATATCAAATTTTGAAATTCAAAATCCTATTTTCACATTCGAAATGAAGCCAAATATGGTATTTTGACATTCGATATCCTATTTTGACATTCGCACTGAAGCTTAAAATTGTATTTTGAAATTCGAAAAGCCTATTTTGACATTCGAATTCAGGCCGAATATGCTATTTTGATATTCGATATCCTATTTTGACTTTTGCACTAAAGCCGAATATCGAATTTTGATATTCGAAATCCTATTTTGACATTCGAATTGAAGCCAAATATGCTACTTTGACATTCAATATTGTATTCTAACAACAGCACTGAAGCCAAATATGGTATTTTGACATTCGAAATCCTATTTTGACATTCGAATTCAGGCTGGATATGGTATTTTGACATTCGAAATCCTATTTTGACATTCGCACTGAAGCCGAATATAGATTTTTGATATTAGATATCCTTTTTTTTGACATTCGAATCCAAGCCGAACATGGTACTTTGGTATTCAGTTTCCTATTTTGACATTCGCACTAAAGCTGAATATCAAATTTTGACCTTCAAAATCCTATTTTGACATTCGAACTGAAGCCGAATATGGTATTTTGACATTCGAAATCCTATTATGACATTCGCACTGAAGCTTAATATTGTATTTAGACATTCGAAATCATATTTTGACATTCGATTTCAGGCCGAATATGCTATTTTGATATTCGAAATCCTATTTTGACATTCGCACTGAAGCCGAATATCGAATTTTGATATTCGAAATCCCATTTTGACATTCGAACTGAAGACGAATATGGTATTTTGACATTCGAAATCCTATTTTGACATTCGCACTGAAGCTTAATGTGGTATTTTGACATTCGAAATCCTATTCTGACATACGCACAGAAGCTTAAATGGTATTTTGACATTCGAAATCCTATTTTGACATTCGAATTCAAGCCGAAATGGTATTTTGATATTCGATATCCTATTTTGACATTCGCACTGAAACCCAATATCGGATTCTGATATTAGAAATACCATTTTGACATTCTAACTGAAATCGAATATGGTATTCTGACGTTCGAAATCCTTTTTTGACATGCGCACTGAAACTCAATATGGTATTTTGACATTCGATATCCTATTATGACATTCGAGTTGAATCTTAAAATGGTATGTGGACATTCAAAATCCTATTTTGACATTCAAAATCCTATTTTGACATTCGCATTCAGGCCGATTATGGTATTTTGATATTCGAAATCCTACTTTGACATCCGCACTGAAGCTGAATATCGAATTTTTATATAATCGAAATCCCATTTTGACATTCGAACTGAAGACGAACATGGTATTTTGACATTCGAAATCCTATTTTGACATGAGCACTAAAGCTTAATATGGTATTTTGACATTCGAAATCCTATTTTGACATTCGCATAGAAGCTTAAAATGGTATTTTGACATTCAAAATCCTAGTTTAACATTCGAATTCAGGCCGAATATGGTATTGTGATATTCGATATCCTATTTTGACTTTTGCACTGAAGCGGAATATCGTATTTTGATATTCGAAATCCCATTTTGACATTCGAACTGAAGACTAATATGGTATTATGACATTCGAAATCCTATTTTGACATTCGCACTGTAGCTAAATATTATATTTTGACACTCGAAATCCTATTTTGAGATTCGAATCCAGGCCGAATATGGTATTTGATATTCGAAATCCTATTTTACTTTCGCACTGAAGCCGAATATGGAATTTTGATATTCGTAATCCTATTTTAACGTTTGGACTGGAACCGAATAATGAATTTTGATATTCGAAATCCTATTTTGACATTCCAACTGAAGCCGAATATGGTATTTTGACATTCGAAATCCTATTTTGACATTTGCACTCAAGCATAATACGGTATTTCGACATTCGGAATCCTATTTTGACATTCGAATTCAGGCCGAATATAGTATTTTGATATTCGAAATCCTATTTTGAATTTCGCACTGAAGCCGAAAATCAAATTTTGAAATTCGAAATTCTATTTTGACATTCTAACTGAATCCCAATATGGTATTTTGATATTCGAAATCGTATTTTGGCAATCGCACTGAAGCCAAATATGGTATTTTGACATTCAAAATCCTATTTTGAAATTCGAATTCATGCCGAATATGATATTTTTACATTCAATATGCGATTTTGACATTAGCAATGAACCCGAATATCGAAATTCTATTTTGACATTCAAACTGAGGCCGAATATGGTATTTTGACATTCGAAATCCTATTTTAACATTCAGACTGAAGTCAAATATGCTATTTTGACATTCTACATCGTATTCTAAGAAGCCACAAAAACCAAATTTGGTATTTTGACATTCGAAATGCTATTTTGACATTCGAATTCAGACTGAACATGGTATTTTGACATTCGAAATCCTATTTTGACATTCGAATTCAGGCCGACAATGGATATTTTGATATTCAAATCTCTATTTTGACATTCGCACTGAAGTTGAATATCGAATTTCGACATTCGAAATCATATTTTGACAGTCAAACTGAAGCCGAATATGGTATTTTAACATTTAAAATCCTATTTTGAATGTCAAAATACCATTTTAAGCTTCAGTTCGAATGTCAAAATAGGATATCGAATTTCAAATACCATATTAAGCATCAGTGCGAATGTTAAAATAGTATTTCGAATGTCAAAATACAATATTCGTCTTCAGTTCGAATGTCAAAATGGGATTTCGAATATCAAAATTCGATATTCGGTTTCATTTCGAATGTCAAAATAGGATTTCGAATATCAAAATACCATATTCGGCCTGAATTCGAATGTCAAAATAAGATTTCGAATGTCAAAATACCATTTTAAGCTTCAGTGCGAATGTCAAAATAGGATTTCGAATGCCGAAATACCATATTCGGCTTCAGTGCGAATGCCAAAATAAGATTTCGAATGTCAAAATATCATATTCGTCTTCAGTTCGAATGTCAAAATGGGATTTCGAATAACAAATTTCGATATTCGGCTTCAGTGTGGATGTCACAATCGGATATCGAATGTCAAAGTACCATATTCGGCCTGAATTCGAATGTCAAAATACGATATTTGGCTTCAGTGCGGATGCTAATATACTTTTTCAAATCTCAAAATACCATATTTTGATTCAGTTCGAATGTCAAAATAGGATTTCGAATATCAAAATACCATACTCGGCTTCAGTTCGAATGTCAAAATAGGATATCGAATATCAAAAATCGATATTCGGCTTCAGTGCGAATGTCAAAATAGGATATCGAATATCAAAATACCATATTCGGCCTGAATTCGAATGTCAAAATAGGATTTTGAATGTCAAATTACCATTTGAAGCTTAAGTTCGAATGTCAAAATAGGATTTTGAATGTCAAAATACCATATTAAGCTTCAGTGCGAATGTCAAAATAGGATTTCGAATGTCAAAATACCATATTCGTCTTCAGTTCGATGTCAAAATGGGATTTCGAATATCAAAATTCGATATTCGGCTTCAGTGCTAATGTCAAAATAGGATATCGAATGTCAAAATACCATATTAAGCTTCAGTTCGAATGTCAAAATGGGATTTCGAATATCAAAATTCGATATTCGGTTTCATTTCGAATGTCAAAATGGAATTTCGAATATCAAAATACCATTTTCGGCCTGAATTCGAATGTCAAAATAGGATTTTGAATGTCAAAATACCATATTCGGCCTGAATTCGAATGTCAAAATAGGCTTTTTGAATTTCAAAATACAATTTTAAGCTTCAGTGCGAATGTCAAAATAGGATATCGAATGTCAAAATACCATATTTGGCTTCATTTCGAACGTGAAAATAGGATTTTGAATTTCAAAATTCGATATTCTGCTTTAGTGCGAATATCAAAATAGTATTTCCAATCTCAAAATTCGTTATTGAACATCAATACGAAGGTCAAAATAGAATTTGAATGTCGAAAAACGAAAAACGAAATGCAAAAAGCGAAAAAAAAAAAAAAAAAAAAAAAAAAAAAACGTGAACAAAAAACGAAAAGCGAAAAACAAAAACAAAAAACGTAAATCGAAAAACAAACAACGAAAAGCGAAAAACAAAAAACAAAACAGCGTTACTCGAAAAACGAAAAGCGAAAAACGAAAAACAAAACAGCATTAATCAATAACGAAAAGCGAAAAACGAAAAACGAAAAGCAAACCAATTTCACCGTCCTAAATCGGACGAGGTATTTGTTTGTTATGTTTGTGAAGTAAATAATGAAGAAATGCTGTCTCAAACCAGAACGAACTTTCCGATCTCTTTGGCTTAATTGCTGCCCTAAAAAGTTTAGAACGAATCGTTGCAGTACACACTCACTGTGTACACACTCTCCTGGTATTTTCCGACTAAGCGTGACGTATCGTTTCTTCCGAAAATAACTCGGTATCACTAAACCACTTGAATACTGGCTTGCGCTTTCGAGCGCAAGCCAAAAAAAACGCTGCCTTTTGTGAACGTCTGTATGTAAATAGAACAAGTGAGCCGGAGCTCACGTGTTCTCCAACCAGTGTCATCGCAAAATATAAAATTTTAAGATAAATGTGTAGATTTTCAGGAGAAACAACTCTGTTTTTGTAGTTTTCCCTCCCTTGTCAGTCGGGTCAACTCTTAAAGGAAAGAATTTGCTCCTCGAGGAGCAAACTCTTTCCTCTAAGAGTAAACCCCTTTTGGTAGATCTACGTCCTCCAGCGAAATAAACAGGAGGTCAGTTCATTTGTTCCTCTTAGTACAAATGGCGAAAAAAATCATGGGGGTGGTGATTATTAATCTTAATGCAATGGGTGAACAGGCAGAAATTCAAAGGTGACTCCATGCAACGGTAAAAAAGGAAAGGGATTCAACTGAAGTGTTTCAGAAATCACAGAAAATGCAGCCAAGCATATTAAAACAAGGCTTTGCAGCAATATTGACCACATTCCGAAGTCCGTAACCTTGACCGTAAACCAGCAAAAGCTTCTATGAGCCGCGACACGGCAAAACCAAAAATGTGGTTGTGTGCCCAGCGCAGACTCAGATCAGCCTGGGCATCCGCCCAGTCTGATCAGAGTCTTCGCTGCCCGCATGGATGTAGCTTAGACCCTTAGCTACACTTTGAGCACTTAACGAAGAGTCTGGTCAAATTTGGCGGATGTCCAGGCTGATGTGAGTCATCGCTGGGCGCACGACCACATTGTTGGTTTTGTCGTGTCGCGGCTCAATATTATATGATGCCAACAAATAAGAAAAAAAACCTATCCAATTATCAAAAGAATTCTGAAACTGTAAGCAATGCATTGTCTTGCCTGCCAGAGTGAGTGAGTGAACTCGGGTTTAACGTCCCACCAACAACGAGGTCATATGAAGACGGGACCTCGGTTTAAAGTCTCATCTGAAAGACCGGAGAAGCGAGGGATCGAACTTGCGACCCCTGGATTGGTAGTCTGGAGTGTTATTCACTACGCTACAGCCGCTCCTTGCTAACCAGAGAACTGTCAGAAAACAGAGCTATACCTGAAAACTCGAAAACAGTTAACTATTCAGAAGCCCGGGAGTAATTGCTAGCTGGCTCAATAGCCCAGCATCTACTCCAACCGCTACGTGAGTGAGTGGACTCAACAGTGAGGTCATATGGAGACGGGACCTCGGTTTAAAGTATCATCCGAAAGACCGGATAAGCGGGGGATTGATCTTGCGACCCCTGGATTGGTAGTCCGGAGTGTTATCCACTACACTACAGCCCCTCGTCCAACCGCTACGATGACATCTTAAAAGATAAAAAGGCGGCGATACTAATTTACGTCTGCAAAAAAAAAATGTTTAGTCCAAGCTGTAGCGTAGTGAGAATTCAGAATCCAAAGATTATGATAGAAACAGCGTATATCCGGAATAAGTGGTTCTTATGAGCCACCTGCACATAATTTTGCGAATTCGAATATTTTCATTTTTGACGCTTAAACCGTTAACTGGCAATGGGGACTTCTCACTTCCATTTTCTTTCTTCCCACTTGCTACTTCTCACTTCCCATTTCCAACTTCCTAGTTCTTTGTTTTGAATGCAATACATAATACATAATAGTATATAAGAAGAAGGGAGTGAAAGTAGGAAGTGAAAAGTAGGAAGTGAGAAGTAGGAAGAGAAGAAGAAAGTGGGGAGTAGGAAGAAAGACGTTAGAAGAAGGAAGCAATAAGTAGGAAAGAAAAGGGAGGGCGTGAGAAGCAGGAAATTAAAAGAAGTAGGAGGTGAGAAGCAGGAAGTGAGAAGTGGGAACTGAGAAGTATGGAAATAAAAATATGTAGGAGGTGAGAAGCAGGAAGTGAGAAGTGGGAACTGAGAAGTAAGAGGTAAGAAGAAGGGTGTGATAAGTAGGAAGTGAGAAGTAAGAAGTAGGGTGCGGAAAGTAGGAAGTGAGAAGTAGGAAGTGAGAAGTAGTATATGAGAAAAAATAGGTGAGAAGTAGGAGGTGAGAAGTAAGAAGTGAGAAGTTGGAAGTGAGAAGTAAGAAGTAGGAGGTGAGAAATAGGAAGTGAGAAGTAGGAAGTGAGAAGTAAGGTGTGAGTAGTAAGAAGAAGGAGGTGAAAAATGGGAAGTGAGCAGTGAGAATTAAGGAATGAGAAGTAGGAAGTGAGAAGAAGAGAGTAAGAAGAAGGAAGTAAGAAGTGAAAGTACGAAATAGGTAGTGAGCAGTGATAAGTCGGAAGTGAGAAGTAGAAAGTGAGAAGTATGGTATGAGAAAAAGTAAGAAGTAGGAGGTGAGAAGTTGGGAACAAGAAGTAGGAAGTGAGAAGTAGGAAATAAGGAGCGGGAAGTGAGAAGTAGGGAGTTAAAAGTAGAATTTGAGAAGTAAGAAGTAGGAAGTGAGAAGTAGGGTGTGGGAAGAAAGAAGAAGATGAGAAGCAGGGATCAAGAAGTAGGAAGTAAGAAGTAGCAAGTGAGCAGCAGGAAGTGAGAAGTAGGAAGTGGGAAGTGATTAGTTAGAAGTGGAAAGTAGCAAGTTAGAAGTCACCACCGCCCCATTGTACTACACTTACCCATTTACGATAATATTTAGTGCTTCGTCTCCTACGCTAGAAATCGCTGTGCAGTTCATTGGGAGAGCAATGTAACCAGCTGAAAGAAGAATAACAAACCGTAAAACTTTCTACAAATTGGGACACCTAAAATAATTACCGTAATTGTCATATACATTGTATATGGACCAGTTTGTTTTTACAATGCAGTCATGCGCCCAAAACATCTAAACGGAATGACAAACAGTGTAACCTTGATCAGACAGCTCCTTTAGGAGCAGTCTGATCTTGGTCAGCACTGTTTGCTCAGACCTATTTGTCCCAATACCTAGGATGCTAGGAACACAATGACAACAGATACAAATTATAGAGAAATCTGGAAACTCGCCGAATTCTGTTGTGATTTTCCACAACCTTAAGGCCGTAGGTGCAGTGGGGGTTTTAGGTTATGCTATGATATGAGTATGTTCTAATTATGCAAGGGTTCTTGTCAGTGGTTGCTGAGATATGAATGTTAAAAAAAATTGTCGTTGAAATTTTAAGTGAGTGTGATCTAATTTTTGAACCTGTGCTCCACCCAAAGGCCTCACTCATGGGTTGGTTGGTTGATTTGATGCTTAACGTCCACGGTAAACAACTAAGGTCATGCCTGCCCAGGAATAGTGTGGTTAGGTTAACTGACCGTCCCGACATGACCTTAGTTGTTTACCGTGGACGTTAAACATCAAATCAACCAACCAACCAACAACAGAACGGCAGAGAAGCTATGTTTAAAGAAATGCCTAAACTTTGAAGATGTGTTGTTAGCAGGAGCAACATGATCACCGTCTGCATTCATGCTTTTCATGTTATTTCACTCAAATTACATTCAACATTACAGCTATCGAAATACGGTTTTCAACGTTAAGCACCGTTTTCCACGATGCATGTGCCCAAATCTGTAAAAAAAAGAGAGTCTTTAAATTTACAGGCGATCCTAGACCTGGCCCCGAGGTTATAAAACTTTTTTCATGCTCAGCTGAGTTGAGCATGAAATTTTACCTGGTTATAATTAACAAATTGTTGATAAGTACAGTTGTTTTCTTGCTCAGTTTGGCTGAGTATGACATTTTCTCTGCTTATGAATATGAAAATGCCAACATTAGTTGGCATTTTCATATTTATCAGCAGAGAAAATTTCATGCTCAGCTGAGTTGAGCACGAAAAAAGTTTTATAACCTCGGGGCCTGGTAATATTGCCTGTCAGTAGTGGCGACAGTGGCAGTTACCATAAGACTTACGCTAATACACAGGTCTATTCACACGAGAGGTACACGACAGCCCGTTATGACCTCTCGTATTTGGCACATGGACTTATGAGTCTGATCAAGGTCTGAATAAAAATGGTGGACAAAGCTGAAACGAACCGCCATCGAACTTATCCGAAATTCTGTATCATCTTTCGCACTTTTTGAGGGATAGCGTGAAAATTTTCTTTTAGAAATGTCGACAGCCTAACCTAATGTCTCTGCCCGCCCACAGTAGTTCAGCACTTTATGATACAATAAGTTTGTGCAACAAATACCATTCGGAAGACCGCTCGGCCGATTCCGTGACTCACGGAATCGGCCGAGCGGTGTTTCGAATGACCAAATTTGGCTAAAACTTATCCCTGAGCTATTGATAAACAGATTATCGGATGATGAATCTGGATTTCGTCATGAAATCATACGTTGTGATCCCCTATAGAATCACCTCGCCGAGGCGGCTCTAGTGAAAGCAACAACATAGGTTGTCCCGCAGAATTATCAGATTTATCATTCATTAATCCTCTAGCCTTTGCTTACGGATGACTGCAATTTCCCATCTTAATGGTTCTCCCACAATGGCTGATGTCCGTTTAAATCCTGTCTCAATATCTTGGAATTCTGTATCCAGGATAATAGTTGGCGTTACAGAAGGTGGAACATAGGTACTGATTCTGAAAAGGGTACCGTATTTATCACCCCTTGTTAACTATGTTACGAAACGAAAAAGAGTCATAGTTCCCAACGACCTGGTCATTGTGGCTGAACAAATTTTGTTCAGCAACGCAGACCAGGTCGTTTGGGAACTATGACTCCTTTAGCCACGACGACCAGGTCGTTTGGGAACTATGACTAGTTCCAAACGACCTGGTCATCCTGTCTAAACAAATTTTGTTTAGCCACGAAGACTGGTTGTTTGGGATCTATGACTTTTCCGTTTCGTAACAGCCTTGAAAACATAGTTATCCAGGTGTGTTATTCAAAACGGAGTTTTAGCCTTACAAAATGCCGCTATGAGATTATTTTCACTCCCAAAGCAATTCCGAAAATCTAGATGGATTTCGATTTTGGGATTGTTTGAAGTCAGTAAACAGGACAAAATAAACAGTACACAGTAAATCTTAAACAGTGCACAGTTTATAGTACATAGCAAATAGTATATAGTCAGTATGTGTGCTTCCTCTTATGGATGCACATGTATAAAACTTATTTCGTAATAGATATTGCAGATTAGATTAAATATATTTTATTGTATAACCACAATGGGATTGGACACACGTTCTAACAACATTAAACAGTCCTCTCCCAACAGTTACAATGTACAATAAGATGGCACAACAGTGAATATGTAACAGTTGCAAGGAAGATAGTATACGAAAACAATACACAGGAGAAATTGCATATGAAGTCCCATTCCTGATTGCCAATTATTACTTTTTCATAAGTGGTTAGAACACCGAAATTCTAATGCTGCTGTCGGGGTTATAAGCCCAATTGCCCTTTTATACGGTGTCTAAGCATGTTATTATGTCAACTGCAAAGTGTTCAATGGTTAGTTTAAACTTTATTTTTTGTATATATATCATGAAAATACAGAACATACCAATACAATGTAATCGGAAGTACAATATAATACAAATGGGATTGAGAAGGAAGTCTTAGACTTATTTTTATCTGTATCCCATTTTGCAATAACATTAACTTTGAAACAACAGGTGTTCAATGGTTGCAATATAGGTGGAGCCTATATCATATTAAAGGAAACGTACAGAATCTGTCGGTAACTTAACTGAGCTGATGTCGGTTATCACTATTACGCGCTCGTTGCTGTTACACTGGCCACCTCCGCGACCGTCGCGGACGTGACCAGTGTAACAGCTACGCAGCGCGTACTTCAGCTTCTGACCACTTGTGCCTACTGACATTACACAGCAAACAGTAGGCTCTGCTCAGTCTGTAAACACTATTGACCAGGGTCTAGATTTATATTATCAGGGGCTGTTATACTTCAATGACATCAATGACAAATCTGCAGACAAAACAAAACAATATGTTTGACAGTGTTTCACTTACTCGTTCGTTACCCATGATTCGTCCGTGACCATTCTGTACACTCCAGTGGCGGGTATTTGCTGACAACGGATTATATAAAACTCCACTTCCCCCGTAATAATGTCGGGAATACTTTCAGTTTTCATTAAAGTGAAAGTAATGTTGTGACTCTGAAATTTAGAAAAATATAAGCTGCTAAACGCCAGGTGCGAAATAGTTCGACAAGATAGCCTTCAAAAAAAAAAATAATAATAAAAAACATTTTCGGGTGGTCTATTTTAAATATATGGAAAATCTTGTTTTCCACAATTTTCGCAAAGTGGAAAATCGTTTTTGGCTCTGTTTCAAAATTCCTTTCTGCACGATGTAGCCAATCCAAAATGGGGCTTTTGGGGTACATGTCGGTGTCTTCTCGCAGGACAATCATTGTTGTTGTAATGTTATTGTTTAACGTCCACGGTAAACAGTTATGGTCATGTTAGCGATGTTTCACATAAGCTTTTCATACAACCTTAATCACGCTATTGACGCTATTGCCGATAAAATGAAACTACGGAAGCATAGAAGTACATGTGTATATAAAACCAATAAGTAAAAGCGGTTCGTGTGATATACTCAAAACAAATATTAAAGGGTCAAACTTTTACCCTGCGATTTCTGGAACATTTCAAACATTTGGTAAAATAAAGCATTTCTACCTTCCATTTTATTCATTTTACAAGTTTTATACACATAAAGCTTGAACCTATAGCCTTTGTCTTGACCAAGGTCAGGCTTTAAGTCAAACTACCCCTAAAATGAAAGTTGTTTGAATTCCCATAGAGAATTGATAGTGTGTCAGTTTGGTCGCGAATAACTTCTAAAATTGCTATGAGTTTTTAACTTCTTATAGCTTGCTGAACTTAAAAATGATTAAACTTGATGACTATCGAGCAATTTTTCAACAAAAATCATGAATTGGCGAAATCGAAAATTTTGGTGAATTCGTTCCCTCAAACTTCAAACAACTCTGATTTTAAGGGTAGTGTGAATTGAAGTCTGGACTTGGTCAAGATATAGGCTATATTTTCAAACTTAATGTGTACAAAACTTGTAAAATGAATGAAATGGAAGGTGGAAATGATTTATTTTACCAAATGTTTGAAATGTTCCAGAAATCATGGGGTAAAAGTTAGACCCTTTACTATTTTTTCGAGTATATCTTCATTTCATGTCAAGTCGAATTTGTGAGCGAGGCATAGACATCTGTTTGATGTTGCTGCGTCCGTCCGTTTGTGCGTATGCGGACATGACTTTTGAAATATGAGCCGCGACACGAGAAAACCAACAATGTGGTTGTGCGCTCAGCGCAGACTCATATTAGCCTGGGCATCAATCCAGTCTGATCGGAGTCTGCACTGGGTGCACAACCACTTTGTTGTTTTTCTCGTGTCGCAGCTCATATAATATTGACCTTCTCCCTTTCAGCCCCTTTATATCCCAAACACACCAACTACTGCAGGTGGTTTATCAAAAAAAGTAAACCGCCGTAACGTACTCAAACTGAAAACCGGAGCAAATGAGGTATAGGCCTTTTTCCTGTATTCAGTCGGTAGAATTTTTGAGGGAGTTTGATTCTTTTTGACGCACCTAGTGTCTGCTACGCATAGGAGATGGTGAGAAAACTATGCATAGTTCACTAGATCGCTGCGGTCAACCAGTATCCGAACAAGTGACCTCGAGTGATAGATCGGTTTCTGTGATGGAGTTTAAGCATTTGAAGCACAACTTAAGGTCACATACCCGAAATATAGGTTGCCGAACCCTAGTTCGTTTTAACACTGGTGAACATGTTCTTTTCCGACAGGCTGTAAGTACTTTTCTGTCTCTGTCCATTTGCATCCCAAAAGTGTAATACTTTACCAAACTCTTACATGTCATCCACTCTACCATTCTAGAAAGTAGGTCGCCGCGACCTAGGTTACGCCACATACACGCCTATACCACTTTCTGACAGGTGTCGCGCATCTCAGCTACTAAGCATTCCCCATCACAACATCCAGTCCTTGAATAACGATCACCTGCCCGACAAGTTGACAGCCGTGACCTGTTTTACTGACAATTATATGCACCA
The DNA here is from genome assembly GCA_963989385.1 of Ctena decussata. Taxonomy (NCBI): domain Eukaryota; kingdom Metazoa; phylum Mollusca; class Bivalvia; order Lucinida; family Lucinidae; genus Ctena; species Ctena decussata. Next base: position 19,053,617 of record OZ022504.1, read on the forward strand.
TCATTATTATTACCCTTATCGCCATATACTGTCGGTCTTTCGTCCCGGACTTTAATAAGCCCAACAGACCAGACATGCTAGCAGACGCTATGTGGGTTTATTTATTAGCTGAAGTTTTATGGGCGTATGGACTGAAATAAATACTTTTAGAAAACCGAATTACAGTGTGGCAAACGCGATAACAAAGGTACAGATGCACGGACAACACTGCGGATGTGTGCAGATTGCACTAAAGCCAAACGGACTCGACATTAGCCATGTGGGTTCTTTTATTTGTGGCCACGCTCCAGGGGTTCCTTGGTTTGAAAAATATAAACCACTGGGTTCAGACTCTTGAAATTTGGTATATAACATTGCCGGGTAATCCTTTGTCAAGTTTGCTCAAACAGAGGTCCATGGGTCTACCTCAGGGTCTGTCTACCTCAGCGTCTACCTCAGGGGTTTCTGGGTTTGGATGGATGACTTGCGATTTTACGTCCTTTTCAACAGTATTTCAGTCATATCAGGACGATGGGACGATGATAATGAAAGGCTGTGTGCAATGGAACCCCGTTTACGGTAGGAAAGATTCTCGCCTCGAGCGGGATTCGAACCCGGGTCCGCTAGGTCAGTAGACCAGCGCTTAACCCACTGAGCTACCGGGGCTCCTTTCTGGGTTTGACCATAGAAATACATACAAAACTATTCAGATGTCTTCCTCGTCAAAACCCCTAGACTGAGATACGTGAAATTTGGTATTAGGCATTGCCTAATACACATCTACGGACTTTGTTCAAACGGCCGCACCTTGATTCATAATGGTTCTGCGGCACGTAGTTTTGGGTTCGAAAATAAAATTAACTTAGAAATATTCTCCGCGAGAAATGCTAGGCTGAGATTCTTTAATTTCGATATGTATCAGAGAGAGAGTTTTTCTTTTGTTAGTATCTGTAGATGTATTGTATTTTTTTTTTTTTTTTTTTTTTTTTTGGTCTCAAATTGCACTTTGTATATATTGTATGTTTATGTGTCTTATCAGAGGGCCTCAAGGAAGATTGGTTCGCCAATTGAGTTACCCTCTTTAAATAAAGACCTCACTTACTTACTTACTTACTTACTAACTTACTACTATCATTGCCTAGTGGTTCTTTATCAAGTTTGTTCAATTGCTGGCCCCAGGATCTAAAATAGCCAAGCTCCAGGGAGTGGTTCGAACCATAGAAATACACTGGAAAATGATAAAATCTTCTTCAGAAACACTTGTCTCGGATGCTTGATATTGGTATGTAGCATTGCTTAGTGGTCCTTTACCAGGTGTGGTCAAATGTAACAACACCCACAGTCCAAAATTCGTAAGAATTTGCGAATTAGCACCTAGCTGCCATTTGCCGGTTTCCTATGTAGCTTTAATCGGGCTGCCAGTTGCCAGTTCGCAAGAATTCTTGGTCTTAATATATTCCCTTGACAATATACACATCACCATAAAGTTTTGTTAAAACAGTTCCAACAGTTAAGAAGTTACAGAGTAAAGTGAGTGGACTCGGATTTAACGCCCCCCCCCCCCCCCCCCCAACAACGAGGTCATATGGAGACGGGACCTCGGTTTAAAGTCTCATCCGAAAGACCGGAGGAGCGGGGGATCGAACTTCCGACCCCTGGATTGGTAGTCCGGAGTGTTATCCACTACACCACAGCCGCTCCTACAGAGTAAAACAGAAACTGATGCAATGGCAGATATTTCCGACCGTTAAGGAGTTACAGAGTAAAACGGAAACCGATGCAAGGGCAGAAGTAAACTCGAGAACCATTTTTGGTCATTATATATTCCCTTGACAATATACACATCACCATAAAGTTTTGTTAAAATGTTTCCGACAGTTAAGAAGTTACAGAGTAAAACAGAAACTGATGCAAGGGCAGATAATTCAGGAAGTAAGTAAGCAAGAGTTGTGGTTCATGCTCAAGATACATGGCCCTATTATTTTACATATTCCTACAAAGTTTCATTGAAATATTTCAAAAGGTTAAGGAGTTATGGAGTGAATGGGGGGATGGGGCTAGCCTAAAAAACTAATCAAAGGGGGGGGGGGGTACTCCAAAATTAAGGGGGAACAACCATTCTTATATGTGACACACCGTCTTGTGATCATGCTAATTGCTATGAAGTTTCATCAAGATAGTCCAAATGATTACTAAGTTATTGAATGCACAAGACTGGTAAACACAAAAAGCCTATAAAATCTAATCAAAGGGATACAACTCTAAAATGGAGAAAGGGAGAGCAACCATTGTTATATGCGACACATTGTCGGACCCTTATACATATTGCTATGAAGTTTCATCAAGATATCAAGATATCCCAAATGTTTATCTAGTTATGGCGCGCACAAGACTAGTAGGGTAAAAATAATCAAAGGGGCATAACTTAAATACTAAGAAAGGAAGAGCAACTATTACTGTACGCGACACTTTGCCCCATCCTAATATATATGCCTACAAAATTTCATGAAGATATCTCAAACGGTTACTGAGATATGGTGCGCACAAGAATGTTGACGGACGGACAGACGGACGGATTGACAGCCCCATGCCATAATACGTCTTTTTTTTTTTTTTTTTTTTCAAAACAGGCGTATAAAAAGGGCCCAATTTTAATGGCAAGTTATCCATCCATCTATACTTACAATAGGGCATCCCACTACCACAAATGTCTGTCTGTTGAAAGTCGGCAGGACAGTACATTCTAAAGCACCGTTAGTCAATACAGCAACGGCATTCAAGTAAAGGCCTGGGTCAGGGTTGTCTACGGTGATTGACCCGGATGGATTACATGCTGCAAAGAGATATATTATTTTTATCATCATCATCAACCACAACAACATTTGTATCATTACTATCAATAGGCTGCGTTTACACGTGTAAAGTTTCTATGACAAAAACGACTTGCCACAGAAAAATGTACTGTTGTAAATGCCAAAATATGACAATGTTTCTATGACAAATATATACAGTCAGACATAAGTTAAGCATCACCTGATTAAGTTGCGCTATAGAAGAAGGTATGTTTCAAGTAACGTTATCACAGGAATATCTTTACTTTTAGCATCAATATTCTGTCTAAATATTCTTCACTATCCAAAATACTGAAATATTTGAAATTTGGTCAGTTTCATATCAAAAATGCCGATTTGACGAATATGAAATTTAACATTCAAGTAATTGGGGTGCTGTACAACTTATGTCTGTAAATATGGTATACCTGTAGTTACTTCGATAAATTAAAGGACCAGGTATGATTTGGGCCATATTTGGCCCCCTCTCAAAATTTATTCAAATATTGTATTTTTCGTTAGTCACCTTGTCAACAATATAAATCTAGAAACTGGAGATGTTACGGCTTGTACAAGGAAAGTTACAGCCATTCGTTTGTTCATGCAGTTCTGCCCTGATTTTTAGCAAAATTTAGGGGGTAGTGATACATTTTGCCATATATAACAAAGAAAGGAATTTAAAAGTAAGTGATAAGTATCAGATCTAATAATGTATGTAATATTAATACTAAATCTCTTTGACATTTACTGGTCTGCATCTTATCACGTGCATGAAGGGTGATAACTCTTGACAGATCACTGAAATTGTCAGATTACAGAAACGCTACATTAACTACATTAAACTGTTTTTCAATCGAAAATTAACGTTTTAGGGACATGCCACAATTGCAGTATTTTGTCTTTCAAGGGAATTTAGATAAACCATTCGTTTCAAGATCAACTCATGTGCAGCAGTCACTTTTTCTCGGAATAGAACGTATTAGTCTGAAAGAAATCGGATGAAAAAATATATTGAAAAATATGGGGGGCATGGATAAACTTTGCATTATTCTTGCGAGTTAATAAGTTGAAAATAATAAGAAATGAATACAAAACCAACAAAGATATAAAGCTAATAAAAATATTTTGCATTCAAAAAAAACATTTATCTCTAAGAAAGCAAAAAGGGAGATAACTTATGATTTACATTGAAACTGCATAGCACTTAATGGTAATGAACACATTTCTTTTTATAACTGCTGACTTGGTTTTGCAAACATAGGCAAGATTTTTTATGCGCTTCCTTTTATATACGTTGTTATATAAACAAAAGCATAAAAATAAACTATTTACCCTTACCGTTTCCATGGCAACGATTTTCAAAAAAAAAAAAAAAAAAAAAAAAAAAAGTAGATGGAGCGAAACAAGAAATTGGATATCTTTCATACATGTACTTTACTTATAGTTTTTATCGTGTGGTTCATTATTTTCTCACGATTTTTCAAGTTATTCATATATCAACCATATATGTAATACAAACTCTTAATGAAGCTAATCAGCAGAATGATCAGAGTGATAGTCGTGTATTTCATGTATGAGAGTGTAAGGGGTAACTAGGACACTGAGTTATTCATACCGTAATACTGGGTAAGGGCGCGTTTACACGAGCAAAGTTTCTATGACAAAGTAGGTTTGTCACAGAAAAATTTGCTCGTTAAATGCCAAAATATGACAATGTTTCTTTGACAAATATATATGTTAAAGTTAGGGACGAGTCATTTATTGTCAGCTGGGGGGCCCGGGTACATTTAGGGGGGGGGGGGGGGGGGGGGTCGGAATTTTTTTTGGTGATGTACTGGGGGGGGGGGTCAGAAATAAAAAAGCCTTGGAGCAGGGGGGGGTCATATGTTTTATTTGGCATATTGGTGGGGGTCAGAATTCTTCCATCAGTCTTCATTTTTAAAAATGTCTCAGACCCCCCATTACTCATAAAATTTCAGACTCTTTTCTTTCAAACTCACAATTTAAAACTTAAAAGTCTTTATGGAAATGACTCAAAAAGAAGAGGCAGCTTCATATAAAAAAAAAAATTTCATTGATATGCTAGAACAGTACAAAAGTGTCTATAAAATCATGTAAAGTAGATGATTTTGTGCTCAATTAAATTTAATGCCTGCATTTGTGATATCAGCTCTCCACGTACCTTTTCATCAGCAAAAACACAGCCCCCAGACCCCCCACCACCCAGAGGCCCAATTAATATTATTTACAGTTATAATTATTAAGCATTCGACAAAAAGATTTCTGGATGGCCATTAGCAGAAGAAAAAGTGCAACAAATGCAGACAAAATTTAAACAGACCATGATTACATGTAACCTGTTAGAATAAGAAGATGTTCTTTGTGTTTCATACAGCTAGGTTTTGATTCAGGTCAGTCTGACATAAAATAGGTAATATGGTATGTGTGTGAAGGGTAGCTGGCACTGGGGATAGGGGGGTCATAATTTTTTTTGTCATCTATCGGGGGGGGGGGGGGGGGGTCGGAAAAATAATTCTGTTGAGACTGGGGGGGGGGGTCGGAAAAATTTTGTGAACCATATGAAAATGTACCCGGCCCCCCCACCTGATAATAAATGACTCGTCCCTTACTTCGATAAATTAAATTTGTCCGTGTAAACGGAGAACTTTGCTAAAGATTATACAACAATGAACTTTGCTATAAGCGTGGAAAATGTGACAAAGATTTTGTTTCATTGCTGCAGGTAACTTTGACGAATAATATTTGGTCGTGTAAACACAGCAGCAAATATTTCATTGCCAAAGTTTATGTGACAAAGATTCTATGGCACATTTTCTTTAACAAATAATTTGCTCCGTGTAAACGCAAAATGTTTGTCATACTTTCTTTGTTAAAGTTTCTGTGACATAGAAACTTTGCTCGGGTAAACGCGCCCTAACTGGGTAATTTACAATCTTTGTTCTCTTATATAAACAGCCGTAGGTGTTGGAAAAAAAGGGCATTGAATATTTTTATTAAACTATGCATTGCTCATACTTTGCCATAGCTAGCTGTTACTATGGTACTATTATCAACTACGTTGGACTTTAGAGCTACTACTGCAATCTTAACTTCCTCACAAAGGAACGCTTTTAGATCTTCGTTTTGACGCCGAGTGCAGTCCAGAACTGCATTGTCGCCATAACACTCATGATTGTATAGCTCAGCGCAGTGTCCTATCCATCTGCTGAGAGTCTATCATTCTTTTGTTAGACATGTCCCAGACTTGTTCTGGATAGTTAGTATCTATCCTGTTCTCTGACTTTTAATCCACACCAGCTGATGTGCTCACTTGCAGTTGTGTTATTTTAGGTATTAAGTTTCAGTCTCCTTGCACCGAGAATCCCTACTTAATCACTCCTCCTTTGCTCTCTTCAGGGCATCTGAACCCTTTTGTAAGCCTTCCTGTATTCTCTCGCCCCTTCTGCTTCATACCGCCTCCTTTCCAAATTCCTTCTCGCATCGCAGAGGTCGAGAACATCCAGTGCCCAGTGCATGGACCTGCGATGTTCGTTTCCAAGTATTTCTTTTCCTGTATCAATAACTGCTGTATTGTAGGGCGCAAAAAATGCAAGGAAGTCGCACTAGTTTAAATCGTCCCGTACGTGCACGATTTCGAACAAGGTCTAATTTGTTTTTACTTTTTTGCGGTTTGAAACTTCAACAGAATGTTGGAAAAGTATATCAAGCAGATATATTGAAAAAAAACGGGCGTGACCCCGTCATTTCTCAGGCAGGCAATACCCAAATTGATGTCACTTGATTTTATTTATGAAATGGGAGCAACTCTAACATTCAGTCAATTTAAAGAGAATCTTACAAGTGATATGCATAAAATATATTGTTTGATGATTTGAGGTCTGAAGCATGTTTCTGCAACCCGCCCCCTGCTCCCCCCCCCCCCTCACACACACACACGCATTCAGAGAAACACACACCTATCACCCATCACCACCAACACCAATTAATGGATTCATGAGTACATCGTACTACTACTACTTACTTCTCCTATCGACGTTCCCAAAGTGGTTCAGCGGTAGTTTAAGTACTGTCTTTCGGTCCCGTCTTTCATTCGCTGTCCCGATTGCAACAACATTGCAGTTGCATGTATCCTTCAGAATCAGGAGTTGTTTCTGACAATAAGTCAAGCGTCGTCATGAATGAAGAAGCGAAAAACTATGTTTTGCATCATATATTCTGATATTACGTATCAAAAAGAAGGTAAAGCGGTCTGTTTTGGTTTTTTATTTAGTAAAATTTCTTGGCGATCCGTAGATTGTGAACCTTCACTACCAAAAGAGTTCCTGTCGCACGCGCGTCCTTGTAAGGCAACCGTTGTCAATGACGTTATTTTATTTAGAAAAGTTTAAGATTAGGTGTCAGCGCAGGCAAGTGCAAAGCTGAATTTTTCACACATTGTTGATGTTCTTAAAATGCATTATTATGCAAAAATTCAGCTGTGCACATGCCTGCGCTCAGGTAGTTTTCGGCCCAAATGCAAGCCAAAAATGGCCGAAATTGACAAAATCAGCTGAGGAGGGGTACATTTAGAGGCTCAGCAGAAGTTAAATATCAGCCTATAGATTATTTTAGTCAAAATTGATGGTTAAAGGTTTAAACTCATACATTACAAGTACAGAAGTTAAAGAAGTTCAATTTTGAAAATTCATAAATGAGGGGGCCAAATATGGCCCAAATCATACCTGGTCCTTGTCCGTGTAAATGGAGAACTTTGCTAATGATTATGTAACAAAGAACTTTGCTATAAGCGTGGAAAATGTGACAAAAATTTTGTTTCATTGCTGCAGGTAACTTTGACGAATAATATTTGGTCGTGTGAACACTGCAGCAAATATTTCATTGCCAAAGATTCTATGGCACATTTTCTTTAACAAACAATTTGCTCCGTGTAAACGCAAAATGTTTGGCATATTTTCTTTGTTAAAGTTTCGTGTGAACGCGGCCTTACCGGTCTCAGCAAACAGAGAAGACCCATATCAAACTGCTCCTCAAGGAGCAGTCTGATCAGGGTCTACACTGTTCGACATTCTATCTGCATCTTTCAGATGCATTATAATTGAGCCGCGACGCCAGAAAACCAACAAAGTGGTTGTGCGCCCAGCGCAGACTCAGAAAAGCCTGGGCATCCGCCCAACTTGATCAGACTCTTCGCTAAGCGCTTCAAGTCTAGCTTAGGAACTGAGCTACCTCTGTCAGAAGACTCTGATCAGACTGGGCGCACAACCACTTTGTTGGTTTTCTCGTGTCGCGGCACAATTATGTAGTGTATAAAAAATGTTAAATTTTTGGACAGTTACAGTAATCAATTAGGTGCCCCATTTTTTGAAGTTTTACACAGTATTTATTACAGCTGCTTAAATAGGTAAATTTTGAAGTTTTATATTATAAGGTAAATGCTGCTTGAATATGTTGTAACCCCTCATTGAAACTACATATAGTTTCATAAAAACGCTAACTTATTTAAACTAGAGCAAGTAAGCAAGGCTCACATATATTCCTGGCCAGAGCCACCGGCAAACGAAATAAAACCAGATGTAAAACTATAATTCACTGGACAGACAGACAAATAATTAATCCCAGGTATAGACCTAGGCAAACTATTACAGTCAAAAATTTCGAAAGTATTAAAAAGAAAGCAATGTAAAACATATTTAATGCAACATTAATTGAGCTGCGACACGACAAAACCAACAAAGTGGGATGTGCGCCCAGCATAACTCAGATCAGCCTGGGCATCCGCCCAGTCTGATCAGAGTCTTCGCTGTCCGCATGGAGCTAGCTTCGACCCTTAGCAACCCTTTAAGTGCACAGCGAAGAGTCTGATCAGACATGATGGATGTTCAGGCTGATTTGAGTCTCGCTGGGCGCACATCCCACGTTGTTGGTTTTGTCGTGTCGCAGCTCAATTTTCAAAGTCTGTGACCGTGATCTTGTTTCAGCAGCAGCATCCAGATGACATCAACAAATCTGTACAAAGTTGTACGTAAACAAAGTCGCATACATGTATCAAAAGGTTTCATCGAAGAGTTTTGGATTTTAATGCAGGTGGTACGCAAAACTCTAAGTAATGTGATCCTGACCTTAAGTCAGCAGCAGCATCTAGATAACGTCACATAATCTGTATCAACATATGACTTTCATGACTGGCGAAATTCTAGTATGGCGCATATGTGTTCTAGTAAACCTAGTACACAGTTCCATACAGACATTTCGGATATATAAGCAAAATAATACAAATTTATAGTAAACCTTGGACGCAAATTGTGACAACATTTCACAGTTTAAGACCTTTACCTTAGGTCAGCAGCATTATTCAGCTTATACCACAGGCGCTTGAAGTTCTATGCTATGAAAAATATTTCAATGCCGCTAGACATCTAGGCTATCAGCCATTTTGAAGAAATGTCCAGGTGTGCAAGCTTGTGTTCGACTCCATTACGGTCTCCAATTTTCGGTGTATCAACGTCGCACAGGTGTGCAAGCTTGTGTTCGACTCCATTACGGTCTCCAATTTCCGGTGTATCAACGTCGCACAGCAGCGTCTTACGAAATGACCTATAGAAAGGGTTTTGAGGGGGTTTTCGAACATAGAACTTCAAGCGCCTGTGCTTATACTAACTTATCTATTATAACATTAGAATAATCTTTGTCACATATAAACTGTTTCATTCATGTTTGAAAATATAAGTAAACAAGACGGACAGCTCGCCTGACAGTGCCTTGACCATCACGTAACAAACTTTAACCTAAATCATCCGGACGCGGACGCTGACGCCGACACCGGGGTAACAATAGTTCTTTTTGGCTTAAACAACATTTTATTCAAACAAATGCTTATATGTAATACAATGCATAATGGTACAGGATCTGGCAGTAAGCAAAGTGCTTATATATAAGCCATCTCCTGAAACAATCTGGAAATTACAATATGCGTGAATGGCTATGCACAAAATATTGCAAACAAATAAACAAGCGTCACATAGAGAGAGAGACAGAGAGAGAGAGAGAGAGAGAGAGAGAGAGAGAGAGAGAGAGAGTTTTAATGTCTGTTCACTTAACTGTTTGCTATTTTACAGAAATATGACAGATAAGATAAAAATGGTGTACAATACATTTTCTTATCATAAGAAATATAGTAGACGAGGTTAATATAGCTGCTTATAAGAAAAGAACGAAGAAGCAATCAAGAGAGCCTTTGACCGATTATTACCTAAGTATCACTCCCACGACAGGCAATTGAAAGTAATGAAGAGACGTCATGAATTTAGAACTGGTAAGCAAGTAAATGTTCAAAATCAGAGCTGGAGCCGGTCAGAGGTAATTTATTGAAGAAATCTTCCTGACCTGATGATGTAATCTTGTACCTTTAGGAATAGAGCCTCGTTTTCGTGGTCTGTCATACTATCTCTCCCAGATAGAAAGTCGTGGGTATTGTATCTATGAATATCACTGGGTAAGTATCTGTTTCTAGCGGCTGTATACTTAGGACAACAGAAAAAGAAATGATGTGGACTTTCGAAACCGCCACATTGACAAGAAGGATCTGGAACTATATTTTTCCTATAAAGATGTGAGTTAAGTGCGCTACATTCCATTCTCATTCTTGCTTGAAGTATTTGCCCAATTCGCGTACCAGCATTATAGTATCTTGGAGGTTTCTTTATATCTCGATTTAAACGGTATTTGAAAGAAGCAACAGATGTGGCTTGTTTAATGTCCTCCGGTAGGATGTTCCAAGCTCTAATAGTGGAGGGGAAAAAAGAGTTGTAAAATAAATTCGTATTTGCATGAAAATTTCGGATATCATTTGAATTTCTCAGGTTGTAATTGGTAGTTTCTTGCACCAGAGGGGGTAGACATTCGGAGAGATAGTTAGGAGTTAGACCATTCAAAATCTTATAAAAAAAATAACAAGTTTGTGTTTATTTCGGCGACTTTGGAGTGAGTCCCAACCAATATCTGAAAAAAGTTTGTTAATGCTGCACAATTTAGTTGCCCCAGTAATAATTCTAGCCGCTTCTACGTGCACTGCATCTAATTGTTTCTTTGTTTCAGTTGAGCAGTTGTCCCAAACTGAGTCAGAATATTCAAGCACGGGTCGAATAAAGGATATATACATGCGTTCTAGGGCCGTGCGGCTTACTCTAAACTTTAAGCTCTTCATAAGATTCAATCTTGCCCAAGTTTTAATGGTTATGTTTTGAATATGCTGAGACCATGTACAATATTTGGAGAATGTAATACCTAAATGTTTGTGAGTGTCTGTTTCTATCAGTTGCACATTATTCATATATAAGGGTAGATGTTGGGGTGGATTTGCTTTCCTTGATATAGTCATAGAAACTGTCTTACTTGCGTTAAAAGTTACCAGCCAATCATCAGCCCAGTTGCTAATTGCTCGTAGGTCAGAATTTAAGAAATTTGCGGCTATTGGAGGAGACTCTACTACAATATACAAGCTTGTGTCATCTGCAAACAGACGGATGGGACATCCAATATCGCTTACAATGTCGTTTATATATAAGAGAAACAAAATGGGTCCAAGAATGGAGCCCTGAGGTACTCCTGCCTGAACAGGAGTCCAATCAGAGCCCTGTCCATTGAAAACAACACGTTGCTTACGACCCGAAAGATAACTTGCAAACCACCGTATAATTTTATCTGAGCAGCCAATGCCTGATAACTTATGAAGTAGACCCCTATGCCAGACTCTGTCGAAGGCCTTGCTGATGTCACAGAATACTGTCCTTACTTCTTTGCCATTGTCTACAGATTCACAGAATGTGTGGTAAGTATGAATCAGTTGGTATGTTGTTGAATCACCCTGTACGAATCCTGACTGGAATGGTGTAAGAATTTGATTAGTAATGACAAAATTATATAAATATTTGTGGACACAGCGTTCCATGGTTTTCCCTAATATGCTTAGAAGAGTAATTGGCCTGTAATTGGAGGGTAAAGATTTGTCGTCTTTTTTATGAAGTGGGCACACATTGCCAAGTTTCCACTGATCTGGAAAATAGCCTTTGTCTAAAGAGCGGTTAAATATAACTGATAAAGGTCTAGCTAAAACACTAGAGGCTTCTTTTAAAAGGCGAGGGCTTACTAAATCTGGACCACATGATTTGTTAATGTTGAGGTTACGAAGAACATCACTGACATCTTGACTTAAGATTTCAATAGAATTTAGAACGTGCTGGACGGGTGGAAGCTGGGGTAAGGTCCTGTTGTCGTCAGTCACAAGCGCCTGTGAAGCAAAATAATTGTTTAACATGTTCGCCTTACGAATGTCGTCGTCGGCATATTCGTTATTCAGCATTAAAGTAGGTATGTTGCTAGAAGATTTTGACAGGTTAAGTAATTGCTTTGATGTTTTCCAGAAGAGTTCCATATTTGAAGTTTCAGTTGACAGTAAAACATCAAGCTTATCAAAATAGTCTTTTTTAGATTTTCTGATAGCTGATACAACTTTATTACGGATATGTTTATACTTCTCCCAGTATGGAAAGTCAGAAGTTCGTTTAAATTTCCTAAAGTTTCGTTTTCGTTTACGAATTAAGTTTCTTATATTAGATGTTATCCAGGGGTGAAGAGTAGGTCTGATTGTAACAGTTTTATTTGGTATAGTATGTTTAGCTGCTAATAGTAAAATTTCTGTAATTTGTTGGACATTTTCATCAATATCATTTGTTGATTCCATCTTTTCTACAAGGTTACTTTCAGAGAGAACTGTGCGGTATCTGTCAAAATCAGCGATTTTATAATTCCATATAAGCCGTTGAAAAGTTTTGGTACGTGGACGTAGAAATTTTAAAAGTACGATAATAGGGAGATGGTATCTAGTTTGATCTGGTATGAAAGAATCAATCACACCGATTGACAAAACATTAGTTATGTTACGTACCAAAATCAAATCTATTAGAGAGGATGAGTTTTCTGTAAAATGAGTAGGTTCATTTATCAGTTGCCTCAAGTTAAAGTCCTGTAAAAGTTCTATCATTTTATTACTGTTATTTGGAGTCATATTAAAATCTCCTAGTATAATAGTATCAAGTATATTACTGTTATACGCCCGGTCAATACTTTCATTTATAAGCTCGAAATAACGCATATTGCTATTTGGAGGCCTATAGAAACCACCTATGAGAACTGTTTTCGATTTTACCCGAATTTCAACCCACACCTTGTATTTCTAGGTCAGGGCGACGTTTGCATAAGAAAGAGTCCCGAACGTAAATTATGACGCCTCCACCAAGACGATCGCACCTGTCTGCTCTGAATGGTGGCAAAAAGTTAACAATACTGATGCTTTCATCACGAACTTCCGGTTTAAGCCAGCTTTCAGAGAAAACAAGTACGTCGTATGCATCGGCTTCACACTTTATTAGATCTAATTTAGGTACTATACTTTGGATATTTAAATGAAAGATACTCAGGTGATTGGAAAGCATTTCAACTGAGCTAAATGAACTATTTGAACTGGAATCAGCACTGCCTTCGACTGAGCCTGGACCAGGATTCACTTCCACGTCCCCGCTTAATAGAGTGAGAAAAATTATCCAAGAAGTTAGAACAGCTATAATAAGTAACCTTAAACAATTGATACTAGGGTAACTCGCCCTTAAGTCGAACTTGCCCTTAAGTCGAACAAATTAAACCGATAACATCAACATTTCAACTTGGTGTAACATTACCTGTTAAGGTACCAGACGTTACCTTAATCTGTAAACAATATGCAAAAAAGATTCCCAAATATAAAGCATGCATCATTATACGACTAGCTGTCGTTGCAACGCATCCCTCTCGAGCTGTTTCTAAATTTCATAATTTTGATTTTTATAAATTTTGTAAAATACTTAACATTATATAGCAAAAAGGTCTTAGTTTACGAAATATAACATTTTTGTTAAACTATTCCATGGCTTCTCAATGCTGGAAACGATAACTATTTATTGGTCAAAATATGTAAAATCAACAAACTTTTTCACAGTTAACACAAACCTATGCTTCGTCATTGAGTCGAACACCAATTCGCCCTGAAGTCGAACACGGGCATATAGTTTCAGAGATGGCAAACTCACTGTATCACTAGCAAATACATTCAGTCACAGACAAGTGCACAAACACATCTTTATCTTTTGTTTTATGCACACAATAAGGGTCTACGCTTATCATAAATGAAATAGCACACATGGTAACTGAGCCCCTTAAACGAATGTTTTTTCTACATGATCTAGGAGTCACAGGGTGAATTTATCTGCATTTACGTACATTGCTGTGTGTCTCATTATCTCCTTAAGAGTGCTTTCCTTTGACATCAAACAAAGATGATTTAAAAATATGTAATTTAAAAAAAGCGGATTGTCTGGATATCACAGACCCTACATGTGGTTGTCCTATAATGGCTGGATCAGAATATCTGTTCGAGTCAGGGGCAAGTCTGTTCGGCTTAAGGGCTAATTTGGGTAGGTGGATAAAACCCCTTATTATTCCCTTATTTCACGAAGTATGGCTAAACGATTACAGCATTTTGGTGGTTGGAAAGCTGCTTTAGCTGTTGCATGATCCAAACACTATGTGGGTCAATAGCCAGGGTCTGTAAGCGCAAGACAATACAAAAGGTGTTCGACTCAAGGGCGAACTACCCTAAATGACCGGTTCTTTAATGGAGAACATTTCATTCTGCTATAAGGTAGTTTTATATTTTTGTACATTTCATTACTGCGTTGCAAAGCGAGTATAAGACTGAGGCATCCCACACCATCGTTGGTATGAAATGATCCGAAAAGTATGGTAATAAGAAAAAAGTGGAATTTATTACAAATTATTCTTTTCCTGGCTCCTAACCCTAAAGTAGCAGATACCCCAGAAAAGCCACCAAGACAGTCTGACTTGTAATTACAAACCATTATATACTACACAATAAAAAATGTAAGAAAAGTAAGGCAAGTGTTGGTGACCAGTCTGGAGTATCATAGCAGATGATATTACTTAGAACAAGAAAAGTGTGGAGTGCCAGTCGTGAGAGTGAAAAATAAGAAAATCGGTCAAGTGAACAGGAAACAGAAAGACTGAGAGAAATACAAAGACAAGAAAATACAAACTAACATAGTAAGAAAGGGAGAAAATAACACTTGGTGATACTTAGCTTCCAGGACTGCAGGCATAATCATGCTTTATCAGCATATATCATTCCTGGATAAATTAACAAAGCAAAGTGAATGAAAATCGAGGTTCTAAGCAAAACGAGAATAGCGATGTACCAATAAAAGTAATAACTATAACAACCGTGAAGAACAGCAGTCACTGTGATGGTAATGATTGTCATAATTTCGCTCAATACAATGACCAGTCATTCACAATTGATAATCGGAAAAACCCTGCTTGTTTCCGTTTCTTAGCGAAACCATGCGAGGGGTAGTGCGTATCGTATCGGTATTGCTCCTGGTATGCCGAATGCGATGACTCTGATCGGTCCGCGCGGAAACACAGATTGGTCTGTGTCGTATGCCATCGATTTTTCTATTGGATGCCTTTCCTCAGAGTGCAGCTCACTTGCCTCACGAAAGGAAAAAAAAAAATATTTACAATCTCACAGCTACGGTGACAATCGGCAGACCTCGCCTAATTCCGCTTAACAACGGGATCATGCGAGACCCGCCGAATGACACAGTTCGTTGGACTGAGCTGCACCACGAGAAATCAGTCCAGCAGTGAGACCGTACACCCGCGCACACATCGATCAGAGTCATTCCGTACGGCGACAAGATTTTTAGCAATAAGATAGCCACCTGAACAAAAACACAAAGAACGCATTGGTCACTGAAAGGCAGACATGTTAACATACAGATAAAGAATGAACTCTTTAACCTGGCTCTTTGAACAGGTCCATTTCCTATAAAACGAATTATTTTGAGTAATCTATCTTGAAAAGAAAACAGTGTAGACTCTGATCAGACGCCACATTGTGGCCTTTGATCTGGGGCTAAACTGTTTGTCATGGTAACTTTCATGGGTCTCCTGTCATGACAGGGTTAATAACCTCACAAATTCATAAGGATGTGTGTGTGTGTGTGTGTGTTACATATGCTGATCTATTTTTTTTTCTTTTTCTCATATGTCTACTAGTTCTAATATAGATAAATATATACCGTATCTGTTTGGCTACAGGACCAGGGATATTCCACTAATGACAAAAATAAATCCTGCTACGTTACGTTATTATTTAATTATTTTTCTCCATAACGATCTCAAAAATCTACATAATTCAGAACCGTCGTATAAAGCATGTCAAAATTTCTGGGACCGTTTTGGAGGTGGAAATCGTCCTTTGACGTCCTATAGCCAATAAATTACGGTACGTCACCCGATCCCATCTACAAGAGCTATACGAGGTCTGTCGTACTCGTGAACCGTGTCACGAGAAGAAGATACACGAATACTTCTGATCAGTCTGCACTATTGTTTAGCCTGATCACAGTCATCGCATTCTTCCGCCGATGTTTTGGCAATCGGCAAGCCTCGTCCAACTCCGCCTGTCTTCATAAACGGAACACTATAAGCCTATAGGATGTGAGCAGCGCATCCTGACGCGCCAACACGAATGGCCCGGACCAGCCTGCGATATAGCGCAGACTGGTCAGAGTCATCCTATTCTGTCAGGGTCATCCTATTCGGTCAGGGAACCCTCTGATCCATATATCATTAGTACGCGCATCAGGTTAAACCGACCAACTGTATTAGCATTACGACGCTCCTCGGAATATTACATGCAGAACAGATATGAACGACACAGACAAAAACAGGTCTGTATTATTGCATTCTGTCAAGTAGATAATTCGGGATCTCTAAATTATTAGCACATATAGGAAAACTTCCGGTATCAAGTTGCATAGACACAACTAAACTGACTTCTGTCACCTTAAAGCGCCGACCCACATTTGGTTCATTTTGAATACAACGTACCACAGATATAAGAGGCAATCAGAAGAGACAAGAGCGAAACAGACAACAGACCACCTTACGTCCTCGAACAGACAGACCCGAGTCATATAGACTCTCAGAAGTCCTTGTTGCATTAGATCGTAACGTCTAAAGTCCCTGTTGCGTTAAACCAAAAATCAAGCCGCGCTGAGCCCCAGGTCGTCCCATGAGTGCAAGGAGGTGCTAAATGCTCTATATATTTAAGTAAGCACCTTCATGCTTCCATGGGGCGACATTGAAGGGGTGCGCTGCACCCATAGGCAACCCACTTTGCATGATAATATATAGGTTAAAAGCAAAAGGGAATAACGTTCAAAAACCTGTGAAATTTCTACGACACAATCAACTTCGTAACTATATGGAGAACAACAAAACTGGTTAACTATCCAGTACATGCATGCGTGCGTGCATGTGTGTGTGTGTGTGTGTGAGTGCGCGCATACACGTGTGTGTGTGTGTGTGTGTGTGTGTGTGTGTGTGTGTGTGTGTGTGTGTGTGTGTGTGTGTGTTTTCTTATTTTTTTTCTTATTACTGAAACAATATAAACGGTAACTCGTACCTGTAAATTTCATTAGTCCACACAAACTCAACAAAAATAAAACAATATGAATACGGTTAACGTTGTATGCCCGCTGGTCATTACTATACCCACTGGGCACACAAGGCTGAATCAACCCTGATTCAACGTCTTTTTGAACTTTCGTTTTGTCAGCAGCCGCATTCAGATGATGACAACTATTTTGGATCAAAATAGATGTAGTATTAATATATCGAAAGATTTCATTCAGGTGTTTTGGAAATAAAAGCAACAGAAAAGTTAAACTTGATATAAAAAATATTGCTAGTGCTCACGGGACGGAAGAACGGACCATTGGAATGACGAACGAATGGTAGGAAAGGCGAAAGCTACATACATGTACCTCTCGGCATACTTTGTATGCCAGGGATATGGCTGTAGTTTTTTCGAATCACGGGGTCGCAGGATAGTCCCCGCTGTAGACGAAAATCTATCTGAACCGGGACTGCGCTCCTTTACACAAAACACGCCAAGCCCCATTGTCTGATACGACCGAAAAGCCGTTGAAATGACGTAAAACCACTCAATTAGCCAGCATCAACGGACTGCTGGCATGAATGATATGACTGATGCTGGTAGGAATTTTTGGGAAGGGTCCATGCAGATAACGATATAACGTACAGTAATGGAGGTCAACGCCAAAAACCACAGATACTATCCCCAGGGTAATTTCGGCTGTCATCGCCCAGTGTGCCATTGTCTTCTGAAAGCAAAATAAAATAATTATTGGATTGAGGCGGGAAACTTTTCAATCGTAAGCGGGGTTTTATTGCACACAGCCTTACACTATCACCCACCCATCGCCTTACACTATCACCCACCCATCGTCCTGATAATACTGAAATACTATAAACAAGACCTGTCACAGGGACAGGATAGCTCGCCTGACAGCGCCTTGCTCATCACATAAAAAACTTTAACGTAAAACTTTAACATACATTTTGCTAACGCCGCCGCCGCTAACGCTAACGCCGACGCCGGGGGGTAGTACAATAGCTCTTCCTGAACTTCGTTCAGGCGAGCTAAAAAGGACGTTAAATCGCAAGTCACCCATCATCCATCTATAGAACATCACGACGTTGAATCAAACGTGATTGGGCACATGTGTTGATTTTAACTGGACATAACCTCCCAGGACGAATATTTTCGGGTTGTTCACAGTGCGGCTACATGCTTTTAATCTGTAGATGTAGATATAGAATTGTGCTATAAGAAAATGCCCTTTATGGCATTTGCGAACAACAAAGGCTCGAATCAGCCTACGCCTCCACGCAGTCCCACTTCGCGATAATAATCTTTACCTTGTGCTGTTGTACTCTTGAATGTAGACTCTAAATAAAAATCTTGTATCTTGTAACCCTTAAAGCGCCAGAAAAGCAGACAACAAAATTTACGTCCGCAAAATTTCAAAACAACTTTATGTCATAGCTATATAATACTGAATTCAAACACAGAGGGCAAATAGTGTAGATGCAGATGAGGCAGCTCAAAATGAGCTACCTCATCTGGATCTACGCTGTTTGCCAATTCAACTGTTTTCATGTTTGGAACTAAAATATTAAGGCGTATGGACTAAGTTTCAGAGGAGGTACATGTTTACAAGTCCTACAATGGACAACTGATTCTCTATTTCATTGGTCGCTTCCCTTAATCCTTATAGCGCCAAAAAGCAGACGACAAAATTTACGTCAGCAGAATTTCAATTTTCAAAAAATGTTTTGTCCAAGCTATATCATATTGAAAATTCAAAGACTCTAGGGCAACCAGTGTTGATCCAGATGAGAAAGTTCATTTTAAGCTGCCTCATCTGGATCTACGCTGTTTGCCAGTTCAACTGTTTTCATGTTTGGAACTACAGATATTAAGGCGTATGGACAAAGTTTCAGAGGAGGTACATGTTAACAAGTCCTACAATGAACAATTGGTCGCTTCTCTTAACCCTTAAAGCGCCAAAAAGCAGACGACAAAATTTACGTCTGCAGAAATTCAAAAAATTGTTTTGTCCAAGCTATATCATATTGAAAATTCAAAGACTCTAGGGCAAACAGTGTAGATCCAGATGAGGTGGCTCGTAATGAGCCACCTCATCTGGATCTACACTGTTTGCAGATTCAACAATTTTCATTTTTGGCGTTTTAAGGGTTAAGATGATTGCCTACACTTTCAGGGAAAGAACTATGTTATTTTCATTTCTGCTTCCAAGCTCAACCAACATGACCAAGCAACCAACAATTGCATGTAGTTTTGATGATGGGTTCTACATACACGGTGGGTTGCCAAAATGGCGCCTGACAGATCAAACATGCGTTACCCGTGCCTGACGGATTCGGTATCGGTCACTTTCGGATTTGTTTCAAGAGATAAGCATGGTACCCACCATTCATGCGTGGGTAATTCGGATGAGAAAAGGTTAGTCGATGTAATATGGTGTGCACGAGACACGTCAGACGTTTGCCCACCTTGTGTATGCGAAGAAGGTCCATAAAATTTGTGAAATATTGCACATTTGTTGATTTGAACGGCATCGATTGACTGTTTGCTTGATGTGAAGGATATTTTCGTATACTTTTCTAATGAATGATAAGTACTCAAGTCGTCTTTCGTCAATATTCAGAAGTCATTTTATTCTGCTTCACCTTTGCATTATTCGGAATTTGTGAAAATTCATATTTTCGGTGAGAAAAATCACGATTTTTACAGTGACTATGAAGTTTGGAAATAACGGTCCCTGACGGATCGAGCTGAAAACAACACAATTGTGGATCAGCAGCTGCAATGGCATCACCGATACCTGTTTCTGGTGATAGTTTTTCTCAAATACTTACTCCAGCTTGAAAAATTATTATTGAACAAGAGTAATTACGCACATTTTCTCTATGCAAATGCTTTGTTACAAAATAATACCCTGCTTATGCTTTCCGTAAGTCATTCAATATAGAGCCTTACAAAGGTGTATCCCGTCTGTGTGAAGAGCCAGCGAAAGACAGACGGGTTAATTTCCGTCTAGAAAGAACAAGGCTATCTGATAACAAAAACCGTTAAATGGCCAGACGTAACACACCTGGGAACTAAATTGGGCGCGGGAAGTTGGGGGGAGAGGTGATCATGCTCGGGTGCGACGTCACCTATCATGACGTCGTCAGAATGGTATAGCGTGACATTACGCGCTTTTAATGTCATAATTTTAAAAGTTTTTATTAAAACAGCATGTTTTTTTTCTTCTTTTCTTTTCTTTTTCTTTCTTTTTCTTTTTTTTTTTTTTTGCTAATGGGGTCTCCGGTTGATACTGCGGGCAAGAACAAAAGGCAAATGGCTAAATCTCTTACTATGCACGTTCACGTATTGACATTGGCAGAAATCCCATTTCGGTCATTCAAGTTCCGGTGCCTAGATCCGTCAGGAGCCGGTGCCATAAAAATGCTATTTTTCTGGCTTTTTTCGATTATTTTCAAAGAGGTATACATTTTCTATCTTTAAAACTCTTTTATGCGTTAAAAAGATCGTCTTGTATTTGGGACAAATGAATCAATCCGCTGAAAAGAAGAACACGGAGACATATTGATGGATCAAATGTCATATCTTATTCCTGGGTCCTAGATTATTTTCTCTTAGACTGTCTACTCCTGAATGATCATCAGAGTATACAGGATTAATTTAGAGAGTAGAAAAAGTAGAATTCCGTGCACATATCTCTTTTAAGCTAAAGTTTTTCGTTTATTTCAGAATTTTGAAAGAAAAGACGAGGGCTTACCTCGAAATGTCAACATTAATCCAAAAATGACCGATACTGAATCCTCAGACACGGATAACGCATATTTGATCCGTCAAGGGCCGTTATGGCTACCCACCGTGATATAATGACTTTTGGAAATTATATACGATGCTTCTTTAAATATTTTAAGCAGTGTATTTTCAACAACAAAAACAGTTTTCAAGACCAAAGAACTTCGATTTGTCCGATTTTGAAGATGGAAGTATTCAGATTTGAAATGAGCCGCGACACTAGAAACATACAAAGTGGCATGACCGCCAAGCGCAGACTCAGATCAGCCTTGGCATCTGCCAAGTCTGATTAGTGTCTTCGCTTTGCGCTTGAAGGGTAGCTAAGGCCAAAGCTAGCTCCATACGGGCAGTGAAGACTCAGATTATTCTAATCTGAGTCTTCACTTGGCGCACATGCCACTTTGTTAGTTTTGTCGTGTCGCGGCTGATCAAATGTTTCATGTCATGCTCTAAAAGATCGGACACCTTAAAATGAGCCGCGACACGACAAAACCAACAATGTGGTTGTACGCCAAGCGAAGATTCGGATCAGCCTTGGCACCCGCTTAGTTTCATCAGACTCTTTGATAAGTGCTCAAAGGGTAGCTAAGGGTCTAAGCTACCTTCATGCGGACAGCGAAGACTCTGATCAGACTGGGCGGATGCCCAGGCTGATCTGAGTCTTCGCTGGGCGCACAACCACATTGTTGGTTTTGTCGTGTCGCGGCTCAAATATAATCACCGTAAATGCCCTGAAATACAATACTTAGGTTTTACAATGCAGTGAAGGGTTCAAAAGATGCATATGGAATGGCAAACTATGCAGGACCTGATAAGGCTGCTCTATCGAGAGCAATATGATCTGGATCGTCACTGTTTGCCCAGACCAGTCTGTCCCAGTACTTTAAATTTTTACGGTATGTCGTTTTCTTGTAAACTGGCCGACTTTATGAATTTATTTTCTCGTTGCCCCAGTAGCCCATTTAACCTGTTGATTAAGCGCCGGCCTGCTGATTTTACGGTTCCGGGTTCGATTTCCGCTGGAGGCGTGGAAATCCAGTCAACCGTGAACGGGGTTCCATTTCGCACAGCATTTGTTTTTCACCATCCCATTGCCCTGGTATGACTGAAATACTGTTGAAAAGGACGTAAAATCCCTTCCATTCTTTTATTCTATCTTAGGATAATTACGATACAGAAGTAAATGAGCCGCGGCACGAGAAAACCAACAATGTGGTAGTGTGTCCAGCGCAGACTCAGATCAGCCTGGGCATCCGCCCAGTCTGATAAGACACTTCGCTCAGCGCTTAAAGGATAGCTAAGGGTCTAAGTTACCTCCATGTGGAGAGCGAAGATTCTGATCAGACAGGGCGGATGCCCTGGCTGATCTGAGTCTGCGCTTGGCGAACAAGCACTTTGTTGGTTTTCTCGTATCGCGGCTCAAATGAATAAATCTGAGCAGCACCTAGTGAAAATGGACCTTTGAATATGTACACTTTCAGGGAAAGTAACTCTGCTATTTTCAGGGGAAGGAACTCTGCCATTTCCAATTTTGGCTCCCTATAATAAAGCAGTCTTTTTCAAGATTCATAGACCTTCCTGTAAAGGGGCAGAAGCTGGGTACTGTAAGCAGCTTCAAATACCTTGCAGCAGTTGTCTCAGATGATGGCTCAAAACAGGAGGTTCTCTCAAGGATAGCACAAGCCACTTCAGCTCTAGCCAAGCTGAAACCAATTTGGAGAGATAACAACATATCTCTTGGATCAAAGGTGACACTTATGAGCTCCCTTGTCATTTCCATATTTCTGTATGCCTGTGAATCATGGACCTTGACAGCAGAGTTAGAGAAAAGAACGCAGGCCTTGAGATGAGATGCTACCGAAGGTTACTGAACATTTCGTACAAGGACCATATAACAAATGAGGTGGTTCGCAGGAAGACCCAAGCAGCCATTGGAGAATATGATTAACTCCTGACGCTGGTCAAGAAACGGATACTAAGGTGGTTTGGCCACGTCTCAAGGTCTTCTGGTTTAGCAAAGACAATTCTTCGGGGCACAGTGAAAGGAAAAAGAAGAAGAGGTAGACAGAAAAAGAGGTGGGAAGACAATATCAAGGAGTGGACTGGAATGGATTTTGCCAGCTCAACTAGGGCAGCTGAAGACAGGACAAGGTGGAAAGGGATTGTTTTGAAGTCAGCTGTGGTGCCCCAACGACCTAGTAAGGTTATGGGATAGAATAGAATAGAACAGAATAGACCTTCCTAACGAACAGGGAACCACTTTCTGAGTGGGTGTCAACTCTTAAAGGGAAAAAAATTCTTTCCTGGGTGCAAATGCTTTCCCTTCAGAGTAGATCCCATGAAAAAAAGAAGGGCTTCCAACAGGAAGTCAATAAATTGTTTTCCTTTGTACAAATGCGTAAAAACGAAGAGGAGTATCCGTTCACCAAAAACATCTTATCTTTCCTTCAAGCGTTGACCGAAAAGAGGTAGGGGTGGTCAGGTCGGGCGATAGTACTATGTATAACTTTCAGTGCCCGGCGTCCCACTACTTTGGATAATAGTGGGCTCGGCTTGCAGTAGGAGCGGTTTGGGGTTGTTTGGCTATTTTTTTTCTTTATTCCGTCTCTCTAGGAGACGGCCCGATATAGACTTAATACTATCTCAAAGGGTCGTTAAACCGAAACCACCAACACACCGAAAGAAGACAATATCAGTTGGCAAATTGCGCGTGAATGGGATACATTTTCAGGGGAAACAACTATGCCATTTCCATTTTTTGCCTCCCTCATAAAGCAGCCTTCTTTGATAAGATTTTCCTATATTCATAGACCTTCCTTACGACCAGGGAGGACTCTGATCAGACTCCACTTTTGCCGGTAGAACTAATGAAAGGAAACTTCGGAGAATAAAAACATAAATAAATAGCTAAATGTTAAGAAAGAATTAAAACATTACTCACCGTGTCTATATCAATTAAAATCGTCAAAGTGAGGTTCAATTGCACGGGTAGCTGGTAAAGTAAGTGAAGTTTAGAATCCGTGCAATTGAATTTCCTCATTTGTGATCACTGCTCAACTCGCGTGCTGAATCCGGGGCGCGTGCTAGCCTTTATCTCACCTAGCCAAACCTCAGGCATTAGTCGTGCTTCGTCCATATTCCTCAAAGAGCTGAAATATATTACCGTATTACTTCTATTATAAGACGGGGAATTACTATCCAAAACGGTCCCAAAAATCTAAATCCGTCTTATAAAACTGATTTAGATTTTTGGCATTGTTTTAGAAAACTCCATCTTTAGCTGAATTAGGTATGAGATATTGTTTTCAGATTTTGTGCAATTTTAGAAGGGAACACCCCCCCCCCCCCGAATTATAACCGAATAATACGGTACTTCAAAGACTTTTTCTCCGCCACCGCTGTACCCATCTTTCTCTTACAATGTATTGTCGACGGTCAGAAATTATGTAAAAATCGTCGTGGTGAAGAAGCCACCACCTTAATAATGGTGGGCAGACTCGGTGCCAGGAGGTGCACATTAGAGATTTTTTCTCTTCCCATCAGGCACATGACGTCAAGTGACGTCCCAATGACGTCGGTGCGACGAAATTACGTCACATTGACGTCGGTTTGACATAATTTCGACGTCATGTGCCCGCCTGGTTGAGCCTCTTGGAGAACATCGGTATGAGAATTAGAACAACAACAATCGCGAACAAAAATGACGGCTGCGCCCATCACATTTGTCACTGCCGAACAAATGTGGGGTTCTTGTTATATTTGTGTTGAAACACACATTAACATATTAGGATCATTTTGCATCGTCTCCCAGAGAAAGGGAGAGAAAGGACAGAAGAGACATGAAATGAAAAGATAGAGGAGAAAAAAGAAAAAGTGAAACAGAGAGATGATAATAATATTAATAATAACACGTGCCTCACTCCCAGACCAAAAGAGGGATTAACTACATATGGAACCCATAATTACAAGTCGTAAATGTTTTCACACCCTTTATTACAAGTTTTGAGAAGAGATCTACTGAGAAATATTTATTCGATTGATAATTTGGCTAATCACTGGATACCCGGCAGGCACACAGTATTTAAACAACATTGAATGAACGTTGATTCAACGTCATGACGTAGATTCAACGCTGATTCAATATTGTTTTCAACGCTGATTCAATGTTGTTTCAATGTTATGTGCCCACTGGAAAAAGTTTCGTTGAACCATTAGTGATCGGTCGAGACCAGGCTTCTCTCAGCCTCCGGCAAACGCAGTAGCGCGAGGGATAGTTTATTTCAGTTACTTCCATTCGACAGTATGATCGATGCTTTTTTTTTTTTTTTTTTTAGCGCAATCGGTAGGGCACCTGGCTCATAAGCCAGAGGTCCTGGGTTCGAAACCCGGTCTGGCCAAGTACTTTCGTTTCTCCTTCCACTGATTTAAGAAGGGCAGTTGTCAGATACTGGCGAAAGTCTGGTTAACCGCTTAGGAGGTCTAAGCCTGCCCAGGATTAGTGTGGTTAGGTTAACTGACCGTCCATGTTTACCGTGGACGTTAAGCAATAAATCAATCAATTAATTTTTTGTTTGTTTTAATTCTTTCGCTCTTTTTTTCATTTTTTTTTTCTGTTTCAGTTACCTCCATCCGATAGTATGATCAATGTTTTTCTTTTTTGTCTTTATTGTTTTTGTTTTTTTTATTTTTTCCTTTTGTTTGTGTGTTTCTTTTTCATTTTTTGTTGTTGTTGTTTTTCTTTCTTTTACATCGTAAACGATGTTCTATTGCACACGGTCATTCATTATCACCCACCCTTCGTCCTGATATGACTGAAATACTGATAAAAAAGGTGTAAAATCGCAAGTCATCCATCCCGGCATCATCTTTCACAGTTGTGTAGGAGCACAAGTGAGAAAGCAACGTTCTGAAAGCGGAAGGTCAGATGCTTTACAAGAGAAAATCAACAAAGTAGTGGGCCGCCCAGAACATTCTCAGATCAGCCTGGGCATCTGCCCAGCCTGATCAGACTCTTTGCTAAGCGCTTAAAGGGTAGCTAAGGGTCTAAGCTACCTCCCTGCGGACAGCAATGACTCTGATCAGACTGGGCGCATGCCCAGGCTGATCTAAGTCTGCGCTGGGCGCAAAACCACTTTGTTGTTTTTGACTTGTCGCGGCTCATATAAAAGTCCTTTTCATCCCTACATATCATAAGGTACAGTTTTTTCTCATTGACATCGCTTTTATTTTCTAGGTCCTGACTCCTGTCTGTTAATTGCGTTTTTGGTACATGTAGATTCTTACATTAGAAAAAAGTACATGTAGTTTTATTCTTTTTCAATAATAAAAAAAACACGGACGAGAGAACGTTGAACTTTAGTAGGGTATGATTCCAGGTTGTGAAAACCTATGAGCCGCGACACGAGAAAACCACCAATGTGGTTGTGCGTCCAGCGCAGACTCGGATCAGCCTGGGCATCCGCCCATGCAGTTTGACCAGACTCTTCGCTTAGTACTCAAAGGGTAGCTAAGGGTCTAAGCTACCTCCATGCGGACAGCGAAGACTCTGATCAGACTGGGCGCACGACCACATCGTTGGTTTTCTCGTGTCTCGGCTCAATTACATGTATGTCGTTTCTTTTCTTACAGTTGCGCTTAATTAAAAAATAGAGCTTCTTTTCATTGACGTCGTCTCATTTTCAAGGTCCTGGCTGTAATTAAAACAAAAATGTTTATTTGATAGACTCGTTAATTAGGAAAAAAAGTAGATCTATTCTTTCTTTAATAAAAAAAATGGCGAGAGAACACTGAACTACCGTAATCATTCCATGTAATAGTGAAGTTTCACATTGTACGATTTGGACTACTTAAAACCACACCGAGTAGGCGGCAATCGAAAACGCTAACAATCGATTAACGCGGATCAAAAACCGTTAGAAACAGCGTTTTCGATTGCAAATTGGCGACAATTTGCAATCGAAAACGCTGTTTCCAATGGTTTTTGATCCGCGTTCGTCGACTGCACATGAGCGTTTTCGATTGCCGCCTACCCGGTGTGAAAACACTCATTGATCTGCGATATCAAAATTTTGCAGTTTAATGAAAATCATGTTGGTGCAGATTAATTTTGGCGTACATGATATATGATTACTCCACATATAAAAGAAAATTTTATGTAAAATTGTAATAATATTTCTTACATTCTCATCGAGGCAATTCTATTGCGAGGCAACAGTGTATAGTTTAATGGAGCGTATTAAATATTTTAGCGTCGTTTGCCTTAACCGCCAATATCGCCAAAATTCAGTGACCGCCAATATATTTTATACAGTACACTGTAAAAAAAACGTAGATTTTACCGTAGAATAACTGGCAACCAGCTGCCAGTACTTTTCCCGTTTTTTACGGGCGTCCGTAAACATTGGCGGAAAAATCACGAACAGTAGGGAAGAATAAGACAGATATTGTTTCGGTCATATAGCCCTTCAACACTATAAACTTCAAGATATTTTCGAGTACAGACAGTTTACATAAATCCACCATATCGAGATTTTAAAATATGTTCTACAGGCAGACGCCCGTAAAAATAACGGGAAATTGACTGGCAGCTGGTTGCCAGGTATTCTATCGTTAAATCTACGGAAATTTTTTTACAGTGTACTGGGTGCGTGTGTTCCCTATAGTTATTCGACTGAAAGGAGATTTGCTCCGATGACCAAGATGTAGTCGAGATAGATGATGTACTTCCGGTCGGCTTTGACCTCTTCTGCTTTCACTCCACTATCATGGTCCAGACTTTCAACTATAGAGCCTCTAGTTCCTGCTCTTCCTCAGCTAGAGCGTCTATGTCATCGGCAAACCGCAGATTGGCAATGTCTCTGCCGCCCATGCCACCCCCCCCCACCCCACCCCACGCCACATTCTTCCAGAGTATCAGACATGATCCGTTCGAGAAAAATGTTGAAGAGAGTGGGTGACAGAAGACATCCTTGTCTTACTCCAACTGTTGCTCTGAACCATTCTCCTGTGCTGCCATTGGTCAGGACTGTACTTGTAGCCTTGTTGTACAGCTGCTCAATGGTGCGAACTAGACCTGCACCGACATTGCACCTCCGCATGGTGGCCCATAAGGCTGCATGTCATACCCTGTCCAAGGCTTTTTTGAAATCAATGAAGACACGGCACAGATTCTGCTGATGTTGTAGATACTTTTCACACAGGACTCTAAGGCTGAAGATCTGTTCTGTGGTGCTCCTTCCCGCTCGGAACTTAGCCTGTTACTCAGCGATTATCTCTTCGGCTTGTGGTTGAAGCCTGTTCAAGATGACTTTCAGCATGACTAACTGCAAAAAAATATGTATACGCGCGTATTGAAACGTTGATTCATTTCTTCGGCTTTGAGGTGACCAAAACCCTCTGAAAAGTTTAAAAATGTGTGCAAGAAGAGGAATCAATCAATCATGAACGATATCTAATAGAAAAATGCCTCGTGTTGATACCATTTTCGGATCACTAGACAAATGTAGGCCCATGCTTCTGAAGCACAGATAGTTTCCGATGATATTGGCAGATAGAGTCCTGTGTGAAGCACGATTAGCCGCTGATAGAGTCTTGTGCCAGGCGCATATAGCATCCGGTGCCATTGTAAAAGGTAAAAAAAATCCGATTTTCTTCAAAAAGGAGGTATTCTTTCAACTCAGAGCCTTACAAAATTTTTAATTCATTCATTAGGGTCAAACTTATCCAAACGATCTGTTTTCTTTCCATTGCACTCGCAACTGATCGGCGTTCAAAGTGGACGGACTCTTCAAAAATGTCAAATCTTGTCCTTCATTCCAGCTTGTAGACTCGAAAGTAAATACGAATTAGGCATAACAGCTATAGATACTGGAAGAAACGGATGTCTGATGTTCCGTAATGCCCCATAAGAAAATGTGTTGTTTACAATTATATTAGAGTTTATTAACACCCACCCTTACCTCGTTTTCCATATTGGGACGGATAGAATCCTAAACTAACGCAAATAGACTCCGAAATACACAGATAGAGTCCAGTTTTCACAGATAGCGTCCGATATGGTTATGCACCGTGTTATATGTATTGAAAAATTGGAAATAAATATGTTTAAACCAAATTTTTATTCTAAAAATTAATTTTGAGTAGGCATTTTGCATTGGCAAGGAAAGTAATTCAAGATCATAAACGTTCAAGTCTGCTTACTTTTTTCACTTGAATAAAAGGTGAGTTTTCATAGTGATAAAACTACCACGGTTGTCTACGAATATCGACGGAAAGCCAATGATAATGGGGTGATGGTACGAATTCATTTCCCATAGACCGCCAATACAAACATTTTGGAAAATACAACACCGTTCCTGCGAATCGCGGCTACTTTAGATCATAGTTCCTTCTAGCTGGTGGACTCAAAATTTAAACAAGCAAAGAAAACAATCCCTTATGTTGCATTTAAGAGAGCCGGGTAGACCCGAACCCAACAACTGTCTGCGGAACTGCTTTCTGATGAAAATAACTGTCAATGATTCAAAGAGTTTAGAAATGCAAAACAATAATACTGGTAGACATTAAATAATTCAACTCCCTAATTGTACATGTTCAACCACTGAATTAAGAATAAAAATAATAGCATTAACTCAGCAACCATTTTCAGCCAATAGCAGCAGCTGATGTTTTCTATGTATTCAAATTGTCTGCCAAAACGCTTGTCTACCCATAAATTGATGACGTAGTAGGTACTTTCACTCCTAATCACAGATACACCAACGGTAGCGCTATGAATGAGCACGATTCTGTTACGGCTGCGCTACGGTTTTGACCACGCCCACAAGCCACCACGGTTCACCACGGAAGTTTTAAACAGTTTAAAATTTCCGTAGCGACTCCCGGATCACCACGGTTCTTCAGGATGCATCTACGGCGCTACTACGAATCACGACGGTATGCTTCGGTTTGTGAAACCGTGATGAACCGTGGACTGAACCGTGAATGTGTGACTGGGCTTTACACCTTAATATATATCATAAAACAAACACGTAACGTAAAAGTATTCACCGTGAGTGAAAACTACTGACAGAAAGCCTACATACTTAAATCTTAAATTAGCAACTCTTTCGGCGTAAAAGACCAAATGGCGCCGCAGAAACGACGGTACATGTAAAACTACCGAACAAACGGCAAAATCGAGTTATATACCCCTCTTGCGATAAGGAATGTTCATTTACCTTTTTAACCCGCTTTTGAGAATGCAGAGGAGTGCCTATGTTATACCTTGTTGTTAGACCGAGTTCGCGTCAGCGTACCCGTCAGCGTCCGAAATCAGATTAATCATTGTTAACAAATTATGAGGAAAGAGGGAGCTCTGTGTGTGTGTGTGTGTGCCACATGATGAATACATTTGACTTTGTCTGCTGTGAAAAGGTAAAGGGACATATTGAAAGAGAAATTTAAATAATTAAACATCATTTTATATAACATATGGACATTTAAATTTGTGTGTGGGTGTGGTAAATTATCATAAAAGATCAGGTAAGCCACTGAAAAAAGAGCTTAAAGTGCTGTAAAAGACTATTCATATAAAAGAACAAGCACGATGAATTGAATTTTATTTATTTTTTGTTTCAAATGTGTCATCAAACATTAAATTTTACATAAAAGTCCTAAAAACCGAAGCTTTAACAGCTAACTTTACGTTTTTAATTCAGTACAGGAAGCGACATCACAAAAATGCTATTGTTGCATGTTTAGCCTATCTTAAAAGGTAAATATTTTGTTTCAGCAAAGCTCATACAATGACTGTCAGATGGGAATATTTTCAGTATTCATACATGTATACATGTAACAGATAATACAGGTATCAATCAAGAGTTAAAACACGTTAATTCACATAAATGTTTCGTCTACCCTAACAACAAATGGCCAGGTATATTTTGAAGCAAATGCTAGAGTCAATTCTTTTGAGTGAAGGTTTTTGCTCCCAAAAGTAAAGACATAAATTTCTAAATTCAGTCTACAATCCTAGGAATGGCAGACTCATTTACACCATTTCTGAAATGCCTCTCCTAATCAATGAATTGCTTGTGAATCCTAATCTCTCACAAAAATACATTAAACAGCATTAAAAGAAAACTGTTCTTATATACTTTTCACTTTGTAAAGTGTTTCCCTCACATTTATCTGAATGAAGAATTGTCATTCTTTCACAGCAGATCCTGTAAACCTGTTAGTTTTTGCAGCTTCAAAATTTTGTGCCTGTGCTTTAATATGGCATTTATTGTTGCAGCAATAAATTTTGCAAAGTGCTTTGTCTTCTTGTTTGGTAACATTGCAGAATTTAAATCATTTCTAGAAATTTGTTTTCTAGACACTCTCTCCCTGTAAGTTGCAAAAATAGCGTTCAAAATTCAACAGGTTTACAGCTCTGGGCCCAGTTGTTCAAAACTAACGACGTCGTTAGTTAACTAGATGTTAAAATTTCAAATGTTAATATCTCAAATATGCCAATATTTTTTGTTGAAAAAATTTGAGAAGCTTTTAAAAGCTTCTCACAGATTTTCAACAAAAATATCAGTGTATTTTGTTATAAACTTGCAAAACACTTAACGAGTTGACCTCTTAACGAGCTCGTTAAGCTAACGATGCTTTGAACAACTGGGCCCTGTTGTTTATCAATTTATCATCATGAAAATATCTTCCCAGAAGTCCTAAAAATATGTAACTTACAAAATTGAACAGATTTACAGTTGTCTGTTTAGCTCACTTGAGCCAATAGGCTCATAGGTGAGCTTATAGTATTGCAAGGCATCTGTCCGTCCTTTGTCATCATTTTCAAACATCTTCTTCTCTGAAACCAATAAGCCGGTTGAAGCCATATTTTATATGGAGCCTACCTAGGTTGTGGGAACCAAAGTTTGTTCAGGGTATCTGGGTCACATGACCACGATGGCTGCAACTCCCATTTATGGTAAAAACCCTTCAAAAATCTTCTCCAGAACTGAAAGGCCCATGACCTTGAAAGGTGGTATGAAGCATCAGGCATTCAAGCCCATCATAGTTTATACAAATGATGACCATAGGGTGACCATGACCTAATTAATGACATGGTCAACTTTGGTACATTATGCTTTTATATGGGCACACGCTTAAACAGTGGATTTCTCAGAAACTGTTAAAGTCTAAGGTATATATGGTTAACTGAAAGACTAGTTGAAGAAATTATGCCCCTTGAGGTGAATGTCATTCTTTGACCTGTGTTCAAGGACGAAGATTCTGTCTCCTGTCAACCTTTTCAAACATATTCTCTGAAACCACTGGGCCGATTGAAGCTATTGGGAATCGGCTTTGTAATAGAGCAAGATTTTACCCACATCATTGGTACTGAAGATTTGTAAACACCAAAAATACGCAAAATGTTATGATTTTTTCAATTATCAGATTTTAAAGGACACCATTGCTTAGTTGAGACCAATTTTCTCGAAACTAGACTTTATCCATCTAAATTCTTTCTCTTGATCAATGTTCTGCAAGAACACAGTCTCAGACAAGCAATCAGTTTCTGCAAACAAACCTACAAAGGATACACTAAACATTAATATATTTGTCGAGCCCGCTTGCGGTGACTGAGACATAGTTGTTACAACTTCAGTTTGGTGAATGTGCGTGGGTGCATTAGGGCGTGTGTTCGTGCATGCGTCCGTCCGGAATTGTCCGGGCTGTAACATTTGCAGATGGATTTTAAAATTATTTGGCACAATTGTTCTCCTTGATGGGTAGAAGTGCCATTGGAAACTTTTGTTCAGATAGGTCCAAGGTCTAGGTCACATTTGAAGGTCAAATGATAAAATGGCCATAAATTGAGCTGTCTGAGCCATTACTTCTACATTTATGTATGGATTTCAAAATAATATGACACAAATGTTCTCATTGATGAGTAGAAGTGCCATTTAAAACATTTGATCAGGTAGGTCCAATTTCAAGGTCACACTTGAAGGTCAAATGATATAATGGTCATGAATTGAGCTTGTCTGAGCCATTACCTTTATGCATTGATTTCAAGATAGTTTTGTACAATAGTTCTCCTTGATGAGTAGAAGTGCCATTTGAAACATTTTCTTAGGGAGGTCAAGGTCACAATACGGGTAGATGATAAAATTGTCATAAGTTGAGCTTGTTCCAGCCATTATTCTACATTTATGCATGGATTTAAAAATAATTTGGCACATTTGCTCTTCTTGATGAGGGGAAGGGTCAAGTGAAATATTTAAGATAGGTCAAAGGGCAAGGTCAAACTTGAAGGTCAGATATAATTTTCATAAATAGAGCTTGTCTTGGTTATCAGTTGTACCTATTTTCCTTTGTGAAAATTTATAACAAGGGCTTCGCAAGTGGCGCATAATACGCCCGTTTTTATACCCCGCCACACGTTAGTGAAATATTTAACACATCAAATACTATTAGTATACAAAAAATCAGCTTCCAAGGTGAAGTGGCTCCTAAAGGAGTTGAGTAATGCCAAAGTCAAACAAGGGAGATAATAAATAAATTAAATATACTAGATATACAATTCTTGGTTCTAATATATTCCCTTGACAATATACACATCTCCATAAAGTTGTGTTAAAATATTCTAAACCGTTTAGGAGTTACAAAGTAAACAGGAAATTTATGCATGGGCAGATAATCCAGTAAGCAAGCCAGAGTCATGGTTCTTGCTCAGGATACATTGCCCCATTATTACACACATTCCTACAGTTTCATTCTAATACTTCCAAGGGTGAATGGAAATGCATAAAAAATATGATCAAAGGGAGGTTACTCCAAAATTAAGAAAAGGAGAGCCACCTTTCTTATATGCGACACATCATCTTGTGATCATGCACATTGCTATAAAGTTTCATTATGATATTCCAAACAGTTAGAGTTAATGTATGCACAACATAAGTATACACAAAAATAGCCTAAAAGAACTAATAAAAGGGATGTAACTCAGAAACAAAGAAATGGAGAGCAACCGTGTTGTATGCGACATATTGTTAGGACTTCAGACACATTGCTATGAAGTTTCATGAAGATATCCCAAACAGTTATCTAGTTATGGCGCGCACAAGACCTGCAGGGAAAAAAACAATCAAAGGGGCATAACTTGGAAACTAAGGAAGGGGGAACAACCATTCTTGTATGAGATACATTCCCTCTACCTACTACATATGCTTACAAAATTTCATAAAGATGTCTCAAATGGTCACTGAGTTATGGCGCACAAAAGAATGTTTACGGATGAAGGAAAGGGAGTTAACTCCAAAATTCAGAAAGGGGGAGCAACCATTCTTATATGCAACATATTATCTTGAGATCGTGCAAATTGCTATAAAGTTTCATCATGATATTCCAAACAGTTACCGAGTTAATGTATGCACAACATAAGTATACACAAAAATAGCTGGAAAGAACTAAGAAAAGGGATGTAACTCAGAAACGAATAAAGGGAGAGCAACAACTGATGTACGCCACACATTCTTGGGACTTCAGACACATTGCTTTGAAGTTTCATGAAGATATCCCAAACAGTAATCTAGTTCTGGTGCACACAAGACCTGTAGGGTAAAAAAACAAAGGGGCATAATTTTGAAACCAAGGAAGGGAGAGGAACTATTCTTGTACGCGACACGTTCCCACTACCTAATACATATGCCTACAAAATTTCATGAAGATATCCCAAATGGTTACTGAGTTATGGCACACACAAGAATGTTTACAGACAGATGGACGGACAGCGCCACAATATCATATGTCCATTTTTTCAAAACGGGCATGTAAAAATGAAGAAAATGCTGTCTGAGCATGATGTTGTTTAGCTTCTTTCTTGAGTGAAATAGTAATTTGGGTCTTGACATAATTATAGGTCACTATAGGGAACTGCTGGCTCGACAAGTTGTCCCTGGACAACCTTCTAGTCTTTTTTTTTTTAATATATATATATAATGTTTTTTGCCTACAGCAGTTCCGGGTTAATCCTGACCTCCAAATACGGATGTCAGGTGACCTTTGCGACTTCTGGGAAGGGCAGCCGCACATCTCTCTAGCAACTGGGATGAATTTCAGCCTTATCTTTTCAGAGTTTGTGGAAGTTATGGCTTCTGAGGTAGAGGTACCCCCATTTTAGGATCACCTGAATTAATAAATATTCAGCATGACAAGGGTTAAATAGCTGTAACAGAGTGCATGCATTAGGGTACAACATTTTTTTCTCCCAAAAATGTGCAATTTTGGACATTTGCATCTGTGAATACTCTCTACAATTGTTTTTCAAAATCAAACCTGATGTTATTGGCTCGCCAAAACAGTGGTGTTGATGATAGAATGCATTTATATTCACAAAAAAAGCATCGCAAACAACTGCGTGATACCCTGCCACTGCAAACCTTTTTCGCACACCCATTTTTCCAGATTTATTGTTTCACAGTATAACCCCAGGGCAGGGGCTGCTTAACCCCACTGAACACGGATAAAAATCTTTGTCATGACAGGACACTTCATTACTCTGATATCTTACATTAAGCTTCGGATAAATCACTTACCACTCTAATCAAATACAATTTTAAACATGTGTCCATTAGGCAGGGGCAAATAAACCCTTAAGGGTCAAATTTTAATCACCACGAGAAGCTTAAATTTATTACTTCTATCATCAGATGTAAATTTCTGAAAATCTGTTTCACATGAATTTATATAGATTTTATCATTTTATGCACGAATATAGCCCAGGGCAGGGGGAGATAACTCCCATGGGGTAAATTTGAGCATCACTGGAGGCTTTCATCGCTCTGATCATTTGCTGTAAGTTTCAGAAAATCTGATTTTATATGGAATTTTTTAGCTCACCTGAGCCATAGGCTCAGGGTGAGCTATTGTGATCACCCAGTGTCCGTCGTCCGTTGTGCGTCGTGCGTCGTCCGTCGTCAACAATTTGCTTTAAATAACATCTTCTCTGAAACCGCTAGGCCTAGGGCTTTGATATTTGGTATGAAGCATTGTCTAGTGGTCCTCTACCAAGTTTGTTCAAATGGTGGCCCCAGGGTCCAAAATGGCCCAGGGGCAGGGGGTCTTGGGTTCGAAACTAAAAAAATACTTAAAAATCTTCTTCTCCAGAACTGCTTGGCTCAGATGGTTGAAATTTGGTATGTAGCATTGCCTAGTGGTCCTCTACCAAGTTTGTTCAAATGGTGGCCCCAGGGTCCAAAATGGCCCTAGGGCAGGGGGTCTTGGGTTCGAAACTAAAAATTACTTTAAAATCTTCTTCTCCAGAACTGCTTGGCTCACATGCTTGAAATTTGGTATGTAGCATTGCCTAGTGGTCCTCTACCAAGTTTGTTCAAATGGTGGCCCCAGGGTCCAAAATGGCCCTGGGGCAGGGGGTCTTGGGTTTGAAACTAAAAAATACTTAAAAATGTTCTTCTCCTGATTTGCTTCGCTCAGATGCTTGAAATTTGGCTGGTAGAATTGCCTAGTGGTCCTCTACCTTGTTTGTTCAAATGGTGGCCCCAGGGTCCAAAATGGCCCTGGGGCAGGGGGTCTTGGGTTCGAAACTAAAAAATACTTAAATATCTTCTTCACCAGAACTGCTTGCCTCAGATGCTTGAAATTTGGTATGTAACATTGCCTAGTGGTCCTCTACGAAGTTTGTTCAAATGGGTGCCCCAGGGTCCAAAATGGCCCCGGGGCAGGGAGTCCCAGGTTTGAACCATAGAAATACATAGAAAAATATTAAAAAATCTTCTACTTCAGAACTGCAAGGTTCATATGCTTGAAGTTTGGCATGTAGCATTACCTAGTAGTCCTTTACCAAGTTTGTTCAAATGATGACCCCAGGGTCTAAAATGGCTCCGCCCCAGGGGGTCCTGGGTTTGAACCATAGAACTACATAGAAAAATATTAAAAAATCTTCTTCTTCAGAACCACTTAGCTCAGATGCTTGAAGATTGGCATGATGCATTGCCTTGTTGTCCTTTATCAAGTTTGTTCAAATGATGGCCCCATGGTCCAAAATGGCCCTGCGGCAGGGAGTCCTGAGTTTGAGCCATTGAAATACATAGGAAACTATTGAAAAATCTTCTTCTTCAGAACCACTTGGCTCAGATGCTTGAAATTTGGTATGATGCATTGCCTGGTAGACTCCTACAAAGTTTGTGTAAATGGTGGCCCTGGGATCCAAAATGGCCCTGGGGCAGGCAGTCTTGGGTTCGAAATTAAAATGTACTTAAAAACCTTCTTCTCCAGAACCCCTTAGTGCAGATGCTTGAAATTTTGTATGATGCATTGCCTAGTGGTCCCTCACCAAGTTTGTTCAAATGATGGTGCCAGGGTTAAGAATGGCCCCGCCCCAGGGGGTCCTGGGTTTGAACGATAGAAAAACATAGAAAAATATTCAGAAATCTTCTGCTTCAGAACCACTTGGCTCAGAGGCTTGAAATTTAGCTTTTAGCATTGCCTAGTGGTCCTTTACCAAGATTATTCAAATGATGGCCCCAGGGTCCAAAATGGCCCTGCCCCAGGGGCTCCAGGGTTTGAACCATAGCAATACATAGAAAAACATTCGAAAATCTTCTTCTTCAGAACCATCTGGAAATGGTTGCAAACTATCAGGTTTGTTCAAATTATGACCCTAGTTTGACCTTTAACCTTTTTGCTCAGGTGAGCGATCCAGGGCCACTTGGCCCTCTTGTCATGATTTTATACATGAATATAGCCCCAGGGCAGGGGGCAGATAACCCCCAATGATAAAATTTCTGTGCTCATAAAAAGCTTTTGTTACTTTGATCATGTTTGTGCAGTTTCATCATGATACTCCAAGTAGTAAAGGAACTAGAGGCCAGAAACTATTTCTTGTACATTGACAAGTGCCATAACTCTGTAAGAAATTAACGAAATTTGCCCGTTAACAATCCCAAGCGAGACATTCTTGGTACAAATGCATATGCAAAATTTGAAGGAAATCCATTGATAAACTAGAATTGTTTTTCCACGAAAAAACAGATGTCTCCCCCCCTTTTTTATGTCAAAAGGATCAGTCATTAAGACGCCAAGGGAAAAACAATATGTTTCCCTACCCTAAGCAGGGATTCATAATAAGTAAAAAGTATAAATGCAAGAGTTATAGTTGTTATGCTCTGCATGTCATGTAATGTTGACTGATATTCATATTTAGTTTTTGTCAAAAAATATAAATGCAAAAGTTACAGTGCTCTGCACGTCGTCTATTTATATGTTGACTGATATTTGTATGAAGTTTCATGAATATAGCTTAAACGGTTTTCAAGTTATAGAGCTTACACAATTGAGACACAATTTTGTGAATGACAAAGTCACAAGGGAAATAACTCAAATAGTATAAATGCTGTGCTCTGCAGGTTGTCTAGTGTTGACTGACATTTGTATGAAGTTTCGTGAATATAGCTTGTCCGGTTTTCAAGTAATAAAGCGATTGAGACACGATTTTGTGACTGACAAAGGTCCAAGGGAAATAACTCAAGAAGTATAAATGCAAGAGTTATGGTTCTTGCACTATGCAATTCTTCTAATGTTGATTGATATTTGTATGAAGTTTCGTGAATATAGCTTGAATGGTTTTCAATTTATAGAGCAGACACGACTGAGACACGATTTTGTGACTGACAAAGTTCTAAGGGAAATAACTCAAGTAGTATAAATGCTAAAGTTATGGTTCTTGCATTCTGCACGTCGTCTGATGTTGATTGATATTTGTATGAACTTTCATGAATATAGCTTGAATGTTTTTTAAGTTATAAACGACTCGACTGCGACGCAATTTTGTGATGGACAAAGTTCCAAGGGAAATAACTCAAAAAGTATAAATGCCAGAGTTACGATTTGTGCACTCTGCTCATCGCCTCATGTTGATTGATATTTGTATGAAGTTTCGTGAATAAAGCTTGAGCAGTTTTTCAAGTTATAGAGCGGACACAATTGAAACACAATTTTGTGATGGACTAAGTTCCAAGGGAAATAACTCAAAAAGTATAAATGCCAGAGTTACCATTCTTGCACTCTGCACGTCGTCTCGTGTTGATTGATATTTATATGAAGTTTCGCGAATATAGCTTGAGCGGTTTTCAAGTTATAGAACGGACACGATTTGTGACAGACAGACGGACGGACGCCCGGGGAAAAACAATATGTCTCCCGACCCTAAAGGGGGGAGACATAATACCTAAGTTATCGAACGGAAACGAAGTGCGGACGGACGGACAGACGGATGGATGGACTTACTACGGATGGACAGACACACGGACAGCCAACGTGAAAACATAATACCCGCCACTAACGTGTGGCGGGCTATAAAAAGTAAGACTAAATTTTCTAATACTGTCAAACCTAAGGGGGTCAAAGGCACAGGAAATTGTCCATTTAAGACAGGCAACCCCTTAAAACAGATTCGTTAGCAATGTATTTTGGTTCAACGGATCCAAGAAAGGTGGCTGCATATAATATGTGGGGTGTATAGATTAACAAACATTGACAACAATAAAGGACATTTTATTTTACATAAAAAAATAAAATTATATACATATGCAACATATAAGCCCATAAACACCATAGAAATAGCCTGGTTTAGTTGTCATAAAGTAATCTAGACATGGCTGTGGTCCTCATGTCAAAGCTTGTCAGTGTTTTCTAAGAGCAAGACTAACCAATAGCCCAAGGGCAACGACCGCTCACCTGAGTTATAAAATGTAAGCTTCCAGTTCAGGTAAGCTAATAAACAGGCTGCAATTCTATAGGATTTGATGACCCCATGGGGTGTGGCAAGTTTGGACCCCAGGGGCTTGATTGGCAGGATTTATGTAGAGGCAAACCATACACTGCTACATACTAAATACATGATAAGCTCTTGCCCTTATGGTTTCATAAATGATTTTTGAAGGTTCTTTAGCTATATAGCTCTATATAAACAAACAACTCCCTGGGGTGTGGGCAGTTTGGATCTCAGGTGCTTGATTGGCAGAATTTATTCAGGGGATCACTAGACATTGCTGCATACTAAATGTGTAAGCTCTGGGCCTCATGGTTTCAGAGAAAAAGATTTTTGAAGTCTTTCCCATTATAAGTCTATGGGAGCAGCATGGCCAATTTGGACCCCAGTGGGCATGGTTGGCAGGATTTAAGTTGGAGACCACTAAACATTGCTACATATGTACTAAAGAAGTTAGATCTGGGCCTCATGGTTTAAGAGAAGAAGATTTTTTAAGATTTTCCCGTTGTTAGTCTATGGGAACTAATGACCCCCGGGGCGAGGCCAGTTTGGACCCCGGGGGCATGGTTGGCAGGATTTATGTAGGGGAACACTAGACATTGCTACTTGCTATATATATACGCTCTTGGCATCATGGTTACAGAGAAGATTTTTTAAAATTTTCCCTTTGTAAGTCTGTAGGAGCTTATGACCCCCTGGGCGTGGCCAATTTGCACCGCAGGGTCATGGTTGGTATGATTTATGTAGAGGACCACTGGACATTGCTACATGCTACATATATATGCTCTGGGCCTCATGGTTTCAAAGAAGAAGATTTTTCAAGATTTTCTCATCGTAAGTCTATGGGAGCTTATGACTCCCAGGGCGTGGCCAATTTGGACCCCAGGAGCATGGTTGGCAGGATTTATGTAGGGGATCCCTAGACATTGCTTCATGCTACACATATAAGCTCTGGGCCTCATGGTTTCAGAGAAGATTTTTTTAAAATTTTCTCTTTGTAAGTCTATGGGAGCTAATGACCCCTAGGGGCATGGTTGGCAGGATTCATGTAGGGTACCACTAGACATTGGTACATACCAAATATATAAGCTCTGGGCCTCAGGGTTTCAGAGAAGAAGATTTTTTTAAGATTTTCCCAATATGAGTCTATGGGAGCTTAAGACCCCTGAGGAGTAGCCAGTTTGGACCCCAGAGGCTTGGTTGGGAGGATTTATGTTGGGGACCACTAAACATTGCTACATGCTATATATATAAGCTCTGGGCCTCATGGTTCCAGAGAAGAAGATTTTTGAAGGTTCTTAAGCTATATAGCTTTATATAAACAAATTACCCCCTGGGGCGTGGCAAATTGAGCCCCAGGGGCATGGGTGGCAGGATTTAAGTAGGGGATCACTAGACATTGATACATGCTATATATATCAGCTATGGGCCTCGGTTTCAGAGAAGAAGAATTTTTAAGATTTTCCCATTGTAAGTCTATGGGAGCTAATGACCCCCGGGGCCTGGCCAATTTGGGCCCCAGGGGCATGGTTGGCAGGATTTATGTAGGGGACCACTAGACATTGGTACATACTAAATATGTAAGCTCTGGGCCTCATGGTTTCAGAGAAGAAGATTTTTTAAGTTTTTCCCATTATAGGTCTATGGGAGCTTATGACCCCTGGGGAGTAGCCAGCTTGGACCCCAGAGGCTTGGTTGACAGGCTTTATGTAGGGGACCACTAAACATTGCTACATACTATATATAAACGCTCTGGGCTTCGTGGTTCCAAAGAAGAAGATTTTTGAAGGTTCTTAAGCTATATAGCTATATATAGACAAATGACCCCCTGTGGCGTGGCCAATTTGAGCCCCAGGGGCATGGGTGGCAGGATTTTAGTAGGGGATCACTAGACATTGATACATGCTATATATATAAGCTATGGGCCTCATGGTTTAAGAGAAGAAGATTTTTTAAGATTTTCCCATTGTAAGTCTATGGGAGCTAATGACCCCCGCGGCGTGGCCAATTTGGGCCCCAGAGGCATGGTTGGCTGCATTTATGTAGGGGACCACTAGACATTGGTACATACTAAATATGTAAGCTCTGGGCCTCATGGTTTCAGAGGAGAAGATTTTTGAAGTTTTTCCCATTATAAGTCTATGGGAGCCATATGTTGCCATGGCAACCAGAGTTCAAACCCAATCTACCCTTAAACCTGATGCAGTCAGTCCCCCACCCCAACAATGGTACACATAAAATTTGATCAAGATTGGCCTGCTGGTTTAGGAGATATTGCTGTTTAAAAGTGTGGACGACGACGCCGCCGCCGACGGACCATGGCTATACTATAAGCTCACCTTGACAGGTGAGCTAAAAATAAAATGGCAGTAAATAAATAGGTTATCTAGATATCTCAAAACAGTTATTTCTGTATACAGACATACAGTTATATATACAGTATACATATACATACGCCTCAGCCAAGATCAGATGGAATTTTATGTTTCACCAGAAGTGATTTTTCAAGGTCTTCTGAGTGACTTAATTCTTTTATTTCTGAAATCTACAGATGTAGAAGTTTTAGAAAATGTAAATGTCACCTATAACATTTTATATTCTGGTATTCATTTTCGTTAAGCAGGCTGCATTTGACTCATAAAAAGAATATAGACCCCATTTTTCAAAATATTTTTATTTTCAACTTAAAACAATAATGAATTTTGATAATTTATTATGAATAACAACAACATATCAACATTGAAAATTTTAAGAGCAAAAAAAATAAAAATACTATTTTCTTCCGTTTTATTTCATGTTTTATCTAATGAAAATGCTTTCATAATTAGGGGATATACCTTGTATTGTTTTGTCCAGTTGCTCTGTGGGTCACCTGATTTTCAAATAATTTCCATTTTTGAAAAGACAAGTCAATGGTCTTTCAGATGGTGTGCCATTTTTATATGTTTGTAAAAGGAAATGCAAGATAAATGCGAGGAAACAAATGTGCCCAAATTAACTTAAAACAATCTACGGACAGGACACTGCAACACTGCAAAATAATGTACGCTTATATTATTAAATTGCTGTAGATAGATCAGTAAGTGAAAAGTCAATAATATTTACTCCATATAGTCACAAAAGACCTGTTTGTTGAATAAGAAAAACAAATTACAATAAATCACAATATTGTGTCTTGTTGTATCTTGTTATGGTTTCTGAACCCAAGATATTAAATAGAACAACAATACCAACAGAGAATACTGTTATGCAAAAAACCTTATCAAACTGACAAAAAAAAAACTGTGCCACTGGTCAGAATACTGGTCAGAATACACTCAAAATGGAAACAATATCACAGTTCTATAATCCTAGCGTGTCTACGGACGAGACATATTTAAAGTAAAATTGTAATTGCAAGAATTCTGTGGATTTCATTTTTTTAACTTTAAACAAGCTTAACAAATAAATAATGGTCTAAATACTTATGAAATGTGAACACCAATGTAAATAAATAATTTCTTAAAGTACAGCATATCTATTACCTGCGTTACCTGTGTGATGCAGATATCTGCATTTCA
This sequence comes from Ctena decussata, assembly GCA_963989385.1. NCBI lineage: Eukaryota > Metazoa > Mollusca > Bivalvia > Lucinida > Lucinidae > Ctena > Ctena decussata. The sequence continues at coordinate 19,097,153 of OZ022504.1, forward strand.
AATACAGATATCTCCATTAATAAGAACAGATATCTGAATGTTTGTAATTAAAGATATCTCTTATCGAAAAACAGATATCTGTAATTGAGAGCTATATCTAACTGAAAAAGGCAGATATCTGTATTTTTATCATAATATAGATATCTGCATTTCAGTTAGAGATGCCTACATTTCAAATACAGATGTCTGCATTTCAATTAGAGATATCTCTAATGAAGCTGTAATTCATATATCTGCACTTGAAATACAGAAATCTGTAATCGATATGCAGAAATCTGTATTTGAAATGCAGATATCTGAATTTCTTCTGTCTGAATTTTAAATACATTTCAGTACAGATATCTGTGTTAATGGTCGAAATAGACAATTCTTTATTTACTGCACTGTTCATGAATGCTCCTATCCAGAGTCAAGTTCTATTAAAAAGCCTTGCCAAATAGGTCGGGCCCGGAACTTCAATTGGATGCATGTCCGACTGGCAACGAGGACGCTGATTCGATCCCAGTCCAGTCCGGCAACATCCTTCTATAGGAAAGTTTTCCCCTACCTCTGATTAAAGTAGAGCAGGTGTCAGTAAATGGTTGAATGATAGGCCTGCCCCGGAAAAGGTGTGGTTAGGTTCACTGGGTGTCTTGTCGTGACGGTGATGACCATAGTTGTTTTACTGTGTTGTTAAACACTTAAACAACAAAACAACAGCCTGGGTCCGATAGCTCATTCGGCTGCGTGTTTGACTGTAGATCAGGGGGAAGTGGGTGTGATCCTGCTCTGGTCAGGCAACATAAAGCATGTAAAAACCTTGAGCAAGGGAGTAAAGATTATCTTTATTTTTTTTAAAACAAAAGTTAAAAAAAAGTCAGGTTCAAAAATAGAGATATCTGGATATCAAATACAGATAGCTCTATTAAACTAAGAAATATCTGTATTTTCCATCAATAAAGATATCTATTTGAAATACAGATATCTGCATTTGAAATACACGTATCTTCATTTAAATTGCAGATATATTTATCAAAAAAGTAATCATGGATATCTGCATTTCAATTTGAGATATCTTTTTTGATACGAGATATCTATATTTAAATAGGAGATACCTGTTTTTCGAACAGAGATATCAATGTTTCAGCTACAGATGTCTGAATTTCTAAAATACCGGTATCTCTGTTTAAAAAGAGATATCTGCATTTGTAATGCTGATATCTTTCATTCAAATGCAGATATCTTTTAATCAAATTCAGATATATCTATTTAATAACCAAGGAGAGATTTCTGCATTTCTAATACAGATATCTGTATTTGAAATACAGATTCTGCATTTAAATGTAGATATCTGTATGAAGTTAAAGACATCTCAATTTAAATGCAGATATCTGCATCTTAAATGTTGATATCTGTATTAAATGGGTTTAAACCCAAACAGGCCGCCATACATGCTTATGGACAATACATATTTGAGATAACATTTGTAATTATCATAACAGGGATAGCACTTTCAGTCAGTTGAAATCAAATAGTCTCTGCCGCAGGGGTTTTAATGGTATCAAATTTCTTTTTAACTATTTTGAAGCAGAACGTTAGAGGAAAGGGTTGGGGGACGGGACTTAAACTGAATTTAGTAAACTCCAGTAACAGGAAAGTATCATTGACCAATGAATCCAGCTTTAGCGGCTCATCTACCTTTATTCTATTTCTATTCTATCCCATACCTTACTAGGTTGTTGGTCACCTACCTCACAAGAATTCAAATATCTTCCGAAGAATTAGGCACCTCCATATAAATATCACAAACGACCGTTAAAATCCAGTCACGGGACGCCGATCTTCCATCCATTTATGGACGGCCGATCGGCGCCCCGTTACTGCGGGCTATGGATCCATTTCGCTGAGGTGCGGGGGGAAAGTCGATATGAGAATTGAAATACACACATAAAGTCCAGTATAGACAAGATTCTCCACATAATAGTTTATCTAACAAATAAGGTGCCGAACATAAATGGGTAATGTGGGAGATATGATGGTGGATTATAATGTGGGAGGTATGACGCCTAAGTGACAGCATTCAGAAAGAGACAATAAGGCTTTTCTCTTCTTACAGACAATGTTTTCATAACAAAAAAAAACAAAAAAAAGATTCTGTAAGCAGTAATATACCATAAAGCCATAAATAGTGCATCTTGTCCACTGTGTCTTGTCGGTAGATCAACATCATACTTGGAATGCAGGTATAATGGAAACTTTAAAGCCATTAAATGTTTAAAGTTAACTTTTTATAGTTGTGAAAAATAAGCAGATGGATTTTAAGGATATTTTAGTCATTTTACATAAATCGCTTTTTTAAATATTTTTAGAAACAGGACTTTGCTTTCTCTGATTTTGACAAACTGGACATCTAACGTGTAAGAAGATGCACTAATCATCAAAGAAACAGATTAGTTATACTTCAATAGTCGACTATAGAAACGTTTTAACAACCAAATGGCATAGCAGTTGGAAACTTGGTGGTTACCAGTCATAGTTTATCAAAATACTGTTGATCTACGGACAGGACAAAATCTACGGACAAGACTAAACTACATTTGTTTCCTTATTGCTGCTCTGTCTTTGGTGGTGGTATTATGTCTTATATGGAACAATCAACAGTAGTAAGGAGTCCATTCATTAATAAGAATTTTTTTCCAGAGATACGTTACCTCGCAGAGAAAAGTGTGTCTACGGACAGGACACTTTTTGCGTGACATTTCGCATGGTTATTTGAAATTGAAATTTTCACTTAATGATAATTTTTATTCATAACATTGGTCATTTTTACACTTATAGAATGTTTATGGATTGTTTATAACACATAATAAGTACTGGGGATAGCAGTTTTAATTATATGACATATCAGCTCCTGTTGATATTTAAAATACCTCAGAGCGTCACACTTCAGCAGCTGAAGTTTTTTTGCTATAACTCCAAGACCATATGTCATATCCCATTCAAATGTACTATGTTATAAAGGGAAAAGAATGTGCTTTCTAACAAATGTAATTTTGACTGTGCATGACAGGTGTGTTTAAACTATCTGTGTCATAAAAAGTATGTTTTTTTCAAGTGAAACAGCATAACACCTGTTTTGGGGCTATTTTTTGGCTATTTAAATTATTATTGTACAGAAATGGCTATTCCGATCAACATGAATCTTTTAGGCCAATGAGAGATGCTTGTGTCTGATATTTTGCAATGTAGTTTATGTATCTCAGTCATGTAAAGTTTGATATGCAAGTGCATAACATACGTTAAAATTTAAAAATGTGATCTGATCTTGGCTGAGGCGAAAGATATACAGTTACAAATAGAGAATATGGACAGACCTCTGTGGAAGCGGCTTTACCATTCTCTTTTTTACTTTTCCAAAGGGGCACACATCTAAAGGACAGAATACAAAGAAAACAAGAAGTCAAAAAAGCTCTTTGCCCCAGCAAGATGACAGACAGTATGGAGGTGAATCCAGACATCTCAAAACACAAACAGTAATTTATAAGCAATGCAATAATATACAGAGAATATGGACAGAATATATGGCTAGCAGCTTTACCTGTCTTTTTTTTCCCTTCCACATGGGTTAACTTCTAAGGGACATGATAAGCTCCTGTAAGAGCAAATTCCTTCCTACCCAAACAAACCCCATTTTGAAGGGCTGAATTTGAAGCAAGCAAAACAGAAAGTCACAAATGCTGTTCTTCCCAGCAAAATGGCAGAAAATATGGAGATGTGCCCAAACATCTCAAAACAAATAGTTATATACAAGCAATGCAGTAATATACAGAAACAGCAAATTAAGGGATATGGACACAGGTGAAGTACACATGGTATAATCGATTCCATCAATTTTCGATTCCCGCAGAGACTGTACATCATATTTGGTTTCCGCCAAGAACTCTTGCTTCCTGTCGAGACTTCTGTACATGATAAATGGCTTCCTGTAGAGACTGTCCACGTAATTCTGCTTCCTGCCGAAGCCATTTTTCGAGGACAGTAGTCCCTGCAGGAAGCAAGAGTTTGTTGACAGTCTCGGCAGAAGCCAAATAGGAGGGACAGTCTCTGCAGGAAGCAAAAATTGGCGGAATCGATTATACCCTGTGAAGTAGCTTTACTTTTCTTTTTTCCCTTCAAAAGGGGCCAGCTTCTACAGAACAAAGGAGCCCCGGAAGCTCAGTGGGTTAAGCGCTGGCCTGCTGATCTAACAGACCGGGTTTGAGCCCAGCTTCAGGTGAGAATCTTTCCTACTGTAAACAGGGTTCCATTGCACACAGCCTTTCATTATCACCATCCTATCGTCCCGATATGACTGAAATACTGTTGAAAAAGACGTAAAATCCCAAGTCATCCATCCATCCATCTGAAGAACAAATGATGTTGTCCCAAGCAAAATGGCCAAAAATATGGAGGTTATCTAGACATCTCAAAACACAAAGTTTTTACAGCCAATGCAAAAATATAAAGAAAATATGAACAGACCTTTGGGGAAGCAGCTTTACCATTCCCTTATATATCCTTTCAAAGGGTGCACACTTCTAAAGGACAGAATTAGCTCCTGTCGGAGCAAATTCTTATCTCCCAGAACAAACCCCAATTTGGAAGGACTATCTCATCCTTGCAAGCAAACCAAGAAATCACAAATACAGTTCTCCCCAGCAAAATGGCAGAAAATATGGAGGTGTATCCAGACATCTCAAAACACAAACATTTACAAGCAATGCAACAATATACAGAGAATATGGACAGACTTCTGGGGAAGCTGCTTTACCGTTCTTTTTTTTTTGTCTTAAGGGGGTCAACTTCAAAAGGACAGAGCCTGCTCCTCTAAATGCAAATTCCTTCCTCAAATGGCAGAATGCAGAAATATACAGAGAATATGGACAGACCTCTGGGAAAGCAGCTTTACCTGTCTATTTTCCCCTTCCAAAGGGGTCAACTTCTAAGGGTCAGAATTAGCTCATGATGGAACAAATTCCTTCCTCCCAGGGCTTCCACTAACTTTCAAATCACGGAAGTAAAGACTTCCATGGTGTCAATTTTGGAAGTCTGGAGAGAAATTCATGGAAGTCTGAAATTTCGATGAACGACTTGATGCATCTTGGGTGGTGTATTTGCTCTCCCTATTGTTGTAATCATCATAGTTATATAATATGGCAAACAGTGCAGTGAAGACCAAGAATTCTTTGTGGAGGCATTTTGTTAAGGCTAAAATACTGTTGAATGGGCATGGGTGTTCTAAACAGTGGAGGCATTTTGTTGATGTCAGAAATACTGTTAAATGGGCATGTGTGTTCTAAGCAGTGGGAACATTTTATAATGTCTGAAATACTGTTAAATGGGCATGTATGTTCTAAGCAGTGGAGGCCTTTTGTAATGTCTGAAAGACTGGTGTTCTAATCATTTTGCTCATTTCTGAAATCAGGGGTCAAGCTTTTCATTTTTCCAAATACTGTTGAAAGGATGTTAAATGCCATCATTTTCCTCAGCTTAAATAAGACAAGTAAATAGATAGAACACATTTTATTCAAAACATTCACTGCTACATGTATATACAGCTCATTGACATCATGAAGGACACAAATTAGCATAATCAGGATTTTGTTAACTAATACATGTATGTCAATGTTTAAGAAGAAAAAGTTTGCACAGTTGAGAACACATCAGTTTGTTGGTTTGCCTTCTGAGTCAACGAGAGGACCTTCCCGAAGGGAGTGCTAACTCATTATAGAGCTGCAACCAGGGTCTCACATAGACTCAGATGACAGACCAACAATCTGGAATCAACTGTGCTAACAATTTCTTAAGAGTAAAATTCTGGGAAGTATATACATGTACATGTGGAGTAATTCTGAGCCTTTGATTAATATACATTTCTTTCCATAACTACAGTTCTATAGCCAGCACACTTATAATCACTGATCTTCAGAAATCAGATCATTTAACATGATCTAACAGTTTGTTGGTTTGCCTTCTGAGTCAATGAGAAGACCTTCCCAAAGGGAGTGCTAACTCATTATAGAGCTGCAACCAGGGTCTCACATAGACTCAGATGACAGACCAACAAGCAAATTCGGTGAATTTATATCCCCCGCCGAGGTGGCCCTGATTTGTTTATGGTTTATTTTAAGTTACATAAAATTTCATTCACTGATTACTTAGTTACGGCTGAACTTCTGGATTGTAAATAAAATCAAGGGCAATAACCCTGGGATAAGTGAGATATAAGCTGAAGCTGTTTGTCTCAGCATCACTGCACAATGATGATACATTTTTTATTCAGTTTCAAGAAATTTTGTTCACCGATACCTAAGTTATGGCTAATTTGTGGATTTTAAATCCATTCAGGGACATTAGATCATGCATTAATGCAGCAATTATGACAAAATTTAATGTGCACTGCTGTGTCATGACAGTACCTAATTATTTTAAGTTTCATGAAATTCCATGTATTGGTTACTTAGTTATGACTCAATTTGTTTATTTTAAACCAATTCAAGGGCAATAACTCATTGCTTACTCAAGCAATTCCGACAAAACATAAGATGCACCAATGTGATATGGTGATACATATTTAGTATAAGTTTCATAGAATTCTATTCATTGATTACTTAGTTACGGCTAAATTTGTCAACCATAAATTGATTCAAGGGCAATAACTCATGCACTACTGATGCCTTTCTGAGGAAATTTTATGTGCATAACTGCATTATGGTGATACATATTCAGTTTAAGTTTCATGAAGTTTTGATAATTGGTTACTTAGTTATGACTCATTTTATTAATTTCAAATCCATTAAAGGGCAATAACTCATGCACTACTGATGCCCTTCTGATGAAACTTTATGTGCATAACCATGTTATGGTGATACATATTCAGTTTAAGGTTTCATGAAGTTTTGATAATTGGTTACTTAGTTATGACTCATTTTATTAATTTTAAATCCATTAAAGGGCAATAACTTGGTTACTTAGTTATGACTCAATTTGTTTATTTTAAACCAATTCAAGGGCAATAACTCATTGCTTACTCAAGCAATTCCGACAAAACTTAAGATGCACCAATGTGATATGGTGATACATATTTAGTATAAGTTTCATAGAATTCTATTCATTGATCACTTAGTTACGGCTAAATTTGTCAACCATAAATTGATTCAAGGGCAATAACTCATGCACTACTGATGCCCTTCTGAGGAAATTTTATGTGAATAAGTGCATTATGGTGATACATATTCAGTTTAAGTTTCATGAAGTTTTGATAATTGGTTACTTAGTTATGACTCATTTTATTAATTTTAAATCCATTAAAGGGCAATAACTTATGCACTACTGATGCCCTTCTGATGAAACTTTATGTGCATAACCATGTTATGGTGATACATATTCGGTTTAAGTTTCATGAAGTTTTGATATTTGGTTACTTAGTTATGACTCATTTTATTAATTTTAAGTCCATTAAAGGGCAGTAACTCATGCATTACTGAAGCCAGTCTGATGAAACTTCACGTGCATCAGCGCGTTATAGTGATATATATTTATTTTAAGTTTCATGAAATTCCGTCCAGTGGTTATGTAGTTATGGCTCCGGATGGACGGACGGAAGGACGGACGGACAGACAGAAGGACGGACGGACGGACATGGAGAAAACTATATCCCTCCGCCTTCGGCGGGGGATATCAAGCTGGAATCATTTGGGTAAATCTTAAATGAAAGAATTTGCTCCCACTGCAGCAAATTCTTTCATTTAAGAGTTGATCCAAAGTGAAAAGGTAGGCAAGAATATGACAGAGTTGCTTCCCCTGAAAGTTCACAAAACATTCAGCCTTTTTTACAAAGGGGAACAACTTATATGACTTTCTGTTAGCTTCCCTGGATGACAAAGCTCTTCTGAAATGGGGTGGCTCTTAATAGAAAGAAGGTGATCTTAAAGGAGCAACTTCTTTTCTTTAAGCGTTGACCCACATTGAGAAAGGGGGTAAGAATGAACATGACTATATCAGCTGCTTCCCCTGAAAAAACTTAGCTTCACCTTAAACAGCTTAAACTTTATTTGATGGTTGATACAGTCTAGCAAGACGCCTCTTTTTCTCCCTTCTTGTATGTGACACTTGTCATGACCTGTTCTGCATAACTGTAAAGTATTTCAATGGGTATTGAATTTATGGAGCAGATACAAAATCACCACAAAACCATCAAGGGGAAATAACTCAAAAGGAAGCAAGAGTTGTCATTCTTGTATGCCACACATTGTCATGATCTGTTTGACATATATTTTAAGCATAATTAAAATATTTCAAAGTGTATACAAGTTGGAGGGCAGATACAAAATCACCACTAAACCATCAAGGGGAAATAACTCAAAAGCAAGAGTTGTCATTCTTGTATGCGACACACTGTCATCACCTATTCCACATACCTGTGACCTATCACCAAAATATTTCAAAGGGTATTCAAGTAAGAAAGCAGGCATGATATCAATACAAAATCAAAGCTAAGATCAACAAGAGGAAATAACCCAAAATTTCAAAAGCGAGAGTTGTCATTCTAGTATGCAACACATCCTCTTGAGCTTTTTTAAACATCATTGGAATAACATCAAAATAATTAAAAGGGCAGTCAAGTTACACAGTGGCACTAACCCGCTAAAAAGGCATCGAATAGAGAACTCAGACAGTACAATAATAAGAGATACCATTCTTGTACACAGCACATGATCTTGACCTACATTACTGAAGTATCATGAGAATATTTCAAAGTGTATTCAAGATATAGAGCCGACAAGAAAATTTTATGGACAGACAGATGGACGGAGACCTGGCTCATTGCTATATCCCCCAAATCTTCTGGTCAGGGGATAAAAACAGTCACAAGAATCTTTACTATGAACCACCCAGTCTTTCTGCATACTAGACTTATCCACGTTAATCTCTTAGTATAACTGTACAATGTGTAGCCAAACCCTGAGCAGACACTAGACCAAAAAATTAACCAAATAGGCATTTTCTCAAAAGAAGGTAGTAGTAAAATACATGTGTATAAACTACAGAATCAAATGACTTTAAATAATAAGTTATTTGAGAAAACCTGAAGTTTCTGTTTGTAATGTCACTGAAAAATTGGCTGAGCTTGGTAAACAGTTAGCCATGCTCCAATACCAACGATGTCATAGATCTGTTACCACAGCAACTAAGAGTTCATATTGCTGTCATGTCATCGAGACATGATTCTGCCAAGGTGCATAGAACAACAGTTGGTTATTCCATAGTTGGTAGGGTAACAGATCTATGACATCATTGGTATAGGAGCATGGGAAATAGTGTTTAACCTATAAAAATTACAAACTGAAATCCTTCTTGCTGAAATTTCAGATTTTCTAAAAAAAAGGAAATTTCATAAGTCATTTAATTGTGGATAATGTCAAAAGGTAGGTCAAGACTCAATACTGATGATGACTTTAAGTTCTACTATTCGAGATGTAGACCCAACTTTCATGACTCTAGCCCTTTGAAGTTCTTGAGAAGAAAATCAGCTAAAAGCAAAAACTTGACAAAAGTTTATGCCACCAATGCCGATGCCACTGGAAAAGCAATACATACGAGGGATGATCAAAAAGTTCCCGGAAAAGTGCTGTACGCCTTTTATTATTTTACTTTCTTCAATAAAATTTTATACCAGGCAACCTTAATGTAATTGTGATTCATATCATAAAAACAACTAACTTATGTCTGACCAGTTTTACGCACACGCCCCCAACGTAACAACCGGTAACGTGACCCGGCCCAGCTAACGTTACGTTTCATTTTATCTTTTCTAATAGCAAAATTCGAACGTTGCTTACTCACAAATTATTAATGTAAACATGAATTACTTTACATAAACTTAAAAATATATATCTTATCTTGATGTTCATTACAAATTTTGTAAGTTGTTTTGATTCTTTCTACGAAATGATTGCTAAGTCCAACGTGGCCTTTAATCAGTAAATTAGTGGGGTGGGGTAATTCAAGGGCAGATAACTTACTTTACCTTAAAATACGGAAGTGTTATGATAAGGTTTCATAAACTAGAGATAATGGCAATTCGTTAGATAAATGATTTATGCCTTTCAGTTGAACCATTCCAGCAATACGGCAACACAACCTGAAAATGGCAGCATAATGGACTTCAAGCAAATTCTCATCTCACCCAGCAGCAACGATGTATCGGCCATCTTTGTCATTATTAAGATCATATTAATTTATTACTATGTGCAGCATTTAGAAGAGTGTGGTACATGAAGCTACTAATACAAAAGGACTTATCTTAAGACTATGGCTGGATTTTGACAAAGCTTGCTGATGTAGCCTTGCTGCTGCTTGATTTAAGACTTTTGATGGACAGCTAATGCCGCTGCAGATATCAGATTGCGTTGTCGTATTGCTGGAATAGTTCTACTGAAAGGGTACATCACATATATAACGAATCGCCATTATCTAAGGTTCATGAAACTTGATCATAACAATTCCATTTTATAGCGTAATGCAAATTATCTGCCCTTGAATTACCCCATCCCCACACATTTGTTTTTAAAGGGTACGTTGGAATTAGACATCATTTCGTTAAAGAGATCAAAACAACTTACAAAATAAGTTATGAAAATAAAGGTAAGATACATATTTCTAAGTTTAGGTGAATGAATTAACGTTAGTACATACATTTCATAGATAAACAACGTTCAGAAATTGTTATTAGAAACGATAAAAATGCAACGTAACGTTAGCTGGGCCGGGTCACGTTACCGGTCGTTACGTTGGTGGCGCGTGCATGAAACTGGTTAGACATAAGTCAATTGTTTTGTATGATTTGAATCATAATTACATTAAAGTCGGATAGTGTGAATTTTCATTGAAGAAAGTAAAACAGTAAAGAGAATACAGAACTTTTTCGGGAACTTTTTGATCATCCCTCGTATGTCTAGTTTCAGATTGGCAGCCGAGACAAAAATGACTAATGGCTCCACAAAATACAATTTCCTGTTTAAGGTCCCCGTCAAGCAATGGAATACAATCGGAAGTGAGACCAAAAATGAAACTTTGGCCTGCACATTGTAATTTTACCATTCTATTCAAGTTTATATTGTCAAAAGCACTATCTAAGGTCATTCTAGTTGCCAAGTATAATAACCCTAGATATTTTTTAAACTCTTTTTATGTGTAAATCAGTGATGTTTTAGTTGCTTGAAGTTGGCTGATCAATGTTTTTTGCAATTACAAAAGTGTAGGGAAAAGCTTGAAGCTTGATTGAGTCAATATCAAAGCCTCTGATTTGAAGTTCACCCAGTGGGTTGATGGTAGTATATTGTATAAACTCAAGCAAGTATCCGACATCAGTTCCCTGCGTGAACTAAATTCATCCAAGCATCATAAAATAGTCTATTAGAATTTTTTTTTTCATGATACTTGGATGAATTAAGTTGAAAGGCATGGTCTTAGAAATTGGAGTAAGGCTGTTTTTAGCTCACCTGAGCACGAAGTGCTCAGGGTGAGCTTTTGGGATACCCTGATGTCCGTCGTCCGTCGTACGTGTGTCAGGACGTCCGGACGTCCGTCCGTCAACTTTTGCTTGTGTACACTCTAGCGGGCACAGTTTCGATCCAATCTTTATGAAACTTTGTCAGAATGTTAGTCTTTATAAAATCTAGGCCAAGTTCGAAACTGGGTCATAAAAACTAGGTCACTAGGTCAAATCTTAGAAAAACCTTGTGTACGCTCCAGAGGGCACAGTTTTCATCCAAAGTTCATGAAACTTTTTCAGAATGTTTATCCTCATAGTATCTAGGACAAGTTCGAAACTGGGTCACGTCGGGTCTAAAACTAGGTCACTAGGTCAAATCATAGAAAAACCTTGTGTACGCTCTAGAGGACACAGTTTTGATTCCATCTTTATGAAACTTTGTCAGAATGTTTATCTCCATAAAATCTAGGCCAAGTTCGAAACTGGGTCATGTCGGGTCAAGAACTAGGTCACTAGGTCAAATCTTAGAAAAACCTTGTGTACGCTCTAGAGGGCACAGTTTTGATCCAAAGTTCATGAAACTTTGTCAGAGTGCTTATCCTCATAGTATCTAGGACAAGTTCGAAACTGGGTCATGTCGGGTCAAAAACTAGGTCACTAGGTCAAATCATAGAAAAACCTTGTGTACGCTCTAGAGGACACAGTTTTGAACCAATCTTTATGAAATTTTGTCAGAATGTTTATCTCCATAAACTCTAGGCCAAGTTCGAAACTGGGTCATGTCGGATCAAAAACTAGGTCACTAGGTCAAATCTTAGAAAAACCTTGTGTGCGCTCTAGAAGGCACAGTTATGATCCAAAGTTCATGAAACTTAATCAGAAAGTTTACCCTTATAATATCTAGGATAAGTTTGAAACTGGGTCACGTTGGGTCAAAAAGTAGGTAACTAGGTCAAATCATAGAAAAAACCTTGTGTATGCTCTAGAGGACACAGTTTTGATCCAATCTTTATGAAACATTGTCAGAATGTTTATGTCTATAAACTCTAGGCCAAGTTCGAAACTGGGTCTTGTTGGATCAAAAACTAGGTCACTAGGTCAAATCTTAGAAAAACCTTGTGTACGCTCTAGAGGGCACAGTTTTCATCCAAAATTCATGAAACTTTGATAGAATGTTTATCCTCATAGTATCTAGGATAAGTTCGAAACTGGGTCACGTCGGGTCTTAAACTAGGTCACTAGGTCAAATCATAGAAAAACTTTGTGTACGCTCTAGAGGACACAGTTTTGATTCCATCTTTATGAAACTTTGTCAGAATGTTTATCTCCATAAAATCTAGGCCAAGTTCGAAACTGGGTCATGTCGGGTCAAAAACTATGTCACTAGGTCAAATCTTAGAAAAATCTTGTGTACGCTCTAGAGGGCACAGTTTTCATCCAAAGTTCATGAAACTTTGTCAGAGTGCTTATCTTCATAGTATCTAGGACAAGTTCGAAACTGGGTCATGTCGGGTCTAAAACTAGATCACTAGGTCAAATCATAGAAAAACCTTGTGTACGCTCTAGAGGACACAGTTTTGATCCAATCTTTATGAAATTTTGTCAGAATGTTTATCTCTATAAACTCTAGGCCAAGTCCGAAACTGGGTCTTGTTGGATCAAAAACTAGGTCACTAGGTCAAATCTTAGAAAAGCCTTGTGTACGCTCTACAAGGCACAGTTTTGATCCAAAGTTCATGAAACTTTGTCAGAATGTTTATCCTCATAATATGTAGGAAAAGTTTGAAACTGGGTCATGTCGGTCAAAAACTAGGTCACTAGGTCAAATCATAGAAAAACCTTGTGTGCGCTCTAGAGGACACAGTTTTGATCTAATCTTTATGAAACTTTGTCAGAATGTTTACTTCCATAAACTCTCGGCCAAGATTGAAAGTAGGTCATGTCGGATCAAAAACAAGGTCACTAGGTCAAATCATAGAAAAACCTTGTGTACGCTCTAGAGGACACAGTTTTGATTCAAAGTTCATGAAACTTTGTCAGAATGTTTATCCTCATAATATGTAGGATAAGTTTGAAACTGGGTCATGTCGGGTGAAAAACTTGGTCACTAGGTCAAATCTTAGAAAAACCTTGTGTATGCTCTACAAGGCACAGTTTTCATCCAAAGTTCATGAAACTTTTTCAGAATGTTTATCCTCATAATATGTAGAACAAGTTTGAAACTGGGTCACGTCGGGTCAAAAACTAGGTCACTAGGTCAAATCATAGAAAAACCTTGTGTACGCTCTAGAGGACACAGTTTTGATCCAATTTTTATGAAACATTGTCAGAATGTTTATCTCCACAAACTCTAGGCCAAGTTCGAAACTAGGTCATGTCAGATTAAAAACAAGGTCACTAGGTCAAATCTTAGAAAAACCTTGTGTGCGCTCTAGAAGTCACAGTTTTGATCCAAAGTTCATGAAACTTAATCAGAAAGTTTATCCTTATAATATCTAGGATAAGTTTGAAACTGGGTCACGTCGGGTTAAAAACTAGGTCACTAGATCAAATCATAGAAAAAACCTTGTGAATGCTCTAGAGGACACAGTTTTGATCCAATCTTTATGAAACATTGTCAGAATGTTTATCTCTATAAACTCTAGGCCAAGTTCGAAACTGGGTCTTGTTGGATCAAAAACTAGGTCACTAGGTCAAATCTTAGAAAAGCCTTGTGTACGCTCTACAAGGCACAGTTTTGATCCAAAGTTCATGAAACTTTGTCAGAATGTTTATCCTCATAATATGTAGGAAAAGTTTGAAACTGGGTCATGTCGGGTCAAAAACTAGGTCACTAGGTCAAATCATAGAAAAACCTTGTGTGCGCTCTAGAGGACACAGTTTTGATCTAATCTTTATGAAACTTTGTCAGAATGTTTATCTCCATAATCTCTCGGCCAAGTTTGAAAGTAGGTCATGTCGGATCAAAAACAAGGTCACTAGGTCAAATCTTAGAAAAGCCTTGTGTACGCTCTACAAGGCACAGTTTTGATCCAAAGTTCATGAAACTTTGTCAGAATGTTTATCCTCATAATATGTAGGACAAGTTTGAAACTGGGTCATGTCGGTCAAAAACTAGGTCACTAGGTCAAATCATAGAAAAACCTTGTGTGCGCTCTAGAGGACACAGTTTTGATCTAATCTTTATGAAACTTTGTCAGAATGTTTACTTCCATAAACTCTCGGCCAAGTTTGAAAGTAGGTCATGTCGGATCAAAAACAAGGTCACTAGGTCAAATCATAGAAAAACCTTGTGTACGCTCTAGAGGACACAGTTTTGATCCAAAGTTCATGAAACTTTGTCAGAATGTTTATCCTCATAATATGTAGAATAAGTTTGAAACTGGGTCATGTCGGGTGAAAAACTTGGTCACTAGGTCAAATCTTAGAAAAACCTTGTGTATGCTCTACAAGGCACAGTTTTCATCCAAAGTTCATGAAACTTTGTCAGAATGTTTATCCTCATAATATCTAGAACAAGTTTGAAACTGGGTCACGTCGGGTCAAAAACTAGGTCACTAGGTCAAATCATAGAAAAACCTTGTGTACGCTCTAGAGGACACAGTTTTGATCCAATTTTTTATGAAACATTGTCAGAATGTTTATCTCCACAAACTCTAGGCCAAGTTCGAAACTAGGTCATGTCGGATCAAAAACTAGGTCACTAGGTCAAATCTTAGAAAAACCTTGTGTGCGCTCTAGAAGTCACAGTTTTGATCCAAAGTTCATGAAACTTAATCAGAAAGTTTATCCTTATAATATCTAAAATAAGTTTGAAACTGGGTCACGTCGGGTCAAAAACTAGGTCACTAGGTCAAATCATAGAAAAAACCTTGTGAATGCTCTAGAGGACACAGTTTTGATCCAATCTTTATGAAACATTGTCAGAATGTTTATCTCTATAAACTCTAGGCCAAGTTCGAAACTGGGTCTTGTTGGATCAAAAACTAGGTCACTAGGTCAAATCTTAGAAAAGCCTTGTGTACGCTCTACAAGGCACAGTTTTGATCCAAAGTTCATGAAACTTTGTCAGAATGTTTATCCTCATAATATGTAGGATAAGTTTGAAACTGGGTCATGTCGGGTCAAAAACTAGGTCACTAGGTCAAATCATAGAAAAACCTTGTGTGCGCTCTAGAGGACACAGTTTTGATCTAATCTTTATGAAACTTTGTCAGAATGTTTACTTCCATAATCTCTCGGCCAAGTTTGAAAGTAGGTCATGTCGGATCAAAAACAAGGTCACTAGGTCAAATCATAGAAAAACCTTGTGTACGCTCTAGAGGACACAGTTTTGATCCAAAGTTCATGAAACTTTGTCAGAATGTTTATCCTCATAATATGTAGGATAAATTTGAAACTGGGTCATGTCGGGTGAAAAACTTGGTCACTAGGTCAAATCTTAGAAAAACCTTGTGTATGCTCCAGAGGGCACAGTTTTCATCCAAAGTTCATGAAACTTTTTCAGAATGTTTATCCTCATAATATCTAGAACAAGTTTGAAACTGGGTCACGTCGGGTCAAAAACTAGGTCACTAGGTCAAATCATAGAAAAACCTTGTGTACGCTCTAGAGGACACAGTTTTGATCCAATCTTTATGAAATTTTGTCAGAATGTTTATCTCTATAAACTCTAGGCCAAGTCCGAAACTGGGTCTTGTTGGATCAAAAACTAGGTCACTAGGTCAAATCTTAGAAAAACCTTGTGTGCGCTCTAGAAGGCACAGTTTTGATTCAAAGTTCATGAAGCTTTGTCAGAATGTATATCCTCATAATATGTAGGACAAGTTTGAAACTGGGTCATGTTGGGTCGAAAACTAGGTCACTAGGTCAAATCATAGAAAAACCTTGTGTACGCTCTAGAGGACACAGTTTTGATCTAATCTTTATAAAACTTTGTCAGAATGTTTATCTTCATAAACTCTCGGCCAAGTTTGAAAGTAGGTCATGTCGGGTAAAAAACTAGGTCACTAGGTCAAATCTTAGAAAAACGTTGTGTAAGCACTAGAAGGCATAGTTTTGATCCAATCTTCATGAAACTATGTCAAAATGTTTATTGGCCATATATCTAAGCCCCCTATGAAACTGAGTCATGTCGGCTCAAGGGCAAATCTTAGAAAAACTTTGTGTATACCCTAGAGGGCACAGTTTTGATCCAATCTTCATGAAACTCTGTCAGAATGTTTATCTTAATCAAATCTAGGTAAAGTTTGAAACTGGGTCATGTCGGGTCAAAAACTTGGTCACTAGGTCAAATATAAGAACGACCTTGTATACGCTCCAGAGGGCACAGTTTTGATCCAATCTCAATGAAACTATGTCAGAATGTTTATTCTTACAATATCCAGGCCAAGTTTGAAACTGAGTCATGTCGGGTCAAAAACTAGGTCAAATGTTAGTATGGTAAAAACTCTTATAAATCTTCACCAGAGCCAGTGAACTGATTAATGCTCAGGTGAGCGATTCAGGGCCACCATGGCCCTCTTGTTTCATAGTATATTAGAATACTTTAAAAAAAAACAGTCTAACCCCAAAATCTATCATCATACCAAATATAATTCAAATCCAGCAAAGATTTATAAACAAGGTGATCTTTAACCTTAATATAATGTTAAAGTGTTTTAAGTCTGTGACCTATTTTTAAAGTCTGTGACCTTCACCTATAGGTTATGACAAGGTGTGTGGATGCTGCTGAATAAAATTTAGGACCAATATCTATCATCATGTCATATATAATGCAAATCCATCACATGGTTTCGAAACTGAAATCTTAAAAACTTCAACTTTATCTTTAACATTTTGCTAATGCCGCCATCAATGCCGACGCCGGAGGTAGTACAACAGATCTTCCTGAACTTTGTTCAACTTTAATCATAAATCAAATCTGAATGTGGACAAGGACACCAAGGTGAAAACGATAGCTTTCCTGCACTTTACTTTAGGCAAACCAATAAACTTACAAAGCAATTCATTTTATACAAGGTAGATCTTGTGACTTACCTTGATTATTTTGTATCTGTATTAAGATAGAACAAGTAGAAAATTATTTCCTTGATACTCAATGAATTTTCATTTGGCAAAGTGCAGATACTTTGTCTTTGTTGGCAGCAAACAATCATCTATAATGAGTTTTTATGCTATGTGCATGGGTTGTCAACATTCCCTACGGTGAAGACTTCCAAGTTTGCTCAAGAAAACATGAAAATATACAGCCCCATGTAAAAGGCTCTCAGATAATGGCCTGCTCCAAAAGTGACAAGGTATTTGCACTTTACCACTTCAGATTTTGTAGAGTATTACAGAAACAGGAGTTTTCAGAAGACAACAAAATGCTCCTAATGGGTGCCTCTCTCACATGGTTTGAAAGCCCTACAAGTATATGAGGTCACCTGCAGTGTTTCATTTAATCTTTATCCCAGGTATGAGGAATACCTACTAAAACATGTTGAATTAGACACTTTGGATGTCGGACGCAAAACAATTTGGAAAATTCGGCTGCTTTATGTACAAGAATTAAAACAATTACATAAGGTCCTTCATTTCACAGAAATTGTCTTTATTGTCACTTTCAATAGAAACTCCATAGGAAATGGAAATAGTGAAACGTCTAAGATGCGTTTCCTTCAATATTTACCATGATAACAAACAGAGATAATTGTTATAAAGCATTTTGAAGGAATCTAGTAAAACCTTGACAGGCAAGGATTAAAATAGCAGTTGGAAAATCTCCATATTTTTAATTCTAATAATCGGGTAATTTAACTAAATCAATCATCTTTTGTAGTGATGACAGGACACAGTAGATTCAAGATCATTTTCGAGGTCCACACATACTGATCTTTGTCAGGTTTTTTTTACATGTGCGCATGCGCATTGATAGCTTGCATTCCAAGAATATTGCAATATAACTCATGAATGGATAGGGCAGGTTTAACGATTTTTGCACTCTTTGTGGCTGAATGTCTGTTTGATGTGTCAGTAACCTGGTTTATGTTCAATAATTACCAAGTGACTCTAAAAATAAGTTTGAAGTTGGTATCGTAATTTTTTTGAGTCAGTATATATAGGTACCAATTACAGTAGACTTCAATGGCTTGAACAGGCTTCAGACCATGAAAATTAGTTCCAGTCAAAGGTAGTTCTAACCATCAAGGGTTAGTTCCATATATAAACTAATCTCTAGGGACACAGAAGCGAGTTCTTGCGAGGCATGGTTACCAAGCCAACTGGGTTCAGGCCATCGAAGTTCTACTGTTGGATAATTGTAGCTTCATTAGTTTGTAAGATACAGAGTTAAACATTGAGTTTAACATATTTGTTAACATAACATAACATTAGTAACCTGAGCATGGAAGCCGACAAGGATGCTTGACACTAGTCGGACTACGCCGCCTGGGGTATAGCTTAAGCTCTCCTTTGTATTCACAAAGGCGCACTAATATTAATGATTAGTTTTGTCCCTTCTGTCTGAGTACAGGTAAGAATAATCAGAATAAGTCATAAGATTCCCAACAATACACAATGGCAATTACATGTACTTGGTGAGATTCTCCACCTGGTATACCAACATCCTTGGAACAAGAGCTTCGCAAGCGGCGCATAATACGCCCGTTTCAGTGTCATGAAGGAGTTACAGAATGAACAAGGTTGTTTATAGAAGGATGGACAGGCAGACAAAACGGGGGAAACAACTCTGTAATTAATGACTGCAATGTTATCAAAACAACACATCAAATACTATTAGTACACCAAAAATCAGGTTCCAGGGGGAAGCAGCTCAGAAGTTGTGAAAAGCCAAAGTCAAACAAGGGAGATAATTCATAAACTCTTAGACGCAATACTTTCCCTTGACAATATACACATCACCATAAAGTTTTGTTAAAACATTTCCTACGGTTAAGGAGATACAGAGTAAAACGGAAATTGATGCAAGGGCAGATAATTCAGGAAGTAAGCCAGAGTTGTGGTTCATGCGCATGATACATTACTCCATTATTATACACATTCCTACAAAGTTTCATTGAAATATTTCAAAGGGTTAAGGAGTAATGGGGGAATGGGTTAGCCTAAAAAACTAATCAAAGGGAGGTTACTCCAAAATTAAGGGGGAACAACCATTCTTATATGTGACACACCGTCTTGTGATCATGCACATTGCTATACACTTTCATCAAGATATACCAAATGGTTACTTAGTTATTGAATGCACAAGACTTGTATACACAAAAATACCCCAAAAATCTAATCAAAGGGATGCAACTCCAAAACGAAGAAGCAGAGAGCAACCATTGTTATACGCGACACATCATCACACCCTCATACACATTGCTATGAAGTTTCATGAAGATATCCCAAACAGTTATCTAGTTATGGCGCGCACAAGACTACTGTAGTAGGGTAAAAAAATAATCAAAGGGGCATAACTTTGAAATTAAGAAAGGGGGAGCAACCATTACTATATGCGACACTTTGCCCCATCCTAATATATAAGCCTACAAAATTTCATGAAGATATCTCAAACGGTTTCTGAGATATGGTGCGCACAAGAATGTTGACGGACGGACGGACAGACGGACGGACAGCGCCATGCCATAATACGTCCGTTTGTTTCAAAACGGGCGTATAAAAACCTGTGCACAAACACACTAAACATTTTCTAAACAAAATGCAAATGTTCTCAAATACAAATCAATGCCAAATGACTCTTCTGTTTGGTCTAAAGGATTGACTTCTGTTCTCAACTGCCTTAACTTAGTGTCATTCAAAGGACACTGAATCCGCTGCACCGGCGAGTCCCCAACTTCATCAGGAATGGGATCATCCCAGTCAATTCTCAGTTCTTCATCAAAATCATCTGCAAAATCAGCAACCTCTGGCTTAAAGAACAGATCATCCACACCACGTCTTCCACGGCCTGTCAGAATGCCACTTGTGTACAGCTGAATTGGCGACTTCCCATTCACTGTTCTCATTCGGTGGTTGTTCCAAGCCTGTCTGAATCTCTCTATGTCTCTTTGTAAACGGGGCTGGTACACGTGACTGAGGCTCCACATCTGAAGAACATTATCAGTCTGTAAGAGACCTTCTCTTTCAAGGTGCATGAAGAGATTAAAATAGAGGTTGGTGCATCCATGGAAGAGATCCCGCCAGAAGCGTACAATCCTCTGGTTGTGGACACTTCTCCCAGTAATGCAGCTACCCCTATTTTCACCTCTGTACATGACCATGAAAGCTGCAACGTCTAAGTTCTCAACTCCGTGGTCGCAACGCACACGAGATGGTACACCATACTTTTCTGTTGCACTAAAGAAAGAAGTTAGTACTGTCGCGGCTCTGTTGTTGGTTTCTGCGCTGAGGTACACCACCAGTCTACTATAGCCGTCTATTGCCCCATGGATGACAAAACCCCATCTGTAATAAAAACAAACAATGGCACAAATCATTGACAAGCAATATATCCTATTCTTATTTTATTTTCATAACACTAGAAAATGTGTTTATGAAACACTATGCGCCCAACCATATGCTTGCCCCTGAAGAAGGTTCATCCCATAATGTTTAAGTCAGAATGGGATATTAATTGGTTCATCTGTATCTTAGATTGTACTTGTATGCCAAATATGCCTATGTCCGAAAAAGGAGAATAACTCTACCAAAAATTTATGAAACATGCAGAAAAGTTAATCAGATCATCTACACCTTGGGCAATGTCTTCCTGCCAAAAGACCCAGGAGCCTGAGCCTCATGGTTTCAGAGGAAAAGATTTTCGGAGGTTCTTTAACAATATAGCTCTATATAAACAAATAACCCTCTAGGGCGAAGCCAATTTAGACGCCAGGGGCATGATTTGCAGGATGACAACTAAACATTGCTACATACTATATAAGCTCTTGGCTTCAAGGTTTCAAAAAAGAAGGTTTTGTTAAAGACAGGAGTGGTACTGTATAAGGAGGATTAACTTCCACAGTCGTGGCGCCAAGTGTGTGCAACTATAGTTGCGTACCGTTGAGCCACTTGGGTAACGTCGATAAGAGAATTGAACTGAACTGAACTGAACAGTGTCATTCTCTCTCTTGTTCACATTATGACAACACCTCCAGCCAGCCAATGAAATTACTGTACCTGGTAATTCTGGTCCACTGATTGGTCAAATGAATTTTCACACCTTTACCTGTACAGGTAACATAGGTTATTGCTGGGAACCAGATCCCCCGGCAGAGAAGTCCTGTCTTTAAGGTTTTTTTTTAGCTATTTAGCTCTTTCCAAACAAGCGACCCCCTAGGGTGTGGCCAGTTTAGACCCCAGGGGCATGATTCACAGGATTTACATAGAAGACCACTAGACATTGCTACATACTATATATATAAGCTCTTGGCCTCATGGTTTCAGAAAAGAAGATTTTAAAGGTTCTTTAGCGACGTAGCTCTATGCAAACAAATGACCCCTGGGGTGTGGCCCATTTGGACCCCAAGGGCATGATTGACCAGATTCAAAGCATTGCTACATAGTAACAGACAAAATAAATGAGCTCTGGGCGTCATGATTTCAGAGAAGATGATTATTTGAAGTTTTCCCATTTATATATAAGTCTTTGGGAGACTGCTATAAAACCTTATGCAGTCAATCCTCCACCCCAACAGTGCTATACATATATTCTGATCAAGATTTGCCAGATATTGCTGTTTCAAGTTGTGGTCGCCAACATCGACAGACCAAGCTATACTATAAGCTCAACTTGACAGGTGAGCTAATAAAGAGATTTCATTTGATGTTACCTGTCTGCTTGGATTGAAAAACAGAGAAACAGAGCAAACATACTACCAGTTTCAACAAGAGCTGTCGTCAGACAGCATAGCTTGCATGAATTGGAGCTTGCCCATCGCACAATCGCTATGGTAGTGTGGACTGCTAAGCATAAAAATTCAGGCTAGCAAATCCATAATGACAATACATTTATAAGTAAAAGCTATCTCAGAAATAAAAGTTAAAATAAACTTTCACAAAAAATCCACATAAAATTTCAACATCCATGACCTTGTGGCAAAAGGACTGTGCAGTAGGGGTTGGGGTTGTTGGGGACAGGGAGCAGGTTGTATCGAAATCGAAACCCTGAACGATTATCTAACAACAGTCCAAGTATTAGTAACAACAGAGTCTATGGTGGCACTTTGAAAAATTATGTCTTCATAAATATAAAACTTTAACCAAAATCTTTAAGACAAAATTCTAAGTCAATAACCTTGACATCATAAGGAGGAACTAAAATTCCATGAAGCATTAATGAAGCTTGAAGAGCTTCTAGCTGAATTTTAGTGATGACTACTGGCTTCTTCAAGTGATGATTGCTGAAAAATTATATTTTAATTCTTGGATTTACACTTTATTTTTAGACTCTTCATGTGTTGTTTTTGTGGTAATGTAGTGCAGAGGATATCCAAAATAAAGTGCGAAGAAAAGTTAGTAATGACGTGGCTAAAACTTTAAACCACTGTCACCATGACTTCAAATACCAGGGACTCACCAAAAATAAATCATTTGCTATAGATCTTTATCCTTATTATTCACTCAAATTACCATTGAATAGCATCATGTATATAGTCTCTTCATTTTAGGGCAGAGAGTGAAATGCCAACATGAAAAAACACATCTGCAGAGGGAGAATGTGAATACCTTATGAGCTTGTGGTTGCCGTCTATATGCCACAAGGCATTCGGCCCTGGAACTTGATACGTTCGTCGCTTTATGGCTTGACACCACCTCATGGCCACAGAAGCAGCATCAACTCTCACGAGGGACTCCGCAACACGTTCCCGCTGGATCGTCAAACCTTCAGCCTGCAGCATACCCTGGACGCTGCGTTGACCTAGTGTTGGGTTGCCCAGGGTCAATCTCCTGACATGGCTGTCAAGCTCTTCATTTGCTACTGTGGTGAAGTGTTGTCTTCTGCTAATTTGAAAATGTCTGAAACAAGAAGTACAAAATCTAATATATCAGAAGGCAATGATAAACTTACAAAAGCAGCTGACAAAATATACAGCTTGCTTGACTTAATGCCAGTATACCATAATACTTGGTAATTTTTACTGGTTCAAATTTTTGCAGTGTAAGCATTTATGCAAAACTTGCAATTTTTTAACATTCCCAGTCTGCAGTGAGCACAAACATTGAAATAGCTCACATAAAAATAGGTTTGTCACAGAAAAATTTGCTCGTGTAAATGCCAAAATATGACAATGTTTCTGTGACAAATATATATGTTAAAGTTACTTCGATAAATTAAATTTGTCCGTGTAAATGGAGAACTTTTCTAAAGATTATGTAACAAAGAACATTGCTACAAGTGTGGAAAATGTGACGGAAGATTTTGTTTCATCGCTGCAGGTAACTTTGACGAATAATATTTGGTTGTGTGAACACTCCAGCAAATATTTCATTGCCAAAGTTTATGTGACAAAGATTCTATGGCACATTTTCTTTGACAAATAATTTGCGCCGTGTAAATGCAAAATGTCATACTTTTTTTGTTAAAGTTTCTGTGACATAGAAACTTTGCTTGTGTAAAGGCGCCCTTACCTAAAACCAAAACAAATTTCATGACTGTGATATGTGATAACATTCTGTATCTTATCACAGAAATGGATGCCATGCAACAGCCCGGAAACAAGTAACTTTTCAAAAACTACAAACGGAAACCATTATTGTATGAAATGAAGTGGAAAAAGGGCCATAACTCCCACAATAATTGACAGATTTTACCAAACATCGAACTTGACCTGTATTTTATGATTATATACCTGTGTATAAAATATGAATTCAATACACCAATGCTTTCAAAAGATAATGAACGGAAACCAGTTTTTCATATAAAATGAAGTCCAAAAAGGGCCATGACTCCCACAATTATTGACAGATTTTACCAAACATCAACTTGACCTGTATTTTATGATTATATACCTGTGATTAAAATATGAATTCAATACACCAATGCTTTCAAAAGATAATGAACGGAAACCAGTTTTTCATACAAAATGAAGTCCAGAAAGGGCCATAACTCCCACAATAATTGATAGATTTTGCCCAACATGGAACCTGACCTGTATTTTATGATTATATACCTGTGTATAAAAAATAAATTCAATACATCAATGCTTTCAAAAGATATTGACAGAAACCATTTTTTCATACAAAATAAAGTCGAAAAAGGGCCATAACACCCACAATAATCGACGGATTTTGCCCAACATCGAACTCGACCTGTATGTTATTATTATATACCTGTGAGTGTGTATAAAATATGAATTCAATATACCAATACTTTCAAAAGATATAGAACAAAAAACATTTTTTCAGAGAAACAAAAGTCGAAAAAGGGCCATAACTCCCACAATAATTGACAGATTTTACTCAACATCAAACTCGACCTGTAATTTATGATTATATTGCTGTGTATGAAATATGAATTCAATACACCATGCTTTCAAAAGAAATTGAATGGAAACCATTTTGTATGGACAGCGGAGAATACTATATGCGCTCCCTCCCCCTTTGTGGGGGCATAATAACAAGATCCTATCTACGAACATTGTCAACAAAATATCAAGAACCTGTAATGCTAGGATCATGGTTTTTGCAGGAAAACATTGCTCAAGGTATAGATGATAATCAACCCTTTTGGCGCCCTGTGCGCTTACCTGTTTCAAATTGGCAACAACTACTTGTAGTAAATTTTCTTTCTTATAAGAGCACATTCAAGGATTTATTATATATTGAATAAAACAAATTGAATAGCTAAGCATTGGAGAAAAGCTGCTTATGGTCACAGAAGGATAGAGAAGATATAATAAAATTAAAAATGAAAGATTCTGTAGTGTTTTTCAGCTCTCGTACACTAGCAAACAAAGGCACAATCCATCAAAAATATGTGTGCTTATGTCTCATAAATGGACCCATGACATTTCGTCTAAAACCATTTCATCTAAATGCCATTTCGTCTAAAAGCCATTTCCTCTAATGACCATTTCGTCTAATAGACATTTAGTCAAATATGACAATTCGTCTAAATTTTGTCTAAAAGTGACTAAAAATGTCTAAAATTCGTCTTTCTTTCGTCAAAACATATTTTATAAGGCAAATATTTTTGGAACATCAGTTTTATTCACATATCAGTTCAAAGACATTGAAGTGTCTGAAATGTCCAGTAGTTTAGTAGCTCAAGTTATAGCTAATCCCATGCAGGTAACCAGTCACAACGCCATGTATTGTATATAGTTGATAGAAGTGTACTGGTGCTATAGAGAAGGTTCCATCACCATACAATAGAGTTCCCTTGGCCAAATACTTAAAACCTGAATCAGTGCCAAGAATAATGACCCAAATCTTTTCATCTGCATCAATAGTTTTGTCTCTTAACACAAAGCTATCCCCTTTCGCATTCTTACAAAATGACAAGTCCAGGTCAAGAAGACTTTTCGGCAACTCTGGTAGTTGCTTTCTACGCTGTCTTTGGACTTTTCTTTCAGGTGCGACATTTCGTCTAAAAAATCTTAAATTATTTTTGACCAAATGTCGCACCCGGCCGATTTTTTAGATGAAGTGTCCATTAGACAAACTGTCCATTCGACGAAATGGGTTTAGGCGAAATGTTGCACCCCTCATAAATTACCAGGATGTGCGCTTATAGGGGCATGTGCGATAAGTGGGTTGATTACGGGTATTTCAGTTTTAGTGCTGTTGTTTAACACCACAGGGGTCTCCTGGTGCCGCCATACCTTGTTTCTGTTAAGGCCTCATCTCCTCCATCCTTTGTTTCTGGTGACTATTGCTATAGGATTATGCCATTCTTATAGAAACTAAATTAAATCCAGTTCTGAAATTTTTTTGTAAACATGTACTTACTGGAGACGTCTTTTTACAACAGACTGTGATACATGAAGCATTTCAGAAATCTCTCTGTTCGAAAATCGTAACTCAACCAAGATTTCCAACTGCTCCCTTGATATGTTGAAGAATGGTCTTCCTGCTCTACCAGCAATGGCAGATTCCTCTTGAGACCTGCAAGTAAAAAAGACAATCCATAGAATAACCCAACACCTAGCATAAGATCCCAGCTGGACATGTAGAAAAGTAAAGGAATTGTCTCCTGCCAGCCAGCTGTCAGTCACTAGAGTCCTAAAAGTCTCCTAACAGCCGGCTACTGGAATACTAATGGGGAAATAACATTTTGCATGACATTATGACATACGGCTATATTTTATTGTATTAAACATTTAATTAACTTATAATTTAACATTTGATTAACTTTAATCTTCTTTTAAGGCAGTGATTTACGGTAAATGTAAAACTCTGCATAAAACCATAAAAAAGTAACGTATCTCCCTGAAAGTTAGCAGACTTACTATTTTTGTTGTTCTTTACAATTTAGAATACAAAATAGATGTACATGCTGCTTCAAAAAGTGTTTTTATAAGGAAAGATCAACGGGTAATTTTCTGCGAATAAATCTGAAAAAATAATATTGTTATTGAAAATTTACATAGTGCTAAAAGTAAAAAGTATGCAAAGACCAGGAACTGAAACAATCAAAATCCAAATCCAGCCCTCAAACCATAGTTGGAAACAACTAAGATTACAAATAATCAAGATACAGAGAACATATGGCCAACCGAGTGAGCAGCTTGTTCCCAAAGGTGTATTATTGCATAATGAAGAGCGTCCTAGCAGTGATTTATTCCAACTCTTTCTCAAATTGTAATGTAGACCGGATGAAAACGGTAGCTTTTTCTCAAATGTTCAACCATGTACAAAGTAAATGTACACTGGACACATTTATTAAATATAGGGTAGGCAAGCATACCTATGTTAACACCTACAATATAAATAATACCGTAATATGTTACTGACATGATCAGTGGTGTGTAGATAAAATTATTCAACCTTGTTAAGATACTCTCACCTGTGTGTTTTGACAAAAAAATTGGACACAGACTGCATCATCTGCTCAGCCTGATAATGTGTGAAAGAGTTTGAAAAAATAATTGCTAGGACCTCTCCATTATGCAACAAGGTACTCTAAGCACTAAGTATATTTTCAATAAGGATAATATTTTTTCAGATTTATTCACAGAAAATTGCCCTTTGATCTTCTCTTATAAAAACACTTTTTAACATTAACAAATGTTGCATTTTGGGATTCTAACTTATTAGAAACAACATACAGAAGGCTTCTGCTAAGTTTTTGGAAAGATCAGTGTTATTTTGAGTATTTTATGCAGATTTTTGTCTTTGTCCCAAATCAGTGATTATCACCACCTTAAGTCTGGCTTTCAATATGATTATGAAACAAGAGCTCCGCTGAGCGGTGCAATATACAAGCGTTGGGGCTTAAAGTTGGAAAGACAACAAGCAATGGCAGAACTTTTGTCAGTAGCTTAAATCTTCAATAATAAGGCAGATATAAAACTACAAAACAAACAAAGCTAATATGAAATCCATAGACAAAATTACAAAGGGGCATAATTCCATCAGAACTGAAGTAGGGTCATGGTTCTTGTTCTCTGCATATCGTCTTATACTTGTACAAACTTTCATGAAGTAATCTTAAACGCTTTTCAACATCGGGAGCAGACACAAAATTTCTACATGAAAAATACAAAAGTGCATAATTCTGTCAAAACTGAAAGTAGGGTTATGGTTCTCTTTCTCTGCACATTGTCTGATGACGCTTCATATTTGTATAAACTTTTATCTACTTTTATGAAAAAATCTTATACAGTTTATGAGATATGGAGCGGACAAATAATGTTCCCTTTTGAACTTTAACCTCTTAGTGTGACCTTGACCTTTGTCGGACATTGTTGAAATACCAGTTCTGCAAGTTGCCTTGATAAGGTGAACATTGAAGTTTCAAAAAAAAACTTGAAGGTTAAGGAGATATGGAGTGTACATGAATTTAATACAAAATCACGATACGAAAAATACAAGGGGTGTAAATTTGTTAAAAGTGATAGCAGGGTTATGGTCTTTTTTCGTGCACATCATCTGATGGTGCTAAATGTATGCATACAAACTTTCATGAAGAAATCTTAAACTGTTTTCAGGTATATGGAGCAGACACGAAGCTTATGTGAAATTACTGAACGAAAATACAGAGGGGTATTATTCCGTCAAAACAAAATAGGGTTATGGTTCTTTTCTCCACACATCGTTTGATGGTGCTTTATATTTATACAAACTTTCAGGAAGAAATCTTACACTATTTTTGAGACATGGAGTGGACACAAAGCTTATAATATGAAATTCATATATGAAAAATACAAAAGGACATAACTCCGTCAAAATTGAAAATAGGGTTATGGTTCTTTTTCTCTGCGCATCGTGACGTCGAATGGTACTTTATATTAGCACAAAGTTTCATGAAGACATCTTGAATGGGTTCAAGATATCGAGCAGACACGAAATTTTACCGTTTGACCTCCAAATGTGACCTTGATTTTTGGCAGACATCATAGAAGTATTGATTCAGCACATTGACTCGATAAGGCAAACATTTGACTCAAGTTTCAAATAAATCTATCAAGGGGTTAAGGAGATATGGAGCAGACACAAAAAGTTTTTGACAGACGGACATAATAAAAACACCAGTTATCATCACAAGTTACCCTATAGTTTATTTTTGCAGTTCAGTCAGACAAAGTTTAGCAACTTATTCTTTCTACCAGCAAAAATATACAACAGATTCATATTACGAAACCAGCATTATCATAAGGCAATTTGGGCTAACAAAATAGGCAATTGGGCTAACAAAATAAGGAGTAAGGTTTTGTTAAGTATTTTGAGTTAGTTCCCTTGCAAAGTTTGATTTGAGTTATTTCCCTTGGAAATTCTATTCTTATAATATCCTCTTATTTATATCTTTTGCTTATTTTGTTTGCAGATATTTTGTTAGTGTAAAATAATCTTTATGTCAGTCAACTATTAAAAGATACATTTAAATATACTCAAGAATTCCATAAAATGTGATGTCACTATTTAATTATCAGCATTCCAATAGCTGGCTGGCAGGAGACTTTTAGGTCAGGACTGTGTGATTTTAATATGAACTAAAGAAACACCCTTAGGCTAAAAACCTGGAAAACCACAGTTAAGCCTGATTTTGAAATGTTCATAGGATTTGGAAGCAAAATGCCTCAGTAACAGCTGTCCAAATAGATTAGACCATTATAGTAAATTACTAGTCATCCAAACTTTAAAGCACTGTCATAAAAAAAACCTGTATATTCCATATGCTATGAGTAAAGATGCAGATCTGCAGGCACATCCACACAGCCTGACTCTAATTTCGTGCATTTCTTGTTCACTGCGAAGATACATGTAGTTTTAAAGCCTGCACTTTCAGAATGAAAAAAATAAGAAATGTAGCCAGTCCCTGCAGGTGAACATTCCAGGCTGAGCCCTACCTTGTTCCAACCCATAAAGACAGGCTTTCTCATGACATAGCTTCATTAATCCAGTGACCTATATAGGTCACTGATTTATCAGCATGAGATTAGATATTATTTTGTTGAAACTGCAACTTTATTTTTGCTGCATACATGTATGAGCTGAAAAGTATTCTTAGATGATATTGCAGAAAATCAAAATATTACTTGAATAAAACCATTTGTTCAGCCTATCTCAAATAACCAAATAATTATCATAGGACTATAGGTACTGGTAAATGTTAATACGTCAAACAACATCACAGATATTTTACTTTTTCTCTGCATTCTTTATCTCTTGGAGCCCTGTTACGCACTGGCAAACTGAACTAGCTCCAGCGATCCCCAGTAGAGTCCCGCTGGAGGCGGAAAACTTTCCAATCATAAACAAGGCTCCAGCTCATACAGCCTTTCATTATCACCCTCATATCGTCCTGATATGACTGGAAAACCATTTTTAAAACGTAATATTGTAGTCCATCAAACCATCCATCTTTATATGTCAAGAGCCCCAGTAGATTAGCAGATTAAGAGCCGGCTTGCTGTTCTAGCAGTCCCAGTTTTGAGTCCGCTTAAGAGGGAAGTCTTTCCAAGCGTAAACGGGCTTCCATTAACAAAGCCTTTCATTATCACAATTCCATCATCCTGATAGGAGAATACCGCCCTCCCATCGTCATGTTATGACTGGAATACTGTTGAAAATGACATAAAATCACCAGTCATCCATCAGTCCATCTTTGTATTCTTATGTCTTTTTTGTCTGTAATATTCATTACCATTTCTTTTTTTTTAACTTTCACTGTTTGCTATTAAATACTGAGTCAAACCATCCCTGTTGTGTTCAAAAAAGGTTATAAACTTCTACGCATGTTGCCAAGTATTATCATGAGAAAAAAAGGTAATGGCTTCCATAGCCTAATTAAGTTGAAAAAACAAAAACAACAACAACAAATTATGTTAGTGTGAAGAAAAAGTGTTATAATTCAATCAAATACTAATATCAGTCAGAGAGACAACAAAAAGACCCTATCCTATTGAGGAAGGCTAGGGATATGGAACTGTACCTCTAGACTCCACTGCCAGAATTTATTGTAAACTCCCTGTAATTGGTTAATTATCTTTCCCATCTTTAATAAAATGATAATGGGACGAAATGTCCTGGGACGAATCGTCCCGGATTTTAGGCCGGTTTGGGACGAAACGTCCTGGGACGAAATGTCCTGGGACGAAACGTCCCTGGCGCGAAATGTCCCGATACCATCCTCATCATCCAAATAAATTCTTTCAAGTTCAACACATTCAAATGTATGACTAGAACTATATTGTTGGTATGTTACACGATACTTTACCTCTTTAAATCTGTAAATATGGCGAGCACTAATCGCCGGGAAGGCCGGAAAGAAAAGGCCGGGAAGATGGGGGATAGTTGTCTTTCGGATTCAATATCTATCTTTCTGTATAAGCTATCTAAACAAATTAGGTATGATTTTAAAGAAGAGACTCTGATTTAAAATATTGAATGTAAAATAAATAGATTTTTTTAGTTTTTGATGACTTTTTGGTAGTTTAAAAATTCCGGGAAGAGCCGAGAAGACAGCCGGGAAGATCGGGGTAGTTGTCTTTGGGATTCAATATCTATCTTTCTGTATATGCTATCTAAACAAATGATGCATAATTTAAAAGAAGAGACTCTAATCTAAATATTGAATATAAACTAAATAAATTTTGTTGACTTTTTGATGACTTTTTGACACTTCAAAAATTCCGGGAAGGCAGCCGGGAAGATAGGGGTAGTTGAATTCGGATTAAATATCTATTTTTTGTATCAGCTATCTAAACAAATGATGCATCATTTTAAAGAAGAGACTCTTATCTAAATGATGAATATATAAAATAGTTATGTCGAAAGTTTGATGACGTTTTGGTGCTTTAAAATGTCCGGGGTGAACCAGGAAGGCAGCCGGGAAGAGAGGGATTGTAGTTTGTCTGACCCAAAATCTCCTATTTTGCAATATTTAATGATATAATTTTTGCACCCTTTTAAAAACAGTCTTTAAGCTAAATGTCGATTATAAGACAAGTGCTTTCTGGAAAAAATGAAGACCTTATGTTGCTCTAAAAAAATTCGAGAATTTAAGCTAGCGCAGCCGGAAAGGCAGGAATAACAGTACATATTTATAATAAACATACGGATAATTTAGTAATGTTCTCCTTTAATTCCGTTCTAAAACTCCTTAATTTTTTTTTGTCGGGATTTATTTATTCATTTATTATTTTATCTATTTTTTCTCGACATTTTTATATATACAAAACGAAAATCGTGGTTGCAGTATGCTTGTACTTACTTTGATTATCACCTAATTAAGATTTAATTGCAGCTTGGTCCATCCATTTAAACGTAAGCTTAATTTATTGTGTTCTCATTTTGGCCCTTCTATAGTAGGGATAGAAAATAGGTAGAGATGATTGTTAAATGTTTTTCGTATAACTTGCTTAGTCTTTTGTGGCCCGTCTGTTGGTCTGGATTGTTTGGTTCGGTGGGGATGGCTGGGTTGCCGCCTGTTTGGGAGGGGGCTGCTTGCTCGGCTGGTCGCTTGTGATTTATTGTTTGTTGGGATGTCTTTGTCGGTCTTTCCCTTTGATGTTGGGGATAGGTTTGGGATCTGATTCAGTCAGTTCCTGAAGTGTAGTTACTCTTAAAATTTGTTGGCGAACTGTATTTACGGATTAATCATTCTGTATCCTGTGTTCGGTTCTGTAGTGGTGCTCTTGTAGAACAGCTTCATGAAGGAATGTGGGATATCAGTGCTTTCAAAGTAAGTCTTTTGATTTGTTATATGTAGGGTTTGAAATTTTGTCAATGGAATATCAAAAAAAAGGCAACTTTATTACAAAATCACACCAGTTATATTAATATATATAACTGAACTAGATTTTGTAGATTTTTTTTTTATTATTATTACACAGTCGGATCAGAGTCTTCGCTGTCCGCATGAATAAAGCTTAGACCCTTAGCTACTTAACTACCCATTTAGCGCTCAGCGAACACTCCGATCAGAATGGGCGGGCTGGCTTGAGCCTTCGCTGGGCGCTCATGCCAAAAAGTTACTGGTTTAATCATGAGGCTGCTCATATTTTTAATTTCATTTCTTAGACGCATGCAGAGTCGTCCTGTCGAAAGTGACGTAAATAAAACTATTTTAGATGTTGAAGTAATGCATTTTAAACTTCAGTTAAAATCATTTGTTTAAACTAGACAATTTTTGCAAGGAGACATAGAAAATTAGATAGACCAATATTTCACGGATTGTTATTCCATATACTAAAAAGCAGAACCCCCTCATAAACTCATGAAGTAAAAATTCATTTTAATTTATTTATTTTTATTTATTTCATTTATTCTTTTATTTATTTAAGTTTATGTTGGACGATATTTTACGAAAAGGGACATCAGTACCGGTCTGATTTTACTCATTCACGGGTCGTTAAATCCATAATCACTTAATGTACATTCGATTGATGTTAACGATGCGTTCATCGCTCAAAGGAAGAAGGAAAGATAGAAGCAAACAAATGGATGCTAGGCTTATATGAGTTTAGGAAATTGCGGACAATAGTTTAAATAAGTGGAATTTGAAAAACCACACATACACGCACACGCACACGCACGCACGCACGCTCTCTCTCTCTCTCTCTCTCTCTCTCTCTCTCCGTCCTTCAAGACTATCATGTACATCAACGCGTAATGAGCTTCTTAGATTTTCTTAGATTCCGCAACGATTCCCATTTAGTGTAATGGACTGAGTTTGTTCTTGTGTTCTACATAATCAAGGAGAGCGAAGTGGAAATTAAAGTAAACCGTAAAGTGATGGGGTCCGTTAGGGGATCAGAAGCAAAAAAATAACAATAAAAAAGCAATAGACCATTGTAGAAAAAAAATAAGCCAAGGTATTAACCTGAAATTAGAATGTGGCAGATAATAAGATATCTAAAATTAATGAACCTATTGCAAATTTTGGTCCAGGGCAAAAATGGAGGTAAACAGTAATAAGCAGTGTAATCATGACCAGACTTCTTAAACATTTATGTCCCTAGGTAGTTTCAATGTACTATATTTCTTCTAATAAATGTTCTCACTCCAATGAATGCCCCTTCTCATTTGTTCCTGAGAATGAAAGAGTGGCGAGACTCCGACAAGATTGTCTTTACATCACTAATTTAGTCTGTCCAAATTTTGTCCAAAGAATATCATTTATAAGACAAATTACAGGCCCCGTGGGAGCATTCACCTAAAGAAATAGGGTACATCTTAAAACCAGGCCCACTTGTTCAAAATTAACAGCTTCAGCTTCACCACATTGCCATTTTTGTCAAAGATGTGAGGAGCTTTGGCTATAAAGCTATATTCTCCATTAAAACGTGTTGTGACGTCTCATCAGAACCGTCTCGCCATCTATTTCTTATTTAATTACTACAATAGGTCGATAGCCCTGGAAACTTAGTGGTTTAAGTGTTTGCCTACTACACCAAAATCTCAAGTTCAAGCCCCAATGAAGGCGGAATTCTCTCTGTGAACAGAGTTCCATTGCAAAGTCTCACAGCTTTTCACATTTCATTATCACCCTTCCATGAGCTCGAAATACAGTTGAAGTGGTCGTAAAACCGCAGTTCCCTCCATCAATATATCATCCATTAGGCCTGTCTACAACTGTTTTCCGCTGTGTAGTATGACGAAGCAGTTGAGACAACCTTAAAGTCTTCGAGTACATATATAATATTAGAATAAAAAATGGCTGGCAAATGGTTGCTGTAAACAGTACATACAGGCGTTTACTGCAGCAAGACCTTATCACACCTCCACGAGCCGCAGTAGCGAATACTAATTGGAACAAACAGTATATTAAAAATCGCTTTTGCGCGGGGCCAGCTGGAAACTATGGATAATATTATCCATAGGCTAACGTGACAGGTCGCAAAAATAAAAAAAAAGAAGAAAGAAGGGAAAAATGACCCTAAAGATAGACACAACCACTTGTAATAATAACAAACGATTCTCTTCATTTGTTTAAGAAATAGATGAGCTGTAGCTGTGAATTGTTGTGTAATAATTCAACGTATTATGGAGGTAAGCTGTAAAGTAGATCATATCACGAACGAAAGGCGCGAATGATGCCGGTATCTACTTACTGCCAACATAACTATTTTATTTTATATTCCACTTTGGATAATAGTCTCTTCTTTCAAATATTGCATAATTTGCTTACATAGTTTATGCAGGTAGAGAGAGATGGCTACCCCTATCTTCCCGGCTAGCTTCCCGGCTCTTCCCGGAATTTTTAAAGTACCAAAGAGGCATCAAAAACTCAACAAAATCTATTTACTTTCTATTCGATATTTAGATAAGAGCCTCCTTTTTAGAATGATGCATATTTTTGTTTAGAAAGCTTATATAAAAAGATAGATATTGAATCCGAAAGACAACCACCCCTATCTTCCCGGTTGCCTTCCCGGCTCTTCCGGAATTTTTGAAGTACCAAAAAGTCATCGAAAACTCATCAAAATCTATTTATTTTATATTCAATATTTAGATTAGAGCCTCTTCTTTAAAATAATGCCTAATTTGTTTGGAAAACTTATATAGGAAGATAAATATTGAATCCCAAAGACAACTACCCCGATCTTCCCGGCTGTCTTCCCGGAATATTTAAAGAACCATTAAGTCATCAAAAACTCAACAAAATCTATTTACTTTATATCCAATATTTAGATTAGAGCCTTTTTTTTTAAAATGATGCCTAATTTGTTTGGGAAGCTTATATAAAAAGATAGATATTGAATCCGAAAGACAACTACCCCTATCTTCCCGGCTGCTTTCCCGGCTCTTCCCGGAATTTTTAAAGTACCAAAAAGTCATCGAAAACTCATCAAATTCTATTTATTTTATATTCAATATTTAGATTGGAGCCTCTTCTTTAAAATGATGCCTAATTTGTTTGGAAAGCTTATATAGAAAGATAGATATTGAATCCCAAAGACAACTACCCCGATCTTCCCGACTGTCTTCCCGGAATATTTAAAGAACCAAAGAGTCATCAAAAACTCAAAATCTATTTACTTTATATCCAATATCTAGATTAGAGCCTCTTTTTTAGAATGATGCCTAATTTGTTTAGGAAGCTTATATAAAAAGATAGATATTGAATCCGAAAGACAACTACCCCTATCTTCCCGGCTGCCTTCCCGGCTCTTCCCGGAATTTTTAAAGTACCAAAAAGTCATCGAAAACTCATCAAATTCTTTTTATTTTATATTCAGTATTTAGATTAGAGCCTCTTCTTTAAAATGATGCCTAATTTGTTCGGAAAGCTTATGTAGAAAGATAGATATTGAATCCCAAAGACAACTACTCCGATCTTCCCGGCTGTCTTCCCGGCTCTTCCCGGAATTTTTAAAGTACAAAAAAGTCATCAAAAACTCAAAAAAGTCTATTCATTTTATATTCAATATTTAAATTAGAGTCTATTCTTTAAAATTATACCTAATTTGTTTAGATAGCTTATATAGAAAGATAGATATTGAATCTGAAAGACAACTACCCCCATATTCCCGGCTTTTTCTTCCCGGCCTTCCCGGCGATTAGTGTGCACCTGTAAATATCTCCAGGGCTTGGTTCACCTCCTGAATCAATGGCCGACACTGAGGAAACCTGGTACACATTCTCTCGATATTCACTTTCAAAGCAGTATTGTGTTTTTACCCCTTTATAAACTATACAATTCCCTTGTAGCTTAGAAGCAAGGCAAGAGGGATGGAAATATAGACCGCTTTCTGCCACCGCTCTGGATTCGTGCAAGGCGCTCAGCTGTAATTCACCTAACTGCGCATGTCTGGCGGAAGTAGATAATTGTCGCCCCTTGATTTGCTTCTAGTGCTACTAATCCCCGGTACTGACATCCGGACCCGGTAGTCAGGCCAAGACGATGCGTCACTAGACTCCTCCCAACTTTATGATGAAAGGTTCCACCCAGGCTGGGAAGCCTAAAAGAGATGTGCTAGCCATAGGTCCACACACAATACCTTACCTCTTTAGTGTAGCTTACATCAACCAGGACTCTGTTGTGAACTACAAGTCCACAGGAATCTCCTTGACAAACCATATGCTCGTTGGTAACGTCTGAACAGACAACATGTCCGCTCTTCTGTTTAGCTGTTGACATACCACAGGTTCGTCGTTGACTTCTGGCGACAAACTACAAGTCTGTCGTTGACTTCTGTTGACCTGAGCGAGCTACAAGCCCCACTCTGCTGGAAGTTGACTTGAGCGAGCTATAAGCCCAGCTCATCTGGAACTTGATATGAGCGAGCTATAAGCCCAGCTCATCTGGAACTTGACATGAGCGAGCTATAAGCCCAGCTCAACTGGAACTTGACATGAGCGAGCTATAAGCCCAGCTCACATGGATGCTGACTGCAACATCTCATGAGCGAGCTACAAGCCCAGCTCACCTGGATGTTGACTTGACCACTCTCTTGAGCGAGCTACAAGCCCAGCTCAACTGGAATGGATTACTGCCGTCCAAGATCTTCCTGGCCTGACTACAAGTCTCGGCTCGGACAGATCTGGTGGATAGCAGAGTAACCTCTCTCTGTGGGGATCTCTTTCCCTGACTACAAGTCCGGGAGCAAGCATCCATCAGTCGTGACTGTTGAGGTTCTTTTCTTTAAATCTTCCTCGCCTGACTATAAGTCTCGGCTTGGACAGATCTGGCGGATAGCAGAGTAACCTCTCTCTGTGGGGATCTCTTTCCCTGACTACAAGTCCGGGAGCAAGCATCCATCAGTCGTGACTGTTGAGGTTCTTTTCTTGGCTCTTTCCCTGTCTACCTCTTTTGAGGTTCTTTTCTTAAGGATCTCCTTCTCTGACTACAAGTCTGGGAACGAGCATCCATCTATCCATCATGGCAGAGTAGTCTTGAAATCCGGATGTAGCATCTTGCACAGGTTCCACAGGTAATTCTTGACACCGGTGACCTCTGAAGGTATTTTCTGACACCGATAACCTTCTTTCTGTACTTCTGACATCACAGTCTTGTCACCCTGGTTGAAGTCTTTTGATGATTCTTGGACAGGTTCCAAAGGTAATTCCTAACACCGGTAACCACTGAAGGTATTTCCTGACACCGGTAACCTTTCCTGTTTCCTGTACTTCAACAACTCAGTTAAACTTGAGTGATCTGACTGGACTGTGAAGATTCAACTCAACAGTTTTCACCTGATGTACCTGTACTCTTTTATCCCCTGTTTACTTTAAAGGCCTTTTCTCTACTGTTTGGGATTCCTATCCCGACCTTGGTCCTCGGAATCTTCTGACTTGTTCTCCTGCTTTTTTCTAAGCCATGCTTGATAGACTCTGCAATCTTTCTTCATATGTCCGAATTTCTTACAGAAAAAGCACTGAATGGAACTTTTCTTCTTACTGTCTGAATTCTGTTCTGTGTCTGCAGAAGATTGACAACTGGATTGAGAGCTCATCTGTAGTTTTTCTGCAAAATCTTTTAATGCTGAAGCAATAAGTTGTTCAATCCTAGCTTCTGATGGGGATTGTACAGCATTGACTGAAGCTTCATTTTCTTTCTTCGCCTTCTTTCTATCAACGGCTTGAAAAATATATTGATGGTGTTTTACCAAATTTAATGCCTCTTCCATGGTTTTAGGATGTTCAAAACAAGCGTGTTTAGCTGCATCCCTGTCAATACAACCCTGGCAAAATCTGGCAATGGCTTCTTGTTTCAGGTGCTCTTCTGGCAAATCTACAAATGCTGTAGTAGCAAGAGTCATTACACGGTCCGCCCAATCTTCTAAAGATTCATCCTGCTTCTGGAAAGCTTGACGAAATCTTGCCGTCGAGGTTTCTGTCAACTCTTTTACACCAAACCTAGCCTCTAACTTCTTCATTATTTTTCGTAAAGAATATTTTTCCATATCAGATGCCGATATTGTGAAAAAATCAAGGGCTTTTCCTTGAAGACTCCACATCAGATAATCTTTGCTTTCTGCCTCTGACCATTTCATCACTTTCCTGTAACTATCAACCTTCTTTTTAAAGGATAACCAATTTGACTTTCCATCAAAACGCAAAGCTTTAGGGTGTTTTCGGGGATCTCCATGCTTTGAAGAATATCTGTCCACAGAAGAATCTGTATCTGAGTCTGAATATGGTGAGTGATGATGTTTTCTTGATCTCCTTTTTGTTTTCTGTGACCGTGATCTCCCTTTAGATTTACGTGACCGTGACCTTGATGGAGATCTTGATTGTGATTCTGAACAAGATGACATATAGTGTTTATGTTTATGTATCTTTGATTTAGCACACCTTGTCTTAAGTCTCCTTTTATGGGAATATCTAGAATGTGACCTTGATGATGACCTTGACGTTGACCTTGAACTAGATGACGATCCACGTTTATGTTTGTGCACCATCCTTGATCTATCATGTTTTGTTTTTAATTTAACCCTTTTCGTATGCATTTTGGAATGTGAAGTTGATGACCTTGAGGCTGACCTTGACGATGATCTATAAGTTGATCTCGAACTTGATCTGGAGTGTTTGTGTATCTTTTTCTGCGACTTACTTTTCTTAGAGTCATGTTTTCTTGAACTTCGTCTCACTGACTTCGACCGTGAAGTTGACCTTGAAGAATCATGCTTCTTTTTCTTTTTAACTTTTGTGTCAGATTTTCTCGAGTGGCGTTCAACTGACCTTGACCTTGAAGAATAATGTTTCTTTTTCATATTTTTATCGTCAGAATTTCTTGAACGACGCTCAACTGACTTTGACCGTGAAGTTGACCTTGAAGAATCATGCTTCTTTTTCTTTTTAACTTTTGTGTCAGATTTTCTCGAGTGGCGTTCAACTGACCTTGACCTTGAAGAATAATGTTTCTTTTTCATATTTCTATTGTCAGAATTTCTTGAACGACGCTCAACTGACTTTGACCTTGAAGATGACCTTGAGGAACTTTTTTCCCTTTTCTTCACAACTTTAGAGTCTGATTTCCTTGAATGGTAATGAGCTGACTTTGAACTTGAAGATGACCTTGATCTACTTCTGTCCTTTTTCTTCTTAGCTTCAGAGTCTGTTTTCTTTGAGCTCTTATCTTTTTTCTTGACACTTCTGGAGTCTGATTCTTTAAAATGACTCTGATTTGACCTTGACCTTGAAGTAGATCGTGACTCAGAAGCTGACCTTGACAGTCTTTTCCTTCTTCTGGACTTTGACTTAGACCGTTTTGGCTGTGACCTTGACACTGATCCTGAGTCTGACCTTGACAGTGACCCAGAGTGTGACCTTGACCTTTTACTGTGACGCCTATGCGTCCTTATATGTTTAGGGGAGTATTTTCTTGAACGTCTCTGACTAGACGATGACCTTGACCCTGAGGAAGATCTGTGTGCCCTTGGAGATCTGGATCTACAAGACCCAACATCTCCCTCTGACCCTCTTGACACAGATGGCTCTGGTGTTTTCCTTTCGGCAGGTTTCTTGTCCTCTTTATCACCATGAGATTCTGACCTGGAATCGGTTCTACAAAAACGCGATTCTTCTGGCTCATGGATACTTGAAGCTGCTGCTAACATAGCGGATGCTTCCTGATCTGTCAGCTTTGTTGCAAGCACGGAGACACTCTCTCGAACTGGTGACATTGACTCTTTCCTTGGCTCAAATGCTGACGGCAATGTCAGTGGATGCCAAACTTTTGACTCTGGTTCTTGTGGTGACCTTGACCTTCTTGATGCTGTCTGGTGGGCAAAACTCACCAAGGGTTCCCATGAATTTGTCTTAGGTACTGATGGGAGACAGCTTAGATCAATATCGAATGGATTGTCTAGCTGAGGCACCGAGAAGTCTATCATCTCTAGGACTTCATCTGACAGGTGACGCCGAAGAGCCAAATTCAAAGCCTCTCTCTTTATAACTCCATAAACGCCTCTGAACTGAATAAGAAGCTGAGCAACTTTTTCACCCACTCCTGGAATCTGTTTCAGTTCCTCTGTAGTTGCTGTGTTGACATTTATTGACATATCTATCTATCTTGACATGATCCACAACCCCCTTTCGGATATTATTTGGATTTCACCACGCATGGTGTGTTAGTAAAAGAAGTAAAAAGTGAGATAGTGCAGAATAAAAAGATAAAAAGAAAGGTGAAATATAGATGAAAGTGTTAGTGTTAAGAAGAGCTTAAAATCAGGATAAAAACAGTATTTATGTTTAGGGGAGGGTATGACTGATCTTACTGACTCCTAATTTAAAGGAGTCAAGATCTGAAACTTGGACGAGATCAGCTGGTAATCTGTTCCATAGTACAATAGTCATGGGAAAGAATGAATACTGATAATAACAGACAGATGTATGGATCTGTCTGTAAGAGAGAGGATGCATGTGACGACTGTATCTGGTGGGCTGTTCGAAATATGACGGAACGGGAATAGCAACCAGGCCATACACTACCTTATAAAACATGGCGAGACGCACATCGTAACGTCTGCACTCAAGCGACCGCCATCCAAGGTTACTCATCATTTCTGTCACGCTGCTGTAGGGAGAGTAATCATTGGATACCCATCTTGCTGCCCTTCGTTGAATCATTTCAACTTTCTCTATATTTTCTTTCGTGTATGGGCTCCAGACAGAAGACGCATATTCAACCTGCGGTCTTACTAGTGAGTTATATGCCAGTGTTTTAATTTCTTCATTTTTTGTTTTCACATTTCTTTTTACAAAGCCTAAAGTTCTATTAGACATTTCCGACATAAGCTACGGTACGACAACTAACGAACCTTAACTACCTTAGCGAAACGATAGCAGACGTTAGAAGCTGTTTACTGGGGAGACTTTCGTATTTTGATCCTTTGAAAGTCAAATGCTTATTTACCAGCCTTTTTTCCGACACATTAAAAAACGCACTTTCTGTTGGGTATCAAAACTATATTAAATGTTCGGGTTGAGCGACCGTGCATATAGAACATGTATACAGCTATTGGCAAACTGACATATTCGACATGGATGAGCATGGTCACCTGCGTAATGTACTGACAGCCTTGCACAGTTCAGTCAGCAAGTCTTCAGTAGGTTGGTCGGTTGTTTGGGGTTTAACGGCCCTTTGAGACTGTATTTCAGTCTATATCGGGCCGTCTCCAAGAAAGCGGGAGAAAGAAGAGAGAAATGATAGGCAAGAGGAAAAATGTCCAAACAACACCAATCCGCACTTACTGCAAGCACAGTAGGACATTGCCCTACTATAATCCAAATTAGTAGGACGCCCAGGCACTGAAAGTTACCCCATCACCATCACTCGACCCGACCACCCCGCATGTCTTGGGAATTCAGTATAGCGTACCGTGAAGGTTCTGATCAGACCGCTCAGAACCAGAATCGGCTATGCGTAAATGCTTGCATATGGCTTCGAATCAGTTTCTGTTGCACTGCTTTAGCAAGGTGCGATGTCCGTCATTCCGTAAGTCCGTCAGTCCGTCATGCCGTTCACATTTGCGTCAACCCTGGCGTTAAAGATTAAACAAGAAATGTGTCCATAGGACACGGATGCTCCCGCCTAGTGCCTTGAGTAAGGTGGCACTTGATCAACTTACTGGCACTTGTAGGATAACTAGGTTCATAGAGGCAGACTTGTACAATATAAATGGCAAACCAAGTGACACGAACTGTCAAAACGACCTATGCAGGACTAAGTTATAGGCCGGACACAAAAATGTTTTCACTATAGCCTATACATGAAGTTTACATGCGCAGTGTGACCTCGACCTTCAAGCTAGGGGTTTGTCATGATGATCATTTATGCAATATAGTTTTGAATCCCACCATGCAGGATAAAGTTATGGACAGGACATAAACATGTTGCACTGAAGCCTATGCATAAAGTTTAAGTGCAGACTGTGACCTTGACTTTTGAGCTAACGATATGATTCTTGCATGTGACACATCAATTTGTCATGATAATTATTTATGCCAGATAATTTCGAAATCCCATCATGCAGGACAAAATTTCACTACAGCCTATGCACAAACCTTAAGTGCTGACTGACCTTGACCTTCAAGCTAGCAGCGTGGTTTTTGCACACGACACACCATCCTGCTGTCGTGGCAATTATTTATGCCAAATAATTTTGTGATCCCACCATGCAGGACAAAGCTATGGACCAGACACCAACATATTTCATTATAGCCTACGCTTAAAGTTAACGGTGTGGACTGTGACCTTGACCTTTAAGATAGTGACATGGTTCTTGCATGCGACACATCATCTGGTCATGATGATCATTTGTGCCAAATATTTTTTTTTAAATCCAACCATGCAGTCCAAAGTTATGGGTCGGACACGAACATATTTCATTATAGCCTATGTACAAAGTTAGGTGCGGACTGTGACCTTGACCTCTGAGATAGCCACATGGTTCTTGCACGCGACACACCATCTTGTCATGATGATCATTTGTGCCAAATAATTTTTAAATCTAACCATGCAGTCTAATGTTATGGGTCGGACACGAACATATTTCATTATAGCCTATTTACAAAGTTTAAGTGCCAACTGTGACCTTGACCTTTGAGATAGCGACATGGTTCTTGCACGCGACACACCGTCTTGTCATAATAATCATTTTTGCCAAATAATTTTTGAATCTCACCGTGCAATCCACAGTTATGGATCGGACATGATTTCGGTAATACACAAACACAAACACACACATGCACACACATACATACACACGGACAGGGTAAGATCTATATGCCCTTCCGTCATTTCATGGCGGGAGCATAAAAAAGAAAGACAAACACTACACCCATGTTTTCTCAAAGTTCATATGGAACATGACCAGACTGCAGCACTTCAGAATGGTAAAACTTAGCCAGGTTAAGAATCAGAATCTAAAAGGGCCGCCATTAGTAAATACCGTTTACATAAGCGTCAACCCTGGAGTTAAGTACTATACAATTAATTTCTCCAAAATCACCGCGCTCACGGTTCTCAATTTATGGAGCATGATCAGATTGCAACACTTCAGAATTGCAAAATTCAGCAAGGTCAAGTATATTAGAGGTATAAGCAAAAAAACTACAACAAATGACTAAGTCCTTGTTATTGATCCCTTGCCCCACCTATGGGCCTGACCCAGCAGCTTATTTCAAATTTATCATGCTTATTTCAATACTGTCATACCACATCGAAAGCCATGTAGTATGATATCGGCATTGAGAGAGACAAAGAAAGACAGACAGACAGACAGACAGACATGCGCACACAACACATACATCGTTAGATGTACTCCAGCGAATTTACAAGGATGCCTATACTCTCTTATAAATTAATAAGGGTACGTCCGTAGCAAAAAAATGCTAGAGATATCATGAACCAAACCAAGAAATCTTCAATGCCGGATTAAAGAACGAACGAACGGCCTGAATGACAAAAAATATATAGCCCCTGACATACTTCGAATGTCGGGGGTATAATAAGGTGGGATATAGAGAGGAGAGGATCTTACATGAATGCTCATATATTGTTGAATTTATTAAACGAGTAGGGGAAAATGATAAGATGCGAGGCCTTGCCGAGCATCTTATCTATTTCACCAACGAGTTTAATAAATTCAATAATACAGGAGCGCGAATGCAAAATTCTGTTTATCATATGCCACTAAAATTAAATTTTATTAGCAAATTTTGCATTAAAACGTCATAATTTTG
Source organism: Ctena decussata (assembly GCA_963989385.1). NCBI lineage: Eukaryota > Metazoa > Mollusca > Bivalvia > Lucinida > Lucinidae > Ctena > Ctena decussata. The sequence goes on from OZ022504.1 coordinate 19,141,950, forward strand.
CCATTAGAAAACGCTACGTTTTATGGACGTCAACGCATAACGTTACGACGTAATTTGCACTCTGCACATTTAATCCACTAGTGGATTATCGTGTTTAATGCATGGCTTTATTATACTCTCAGATGCGACGTCATATGATAATTAACTTTCTTACAACCATTTTTCCGGGAGAAAACGGGGGGGGGGGGGGGGGGAAGGAAGGAAAACACTGTGACAGAAACCACAAACAACAAAGCTTTTTCAGCTCGCCTGAACAAAGTTCAGGAAGAGCAATAGCACAACCCCCGGCGCCCCGGCGTCGGCATTGGCATAAGCGTTGGTGGCAGCGCGGCGTTAGCAAAATGTTAAAGTCCTACGTTAAAGTGTTCATGATCTCAAATAGTTTCTAAACCCTTTGATTGATTTAAATTATATTTGGTGTGGTAACAGATATTGGTCCGAAATTCTACTCAGCACCATTCCCACCCCTGGTGACGACCTTTTAGATCAGGATCACGGACTAAGAATTTTTATGTTAAAGTCTTATGTTAAAGTTTTTAAGATCATATAGTTTCTAAAGTTAGTATGAAATAAACCTAGCCGTGCATAGTTAGGCGCCGTTATCTATAAGCAGAAAAAAAATACAACAAATGGCTAAGTCCTAATTATTGACCGCTGGCTTCACCCATGAGCCTAACCCAGCAGCCTAGGTAGTCTATATTAAAAGCAGTGCTATCGAGATAGCATGAACCAAATATCTAGGAAATCTTCAATGCCGTTACAGAAATAGGTTTAACGCAAAATTTTGACATAATGCAAATTCTAGTTCTAACTATTGACCACCGACCCAGCCTTGGGCCTGACCTGGGGACCTTGACAATTTACATCATCAAAGGTGATACTTCTGAGAAATCATTGATCAAATATGAAAAGAATCTGATGCTAGGTTACAGTGAAATAAGCAATCAAAGAATATTTTACGCAAAACTTAGATGTAAAGTTGACGAATGGGCGGTGATGTGAAAAAATCTATATACCCCTGATATACTTCGTATGTCGGGGATATAACAAGAATTCTGTGGAATGCTATGTCGCACCTGCATTGCGCTTCCACAGTAGTAAAGTCTATAATTAGCAAGGGTACAAATAATAGCAGCATCCCAGGACAATCTACAAGCCGGGCTGATGATTACACCCATTGTATTTAAAGAGAGATGGACTCAAACCCTAAGGTCGACACAATTTTGGATGAGAAATTTTACAAAATCAGTAGCACGTGAAATATATATCAAGGGCTGAAACAAGTGCATTAATCCTAGAGTTCATTCTAAGATGTACTTTATACCAGGTTTGATGATTCTAGATCTCATAGATTGTCAGAGAGAAATGGACTTCAATGATAGGGTAAATTTAATTTTGTAAGTTAAATTTAACAAAGTCAGCAGAGCATGAAATATGGGTCAAAATAAGTGCAACAATCCTCTAGATCAATCTAAATAGAAACTTTATACCAGGTTTGATGACCGTAGGTATCATAGATTGAGAGAAATGGACCAGTATGCTAGGGTTGACGTAATTTTTGACGTAAAATTTTACTAAGTCAGCAGAGCATAAAATATAGGTCAAAGGTCAAAATAAAAGAAACACTCCTCCAGACCATCCTAAGAAAAAACTTTATACCAGATTTGAAGATTGCAGGTATCATAGATGGAGAGAAATGGACTTAAACACTAGGGTTGACGTAATTTTTGGCATAGAATTTTATGAAGTCATCAGAGCATGAAAAACAGGTCAAAGGTCAAAATAAGTGCAAGGTTCCTTGAGACCATTCTAAGAAGAAACTTTATACCAGGTTTGATGAACGTAGGTAACATATATTGAGAATAATGGACCCGAACGCTAGGGTCGACGTAATTGTGGATGGACGTACAGCACAGAATTTTACGAAGTCATTAGAGCATGAAAAATAGGTCAAAGGTCAAAATAAGTGCAAGGTTCCTCGAGACCATTCTAAGTAAAAACTTTATACCAGGTTTGATGAATGTATGTATCATAGATTGAGAATAATGGACCCGAACGCTAGGGTCGACATAATTGTGGACGGACGGACGGACTGACGGACGGACGGACGGACGGATGGACTGACGGACGGACGGAAAAGTGAACTCCTATATCGCACCTTGCTAAAGCAGGTGCGACAAAAATGGTCGTGTTTAGGCGATCAGAATGACAAAAGATACAAGGGGTGATGCACGCCGTGTCACCAAATGCAAAACAAAGCTTAGTTATGTGCATGTGTGTGCGTGTTATGCAACGTTTTTATCATCGCAGCTCAGCCATTCTGAAAAACGCAATCCCCGTCTGTTTTTTTTGTTTCTTTTCTTGTAGTTTTTTTATTTACTGTGGTTCTATGGGTTCCTTGATAAAATAAGGACGAACATGTTTTTGAGCATAAAGTTTACACTTATCGTGTGCTAAGCGTAGACTAAGCTCTTTGCCAAAAAAGAAAAAAAAAAAAAAAAAAAAAAAAACGAAAAAAAAAAAAAAAAAAAAAAACGCATGGCATGTACCAGTCGGGGTTTTTACGGCTTTCCATCACGCATTGGTAGTTGTCAACCACAAGCCTTACATTTTTCAATAGGATTCACAAAAATGGCAATACTACTGACTTACAATATTCAGTATGACCCGTGTACGTATAGAATTGATATTTGGTTCAGTCCATAACTATTATTGGTATAAATAGTCCATATTTTGGCTATTGTTACTGCTTTATGGTCAACTTAGGTAAATATTGCTTGGTCAAACTTAGGTAAATACTGCTGTGTATTCGGCTTGTTTTATTTACACACATTTGTCACACATCTTCTGATAGCGCTTTACCTATCTGTGAAGTTTTATGAAGATCTCTTCAGTTGTTTAAACGTGATCGCAGTGACATGATTTGACCTCTATTCCCTTTGACCTTGATCTTAGGCGTGGAAAACTAAATCTTGTAAGCAACACGCCTTCTCATTATGCTTTATCTTTCTGTGAAGTTTCATCAAATTTGCTTCAGTAGTTAATAAGATATAGCTGAGGCACGATTTGAGACAAAATATGACTTTGACCCCATTGTGGCCTTCACCTTGGGTGTAGAAACCTTCATCATGTGCGCAACACTTCATTATTTTATATTTCTGTGAAGTTTTATCAAACTTGCTTCAGTTGTTAGTTTTTAAGTTATCTCTGATTCACAATTTGTTACCGACGGACGCACAGACGCACACATGGACGGACTGACGGGCGGACGGTCGGTGAGATTATAATAAGCTATCCAAAGTGATTTCGGGGCATAAAAAAGAAAAAAAAACGGTATTACATTTAGCGGGTTAAGGTCAATTACAGAATTCTTTAGACAAAAAATGGAGCCATGAAAAGAGTGGAGAAATAAAATCAAAAGAGTGTCCTAAGAAATATCCATCACATAGCGATGCCGATATATCACTCATTCTATGGACTTACAGGAAGAACATGGATTCCGAAAAGCCATTCTGACAATCAGTTTCTGCTCGGAGAACTATGTTCTTGAGACTGAAGTCAGAGTATCCCAATGATTTATGTTAGAATCTTAACAATGTCTGTCCTAAAACAGGTTTCCAGGCGAATTGTTTCTGAGCCCACAAGCGTAAACCAACGTTTTGCAAAAGCTAATACTTGAAAGTGCTTCCGGTAAGGCACGTGCCTGCAGTGTTTGCAGTAGGAACGAGATTCGGACTGTTTCTGGTTGTTCTTTCTCGTCTATCCTATCTCCCTCTGGGATGCTTAGGTCGGGGGATGGTACTGGGTAAATTTCAGTGCCGGGGCATCCTTCTGTCCTACTAATGTGGACAATAATATGACGAAGACCGACTGTGTTTGCGGCAGGTGCGGGATCATTTTTGTTTGTTTGTTTGGGAAGGTGGTGGTGGTGATGGTGGCGCGGCGGGGGGTGGGGGGGGCGGGGGAGTGTATTTTTGCCTATCTTATCTCTGTCTTTGGGAGGCGTCTCGATGTAAACTGAAATACTGTCTGAAAGAGCGGTTAGTCCCTATTACAAATAACCAAACTATCCACATGTACCTCTATATGGAAAACCAAAATTTGTTTCAAAGAGGGCTATCAAGTAGGCTACATATACAAACTCATTTAAATCGAAGTACATTGTGTATTTCGATACGACATTAGTTGCTGTATATAGCTTCTGTTTGTTTGGCTGTTTAGAGAGTGTGTACATGTATGAGACGCGTCCTGAAAACCTTAAAATAAAGTTGCGTATTTCCATACCAGCCTGCGCATACTGACAGTCTCGTCAGAGCATGCACAATTTAGTTTGACATTAACTGACTCTTGGAGTACATGTCTTGACCAGACTGCACACTGCGCTGATAATGGCATAAATCGTGTGTGTCAGTTTTTCTGCTCTTTTACAGACGGACTGAACAAATAGTGATCGCTCCCTGGAAATTAGCTCCTAACGTATGCTATCGTCGCTAACGTTCGTTCGTTAAGGTATCGTCGCTTATGTCGGAAATCCCTAGTAGCACTAGCAGTTATATTCTTTATGTGAGAGTTCCAGCTAAGATCTGTGCTGATGCTTACCCCAAGATACTTGGCTGCATCTACAGCCTCCAGTTCCTGATCATGCATATAGTATTTTGACCTTAACGGGTTTTTGGACCTAGAAATGTGGAGCACCTGACATTTACTTGGATTGAACTCCATGTCCCAGGTTCGTTCCCAGTTCTGCAGAATGTCGAGATCGGACTGGAGTACACTACTGTCCCCTGAACTAGATACAGTCAAGTAAACAGCGGTATCATCAGCAAAGAGCCTAACTTGAGATTGTACATTTTCAGGAAGGTCGTTTATGTACAACACAAAGAGGAGCGGGCCCAATACAGACCCCTTGGGTACCCCAGAGGTCACTGGAACCTCATTTGAAGACTCCCCATCCAGTACAACAGTTTGAGATCGACCAATCAAGAAAGACCTTATCCATTTCAGAGTGTTTCCTTTAATGCCAAAGTTCGAAAGTTTAAATAATAATTTCAAGTGATTCACTTTGTCGAAGGCTTTACTGAAGTCTAAAAGAACTAAATCTGTTTGCTTTCCCAAAGTCAGCTGCCTTCCAAGGTCTTCCACAAGCTGAGTAAGTTGCGTTTCACAGGAGCGTTTTTCCCGAAAGCCATGTTGTAATTCATAAAGAACATCATGCTGAGTCAGGTGTTTAGAAATGTTGGATGCAATTATATGCTCCATCACCTTGCACACAATGCATGTCAAGGAGATGGGCCTATAATTGACAGGGTCTGTTTTATCCCCCTTCTTAAAAAGGGGACACACTTGAGCTTTTGTCCATTCCAAGGGTAGTTGGCCAGTTTGAAGGGATCTCTCAAACAGCAAACAGATAACTGGGGCAATCTCTATCCTTAGTTCTTTCAGCACAATAGGTTTTATTGAATCAGGCCCAGCAGCCTTTTCAGGATTAAGATTGAACAAAAGTTTAAGAACTCCATTGATGTCAATGTTAATTTCCGGCATAGAAGGGCATGAGGGTTTTAGGTTAGCTGGGAGATTTTCTTGAAACAAACCCTGAATGCTCTGAGTGCATAGCTGCCCTAGCCTAAGTGGGGATAAGCATGTAAAAACAGACTGGAATTGTTTATTGAAAAGATTGGCCTTTTTGACATTGTCACTGTGTAATGTACCGTCTGTATTGTCTTTCAGCAAAGATACACCCCGATCATCCTGTCTACTGTTTTTGATAAGTGAGAAGAGTTTCTTTGGTGCGAACCCAGAATTTCTACTGTCCCCCCCTGAACCCATCTCCAGTATATCAGCCAAATAATTATTGTAAGCTACTTTTAGTTTGTTGTGAACTAGGTGTTTGACCTGCTTGAAGTGATACCTATTCTTTTCTGTCCCTGACTTTTGTTTTTGGTAGAGTTTGTCCCTTTTTCTAATGAGTCGACGTATTTCTTGAGTAATCCATGGCAGGCTGCGTTTTTGACTAAGTTTTTTGATGGGTACAAAATTTTTTATTCCTAAATTAATAGCAAGTGTAAAAGCATTCCAGATTTCCTCAGTGGTACTTTCTTGGAAGCAACCCAAAATTTCTGAAGCTTTGATCCTCATAAAGGATTTGAAACCATCCCAGTCAGCTTTTCTATATAGTGGTACTGATCTGGATTTTTGTCGACTCACTGTTGGTTTGACTTTGACATTTGCAATGGAGATGTCATGGTCTGAGATGCCAGATAGGATTTCAACAGTGTTTACCAAAGTGTAGTTTGTTGTCAGGAACAGGTCAAGAATATTATCACCTCTGGTAGGTTTACTTACCATTTGAACCAGGCCAAAATCATCTAGACAGGAGACGAAATCTTTATAGACAGAAGATTAGCTGCATCCTGGTCTAATGGTAGGTACATGGTCAGAGTCCCATGAGAACTTGGGGAAACTGAAGTCACCCAGTATCCACATGTTGCCTTTTTTCAAACTTACCATTTCCAGAGACCTTCTGAGTTCTTCTAGGCTCTGAGCATCATTCTCTTTCGGGCGATAGTAGGCTGCAATGTAAAGGGGTTTTGCTGCAACGATGTCAAGTTTAACCCAAATTATCTCGCAATTTGTCTTAAACTGCTTTTGTTCAGTTGCAATGAGGGAGTCTTTTATCAGGATAAAGACACCACCCCCCATTGTATCTGTAACTCTATCTTCCCTAAAAGGAGTGTAGCCAAGTGCTTTTGGGAAAACCTCACTGTCATAGTGATATGTGGTGAGCCAAGACTCTGTGCCAACTACGACATCTGGTTTGTGTAAGTCAAGCAAGGCTTGAAACTCTGCTTTTTTGTTTACCAGAGACTGACAATTTATATTTAGCACCTTAATGTTATAAATTTTGTTAGACGAGGGTCTATGATGATGAGTAACCGTGGGTGTCGGTGCTTGAGGGAGCTGTTTTGTATCTTCCGTTTCTTCATCTGTTAAAATACTGTAATTATTCGGCGAAACATACGACGCGAAGGACGAGTGAGCGGAGTTAGAGAAATTCGGATGGTCACAGTTCGAACAAATCCACGAGAAAGACTTATCTGTGGCAACCAAATCATCATACGTGTCTTGGCCAATGGCCTGGCACTGTATTTGGAACCACAGGCCACACTCATCACATACCAAAGCAGCATCATCATCAAGGACTTCAATGGCACAGTTGCCGCACGGAAAATCCGTGGGACCTGGGTTCAATTCTACATCCGAAGATATAGAAATAAGGAGGAAACATAAGTATGAAAGTGAGGAGACTCTTGGCTCCTTCACCGGAATGTGCCATTTGGAACTTTTCAAGCTAGCTAACAAAACTCGGTGGTTAGGTCTGAAGTTGTTTGGTCGAATGCATGGTCTAGCTAGCTCAGAATTGATCGCCTTGTGATCAGAAGTATCTACAATGTGCAGGACTGCTAGCACAATAATCATGGGGCAAAGAATACCTACCAACATTTTGCAATATTTCTTAGTTTACAATCCAAGTTCTCGTAGCTGCAGTGCCGCTTACAGCAAAAAAGATCTCAATACAAAATGGCTGCCGCTTATAACATAGAAGAGTTCGGGACACATTTCACAAAAAAAGGTTACTTACCAAGAAGTTTCTGTCAAAAACATACTAGTAACAAACCCAATAAGTAAAAACTCACTTAAAGAAAAAGTACCAGCTGTTACAACAAAGTTTAACCTACAAAAATACTGTTTTCTAGAAAATAAATTGAGAGTGAGAAAAATCAGCTGTTAGCGGGAAGAACACGCATGCGCAATCAATATCAACATGGTGACAGACGTATAGGGATACTACTGACGATATTGCTATTAGGATTGTGGTGGGGTAATAACAATGTGTCTTATTTGAACAATCCTGTGTGTCTATAAGACTCCACAAGCAATACACTTTTAATCAACTAAATCACCTGTGTGTCTACAAGACTCCACAAGAAATCTTATTTGACTAATATTGTGTGTCTACAAGACTCCACAAAAATGACTTTGGGAATAACAAATAAATTACTCATGTGTCTACAAGACCCCATAAGAAATCTTATTTGCACAATCTTGTGTGTCCATAAGACTCCACAAGAAGTAAAATTCCCTGTAATATACCCTGTAAAACTGACCCTCTATTAACCTTACGCCTGCTTTCTAATTTCGACCAAAACTGGATAAATTTAGAATTTATAGGTCTCGACTTTCAAGGGCTCTGTGTGTATAGCGTAGAAGCTTGCAATGTTGTCAATTTGCTATTTTAGAACTGGCGACCCATTCCCTCCTTTGTGACGTCAATAGGGAAAAAGCCGGAAAATAACAAATTACTGCTTCTGCCAAGTTTACCTCGTCGCCATTATTGTGTTTTTACCCCTTTATAAACTATACAATTCCCTTGTAGCTTAGAAGCAAGGCAAGAAGGATGGAAATATAGACCGCTTTCTGTCACCGCTCTGGATTCGTGCAAAGCGCTCAGCTGTAATTCACCTAACTGCGCATGTCTGGCGGAAGTAGATAATTGTCGCCCCTTGATTTGCTTCTAGTGCTACTAATCCCCGGTACTTACATCCGGACCCGGTAGTCAGGCCAAGACGATGCGTCACTACAGCAGTTAGTCTGTTTACTGACACAGTCAAAACATCTGCATTCCCAGTATTACGAATATTTCTAATTGCAGAGTCCATGATGCTCTGAGCACCTTCTAAAAATCCGTCTAACGCCATCACAAATGTCCCTGTACCTGTACGAACTTACGAAGAAGCAAACTGTGTTGTGTAATGGCGGAAAAAAATTCGAACAGCGCATTCGTGCTTGCTCCGATTTTGATTGGCCGAACTGGTCAATTGATTTACATATGTTGGTACCGATCCAGACTATTATTTATAAATGAATGTCTACTATTATTTATAAATGAAAGTAGGCTTTCATTTATAAATGAAGGAGTAATTACATATTTTTAAAATATGTAATTCATTTACAATACTAGGTAATTATTTATATATCAACGGTAAATAGCTCAATATATATACGTTTCACGTACGAACAGGGTTTTTATTCAGTATTTATATAATTTATATAAATAAATACCTATTATAGGTAAATAAATACCTATCATAGGTAAATGAATTACCTATAATATGTAATTATTTATATAAATTATATATATATTGGATAAAGACCCTATCCGTACACCATTTTGTTAGACGAGGGTCTATGATGATGAGTAACCGTGGGTGTCCGGATAGGGTCTTTATTCAATATTTATATAATTTATATAAATAATTACATATCATAGGTAATTCATTTACCTATGATAGGTATTTATTTACCTATAATAGGTATTTATTTATATAAATTATATAAATATTGAATAAAGACCCTGTTCGTACGTGAAACGTATATATATTGAGCTATTTACCGTTGATATATAAATAATTACCTAAGTAAGGTAAATGAATTACATATTAATATGTAATTCGACAAACATTTATAAATGAAAGTAGACATTCATTTATAAATGAAAGTCACATTCATTTATAAACACATTCATTTATAAATGAATGTCTAAATCGATCGATTTACCTATCATTGTTAAATATCGATAATCAAATACAGGTAAATGATTGACCAATCAGACTTCTTTCATATGTAAATAAAAGACTGACCAATTAGGGACTTTCATTTACATTCCTGTGTTGAACGTCGACAAGACAACATCGCTTCTTCAGAGATGGAAAACTACAAGATTCCAGCACTCGCCGTCCGATTTTTGAAGGGAGCCCGCCTTAGTGGCATCCCTGAGTTTGATCTTCATCATGGACCAAACATCGTCCAGCTAACTCTGACATGGGCAGTCAACCCAGAGGCTAGTCAAGTTAGCAAGAGGGCCGAAAGCAGGAGAGGGGGGATCGTTGCAAGTCTGACCCCTCTAAGCCTGCACCCTCAGCTGGCAAGCGCTCTTGCCAGCCTGGACTGAAGAAGGATAGGCCGGTCAAGCCTACTCCTCCGAGGGCAAAGGAGCATCCTGCTCCTAAGCCTGCTGTTAAGAAGACTGAACCACCAAAAACAGCACAGAAGAAATCAACACCGATCAAGTCAGCGCCGAAACCAGCAGCTCCAGCGCCATCAACGTCAGTCAAGTCAGCTCCTGTGAAGACGGTCTCCACACCACCACCGCCATCGACGACGCCACCAAAGGACGTGGAGATGACATCACCAGCACCAGCACCGAATCCACAGCCACAGCCGGCTCGCGAAGAGAACGCTAGTTTGGGGGAGTCACACCGCCAAATGCACTTCAATGAATCCTTTTCCGAGGAGAAACCGCTGTCCAGGTACAGAGTGGAAGCGGCAATATTCGTGGAACCTGACATGTCAGTCGTCCAGCCCCGAAGGAAGGGGAAGCAAAAGCATTGCATTGGTGTGACTGCCAGGAGCTGGAAGGAGATCAAAGTTACAAAAGGGCCCGACAGCAAACTTCATCATGCCGCCCACTGGGCTTTTTGGAAGGACAAGTTCAAGACTGCACCAAAGCCAGAATGCCAGCTCGCAGCCATCAGGGAGGCAGTAAAGATCATCAGAGACAAGAAGCTGACCTACACCAGCCCGCTGGACCCAGACAAAACCTAGATCACTCGTCACTTTTTTGCTGCCACATCGCGGCAATCAACGCGGCCCTGGGAGAAAGCACCATCAACTACAGCCAGGGTCGCTTCCGACCTACTGACCTTCTTCTTCGCCAACACCGACATGCGGCACTAAAGGAAAGCAACAACACTGCATCGACATCACAGCCTCATAGAACAAAAACACGCAAAGACAGAAACATGACCAGCACCACTTCAACGACAGACGCAAGACCTGGACGGACTCCGGATGCCCCAGGGTGGATATGATGTTCTAGTGGCTGTTGACCCTGGGGACCAACATCCGATACGACTAACCCGAAGAACAACAACGACTTTCTGTCTTGCACTTACCTGTCATTGTAAAATATCGATATACTCCAACGCTACATGGCAATCATACGAACCCTAATGAGCGTTACGTCTCTAAAGTGTATCAAAGACATGAATGAATGATAACATGGCAAACAAATATTATATGAAAGTACAAACATAGATAATTCCGGAGTTGTCCTGAAATTCCGTTATTATCCTGTGAAACATAGATACCCCACCTTGTCAAAAGATTCGTTAGTTTATAGAACAGTAAATGTCTCTGCGCAGTGCTCATGCGCCGTACTGACAACGTTGATCCAATGCAGAGTCAATGTCCATTACGTTTGGACAAAGTTGGATAGATATTGTCCGAACGTAGAACGTTCACCAGGACTGAGAGAGAAAGAACTCGGGTGAAAGTCCCCACAAAACATTGGCGATGCACAGGACCTCGGTTTAACTGAGTGTCATTCGAAAGACTGGTGAAGCAAGGCATCGAACCCCTGGACTGGCATTATTTCGCCTTATCTACTACACTACGACCGTTACTTATTCACAAGGCAGCAGACAGACATCTATGACGCAGCGAGAATCGAATCTTTTATTGAAAGAGAGATATGAAGATGACATTGTTACTTTAAATTACAAAATGACGATTTAAAGCGATTAATTATTATTGTTATTTATTTATTTAATTGATTATTCATTTATTTATTTTGTTTGAATGGACTGGTAAATGAACGTTTGCTTCTTATCTGGAACTTTTGAATCGATAGTAAAGCCAGTATCCTAAGAAAAAAGGTGTAAAATATCTATATGACGTAACAAAATAGGACAATTATTAAAGAAAATGATTGACAGTCAGTTTAAGCTTTTAAGCTTTAATTGCAGGCATACCGATATTTAGATAGTGCCAAAATTTGAACTTTATTTTTCCAAAGATATGCATAGCCTCCCGTTTAAAAAGCCTCTGCTCTTTATACCGTGTATTGGGACTGGTGGGTTGGTGAACGTCCTGCTGGTATTAGCCTAGGGTTTGGTTCAAACAAAAACGGCAGAATTGCTTCCCCTCATAAATGTAATTTTTACCTTAACTACTTGGCTATCTCAATTACATTTGCACAGCATTTCTCAGCTAATAATGCTGACAAGCGTTAGCATACGCCCAACGTATGCTCGTCGAAGAAATGTAGCATTTCGTTTTTGTTTATTTTCAGTGTAGCCCAGGGTTAGATGGCTTTGAATCTGCGTTGATTCTTTGTCAAGACGTTGAATCAACGTTGATTCAATACCGAGTCATCGTTTTGTACCCCGTAAGAGCTCTGTTTGTCAGTTATGCTGGCTGACATGCATTGTTGTTCTAAACGTAAATTCTAAGTAAAAACGGGTCAACATTCACGTGTGGTGATAAATTGTGGGTTGATGTACATGAATTGGGTAAAAATAAGCAGAACATGTTTTTGAACTATACAATTGTGTCTGTAAGACACTTTAGATGCACCCGTGTAGCGCCTGTCACAGGACATGTGTGCATCCCTAAAGCACCTTTGAGACACAAATGCTATTTACAAAGAATCCACTGAAAACATCACATACACTTATACCCCAAAGTGCAAAATGCAGCCTAAAACGACTAAGTTTAGAAAGCCATAATTCCTTCAGATTTTTTTTTCTTATCAAAAACCAACATGCAGATCTTCATTATGTCCACAACAAGTCTCCAATGTCTGAAAAACAGCCAATGAAAATTGTGGAGGGAGTAGATTACACATAGCACTTACCCTACACATGCCTAAAATGACTAAGTTCAAAAGGCTATAATTCTGTCAAAATTAACTCTAGCCCCATTAAAAAGCAAACATGCATATTTCCAATATGTCCACAACATGTATGCAAAGTTTGCAAAAGTTCGATAGAAAACTGAGTGAGGGGCTGATTACACAAATTACATACCCTAAAATGTAAAAATATGGCCTAAAATGACTAAGTTCAAAAGGCCGTAATTCTGTCAAAATTAATTCTAGCTCCAACAAAAACCCACACGCACATTTTTAATATATCCACATTATGTATGCACGGTTTAAAAGAGTTCCATAGAAAACTGTGGGAGGAGTTGATTACGCAAACTACATACCCAACAATGCAAACATTTGTCTAAAATGACTAAGTTCAAAAGGCCGTAATTCTGTAAAAAATGATTCTAACTCCAACAAAAACCCACATGCACATCTTCAATACGTTCACAATATGTATGCAAAGTTTGAAAAAGATTCATTGAAAGCTGGGGACGAGTTGATTACACAAACTCTATAACATAAAGTGTGACGAACGGACGGACGGACAGATGTACGGACGGACAGACAGGAGCAAATCTTAATGCTCCCTGACTATCGTCACGTGGGCATAAAATGACAAATTTCTTAATTCTTGATAAGGAATAACTTTTTGATAGTCCTTATTTACCTTGTGCAAAGTTCTAAACATGCCAAAACTATAACAATTGTCTAATTTTGTCTTGGTAAGGTCTGCTGATAGGCATACTTAACCAGGGACCAGCTCGGGACAAAATTATGATATATTTGCTGCCTGAATAGTATATTTATTTTAGTATCGTCATCCCAACAGAACCTATATTCATTTGACATTGAAAAAATGTTCTTTCATACACTTTTCACACAACCAAGAGCATAAGGTTGGGCGGTCGAAACAACACTCGGTTTTAACCAGTGGTTTTAACCGGTTATAACCGGCCTGGTCAATATTCCCCAAAGTGGTCAATACTGGTCAATACAATTCAGAATGGTCGATTGAAAATTTTAAGTGGTTCTTTGTGTTTTAATGCTGGACTAATATATATGATCAAATTTTAATATGTTCTATATATTGAAAAAAGAAAAAAATGAGCTGTTTTGACCCTGCGTTTGACTTCTGTATTATAGTCCGGGCACCTAGCACTAGACTTTTTTCATCATCAAGGGCAGAAAAGAAATTCCATAAAGGGTCTTTTGGCTTCATTTTGACACTGTTGACACTTTGATTAACTTTAATTCACTGATTACAGCAGATTAAAACAGAATGACCACTCTTTCACACATCTAAATAAACATAGGTGTCACAGAATTACCCTGTGCATTTTAAGCCCAGTGATTGGATAGTTCTTGTAAACTGGACACACATTCTTCAGTTTGAGAGACAGGCCTAGTATTTTGACAGTTTTGTTTGTTCTGGGGCAGTTAAAGTTAGCATTACCTCTATTATGTATTGTTTAACAGTTAGTGTTTTCATTATAATTTTCACACTTCTGTCTTCTTATGTAAGAAGCAAGACCAATTTGCATTTTAGCTAATAGAGCATCACTAATTTGAACAAGATGATTTCTTTGAAGTATTGTTTCATTTTTTGTACATGTACTTTCATTCAGTTAGCTGCTTCAGTTAAATTATGTAATTAGTTACTGAGTTAAATATTTTTAATGAATATGAAATGGCTACTTTTAACATTTATTAATTTTATTACTTGCATTTCCTTTCCTATTTTTTTATTAATGGTTACAGGAAATAAGTTAGAGGTCTCTAGTCTGAACTGAAAGTTGGGTGGTAATGATTCAGTCTGATTAAGACTTAAGATCAGAAACTATTAACATTCAGATTTTGTATGTTTTACTGCCTCTTACAGTTCTGAGCAACAGCAACTCATAAAACACATTTTCAATTAAGCCTGTATTATCTTGTATTGTAACTATTTCTAACTCTGTTTATAGACTCCAGTAAAAATGGGATAACAAATGCTAAGAATCTTCAACTGACCATGGTTGTTTCAATCGACCAATCGACCACAAATCGACCACTAATAACCGGTTATAACCAGTAATGGCCACCGGTCTGGTCAATACTCATATTGACCAGTCACTTGCCAACCTTGCAATAGTTTCCCTCATCTATTTTAGAAGCTGATCAATTTCTGCTTTTGTGGAAAGGTCAGATTCTATTGCATCGTACCAAGACAATGTCTAATTAAAATCTAAAAAAGTTCCTTCAAGAGCAGAGAATACATACAAATGACCATTTGGTCCCAGGTAGGTTTTCTCTCAAAATAAGGGATATACTTTACAATTTTTTGCATTTTCGACTTTTGTGGCATCTTAAGATATGACACAGAGTAAAACAATGAGATTTTAAACAATAATGTAGAAGAAAATTGAAAATTCATTGACATCGTCAACATCGCACAATAAACAAATGACGAGTTTGGTCCCAGGTTGAGCCCGGGTCGAATTTTTCGCAAAAATTACAGAAAAAATTCACATTTGTTTTAATTTTTATCTTCTTTGGTATGTTTACAGATGACGAAATGTAGAAAAATTGGAGTTTAGAATGCTTCTATGGGAAAAAAATTGAGATTTGCTTGACATCGTCAGTCCCGCAAAAACTGGTCCCGGGTCGAAAAAGCTCGACGTGGTCCTGTATTTGTGTTAAAATTTAAAACAATATCGAAAAATTTATGAAATCTTTATATGCATTTTTCAGAAGAGACTACAATTTACTTATGGTCCAATTTTCAGCTCCTTATTAGCATCTGTAGTACAATTTTAATGCCAACAAAAATTGGTCCCGGATTTTGGTCCCGGATTTTGGTCCCGGGTCCCGATTTCTATTCCTTCCCGAAATAAATAAATGACGTAACAGCGTTAAAAAATTGATCGTTGCAGACGGCTTGTTCTGAACAAATTTAAACCGATATTATTATCATTATTAAACGGTAAGATTCACATTTTGATCACAAAATAATAATGATCTATATGAGCGTAAACGAAGACAACCGCAAAACGGCTCTGCCAGCTTGTAATAAATGTATTAGAAGTTTAGTCTGTTGTTGAGGCACTCCAGCAAGTGGTTTTTAGTGGAACTTTTTTCTTTAAAGATGCTTGAATATCAAAATTTTAGGTTTAACATACCCAAAACCATTGCTCGTAGCTAAATACTGACTTGCAGCATATTGCATGACATCTTTTGTCTATTTTTATCATTTTTTGTTTGGAGGTGGGTTTTCCAATAGTAAAAATATGCCTTCTGGTTTCCAGCCTTTGATGAGGTTCATTTTAATTTTAATTAAGCTGGGAACCACCCATTATGACATCACAACAAATGATGTCATCACTAATCACCTGATCTGTTTTGGAATATGATCATTTCAGCAAAGGGGTGCTTGCAGTGTCAGCTACACTTATGCATCTTTTTGTTTTCCAAAAAGATATAACTTATGGAAATAACTGCTATAAGATATAAGAACAGATTTTTCTGAACTGTTTTCATGTAAATTTTATATGAAATTTTAAATTTCAAGAATATGCTTGAAACATGCTACCCCTACAGCAATACTGGTCATTCCGAGGCGGCCATTATGAAAATGAAAAACAGACATTACAAGATATTTCTTTCCAAGCTTGAGAGCATGCCAGTGAATTTTTAAAACTCTACTGGACAAATCTGACTACGAGAAATGGTAGGAAATTGAACCAGGTAAGTGGAATTTGCTGATTTCTTATCCTGTAAGTATATACTTTGAAAAACCACTTGCTGGAGTGTGTCAACAAGAGAGTAGAAAGAAAAAACTTACTCCCCAACCCACCGATTACACTGTGAGTTGAATGCAGAGATTTTGGCTCTCTGATCGGATTATTTGTGAGGGTGTCTCTTCAGTGGGTAGATATAGCATATCATACAACATGATAAATATAAATTAAAGGGATTTATTAAAAAAACATGGATTTTCAAAGGAATTCAATCTTCAAATTCTATACAGTGTTGTCGGCCTATTCGGCGCACTTAAGCAAAGGATCGTTAACTGTGTAAATAAGAACAATAAAAAACTAAACAACAGATACTGTGTTTTTAAAGTACAATAATCACCCTTTATTTCATCTAAAAAATCCACCAAAAATTTAAAAGACAAAATAAATTAAACAAGACACCCCTCAATTGACAAACGAACCCATTTAATAAAGATGGAGTAGTCCACTGGACATAAATGGGTTTCATTTCATGTCTTGCATCGAGCAAAAGTTGTTGTTCGTGTGTTATTTCTGATGCTGCTATGCTGATGATATATTGGCCCTTTCTTAGCGCTCTATAAATGTTTGCTTAGCTTTATTGACAATTGCACCATTTCTAGACGACACCATCTGATTATTCAATGTTTTCTAAGGTCTTTGGTGGAATAAAGCATTTTCCGTACAAGTCAATACAATCTGTGTTCAATTTTCAGCATTATAATTGGCGAAACAGAAGGAAAAGACAGCCATCCCTAGTTTATTCAAACTAGTTGCAGACTAACACACAATATTTCAGTTTGAGCATGGCAAGGGGATAGGAAAAGTGGTTGTCAAGCCCATAAATGCTAAACAAAAGTAAGCCATTGATTGTTTGAGAAGTCAAACATTCACAAAGACAAACAAAAGCCAATCTCAGTATTTTTTCCGTTGGTTTTATCAAAGCCATTTGCTCATATTCATGGCTACCTTACTACTTTCTGCTGGTAGAAGAACATACGATATAGGACCATAGGTATGATCACTTGAAATCGTACTCAAATCTGCAACAACACGAAGTTATACCCCCGTCCTTTTCTCAAAATAAATTATGCATATAGAAGAACTACTAAAAGAGTTTAAGAAGAATAAGAAAAAGAAGTATTATATAAACGTTCTATAAATCAACATTGCAGCCATTAAGGTAATCTGCATATATAGATTTCATGGAGAGTAATAATGATTTTGGTCCACAATTGTTAAAATAATGATCTTAGGTTGACTTTGACATTTCTAAGGCAAGACCGAATTCACTTTCTGGTTTTTCATATAAGAAAATGCTTGAATATAAGTGTTCATGGAATTTGGAGAATATTTTGGTGCAAATATTATTAAATTCAGTCAAATAAACGAGTAGATGAACAGTTTTAGCAATAGAGGCCAAGAAAGTTCTTTGACCTTTAACCAATGTCTCTTGAATTTTGACAGTTTAAAACTATCTATTCTATTCTATCCCATAACCTTACTAGGTCGTTTGGCACAACAGATGACTTCGAAACAATCCCTTTCCACCTTGTCCTGTCTTCAGCTGCCCTAGTTGAGCTGGCAAAATCCATTCATGTCCACTCTCTGATATTGCCTTCCCATCTCTTCTTCTGTCTACCACTTCTTCTTTTTCCTTTCACTGTGCCCTGAAGAATTGTCTTTGCTACACCAGAAGACCTTGAGATATGGCCAAACCACCTTAGTTTCCGTTTCTTGACCAGCGTCAGGAGTTCATCATATTCTCCAATGGCTGCTTGGATCTTCCTGCGAACCTCCTCATTGGTTACATAGTCCTTGTACGAAATGATCAGTAACATTCGGTAGCATCTCATCTCAAAGGCCTGCGATCTTTTTTCTAACTCTGCTGTCAAGGTCCACGATTCACAGGCATACAGAAATAGGGAAATGACAAAGGAGCGCATAAGTTTCACCTTCGATCCATGAGATATGTTGTTATCTCTCCAAAATGGTTTCAGCTGGGTAAGAGCTGAAGTGTCTTGTGCAATCCTTGAGAGAACCTCCTGTTTTGAGCCATCATCTGAGACTACTGCTCAAAGGTATTTGAAGCTGCTTACAGTGCCGAGATTCTGCCCCTTTACTTTGATCTCCCTTTGGATGCCATCTTCGCTGTTCGTCATCAGTTTGGTCTTCTCAGCACTGATCTCCATGTTACACCTTGTGCAGGTTTGTTCGAGACCTTCAACTAGAGCTTCTAGTTCCTGCTTTTCCTCAGCTTGAGCGTCTATGTCATCGGCAAACCGCAGATTGGTAATGTTTCTGCCGTTTATGCTAACCTTTCCGACATGTTCTTCCAGAGCATCAGACATGATCCGTTCGAGAAAAATGTTGAAGAGGGTGGGTGACAGAAGGCATCCTTGTCTTACTCCAGTTGTTGTTCTGAACCATTCTCCTGTGCTGCCATTTATCAGGACTGCACTTGTAGCCTTGTCGTATAACTGCTCAATGGTGCGAACTAGATTTGCACTGATATTGTACTTCCACATGGTGGCTCATAAGGACGCATGTCATACCCTGTCAAAGGCTTTTTTAAAATCAATGAAGACATAGTACAGATTCTGCTGATGTTGGAGATACTTTTCACACAGGATTCTAAGGTTGAAGATCTGTTCTGTGGTGCTCCTTTCTGCTCGGAACCCAGCCTGTTCCTCAGCTATTATCTCTTCGGCTTGAGGTTTAAGCCTATTCAAGATTACTTTCAGCGTGGCTTTGCTTGAATGACTGCTGACTGCTGAGGCTGATGGTTTTGTAGTTCTGGCAGAGCTTTTAGGGAGTGTAATAATCAGCGACTGCGTCCATGGGGTAGGCTATTCTCCTGTTCTCCAGAACTATCAGGTTTGTTCAAATAATGACCCTAGTTTGACGTTTGACCTTTTTTTACTCAGGTGAGCGAATCAGAGCCTCGAAACCCTCGTGTCTGTTTACGCATGGAAAAAAGTTTGATGTATATACACAGATGTTAATGCAGTTATTTTAAACAAACAATTTTTTATCTAGATAATGTATTGAGCCGCGACATAAGAAAACCAAAAATGGTTGTGCGCCCAGCACAGACTCAGATCAGCCTGGGCAACCGCCCAGTCTGATCAGAGTCTTTGCTGTCCGCATGCAGGTAGCTTATACCCTTAGCTACCCTTTGAGCACCTTCCGAAGAGTCTGGTCAAAGTTGGCAGTTGCCCAGGTTGATCTGAGTCTGCGCTGGGCGCACAACCACATTGTTGGTTTTCTCGTGTCGCGGCTCATTTATTTATCAAAAAAATATCACATTGATATTCATCGCAACAAAATTTAGCCGCGCCAAGACAAAACCAACAGAGTGGAATGTGCGTCCAGCAAAGACTCAGCTCAGCCTGGGCATAAGCACTGTCAGATCAGTCTTCGCTGTGCGCTTACAGGATAGCTAAGGGACTAAGTTAGCTCCATGCAGACAGTGAAGACTCTGATCAGCCTGGGTGGATACCCAGGCTGATCTGAGTCTTCGCTGGGCGCACATGCCACATTGTTGGTTTTGTTCTGTCGCGGCTGATTTACTTCCCGAATACTAAAGCAACAGGGGAGAGAAATATCATTGGGACTATACTTGTAACTTGAATGTATAATTTCCCCTCCCTCACTGAATGTTTTTGGTATACTGAAGGATGTTACATACAAAAGATGAAGGTGTGAGCTTGAAAAAAAACAAGAGCCGATTGAGCTGCGACATGACAATACCGACAAAGTGGCATGACCAACATCCGAAGACTCAAGTCAGCCTGGGCATCCACCCAGTCTGCTCCGAGTCTTTGCTTGCGCTGAAAGGTCAGCTGAGGGTTTCAGCTTTCTAAATGCTGACAGCAAAGACTCTGGTCAGACTGAGCGGATGTCCATGCTGACCTGAGTCTTCGCCGGGCGTTCATACCACTTTGATGGTTTTGTCATGTCAAGGCTCAACTAACTGGAAAAAGTATCATCCAGTTCTTTCAGAGTATTCAGTGGCCAGACCGGGTTTCGAACCCAGGACCTCTGACTTATGAGTCAGGTGCCCTACCGATTGCGCTACGCGGCCCGGCTCCTGCAAAGAAGAACCGCCTTATGAAAGTCATTTCTTTCTGTATGTGTTTCATATGGCGGTAGTGCAATGTTTTCAATACATAGTTTCTTCCTTTTTGCTTATTTACTAAAACATGGGTTCACAATGTTTTGATCAGTGTACATATTTATGAACAATAGAGGCCTAAAATTTGATATTTTCTTCGGTGCATTTGGCTTCTTAACAAAAAGAAAATTTATGGCGCAGTTAAACACCAATTTATCACGCCGTTGATCTTAGTTTCGGTCTTGCGTGCAGAGCACCACACAATGACAATTATAACTAACTGACTGCGAATAGCATTGGCGGGCCAATAGCACTACTGAAATGTCTCGCCTGTATGCGCTATATAGGATGTCTCGCCTGGATTGTATTTTTATTTGAAGTCTATGATAAACACATTTTCGAGGATTTCTTTTCTGATAAAACGAAATCCAAATCCAAATATATGACCAGAAACCTTTCAATGTTCAGTCGTGGTCAGCTTTTCATACAGTCAAGTTGACAGGAGAGATGTAAATGTGCAGCATGTTGAATCATTCACTTTGTAGAGCGTGTTCTGTTTCGAACGAATGAAGTTTTGAGAGCCCTCCTTATTGCGATGTATAGTATGGGTACACATTCCCGGGAAGCAACTGTCTCATTTTCATACTTGCCCCAGCTCGCTCTTTGGGTCAACTCAAAATGAAAAGAGTTTGCTTCCGTTGGAGCAGATTCTTTCATTTAAGCAAACAACTCATATCAGGAAATGGTACCGTTGTCCAGAGAAGCAAATAGAAAGTCAGAAATGTTTTTCCTCTGTAAACATGGCAGCAAAACATGGAGTTTAGGAGAAACGTATAAATAATTTCACATAAAGACATAATAACTCGTATACAAGAATACAATACAAAATGCACTTTTATTATCTTCATCTCGAGAAAAGTTGGCTTATTTCGGATGTATAGAAACAGTAAAATAACGTCATTTTTATTGCCAGGTACATCAAAGGATAGAGGCTATGGCTCCGGTCAGTCTGCGATCAATACGAAGGTTGACTCGCGCCCAGTCTCCTATATGAAAGTTAGAAAGTAAGGTCCACGTTTTCACAATGTGATCCAGTCATAGCGAGCCGATGGACGGGTGATGATAAAAGGTTGTGTGCAAAGAAACCCTATTTATGTTTGGGAAGGAAAATGATTATAATGGAATTCGAACCTGGACTGTAAGGTTCGCAGGCCAGCTTTTATCTAACTGAATTACGTCTTAAGGAGTAAAGAGCAAGTAAGAACGAATTATCACCTTTGGAGCGATTAAATAACACTTAGTTCCAAACTAAATGCAGTTCAGTGTATGTACCTTGAAGGATATTTGCAATGATTATGCCCTGTATAGTTACACTTTACCTTGTATAACCTCATAATCGAACCTACAACAGACCAACATATAATTAACGCACAAAGCATAATGCTGTTGACTATAAGTGTACGACTATAAAGACAAATATAAAAGGAAATACTATTTCATTGTCGATAAATTGTTTTCAAGGAATTCTAAAAATACCAAATACGGGTCAAGGATATGGTCGATATGCGTACCGGTAGTCGGGGTAGTACTTTCAACACAGTATTACGCAGCATTCACGGAAGGTAATTGCCTTTAATGTTGACTAGATATGTAAGCCATTTAAACCGTAGCTGTAAATATCTGACAACAAAGAGGGCGTTTTGGGGAGCTCGGAAGAATTTATTTTCAAGGAAGTGAGGAGCACTGGCAATTATTTTCAGGGAGCTAGGGAGCAAACTCTTAATTTTGGGGAGCACTGTCAGAATGTGATTTTCAAAATGGTTTTCGTTTTCTGAGGTGTGTGTATGTGTGTGTGTGTGGGGGGGGGGGGGGGTGAGCTACCCCACACACCTCATCTGTACATATCAACAATTCCATTTTAGTCATTTCAGTCATTCTTTTTGAGCCAAAATGACTTCTGATGGGCATTCAGACTTGCAAGTACTAGCATTTTAGGTTCAATTCTGGCTACATGCGCAAATGAATTCTAAACAACTTTAGGAAGCAGGCTTGAATATTTTAGGGAGCTGGGGAGAAGCTGAATTCAGAAAGCAGAAGCAAAATAATTTAGGTGGCACGATAAAATACTTTAAAGGAGCTGGGAGGAATTTTAGCATTATTTTCAGGGAGCAAGGGAGCACTGGTTCCTGCTCTTCCTCAGCTGTAGCGTCTATGTCATCGGCAAACCGCAGATTGGTAATGTTTCTGCCACCTATGCTGACCTTTCCGTCATGTTCTTCCAGAGCATCAGACATGATCCGTTCGAGAAAAATGTTGAAGAGAGTGGGTGACAGAAGACATCCTTGTCTTACTCTAACTGTTGTTCTGAACCATTCTCTTGTGCTGCCATTTATCAGGACTGCACTTGTAGTCTTGCCGTATAGCTGCTCAATGGTGCAAACTAGATTTGCACTGATATTGTACTTCCGCATGGTGGCCCATAAGGCTGCATGCCATACCCTGTCAAAGGCGTTTTGAAATCAATGAAGATATTGTACAGATTCTGCTGCTGTTGGAGATACTTTTCACACAGGATTCTAAGGTTGAAGATCTGTTCTGTGGTGCTCCTTCCTGCTCGGAACCCAGCCTGTTCCTCAGCTATTATCTCTTCGGCTTGTGCACTTGAATGACTGATGAGGCTGTCAGGCTGATGGTTCTGTAGTTCCAGCAGAGCTGTAGGTTGCCTTTTTAGGGAGTGTAATAATCAGCGACTGCGTCCATGGGGTTGGCCATTCTCCTGTTCTCCAGAACTATCAGGTTTGTTCAAATGCTGACCTTAGTTTGAGTTTGACCTATTTTTTTTAAGTGAGCGAATCAGAGCCTCAGTGCCCTCTTGCCTGTTTACGCATGGAAATAAGTTTGATGTATATACACAGATGCTTATGCAGTTATTTTAAAGCAAACAACTTTTAATCAGAGAGGTCAGCCTAGATAATGTATTAATTTATCGAAAAAAAAAATAATTGAGCCACGACACGACAAAACCAACAATGTGGTTGTGCGCCCAGCGCAAACTCAGATCAGCCTGGGCATCCGCCCAGTCTGACCAGAGTCTTCGCTGTTCGCATGGAGGTAGCTCAGCCCCTTAGCTACCTTTAAAGGACTTAGCGAAGAGGCTGACCAGACTGGGTGGATGCCCAGGCTGACCTGAGTCTGCGCAGGGCGCACAACCACTTTGTTGGTTTTCTCGTGTCATGGCTCATATCACATTGAAATTCATCGCAACAAAATACACCTAACTAATTTACTTCCCAGATACGAAGACGAAATCATTGGGACTATACTAAGTCTTGTAACTTGAATGTATAATTTCCCCTTTCCTTCTGAATGCTTTGATATACTGAAGGATGTTCCGCACAAAAGCTGAAGATGTGAGCTTGAACAAAATTTAATGCAAATGTCGATTGAGCTACGACATGCCAAACCGACAAAGTAGCATGACCAACATCCGAAGACTCAAGCCAGCCTGGGCATCCACCCAGTCTACTCCGAGTCTTTGCTTGCGCTGAAAGGTCTGCTGAGGGTTCCAGCTGCCTTAATGCTGACAGCGAACTGGGCGGATGTTCATGCTGATCTGAGTCTTCGCCGGGCGCACATGCCAATTGGATGGTTTTGTCATGTCACGGCCCAGCTATCTGGAAAAAGTATCATCCAGTTTCAGAGTATTCAGTAGTCACACCAATCGGATAACATGTATATGTTCTAAAAGAAATAAATGTATTGGTATGTTTCATTGTCTTATATAGCTTTTTAGCGAAGAATTCAAATTAAACTAGAGTCAAACCTCTGCTCCTGTCCTTGGTTTGCGTGAGATGTATAGGGGAGTGACAGACAGAATAAAAGAAGTACATTAAATCGTCTGAGTAAATGAGCACACGTTTTCTCTCTTTTTTTAATCAAAAAAGGGGTGTACATCTGCCAAAAATTCCTGGACCGGTGGAAATTTAGGTCCGCCCTCTAGCTTCTTCATACAATGAACAATAATAATACAATTTATATTATAGTATAATTATATTTCTTGTAAACATTCATAGAAAAATTAAAATGACTGATAGCAAAGAAATATATTAAGGGGTCAGTGCAACAAGAAACCTATCTCCACATTTGGTCAAAAATGAGTTAACCACTCTAACATGCAGAAAACATGTTTCCTCACCTATTTATCTCCCCTCTGACCATAGAACCAGCCAAAATAATGCTTTTGAAGAGGTTGCAAAATTTTTACAAAAGGCCTATCTCCACTTTGCACCTTTTATGCAACAAAAGACCTAAATCCATCAAATTTGTTTCCTCACTTTATTTCATCAATGTATCGGTTTAGAGTTAAAATAAGCATGTAAGTACTTTCATATTAAAACATTTTGGTGATAAAAGACATTTTCACCTAAATTTAACATTTTCTTAATTGTTGAAATTGATCTGAAAATTACATGATGGAGTTAGGACCTTTTTTGCATAAACATCTCTATTCTTTTGCGATAATCTTGCTTTATGTGGGTCTTATTCATATTTTAACAATTGCTATTGCTAGAAATAACTTATCCTTACCATGTTATGTATTTTTCGATTACTGGTATGGCCACATTAACTTTCAAAATGCGATTTTTTATGAAATATGGAGTCAGGCCCTTTCTTGCGCGAATAAAATCGCCAAAATCCAGATTTTCTCAGTTTATTTCTTTAAAACTTGTGGAATATTCGCAACACCGCTTAAAATCAATGTTTCGCAGCATATGTTGACTATCTGTGCAACAAAAAGCAATAACTTCCAGTTTCGAGAAAAAAAAAAATATTTTATTTTTTTTGCGTTTTTCTCGAAATCATGAAAAATGGAGATAGGTCCCTTGTTGCACTGACCCCTTCATATATTATCATTATATTTGTTGCTATTATTATTATTATTATCATTATTATAATTATTAAATCTGCTTCTTCTTCCTTCGCTTTTCAGTGTTCTTAATACTTTTTCTTTCTTCCACTAAATCCTTTTATATTTGAGCCGCGCAACGAGAAATCTAACAGTGGTTGTGCGCCCTGCGCAGACTCAAATCAGCCTGGTCATCCGCCCAGTCTTATCAGAGTCATCGCTATATGCATGAAGGTAACTTCGATCCTTAGCTACCCTTTAAACGCTTAGGGAAGACTCTGATCAGACTGGGCGGATGCCCAAACTGATCTGAGTCCGCGCTGGGCGCACAACTACTTTGTTATTTTCTCGTGTCGCGGCTCAATCTTCTTCTTCATCATCAGTATCATCCTTATTATAACTATTCCCAGCAGGCAAACAGCGTCAAAGCAACATTGAATCAACATTGATTCAGCGTTATGACGTTGAATCAACGTTGATTCAATGTTGTTTGCCAGTGGACTAAGCATAATCGTTATTATCATATAATCATTATTGTTATTATTATCATTATTATTATTATTTTTGGTTACTGCTTCAGATATGCATTTTATTTCATGCATCCAAATAAAACTACAAAGGTCGCAGTCACAGTGCACAGAAACAAGAAAAATGGTCTGAGAAACACAAACAATAAAACGAAACACCAAAATTTCGTAACCAGACACACTCAGGTGCTAAAAGAGAACTGTAATAGAAAACATTTTGTTAACTATGTTTTCAAGAAAGTTAAGAAACGAAAAAGAGCTTTTACAAAACGAAAACGAGTCATAGTTACCAAGCGACCTGCTCAGCAGTTTTCGTTTCGTAGCAGTTCTTTTCGTATCGCAACAGCCCTAGTATACATAGTTACATGTAACCAGGGGTGATAGATCAGTCAATCTTGTTCTACAGTTGTTGTATATGGCGATGGTGTAATGTTTTCATAACCTAAGGTGTGCTTTTGTTTTGTTACTTATGACAATATGGCTGCTCAGCTTTTTTATCAGTTTACATACCGACTAACAATAGAGGTCTTAATTTTGTAGGTTCAGTTAGTTTTGTTCACAATGAGAAAAATTATGGCGCAGTTAATCTCTTAGTTTCGGTCTTACGTGCAGAAAACCACCCATTCAATGACAATTATAACTTCCTGACACTACTGAAATGTCTCGCCTGTTTTGTGTTATAGTGGATGTCTCGCCTGTTTATAGAAAAAATGTTATTATGTAGTAAACACGTCTTGTGATAAATCGAAAAGCACCATCAATCTTTAAATTTTCAGCTGTTGTTTGATTTGCATACAAGTTGACAGGACAAATATATATTTGCAGCGTGTTAAAATCATTATTTCAGTTTATTGCGTTAACTTTCTGTTTCGATAGGATGCATATCCAAATGAGGTGTTTGCTTAAAGGGAAACAAAATGCTCCGCGGGAGAAAATGCTTTCCAGTCTGTTCAGAGTCTTCGCTCTCCGCATGGAGGTAATCTTTTTTATGATATCACAAAATCGTTTAGGCATTAAGACGGGGAATTTTACACACTTTTGATATCACAAAATCTATTTTTTTGATATCAAAAGATCGCCTTGATTTTGTAATATCACAAATTCTATTTTGTGATATCACAAAATGCATTTTGTGATATCAAAAAATGAGCCTGATTTTTTATATGGATTTATGATATCACAATATAGATTTTGTGATATCAAACATTGCATTCATTGATGTCACAGAATAATCGAGATTTTTGATTTAAAAAAATC
The DNA here is from genome assembly GCA_963989385.1 of Ctena decussata. Classification (NCBI taxonomy): domain Eukaryota; kingdom Metazoa; phylum Mollusca; class Bivalvia; order Lucinida; family Lucinidae; genus Ctena; species Ctena decussata. The sequence goes on from OZ022504.1 coordinate 19,169,278, forward strand.
TGTTTTTTGATATGACAAAATAGAATTTGTGATGTCACAAAATTTAATATGTTATATAAAAAATCAAGCTTACTTTTTATATCAAATAATGTCGTTTGTGATATCGAAAAATCGAATTTTTGATATAAAAAATAGAAGTTATGATGTCAAAAATACTGAATTTATAGTAAAAAGGCACCTCATACAATACAATATATACTTGTAAATTGAATAAGTCCCCTTACTCAGCGTGATGATTCCTGCAAAAATTTACAGGCGCCCGTAAAATTAACGGGAGATGGATTGGCAGCCGGTTGCCAGTTGTTTTACCGTAAATCGAGTTACAGTAAGAAAAATGCACCTGTTCGGCTAGAGGAGTGCGCGGACCGATGTCCACAGATTGTAAGAGAGCACAGTGAAGACTTTGATAAAACTGCGAAAGTTGCTTTTTCTCAAGGTGTAATTCATTTGTACGCTAAAATCGCACCTTTCCCCTTTCCTTTGACTGACTCGACATTGTAAAACATTTATTGCTTTTCCGGTGATATATGCTGCTTTTGACTGGATAGTCCCTATTAGGTAACTGAAAGGTATTGCACAACTTGATGGCACTGCGTTCCGGTGAGATATCCCTAGTATGCCTACGGCTTGATTTTTTTTGGTGCGTCATGCGAAAAACGACATTATACAACAGGTCTGTTTTATTATCATAAGCCTATTGTTTTCGCGCTGGCAACTAAACATATATTTTCAAGTTTCTGTGCTATCAAAATCATCAAGCAAAATAAAGGTAGGTTCCTGCTCTAATGATGACAATTTTGAGAATATATATTTTGTTTTGTCTTTTTCTGCGCAGTATTTAAATGTTTTCGAATATAATTCTGTGAAACTGATGTACATCAAAAGTTAAGATATCGAGCTTCGTTTTATTTTGTTAATGTACATTTGCGTATTTGCCCTGGACTAAGTTTCGCTGGTGTGCAAATCACTGCTTCTGCTTTGCATAAATAAATAAATAAGTGGAATGACGTCCAGCAGGCGTTGGCGAAATGCATAAACCCAGGACATGTAAAACCGCATTTGCACAGTCTGGTCAAATACTTTCCTGCTCGTTTTAAATATGCATGAACCGTGGGGAACTGATAAAGTGAAAATTATTCTGACCAGTCGGCGCAAATACGCAGGCTGTCTACGCACATAGCATAAGATTTCTTTGTGGGATGCCACTTATGTACATTTAACCGATTAAGGAGCTTTCAACTTTATCACGTTACTTTCTAATCTGTTTGTTATATCCCAAATTGATAATAATCTTGTCTAAATATTTATTATTATTATTATTATACGCCCATCACTCAATAGTTAGAGCTATATATTTGCGATGGTCCAGATATTATTCTCCGAAAATATTATATATCGTGTCGCTACGGATTATTATATTGTCATAAAATTTTAAACATTATTATAATGATCATTCAGGAACACGTGGTTCTTGATTATTATTTTGCCGCAGATTATTTTACAATCAATAATATATAGCATCCGGGCACTCCAAATATAATAATGTTCTGTTTCTAAAAATAATAATCCTTAGCATCCGGATACCCCGTAAATAATAATTATATGCTGTTTACTAAAATTAGAAACAGCGGATTATTATTTTTGCAGTACCCGGATGCTATAGATTTTTATCTTTTGCCGCAGTCCGAGCTGTCTTCCTTGTAATTTGATACATGTATGGAGAAACTGCTGTTGACATTCTGTCCGTCCGTTTACAACAAGAAGCGACAATAAAATAAAGACTACAATAATTAAGGGTATATCCTGCGTGCGTGCGTACGTGGGTGCTTGCGTTCGTGCATTCATGTTTGATATTTACTTGAAGTTCTATTTTACAAGTTAAACTAAACAAAGGACATACATGTCAGTCATTATGTAGAAAGGGGTTCGAGGGGGTTTGCCCCCCCTACCCCTTCGCCGTCGGAAGCCAAGATATATTGGAACCTCTATGTACCAGACAGCATATCATTTCATGACCCCGAATCATCAAAAACACCACAAAAACACTGACCACACGCCCCCCCCCCCCTCCAAGAGCAGAGCAAGATTTCTTACTGCACTCCTCATAATCTGCCATGCCCCTCCCCGTGCTGATAAACAATGACTGTTCCCTTAGGTACTCATGTTGCAAGAATATTGTTTTATTCAACATGTGAGTATTCGATAGTCTGTTCGCGTTGGCCGAGGGGCTAACGCTCTAGACTCATAATCCAGATTTCGCCGGTTTGAGTTCGGCTGAGGTCACAACTCTTGTTTAGCCCTGGATTATTTCATTCGCTCCAGCGTAGCCGTCCGTACCTAGGACTTTGTTGAAGCGAATATTTTCAATTTTGAGGCATACACATCTCCAAGGGAGAACACACTAATATGGAAAACATTCTGCCCTATTTTCATATACTGGAGATGGAAGACGAATGAATATGCTCATTTTCAATTTCCCTCACTAATTGAGTAACGCTTGAAAAAAAACCTACAAAAACACTACATGACAAAAGAGTGTTTTTAACAAGAGAGTTTTTTTTAGCTCACCTGAGTCAGTTGCTCCCGGGGAGCTTATAGGATTGGAAGGCTCCGTCGTCCGTCCGTCGTCCGTCCGTCCACAATTTCAATCGTCTTAACCTCTGAAACCGCTTGGCCGATTGTAATCAAATTTCATATGTAGCCTCCAGGGTACCAAAAAGTTGTTCAAACGGTCCTAGTCACATGACCAACATGGCCGCCACGCCCAGATAGGGTAAAACCCTAAATATCTTCTGCTCCAGAACCAATTGGCCCATGTCCTTGAAACTTGGTATGAAGCATCGGGTACGCAATTACTACCAAGTTTATTCAAATTATGACCTTGGGTTGACATGGACCTTTTTTACGGTAAGGTAAAAATTTGCTCCCTTGTGCTTTTATATGGCAAAATGCTGGAACGTACGATATCTTGGAAAGCTTTGACGATTTTGGGCTAAAATATGGTGTATACAGTCATCTCAATTAGCAGATGGAAATTTTTGAGTACAAGAGGCCAAGGTCATTCTTTGACCTATGACCCTGGATGCTCATATCTTTAAAATTTCAAACATCTCCTCAAAAGCCACCGGCCCCATTGTCACCAAATTTCATATGGGGCTCCAGGGGTTGAGGGAACAAAAACTTTTTCCAACGTCCCAGGTCACATTACCAACATGGCCGCCACTCCCATATATACCTTCTTCCCCAGTACCAATTGACCGATGGCCTTGACACTTGGTATGTAGCATTGGGTACTCAAATACTACCATGATTGATGAAATGATGACCTTGGGTTGACCTTGACCTTTCTACAGCAAGGTCAAATACTGGAAAATGCTGAAACCACCTGGCAAAAAGGTGAAAGGTGGAAAAATCTGTCAGTCACATTTCCCTTACTGTCTGTTGGTTTACATACTATAAGAGCTTTTTCAAATAAGACGTATCTGTAAAAGTAGCCGTATCGAGACGTATCTGGACGTATCGGAGAGGAATCAATCAGTTGATCAGTTGTTGAAATATGAGCAAATCCGGAATAAATGGCAACTTTTCACTTTCAAACCATATCCTTTCGACGGCCGGAGGTTTCAAGAAAATCGTTGGAACAGGGAGTGGGGTCTTTTTTGACCCTTAATTTTGACTTACGAATATGAAGCGTGAAATCGAAAATGCAACAAATAGGGTAGATATTTAGCTATTCAATACATGAAACTTTTTCTCGTGACGCCAGAGGTCACCGCGCAGGGGTCACTCTACCAAGAAGTGTGCGCCTGGACTTTTTTCCTCGATTTTTCTAACGATTTTTCTTCTTTTTTTTCCCTCCTTTTCTTTCTTTTCTTATTTGTCATTTTATTGTGCATTTATCCCATAATTTTGTTTTAGCCTTGCTTGTTTGGTACGCTCAGCACGGATTTTGAAAGAAGACAAGGTCATCGATGATTTTCATGACTTGATTTTTCAAGTTTTTTCGGCATTTGAAAGCTTCGGTTTAGGACTGATACTTAGAGTGTACAAGGTACTGGCATATACAGAAAAATTAACATGAAAAGAATGCTTGAAAATATGAGGTCATGAATCGTTTAAAAAGTCATTGTCAGCAATTACGCAAAATACGCCACGGCTGTGGAAAGGATATGTTTTACAATTTATTTTATCATTTTAATAGTTTCAGATGACAGAAAGATTAAATATTAAACAAAATGAAACGATTCGTTTCCTTTTGTTCATTTAAGGACTTATATTCATTTATTTAAGGGAAGTAATAATTTTCATGGTGCTTTTCATATTGATATACAATTTGTATGATTCGCAGCGGGCACATACCACGGGGGTAATACCAATATCCCTACCTGTGCTTTCGACCGAGTCAGTCACTGACCATACATACGAAAGAACCTGTCGACCGAGACAATGAACAACAGTAACAGCTCGGTCGACAGTCATTTACAATAGTACTATTTACCGTAATTAGTAATGCTGGCGATCGTATTCTCGGTCGAAAGCTACTTTGTATAGTGCAAATTCGGTCGAAAGTACAGGTAGCCAAATTGGTATTACCCCCGTGCATACGTAGTATGGGCGTCGTACCGACTATGCGGCATCATGTGCCTACTAAAAGCATATCATGGAATGTCTGCATAACGTTATCAGCGCTTTGAAAAAGGTGCATTTTACCGCCCTTTAGTCCCATTGAGCCGATGATAGTGGGCGATAAAAGACTGTGTACAAAAGAACACCGATTACGACTCTAAAGGACTCGCCTGCAGCGGGATTCGAACCTGGACAGCGCTTAGCAAGTCAGAGCCTTACCTCATGAGATAGCAAAGCTCCTTACACGGCGTGAGACAATGTACCATGGCAAGAGCAAACAACTCTGATTAGCCATGATGTACCTGTGCACCCCAGATTTGGTCAGTGAGTTGTCGTACTTGTCAACTTCTATAAAATGTCGCCGTGAATGAAAAGACTCTGAATGGTCTGAACGTTTGCTGCTCCCACTTACACTAAAGTGTGCATGTTCAGCCGTGTAGGCTATCGCAAGAAGCCGTGCAATAATTTAGGTTGAGTAGCTAACGTTGAATCAGCGTCATCGCGTTGAAGAAACCTTGTTTCAAACGGCAGCGTGTCCACTGGGATAGGACGGCTGACGAAATGACTAAAAGCAACCCGACTGAAGAAACAAACAGTAATTACTGGCATCGAACACTTAGTCCCTCAATTGCGTGCATTTTGGAAAGACCAACAATTTAAACTTATGCTGTCTACGATACATAAACAACCCAAAGGCAAACTATTTTAAACGGATGGGCAAATCTTTTAGGGGGCATGACCCACCCGGGGCCATAGGTGTGATGGATTTGGGGGCGGGGTGGAGATCAGGAGTGCAGGGGGGGGGGGGATAATTTTACACATGGGCTCTATCCACCTATTCTGCATTTCATGCAAGGCAAGGATTATTGTTTAAAATGCACCATTATGATACTCTATAACAGAGGCCCTCCCAGGGCGGGGCAAGTGCTCCCTTGCTCCCTGAAAATAACGCCGCGACCAAATCTCCCCAGCTCTTTTAAACTATTTCCTCATGGTCCCTAAATTATTTTGCTTCTGCTCCCCAAATCCTTAAAGGTAATACAACTGCTCTCCCAGCTTCTGGAAAAATATTCCAGCATGCTCCCTAAATTATTTTCCGACATAATTTCTTCTCTAGCTGGAATTGAACACATAAACGTTAGGTGTGACAAGTGTGAACGCAATTCCCGCCAAAAATGGAATAAACGGCAATACTTATATGTATAGGAGGGGGTCTAGGGGCCAGAGCCCCCCTCTCTCCCCCAGAAGCTAAAATCAATCAGGAAAATCACATTCTGACAGCGCTCCGCAGCTCCCCAAAATTAAGAGCTTGCTCCTCAGCCCCCCCCCCTGAAAATACCTGCCAATGCTCCCAAGCTCCTTGAAAATAAATGACCATTCTCCCGAGCTCCCTAAAAGCCTTGAGAGGGCATCAAAACATCAAGCTAAAGCCTCATTGCTCTATCATGTATATCGTGGTAACATTCATGAAATACTTTTTCCGTGAGGTATTACTGCAAGATTCTCAGTACAGTTTCGCCGTTGTAAATGACCGGGATAAGCTAACTTAAAACAAATTAACCATCCTTGGGTTTCACATAAAACGGTTTTCAAAATTTAGATCTTTTTACGATATCATAAACCTGACTAAAATAGTAAAAATACAATGTACAGGGATGTCCCGCTTTTGTTTATATTGCCTCGCTCGACGAGGAACCAGATATTGAAATGTGTTTCGTGGTGCAATTTGTCATTTTTATGCCCATGTGACGAAAGTCAGGGGGCATTAAGACTTGCTCCTGTCTGTCCGTCCGTACATCTGTCCGTCCGTCCGTTCGTCACACTTTATGTTATAGAGTTTGTGTAATCAACTCGTCCCCAGTTTTCAATGAATCTCTTTCAAACTTTGCATACATGTTGTGAACATATTGAAGATGTGCATGTGGGTTTTTGTTGGAGTTAGAATTATTTTTTTACAGAATTACGGCCTTTTGAACTTAGTCATTTTAGACAAATTTTTGCATTGGTGGGTATGTAGTTTGTGTAATCAACTCCTCCCACAGTTTTGAATGGATCTCTTTTAAACCGTGCATACATAATGTGGACATATTAAAAATGTGCATGTGGGTTTTTGGAGCTATAATTAATTTTGACAGAATTACGGCCTTTTGAACTTAGTCATTTTGGGCCATATTTTTACATTTTAGGGTATGGAATTTGTGTAATCAACATCTCACTCAGTTTTCTATCGATCTTTTGCAAACTTTGCATACATGTTGTGGACATATTGGAAATATGCATGTGGGTTTTTGTTGGGGCTAGTATTAATTTTGACAGAATTATAGCCTTTTGAACTTAGTCATTTTAGGCATATAAGTGCTATGTGTAATGTACTCCCTCCACAATTTTCATTGGCTGTTTTTCAGACATTGGAGACTTGTTGTGGACATAATGAAGATCTGCATGTTGGTTTTTGATAAAAAAAAAATTCTGAAGGAATTTGGCTTTCTAAACTTAGTCGTTTTGAGCTGCATTTTGCACTTTGGGGTATAAGTGTATGTGATGTTTTCAGTGGATTATTTGTAAATAGCATTTGTGTCTCAAAGGTGCTTTAGGGATGCACACATGTCCTGTGACAGGCGCTACACGGGGGCATCTAAAGTGTCTTACAGACACAATTTTATAGTTTAAAAACATGATTTGCTTATTTTTACCTAATTCATGTACATCAACCCACAATTTATCACCAAACGTGAATGTTAACCCGTTTTTACTTAGAATTTATGTTTTGAACAACAATGCATGTCAGCCAGCATAACTGACAAACAGAGTTCTTACGGGGTACAAAACGATGACTCGGTATTGAATCAACTTTGATTCAACATCTTGACAAAGAATCAACGCAGATTCAAAGCCATCTAGCCCTGGGCTACACTGAAAATAAACAAAAACGAAATGCTACATTTCTTCGACGAGCATACGTTGGGCGTATGCCAACGCTTTTCATCATTATTAAATGAGAAATGCTGTGTAAATGTAATTGAGATAGCCAAGTGGTTAAGGTAGAAAGTACATTTATGAGGGGAAGCAATTCTGCCGTTTTTGTTTGAACCAAACCCTAGGCTAATACCAGCAGGACGTTCACCAACCCACCAGTCCCAATACACGGTATAACGAGCAGAGGCTTTTCAAACGGGAGGCTATGCATATCTTTGGGAAAATAAAGTTCAAAGTTTGGCACTATCTAAATATCGGTATGCCTGCAATTAAAGCTTAAAGCTTAAAATGACTGTCAATCATTTTCTTTAATAATTGTCCTATTTTGTTACGTCATATAGATATTTTACACTTTTTTTTTCTTAGGATACTGGCTTTACTATCGATTCAAAAGTTCCAGATAAGTAGCAAACGTTCATTTACCAGTCCATTCAAACAAAATAAATAAATAAATAATCAATTAAATAAATAAATAAATAACAATAATAATTAATCGCTTTAAATCGTCATTTTGTAATTTAAAGTAACAATGTCATCATCATATCTCCCTTTCAATAAAAGATTCGATTCTCGCTGCGTCATAGATGTTTGTCTGCTTCCTTGTGAATAAGTAACGGTCGTAGTGTAGTAGATAAGGCGAAAGAATGCCAATCCAGGGGTTCGATGCCTCGCTTCACCAGTCTTTCGAATGACGTCATATGACGTCATTTATAAATGAAAGTCCCTGATTGGTCAGTCTTTTATTTACATATGAAAGAAGTCTGATTGGTCAATAATTTACCTGTATTGGATTATCGATATTTAACAATGATAGGTAAATCGATCGATTTAGACATTCATTTATAAATGAATGTGATTTATAAATGAATGTGACTTTCATTTATAAATGTTTGTCGAATTACATATTAATATGTAATTCATTTACCTTACTTAGGTAATTATTTATATATCAACGGTAAATAGCTCAATATATATACGTTTCACGTACGAACAGGGTCTTTATTCAATATTTATATAATTTATATAAATAAATACCTATTATAGGTAAATAAGTACCTATCATAGGTAAATGAATTACCTAGATAAGATAAGATAAGATAATTTTATTAACGTCTCACCAATTTTACATGTACATAAATACAGTTAAAAAAAATCGATATAAGATGTAAAATTGCGACTCAATATTGAGCTATGAGAGACGATCGCTCTGTTCTTGTGTCCTGCACCAGCACTACATCCCCTAAATACCCCACACTGAGCCAAGGAAGATGGTTATCCAAGCAGCAAGTCTACGCTTCCAGACTCAGCCTGGAGTATTAAATGCAGTACTGGGACAAAACAGCAATTAGTATGATAAAAAAAGCGACATGCATTATCTATGAGCCATTATCACTCTAAAACGTACCATAAATTAGTGCCCTGCATGCGCTACCTTCCCTCGATACCCCATGCCGAGTCCGGATAACCGGGAACACGCGGTGGAACCAATGTTCACACAGCATGTTGCCGGATCCGGACACGGCATGGGATATCAAATGCAGCACAGGGACCAGAGCAACAGATACAATGAAATTGCAACTTTAATCTGCACTAAAAGAGATAATCGTGTCCGTTGAAATGTATACTGTCCCAGTGGTAAATCCTCCCTGATACCCCACGCTGAGTCCATGATAACAGGGAACATGTGGCGGAGCCAATGTCCAAACAGCATGGACCCGATCATGGACTCAGCACTGGGTATCAACCGCACCACCGGGGCAAAACAGCAGTTAGTATTGTAAATAACAGACAGCTTTTTACATTTAAATGGACACTTATAAAACTATGGTACACAATATACATATTTACATCAACTGTACAGCAGACTACGCCTTTTGTTTAAAATCAAATAACAGGTTTTGGCACTTATCTTGACTATGGAAGGATTAGCTAAAATAAAAGATAATTTTTCAATATCATTTAAGTTCTGAAAACCATTTAGTATAAGCTCAGCTTCAATAAAAAGCTCATTTCGGAACTCAGTGTACAGCGGACAATGTAATAAAACATGGATTTCATCCTCAACAGCATTCCTACAGCTAAAGCATTTTCTTTCACTAACTTCTAAGCCATTATAGCGGCCAGTTTCAAGTGCAATCGGGGCGGTTCCACTTCTAAATTTAGCCAAAGCCCCTCTATGAGACCTATTAAATATCCTTGTACAATATTCTTCAACTACAAAATCCTGCTTAAAGGTTCTGTATAATCGAAGTTTATTCCCTCCAACTCCCGAACGTGAACTATTGCGATTTACATCAACTGCCCACTGATTAATATATTCTTGCGTAATGAAAGGCAAAACGTTATTTAAAATATTGGTCTTATTAATGGTTTGATTTATGTTACTATAAATGTGAAAATTGGACTCTGTCAATTTCTGACCTACCCTGAAATTCCAGTTTTTACATCTGGTACTTACTTTTGAATTTGACCAGCAGAATATTTTCCTGTTCAGCCTTGTTGCGTCCATATTTATACAGCGACACCAGAATGATAACACAGACTTCCAACACTTTGTGATCATGGGCGTCCATCCTATATCTCCATTAACTGCTGCGTTAGGTGTATACCTTCCTACATTTAGAAAATATCTCGCAGCTCTATGTTGTACAGCATTAATGCAGCTATAGGACTGAGTGCCCCAGATCGCAGCACCATACGATATAACCGGGCAAACAACTGACTCATAAAGCTTTGTAAAAGGACCATACTGAATACCACCAAATGCTTTTGATTTAGCTATTAAAAGTCCAAGTGCGCGATTTGCAGACTGTGCGACGTGTTTAGCAGTTATTGCGAAATCTAGATGTTCTGATAAGACTATCTCCAAATATTTATACTGCACTGTATACGAAATGTTCTCATCGTTTACCGTAAATATGGCATCTGATTGCGGCATTGAGGGATTACGAAAATGCACAACATTGGATTTAGCTGAGTTGACTGAGATTAGATTACTTTTGCACCAACTTCCTAATATATCCAGCATCGACTGCAGATTTGCTTCTGTTTCAGCAATAAGAACTACATCATCAGCATCCAGTAAAACAGAGACTGTATCGTCACCAATTTTAACACCTTTACCCAGTGCGTCAATTTTTAATGCCAAATCATTTATATATAAATTAAAAAGTAATGGCGACAAGCAACATCCTTGCTTTAGTCCACAGTCTAATAATAGCCCGTTAAAACCGAGTTTTTCAAGTTTCGTCCAAAGAATATCTCTGTTAACTGAGTCATATGCCTTTTTAAAGTCTATGAAGGCGCAGAAGGTGGACTTTTTCATTTTTTTCCTTGTTTCAACTATATTTGTCAAAGAACTTATATGGTCAATTGTGCTTCGGCCTTTTCTGAATCCATTCTGGCCTTCAAATATTATATTATTGTAATTTGACCACATACTAACTCGATTATTTAACAAGGTACAATATACTTTGTAGAGTACAGGTGAAATTGCAATGCCCCTGTAAGAAAGCGGATCGCGGGCTTCACTTGTAGTACATTTCGGTATAGGACAAATGAGAGACTTCCCCCAGATATTTGGAACTTTGCCAGAACGATAACACGTATTGAACAGTTTATGTAAGAAAGAAATAATGCTGTCGTTTTTTAATACCTCGCCTGGTATATCGTCAACACCAATTGCACGATTATGTTTAATACTATAAACAGCTTTACGAACTTCGGAAACGGTAAAATTATTCGCAAATAAACCCGACTCATCAACAGTGTTATCAACATTTAGCATGACATCAACATTCTGCAAATTAATTTGCTGATTATGCGTTGGGTTTAGTAGTGCAGAAAATTCAGTTTTCCATTTATTAAGAACAGCATTACTGTCTGTGTTAATTTCACCATTATCATTTACAATTTCCATCGGAATTTCTCTCTTTCTATTATCCCTTACCCCTGCTCTACCTATTGTCTTCCAAAAATCGTTTGGATTATTTTCAGCATTACTTATCATTTCATTCTGCATTTCAAACCAGTAATTTCTCTTTCTTCTCTGTACCTGCTTATCAAACATTTTACGCTTTTGAACAAAGATATGCTTTAAATTATGCTTTTGGCTGTTTCTACATTTTAAATATGCTTTTTCTGCATGACACATATCATTCCATAACACCTGTAAATTGTCGTTCCACCAAGGTTTTCGAATACGCCTGCGTTTATTACTAACACCATATTTGACGATAATTTCTCGCTTTAGCAATTTTAATGACATTTCATTTGAACAACAGAGCAAAAATCACCGTATATTTCGTCTACATCTCGTTGGCTTTGAATATTAGTTACCAAATTATCAAGAGTTTGAAAAAGTGAATTTGAATGTTCATCATTACAAAAAGTTGGTGGAATGTCAGTTAAATTATACCTATTATATCTTTTCTCAATAGTACTGCTTACGGTATTAGACCTAAATTCTAACCCAGGAGATTTTAAATTCCAGCAGCATGTTATGACAGAATGGTCTGGTACAATTCTAGACTCTACTCCGTTTAAAGAATGCCCATACACTTGTACTGGCCTAATTACTTTAAAACCCTCAAACTGTTCAACATGCCCATACGGAACAATAAAATAGTCAACAACAGAGCTTCCTCGAGTAGACACAAATGTAAAGTCACAGGGATCTCCACCTGTCAGACGGCCCGTTGTATCTGTTGAGTCCTCGTCTTTGCTTCTTCATGGTGTTGAAATTTGATTTATGTGTTTACCGTGATGATTCATTGACGAGTTAGAGGGTTATCATGCGAACCGAACAACCAACTAAATGTTTTGTACCACTTCAGAAACTGAGGGTGAGGTTGGGCCTGTAAAATCGATTTAAGCCCCCCAGTAATTCATTACTGACCGTTCCAAGGCGGTAGTTCTGTTGTGGTTCTTTGTTGCCTGTTTTTGGTGTCAGAGTTTCTGTGATGTTTTACCTTATGTATGTTATTATTATTTTTGGTTCGGTTTGGGTTGCTGAGTGGCCACCTTTTGGGAACAAGCTGCTCACTCGGTTGGCCATATGTTCTCTGTATCTTGATTATTTGTAATCTTAGTTGTTTCCAACTATGATTTGAGGGCTGGATTTGGATTTTGATTGTTTCAGTTCCTGGTCTTTGCATACTTTTTACTTTTAGCCTCTCACGTCACGCGCGTCAAGTTTGCTAGCGACGTTTTTAACCGGTTTTAGTGACGTCATTAAAATTGAGTGACGTCACAAACCCATGATCTGCTATCAAACGTCATCCGACATGCTTGCGTGTCCATTTTGTTCATTTAAAATTAAAATATTTAGTCAAAAAATGAAAAAGTATGGTTGCTAATATAAGAAAGATGTTGCCAGGTATAAGATAGAAATTTCTTATATGAGCTGAGAGCCTATCTTATATAGGCAAAGGTGGGAGAATATGAAAATCCTCAGCGAAGTCGTTAATATTATTAAGTTTATGTCTAATGCTTCTTGAATTAAGGTGAAAATTATCAAGAGAATGTATATCAATATTATTCGGGCCAGGATGCGGATGAACATCCATACAGATTAGCAATAAAATGATTCCACAAACCGTAAATGCATCATTCTTTATAAAACATCTTACGAAAGGTAATGCAAATGTAGCGAATGCACAAGCCGGGTGAAATTTAATGTTAAAACATGATCTCGGTAGGTTCAATCGTCGATGTGTATTTGCATAGAATGATCCGATTGCTGCTCTATAGGTTGTTAAATCAACCCCCATTTGATATCACAGAGAGGTGAACACGAATGAAAAAGAGCACTTCCGGAGCATCAAGTGCAAACAAAATGTATGACTGTTTATCATGAACAAGAAAGTGACGGAAGTGGAGGCTAGACGACGGAGCTGCTGTAAGTATCCAACATATATGAGCTTTATAAATAAACAAGACGCATAACCAATATTCCATTTACCCTTCTTTCGTTTTAGTTGCACTTGAGCATGGACTGTGAAATTGAAATTATCGGCCCAGCAGGTACACAGCGACAGAACGACGTTAAAATAACGTCAAACTAACGTAGGTGTGACGTCATCAACATAAGTGATAGCGTCACATCTACGTATACATGCCCGCTACCCCGTCTCTGTGCATCCGCTGGGAAGCTATTAGTGCAAAGCTATGTATGTGAAAATAAGAACATCGGACCTTCAAAGATCACAGCGTTGAATCAACAGAGACTAAGCTCGGATTCAACATTGAAGCGAGGTTGACTCGTTGTTCATTCAACGCTGTGTGCTTACTAATTTTCGCTGTATTTAAAAAAAGAAGAAAAATATAGGCACAGGTACAACAAGACTGCTCACTTAAAGAGTAGACTAGTCCGGGTCTGCTCAACTGTAGCTGTTACAGTCAAACCTCGATAATTCGAACTGACAGGGACCTCACTATTTCATTCGAATTATCCGTAGTTCGAATTTTCGAAATCGGCCTTTCCCGTTCATTTCCGTAATTTCCGGAATTCATTATAACGGCGGTTTCTTTTATTTCTTTATGCTTAGTGACGTTCATGGATTTACAAATCAATGAAAACAAAATCAGATCGTAGAATAATTAACATTACATACCGGAAACATCCACGATCGCTTGACCACCCCACGTGTTTGGCACATGTGCACTGTCCGAAAGCTGCCGAACATTTTCCCAGCTCTGCAAGTCAACTTTTTATGACCGGCGAAGATCCAATCCAGACTGAACGGAACTAGGCTCGCCGCTAATGCTGACTTGTTTCTATATTGGACTTTACTGTACTTTCACTTTCCGTTTATGCTTCCGAGAACTGGGCTACTTTCGTTTTCAGAAAAACGACTCAACGGTCATCTGAGCCTTGTCACGGAAAAGGTTCCTCAGCCATTCGGAGTCCATGTATTGGGAACAACGAAAACTCAAACCAGCCTGTCAGTCTGCGCAGTGTAGCTAAAGGCTCTGTTTAGTGCCGTGTGCAAACTGTATTTTCCGTGCGCAAACCGTACGAAACCAAAGTTCGAATGTGCATGCTAGTCCGAGCCTTTGCTGGTAACAAAAGCCATTCCATTTAGCCTTTAATTTTACAAACTTCAAACAAGATAATCCTCATCAATTATGCAATAAGACAGGCACCTTTTGCTCAACAGAAATAATGACTAAGCCATCATAACGTTAGTGGTCGTGAAGTGATAATTACCTGTACAGGTGGCAGTGATGACCTGAGGCTGTAAATATTTATCTCATCGGACAATAGGTGTTATTTTCGGAGCATGAATTTTGATTTCGAATAATAGAGGGATATTTATAATGAATTTCACAGTGTCCGAACTACATGTACAATCTCTTCCGGTTTTCATAGGGTTGAATCGAGAGTACAAACATTCGCTTATAACCAGTAGTCGGAAATCATTATGTTTTGAGATTTTATCCGGAATCTGCTGCGTCATTTATAGATATTCAGCTTCGAAAATGTAAAGAGGTAAGTTTAATATAATTTGCTCTTCGGTCTTTTACTTTATTACTCTGTACAATGTCGTGTATGGGTGGGTAGTAATTGGTACAGTATTCAAATCGCCCTTGGCATGATTCTTAAACCATTTTGAGCATTTTCTTACATGTTTTATAAAAAATCTTTAGAATAAACGGAAGGCGTTATCAATCTACAGTTTGTTAGTTTTGATAAAAGAATGATAGCTAAGTTTTGCACGACACAATCTCGTGTTAAATTAAGCTGTTCGAAAAAAAAAATCTGCGACGGCAAGGAGTTTTTCATTGTACAGGGCAATAAAGTAAAAGACCGAAGAGAAAATTATATTAAACTTACCTCTTTACATTTTCGAAGCTGAATAACTATAAATGACGCAGTAGATTCCGGATAAAAACTCAAAACATAATGATTTCCGGCTACTGGTTATAAGCGAATTTTGTACTCTCGATTCAACGCTATGAAAACCGGAAGAGAGGGTACAGTGCGTTCGGATACTGTGAATTTACCCCATCGGGACTTAATTTTTCTTTCGAAAAATCCGATTTTTCGAATTATCGAAATTCGAATTTGCGGAAGTGTTTTTGCATATAATTAATGGGCTTATGATTGGGACCGTGTTTCAACTTCGAAAAATCCGGTAATTTCGAAAAATCGGCGTTCGAACTACCGAGATTCGACTGTACATTTTTAAGAAATGCAGATAATTATTAATGTATACGGGTTGCCTCCCATTATAAAAAGGCTGGTAAAGGACGCCGTTCAGCCACTAATACAATTAACGAGGACGGGAAGTTAACGACAAGATAGTGTAAATAAGTTCTCGCTATACAGTTTTGATCTTTAATTATGTAGTTCTTATCAGAACGATTAACTGCATCCATACAGTTTAACTAAGCCTATAAATCAAGCATACGCCGCCGGAACTTTGCACCAACGTCGATTCAACGTCTCATTGTTGCATCGACGTCGATAGGCCAGTGCTAAATTAATGTGAATTTACAAACTGTCATTCCACCCAATAAGATACTCAATTGCAAACTGTCATATTTGCTGACGACTAGGAACTAGCAAGGCATATTTCATATAGTGTAACGAACCACCAATATTGTTGACGAGGACTACAAGCCAAACACATATTGATAACTTGTAACTAGGACTGTACAACTTACCAGTGGACCCACAAAGCAGGGAAAATGTAATACAGCACAAACTTCGATGGAATGACGTATCTCAACGACGCCAGTACGACGATAATTCCGATGGCGTATGCTCATTTTACAATACCGCCTTTCTCACCAGTAATCATAAAGATAAAGAAAAATACTGGAATAGATTATAAAAATAATGTAAATATAAGTCAAAGAAGCAAACGAATGAACATAAAAATCCCACTATATACAGAGTATAAATCGAGGCTTTAGTGCGAAACTAGTCTATCTGACATTTTATGTGAAATACGTTTTTTTTTTTTTTGTTTTTTCTTGTTTTTTTTCACTATTAGATGACATTTTATGGTTCACATCATGCACCAACGTCGTTTCAACGTCTCATTGTTGCATCGACGTCGATAGGCCAGTGCTAAATCATTGTGAATTTACAAACTGTCATTCCACCCAATAAGATACTCAATTACAAACTGTCAAATTTTTGCTGACGACTAGAAACTAGCGAGGCATATTTCATATAACGAACCACCAATATTGTTGACGAGGACTACAAGCCAAACACATATTGATAACTTGTAACTAGGACTGTACAACTTACCAGTGGACCCACAAAGCAGGGAAAATGTAACACAGCACAAACTTCGATGGAATGACATGTATCTCAACGACGCCAGTACGACGATAATTCCGATGGCGTATGCTTATTTTACAATACCGCCTTTCTCACCAGTAATCATTAAGAAAATATACTGGAATAGATTATAAAAATAATGTAAATATAAGTCAAAGAAGCAAACGAATGAACATAAAAATCCCACTATATACAGAGTATAAATCGAGGCTTTAGTGCGAAACTAGTCTATCTGACATTTTATGTGATATACGTTTTTTTTCACCATTAGATGATATTTTATGGTTCACATCATGTCAATAAATATCTTTATTATGCACTGATAAATTACTGAGAAAAACATATATTTGTCCAACTAGTTCATTTGCATTTTGTGTTTTAGAACAGTGGGAAACTAGTATATCTGCAAAATGCAGGTAGACTAGTTTCGCACTGAAATTAATTTTGAATAAAATGTAAATAAGTAAGTAACGACTTTATTTATCGAGGGTAACTACATGTAGCTAGTTCATCTGACTTAATACATTGTCTTCTTTCTATAACTGAGCAGTGTTGAACCAGTGATATAATTTTACTATGATTTTTATTTATTTACTCATATTTACTATTGTACGGACCATTCTTTAAAAAATTTTGAAAGGACTTCATAAAAACTAAGTTATTTCACAGTTTAAAGGACTTATCAAAGCAGATTTTAGAAGGATATGCAATGACACATTATATCATTTTGTTTGAAACCAGATTTCTAAGTTTTGATTGTATAATTAATAAATTTAGAACTTTTTCTTTGCAGATAGACTTGTTTCGCGCTAAAGTCTTCACTTATCTAGACTAGTGCGAAAGTAGTCTGTCTGATAGTTTATCTGATAGTAAGGTCACAGTAATATAGAAAATTAAACCTGCTTTGATAGATATAAGACTGTTTTACAAGTTTATATGGTATTCCACAAAATAGTAATAAATATTCAAAATGGTTCTTTATACATTTCACCTTTAGTACTCCTGTATGGGCTCAAGGCTTGTCCTGTATTGTTTTTTTTTTTGTTGTTGTTGTTTTTTCAGCATCGCCATATGTATTCCTCTGTTGAATAACAGGCATTAAACAACCCTAGACCATAATAAAATTTGTTCTTTACTCTATTAAGTATATGTATGGCAAGATTAGTAAAGAGTATCATGTCAAAGAAATGTTTGTTAAGGACTTTTTTTACTTTAAATTGGGTGCAGAAAATCTAAAAAAAAATAAATTGATGAAAATAAGACGAAAGTATATTTTCCAGACATAAACATATTGAAAATCACTGCAGATGGGTCAAACAAAGTCAATATGACCAAGGTATCTTCAGTAAAAATGAATTTGTTGGGTCGATCCTTTTAAAAAACATTAGATGCAAAAACCATTGTGCTGGTACAAGGGCGTGGCTACCTATATGGCAAATACGCAAGTGCGTATTGAAATTTTGCCAAAATTGACAAAATTTCAAAACGCACCTGCATATTTGCATGCTGAAAATTTATAAATTAGACAAGATTTTAATAGCAATTTCCAAAGTGGCTGAAATACTAGCTTTCCCTTCAAGAAGTAGAGAATAAAACATGGTTGTGCGTATTATGAAATTGCCCCTAGTTACGCCCCTGCTGGTAGACATACGCAACACTTTAATCCAATACATAAAAGGGGCCCTCATTGCATGTGTGACGAAATATGGCCTACATCACACTACAAATTTCGTCAGTAACTTTTTCCCCTCTTATAAGATGGTACAAATCAGACGTGCATAAGTTGGGCATTGGCTGATACAGCCTGATAGGCCTCAGTGCATATGAATTTTATAAATATTTGCAGTAGGAACATATTTAATCTTAGAGAAGAGTTGAAACTACTGCCCAGTTTCAAATACATTTGCTATGCCCATAGGTTTTCAAAATTCAGTATCTCTTCATGGCTCAGTTTAAGACAGATTTTTCTCAATTTCAGAGTGCCAAATTATGACAAACAGAAAAGAGGCCCCTTTTAATGGACAGAAGCAGTTATATTAATGCATTACAGTTTTTTTATTGTTGAAGTATTTTATTTGTTCATCATAACTTCTTTAACCCTTAAGGAGCCAATCACGACTTTTGCAGACGACATTCTAAAATATTTTTTGAGTAATTTTCAGACAATTAAAAACGGTTCAATATTTCTTGTGAATTCTATGCTAAGCAGAGGATTCACATGAAATATCAAGCCTTACCATATTAATCCTATTAAATACCCCTGCTCTAATAAATGCCCCTGCCTCTTTTCAGAAAAATAATTAATGTTATATTAGCTGGCATGAATTCCTGTTTGAATCTCTGATTAAGGTAGCTCTTTGAAGGGGCAAATTCTTTCCTTTAAGAGTTGACACCCAGCCCTACTGAGATGAGAGGCAAAATATAGTAAAGATATAACACCTGCAAGTATACCAATTCTCCTTATACTGTTTATTAAAGGAATATCAGCAGTGGCTGATATACTATAAATGAGGCTCTAGATATCGGCCCCTTTTCGAAAAATGCAATACCCTTGGGCCTTCATTAAGATTAATACGGTATTTTCTTCGAAAAATAAAAATCAAAAAAGTAAAATGTCATCTGCTGCATCTTTGCATGTCGATTTAAGGATAATGACTTAAAATGATATATTACTTCATTAAATACCATCTTTCATGGAGCTATATTAATACAGAAGGTGATTTTGGGCGTATCTAAAACAAGAAAAATCTTTAATAAAAGATAATCGGCTCAGATTTAATGAAAGTATGTTTTTAATATGTTTATAGGTGAAGAGTTGACAATTACTTTCATGAATTTAACTCAAGTGAGCTATGTCAGAAGGCACCCGCAACCATAATTTTGACACTGGGTAGCAACAATGATCTATCTCATGACTGAGCTGTCCTGTCTTGAATTCCAATGGACTGCGGTCAGTCTTGATATTGACCTGATTCCAAAACAGTTACCAACATGACACAATGTTTATTTGTGTGTATTAAACCGAAAGTAGAAATCCAAAGAAGATCTACAATGAAAAAAAAAAGAAAGTTTTGAATATCTGCATCTGTTTTCGATAAAATTTCCATTGTAAATTTACAAACAAAAGAAACATTATGAATTAACATCTGTCAGAGTGATAGTATTCAAGTAGTGCAGTACAATGGGTAAAAAACGAAGATTAGATATTAATTGATTTTTATACTATTGGCTAAATTTTGACATACGGGCTATTAGACCAATGAAATCTTGTGAAATGTGGAACACAAGTGAAATTATACTCCACTGTGCCAAGAAAAATGAATGGTAACTGTTACCTGTATTAGCCAGGGAAGCCACACAGTCTGGCCTTATTATTCAGATATTGTAATATTAAAACAGTTGTTTAGAAAGTTTACACTGAGTTTTTTTTAAAAGAAATAGCTAAAGGTAGAGTCACTGTATCTGTCAAAGTATTGAAGAAATTGTTTTTTGCTTCTCCTGTAAATTTCTGAAAAATGCAGTTAGACTAGTTTCGCGCTAAAGCCTCGAAATGTCAACTCGCTCACTGGAGTGACTGAAATATCTACTCAATCCTGGCACACCCTGCCGGAACAACAACACACCAGCATAGTGCAACGTCGTAACGTCGCACGGTACGTCAATGTTCGGACAGTTTGTGCTAACCTAATTACCTGGGTTGAGTTCTTGGCTTGTCAGCAATAACGAACAAATAGTTGTGCGACCACTAGTACATAATCGAACCTTACAATTTTTAAGGATAACACACCGATCTTCATCGTTTCGCTCAGGCTCAAGAAGGGCCTCCCGCCTCACCGTAATACCCACAGCCACGGAACGGTTTACAATCCCAGTATGCAAACAACGCTGAACCAGCTTTGAATCAGCATTGATTCAAGGTCGTGACGCTGAATCAACGCCGTTCCAACGCCGACTCAGCGCCGCGTGCCCAGTAGGATCCTAACGGTGCATATTTGCTCAAGATAACTCAACTCTGAACAATCTGTTTGAATTGCTTCCCTTGGAATGATAAACAAACACAAAGAATTTATAATGCGCCGTTCGATCACATGTTCCTCAAAATTACTGAACCGAATACGCGCTGGGTTGTCTCCTTAAATATCAATTAAAATGAAAAGAAACATTAAAATACCACTGTGCAATACTTTTGGCAGTTTTGTAAAATTGATTAAATGTTAATATAAGTTAATTAGCCACATGAGAAATCACTAATAGATTTGCAAGTACGCCCCATTGGGCATACAACGTTGAATCAACATCGAATCAACCCCGACTCAACGTCATGACGTTGAATCAAGGTTGATTCGACGTCGATTCAACGACGTGTGCCTGCTGGGACGCGTAATGATATCTCCCAGCAGAGATGTGCGATTGAAATAACCCCTACCAATGTCTGCCAACCCCTCGGTTGTGGCACGCAACGCAGGAGCAACGATGCATCGGCGTCAGTGCAGCAACCCGATGTTACATCGAGGTCGATACGTCGATGCCCATACGGCATGCGCTTAGTAGTTAACATACTCGATTTTACAAAGTGTGATATGTCTGTTTGTGGTTTTGATTGTTTCCCATTTTGGTTTCGAGGGCGGGATTTGGTTCTGATTGTACCAGTTCCTGGTCATTGCTTACCTTTACTTTTAGAGCACTACCTGATTACGGGTACTGCAATATGATAAAGCCCTGACATAGGGGACATCAAGGCCCTACCACAAACCATGCACAAAATCTCGATACTCAAGGGACGAGTCTTAGGGCCCTCTCTGTCGCAATGCCAGGTTCATGGGAAAATATTCAAATATCGAGTGTTATGGTACGATCATTATACGCGTTATTATTATTATTATTATTATTATTATTATTATTATTATTTCGATCTAATTACATGTATGTAGAAAAATCAGTCTTCATTTTCGAAACTAAATTAGATCAAAGTAAAGATACCACAGCTATTTTATTTCAATCCATAACCTAATGCTAAGTACATTCGTAATCATTGCTTACCTTTTGCTTATGTTCGCATTTCTCATTTATTTTGGTTTCGAAAATGGCTTGCATATCCTAGGATTAGGATTTGTTTCTATTACGCGTGTTTTTATATTAATTAAACACCGTATGTGCTTTATGGTGCTTTGAGAGAGAGAGAGAGAGAGAGAGAGAGAGAGAGAGAGAATGAAACTCAGCGGCTTTTTATATGCTTGTCATTGGCTGGGCTGAAAATAAGTTTTCTTCGGGCTTTCATCGGCTTTGGGCATTCGCCTGAGAAACACACACACACACACACACACACACACACACACACACACACATACACACACACACACACATCTCGCCATACTAAGGAAGACTGATGGTTTGAATCAACCTCTGTCGATATTCAGTGTGAAGGATAAATGGTGGTCAGGGGAACTAACTCTTCTGGTTGAAGTATTTAACCAATCATAATCAATTTCCTCTGAGGGGGCATCTATTATTTTTCTTATATTTCATTTTCCCTCCAAATGATATAAGATATCTGATATGTTAATATAGATATCTTATTTATCCAAATAATTAAGATATCTTATTTACTAATTCAGATATCTGATATAGTATATTAGATATCTTATTTCCGATTTAAGATATCTGATACACTAAATAAGATATCTTATATACTTAAATAAATCAGATATCTTAGTTACTAATTTAGATATCTGATTAAGTATACAAGATATCTTATTTGCTATATCAGATATCTATATTAGCATATAAGTTATCTTATTTACCAAAAATGATATCTTTTTAATCAGCTTAATCAGATATCTTATTTTGGATAGAAGATATCTTATTTCGTATATCAGATGGAAAATAAGATATCTAAATTGTGGCATCAAATAAGATATCTTATATACTATGTCAGATATATTCTTTAGGATATCAGATATCTTCTTTTTTGATATCAGATATCTTATATGCTAATTCAGATATCTTATATGCTAATTCAGATATCTTATATCCTTAAGAAGATAGCTGATATATACTATAGCTCTTCTACGAATTTTAAAAACTGTTTACACTTTCTAGTTCAGTGGTGGTAAGGTTTATTCACTGAATAAGGGATGTGACACCTGTATGATTTAGCATACTATGCATGTGCAATCAGTGCACTGTCCAAAATCTCTTACCTAGCTAGTTGTGCGTAAATACATGCTTAGAAGCCATCCTATGACTCCTTAAAATGAAAGCATGGAAAAGGCCAAATTCTGAACTTCATGATTGGAATGCTAATACTCTGCTGTTGAAATATTTGAACTGGTTTCTTAACTAAAACTAGATATTTGTGGAAACTGGACTTAAAATAGCTCTTCAGAAGACCTTGAATACACGGCATATAAGCAATACAAGGTCTTGAGAAACAGTTTTCAAACTATAAGAACTTGTTGACTGGCTTTCATCATGGCAGTTTAGGCTGATACTTATTAATATATCTCTTCGCAATGCATAGACATAATTGGATTCTGATATATATCTTTCCCTCTTCATCTTATTCATTTTACTGTTTACCATGTACATGCATATACTTGGATTTACACTCAAAGTGATATGTAAACGCATGTATGAATTTGGTCTTACAAGCAAATAAAATGTTCAAAAATGATCTTTAAAACTTGCACCACCTCACTAAATATTGGGACAGGAATGTCTGAGCAAACACTGTAGACCAAGGCCGGACTGTTCAGGGACTGCAGTAGTATTACCCATTCTGTCAGCACCTTTGTGCCAAATTGGTGACAGTCAAATCAGTGAAGGTAAAATCATTTTAATTTAGGTCTACAGTGGCATCTGCTGCAGAGATGGTTTCTGTCAATATTAAAGCTGCCATGATAAGGTATTATATCAATAAGCAGTCAGCTGTAGCAGAATAAGTTTAAAATGTGCTAAACTGGGCAGTCAACCTTAGCAAAAAGTGGACTTGTCGGTTACACATCAGACTTGTCTTAAAATTTGTATAAGACCTATATATAAGATATCTATTTTGCATAATAAATAGTAAAACGGCTTGCCATACAAAAAGAGATACTCAAAGTCAGCCTTATTTACTTCGATCGTTAGGGTCACTCCGATATAAGAAATAAAAAACATTTTGATAAAACCTTGATTTATATTAAATAACTAAGTTAAAAACAGCTGCAGCCCTTTAAAATTACAACTTTCGTTTTGACTATATTTACGTGTAGTCTATTTTTAGTTTTGGAAAATCCCAAAAAGCAACTTATAAGGAAGACATGATAAAAATGAGTCGTTATATTAAATTAAGCACGTTTGAAATGGAGTAATTGTTTTAGAATGGATAGACAAAACACAGAAACGGCGGTGAACATGACGGCGACTCAGTGTAGGAGTAAGTTATTATACGGTGACAGAAATTGGCTTCGATTTCAGCTGTAGATTGGTACCCCAGCTATAGGTATACATCATAATATAAAATCTCCCTCGGAGATGGCGCCCTGTTACTGCGGCTATGGTTCCGCTGAGGTGCGGGGACAACGTCGATATGAGAATTAAAATACTACTACTGCAAATATGTATAGACGCAGGTGGGGAGTAGTTTAAAAAACAATAGTGTGGTAGTTACCTCCCCTAAGCTTACGCTAATCAGGGACGTAACTAGAGGAAATTTCATGATACGCACAACCATGTTTTATTCTCTTCTTCTTCAAAGGGAATGCTAGTATTTCAGCCACTTTGGTGATTGGTATCGAAATCTTGTCTAATTTATAAAATTTCAGCATGCAAATATGCAGGTGCGTTTTGAAATTTTGTCAATTTTGACAAAATTTCAATACACACTTGCGTACTTGCCGTATAGGTAGCCACGCCCTTGCTAATGGCTACGCTTATAGGTGAGGCACCCAGCAATTTCTCGCACACAAACTTTTGTGTGCGGGCTGCTGCGCATTCTCACTACGCAGATTATAAAAAGATTTAAATGTGGTTTATCAATAAGGGGCCTTGTGGAGAGATAAAATCTATATTTTCCTTGTAAGAATTTAGTGGAATCAGACTAGCACAAGTTGCGCAGTGTGATCCTATCCTCCCTTCAGTCGTAATACATTTTGTTGTGGAAGTTCAGCTTTTACCCAGGTAGAAGGGATCTATAATGTTTTCAAAACCATTGACATCATGACGTTAAGCTACATTTTCCGCACCGCGGCCTGATTGGTATTGATAAGCTTCAGAGTATTGTATCAAATTTCAGGAAAAACTGTCGGGGTTGATTATTGCGCTGCGTACCAACGCAGTGCTATTTGTGATGAGTTTGGGAAGGCGTTGGGTGTAGATTTGTTTTATTGATTATTGCTATAAGCGACTTAAAAAGTGAACTTTCATGCATATTTTATCACTAAAATTTCGATTATGACATCAAATTATCTGAAACATAACATTAAAATATCTTTTTTCGATCTTCATTGTTTTATTTTTTATATTTCGGAATAAAAACATGGAACTATTTTTTTCCGTCCTAAATGTCGAAAGGATTATCGGCTTTGATAAACGCATTGTGTTGTTGCAAAAAAGTCAGCTATACGACTTTTTTCATTTTTTGCACTGTAAGTGTTTAATCAAGTTAGCGTTTAGCATTCATGGTATTGGGTAAAATAATAATTGTTTAGCGAGAAAGAAAAGTTTAATAGCATATACATATCGTCTTTAACTATAGTATCCTTTCGATTTTTTTCATATATGACCTACATGACTTGAGGTCATCGACACGCGACAAGCGTAGGTCATTTTTGCCTACCTTCTCAACGGGAGTGAACTCTTAAGTAAAAGAATTTGCTCCTTAATAATAATTGTTTTAACAGTAGACCCCATTTTGGGAGGTTTTCACAGTCCACAGTCCAGGGAGGCAAGCAGGAACTCACAAAAGTAGTTCCCCTGTGTAAAACTGGCAAAAAGCTTGGACGTGTATCCAAATGCCTTAAACTATTTTACGAACAGCATATGCTTATATCAAACCGCGCACTCGCGCGGTCTGATATAGGTATATGCAGTTCGCATCACCATTGTGAGCCGCAAAGACTGACCTGCAGGCCAAATCAGTAGTCTTGGCGGCTCGCACTAGCTGTAAGACACATATTCTCCTGGTACGTATATGATATTTACTATGAATCTTAATAAGATTTTGAAATTGCCTGTTTTTGTTGAGTTTTCTTTGAAAGCTAGCCTCTTCGTTATTGCTCTCCGCCAACTTGGCGGGGAAAATATCGATAGCCGACAGTATTATCGATTACCAACAGCTCTATCGATACTCCGCAGTAATCGACATACTACAGCCTACGTAATAACAAGACTAGTCTTATCATAGGTGATGTCGACAATATAGTGGCATCAAAGCAACACCATTGAGGGACTGTCGATAGGTTTATGTAAACTGTTCATGCTTGGACATGGTTGTGCATATAAGAAGCCTGATCAGGACGTTTTGTTTATTCAATGTTGTTTCAACTTTTATATCCACTGGATGCAGTTTGGTCTGAAAATACATAATGATGAGCCGCGACACGAGAAAACCAACAGTGGTTCTGCGCCTAGCGCAGACTCAGATCAGCCTGGGAATCCTCACAGTCCGATCAGACTCTTCGCTAATTTCTTAAAAGGAAGCTAAGGGTCTAAGCTACCTCTGTGCGGACTGCGAAGACTCTGATCAGACTGGGCGAATGCCCAGGCTGATCTGAGTCTGCGCTGGGCACACAACCACTTTGTTGGTTTTGTCGGGTCGCGGCTCAATTATTTCCCATCTCACTACCAAAATGAAGAAAAAGGTGAACCTCTGCCAAGTAAAACTTCAGTTTATGGCGTGTATACGCATGTCCTCAAGAGAGAGCAGGGTTCGAGGTTATAAATCTTAAGTACATTCTAGAACTCAAAATAAAGCACACTGATTGGCTGCTTCCGAGCATGTGCTCGGGGGCAGCCAATCAGTGTGCTTTATTTTGAGTTTGAGATTATACTCAAGTTTTATAACCTCGGGGCCTGGTGTAAAAATGTCATCAGTCTACATTAAAATGAATGTTATGTTTTCAGAGGAGGCAACTCTGCCAGTTTCATTTCTTCATTTCTGTTTCCTTTTTCAAGGGGGGGTGGGGAACAACTGCGACAAGAAAGAAATTACGGCCATATTAGTGCAACTTTAAGAGAAGAACCCATTTGGACCGGGGATTCGTACCTTAAAGGAAAGCAAACGTTGTTTGCAAGGTAAACTTTTTTCCTTAAGTTGTACCCATCGGGCCAAAACGTTGAGTTGAATCAAGATGGATTCAAAGTTGTGTGCCTGCAGTGTAGTCTCATCTGAGAAAAGATATTAGTACTTTTAGATTTGAGTGATTGGCCTTTAAGATGCAATCACACCCCACAAGGTGAATGGGTAAAGCTCTGTGTTTTACCGCCATTTTTACAAAGGGAAACAACCTTTTGTGACTTCATGTTTGTTTCCCTGGACGAGAGTTGCTCTGCCAAATTCGGGTCTATCCTTAAAGGAAAAAAATGGCTCCTAGAGGAGCAAATTCTTATCTTAAATAGTTGACCCCGATTGAGAAGGAGGGCAAAAACTGAAAATAACAGAGTTGCTACCTATGAAAGTGGAGCTATTGACCTTGGATTTGAAATTTATTACTGCACTGCACATTTAATCATTGCATGGGACACATGGTCCCATTCTCCATTTTTATGTATATAAGTTTCACAGCTTTAAGTGGTCTAAATGCATTTTACAGACATCTCTTAATGCGACATTGCATTACATTTGCATATAACACTTACATGGCCTAGAAATTCGTAATTAAAACTAAATGGATTTTACGTCAAAAATATTTATTTCTGATTTTACTAGTAACACCCTGCCAAGACGTACTGTTTTGATTTCGTGTAAATTAACGAAGAAAACTGGCGTCGTGGTTAAAAATAGCGTTTTGACAGTTTAATAAGTTTATTAGTTAAACTGTTTTCTGAGGTTGGTCATGTATAAGGTATTTTGCATGTACCGAGTTTATTGTCTCTATTAGTTTGCATAAAGGTGGAGCCCAAAATTTTTAGCCTAATCAGATATATGAGCCGCGACGCGAGAAAACCAATAAAGTGGTTGTGCGCCCAGCGCAGACTCAGCTCAGCCTGGGCATCCGCCCAGTCTGATCAGAGTCTTCGCTGTCCGCCTAGAGCTAGCTTAGACCCTTAGCTGCCCTTAAAGCGATTAGCGAAGTCTGATCAAACTTGTTGGAGGCCCAGGCTGATCTGAGTTTGCGCTGGGCGCACAGCCATTTTGTTGGTTTTCTCGTGTCGCGGCTCATATAGTGTTTATTTGGCTATAGCAAACCAGCCGCTAAAAGCAGCTTTTGTTTTAAAATTTAGATATAAAAAGATAGGAAATTAATTCGCGTGTGCGGAAAAATGGTTGTAAAAAAGCCAAAATTTCACAAAGCCTAGAACTGAACAACAGTTGGTACCTTTTTTTTTCAGTTTAATTTATCTTCTAACACGGATCTCCTCGAGTTTTCATATTATTCAAGAAATGATAGTATCTTGCAATATTTAATTGATTACAATAAGAATAAAATGTATCGTCATTCTTATAAAACCGGGGACAACCAACATACTTTAGAACATAAGCGACAGCTCAAATCAAATCAGCATAGACGGTGGAATATGCAGATCAGAGTCTTCAAAGTTCGCGTTATTGAAATCTAAGATCCAATAAGTTTGCAGGCAACAAGTAAGACTCTGTATCCGGCGCGTATCGCAGGCTGATATTGGTCTGTTGCTGTTTGCATGTACGTGTGTCATAAGGTACCCTTACACTGGACCAGGCTCATATAAACTGTTAGTTATTTGACGCTTATATCTTTCAAAACCTGTTTATATAATTTTATAAAAATATTAATAGAAAGAAGATTTTAAGGAAAGATATAGAATAAGAATTACTCAGCTGGTTTCTTGATAATTTGCATATCTGCACATACCTGGGAAAAACTGGTGAGATCCTACACTCACTTTTTTGCCCAGATTCTGGTTATTTTAACAGAACAAAATATTAATATTAATATTAATAGTTTTGGTTCGTGATATTATCAGCAATTTTTTGCATCTATATTTACAATATCTGAATGTTAACATTTTGCACAAAGACCTACACAAAATCTTGCCCTGAAAAAATTATAGAATGCTGGCTCTGTCTTCGCCGTGATCATGCAGAGCCGCAAAACTCATCCGTTGAGCAAGACCAAACCTTTAAGGTTGCTATGCTTGCCATCTTGAATATTTAAGAGCTTACCTAAGTTAAGACCTTTCATATTTTAGGAGTCATTGTTAGATTTAAGAAAAATTCTTAATTTCAGATAGACCTAAGGTGGTATTGTAGTCCTGGGCGGGCCGAGGTGAGCCGCCTCATCTGAATCAACACTGTTCTCTAGTTTTGAATTCACAATATGATATACTTGGAAGACACTTATTATTATTTTTAATTTTGCAGAGGATTGCATAAATTTTGGCGTCTGTCCCTTTTGGCAGTTTCATGGCTAATGCCAGACTTAATCGTGCCTTTGGTTGAGCTTGAAGGTAATGTACATCAGCTAGCTTTCCATGGTCACTTTTTGAATTAAGTCAGGTACTATAGAACGCTTATAAATCTGGGTTCGAGATTATAAAACTTGAGAATAATCTCAAACTCAAAATAAAGCACACTGATTGGATGCGCTCGGAAGCAGCCAATAAGTGTGCTTTATTTCGAGTTTGAGAATCTACTCAAGTTTTATAACCTCGGGGCCTGGTCTTGGTATTTGAAAGCTGAACTTTACTAGCCATATGTCCTAGATGTCTTGTTTGTATTTGTGTGTGGAGGGGGATGGGTATGGTCGGCGGGATAAGCTGTTGGTCAAAACAAGGTCAGCATAAGATTATTGTTGGTATGTGGCAAAGTCAACGAATCTATCATATGTTGATACAGGAGGACAAAACAGAATGTTTTCTTAAAGATCTATTTCTTAAAAATGATAAATTAAGAATTTAACTAGGGGTGGTGCTGCCATTCGGTTAAAATGTTTATGTAAGCAGTTGTAATTAGTTTTACAGATACCAAAAACGATCTATTTCTTAAAAATGATAAATTAAGAATTTAACTAGGGTGGTGCTGCCATTCGGTTAAAATGTTTATGTAAGCAGTTGTAATTAGTTTTACAGATACCAAAGACGCAAATATTAACCGGCTTCTCACAGAAAGAAAAAATTACAAACTTCGAAATTTCAATGTTCAGGCATGACGGTATAGGACCTCACCATGTGCATATTAATATGGCAACTCGATAAGATCATCGATGGGTGGATTTTTTTTAAAGTTTTACCCTTAATGTCGCTAAAACTAATTAAGGTAATAAGATGCGGATTTTCCATATTCAACTGCGCAGAGTAAAGCACTTTCATTTTACAATTAATGAATAAATATGTTCTACAACAACTGACCATTTAGAGCAATGAGCGATCGTAAGGGTTAACATTTTTTACTTGTCCTTTGAAGAAAGAAGTTGTAATCAGAACGTTATTTGTTATTTTAATTTTGACTACTGAACAACGACAGTAAAATAATCTGTTTGCACTGCAGCCAATATGATAAATCTGCGAAAAATACGGTGACAATGTGGAACGAATTGAATATAATTAAAACTAGCTATGATGTGAAGGGCCGAACCGATTATCTTTCCAAGGTAAAAGAAACATCTGGAAACGTACAGTGTAACAAATACTGAATTAACATATGGGCATTAGCACATAATCTTAATGGGATATCTACATTAGCGCTTATTTCAGCCAATATATTTGATTACCCGACAAAAGCTGCCACGATTCCATTGGTTGAAGAAGACCGCATATCTTAGAAATCATACTGCACACACATTCTTGCTTTGGACGTCGAACAGACAACATCGCTTCTTCAGAGATGGAAAACTACAAGATTCCAGCACACGCAGTTCGATTCTTGAAGGGAGCCCGCCTCAGTGGCTTCCCTGTGTTTGATCTGCATCACGGATCAAACACTGTCCAGCTAACTTTGACATGGGCGATCAACCCAGAGGTTAGTCAAGTTAGCGAGAGGGCCGAAAGCAGGAGAGGGGGAGATCGTTGCAAGTCTGCCCCCTCTAAGCCTGCACCCTCAGCTGGCAAGCGCTCTTGCCAGCCTGGACAGAAGAAGGATAGGCCGGTCAAGCCTACTCCTTCGAGGGCAAAGGAGCAGTCTGCTCCTAAGCCTGCTGCCAAGAAGACAACACAGAAAGCAGCACAGAAACCAAAGCCGAAACCAGCAGCTCCAGCGCCATCAACGCCAGCCAAGCCAGCTCCTGAGAAGACGGCCTCCACACCACCACCGCCACCGAAGACGCCACCAAAGGACGTGGAGATGACTTCACCACCAGCTCCGAAGCGAAGGTCACAGCCACAACCGGTCGCAGACAACGCCCAACTGCCAGAGACTCACCGACACATGTTCCACAACGAGTCCTTTTCCGAGGAGAAGCCGCTATCCAAGTACAGTGTGGAAGCGGCAACAGTCGTGGAACACACTGACGTTACCATCATGAAGCTCCGAAGGAAGGGAAAACCAAAGGACTGCATTGGTGTGACAAGCAGGAGCTGGGAGAAAGTCAAAGTGACGAAGGGACCGGGCAGCAAAATCCATCATGCTGCCCACTGGGATTTCTGGCACGAAAAGTACAGGTCAGCACCAAAGCCGGAATGCCAGCTCACAGCCATCAGGGAGGCAGTAGAGATCGTCAGGGACAAGAAGCTGACGTACACCAGCCCGATGGATCCAGACAAGCCCTAGTCACAAGAAACTTCTTTGCTGCCACATCGCAGCAATCAACGCGGCCCTGGGAGAAAGCATCATCGACAGCCAGGGCCGCTTCCGACCTACTGACCTACTTCTTTGCCAACACCGACACGCGGCCCTAAAGGAAAGCAACGACACTACAGCGACATCACAGCCTCACAGACAGAACAAGAACACGCAAAGACAGAAAACATCACCAGCACCACATCAACGACAGACGCAAGACCTGGACGGACTCCGGATGCCCCAGGGTGGATATGATGCTCTAGTGGCTGTTGGCCCTGGGGACCAACATCCGATACGACTAACCTGAAGAACAACAACGAAATCATACTGATGCAAATTAGTTCTGTTATTGGTAGATCAACACAAGACTTGAAATGTAGCGATTGTATACCGCCGTAAAATAAGCATATTTTATGTCGGCCTTTGGAAACATAACGTACTACTTTTGAAAATTAATATTTATTTAGAAATAATTAAGTGGAGGAAGTTAATCTTATAATACAGATTACGGTTGAATCAGTCATACGTTCATTTGAGCCGCGACACGAGAAAACCAACAAAGTGGTTGTGCGCCGAGCGCAGACTCAGATCAGCCTGGACATCCGTCCAGTCTGATCAGAGTCTTCGCTCTCCGCATAAAGGTAGCGTAGACCCTTAGCTACCCTTTAAATGCTTAGGAAAGAGTCTGATCGAACTGGGCGGATGTCAAGGCTGATCTGAGACTACACTGGGCACACAACCACTTTGCTGGTTTTCTGGTGTCGCAGCTCATTTATGAATACATGTATATTGTTTCACCGTAAAATCATACAATTGAAAAGTCTGTTATAAGGTTATTTGTCGAATTTTATTGCATGACAGAGACGCTAGACGATATGAATTAAACTTTTCACATTTATAATATTTAGCGTGAATAGATTTTCCACAAGAAAATTAAAACAATTTGACCGAATATTCCGCTTCCTGGCCCAAAATGAATAAAATGTGCCCATCTCTCCAAAGCCCAGTAAATGATATGCAAATGTTAATATGAA
Source organism: Ctena decussata (assembly GCA_963989385.1). Classification (NCBI taxonomy): domain Eukaryota; kingdom Metazoa; phylum Mollusca; class Bivalvia; order Lucinida; family Lucinidae; genus Ctena; species Ctena decussata. Next base: position 19,202,108 of record OZ022504.1, read on the forward strand.
CACTATATTTAATATCCCAAGCTATTGGGTAAATACCAAGATAAACACATGATTTGGCATCTATATGCATATTGGAAAAACTAATGTGCCATTAATATTTACATAGCATTGCAAATGTTGTTTCATACTATATTTACCATACGTGCGCACGTTTGCAAACTATAGTATTGCAACGAATATAGCAAATGTATGTCCATACAAGCTTTTGATAAATTGTATGCATAGCGTGCAACGTGTGTAAATATTAAACATTTACATACATTTCCAAACGAACAAACCAAACATAAATACATTTGTTTACTTTAAATTTGATTTTAATGTAAATATGTCGTATTTGTTTATGTTTCACATTATTTTACAGAGTAAGAAAATTTTCAAGCATTTTAATGTGTAACATTTATTTGTATATACAAACGCATGAACTTAAATATTTCGATTTTACAATAAATTTGCATACCTGCTAAAACAGGTTTGAGTACGTACAATTTGATTGCCATTTAAAAGGTAAAGAAACGTTAGTACAGCATCGTATTTTGGCTACATTTGTATGTGTACGTAAATATATATTTGACATATATTTGACAATATTTGTTGTGCTAAGTAACTATTGACATGCTTAATCTATTTACATAATACGTAAATGTGTGTCACTTTCGCATATTTGCTAACCTACAGAAACTCAAAGATGCTGATAAAATTTACACCGTCTTGTAAAAGATGGTAAATATGTGTATTTTCATACTCTGCACCCCTCTAGTATATACTACGTAAAGTGCGGCGCTTATGCCCCAGTCACACACACACATTACGGACTGGGCGGATAGTTGTGGATAAAAATCCACAATAATCCGCAGAATTTGTGGGCGTGGCTTATTTTCTTGATTAATTTACGGAAACAGTTACCTACAGATGCGTATGATTAAGGATACATGCGGATGTCTGCGGTCTGATAGTTTCCCTTTGAATCAATCGGTGAGAGATGATATGAATGTATACGTACTACTTACCTTCCATTACCTTCTGTTACTTCTTGATGAGGAAAGATGTTGTTGATGCTACGGATGGCCCGTTCGTATATGTCCGGTTTTATGCGTAATGGTCCGTATTGCATCTGCGGATGGCCCATCCGTATCTGTCCGGTGTCATTCGTAAAGGTCCGTATCGCATCCGAATAGTCTGTAACTGTCCGTATCGTATCCGTAGGGTCCGCAGGATCCGATTCCAAATTTTGAAAATTTTCAAAATTCAGTCGCGGACGAGTAAACCGTATTGGTCCGTAACAAAAGGTAACTGAAGGCATTCATTCGCATTTATCCATATATAATCCGTATCTAATCCGTATCTTATCCGTATATAAACCTATCATTCCGCAGCCCAACCCAAAGTTGTGGACTGATACGGTTTCGCGCAGATAGTTACCTTCAATTACGGTTAGTTACGGGTCTCGTTCGGAGTTTTTTTTACGGACTTTTACCTTCAGATACGTTTCTATACGGATAACTTACACTTCAATACTGACAGATACGTATTGGTGAGGATAATTGCGAACAGCTAATCTGACTGGGGCATTGGTCCGTAACAATACGCAGAACGAGACCCGTAACTAACCGTTACAATCCGCATGAAACCGTATTTGTCCAAAATTTTGGATGGACCGCGGAACGATAGGTCGAGATACGGATTAGATACGGATAAGATATGCATAAATGCGAATAAATGCCTTCAGTTACGGATCATTATGGTTAACTCGTCCGCGCCTGAATATTTAAACTTTTCAAAATTTGGTGGCATATCATGCGGACCTTGGGGATACCATACGGATACGATACGGATTCGATATGGAGAGAGACCACGCCCACAAATTGTGTGGATTTAAGTCCGCAACTATCCACCCAATCCGTAATGTGTGTGTGTGACTGGGGCATTACGGCTTACCTCTAGGTATGTGCACATACGTAAATTTGATCATTTACGATAGGTAAATATAAGTCATTTTACCGCAAATTAAAGGCAAACGTATGCAAATAATTGCAAATACCGGCGTTTTCATATATTTGATACATGTTTGATGAGCTGCGTAAAACGGTTTTTTCATGCAGTGTCAGCTATTGCGTAACTGCCTTATTTTTAGAATCGGTTTATCCATATTATTACCTTTGATAGATCTGATATTAGGTCACGAACAGGAAACGTGCATTTCTTTAATATATCTATCCATGGTTGATCTAGTCTCATTTTACGGAGCTAATAACCGTTTTGGCACTTTCATAACTATTTTGTTGCTTTGTTTTAATTATGCATATTGATTATAAAATTGATTTAAACATTTCTAAACAGCCACAGAGTTTGAATTCTGGAATGGAATGGAGTGGAAAAGATAAGATAATCTACATTCCATTGACTACAAGCAACCAGCGGACACATTGCGTCGGAGATATGTCTTATTGACGTTGATGCGACGTCATCACGTCATTTCGACGTCATGCGCCTGCTTGGAATATGCTGGGAAAATTGACTCCGTGAAACAGAAAGGGGCGCATCTCCTGTTAATATTACGACACGGGATAAATTCTTTCAGCTGAATTGACCCTACCCCATCCCCGGACGTATGTCTTATTATCATGACCATGATTTTACGACTCAATTTCAATTACATATTATTGTGAGTACGGGGTAGAAAACTGTAACCTCTGAACCATGATTTTGTAACATTCTGAATAGCATGTAATACTCATATGAGGGTGTATGCTGTATGAAGAGATAGATAAAATAGCAATGACTGACAGACTGAAACAGCTTTCATGGCCTAGGCTTACGGACAGAACCATTAAGAGAAAGTCAAATGAAGGAATATAGTAATGACCTGGTTCAAAATCTTTTTTTATCAAATGAAAATTAATGGGCGAAGAAATAGTGATTTCGTTGAAATCCCAAAGAGGAAAGCTCGACCTTTTTTTTTTTCAAATTAAATAGGTGCCAAGCTTGAGACTTGAGGTTTCCTTGTCTCCATCTAAACCAAATCATAGATTCTGGGGCACTTCTGTCCTAGTAATTGCAGTCATTATGGAACTTTGAGTCCGGGGAAAATTCCGAATATGTACTCGAAACTTCAGGAATGCAAGGGGGTGGTCGGGTGGTGCGATGGTGCTGCATGTAACTTCCAGTGCCGGGGGCGTCCTGCCGATTTGGATACTAGTAGGGCAAGGGCTTACTGTGCTTGCAGTAGGTGCGGGTGGGATTGTTTGGACATTTTTTCTCTCATCTATCATTTCTCTCCTCTTTCTCCCTCACTCTGGGAGACGGCCCGATATAGAATGAAATACTGTCTCAAAGAGCCGTTAAACCCAAAACAATCAATCAATCAGGAATGCAAAGTTTTTGAAAGTAAAACTAAGGTGAAATAGTCGTTGTCTTATAATCAAAGAACCATTATGAGAAGCTAAATACAAAACTTGGAAACAATTTCTAAAACTCAGATTTGCTAAAATTTTCTGGTTTACAGTACTTTCATGAGAGCTGTGTTACAGATAAAGTTTGCTTACGGTGAATGGGTACTTTTTCACATTATCATTCTATTAATCTTAATGCCCACTCACCAAAATAAATAAATAAATCAATAAAAAAAATAAAAGTTTTAGAGTCACAGAACAAACAAATAACGCAATGTTTTGCAAAAACGTCATTTGACTCACACACTAATTCATACAGACACTCGGTGCTATTCATCCAAGCTTAAACAAGTTTTTTTTGCTCTATAAATAAAACTGGTAGAAATAGTTTTTTTGAAACTGTGAAATTAACTGTGACCGTGCAGAACTTTTGTCCATAATGTATATATGGCCTTATTTTACGCTGTGTTGTTCCAAATTACAATACTTACCACAATCCAGCGTTACGTGTCATTTTTAATGATCGAAGAATAAATATTATCGCTACTTTAATTATTGATGCCTCGATACCGTATTGTAAACAAAGTTACTAAAAAATGGATAATCAAGTCTTAAATATTGTTTTCCGCAGCGCTTCCTCCTTTGCTCTATACTAGAGCAACTTATTACTTGTTTATGTTTAGTGTGAGCCAGTTTAAAACTTGGTATAGAATATAGAATGGAACGGCAGGTATAATCGTCTCCATTCCATTCTATGGATTTGGGTTGGTACTCTTACAGGAAAGACTTTGCTCCCTCAGAGGGGACAGATTCCATCCTGTTAGTGCACCACTATAGGCTCTGGGGGAATATTGTAGCCGATGGAATGTAGGCTATCTCATCCATTCCACCATATTCCATTCCAGGTCTTAAACTATGCCCTACTATTTTGAAAGCTATATATGATACATATAGCGTAAATAGTTGGTCTCGGTGGCTTAGAGATGCAAATATCAAAATTATTACCACTATGTATGTATTAAAAATCAAAACAACAAAATAGTTTTAAGCGCAAAAAATATTATCAACTCAGTTAAATGATACTTAATCAACCATGGATATATAAAAGAAATAAAAGTTTTCTATTCGTGTCCTAATATGATATCTACATGTATAAGCGGTAATAATAAGGCAGATACGCGGAAGCTGGAAGTACCTTCGCACCGGTTATGTTCGGTTTTCTTCGCTGGGGTTTTATAAAATGTCTGATTACTGGGTGTATGACCTCAAATCTTGTGGGTCATATATGATAAGACTAAAAAACAATAGAAATAATTTTTTGGCAAATTATTGTACATGTTTGAGAAAGAGTGAACCGTCTTGACATTTCCGACTATCACTCGTTATACGTATAAGTTGTTTTCGAAAATAATAAGTTGTTTTCGAAAACAAAGACCACCGACAAGAACTACTCCCATAATATGAGATATCGGGTATTCTGACGTCCATATTTTATGTTTTTATGCTGATATTTACATTTTTACTTTCATTGAATACCCGATATAGTTCTGTGTTGCGTGAGGGAGGTGGAAAGAGAGAGGGAGACAGAGAGATGGGAGAGAGAGATTACTAGCTACTAGTCTGATAACGATTTTTCGTCCCATTGTGGAAAATGAATGACAAAATTTTAGGGCCAGAGTCCAAAAATGAATCAGCCCCTTTTCCTGACGGTTTTTCAAAACAGTAGAAAGCTACATATACCGAAATCATATATTAAGTATAAATGATGTTGGGAAATGAAAATACTTATTCGCCTTGTTGCTGGGCTATGTTCTACAGTAAAAACTATTGTATGTGAAACAGACTAATGCTATACAATCTATTTATTATTTCTGAAATATAAATGAAATGATACGATATCAAGTGTGTGAACATTTCTGATCAGGATCATCTTTGCTTCATTAATAAACTCCATATCAAGCCTGCTAAATCTGCGCGTTTGTGCAGCCTGAATTGAGTATTTTGATATTCGCATATGGTTTGTATTTGACATTCGCGTATGGTTGGGGTCCCTTTCGCGCAACACTATTTAAAACGAAAAAACGTTTCATATAAGCATGTGCAAACGTCACTGATCAACCTGTGTATACCGCAGAGCTCTAGATAAGAGGGCGTATTTGGTGATAATTAGGGATAATTTTTGTTAATGCTGCATAAAAACATATGTTGTGACCCCTCATCTGAACCGTCTCGACGAGACGGTTCAGATGAGGGGTCACAACATATGGTTTCGATGAGAAATAAGAAAAAATATCCTCAATTATCATCAAATACGCCGTCTTATCTAGAGCTCTGATACCGGGTGTTTATTTCTTCCATAAGGTTTAGTTTTCTACCTGTCTATGCTTGTTTTCGCCCGATTCATGCATAATAGACTCTTCATTCTAGCATTTTGGTCAGGTCCATTTCCAATCTAAGGGGTGTCTCATTGATTTGCATAATTACCAGTTATTTTATCAAACCAGTGTAAGACCTGATCAGATGCCGCAACCTCCCAGCAGGCACATGACGTCAAAATGACGTCATACTGACGTCGATGCGACGTCATCACGTCGCATCGACGTCAGTACGACGTCATCTCAACGTCATGTGTCTGCTGGGCTGCGGCTTCTATTCTGGGTCTTCACTGTTTATGAATATTTATTACCATGATAGGCATAAACAGATTAAATTATGATGTTGTTTTCTTTTATTCCAGGTTCGGTCAGCTTAGAGGCGATCCTTCCAGACTACTATAGGCCCTTATCACTTGCGCTTGACCAAGTCTTGGAAGATACTGGTGCTAGTACTGAAATAAGAAATATGTGGCAAGACGCGTTTGCTACAATGGAATTAATAGAGACGATTGCCATTCAGCCTGAAGGTTCTATTTATAATTTTGGCAGTTCCAGAGAGGGAACAACAAATGTTGATATGAACCCTGACATTGGCACAGTGTGGGTTGACAACACAGTTCCTGTAATAACTGACTGTTCATATGTTTCTGGTGAAAAAGGTTTACTCTTGGTTCAGGATAATGACACACAAGCTGGCTATGCTAAACTACAGGTGGTTTATAACGGGGTTCCACTATTTCAAAATACTTATAGGATATTGAATGCAATGCAATTTAACACGAGACCAGACATGTGTACGTCTGCTGACAAATATAACCGACTAGTGATTGCGTTCAGTACAGTACCAGTACAAGGGATAGAAAGGCATGGACCTGCACTGTTTACTGATAATGGAACATTTTCAGCAGATCGTGTTTTTGCTTTCAATCTCTCGAAATTACCAGACTGTGTAGACGAATGGGTAGCTAGAACGCGGAATTATAACTGGCCTTCTGTGGACGTGATAGACCGTTGTAAAGCCCTTGGTTGTCTTTTTGTGCCAGTAGGACATCCAAACAGCGACGAACAACACTTAGAGTGGAGAGTCTCACTGTCACACCAAGAACGACTACTTGTATCGCAGTTCAGTTCAGTGCAGCACAAATGTTACATATTGTTAAAGTTTTGGAAGAAAGACATATTGCCTTCATGGATAAGACAGGAGTCTCTCAGCTCTTATCATTGTAAAACGTGTTTGTTTTACATGATAGAAAATACACCAAGTGACTTCTGGAGGCCAGACAATTTACTAGTTTGCTTTGTTGCATGTTTGAAGCTGTTCCTGTTCTGGACGACAAATGGCATTTGTCCAAACTACTTTATTCCAGCTGAGAATATGTTTGATAGGAGAATCCACGGTGAACTACAACACAACTTACAACAAGCGTTAGAGGACATGTTAACACAAGACTGTAAATATTTAACAAAGATAAGTACCAGTAACATCGGTGATAGATTACTTTCCTGTGTTACTGTGCCGATTTCAAACCGCCACGATTACTCTGAAGGTATATATTATTACATCAGAACTAAATCAAAGTTAGCAGCTTTAACAGCAGTGCATGCGTCCGTTTTCAAACACATCCTTATTCAAAAGTGTTTTTCAAATAGCTCTCAGCAGTGCTTGATAAATCTTTACAATCAATGTCAAATCCTCAAACATACTCCTAGGATAACTGAACATACTGAAGAGGAGACACAAAGAGCAATATCCTGTGTAACATATCTAGACCTACACCTCATGACCACCATGGTTGCTCTAGCAAAACAACAAGGTACAGGTAGAGAGGAAATATGTCGGTTTCTCTCCAGTGACTCGTGGCACCAGCTCAGTCTCAGATCAGACATCTCAGTCAAACTAAAACAAGCGTCACTTATGTACATGTTTGAGTATTATCATGCTTCCTTGGATATCTTGTCATCAATTGAACTTCGTGGTGAAAATTCACATTGTACCTGTCGGAACAGTGAACGAACGGCAGTTCCAACAAATGACGAATTTATTATTGCCGGTGCAAACCAACCAGCTGTAACGATGGAGCGTATGGCTAAACGTCTATTTGTACAATGCCTTGTTTTTCTTCCAGCCGAGAGAAATGTCATACCCGATGCCTTATGTTATGAGATGCTAAGATTTGTAGGTGATCCTCCTGGACATAGGTTTGACTACTTGCGAGAATGTGCAGTGGTAGATGGTCTGTTTCTGTTTCATTTCTTGCTGTATTTGAACCACAGCAAACTCAACATGAGATCTCACGTAAGAGTTGATATTGACAATATGAATTATATCATCAACGCAAGAGGCTTGTGGAACTTGCCAAAATGTATTCATAGAGAAGCGTGTTTGAATATTCTAGGCTGGGTTTACAAGGATCAAGGGTGTGTTGAGACAGCAGTGGAATGTTTTAGAAGGTCACTTGAAATGAAACCTCGTGCCAATGCAGCTGCTTGGCATTTAAGAGACTTGCAGAATACAAGCCAATGATTCTATATAAACCGATGAATAAACTATAATTTTTAATCGCCACACGAGAGAGATTGAAAAGTTTTCCATATCTGTGAAAAGCAAAGACTCAGACCAGCTTGCGCATCTTCGCAGTCTGGTCAGAGCCTTGACTATTCGCACACATTTGAAATCGTTTAGAAATCTGTAATTGTAACATAGTGGCCCCATATTGTCTGAACGGCTGCAGAATGAAAAATACTATAACGCGCATTCTGAGAAAACAACTGTTTGTATCAGCTTGGTCTCTCTCGCAGTTTTGTAAGGCCATGTACAGTTCTCTTCCTGACAACCACAAGACTACGTTCTCTGATACTCAGTAAGGTCATCGCGTAATGCTTGCTAGATTACTTCTATCGTGGAAAATCTTATTTAAGGTGTATAGTACAAATGCAAGTTTATACGACATTTTTACAAAGGGAAACAACACCCTGTGACTTCTTGTTTACTTCACTTGATGACGCAGCCCTTCCAAAATAAGGTCAACTTTTAAAGGAAAGAATTTGCTCTTATAGGAGCAAATTTCTTCTTTTAAAAATAATATCCCCTGTGGGATGGTGAACAAAAATGAAAATAACAGTGTTGCTTCCCCTGGCAGTATATCCTTTCACCTTTTATAGCTGATTTTCCAACAAAAATACAGAAATGGACCAACGTCGCGAAGACATATACTTTAGACATATTTGAACTACAGAGGCTCTTACCAGCCAGTACATTCGGGGAAGCACAGGCGAATTTGAATATTTGTTGTTCGGACGTTCTGTTTGGTATCTCCTTCCTTGTTGCTACTCATATTTTATTTAGATTCATAGAGTTTTATTCATAATATTAATAAAAAGACCGCCAGCTGCGAGAAAGTGGCATGACATGTGCTCCCATCGAAGACGCAGATCAGCCTGGGCATTCGCCCAGTTTGAATATAGTCTTCACTTGCCGCATGGAGCTAGCCTAATTTTTTCCACCCTTTAAGCGCACAGCGAGGCTCTGATCAGACTGAGCGGATGCACAAGCTGATTTAAGTCTTCGCTAGCTCACATGCCACTTTGTTGGTTTTGTCGTGTCGCGGCTCAATTATAAGAAATCTGAAGATGTACATGGACACCTCCATTTTTCCGCCTTTTTTGTTGAAGGGGAACATCTTTCTTGATTTGTTTGGGCTTTTCTGGAGAACGAAGCCTATCCGAATGGGAGTCTACACTTAAAAGATTTTTCTCTCAGGGGAGCAAATTCTCGCCTTCTGGAGTTATGTGATAAAATTTGCTACACAGATTACTTCTGTCGTGGATAATCTCATTAACTCATTTTAGGTGTCTAGGTAAAACATGGACGCAAGTTGTTTTCCGGTATTTTAACAAATGGGATCGAAGTTCATGGTCCCTTATTTGAGTCCCTTATGACGCAGCCCTTCCAAAATAAGGGCAACTTAATATGAAGAAAAGATCCTAGAGGAAACCTTTCCTTTAAGTGTATATCCCTATTGGGTCTGAATACAAAAATGAAAATGAGTTGCTTCCTCTGACAGAATACATTGTAATACAAAAATGAAAATGAGTTGCTTTCTCTGACAGCATACACTGTAATACAAAAATGAAAATGAGTTGCTTCCTCTGACAGAATACATTGTAATACAAAAATGAAAATGAGTTGCTTCCTCTGACAGAATACACTGTAATACAAAAATGAAAATGAGTTGCTTCCTCTGACAGAATACATTGTAATACAAAAATGAAAATGAGTTGCTTCCTCTGACAGAATACATTGTAATACAAAAATGAAAATGAGTTGCTTCCTCTGACAGAATACATTGTAATACAAAAATGAAAATGAGTTGCTTCCTCTGACAGAATACGCTGTAATACAAAAATGAAAATGAGTTGCTTCCTCTGACAGAATATCTATTCAACTTAAAAAGATGTACCACAAAAAATACAAAAAAGGACCAATGTCGTAAAGAAAGATACTTTAGACATGTACGATTTGCAAAGACTCTGATAACCATGTACATTCAGGTAAGCACAGGCTAATTTGAATAGTTGTTCAAGGGCGTAGCTACCTATACGGCAAATACGCAGGTGCGTATTGAAATTTTGTCAAAATTGACAAAATTTCAAAACGCACCCGCATATTTGCTAGCTGAAAATTTATAAATTATACCAGATTTCAAAACCAATTACCAAAGTGGCTGAAATACTAGCTTTCCCTTCAAGAAGTAGAGAATAAAACATGGTTGTGCGTATTATGAAATTGCCCCTAGTTACGCCCCTGTTGTTGTTCGAACGACCTATTTTGTATCTCATTCCTTGTTGCCAAACATGATATTTTTGTAGATTCATAGAGTTTTATTCATATCGTACGGGGAAACCGCCAAATTTTCGGCCATTTTTTTGTGAAAGTGGAACTTTCATGACTTTTTGTTGTTTTTCTTTAGAACTAGGCGGTGCCGTTTTACTGAAATTCCTTGTTTTTGAAATATCACAAACTGATATTAAATAAAGTAAATATAATAAAAAAGTGATATCACAAATCGATTTTGTGATATCACTAAATCACATTTATTTTGTGATACCACTGATTCGATTTTTGTGATATCACTTAATATTCGATTTTGTAATATCACAAAATCTATTTAGTAATATCACTTATTCCATTTTGTGATATCCCTTTTTCGATTTTGTGGCATATATTAATTCGCTCCTACTCAGTGATATCTACGGAAGCGTATTGGTGCCTCCACTTATTGTGTTATATCACAACTTGTCGATTTCTGATATAGCGATTTATTGCAGTTTTCGAACAAATGTTGATTTATATTTGTCAACCTATTTTGTTAGATCGCCATAAATCGACTGAGATCATCGGGAATTTAAACTGAATTCGCAAAGAAGAAATGAATATATCTAAATCGTTAGAATAATCGACATAAACAGAGTCGTCATGGTAATAAAACTCGCTTATTTCACTTACGAAAACTTGACTAGACTAGGAATGAAGAGAGGATCACGCTTTACAGAAGGCGACATAATCGCTTGAAGTGTAACTTCATTAGTTTGCCAAGTCGAAATATTGCAGCTATATTTAGCTACCCTAAGCTAAAGACTTATGCGGTGCTTATAAGATGGACAGTCACCGTCGTCCGTCGTTGCTAGTCATCGCCCGTAAAACCTTTGTTAATTACCTGTCGCTTCTAAGCAATCTGATCTTAATGTCATATGAAGTATTTCGGGGCTCGGAAATTAACTTTATACAGCATGGGGCTGACAGCTTAAGAATTTTGGTTCTTTTATAGTGATCAGGCATGGTTTCTCATGCATTAACATTTGCCAGGTTCCAAGGAAGCTGTTTAAAACCGAGGCTGAAGGCCGTCATTTTCAACAACCCCCGAGAGACCTGGCAAATATAAATAAAATGAAAAAAAAATTCAATCGTTATTATTGCATAAATTCAACCACAATGCTACAAACATAACCAAAATGTTTCGGCTCTTTTTTTTCGGCTTCTCGCCATTACCATGCTGATTCCTACAAGAACTGTGCCTTTCTATGGTCAGCTATAAAGAATTTGAGCCCAACCTTTAGCAGCAGTTCGCCATTCTAAATCATATTTTCTAGTTTTTTTTTCACTTCGATGTCGTCTGCTTTTCACTTGTTTTACAATATTCAAATCTGTATAAATCTAAGATAACGTTGTTTTTTTATCGATAACTGCAGCTGCAGGGGTGGGGGGGGGGGGGGGGGGGGGGCGGGTAGTGTGATAATGCTATGTATATCTTCCAGTGCCGGCACGTCCTACTGGTTTACACTTTTGTAGGTCAAGGGCCTACTGTGCTTGCAGTAGGTTAGGGTTGTTTTGGGTCATTTTTCTCTCGACATCAAATGGTAAGTAATAACTTACCATTTGATGTCGCGCGTGAACGTGGAGTTTGCTTGTATTCGTTCCCGGTAATTGCATAAGATTTATGAAATAGATCAGCTCTAGCAGTGAATTGTTGAGTAATAATTCACTGTCTGGAGGTCAGTTGTAAAGTAGATCATATCACGAGAGCGGAGCGCGAGTGATATATCTACTTACAAATGGCCGACAAACAGTGAATTATTACTCAACAATTCAATGCTAGAGCTGAACTATTTCGATTCTAACGCTCAAAAACGCTGGAAAAAGTATTCTTTTCATTCAAACTCTCCCAACCTTCTTGCCATCGCGATCATGCTCCCGCCAATATTCTTAACTGTATCAAAGGTAAATGTACTTTTTTATGGCGATTTAATGAAGAAAAAGAGACGTTACACCGTCTAACGTCTCAAAACGTCACATAATTACGTCAGTAATGCAAGTGACGTCAGCAATTAGTCTCACGCGCTCCGAGACAGTGAATTGTTGCAGAATAAAACACGGAAATTTTCCATTGCTTCTATAGGCGCACTGTGTTAGAATGGTCAATAACAACACTTATTGTAGACAATAAAGAGCAGATAGCAATATTAATAGCTCTTTTCAATGTTGATGGTCACAAGCTACCTCTAAGAAAACAAAGACAAGCATTCTTGTTATAAGCTTGAGTAGTCTTTAACTTATTGTACAAATATCGGTGTCACACGCTATTAACTTGCATGTTTTAACGAACCCTAAACCATGTATTAATAAGGCGATTCACGTGCTCTAATAATCGCTTTTGCGACTTTTCGTTTGCCTGTTGCAGGGCAATAATCTGTCAGTATAGAAGCAAGCGGGTTGCTTGCAGCTGCAGTTATCGATAAAAAACTTTTCCTAAGAGTTTAACAGATTCGAATATTGTAATGAAAATGAAAAGCAGGCGACATCGAAGTGAAAAAAATTAAAAAATATTATTTAGAATTGTGAACTGCTGCTAAAGGTTGGACAAAGATTCTTTATAGCTGGCCATGTCCCGAAACGAGGATTTTTATAGAAAGGTATAGTGCGTGTAGGAGTCAGCAAGGTAAGGCGATAAGGCCAAAAAAATAGTGTCAACACATTTTGGTTATTTTTGTAGCATTCTGGTTGAATTTATGCAACAATAACGATCAAACATGGTTTAACATTGCATTTACATTTGCCAGGTTTCTCGGGGGTTGTTAAAAATCTCGGCCTTTGGCCTCGGTTTTTAGCAGCTACCTCGGGACCTGGCAAGTGGTAATGCATGAGAAACCATGCTTGGTCAGTATAATAGAACCAAAATGCTGAAGCTGTCTGTCCCATGCTGTATGAAGTTAATCCCCGAGCCCCGAAATACTTCTATGACAATAAGATCAGATTGCTTAGTAACAAAGGTTTTACGGACGACGACTAACAACGACGGATTACGAAGTTTGTTAATCTTATAAGCACTGCAGAAGTCTTTAGCTTAAGGTAGCTAAATATAGCTACAATATTTCGAGTTGGCAAACTCACCAAGTTACACCACAAGCAATTACATCGCCTTCTCTAAAACGCGATCCTTTCTTCATTCCTGGTATAGTCAAGTTTTCGTAAGTCAAATCAGCGAGTATTGTTACCAAGACGACTCTGCTTATGTCGATTATTGCAATGATTTAGATATATCGATATCCTCTTTGCGAGTTCAGTTTTAATTCTCGGTGATCTTAGTCGATTTACGGCGATTTAACAAAATATGTCGACAAATACAAGTCAACATTTGCTCGAAACCTGCAATAAATTGCTATATCTGAAATCGACAAGTTGAAATATAACACAATAAGTGGAGGCACCAATACGCTTCCGTAGATATCACTTACTCACTCGGTTGTGTTTTATTCCGAGTAAATATTTCAGCTAATTCAAATTGCTCATTAGAACGCTTTGTTATATGTAGAACAACGAAATCGTTTATTTAGTTCTATTAATCCACTTGCAAATGTTCATTTGGATTTGATTACTAATGGAGATCCCGCATTAAATGCTGAAACTAGTTCAACTATACCATGTATACATTCGGCTGTGTTAAAAATATTAAAGATACACATAGGTTCACTTAGTCGAGTAATAAATTGCCATAATGTGGAATATGTGAGTGTCGGGGTTGGGGCGGGTCGACTGGTGCTGCTGTGGGGATAAAACAATATTATCTTTCTTTCGATACTATGATTTAATTTGTGAATTGAACTTACTGTTGTATATGTACCACAGTTCTAATGTTTGTTATCTGTGTAGATAGAGGACTAGCTAATGTTGGTATAACTTGTTTCCAATCCCTTTGTCTATATGGAACAATAAAATATGTTTAATCTAATCTAAAAATCTCGATTGTGTCAAATCACTAAATCGATTTAGTGATATCATATAATAATACGTGATATCATAAAATAAAATGTTATATCACAAAATCGATGAAGTTATATCACAAATTAAATTTTGTGATATCACATATCTGAAATGTCAAAAACTGTGAATGAGTGGTATCACAAAATCGAATTAGTGATCTCACTTAATTGAATTAGTGATATTACAAAAAACATTAAGTGATATCACAAAATTATAGCCTCTTTTTATATCAAAACGTTATTTAGTGATATCAGTAAATCGACTAGGTGATATGACAAAATTGATTTTGCGATACATGTATCACTAATTCATTCCTATTTGTGATATCATTTAATCGATTTTGTGATATCACTTAATCAATTCTCTGACATCACTTGATCGGTTTAGCGATATCACATGATAATTAGTGATATTACAAAAAAAACTGATATCACAAAATCGATTTAGTGATAATTTGATTTTGTAATATCACAAAAGGAGATTTATAATGAAACAGCACCTCATAGAGAACCGAATGGGATTTGCACTTAAAGAAAGAATTTTCTCTTAGGAGAGCAAATTCAATCCTTGGCCCTTATTTAAAACGTAGAAAAGCTAAAAGAGAGAGTTATTTATCTTCATATGGTATCAATTTACTTTAAGTCACGATTACGATTTTCGTATGGTTCATTTATATTTTTAACTAATTTTAATTCGATAGTTGTTTAACTTGAGCACAGACAAGAAACATATCCTTGGGACATTTAAAAGAGCCTCATTACTGCCTTATCTAAAGAAACTTGAAAATCGTATGTCTCTGATTATTGGAAAATGAGTACTAGTTTATCCTCATTTAAATGATGTTAATATCTGACCCTTTCTCGACTACTAGTCTAGAACCATGACAAAAATAAAGCAAAATTATTCGGGATATCTATATGTCCCTCTGAAAACTTTAGGGGACAACTGGACAAAAGAGGTCAAATCCTGTAATTCTGAGGGACAAGAAAAACCCTGTGGCTGCAGCTTAAGAAGCAGAAACAGGGCCTTCACTGTTTGCTTCTGTACTACAATCCAAATATACAAATATAAAAAATTTAAAAAACAATGTTTGTTTCATATTTGTTTTCATGAGTGAGTCTGATTGATTATTCCGAATGAAATGCAAAATACCGCATAAATGATTCCAAATAGTTCCAAATTTATAGCTGCTTAGTGTTTTAGCTCATACGCGTTTCATTAATATTCATGAATAAACAAAAACATCACGGGCGTACTTTACATTATAAAAGAAATTGTATGTCTAATTACTCCTTCTTTACATTTTTGTGTTATTGAAAACTATTTAAAGAACAATTATAAAATTAGTTTAGTTAAGCACTTACCTAAAAGGTGATACTGGAACTGAAATTGCAAATCAAAATTAAATAATTTTCACTTCCACTGAAAGATTTCTAAATTTTGAAATATTCTGAATGAAATGGGAAGGTCTGACAACAAAAATATGTACTAATTGTGCTTTTTCAAGGATGCAAGATGTTTCCCTAATATTCGGAATAATTCTATCGCTTTTTCCTTATTTTAATTTTAAATGCATTTAAACCGTCTGTTCCATGTCATCTACAGTGATATACAGAGATATCCAAACGTTAAATGAGCCGCGACACGAGAAAACCAACAATGTGGTCGTCCGCCCAGCGCAGACTCAGATCAGCCTAGGCATCCGACAGCTTTAACCAGACTCTTCTTTAAGTACTCAAAGGGTAGCTAAGGGTCTAAGCTACCTCCATGCGGACAGCGAAGGCTCTGATCAGACTGGGCGGACGCCCAGGCTGATCTGAGTGCGCTGGGCGCACAACCACATTGTTGGTTTTGTCGTGTCGCGGCTCAAATAGATAACAACTGGTAGGAAATGCTGTCATTCATGCAATGTACATGTATTTCTTTTCGCTTAACCCATTAATGCGTAGCGTCCCGTAAATATGACATAATAGACAAACAGTGCAGACTCAGATCAGACGCCGCAAAACGTAGCGTCTGATCAGGGTCTATAACAAATAGTATATCTTCTTACAAATTACATGAAACTGCTAAAAGTAAATTTAATCAGAGATCCCTTAATTGTTATATGGACATTTCTTAAGATAAGGAGAGAATAAGTCGACTGGGCATTTATAGGTTAAGATGATTTGAATGACATCCTGAACTTCTGACAATTTCTTAGTCTCAGGTAGAGCATTACTTCCCAGTAAATATCATATTTCGCTACTACTTTTAAGCTTCATTTGTATTTGTATAATCGTGTGAACATGCATATGAACTTTTATGAAATTAAAAAGAGAAAGATACAAAATATTCAATGTCTACTTATAATAGTGATTACATATTATACTGTCTGAAAGAAAAAGAGAAGAAACGCTACAGCAATATCTTGACATGCTATTCATTGGCATGTGCAATGAGAATGTAATTTTAACAGCGCAGATATAGAAGTGAACAGATGCACTTCATCTAAAGCATCTCATCCATTCAAGTTCGCCTCCCTTCTCAATGAGTGTCAACTCTTAAATGAAAGAATTTTCTCATTTATGAAGAGCCATTTGGAAGAGCTGTGTCGACCAGAGTAGCAAGCAGGAAATCACTAAAGATCTATTAACAAGTGGCGTTAAAACGTATAGGTATACGTATTCAACTTGAGGTGTGACCTTTAACTTATGATGCGGATCCTGTTTTTTTAGGTCATCTGCTCAAAAATGTCCACGTTGCTTTCAGTTTTATTTTAAACCGCATCACCACAAAAATGTTGAATGTGCGCCACGCAAAAACTCAGATCAGCTAACTGTCTGAACATCCGCTCAGTCTGATCAGAGCCTTTACTGTGCGCTCAAAATGTTGTAAGCTGCCTGCATGCCGACAGCAAAGACTGTGTTCAGACTGGGCGGATGTCCAGGCTGATCTAAGACTTCGCTGCGCGCACACGCCGCTTTGTTGGTTTGGTCGTGTCGCGACTCTTATATGTTTTATGTATTTTTGTGGATTTCGATGTAAATTGCAAAAAAAAAAAACTTTCTCCGAAATGTCAATTCTAGTCTATCCTATAACATTACTAGGTCTTCGCGGGACCACAGAAGACTGCAACAGTCTCCTGTTGTCAGTTACTTCTACAGCAGTTTTGTCGGCAAAGCCTAAAGTATGTGCCCAGACCGGGTCCTGGGTTCGAAACCCGGTCTGGCCACATACTTTCGTTTCTCCTTCCGCTGATTCAAGAGGCATATACTAAAACCTGGAGTGGAGTTAACCTTTGGAGTGGAGTGGTTTTTTGGGGTGTTTTTGGAGTGAAGATTTGGTGTGAACTTTATCTGACTCTGCTAGAAAAATGTCTGGAAAAGTAAACATGCCTAACCTTTCACCGGAAATGACCAGTTGCAAAGGGGCATGTTCTGATTCCTGTGCTGGCCTGGCCCGATTATGTGAAATGGCATAACAGCTTGCTGGATTGCATAATACCATGGACCAAGCAAGGCCATGCTAATTATACTTTGGGGAAACCAATAATTAAATATTTTGGCCATACTGCATATAAACTATCAGCAGCATAGTCTTGGCAGTTTGAAATAGCCCCCTTGGGATACGATAATGAGTCATGTTAAATTCTAACAAAATTAAATTATACATTCTGACTGTTTGAAAAGATGTATACTTACTTACTTACCCACTGGCTGGCTGGCGTGGTGGTTCACTTATATACTTACTTGATTGTTGGGCCTGTATTTTCATTGACATGGCCAACTTATTTTTACACTGACAGTAGACTCAGGAGCAGTAGATCTGGTTTTAATTCCTATAGTCTCTGAGTCAAGGAGAGGTCATTTTCTGACCTTATATGACTTATAACCTGACTCCAAAAACCACTCCAAAAACCACTCCCCTCCAAAAGTTAACCCCACTCTATGTTTTAGTACATGCCGATTCAAGAAGGGCAGTTGTCAGCTACTGGTGAAAGTATGTGCACTTAGTACTGGTTAACCGCTTAGGAGGTCTAAGCCTGACCAGGAATAGTGTGGTTAGGTTAACTGACGGTCCCGACATGACCTTAGCTGTTTACCGTGGACGTTAAGCATCAAATCAACCAACTACCCGTATCTCTGCCCAGTTAATATGAGGATCATCCAAAAAGTTCTGTCACTGGTGCTATAGCTCAAAAACTAAGAACAATATTTACCTCAAAGTGTAATGTCGTTGAAATGGCTTACCTTTATAATATCGCTGAAGAATAATATATTATATTCTTCAGCGATATTATTTAGGTATATGTTAGCAATATTATTATCATTTTAAGTATTTCACTTTAACTGCAGTAACAAGCTCATAAGCCATTTAGAAAGGTTGCTTAGCGGTCAGTGTTTTTTTTTTTTTTGGTTTCTTAGAGGCTGCAGACTGATAATCTATTCTATTGACTGAACGAACCTTTTGATTTTGGCAAAAACTAAGAAAAGTTGTCTGCAGCCTGGATTCTGGAGATAAAGGGGCTATCGATATAATGGGCAGATTGAAAAGCAGGTTTATTTATATAATTTGATGCTGAAAAAGATACCTTATCATATAATCAGAAAAGTATACCTATTCCAGCGGCACATCCCCGTACTGTCAATTATAGGAAGTTACCCCCGCGGGGAAAACAAAGACCATCGACAACAACGAAAATCGAAGATTCGGTTTTAATGAGATTCTTCATATGTCAGCAATGCTGTTCGTAAGGCTGCTTACACCACGTAGTGCTGGCTTCCCGCCGCACGACACTTAAAGTGATTGTTTTGATCTCTTCACTGATTCTCTATATCAAAAATAAATATGCCAGTATGTCGTAATTTAATTTCTACAGCTCATTTCTTCATCTGCTAAGGTAATTAGAATCATGTTTATTGCTCTTATCTTAAACATCAGGCAGCAGACATGTTTTCCATCACATCAGTCTAACAGCTTGAAACAGCTGGATAGCAAGCGCTTGTTTACCTAAACTTTTACGCAGTGGAACCACTTTCAGTGGAGTTGACTGTGATTCCATATGGAAAGATTGCAATTATTTCTGAGCTTATAATATCTTCGGATGTGATTGAGGAGGAAAACATGAAAAGGGCACCACTGGGAACCCCAATATACAGAAGATGACTTGAAAGACAGACTTTCAAATGCAGATGATAGCTTGACATACTGGAAGTGTCAGTTTTCTATGGTGCAAGTGCATTTTTTTTGTAGGCCTGTGCACAGACTTCGGAAAAGCATGCTCAGCTCAGAATCTGAGCATTATGTTGGGGTTTATTCATTTTTTACTGCATCACCCATAACATGACATAAACGCTATGATTTATTGTATTTAGACCAAATTGTTCTATACACATCATATGTCACATTTTTACACCATGAGCTCCTTATTTTCTCTTCCTCAAAAGTTTGTATAACCAACAGCTATTACCTTTATTCTCATTTTCATGCATTTTTTAATGAATTCAATATCAGTATTTATATTAAGTACTAGTACTTAAGCTGACCTGCTAATGCTAGATTTTATTGCTTTAAGTATTGGGACTGAACAGTGCTAACCCAGATCAGACTGTTCGTAAAGAAACATTCTGATCATGGTATACAGTGTTTTCGATCAGGTGGTGCAAAGGCACTTTGTTCCCTGTCAAAGTTTAACAGTGTGCATTTCAATGTACAGACTGATCTGGCTTTGCATTGGAGCACTACTCTAAGCTAATATCTCCAGCTGCTCTGTAACTCATTTTACCTCGCTGCAGCTGCTAATATAAGTGATTCAAACAAAAAATATTTGATGTCAATCAACGTAGAAATGGCAGACTCCTGGGGCAAGTGTTAATCGTCAAATTACACACTAATTGAAATGGTTTTCATAAAAATTTTAGTGGTATGATTCACATCATATTTTTAACCTATGTTTTACAGGTTTATAAAAAGGTGTAAACAATCACTTTAACACCAGCTACAGGGAAGTTAAATAATTTCGATGAATGGTACTTTTGGAAACAAAAATCACCCACAGGAATGAAAACGAAAGCCTCAGTCTTACTGCGAGTTTTCCCAGAGGATACATGACGTCGAAATGACGTCGTACCGACGTCGATGCGACGTCTTTACGTCGCGTCGACGTTGTTACAACGTCGTTACGGCGTCATGTGCCTGCTGGGTTCGTGTATCAGCTGTGCCGTTCTCAAGGCTACAAATGCGCCTTAGACTTAGCACCAGCTGCAGGGAAAGCAAATAAAAGCGATGAATGGTACCTTTTTAAATAAAGAACACTTTCTAGAACAAAGTTCGGAACCTCGATTTTATTCATGCTCTTCGTACTTCTCTTAGCATGTGTAGAACAAACAATGACACAATTTTCTGAAGGTAACAAAGAAAAGCATAAGAATGACATCGATTAAGCGTAACGGAAACACAGTCTTGGAACAATCAGTTCTGTGTGTGTGTGTGTGTGTGTGTGTGTGTGTGTGTGTGTGTGTGAGAGAGAGAGAGAGAGAGGAAGTGTGTGTGTGTGTGAGAGAGAGAGAGAGAGACAGAGAGAGACTAGCTACTAGTCTGATAACGATTTTTCATCCCATTGTGGAAATGAATAACATTTTTTTTTCTGTATTTATTCTATGGCAAGTGTACAAGACATGAATCTGCTTCTTTTCCTATCGGTTTTCACTGTGTCCATTCGTGTACGCCTATAAATGCGAGTTGGAGCAGTGTACGCCGAGTTAGAAGAAAACAAGTCTCGGAAATGTCATCGTGGCTCTTAAGTAAGTTAATTTATCAGGGCTTTTCATCATCTAAATGTAATAAACTATTATGAGTGTATCTATAACTGAATAACCTTTCAGACGGATATAGTTTCACGTAAATGCAATGTTCGATTTACAGAATATTTAGCCAAATATGTACATCCTTTCAAGTGAGAGTGCCTTTACTGAAAAAGAATTCAGTATTTCTTAACAAATACATGTATCTTTTGATTGATAGGGCCCTTCCTAGTAAGGCAGATATATATTGAAGCTGTTGTAATACACGAATTTGTCAAAACCTGTCCGCTTTGAATATAGAAATCATTTGTAGGCAGGCTCTACTCGTCTGAAGTGCACGCCGAGTTGCAAATACATAATTAACGAAAATACGGCGAGTTGGAGAAACCATGTACGCCGAGTTTAAGCTTTTTTGTCAAAAAAGGTGTACGCCTAGTTGGAGTAAAGTACTGCTCTATGTGTTTTTGTTTTTAAAAAATGCCACTAAATTAAGTTGCAGCTGTCTAGCTGAGCATTTATTGACATTGCTTTGTACTGATAGTGTCTAAAATACCAAAGTCAGTCAGTTGTTGTTGGCTGTTCGATTACATGTATGAAAAATCATTATATTAGTAAATTCGACAGAATGATTGAGAATATTGTAAATAATTAAGAATCCACATTTTGTTTGTCTTCCAGAAAACTGTTTGTACACAATACCCTCACTTATATTTTACTCCTCCGCCCGTTTTATGCAGGACAGTGTGTCCGTAGAAACCCTGGTAGCTTAGAATGTTATGCGCTGGCCTGCTATGCTAGACCTCCCTGGTTCGATGAAGGGTTCAATTTTACACAGCCTTTCATCATTATCATCATCCCATGGTCCTGATATGACTAATACTGTTAAAAATGACATAGGGTCGTAAGTCATCATACCATCAATCCATCTATGTCCGTATATAGAGGCATGGAAATCTATACATGTGCCATATTACAGTATGAACAAACAGCGCAGACTTAGCGCAACTTGTGCATCCATGTAGTACGTTCAGAGTCTGCTCCCTTTATATACAAACTGTATTTGAAATGCATCGTAATGATTCTGATTATCTTGCTGCTGCGCGTATGTCAATAGCTTAATGTAACTGGACATTAAGGAGTCTGGTTACACTGTTTTTCCGTCACTTTAATATAGGGAAGTTACTTTCGCGACTTTCTGTTTGTTTTTCCCGGATGAGGAAGCATTTCTAAAAGGTGCTCTACTCTTAAAGGAAATAAAATGCTAAGAACGGGGCAAATTTTTTCTTTAAAAAGTCGACCCATGTCGAAAAGGGAGGCAGAGTTGCTTCCCCTGAAAGGGCATCTTAAGGCGATTGTTTTTATCATTGTACAAAGGGACACATATTCAAGAATTTCTAAGGGGAGAAAGAATGAAAATGACAAAGTTGCTTCCCCTGCAAGTGCATTCATTCACCCAAGCAAAGTATCATTTTCTAAAGAAAATGAAAGTTATTGTTCTGCTAAGGAAAAGGACAATGATTTATTGACTCTTTTGCAAGACTCTTTTCTGACTGAAATAGCTTTGAAATCTCTCTCATTCGCTCTTCATTGGCAGACGCTTCTCTAAATCAGATGGGTGGATACGCAAATAGTTCCACATTTACTTTGCTTTACTCCAGGTCGGGCCACTCTGATCCCTCAATTCTTCAAAAGCAGCCCTTTTTCAGTCATTTTCGTGTCCGTCCCAATTTTCGTCTCTCCGCATATTTTCATAGAATATAATTGTCCGTACGTCTGCTCAGGAGATAAATATGTTAACTGGGATATGGTCTCGCAGACAGAATTATGTTGCAGGCATGTGCAGGGGTGTTAACATTGTGTCCGAATATACATGCGCAGAAAGGCAAAGCCCTTAAAGTAGCAACTACACCCGCTTAAATTTTGTGCTTCTTACTGGGCTTGAAGGAGTGATCACGTGTTTGTTGTTTGCCCATTCTTTCTTGTTTTAAGCAGACCACAGTGCCTGATAACAAAACCATATCAGCCACATTGACTCAGTGTGTGTTGCTGTTTTGCGTGCACAATTACAGTTTTGTCGGTTTTATAAGGCGGACGCACCCCCGACGTTCAATGACGCTGTAAGCACCAGCTGCGACTCAATTGCCACTTATTTCAGTTCAGAACTGTGTATTTTCTGGTCTATTGGAAAAATGGATCGGACATGTGCCGTCCGTGGGAGTCGAACCTTCGACACTTTGCGTGAAAGGCGAATATTATCCACTAGACAAGGAAGGCCCTCCATATGGTTGGGCGGCGGAGTGGGGGTGCTTAGGTGTTATACCAAATGAGTTGTGTCAAAAGGGACTGCAGCTTATAACATACTTATCAGCCTGTGCGTGTGGTTAAGGGTATAAAGCTTATAGCCATGGGCAGACTGCTTTTGCATTATGTGATACGCAACCTTTTTACTCGCAGCTCAGTCAGCATTAATGGGTGGTGCTTGCTTGTTTTAGCTAGGATGCTTCGAAATTTTCTTCAGGAACAGTTTATTTTTTCTCGTATTATGACTGTACTTAAACACAAAATGTAGCTTCATTATTGACTCTGACTCTCTAACTATCAGTGGAAGAGCGTTAAGATTGACGATTTCCGTTTAACATGTACAAAATTTGTTATTTATGTCAGGTCTGTATCAAATAAGGCTCATAAATACAGAGCATGGTACATGTTTGGTCACTAGTCTTTGAGCTTGGCGTTTATGTACTCCAACTCGCGGTACAATCTTATGTCAATAATGATTAAACTCGGCGTACACAGGTCCTGCAACTCGGCGTGCACTTTGACAACACCCCTGGTGCAAACAAATACAAACAGCTCTCTCAGTTTTACGATCAGCATTTTGTGACTTCGCTCTGATGGTCACAACTGGATCATTTCTTGTTACATTTTATAATTTTGGTAAATGAAGACAGTGTTTGCGTATATTTAGTACATGTACAAAGTAAGACCAGTAGTAAATATTTTGACATGTTCTACAGGAATTTGCGACGTTTCTTGTGTTATTACAAGAGGGGGTGCTTTGAAACTTTGCCTGCGGCTGTAGATGATGTCTAAGACGAAAACTGTCAAGAAGAGAGGGACATATACCTTAGTTAGCTGTTAAAACACATGACAAACACTTACCTCTCGTCCGCGAGCATTCTCTGAAGGTGTTCTTACTCGGCGTACACTGCTCCAACTCGCATTTACAGGCGTACACGAATGGACACAGTGGTTTTTAAGTACAGTAAAGTAGCTACATATACCAAAATAAAAAAATAATTGTAAATGATGTTGAGGAATGAAAATACTTATTCGCCTTGTTGCTTGGCTATGTTCTACAGTAAAAACTATTATATACTAACTTCATTATTTCTGAAATACAAATGAAAGGTTACGTTATCAAGTGTGTGAACAGTTCTGATCAAGATCATCTATGCTTCATTAATAACGTATCAAGACTGTTAATTCTGCGCGTTTGTGCAGCCTGAATCGCATATGGCTGGTATTTGATATTCGCGTATAGTTGGGGTCCCCTTTCACACAACACTGAATAATCATAAGCATGTGCAAACTGCAATGTCACTGATCAACCTGTGTATACCAGTTCCATAAAGTTTAGTTTATCCGTCTTTATTTTGCAATGCTTGTTTTCACCCTATTCATGCATAATGGTCTCTTCTTTCTCAGACTTTGGACAGGTCCATTTCCAATCTAAGGGTCCTTATTAATTTGCATAATAACCAGTCATTTTATCAAAACAGTGTAGGACCCGATCAGGCGTCTGTTCTGGGTCTTCACTGTTTTATAAATTTTGATTGCAGATTAAATATGAAGTTGTTTTCTTTTATTCCAGGTTCAGTCAACTTAGAGGCAATGCTCCCAGGCTAATACAGGCCCTTATCACTTGCGCTTTATCAAGTCTTGGAAGATACTGGTGCTAGTACTGAAATAAGAAATATGTGGCAAGAGACGTATGCTACGGAAATAATAAGGACCATTGTCTTTCAGCCTGAACTTTCTGTTTATAGTTTTGGCAGTTCCAGAGAGGTAACATCAACTGTTGATATGAGCCCTGACATTGACATAGTGGCCGTTGACAACAGACTTCCTGTAATAACTGACTGTTCAGATGTTTTTGGTGACAAATGTTTACTCTTGGTTCAGGATAATGACACACACGCTGGCTATGCTAAACTACAGCTGGTTTATAATGGGGTTCCACTATTTCAAAATACTCATGGGATATTGAATACAAGACAATTTAACATAAGATCAGACATGAGTACGTGTGTTGACGAATATAACCGATTAGTGATTGCTTTCAATCCAGAACAAGGGACGGAAAGGCATGGTCCTGCAGTATTTTATAGTATCAATTCTGGATCTGTGACATCCGACACCGTTTATGCATTCAATCTTTCTAAGTTACCAGGCTGTGTAGAAGAATGGATAACTAGAGCACGGAATTACAACTGGCCTCCTGTGGACGTGATAGATCATTGTAAAGCCCTTGGTTGTCTTTTTGTCCCTGTAGGACACCCATGCAGCGACGAACAACACTTAGAGTGGAGAGTCTCACTGTCACACCAAGAACGACTACTTGTATCGCAGTTCAGTTCAGTGCAGCACAAATGTTACATATTGTTAAAGCTTTGGAAGAAAGACATATTACCGTCTTGGATAGGACAGGAGTCTCTCAGCTCCTATCATTGTAAAACGTGCTTGTTTTACATGATAGAAAATACACCAAGTGACTTTTGGAGGCCAGACAATTTACTAGTTTGCTTTGTGGCATGCCTGAGGTTGTTTCTATTCTGGACGACTAATGGTATTTGTCCAAACTATTTTATCCCAGCTGAGAATATGTTCGATAGGAGAATCCACGGTGAACTACAACCGAACTTACAACAAGCGTTAGAGAACATGTTAACACAAGACTGTAAATATCTAACAAAGATAAGTACCAGTAATATCGGTGATAGATTACTTTCCTGTGTTACTATGCCGATTTTAAATCGTCACGATTACCCTGAAGGTCTATCATATTACATCAGAACTATATCAGTTTTAGCAATACAAACAGCAGCTCATGCGTTCAGTTACCAACACTACATTATTCAAAAGTATTTTTCAAATAGCTCTCAGCAGTGCTTGATAAATCTCCACAATTGCTCTTGAAGCCTCAAACATACAACTAGGATAACTGGTCATACCGAAGAGGAGACACAAAGAGCAATTTCCTGTATTATATCACATCTAGACCTTCACCTCATGACCAGCATGGTTGCTCTAGCAAAACAACAAGGTAGAAGTAGAGAGGAGATTTGGCGGTTTCTCTTCAGTGACTCTTGGCACCAGCCCAGTCTCAGATCTGACATCTCAGTCAAACTAAAACAGGCGTCACTTATGTACATGTTTGGATACTGTCATGCCTCCTTGGATATCGTGTCATCAATTGGACTTCGTGGTGTATATTCATGTTGCTCCTGCTACAGGAACGATGAGCGGATGGCAGCTCCAACATATGACGAATGGACTAATGCTGGTGTAAACCAACCAGGTGTAACGATGGAACGTATGCACCGGGTATAGCCACACAATTGTAGAGTGATGATGTGTCGCATCGGGAGTGTGTGTCTTTTAGAATATTGCGAAGGTTTGGTCATAAATTGATGTTTTTTTATCCCTTTTAACCTACATATTGGCTTTTTTTAAAAATGCACGGAACACATCAGTTTCTTAGCGATTGAAACACCGTTTCGGAAGCAAAAACACTGCCGTAATAAAAAAAATGACGCGCGCACCATTCACTAGGTCGATGTAAATGTACTGTAAATCAGGAAAAATCGTGTTTGTTTGTCAGTGTTTGTACTTGTTTTACCTTATTTTATTTGATGAAGTTATCCGTTGCCACCTATTAGCTATCAAGCATATCCTTATATTCAATAAAACACACCACGCCTCTGCTTTTTGCTAAAAATTAAACTTTTTGCTATGTGCAGTATGTGGAAATCGTATTTGTATCGTATGTGGAAGATTATGTTTTGATAATGACAGATAACAAACGATATTAGCAGGCCCATATGTGATCTAAAGTTTATGTTTGGGTATTGTATATGATCTCTTGAGCTAGTTTAAAATAAATTCTGGCGGTGTCGCACAAAAAGGTGGTTTAATACATCTGTGAAATGTTGAAGCAGACTGTGAATCCATGCGGTCTATCAACGGCCTTTGTGTTGTGCATGTAGATTTCTCTGGGTCCATTATATTTTTGGCTAATATCAGTGGCTGGGAGCGGACTGCCCTTATTCGTAAACTGGTCTGAGCAGCTGCTGTTCGCAGTAGTCATAAAGATCCTTTCTGCATGTTGTGGCTAATTTTCTTCTCATTCTTTTCACTGTACCGCATTTTATACCCATATCAGATAAAACTGAGGGCATACAATCCTTAGATTTGCTCATACGTGTGTCTGTCCATACGCCATAACGGCTTCTGCCTGCGATAAGGATTAAGAATAAGTTTTTCTATCCTGTTCGCATTTATTCAGTTGATATATTTCTGTAAGCCTTACAGTTTCCTAGCAGAGTCATGTTCATAGGCATGCATGTTTGCCTCCACAAACTTTGTAAATGTGCTACTGTTCTCAAATAATGGTTCTGTTTCGCAAAGTGTTACAATAATAAAAGGACCTGGTATGTTTCAACTATGTTTATTCTCAGAATAATATGATCTCTGATATGCCTATATTGTTTACATAATATGAAGGAAAACAGCAAGAAAATTTGAGTTTAATACATTTTGCTTTAAAGAAATAAGTAATTTACAATAGATTTTGAAAGCTCTAGATAATAGGCTTTTGATGAAATGCTTAAACGTAAGATAACACTGCTAATTACCTGTGCACTGCACAAGGCCTCTCCAGGTACCCTACCCACTCAAGTTTGCAAGTCCAGAGACGCTAACCGAAAAATTCCAACAGATCAAAATGAAATGTGTACCAAATTATTTCTTGTTGTCTAACTAAGTAATTGAATACCCACAACATATGTTTATTTTGAGAAAATAGGGAAAATCTTCTAAACGCTGCCAGTTTTGTAATACAAAGTTAAAAATTAACATAGAGCCCGGTCTCCAGCACATTCAATATTTTCATATTTTCATGGCATGTAAATATATAAAAATTTTGTCTGTATACAAAATATAAAATGTGCTTGAGCCTGGGCTAATACATTCTGAAAGCCGCAAAGGCTACAAAATTCGTCAGTTTTGTCGGAATCCGCTGGGGGCATGGGTATGTTCAAGATAAAACACACACACTTATTTCAGGCAACAACTGGTTAATTTCGGGATTGCTGATACATTCAAGGTTTGAACTTTCCTATGAATACATTTGTATCATCTAAATAGGACTTTTGAAAACTGTGTTTTCTGGGGGCCAAATATGGGCCTTTTTTTGGCTGTCGAGTCCTCATCCTTGCTTCATCACGGTCTTTTCTTGATTTTAATTGTTGACCGTGATGACTCTCTGATGAGTTAGGGGGACCTCCATACGAACCGAACTACCAACTTATTGTGTGCACCGCGGCGGAGGGTGAGGGTGAAGGTTTGGGCGCAGTAAAACCGGTTTAAACCCCCCAGTGGTTATTACTGACCGTCCCAAGGCGATACTTTCGTTGCGGTTGCATTTGTTTTATGTTCGGTGCTGTTTAATTTATTGTGTTCTCATTTTAACCCTTCTATAATAAAAATAGAAAATAGGTAAAAATAGTTTTTAAATGTTTTTCGTATAATTTGCTTAGTCTATTGTAACCCTTCTGTTGGTCTAAATTATTTAGTTCAATAAAGATAGCTGAGTTGCCACCTATTTGGGAAAGAGCTGCTGACTCGGCTTATCACTTGTAATTTATTGTTTGTTTGGATGTCTTTGTCAATATATCCCTTTGATGTTGGGGATAGGGTTTGGGATCTGATTTAGTCAGTTCCTGAAGTGTAGTTACTCTTTAAATTATCATACAAGGTCCTTTATGTAAGATTGTTGGAGTGTTGGTTAGTCGTCAGGATGTGGATAAGAAAATGAACTGCCCATGAAGCCCTAAGCGGAGCTAATTAGCCACTTTTAAAAAAATAATTTTAATTTTTGTTCGTTTCATTTGTTTTCTTTATTTTCATTTTTGTATAAAACATTCTTACAAATGGTGGAAGTTACTTATTTTATCCAAAGACATATGGCTTCCGCTCTATAAACTAGGTCACAGTACCAATGCTTATGTTTGTAATTACCTCATATGAACAGGAGATTAGAAATTATGTGTATGCATGTCAAATAACCGCAAGTTTATACAAGAATTTCACATGGCCATAGACTGCTAATTCTATTTCGCACTCAAATAATTCTGATTATGTTATGTAAACGTTGCCTGTGAACGTGTGTAACCTTATGCTAATTTTGACCATGTTATTTAAAGCCAAGTTTGAACGTTGCAGCTGCTATGCTATGCAGCGAGTATTCCTGCAAGGTATAATCAAAGGGCTGGGTAGCCCTGAAATGACAGGTTCTGTCAGAAGATGAGGTTTTAAGCCTAGAGACGTAACTCATGGGCGAGCATGAACGTACAGTCTTATTAGAGTCTCCCCTATTCGTATCTGCTGGTTATGTGTACTGAAGCCAGTTTCTGTTCCATACTACAGTATATATCCTAAAGATTTTGGGTGGCCAATTTGGCGTGCAAACCATTTAGATTGAAATCGTGATTTCCCTCTTATTTCGGTTAAGAAAGAATGCAGAAAGAATTGTAGGACTGTATATATACGGTTTTACCATTATGCGATGTTTGACCCTTTCAAATGCCGATTATATAACTCCTATTTCACATATATGGCCAAAGGTCAGAGCTTTGTTTATGTAGATAGATAATGGTGTGATTCTAATTCAGGGACAATAAAGATGTAATTGTTAGAATTTTCGGTTTAGCAGTGATAATACATGTATTTAGATAAATGAATAACTACGTAGTCGAATGTTCCTCCTCTTTGTTTGGACAAGTCCATTTCCAATGCCAGAAGTGTTCGATTAGAGTTTTATTTTTCTTCAGAATTTCCTGTAATTTACGGCCAACAGTCTAGACCCTGACTAGATGCTGCGTTTTCAGCGTCTGATCTTGGTATACACGTTTTTCCTAAGACTTCTTTTATTTGATGAGAAGCATAACTGGGTGCTTTTAGCCTTCTCAGTGACCTTTATCTATAGAGGTCACTGCCTACTGCTTGCAAGTCCAGTTACCGTAACGACCCAAAATACTGAAACAGCAAGTGTAGACCCAGATAAGAGCACGATGTGCATTTTAATTGTCATGACAATATATCAGTGTAGATCTTGAAGGATCACCCTGAAAGACAGTGGTGATCCAAATCAGGTTTCATGAAATGTAAACCTAGTTATTGAAATTATTACAGTTATGACGCTGACACTTTATTCTTTTGGTGTATACTGAAGGCATAGCGATGCACAGGGTAGTATACACGGCATTCAACATCATCAGTGACCGGCGTAGTGATATACAATTCATGCCGTACTTTATTTCATTGCGGATGTATACTTGGCGGTGAATGCCAGTTTCTAAAATTTGGCCTACGATAGCTAGAAATGCCAGATAGAACCTGTCATTAAAAATAAAATTCATACGCCGAAATTTTGAATTTTACCCGAGAAGAAATGTTTTGATCCAGAACAATATATGATGTAATCATTCTGCGATTAACGGAATATACATTACCATTTACAACATTAATTTACTTAAAGACACATTTTGATTGCATAATACCCTAATGACTGTTTATTGAAACATGCTGCTCCGAGATAAGACCTTATGGGAGACTTGTGATCCAAGTACATATATGAGGCCAGATGAAGGGAAATCCGATGTCAAGGAAAATGCAGAATATAGTTTTAAACAGGTTAGAATTGGATCAGACTGTGTGAAGTAAAGTTACTATTGATTGTCCAAAGACTGTTTTTCTATAGTGAAAATAGGTACTTGAACAGTGCAACATTCGTGTACATAGAAGGCTCACAGCAGTCTGTGCAGTCTAATCAGAGTCTTCCCCCATGCATATTATGGGATTCATGGGAATTCAAAAAATAAAAATGAAAACCCTGAATAGTCTACATAAATTTGACGGCTGATTTGAAAATTTACTGTTCACATGACCAGTCTGTGATTCTTTGAAATTTAAAAAAACGAAAATAAAGGAAGATCTTAATCTGCCTACGAAGATGTTACAACTGACTTGATTTTTTTTTCATAAAGTTATGTCAGCAGTGAGTATTCAAAACAGCTAAACAGCAAAAACGATGAACCTGATCAATCACAGAAGTGAGGGCTGATTTGAATATTTACTGTTCACATTAAAGTCAGGTTAAGAGCTAACGAATGAGTACTCAATATTAGCCTGCACGTGCAAAATGCTTAAGTGAAGACCCTAATCAGTCTACACAGGTGTAATAACTGATGTGAATATTTACTGTTCACATAAAAGTTATGTCTACAGCCTGCACTGCTAAAAACCAAAAATGAAGACCCAGATCAGACTAACCGGTGTAAAAACTGATTTTGACACAAACTTGTGGCATTGAAGGTTATTCAAACCAGCATGCATATCTTACGCAGACTGATTAGTCTTCATTTTCGCTTTTTACATAAACATACTTTACAGTTTTAAAAAGGTCAGAAAATTTAAAATTAAACTAGAAAACATTAACTCGAAACACGAAATTTGAAAAAAAATTAACTCGAAATCAGCAACACCTTACTCAGAACTCAAAAATTTTAACTCGAGAAGAATCCTTACTCGAAACTCGAAAACCCTTATTTGAAGCTCGAAATTTTCAAATTGTTTTAAGTTTTTGCTGTTTAAACGGCTGATTTGAGCATTTGCTTTCAAACATGGCTGTATGTCCAGTTTCACGTGAAAACACTCATTCGTATGATCAGTAATTTTTATAGCATACCTTCTCGGGCATGAGTCCTTATAAATTCCATGCACATTGACCGGAAAGCTTGTGATATGAACACTTAGAAACAGAGCAGCACGCCACATTCTGCACAGGGACATCTTTCCACATACTGCACATCGAAATTTTGATATTCTCTGGCTTTTATTGGGTCTGTTCAGTATCAGATTATATCTTTGTATCCCTTTCTCACTTATTACTAGGTAAATGTTTGGCGGCTTAGGAAAATAAACGTTTGAAAAGACATATTTGCTGACATTTAACAGCAACTTCCTGGTGTTTTCAGTACATTTACAGCGACCAAGCAAATGCTGCACGCGTCAGTTTTGTTATAACACCAGTAAATTTGTATCCAACAAGTCGATTTAGACGTTAAGAAACTAATGTGTTCCGTGCATTTTTCTTGTCGAGCAAATATGCCCGTTTAAAGGTAGAAAAAATATTAGTTACTCACCAAACCTTCGCTATATCCTGAAACACACACTCCTGATGCGACGCAACCACTGCTCCACAATTGTGCGGCTACACTCGATGGTATGGTTAATCGTCCATTTGTACAATGCATTGTTTTTCTTGCAACCGAGAGAAATGTCACACCTGATGCTTTATGTTATGAAATGTTGAGATTTGTAGATGCTCTTCCTGGACATACCGACGGTCTTTGTGAGAACTACTTGCGGGAATGTGCAGTAGTTGATGGTCTGTTTCTGTTTCATTTCTTGCTTTTTTTGAACCACAGCAAACTTATCATGAGATCGCACGTAAGAGCAGATATTGACAATATGAATTATACCATCAATGCAAGAGACAGGCGGAACAGTCCAAAATGTAGTCATAGAGAAGCGTGTTTGAATATTCTAGGCTGGGTATATAAGGATCAACGGTGTGTTGAGACAGCAGTGGAATATTTTCGAAGGTCACTTGAAATGAAACCTCGTTCCAACGCAGCTGCTTGGCATTTAAGAGACTTGCAGAATACAAGCCAATGATTCTATATAAACCTATGAATAAACTGTGATGTTTCAATCGCCACACGAGACAGATTTTTGTTTTGCAAATCTGCGAACAGTAAAGACTCTGACCAGCCTGCGCATCTGCGCAGTCTGGTCTGAGTCTTAACTGTTTGCATGCAACAACTATAATTCGCTTCTAAATCTGTAGTTTTAACATAATGGTCCCATTTAGGCGGAGAGGCTTCAGAATGGAAAAACAATACACCGCGTTCAGAGACCTGTAACAATTGCTCAGATAAGCTTGGTCTCTCTCAATCTTGTAAGGGTATGTACAGCTCTCTTCCTCTTAACACAAGAATACGTTCTGGTAACTAAGTAAGGTCATCGCGTAATGCTTGCCAGAATAATTCTGTCGTGGAAAATCTTCTTTAAGGTGTTTGGGTACACATCCAAGTTTATACTACATTTTTACAAAGGGGAACAACAACCTGTGACTTCTTGTTCTCTTTCCTTGACGACGCAGTCCTTCCGAAATAAGGTCACCTTACGAAGGAAAGAATTTGATCCTAGAGGAGCAAATTCCTTCCTTTAAGAGTAATATCCCTGTTGGGATGGTATAAAAAATGAAACTGACAAAGTTTCTTCCCCTGGTAGTATATCCATTCACCTTAAATAACGATATCTTCCTAACACACAAAAATATAGAGAAATGGACCAATGTCACGAAGAAATATACTTTAGATATGTTCGAACTGCAAATGGTCATTAGGCGCCAAAGAACGTCGGACGGCGTGGAGAAGAGAGGGAGACAACCACCAAGCTTGGTACACACAACCAATCCGCGCTAGCACGTGGAGTTGACTTCAAAGGGAAGCAACTTAGCCATTTTCATTTCTGTCCTGCCAAGGGAAGCAGCTTAGACATTTTCATTTCTGTCCTTCCAAGGGAAGCAACTTAGTCGCCAGGGGGAGGGCTGTAATTAGGGAGAGGGCTGTAACTAATGTTGCGAGAACTTGTAGCACAACCCCATTGTATATAAAGGCAATAAAATATGTTTAATTTAAATTAAACTTTACCATTTTCATTTCTGTCTTTCAAAGGGAAGCAACTTAGCCATTTTTATTTCTGTCCTTCCATGGGAAACAACTTAGCCATTTTCATTTCTGTCCTTCCAAGGGAGGCAACTTAGACATTTTTATTTCTGTCCTTCCAAGGGAGGCAACTTAGCCATTTTCATTTCTGTCCTTCCAAGGGAAGCAACTTAGCCATTTCCATTTCTGTCTTTCAAAGGGAAGCAACTTAGCCATTTTCATTTCTGTCCTTCCAAGGAAGCAACTTAGCCATTTTCATTTCTGTCTTTCAATGGGAAGCAACTTAGACATTTTCATTTCTGTCCTTCCAAGAGAAGCAACTTAGACATTTTCATTTCTGTCCTTCCAAGGGAGGCAACTTAGCCATTTTCATTTCTGTCCTTCCAAGGGAAGCAACTTAGCCATTTTCATTTCTGTCCTTCCAAAGGGAAGCAACTAAGACATTTTCATTTCTGTCCTTCCAAGGGAAGCAACTCAGACATTTTCATTTCTGTTTATCCAATAAAGTGACTTAGCCATTTTCATTTCTGTCTTTCAAAGGGAAGCAACTAAGACATTTTCATTTCTTTCCTTCCAAGGGAAGCAACTAAGACATTTTCATTTCTGTCCTTCCAAGGGAAGCAACCTAGCCATTTTCATTTCTGTCCTGCCAAGGGGAGCAACTTAGACATTTTCATTTCTGTCCTTCCAAGGGAAGGAGTATAGGCATTTTCATTTCTGTCCTTCCAAGGGAAGCAACTTAGACATTTTCATTCTTGTCCTTCCAATTGAAGCAACTTAGCCATTTTCATTTCTGTCCTTCCAAGGGAAGCAACTTAGACATTTTCATTTCTGTCCTTCCAAGGGAAGCAACTTAGACAGTTTCATTTCTGTCATCTCAAGGGAAGCAACTCAGACAGTTTCATTTCTGTCCTTCCAATGAAGCAACTAAGACATCTTCATTTCTGTCCTTCCAAGGGAAGCAACTTCGACATTTTCATTTCTGTCCTTCCGAGGAAGCAACTTAGCCATTTTCATTTCTGTCCTTCCAAGAGAAGCAACTTAGACATTTTCATTTCAGCCTTCCAAGGGAAGCAACTTAGACATTTTCATTTCTGTCCTTCCAAGGAAGCAACTTAGCTATTTTTATCTCTGTACTTCCAAGGGAAGCAACTTAGACATTTTCATTTCTGTCCTTCCAAGGGAAGCAACTTAGACATTTCATTTCTGTCCTTCCAAGGGAAGCAACTAAGCCATCTTCATTTCTGTCCTTCCAAGGGAAGCAACTTGGCCATTTTCATTTCTGTCCTTCCAAGGGAAGCAACTTAGACATTTTTATTTCTGTCCTTCCAAGGGAAGCTACTTAGACATTTCCATTTCTGTCCTTCCAAGGGAAGCAATTTAGACATTTTGATTTCTGTCCCAAATTTCATGAATGCAGTGATTTTTGAAAAAAAATTGGCCCCGGCAGGAGCAATTTTTTTCTTGTCAAATGCGTACCTGATTTTGTAGGGGGTTTTGACGGCCAGGTATGTTAACAGGGTGTCACATGAGTTGTCTCCCCGCGTAAAAATGGCGGAATAACTTAACGGTATACGCCATGCTGATCTGGTTTGTGGGATTAACTTCCAAGGGACGCTCCCTTTTCCATGTAGGGCAAGACTCAGAAGGACTTTGTTAATGTGGTGGAATATGTCATACTATCGGGCCATCTTTATTGATAAGTCAAGTGATCGTATAGTTTTCTAAGTTTATTAAAGTTTAACATTTCCGCAACTACTAACTACCCAGGTTCATAGTAATTCAAATTCATTGTTCTTCTTAATTATTTCCTAGTTACACCTTAAACCCAATCAAAAGCCAAAATCCTAATCCCCAAATCTCTCGAGCGCGATGCGCCCCTGCATTATATACTCAAAGGTCATGTACTTTATTATCATAAAGTTCATAGAGCAATTTCCATGGTGATATTGCTTACGTATTTCATGCTAGCTCTATGCCTAAAGTGTTATTACCTAATAAGTTCACGCCATATACCTGAATCGCTATTTCTTGGAAATTGTACATGCGCTTGCTCAAATTACAGTCATGAATCATCGACCCATTTAGGCTACTTGAAATTACGCAGGTTTTCTGAGACACACCTAGTGCAAACAGTTCTTAGTCCGAAATAAAATTTGCTGAAAATCTAATTGTAAGTGCACTCTGTGACAGACCTTCCCTTCTTAAGATTTTATGGAATTTTTATAGCTTTCAAATTTAAATTGCCTTATATAGAACTTTTGAATTCATATAGAAACTTACATTTCTTACTAAATAAGAACTATTCCGAGTCTACTAAAAATAATATAGCAATTAATTAAAATTCAAAAAGCATGCATTAAAATTACTCTTAATGTTTAATGCACTTTAAATGTTTTATACACTTTTAAAGTCACTGTTCTAGCACACTGCTCACTGCTTTATTCTTATATTATTCTAAATAAGTCCATTAAATATGAATGAACACCTCACTAACAGTCTGACTAAAACTAAATTGATTCTGAAAGTTTTAAGCACTGTCAAAGTTTAGAATTCTTCATTCCCATCAGTCTTTGTCCTTCATTCCACCCCAA
Source organism: Ctena decussata (assembly GCA_963989385.1). Lineage (NCBI taxonomy): Eukaryota > Metazoa > Mollusca > Bivalvia > Lucinida > Lucinidae > Ctena > Ctena decussata. Next base: position 19,239,145 of record OZ022504.1, read on the forward strand.
GTGTCATACGGTTGTTTAGAATATGACACACAGACACGGTTGTTTTGAATGCCTGTTTATACTTGACGTTTTGTACCGACAGTCCCAAATTCTGGCAGCTATCTCAGGATTAAGAACTGTCCCAACGATAAAACATATCTACCCATATTGTCGATGCATGTTGCATTAAGCATATATTGCTGCATCAGCATGGTACAGGTATCTTGATTGGTATCTCCTACTTGAGTGATAAATATTCACATAAAAGACATAATGTGTCCAGGTAACTTTTAATTCAGGAGAAAGTCTGGCAAGTGTCCATACAGGTAAGCAGAATAAAAAAGAGTTTCCCAGAATTTATTCACAGGTTATCTAGTCTTGATAAAGATAAATCTAGTTTCTGACGTAAGCATAAGGAGGTTCCCACAGTTTCCTGAATAGTTTCATTGAAAAAGTTCCAGCTTATTTTTCCTCAAGGTTACTAAGCTACACTATATACATGTCCTCTATATATGACACACTCATTAAATACGGTTACATATGTCCATACTGGTAAACTATATTCTACATGTCTCTCTTTATTTACAAGTCACCAACTCTGTAGTCTCAAGTCATTTCGATATGCCAGCTCGAGGCATATTCAAAAGTACTTCATGTCACCATGACATAATTACGTCCATCAACGTAATCCAACGACGATATCCTATTCCCCTCGTCGTTATCTCATGTCGGGAGTGATGGAAAATTAACCATCTTCGACCAAAATATAGGTCCTCTGATCTCTGTCAGCTCCCTAACCTTCAGAAAGGCTTCCTTGGATTGGCCTTCACTGGAAAAACTCAACACAACAAAACATGAGCAAAACATAGAGGCTTGGCAACATCATATGCACACATTGCATATGTGACAACGAAATGCAAATCGAAAACAAACAACAGAAGTCGAAAAGATTCAACACTGCCCAATAATGTACCAAATGTAAAAAGTGCCAACATCCTCAAAAGTACATCACAACACAAAAGTCAAAATAAAGTACAGATCAACCTTGACCTAGCTCTCCTTGTTTTGCCCATTCAGGTTAAAGTAACCTTACTCAAAATTTAAAACTCATACAACACAATCATACCCTTGGCCTATAGCCAAACCCATAAGGTACCATATGCATTAATTGATGCTGCGAACCAATCATTTGACCTTCAAGTGTGACCTTGACCTTGGACCTACCGGAACAAATGTTTCAAATGGCACTTCTACTCGTTGTACCAGCATTGGTCCATCCTGAGACGTTGAACCAACGTTGATACGGCGCTCTCTGGGCGTAATTTGCCCGATGGTACTACAAAGTATTATTTATCTCTTTTGTACTGTGCATGTTTTGAATATATTTTTTCACATGAGCGCGCTCTTGCGTGAGTCGCTCGGAATCTACACAGCGAAAGCAGAGACCCTGATCAGCCAGGGCGGATGCACAGACTGATTTTTTATTGAAGATATAACTTGGGTTGATTTGACCTTGGGTATGTTTTTGCGTCTTCTTTTGAACTCAGTTAATTTATTCGGTATGATTTCTGTACCATTGGCTATGATCCAAGGCGCTTGTAGGAAATCTTTGGAACTATATTTTTTTCAAGAGTTGTGATTAGGTTGGTATTCTGCCAAAAATACAGAACAGCTTGCTAAGACTTAAGTTGGCGATATGCCATTATTGGGTTCATACAAACTTGGTATCTCAGTATGAATGTACTTTGTGTTTGTGACCTAACTTTATTTCGCTGTGTAGAGATATATGATTGTGTGAAGCTTTGAGTCATTGCTTCATACATGAGGTGTGTTCTCTGCAACTTTCGTTGGTAGGTGTGTTTGAATGATTTAGAAGAATTATTTTCAACTCTTTCCTGTTAGATTGGTGTTGACTTTCGGTCAAAGGTTAAGTTTACTTTACGATGTTTTTCCTGCACCAATATGGACTGACACTAAAGAGCTGCATGGTGCACTGAGTATGCATCATGAAATACGGTATAAGGACCATTATGTTGATGTCAGAACAATTGTGCCAAATTATTTTGAAATCCATCCGTAAATGTAGAAGTTATGGCTCGGACAAGCTCAATTCATGGCCATTTTATCATTTGACCTTCAAGTGTGACCTTGACCTTGGACCTACCGGATCAGATGTTTCAAATGGCACTTGTACTCATCAAGGAGAACAACTGTGCCAAATTATTTTGAAATCCATCCATAAATGTAGAAGTTATGGCCCGGACAAATCCGGACGGACGCACGCACGCACTAACGCACGGACATACACCGAACTGAAGTTGCAACAACTATGTCTCGCTCACCGCAAGCGGGCTCGACAAAAATGATCGTGTTAAATAAGAGCAGTTGCATGATAGCATAGCTCACCTTTATGGCACTAGCCGCAATGTCAATAAAACTATAAGTACTTGCATGCATAATGAGTCAAAACTAGAGCAAGTGAGCACGGGCTCACGTATACCCCCGACCAGTGCCGCCGCCTGATGAAACCACCGCCTTATGAATCCAATTTTATACATGGTATGAACCTAGAAGTAAAATTATTCACCTATCAAATGGTTCCATCAAAGTATGTTACAAATATCAGCCAAGAGTACCAACTCAAAAACTTTGATGTAAACATATAAGTCTGCTTCCAAGACCTTAATCAATAGCAGCAGCAGCATCCAGATGATGTCAACTAATGTGCATGGACACATAGAAGTAAACCTAGTAATATATCAAAATGTTTCATCAAATGATGTTTGAAGAATAAACAATGTAAACTTAACACAAAACTTAAACACAAATATACATGTGACCTTGACCTTTGGTAAGCAGCTATGAACCTAAAAGTAAACCTAATCAAATATCAAAAGGTTCCACCTAAGGATATTGGAAATATAAAAAAAGAATATAAACTTAACGCAAAACTTTAACACAAATGTTTAAGTCTGTGACCTTGACCTTAGGTCAGCAGCAGCATCCAAATGATGTCAAGTATTGAATGAACATTTAAGTACACCTAGTCCTATATAAAAAGGTTTCATCGAAGGATGTTGGAACTATAAGCAAAGAATATAAACTTAACGTAGGCTTTAGCGCAAATTCACAAGGCTGTGACCTTGACTTTTGGTAAGCAGCAGCATCCAGATGATGTAAACTACTCTGTATGAACCTGAAAGTAACCCTACTCAAATATCAAAGGGTTCCATCAAAGGATATAAGAAAAATAATTGAAGACTAAATTTAACGGAAAACTTTAAGGCAAATATTTAAGTCTGTGACCTTAACCTTTTGTCAGCAGGAGCATCCAGATGATGATAAATATTCTGCTTGAACCTATAAGTAAATCTAGGCATATAGCAACAGGCTTCATCAAAGGATATTGGAAACAAAAGCAAAATTAATAAGAGCTTCGCAAGCGGGGCAATATACACCCGTTTTGGAGTGAGTTTGGGCCCAGTCAGTACCTTGGGCAGATTTATATCCCTGACAATCAGCCACAAACAGGTACTAATGTGTGCACAAGAATAGTCTGCAAATACTAATTCCAAAATTAAGTAAGGGAAGGCAACCATTTCCATACTCAACACATAGTATCAAGCTAATGCACATTGCTATAGAGTGTCATCAAGATATCCAAAACAATTACCTGGTAAATAATAAAAGGGACGTAACTCTGAAAGTAAGTAATAGGGAGCAACCATTCTAATATCATACATACCGTTTCATCCTTGTCTACATTGCTATTAAGTTTATCAAGATATTCCAAACATAAGGGTTCTCAAAAGAAAGGCCTAAAAAGTAATCAAAGGGATATAACTCAAAAAATTAGGAAGGGGAAGCAATTATTCTGTTATTAGACATACTGTCTCAACCTAATACACATTACTGTAAAGTTTCGTCAAGATATTTCATAAGGATACATAGTAATGACTTAGAATAGCCCTAGAATAGCCGTAGAAATTAATCAAAGGGATGTTACTCCATAAATAAGGAAGAGGGAGCAATTATTCTCATATATAAGTTTCACCACCTCAACCTAATACACATTGCTATAAATTTTCATCAAGATACTCTGTATGGTTGCCTACTTATCGCTCGCACTAGAACAGCCTTAGAAAATATTCAAAGGGAGGTTACTCCAAAAATAAGTAAGGGGATGCAATCGTTTTTATATGTGGCATAGCATGTCGACCTTATACACATTACTATTAAGTTTCATCACAATAGTCCAAAGGGTTAGCTAAAGGGATATGAGGTGTACAAATATAGTCTTACAAAATAATCAAAGGGAGGTAACTCAAAAAGTAAGTAAAGGAGAGTAACCATTCTTGTATGAGACACGTTGTATTAACCTCATATACATTGCTATTAAGTTTCATCATGATATTCCAAAGTGTATCCAAGTTATGGAATGCTAAAGAATTGCCATACAAACTGCCATAGGTGAGTTTTTCAAAGGGCTGTAACTCTGCTAAAAATCATTGGAGCGTAACCTCCAAACAATATGCGCTACTCCACATCGTAGTCTTACTATTTACAAAGTTTCAGCTTAATTGGATGAAAACTGTAGGAGGAGTTGTCCGGAAACGAACACCCCGAAAATTCTAAGTAAAGGGCTGTGTAAAGGGCTGTAACTCCGCTAAAATCATTGGAGCGTAATCTCTAAACGATATACGCTGGTCCACCTCATAGTCTTACTATATACCAAGTTTCAGCTTTATCGGATGTAAACTGTAGGAGGAGTTGTCCGGAAACGAAAAGTTTACGACGGACGGACGGATGCACAGACGGACGGACGGACGCCAGCGCTATAAAAATATACGTCCTGCTTTTCAAACGGGCGTATAAAAACTGAACACAAAACTTTAACGCCTTGACCTTAGGTCAGCAGCAGCATCCAGGTGATGATGAGTATTCTGCTTGAACCTGTAAGTAAATCGAGGCACATACAGGCTTCATCAAAGGATATTGGAAACATAAGCAAACATTAAAAACTAAACGCAAAACTTTAACCCAAATGTTAACGAACGCATGCACGGACAGATGGACGAATGGAGGGACAGACAGACGGACAAATGGACGGAAAGACGAGAACTATATACCCCTCGACATAGTATGTAGGGGGGATAAATATAAACGACAAATCAACTGATGGTAATGTGCACAGCCCGTGGTGAATGTAGAATAATCAGTTTCTGGTGCCAGAAGGAATGTATGGAAATGAAGCGTTTTAGCTAACTGATAACGGACGAACTGACTCACACAGTGATTATAGTGCAAACCTGCGGGTTGTGCAATAAGAAGTTTTGCATACCAGTGGCTGGGCAATGTTAAAGTATATAAGTATATAAAATTTGAAGCAAATATACCAAGTGGTCCAAGAGTTATGAGCATTTTCAACAAAAGAGCTCGACCGGCCAAATTGATGCTCGGTGAAGCCTCGTCATTGTTTTGCATGCCGGTTGCTGGACTATGTTAAAATACATAAGCATACAAAATTTGAACCATATTTACCACGGTGTTCAAGAGTTATGAGCATTTTCAGTAGTTGGCCGTAAATTTTCAACTTGTGCTCAGCAAAGCCTCGTCCATCAAATAAGGTTGTTATGTTTGCGAGTCGTTAGACAATGTTGACATGTATAAGTATGCAACATTTTGTCAAAATATCCCATGCGGTTCAAGAGTTATATAAGCGTTTTCGCTAACTGAGAACGGTTTTCGATAACTGATAACGGACGGACGGACGGACTCACAGTGATTATAGTGCAAACCTGCGGGTTGTGCAATATTAACTTAACGCAAAACTTTAATGCACAAATTTTAAGTCTGTGACCTTGACCTTAGGTCAGCAGCAGCACCCAGATGTTGTCAACTATTTGCATGAAGATATTATATCAGTTAACCTAGGCACATACCAGCAGGCTCCATCAAAGGTTATTGGAAACATAAGCAAAAATTAAAAACTTAACTCAAAACTTTAACGCAAATGTTAACGGACAGATGGACGCATGCATGGATGGATGGACAGACAGAGGAAAGACGGAAAGATGAAAACTGTATACCCCTCGACATATTTCGTATGTCGGGGGTATAATCACTAGAGCATGAATATGTCACAGCGACCCTCATTTACTTTTGGTCTATTGTCAGATCAGACTGCACTATTGCAGATATGAGCCATTAACATCCTATTAAATCGCCATGAAAAACCCATGAATAGCCAATGAAAATCATGAAAACCATTAAAGGCAGCCATTATTCTTTGTAGGAAAATATTAATGCTGTTCCCAATCATGATAGCTTTGCTTCCCTCTTTAATTGCACGTTGGTTGGTCAGGCATCAGACTCAAAGATGGGCCCGACATAAAGCTATTTCACTTAAGTTGGTTGGGGCCAAAGCTTGTCTGCTGCATGGTTATTTGGGAATGCAACTATTTAGTAGGAAATTAATAGTTATGTTAAATTTAACTTAAGTATTAATGAATGAGGCAAGAAACATGTGCCAGTGGACTCTGTAACTTATGTGAGAAGGTTTCCTGAACAGCCATAGTAACAAGATGCTGAAGTATTGTAAAGCAATACAAAATCCCCTTCCGGTGTTAATCCCTACAAACGTTCATGTCTAACAGTCTTGTTCAGAAGTTAGAGACATTTACAGATTTTTTCAAGAATGAAAGAGGATCAAACACAGAACTCAGCTTGAAGAAGAAAGAAAAGGTTATGAATAGTTTTGTTATTTTTTCTTTATGAAAAAAAGTGTTAAGTGCAACATTTTCTAGCTTTTCCCAAAGCACTGCAAGTAAATTAGTCAAAGAAATGCACATTTTGTACCAATGTTTTGTACCAATTACCAATTTCGCGGCTTCATAAAGCTAATGATCCCTGATGATGTTTTGTTCCACCTACTATTGAAAATTACCCAACTTAGTTCTGCTCTTTTGTAATTTCAGGACCACGAACATGTGCACCTAAACAGTTTACCTGCAGACCAGGTGACGAGTGTATATAGTTGGCACACCCTGTCCAACCCTGATGGCGGCGAAACGGCCGAAACGCCGGTTAAACGTATTTGTAACGCCGGTAAAGGGCCGATTCGCTCCAAATCTGCAATTGCGGCGCCAATACCCGGTAAGTAATAGTTTGTTTCTTCGGTGTTGTATAAATGATTGCAGTAAAGGAGATAGTGCCTTCGGTGGAAAAAAAGACTTATTTTACCAGATCTGTTTGAATGAAAAGCAATTGCTGTCTGATTTCTCCAAACATTAAATCCGAAACTGGTAAACAAGGTTCGGCCATAGGCTGTTTATCAGATGTGCCCCGAAACGGTTCGTACTTTTGAAAATACACAGAAAATATGAACATTCGAGCTGCTTGCAATGACTTTTAGGGAACACTTTAGAACACTTTTATCGATTATTATAAATATATTAATTAAAAAGGTTTGATAAAAATTTTGTGGCGAAATTATCAAGTAACGCCGGTTAAAACGTGTTCAGAATATTCTTGGAAGGTGGAAATCACCGACTACTTTAAGTGTGGCTTTGTAAAGTTCTGTAACCAATTTAACCACAGCCTTGTTCGTTTTAGGCCCGTCTTACAAATTCAACTTCCAAACTTTTTTACAGTATCAATGAACGGTGCTATTTGCTTGCAATTGGTGTAGACATGAATTAAAGTTCTTCTGTGCTTTCTGCTTTTTTCAGTTCGAAAACATTGCTAAAATCGTCTCTTAAACATAAATTTTAAATATTACATATGCAGTTTGTTACACATAGAGTTATCACTCAAAGTTGACATTTTTCATTTTATACGAAGTTATGAAGATTTTCGGGCGAACCCTACCCTGTTTGATTGAGATTAACTCAGGCATATGAAACACTACACTTAAAGAATCTCATCTTTTTATTGCATTTGGATTGGGTTTTCCTCATGTAATAATTTTATATTATCAATTCAGACAGGTTTATAGACATAAGATAACCCTATCCCTAATTCTTTTGCCACGTATACTACAGACAGTGCTCAGCACTGTCAGCGTTCAGGCAGCGGTTGGAAAGGAAAATTATAATCTTTTCCCAAGCCGCATTAGATAAATATCATTAATCGTGTAGTGTAGTAAAATAATACATCAGCAAAAAGGTCTCATAGCGGGATGGTTTCTTCTTACAGATAATAAGAACTAATAACATATTGTTAAGTGTTCGTTTACTAAGCCCTTATTCGAACAGACTAAGAGATACTACCTGAGAGGGGGTCTTGAAATCGCAACTATGAAAACAGTATACTACTATCTGATACGCTTGCACTTAAATTCATAGGCCGTAACATGATAAATGCCAACGGACGGACACTCAGCGCTAGGTGTATGCAACCATCGTTAAGAACTAAAACAGAACAGAACTGATAAATGCCACTTTTCTGATAGATCAAAAAGCCTGTCGTGTCGAACCGACTGTTTTGGTCAGAAAGTTATCATCAAGTGTTTTTAATTTGCTTTTGATATTAACATGTCCAGATATCAACATCAGAGAGGCGGAAATAGCCGAAGATTATCCGTTTCATTGAGAAGGTGTGAACTGACTTACCTGTCCAATATTTTACATTAAAAGTATAGGGAAAATTTTTAAAAACCCGTATAAATCCATGTTCTATTAAAGTTACAATTTTTTCCTGTTATATTTAGATAGGGAATTTTATTAACTTTGTGTTGGTATAAATTGTATAAGAATATTTTGACATCTTGTTGCTTCCCTATGGGCATAAAGTGTCTTGGTAGCAGCTCGGCAAGGAAGATGGGTCGAGTTGCCTGAAACGCAATGTTGCTCATTTTTATCAATCAAAAACATTTTTTCTGTTAAAATATGATATTTTTTCCTGTTATAAATACTCCTATTGCTTTCCTAGCTTTACATTGATGTATAACTTATAAATGTGAATTTTGATCTTCTTGCTTCCAAATCCTTCAGAAAATCAATTCCACGGCGTTTCATCAACAGACAAGAACAAGCAGCGAAATTTTCTAGGTCTGCATAGAAACATGTAGGTGCTACATTCTTATAGTAATATTTATCGGTTTAAGCATTTTATTTATTTATTTATTTATTTATTTATTTATTTATTTAAGAAACTAATATTAAAACATTTCTTACATTTCATTGTTCTTTTCATTTTTATTTATTTTTATTCATCTTTTTTATTATTCTGGATTAAAGCGACGCATCAAAGGTAACCCGAATAATCAGGCTAAATACGAGGGGTAATAAAAAAATACGTGGACTTTTGCTGTGGCAGTACAGATGATGCAGTTATAGTAAATTTTCTCAAATATTAGAAAGAGCCAAAAATGTACCAACCAGTTTGAAATAATAAGGCATTTTTTTACCGTGCTCCGCAGTACCCTCATAAGGTTTCTATGATAACCCATATAGACTAGTTTCCGAAAATTAACCGGTAAATTAAATGCATCACGAGATAAATGAAAGATGAATCTGTCTTTACTGCAAATTAAATGGGTTTAATATTAATAATAAAATTTCTACAGCAAAAGCCCGCGTAATTTTTTATCGTCCCTAGTATACTAATTAGACTCATGACAATACAATGCGGAATTCAATAATGTTTAACTTCAAGCAATTTTTAATTAAAGCAAACAACTTTGAAACTGGTTTAACTCGATGTTTAACTCGGTATCTTACAAACTGTAACAGCTAAGATCATCATACCACCCCTGGTTAACTATGTATATACAAGGGTTGTTATGAAACGAAAAAGAGATGTTACGAAACGAAAACGAGTCATTGTTACCAAACGACGTGATGAACAAGTCGTTTGGTAACTATGACTCTTTGTAGTTTCGTAACAGCTCTTTTTCGTGTCGTAGCATCCTTGAAAACCTAGTTAACCAGGTGAGCATACTGCATCTCATAATTTCGTTTCATTGACCTATGTGTTGCGGTTGACAGACTTCGGTGTGTGGTACCATTTGTAAAGCAAAAGTTTTAGTTTTAATTTTACCCTTGAGGCAAGAAATTTGATAGTTAGTAAAATAGCAAGTCTTTATAATAGTCTAGGGGCCCATGACGTGAAATGCAATTCTTTTTCAACCCATGAGGTAGAAAATGTCTGTTGGTACGAGGACTTAGTATTTTATGACTTAAATCTTAAATACTTGTTACAATATATACAGAATATTCAATTTATACCGGATATGGCAGTTATGTATGATACCGAGTATGTGGTACCAGAGAATATCTAAGAATACGAATAAAGTATAAATCTGTTACAAGCAGTTTTAGCAGCCTTTGAGCGTACTACATTCTAAATATATAAATTTAGTAGAGGCTTTAGTTCCAACTATATTCTGCCATGCAGTTTTGTAGCTTATATTCTAGTCTCCACTGTTGTCTATCAGTAGCCTCAGCTGTCACCACAGTATTGACAGAGGCCATGTAATAACCGGAACTGGTAAACAGTCTTCACAGAGTTTCTTTTCTTTTCTGTGGCAGAAGCTTTGGCTGGTATTACAGTCTCCCAGACATTCTACTCACGTTGGCTGGCATTTTACTGTTGCCTGAGTTTTTGTACTGCGAGCATAGCTTGAGATTACCCCAAAGTGTCTCTATAAGTCTGACAGTAACCTCCGTGCACATAAATCATTCAGTCATAGTAGCATGGAATGGTGTCACATTTTTTTCGATATCTGGTGGTATAATATGCTGGCACCACAGTCTGTGGAGCCTTCTAGAAGTAGGCAAAGTTAGCACTGTAGTGTCCTTAGAGGACATGAGGTAAAACGTGCTGTACAACAGTCTGTTTACATGCATTGCATTAGCAGGCGTAGTATCGCTCTTTTCCTTGCAGTAGTATAAACCCGTACCATAGTGTCCATTGGTATCTTTAAAAAGCCTGCGCGGTTACATACGTTACCGTAAAAATTGGTATAAACACAGATAGCTGTATCATAAAAGTCATTTACGCTGGTATCCACAATCATGGTCTTTAAGCAACACGAAGCTATTCTGTTAATAGAGTTATTCTTAGCTTGACCTAGTAATCAGTCCTGCCTGCAGTCTTATGGTGATCTGATACGATATCAGTGTCCTCATGGAGTCCTACAGCAGATCGTGGTGGCAGCATATAGTTGACAGAGGCCTTGTAATGATTGAACGTTGTCTAATGCTCTCTGATGTGGTCCTGCAGTAGCCTTTGAGGGAACTTAACTCTCCACAGGTCTCTTGTTTTAGCCTCAACTGCTACATAATTAACCAAACCTGCGACCATTTAGTAAGCTAAACTGTCACAACATTCTTCTTCATTCATTAGCACCTTGTTCTATAGCACAGTCTCCAAAGAGGTGCTGTAGTATAGTATTAGCTGCATGACATCTTGGGCTTGTACGACAGTGTGTGTTTAGGTCTCTAGGGCCTATAGCTTTTTTCATGGGTTCCTAGAAAGCATGTAGCAGTCTTGTAGACGATTCATAGCGGTATTAGATGTTAACACCGCCACAAGTCTAACTTTTGTATTATTCATTTCATATGCCTTTTAAATCTGTGCTTTTAGCGTAGTTCTATTTCGTTGTATACATTTTGTCAAATAATTATAAACACTTCATAAAATCGCATCACATTTCAGGTATCAAATGTAGATAACTTCTGTAACGTAAACAACACAAGCTAATGATGCCAATGTTTATTCGTGGAAAATACTAATTGAAATGCCTGCTAATTCAGTACAGGGAGAGAAAAAAAAGATCAGCTTTAAATGAGCTATAATAATCAGAGTAATCAGAAGACTCATCGGGGGTAATGAGAGCATACCAAGTTTGTGAAAAGCAGATTTAATTGACGAGTTTGTTCGAGAGATGCAGATTTGTTCCACAGCCTTCACACAACCAGAAACACTTTAAGCTTTCTGTTTCCAGATCACGTGCTGGAGATCAATAGTTCCAAAGAAAAACTACAACGGTACTCTTGCAACATTAAACAGCTACCCTACAAACGTTAATAATTAATAACGATAGAACACTTGCTATATCGTGAACATCTTCCCAACTTGTAAATATAAAGGAAAACAAGTTACAAATGTATATATGCACATGGTTAACGCATACTCTTATTTGTGCTCTATTTACACAATCTAGGAACATTAATGTCAACAGCTACATGTAACATCTTATTTTGGTAACGTAAACCACGTAAGTTGATTCATATGCAGTCCAGTGTATATAGTTCGTTGCTCATGCATTTACACTCCTTGCATATCCACCTTTAATCGCCATTTCAAGAAATTATTATGACGATTAAATAGCAATAGATTTCTGGTAACATCTGTTAACGCTTTCTATATCGTAAACTACTCAATTAAATGAGGCTAACTGGTTCATTATATAAAGATTTTGTTTAAAAAAACATGGAGATGTCAACGTTACAATGTTAAATGGTTAGATATTAAGTGAATCACTCAAAGAACTATTTGGTATACCCCTTGAGTTTATGGTCATGTCACATAAATAGGTAAGTAACGTATATTTCTGTTAATTTTGGCCAGCTTCAGTAAAAATAATATCATTTGTGGTGACTAACAGTGTTTCTACTAGATATATCTCCTAAGGATGCTACATGCAAAATTTGGAGCCTGTATCACCGCCTTAACCTGGTCGCCCCAGCCCACTACCCTCGAAGTACGAAAAAAGTATTTACAACCGCAGGGTTGGTTATGTTCCTGTAAAAAAAATCTGCACCACTTTCAGAGCTGGCATCCACCATAAATCGACGTTGGAAAACCTGTACAAGTTGAAAATACCATTGGAAATTTTCTACCAGATGGGTTGAAAAATGATCTATTTTAGAGCCCTTTTCTGAGTTGGCCCCTAGACTAAAGTACAACAGCTGTTAAGCATCCGTGAAGACCGTGTGACTGACCCTTGTTCATGGTCTAGTGAAGTTTGACTTATATCTCCAACACTTTTTGATGGTTTAGCATATAAACAGACACTCGGTTCCAGGTGGGTGCAACTACGGAGACGTACTGCTGAGCCGCTTTGGAAACGCCGTTACGATAATCGAAACAGAACAGAACAGATGGATAAGCATTATATTTGGGGCAGTGGGTCACTAAGATACTGGTACAGTATAGGTCATAGTGGCCTTTACTTATGCGTAGATAGTTTTTGCCTTACATCTTGAGCACTAAATGTATTGCATAGACACGCGTCATATTTTGGGATCATGGATGAGTCTGAGACTGTGGATGACCTCATACCAATTTAAGGTCACTCTGACATATATGCTAAGGTCCAGTGAGTTTGCTTTAAATTTCCAACAGTATTTAATGGATTTACATCAAACTAGGGATAGCAGGTCTGACACTGCGACCGATCTGGTACTAATCGTAGATCAGTGTGACCTATATATTTCATGGTCCACTGACTTTGCCTTATTGTCTATGCCCATTGGCGTTGACTATTTAGTAAGTGCTTTCGACACGGAAGTTCAGCCATTAGTTACCAAAAAATGCAGCTTGATATTTGTGAACAATATTCGCACAGATGTCGTAAGCGTGCATAAGCTGTTCGCATATACGTCGTGAGGGCTACTCGTATAGGTGTCGTGAGTGGTCAAAGACTGTTCGCATATACGTCATGAGCGCTCTTCGCATAGATGTCGTGCGCAGACATAATCGCATATTGCATCACAAGGTAGCAGAATGTATCGCAAGGTACAGATGAATGATTGACAGGATTTTACGGCCTTTTTAACAGCATTTCAATCATGGATTAGTATGAACCAATGGAGATTTTAGTGTCGACTTTTGAGATATAAACGAAAGTTTTATTTAAGGTTTCTGAGTTTGCAATGGTTTTTTTTGATAAGCATCAACTACATGTATTAATGGAACCTTGCTAAGCATAGACCAAGCTTTTTGTGGCAGCTACATGCATACTTGTACCTCCAACACTGCTTAACCTTCACTAAATACGTTTTGCTGCAATAGATCCATAAATTTGACTTCTTATTTTTCGTTTGCATGTCGATTAAATGCATATAAACTAACCAGTTTTAATACGTATCAGAATATGCGACGTTTTTATCATGCGCAATTCTTATATTTCATGACTTGTGGCTGTGAGTGAAGCTGGTAGTAGCGCAGTAACAGCAGTTGCAGTAGGGAGTAGGACCCTTAGTGAAGTTAGCAGTAGAGCAAAAGCAGTAACAGCAGTTACTACTGCTGAATCTGACAGGAGCAGTACCAGCAGTAATTACTGCTGAACTTCGTATTTCCTCGTTTTATAACCGAAAAAGTAAATAATACTTTCTATTTAATCAAATGTTTTATGGATAGCAGTTCTAGTTCTGAAGCACTTTGGAAAACTGAATGTTAGTGCTATGTTTCCTATTTTTCTTTTTTATTTATTTATTTTTTTATTTCTTTTGTTATTTTTTACCAAATAAAAATAAGAATAAAATTTTAAAAAAATCCAAATTACAATTTATTGAAATCAAGACTTATTTTTTCAGAATGGCAAGATATGACATGTATCTCGTGTTCTAAGTCATTGCTCTTAATCTATATATTAACATACTGAAATGACTTTTTTTTTTCATTTGAAGAAGGTATTCAGCCTCCCTATTAAAGACATCTGCGAACAACGATAATTACTAAGTTCAGTCTGAATATGCACGAATCGATCAGTCTTACGTATTCTCAAGAGTTCATCGATTGGTAGCCGAAGAAAAAGACGCTGATGAGGCTGCTCAGAAATATTGCATACCATCATAAGGTACCTTTCCCTTTCACTCGATTGTAAAAAAAGATGTTTTTATCCACGTTTCCATTTTGTTAATAAACCCATTTTTTAATTAAACATCTAAAATAGGTCAATGAACATCGTAATTTAATCCTAAGAAGCGAGATGGAAAAAGAAGAATATGTGTTAAAATATAGATTCAGAACAAACTGCGTCTGCATGTCAAGCAGATAAAACTAACCCGTTGCAAGTTATACATGGGAGACTATTTTCAAGATTCGTTAAAGTTATCGTATTTATTGGGCTATACAACGGGAATTTTCCCCTCCCTAGAATGACCCTATGTATTTAAATCAGTCATGAAATTACAGTATGCTTTTCTCTGGTTTTCGTCGCCAGATATTGCCAAGGTCACTGATGAGGCTTAAGTAGCTGAAACTTCGAAGTATAGTCCATGCCCCTTCTTTTGAAAGTCTTCTCTGCTCTTGAAGGAACTCTTAAAGATACTGCAGCTGGTGTTGTGCCGTGTGGCGGCCGTAAAACGTCTCCCCGTATCATCCATAGTGCAGATTATATTTCATATTTGTCCCTCGAGATCAGAGAGTGTATTCTGAAATACCAAAAACTTATGATTGGTTTAGAATCTTATTCTAGATCATCACTTTTCAATAATTTGGAACCTCTTTTCGATACCCATCAGTCTTTGAATTGACTGCCTAATTGAAATTAAGAAATTACAGTATGCTTTACTTTAAAGATTTACGCCCTTGTTGATGCTTATAAAACATTTTCCATGAAATATTTTCAAAGTAATTTCAAAATGTCCTATTTATACATTTGATAATAGCTATTAAGAACAATTTCCTCGAAAAGTAATTTTAAAACAAGAAATAAAATAAATTTTGTAAAGAAGCGGACCGCGATCGAAATCGTCTTATTTGATAGAATTGTTTTGCTCTGACGTCACTAGCGCGTGCACGAATAAGAAAAAATACCTAGGTATCGTCATATGACCATAACTAAGGCGTGGTATCGGTTTTTTCTATTTGATGATGATAGTGTTCATTTACATTTTCAATTTCGATATAATATTTTAATTAAAAAATACATTAAACTGAATCATCTTTCCTGATTTTTTACCATGAATTTAGCTATGATTGTATATTATCTAACGAAATTATTAAAATTGTTTTTTTTGGAGACGGTAAAAAAATGAGGGAGTATATTTTTAAGCTTTCATCGCCAGGTATTGCCAGGGTTACTGATGAGGCTTTAGTAGCCGAAACTTCGAAGTATGGTCAATGTCCTGTCTTGTATGTCTTCTCGGCTCTCGAACTCTATAAGATTTTGATTATTGAGTTCTGCTATAATAATTGAGCCGCGAAACGAGAAAACCAACAATGTGGTTGTGCGCCCAGCGCAGACTCATATTAGCCTGGGCATTCGCCCAGTCTGATCAGAGTCATCGCTGTCCGCAAAGAGGTAGCCTAGACCCTTAGCTACCCTTTAAACGCTTAGCGATGAGCCTGATCAGACTTGGCGGATGCCCAGGCTGATCTGAGTCATCGCTGAGCGCACAACCGCTTTGTTGGTTTCCTCGTGTCGCGGCTCAATTACGTCTTTGTCTATTCCAAAACAATCCCAAAGATCTAGCTCGTATAAGAAGGGAAACCCTCCGTCTTATAGCCGAAGACACAGGGTAAGTTAAGCGAATGCCAGGCTTGGTAATCTATTCACAGTTGTGTAACAGCGATTGTGACTGGTGTTCGTAGTGGCCTGTGACTCTCTCTCTCTCTCTCTCTCTCTCTCTCTCTCTCAATACTATTCTATGTGCTATATATGACTCGACAGCCAGCCATACGCCTGTTATTGTGTGGCGGTTCTATCAGATGGCTACATTTAAGGGAAGTTTGTCTTTGATATTTTGATTCTGTTACTGAGAAGGGGGCATACGCCGAGCTATATGAAGATGTGTTGGTCATTTATCTATAGATTTTCCGCTCTCTATTACATCTCTTTTCTTTCAGCTTTTAGTCTAGTGTTCTGTGTTCTCTCCCCCCGCCACCACCTGTTTTCTTGGCATTTAATCTTACTGGCATCATTATTTGTGTAATGATGTGATCCACCGTTTGCCATTGTAATTGCTTTGTTGATACCTCATTATGTCATGTTATATGTACTTTGAGAGTAATAAAGTTCAGTTGAAGTTGAAGTTGAAGGTAGAAAAATGACAATTACAATGTAACCCAACAGGCACATAATGCTGAATCAACATTGAATCAACGTTGATTAAACATCATGACGTTGCATCAACGTTGATTTAATAAATAGATCAGCTATAACAGAGAATTGTTGAGTAATGATTCACTGTTTGGAGGTCAGTTATGAAGTGGATCATCAGGAGATGATTTATATAAGTTTCAGGAGATGATTAATTTATTAAGCTTTAAGCTTCCATCAGATCCTTTACCATATAATCATGTGTATACATGTAAATATATATGTCGTATATGAAGATTCATTAATAAATATTGTTTAAACCAAGTGGATCATATCACGAGCGCGGAGCGCAAGTGATATATCCACTTATAATTAACAGAGAAACAGTGAATTATTGCTCAACAATTCATTGTTAGAGTTGAACTATTTCGATTCTAACACTTAGAAACACTGAAAAAGTATTCTTTACATTCACCTTCTCCTAACCATCCTGTCAGCGCGTTCATGCTCCCGCTAATATTCTTAACTGTAACTAAGATAAATGTACGTTTTATATAGCAATTTTGAAAGAAAAAGAGACGTTACACTGCCTAACGTCTCAACTTGAAACGTCACAAATTCTAGCGACGTTAGCAATTAGACTCACGCGCTCCGAAATAGTGAATTGTTGCAGAATAAAACACTGAAACTTTCCATTGCTTCATAAGGCGCACCGAGTTAGAATTAAGAAATAGATCAGCTGTAGCAATGATTCGTTGAGTAATTATTCACTATTTCGAGGTCAGTTGTAAAGTAGATCATATCACGAGCGCGGAGTGATTTATCAACTTACAAGTGACTGGACTGACAAACAGTGAATTATTTATTACTCAACAATTCAATGCTAACTTTAGAATTGAACTATTTTGATTCTAACACCCAAAAACACTGAAAAAAGTTATCTTTTAATTCAGATTTTCAGAACCTTCCCGCCAGCGCGTTCATGCAGCCGCAAATATTCTTAACTGTATCTAAGATAAATGTACGTTTTTATGACGATTATGGAAAGAAAAAGAAATGTTACACCGTCTAACGTCTCAAAACGTCACAAAATACGTCAGCAATTGCCAGAGACGTCAGCAATTAGACGCACGCGCTCCGAAACAGTGAATTGTTGCAGAATAAAACAGGGAAACTATCCTTACCTCTACAAGAGCACTGTGTTAGAATCAATGTTAATTCATCGTTATTCATCTTTGTGTGCTCATAGGGAAGGATCGGTACATGCATCTGTCCTTTATGGTGAAATATATGATAACCGGAAAGAGTTTGCTTTAAGGTGGTAATAATCACTGATTTGGGGCAAAAATCTGCATAAAACGCTGAAAATACAACTGCATCTTCACAAAACTTAGCTGATGCCTTCTTTATATTGTTTCTCATAACTTAGAATCCCAAACTGCAGGATTTAGTTTAAACTTTATTTATTTGTACAAATTTCTCACATACATACTATTCATACAAAAGGGATTCAGAAGAAAGTCACAATGACTTTTTTAAATCTGTCTCCCATAATTTACATTGTAAATTTCAGACCCATGATAAGCCGAAGTTACATATAACATTAGTCGGATAATTATATACATTCACACTATACAGAAGAAAAAGAAAGAAAGAAAAAAAAGACATAGACAAGAAATTGAGTATGAACAGGAAAAAAAGGAATATAAGAACGGAAACCTTAACTGTAAAGAGAAACATTATGTTTGATAGCTATGGTTGCCTCCACGGGGAAAGGAGAAGCATTTCATAAATTATCGTATGATATATATGTAGTAAACACGTATAGATTTGCAGTAGGCAACAAAAAATACATTTTTTAGGCAAAAGGTAATTTAGTCAACATCATGAGAGTAGTGCTTGGTTTAGATAGTAATATTATTTATTGATGGAATCGTTTGGACTTAAGTATAAAAGTTTGAACAGCTTTGAAAACCATTATGTTGTCATTAATAGAGACGGCGGTATTGCCCACGTGAAGTGACCTGGCAGGGCGGAGCTATCGATTTGGTTCAAAGCATTATGAAATAGGTAAAGCAAGATTTTCGTAACCAGTCGGACAGATATTCGTAGGTATTCGTTAATCATCGCGTATCATACATGAATTATAACTGTTAGCTATATCTCATAAATGAGTAAAGATTCGTTGGTGTATTGGACCTCTGCTAGACGTGCTAACGTTTTTTTTTTTGTTTTGTTTTTTTTTATCTTACAAGGCCCCAAGGTTCGAATATACCTAAAATTATAAAGTTTTTTTATTCTTTCTTTTTAAGTTTTCAGGAAACAAATAATTATTTTGCCTGACAGAAATTTCCGTTTGTTTTGATTTCTCCATATACTTTATGCTCATAATAAAAAAGGAAAATCTTCAGAGGTTTTGTTTGTCTGATTATGCCCAGAAATATGTACGAGAGCATTTTGTAGATTATGGTATTTTATACTCGAGAAAAGTGATATGCATGCACGAGCAAACGATGAGTGAATGAATAATTTCTGATTTGGTATTCACTTTTCAGTTTCAGGGTGTCTACAAATGCAGGCATGTCGAAGTCTAACACTTTGAATTATCTCGAGCGAAAGAAATTACTGGAAATGTCTTTTCTCCTAAAATGAAATGATTAAAACAAATAAATATGAAATGAAAATAAAGTTTGAAAATAAAAAAAATGTGAGAAAAAAACATTATTCTCATCCTAGATTTGAACACTAGATCATAGCACTGAGTGTCTTTGCAATCCGACTACAGATACACTACACCACGATGCTTTGTACGTGATTTGGTTAAAAAACTGTTATTACTTATAACAAGAAAGGCGAGGATTAACGAAGTCGTACGGATATTTTTCCGATTGTTAGCGAAAATAGGAATTACCTGTTTGACAATGCACCGATCCATAACGCTAGCTCCGCCCTGCCAGGTCACTTCAGGAGGGCAATACTTCCATACAACAATGAGTTCAATGTAGGTAAACATATTCTTGAAACAGCAGCTAGCATATCATTGCGAATATTTTGGTAAAGGTTACATTCAAGCAGATAGTGACGAGAATTTTCTACCTCACCGCACGCACAGTGTGGGTCTAGGACGATATGTTTAGAGAATAAATGCTGGTTGAGGGAACTACAATTAGTTCTTAACCGTGTATGATAAACCTGACAAGTACGGTTTCCAGATGAATAATACAATGGGGGTGAGATAATATTTGACATTCGTTTTAGGTTATATTTGAAGGCAGCTATACTATTTACATTTTGAATTTCTCCAGGAAGGTCATTCCAATCTCTAATAGCAGAAGGTAAAAATGAAGAGTAATAGAGCTGAGTATTAGAATTGACAGTTTGTATATCACCTGCATTGCGTAAGTTATAGCTGACAGATGATCCAACAGGTTCAGGAACGAGTGAAGATAAGTAAGCAGGGCATAGGTTATTTCGCATTTTGTAAAACATTACAAGCTTATGGTTTTTCCTCCTAGAAGATAGGGTTTCCCAACCTGTTTCAGCTAGAAGTGAATTAATAGAAGCAAGTCTTGTCGCACCCGTAACAATACGTGCAGCTTCGTACTGAATCTTTTCAAGTTCATATGACTCATACTGTGTGCAGTTGTTCCACACAATATCAGCATATTCCAACAGCGGTCTTATAAAAAAGAAGTAAATTATTTGTAAAGATTTGCGGTCGAGGACAAATTTTAGCCGCCTCATGGTATTGATACGTTGCCACGCTTTAACTTTAATATAGTCAATATGTTCATGCCAAGAACAGTTGTTAGAAAGGTAAAGACCTAGGTGTTTATGAGAAGACACTTCATTAACTTGTTGGTAATTCATAAATATAGGCGGGTGATAAGATTTATTTACTTTTCTAGAAAATATAAGTGACTCTGATTTTGAAGGATTAAACGAGACTAGCCAATCAGCTGCCCATCTATGGATTGTTAGAAGATCAGAGTTTAAAGTAATAGCTGCATCTGTTGGATCATCTACTATTATATAGAGACTAGTGTCATCAGCAAAGAGTCTGATAGATGAGTTTATATTCTCAACAATGTCATTTATGTAGATAAGAAAAAGGAGAGGACCGAGAATAGAGCCTTGAGGAACTCCAGCATTTATAATAGACCAGTTTGAGGACGCCCCCGGTAGGACAACCCGCTGCTTTCTATTTTTAAGATAATCAGCAAACCAAGAGAGAAGAGAACCAGAAATGCAGGATTTGTTGATGTTAAAAAGTGTTTATAAGGAATGGTCAAAGGGTAATTTTCTGCGCAGAAATTTAAAAGAATAAAATCGTTATTGAAAATATACTTAGTGCTGAGGGTATGTTATTGCATTTCTGAGAGCGTCCTATCAGTTACTTTTTCCAACTCTTTTACACACCATCAGGCTGAGAAAACGTGGCACATGTTTAACTTGCCCCTATTAAAACAACTTGTACGGTCTCTATAGTTGTCCATTCAAGAGACCGTTTTGATTTTACATTTTTCACAGTAAGGCTTGAAAACATATGCTAGCGAATTAGGTACGTCCCTTCGTTATGCAACTACATGTACATTTGACTTTTTGGCTGGTTGTCCATCACATGTAGTTTAATTACGGCTGATCAAACTCATTGTTTCCTTCCTATTTTCTGCTTAAAAGTTTCGACTTCTTTAAATAGTTCCGAACTGAGTAACATGTGTTTCTGTCCGCAAACTTTCTAGTTATTCCAGGTATTCGCTGTCACTCATGCCGCAAAGTGGCATTTGCGCCGCGCGAAGACTTAAAGAGGCTGGGAAGCAGTCCAGTCGAATCAGAGTCTTCGCTGTCCGCATGGAGCTAACTTAGGTCTTTAGGTACCTATTTAAGCACAAAGCAAAGACTCTAATCAAACTGGGCAGATGCCCAGGGTTATCTGAGTCTGCGCCTAGCGCAAATGCCACTTTGTTGATTTTGCCATGTGCCGGCTCAATTATACTTTAAGGCAGAGGAGATACAAAAGAATCAGACTAGCCTGTGCACTGGCACGTAGTTTCGAACTTGCACAATTCTCCCAGAAAATAATTGGGCAATGTAAATTTGAACATGGGTATTATTCCCTGAAAATACTATATATATTTAAGCCGCGACACAAGATTACCAACAAAATGGTTGTGCGCCCAGCGCTGACTCAGATCAGCCTGGGCAGATGCACAGTCTGATCAGAGTCGTCGCTGTTCGCATGGAGGTAGCTTAGACCCTAAGCTGCCCTTTAAGTGCTTAAGGAAGAGTCTGATCGGACTTGGCGGATGTCTAGGCTGATCTGAGTCTGCGCTTTGCGCACAACCACTTTGTTGGTTTTCTCGTGTCGCGGCTCAGTTATGTGCCCATGGAAGTTTTCTCGATGTGACAAACCAATAACATTCATAAGTCAACCGAGACGCGACAAAACCAACAAAGCGGCATGTGCGCCAGCGAAGACCCAGATCAGCCTGGGCATCCGCCCAGTCTGATCAGAGTCTTTGCTGTGTGCTTAAAGGGTCTAAGCTAAGGGTCTAAGCTAGCGCCATTCGGACAGTAAAGACTGAGTGGATGCCCAGGTTGATCTGAGTCTTCGCTGGATGCACATGACACTTTGTTGGTTTTGTGAAGTCGCTCATGAATGAGCCATATAAGTGGCAGTAGCGTGCCGTTTCAAGGCAATCGTTTACATTCTCTCGGAAAAAGCAAACATGTGGACGATCTGTTTATGGATTAGCTTCTTGGCAATTCAATTTGGACGAGGTAAGGACAAAACAAAGCTTTAAAATTAGATTTGCATATCAAATATGTGAAGGTGTTTCCTGTCTTGTCAAAGCTTATTAGCCAAAACAGGAATTCCTGCGCACCAGCGAAAAGAAAAGAAATCTTTCTGATAGACATTTTCTTTCTTAAGAAGAAAAAACAAGAATAAAAGATCTTTCAGCCTGACAACTTATTATGCTATTTTCAAATATAAGTGCTATGGCACAAAAATGAAACATGTTTCTGCCGTCGGCCCGAGTGTAAAATTTGTTCCATCATATCAAAATAAATACAATTAAATATAACAAATTATTAAGAAATCATCAGATGCAAACAGAATTTCATTGTCTGCAAAAGTAAAGAGAACGAAACATTGATACTTAAATAAAATAGGCTGTGCACGAAGATCTTTTCATAATTGTCAAAGGGAAACGGACAATTTCAGAAACAAACCACTGAAATTTACTCCAAACGTCCATATAATTACTTGCTAGCAAATTTAGTTAAATGCCACATTGCTCTATCAGTGGTATATATTCAGTCATAGTGCATTGTGGGGTGTCGCTTCGAGCTTCTCACTACATTTTCGTCATCAGGTCATTGTAAATGACAGTGATTAGCCAACTTTGAACAAACAAAACATGTTTGATTTTCACATAATAGGCCATGAGCCAAATATGGTTTACCTCCCCCCCCCCCCCCCATTTTGTAGACCATACTTTTCTGAAAGTCCAGCATCTTAGAAGTATTTTGCAGCATGTTAGCCCTCTGGCGAGTGGGGCGTTAAGCTGTAACAGCCTGTTAAATACGTTACCCATTAAAATAATAAACATAAAATAAAAATCATCAAAAAATATAAAAAATAGAAATCACTTTCCTATGTTTAAAATTACTATAGAGTCTAATAGGACAATGCAGTAGCTAAAAGTTATGATGTTTGAAAGGTTACTTTAGCCTACATGGTGTAATATACGTGATGTTTTTCTTTACAGTCCATTAAAATTGCTATTTCCATCCAAAATACTTTCTTTTTGTAAGTTTTTCCTTTACTATTAGACAAAATGTTGGTACTGTGTTAAAGAAGATTTATAGATCTTTTCAATTCTGCGAAAATTATTATCCTATCTTGTATACTTTGGGAGAAATAGGATGTTGAACACAGTACCCCCTTATAAATGTTCCCAATTACAATTATCACTTTCCGTATAATTCAAGTGCTTGAACTACACTGTTGGAATTGAAAACAACAGTAAAAGGTAATATTGAATATGCCAGCCTATTTAAACAGCAAAGAACAGTTCCACAATATTTTGAATGCATTTAATTAGCCACAATGATCGATTATATACGTTACCTAGGGCTATTTTTGTTTTAATCATATAATTTGAAGATACACTCATTTTATTTTCTTTAGGAGCAGTTTCTTCATAAAAGAATCTTTTATTATAAGAGAAAAATGCATTCTGGTTTATTTTTTATGATAAGCTATTACTAGTAGTAACATAAATAACATCAATATTTAAAATATTTCATTATAATACCTTAAATCAGGTTTTTCTTCCACTGTCATAAAAAATAACACATACAAGTCTGGGTGTTCTTATGATATACTGTGTAATTGGACCTATCAACACGTCTCTCAATTATTACTTTTAGGGGTTCATGAGATGTGTTTTATACGTGATTAAACACAGTATGCTTCAAAGTGTAATGTTAAGGGCATTGACATATTCTGCACATGTAAAATGGATTTTGCTGTTTACTTTGTTACTATATCAAAAGTAAAAGTATTTCATAATGGCATTGCCCAGTTTGTTTCTATTACAATTTGTACATTTGAGTTCTACAGACAGTAACATACGTGAAATTTTGTTATATACAGCTGGAACCCCCCCCCCCCCCCCCCCCAAAAAAAAAAAAAAAAAAAAAAAAAAAAAGAACAGATAAAGATGCAGCTATTAAAATCCAGCATTGATTTTGCATATACTGCTCCAAAGTCGGTTTGATACCATTAAAAGCTAAGCGGTTTTGACGTGTTTAGTTTAAAACTATACAATAATCAATAATACACCATGCAAAATGGAGTACCAACTTGTTGATTGACAGGATTTTGTATAGTTTTTACGTGCACACTGAAAAACTATAAAGCAGAACAGTAAACCTGAAGTTTGAAGACTTAAGCCAAATACAGTTCTGCATCAAAGCTATGTAGATATTTGCTGGCAGCGTATACTTACTTTTGTAAGACTATCGTATATTTTACGTTAGCGAAGGAAACAACATTGCTGAGTTACAGTTAAGAAACAAACTTTTGAAAATAATTAATGGTAGTGTCGTGTCAATACATTGCTTTATTTAGTTCATTTATGTAACTAACAATAATGTGTCAACCAGGAGTTTGGGAGAATAGTATCAGAAGCATTTAATACAAAAAAGAGACACTGGCAGTTTACTAGTATACTGTAGCAATCTATAAATGCTATGTTTAAGATGATCTATATTTCTGTGATTTTGTTTCTTGCTCTTTAAAGTCTAACTACAATCAATCATCTGTTAAAGAATCTAACTACATTCAATCATCTCTTAAAGAATCTATTCACCAAAGAACATAAAGATACGTTTAGTTGGACAAAAAAAAATTCCAGGGACAGTGTTCCAGTAGCTCTGCACACATAATAAAATGGCAAATGAAAATGACAGAATATATTAATGTTGGTCGTTGCTGTTCAGATATTTATGAGCAAATTTAGTTCTTCTCCTTCAGAATGTATTTGCCTACACTGTAGTTGTGCTTAGCAGCATAATACTGAGAAAAAAAAAGAGAAAATAAAGACCAAACAAGTAACGTATACAACGTATTTATTGAGAGTTTATGAATTCTTCATTTTCGATATCCTCAACTAGTAATGCAGTACTTCTGAAGAGCTAATAATCAAACAATAGAAATAGTGCATACCTATACATGCTGAGGAAGGGCTAACCTAAATAACATACTGCATTAGATCTACGTGACCTTGTATTACCACATTGTTTACTTTTTAGCAATAAATATGGTTGTAAATTGCTTATTAATGATATCTTACTGCTTATCGAATCATCCTTGTCCAAATATGTTAAATACTGTTTGAGAATACAGCATTTTGGCAATATCCAAACAACAATTTTAGTTACTTACATATTGAAAATTGTCTAACTGAAATTTGTAGTTCGTAACACCTTTAGTCCTTGCTAGCAACAAGTGGGAATAAAACCATAGGGTTTGCAAAATTACCTGCCCGGTTAAATATTTGTAACAACATAATGAAAAATAGAACTCCTGAACAGGCTGATGACAGAATGTTGTATTCGTTATAAAGTATGTCAGTTTCTAGAATCATTAAATTTTCACATTGCTAATATTTTGTAATGTATTTGATGGCCGGGAGCTACGTAAACAGATCATGTAGATCACAAATTAACATGTAAGTTATGATCACGGGAGCCACACATATTTGCTAACCTATGTAAAGCAGTTACTGTGCAAAGAGGCTCGTGGCTGACGATTCGACTGACAGCATAGCAAAAATGGTGTAAATGCCGACAGCAGACTTTGTACTGCTCTTGATTGCCTTGGCTGGTAGTCTCAGTTCATATTTGTATGTAGGGTAATTGAACGGCTCAGCCAACAGCACAGGTAGCGAAATTGGTTTTATCCCCTCCATAACGAGAACCTAAATACTAATCAGTTGCAGCATATATCAACTTTACTTACTTCATAATATGAATAAAATTTAAAAAAAAAAAAACATTTTTATGAAGTCATTTTTAAGTGAGACTAAACTGAAGGCAAGGTCTAACTGCTTCAGCTCTAACAATCTATAATGTGTGTCTTGCTGAGTTCTTGTGTATTTCAAAGAGCTAAATTTGCCATCTGACGACCAGTGGTAAGCTAGTACTACAGCAATGAATAATTCATGCCGCCCGGGAACAAAAATTATGATAACAGATGACTTACAAATCTTATCCTCGACATATTACAATTATGTAACGTAACGTTACTGTTAGATTGCTTTTCAATTTCAAATATACACTATCCGATGTTTTTTTATAGTTTGAAAACACATAACATTGGCGTTTCTTCATATTTACATATACAACAGGGTCTACTTCAGACAAATTACAGATAACGTTGAAAAATAAAATGCAACTGATGTTGGCTTTCTTAGCTTTTCATGTCATTTTGTATGTTAAATTCTTCAAAAATAAGAGAGTTTCTGTCCCCTTTTAATATATCCACTGCTAACTGCTGCCTAGCTTATCTAAGCTGGGCATGAATCAAAGAAGATTGATTGAGCACGTATAAACTATAGTCCACCGATTCAGCGATTTAGTCTGATTCTGATTGTTTTTGTTGTATTTTTGTTGTGGTTATGTACGTTACATATAAATCGTGACTGCTGGCGAGTTTTGTAAGACTTCAGTTTGTTTGTTTTTTATACTAGAATATTGAAACAGTCATATATATGACATTAACATTTCTCTACACCTCAATTTTTACAATTTGCTCCTTATATTACATGTATTTAGAAACTGAAGGAGGGGGGGGGAGGGGGGAGGGAAACGTCAAATACAATGTAAACTACGTTATTCGGGTAAGTAAACTTCTCCTTGACAATGTCAAATACCTTGAAACAGCGATTTATGTACTAGCAGACAAAACCTAACATTATTTAGGGCGAATACTAGCATGTGTATAATAATTCGTGTTTTCTATCATAACGTGAATATGTAAATTTGGGCAGTATAATTGACGTTGACGTTATACGTTAACGCCCCAACGTACAGAGGGCTAACATGTGTCATTTTGTTCCTTATATAGTGTAGTTTCAGAAAATTATAAGGTACAAAATTCCCCCTGGGGGGGGAGGGGGGTCTATGGTCAGCTCAAGGTCTATAAACAGTGTAGGAAAATGATTGCGGTCATTTAAGATGGCAATCAATTCGACCTATTTTCAATCTTATATATTTGATTAAATGGAACAAATACAATGTACAGGCGTATGGCTCTGTTCGCTTTCCTGTTTGCATTACTCGACGGGGATCGAGAAAAGGAAGTTACATTTTTTTAAGAGATTTGTCTCAAAAAACATGTTTCCCTTACTTTCTTGCCAACCATGTGAGACACTATATAAACATCAATCCACATCTTCCCAGCCAGCAAAATATATGGGACCCATATGGGCCCCATGTGGGTATTTATATGGGTCCTATATGGGCAAACCATATGGGACCAACATGGGTTTTGCAACCGGGCTCCATATGGGACCCACATGGGCAAGCCCATATGGGTGGCATATGGGAACCATATGGGCCCCATCCCAGATTTGGCCCATGTGCAGCCCACTTTTGTACATCTATTACTGGTTTAACTCTGATACTTTTGTGTTACTGATTATTTCAATAGCTTCCACGAAGACGTAGAAGATGTCAAATGTGCACAGATGCACAAATGAAGTATCACATCATCGCTCACTGAGCGATTTGTGGGAAGTATTTCGAGATGTTAAATCCATACTACATAGGTAAACTTATTGCAGGAAAATATTATTTCCAGTAGGTTTTGAATTTTGATGGCACATTTGTAAGAGATAAGACGTAAATGACCAACAAAAGAGATGCAAATGGTGAAAGAAGTATTAAACTTGATTGAATTTATTTTCAGTTTTGTAATTGAATGAGTATATTGATTGTAATTAAAACATTACTAGATATTTTTCAGGTAGAATGTGGGCAAAATGTGGGTTTGCCCATATGGGACCCGTTTGGTAATGATTTGAAATAAAGGTCCATAAATAACCACTTAAACTTTCTTGTAAAGAGAAACAGTATACATGAAAATCAAATAGCACCCTTTATATATATTTTCCTTTCACCACAACAAAATTGTATGTGTTTAGAAAATTAGATAACCAATAATGGCCCTATGTGGGTCCCACATGGGCTAAATTTCCTATATGGGACCCACATCGGTCCTATTTGGGCATTATGCCCAGGTTCTGCCCATATGGGACCCATTTAGCCATGCTTGCTGGGTTATCACAAAACGTGAAGCTTGTACCGCTTTTCATAACTTTTTTTAGAGGCTTTTACCACTAAGAGTACCATGGAGACTTTAAGCAAAATTTGAAACATAAACGCATTTATCATATGACGACGTTATTCAGTGGATAACGTCGTGTCATAAAAATTACATTACCACACGTGTTATAACACTTTTGGCGTGTACATGTTGCGTCATTGACAACGTCCATGTCAACAATGCGTTTTCTTATTTAAATAATGTTCAGCTTGAAGGTGTTAAAATCCATTTTGAAGGGCCACATGATAAACAGAATCTTACACTCGTGGTCATTTCATATGAAATTTATTAAACTCGCCGAAGGCTCGTTTAGAAAATTTAATATGAAATGACCACTAGCGTAAGATCCTATGTATACATGATATATGATAGACAATTTTAGAATGTGATTAAGACAGAAACAAAACGTAATACAGTGTAGTGCAGGTCTAACAACTTGTTTCTGGATCTACACTGGTGGCTCAAACAGTTTTATTTAAAAGTTGTTCAGTCACATCTTCCATTTTTTTAGCTTTTGGTCCAAATGGGAACACTGTTTTTGACTTCCTGTTTTCTTTCATGGACAACGAAGACGTATCAAAAGGGATCTGCCCTTAAATGGAAGAAATTGCCCCTAGAGAAGCAAATTCTTTCCTTTAAAGATTTACTCCCTCGCCATTTTCGGAATTTTCGAAGTAAATCTTTTTTACCTTGAGAATACCATGCGGCTAATGTCTTGACGAACTGACAAGTAAACTCAGCTCTGATACACTGTCGGGCCGCGTAGCGCAGTCGGTAGCGCATCTGACTCAAGAGTCAGAGGTCCCGGATTCGAAACCCGATCCGGCCACTACTTTCGTTTCTCCTTCCGCTGATTCAAGAAGGGTAATTGGCAGTTACCGGCGAAATTATGTGCACTTAGTACTGGTTAACCGCTTAGGTCTCAGCCTGCCCAGGAGTGAGCGAGTGAACTCGGGTTTAACGTCCCACCAACAACGAGGTCATATGGAGACGGGACCTCGGTTTAAAGTCTCATCCGAAAGACCGGATAAGCGGGGGATCGATCTTGCGACCCCTGGATTCCTGCCCAGGAACAGTGCGATTAGGTCGACTGACCGTCCCGACATGACCATGGCTGTTTACCGTGGACGTAAAGCAACAAAACAATGGCAACAGCTGAAACATTGTAAGACGATTTTAGCTGCATGTGCAAGTTGTTACTGGGCCGCCATTACCCAATCTCTTTCCGTAGTTTTACATAACATCTGAGTTATCTTTCTTGAAGGGGCGTGATATCAGCAGTTTAGGCATACATGTAGTAACGAAAACAATGTGTGTGTGTGGGGGGGGATGTGTGTGTGGGGGGGGGGGGGCGGATGCCCAGGCTGATCTGAATCTGCGCTGGGCGCACAACCACTTTGTTGGTTTTGTCGTGTCGCGGCTCATATTATATGAGATTTATATGTAAGCAAGGTCTAAAACAATCGGTCGAACAGTCTTGTTAGATATCCTCAGAGGGAAAGTCAGTGTGCCTCACCGATGACATTTTTCACATAGTCATGCCTGTATGCACTTCTGAAATCATGTCCGATTTATAAATCTGAAGAACATGTACCTCGTATGCATATCCGCGGATGCCTTTGGAATGTCTAAGAATGACAAAAATTCAATACGCTCCTTGTATTTGCATATAGGCGGACTGCTTATATGCAAATACACTGAGGGTATTGATTTTTTTTAATTGTATTGATATTGTTTTAATTGTAGGTAGAAGTGATTGTCTAGCTGATCTGAGGTCTTTTGCATATACTGGGACCGTATCAGTGACCAACAACGGACATATTTGCCAGGCCTGGTCATCGCAGACACCGCACGCTCATGCTGTTAACGAGGATCGCCTGTTCCCAGACGATGGCAAAGTTACTTCGGCAAAAAATTACTGCCGAAACGTTTTTGAAAATGCAAGACCATGGTGCTATACGACACATCCAGATATAAGATGGGGTTACTGCGATTTTGCTATTTGTACGGGTAAGCCCTAATGCCACAAATACTTGAAAGACAAATGCCAAATACTCCATTGCTCTAAAACCTCATGAAATATTTTATCGTGAGGTATCGCTGCAAACTTCTCACTTCAGTTTCGTCATTGTAAATGCTGTGATTAAGCAACATAAAAGAAATGAAACGTCCTTGAGTTTCACATTAAAATATTTTGGAAAATGCTTCGACATATCAGAGTCGCTTTAGTTGACCTACATGTAAAACGATAGCATAAACCTGACTAAAAATGGTAAAAAATATAATGTATAGGAATAGGACGCCATTGATTGTCCTGCTTTTGTTTACGCTGCATCACTCAACCGGGTACCTAAAAAATGATATGTATTTTGAGGAAACTTGTTCGCCCTACTTTTTCAGTTATATGACTCAATTTATACACTTCAACCTATACTTTATTACCAAACGTGAAGGCTGAACCGGTTTTTAAAATGAATTGTGTTGAGACGTTTTTAGCATTGGTAGAACTATGGAGACTTAGATAAAAGAACCGTGTATGAGAAAAAAATATGCAAATGTTTTCGACAATTTAGACCAATGGAGCAATTTATTAAGGGGCTTTGCCTCTGAGCACTGAGTTTTATGTACTTTCGCGTAATCAGCCAATACAGACATTAAAAGGTGTCTAATGCTGCAAAGTGTAATTCTAATTTGTATCACGCGGCTAGCTAAAGTGTAAGGCGACCTTTATTTACGAGGCAAGACTAAAACAGTCTGAAAACTATTTTTGTATTTGATGCGTCAGTGATTTATTTTTCTAATTTGCTTCTTTGCATCCCGGGACCCACTAGGCCAGAATCTTTGCATCCCTAGCTCAAAGTTGTGCATCGCTTCATGGACTCTTTGATCAAAAGAATTGTTCATCCCAAATCTTGCATTTTCAAGACCCATTCAAAGAAGCCAATTTGTAAACAAAACCACAGGTACTGAGTTTAGATACCCAGTGATTTTTTTTTATAAATTTACTCGGTACTTAATACAAATCCCAGGAACCACAATGCCAGAAATCTTTGCATCCCAATCTCAGGTTTCTGCAACCCTTCTTAGACAGGGTTATGAAAAACAACTGTGTAGCCAAATCCGTTCAGTATCATAAAAACCAGCTAGCTGTTACAGGCAAATTTTGCTTCAATTTTTTGCACTCTGTGATTGCACATCTTTCAAAATGTTGCGTCCTCAGCTAATTATATGCATCAAAGATACAGGATGCAGAGGTAAAAAAAAATCACTGGTGCTTTAAAGATTTACTAAATGTTTTGTACCACTTCAGAAACTGAGGGGTGAGGTTGGGCCTGTAAAATCGATTTAAGCCCCCCAGTAATTCATTACTGACCGTTCCAAGGCGGTAGTTCTGTTGTGGTTCTCTGTTGCCTGTTTTTGGTGTCAGAGTTTCTGTGATGTTTTACCTTATGTATGTTCTTATTATTTTTGGTTCGGTTTGGGTTGCTGAGTGGCCACCTTTTGGGAACAAGCTGCTCACTCGGTTGGCCATATGTTCTCTGTATCTTGATTATTTGTAATCTTAGTTGTTTCCAACTATGGTTTGAGGGCTGGATTTGGATTTTGATTGTTTCAGTTCCTGGTCTTTGCATACTTTTTACTTTTACTCCCTTGATAATAATAACAAAAATGATTTGATGAAATATGCCATGCGATACCTCCGACATGGTCTAGCTATACATTTGAAAAAGAGTTTAGATAATAAAATTCGATAAACGTGTCCTTAAACAAACAATAAGATAAATATTTGAACGATCGCGGACCGCGCTCGAAATCGCATTAATGGACAAAAATAACTTATTCATACGTCACAATCACGTGCACGAATAAGGAAAATACCTGTACATGATCACATGACACACATGGTCAAAATCGTTATTCTTACAGGCCGTGAGGAAATAGGTAATTTGCATTTTTATTTGAAGATTATTTTTCATTCCACGTTATCGAAAAAAACATGTATTTTCTCAAAACTTGCACGGTTGATTATGAGACTATTACATATTGTCTAACGAAATTTTGTTAAAGTACTTGTTTTTGAATACATGAAATAAATGAGGGAGACAATCTTTAAGGGTTAATACGTTATCAGATCCACTATGCTCTTGTTACAGAAATTCATCGAGAATGTGGCGGCGTTGAAAAAAGTGCGACTGGATCAGTAACGGCCCCTGACTTTGACGGCGATGGCCTTTATGATATCAACGTAGATTGTCTCTGGACTATACAGGCGCCTGACAATCATGTTATCAGATTTGTTCTACAGTTCTACGAGATAGAGGACTCCGGTGGGGATTGTGTTTTAGATGCACTTATGGTAATGTTTATCCCATTCCATTCGGGAAACCCCTTTAGGGATATCTGGGCAAACAGCTTGGATCCAGATCAGGCCCCACGTTTGATCTGAGATCCAAACTGTTTGCTGCCTAGACATCATTTCTTCAAGTATTAGTTAGACCAATATTGTCACAATATTCTTGATTTTCGATTCAGACGACAATTTCAGCAGACGACAAAAAGTACCCAGAATGCAATGGGTTAACAGATCTAGGAAATTTTTAAATTTAAAAGACTGTCTGTAAATTTACAGACTGTCTTCAAATTTAACACTTTCCTTTGTCATCGAGGAAGGTGTTAAATTTAAAGACAGTCTGTAAATATACCGTCTGTAAATTTACAGACTGTCTTTGACGGATGGATGGATACTTGCGATTGTACGCCCTTTAAGTTCAACGGTATTTCAGACATATCAGGACGTTTGACCGTGAAAGGCTGTGTGCAATTTACGTTTGAAAATATGTCCGCCCTCAGCGGGATTCGAACTCAAGACAGCTGGATCAGCAGATCGCTAAACCCACTAAGCTATCGGGACTCCTTTTCATGAACTGACTCAGTAATACAGTGTCTGTTATTTTCGATTTATTGGCGTGTTCATTGCTTCCGAAGGATTTACCTTTTCCAAACATATTTATCTTCACTTCGGCCGGTGCAAAGTGCTGTATGTAGGCCCTGTGTTTTATCATAGGAATGAATTTTCTACGTTGAGATATTATCGATGTGTAAAAGCCGGCGAATGACTCACAGATTCTATTTTTTATGATTGGCTTCTTTCATGAGGGGTCAGCTATCAAAGGCAAGTGTTTTCTCTCCGATGTGTCAATCCTTTTATTTTTTAACAGTAGAAATCAGTTTTGAAGGATATCTTCGTTGAAGCAAAGAGGAAGAACGAAACGATTATTCCCTTTATTACATTCCTGGCAAAGAAATACAAGGATTTCTCGCCAATATAAATATGCTATTTCCCAGGTCTCTGAGAGGATTTATTTCCTCTAGGGAAATAAATCCCTGTAGATTGGTGACCTTCTCCTTAATATTCAGAGATTGGTTATTGCTGTACAGCCGGATACCGGCTTTTAGAAATACTTTTCAAAGTGTATCTTTCGACTGCAGTTGAAGTTATAAAAACACGTCAGCGGTTGCCTTTTAATAATATCAAGAGAACAACAGGTGCTAAATTACGAAATGTCAAACCTATAACAAACTTTGGTGTGTATTACTGGCGAGTTCAACTGAATAATTCTACAATCCGTTAGTTTTATGTAGGACTGCATTGCCGTTTATTACACACGCTCCACATTGTGCTAAAGAAACATCTTATTTAATTCATATCCGTGAGACTTTCTTCGAGCCTTGGATCGTCGGGACCAGTAGCCGTACAGACAATGATTGTAAAGGTATGAAGTAGGTTTCATAGGCAAGTAAATTATTCTTAATTTGACAAACCTTGGCCCTTTACTGAAAACAAAATGGCGGTCATATTATTTCAATTTTCTTATATTCTTTCGCACTTTTGTGTAAGGCTCTCAGAAGGACTCTTGAAAACATAAAAAAGATGGAAATATTATTTAGTTGTAGGACATAAGAATGAAGTATACAGTTTATTGAATCGTCCCATTTAAAATATGGGATTTATAAACCTCGGGAGGTTAAAATATCCGATAATTATCATAAACTTGTCCTTCGGACTCGTTTCTGTATCGGATCTTTAAACCTCCCTCGGTTTATAAATCCCATATTTTAAACGGGACGATTAATAAACTCTATTTATTAAATTGGTAAAACATATGAATGTATACAGTTACATATAAACACCTTCTGATACGCAAAACAGACTTTCAAGTTTCGAAGACGGAAAATTTGTTATAGGAACTGATTTCAAAATGTCATAAAAATATAGAACAGATACGATACATATAGTTTTATTTACAGATATTTGAAAAAGGGATGGAAAGGTCAAATTTCTGTGGTTCAAGTGGGCCGGTACCGACAGAAGGGGAGACAACAGCCAACATACTCTATGTGCACTTTTACTCTGACTACAGCGTAACTGATGATGGGTTTAATATTACTTATCGTCGACTCAAAGGTATAGAATACAGCGGACTTTTGTTAACTCAAACATGTGTCTAACAAATATCTCAAAGTACCCTGTTCTATCAAATATTATATTTCGTACACATTTCCTTCTTTTCTTTACATTTCAATTCCGGATATCTCAAACTACCGGTTTATCAAAGTAAATTTTCTGGGACCAGATCATTTACTTTGAGATATCAGTGGTTTGAGATGAACTTCGACTATTAGATATCGAGAGTTAACTGCATAATACCATTTCTTAAGGTTGAATGGGCGGTATTAATATAACATGTAACTCATGGTTTTGATTCGTTCATTTTTTTTGAGAGATACCAGTGTGGCAATTTTTTTGGTTTCTTCGTCAAAATTTACTGGTCAATGCAAGGATGAGAATAAAGAGTTTCCACGCAAAAGTATGTACCCTGATACCCTTGATATACATTTTCATTGATCTGTTTTGTTCATACAAGACTTCCTGCATCACTAGCGTTAAATTAACTGACCAACTTGTTATGCTCTGTTGAACAGAGCCATATATAAAGACTAAAATGAATCAGAATTAAACGGAACGAATGGACGACCGGCGCCCCGTTACTGCGGCTATGGATTCCTTCCGCTGAGTTGCACGTGGGGGGGGGGGGGGGGGGGGTCGATAAGAGAATTGAAATACATGTACTACTACTAGTAAACGGAATTAGATTCTCAGAGAGAAGATTAATAAATTGAGTCCCGACACGAGAAAACCAACAAAGTGGTTTGGCGCCCAGCGGAAGCTCAGTCTGTACAGTCTTCGCTGTCCGCATGGAGGTAGCTTAGACCCTTAGCTACTCTTTAAGCGCTTAGAGAAGTGTTTGATCTGACTTGGGGATGATCAGGCTGATCTGAGTCTTCGATGGGCGCACAACCACTTTGTTTGTTTTCCCGTGTCGCGGCTCAGATATATCTTTACAGTCGGTATAAAGAAAATCAGCGGAATCATTCTGCTTCTGTGTCTTCGATTGGGTGTTGTGGACATCAGGGAGGCACCATGGAAGAGTGGTTAGAGATGTTCGGTTATGGTGTAGAAGATCGCGGGTTCAAATCCGGGTTTGGCCAGCCAGCGACTGGAAAACTCTCTCTGTCAACCCAGCATCTTTAATTGTCTCAAACATGAAACAGTATGATTTGGTTTTACAATGCAGTAATGCGTTAAGGCACGGTCAAAGTGGCTCGGTTATTGTGCTGAAAGTCACCGAAAGGTCGTGAGTTTACGGCTCACCGTCGCCATGCGAAGACAGGAAAACTCTCTCTGTCAACCCAGCAGTGAATGGGTACCTTTTTATCCCCCGACCGAAAGGTTCGGGGGGATATAGCGATGAGCCTGGCGTCCGTCCGTCCGTCTGTCCGTCCGTCCGTCCGTCCGTCTGTCCGTCCGTAAACATTTTCTTGTCCGCTCCCTATCTTGAATACCGTTTGGAATAATTTCATGATACTTCACAGTTATGTAGAACAGGTCATGGCGATGTGTCGCGTGCAAGAATGGTAACTTGCTTTTGTAATTTTCGAGTTATCTCCCATTTGGTGATTTTTGGCAGATTCGTGTCCGCTCTGTAACTTGAATACCTTCAGTATATTTTCATGATACTTCACAGATATGTAGAACAGGTATTGACGATGTGTCGCGAACGAGAATGACAACTCTTGCTTTCTTACTTTTTAGTAATTTCCCCTTGATGGTTTTAGGTGTGATTTCGTGTCCGCTCCATAACTTGAATACCCGATGAAATATTTTCATGAAACTTCACAGATATGTAGAACAGGTCATGGCAATGTGTCGCGAACAAGAATAACAACTCTTGCTTTCTTACTTTTTGAGTTATTTCCCCTTGATGGTTTTAGGTGTGAATTCGTGTCCGCTCCATAACTTGAAAACCTTTTGAAATATTTTGATGATACTTCACAGATATGTAGAACAGGTCATGCTGATGTGTCGCGAATAAGAGTGACAACTCTTGCTTTCTTACTTTTTGAGTTATTTCCCCTTCATGGTTTTAGCTGTGATTTAGTGTCTGCTCCATAACTTGAATACCCTTTGAAATATTTTTATGATACTTCACAGATATGGAGATCAGATCATGACAGTTTGTCTCATACAAGAATGACAACTCTTGCTTTCATACTTTTCCGAGCCCCCCCCCCCCCCCCCCCCCCCCCCCCCCAAAAAAAAAAAAAAAAAATAAAAAATAAAAAAAATTTTTTTTTTTTTTTTTTTTTTTTTTTACAGAATTGGATTCTTTGTCCAAATTCACTTACTAGAGAGCTGAAACTTAGATTTGTAGGGCTTGTACTTTAGAAGTTATTCACACATTTAGACATGTTGAATGTATCATATGCAATACATTGTCTACATGATTTCTATTTGAGATTTTACCTCTTTTTAGCAGTTTGGCATACTGTTTTGGTCTGAGTGTTAGATACTCATGCATCTGTTAAGCAGATAATGTCAATAAGGAGCATAAAAGAATGACAGTATACTACTTATATGCGTTTTGAAGGGCACCCTGTTTACCAAGGCTCAGGGGGGCTTTGGTCGGGGGATTTGCCATCTCCTCTGATGGCTATTTTTCGAATCAGGGAAGGATAAGGCAGCGAAAGGAGAGAGATGGGCTCCGCCTTTCATCAGCTGTGCCCAAGATACAGTGGGTCTCTAACCACCACTGCCCCTACGGCTATTAAGCTATGGGAAACCTTTACTTTTGATGTGTCCAGAAGAAGCAGATGGATTGCAAACAGTGAAGACCCTGATCAGACTGCTCCTTTGGGAGCAGTCTGATCTGGGTCTCCACTGTTTGCTCTAACCTTTCCGCCCCAATACTTAGAATGTCATTGTAGTATAAGATGAACTATCATTGATCCGCTTCCTTCCTTTTGGACGAACACACGGAGCCAAGTGCGTGCAACTATGGTTACATACCGCTGAGCCACTTGGGGAACGTCGTTAGGAGAATTGAACTGAACTGAACTGAAATTCTCTTCCTTCCTTTTGGACGGACACACGGCGCCAAGTGCGTGTAACTATGGTTACGTACCGCTGAGCCACTTGGGGAACGTCGTTAGGAGAATTGAACTGAACTGAATTGAAATCCTCTTCTTTCAGCACCGAAGAAAACTTGTGGGGAAGTGCTCACTCAAAGGTCAGGATCGATTATCTCCCCTGACGTAGATAGAGACGGTCTCTACGACTTTAATCTTAATTGCTCGTGGATCATACAAGTAGACGAAAATGAAGTCATTTTTTATCGGTTACTGTATTTAGATCTTATACCGGGAGCCGAATGTTTAGGAGACTATTTGAAGGTTAGTGTTTTTTAAAAAAAAATGTAAGAGTTAGGAAAAGGAAGAAATGAACATGATATTTATTGTCTTTCGGGGTATATGTTAGTACATTGACGTTCTTTGTTATTAGACCAATGCAGCTTGTCTGAAACAAAATGAGCCGCAAGGCGAGAAAAACAACAAAGTGGTTGTGCGCCCAACGAGGACTCTGATCAGCCTGGGTATCATGTAGATGGGTAGATTCCCGGGCTGATCTGAGTC
This sequence comes from Ctena decussata, assembly GCA_963989385.1. NCBI lineage: Eukaryota > Metazoa > Mollusca > Bivalvia > Lucinida > Lucinidae > Ctena > Ctena decussata. The sequence goes on from OZ022504.1 coordinate 19,278,051, forward strand.
TGCACTGGGCGCACAACCACTTTGTTGGTTTTCTCGTGTCGCGGCTCATATGTGCCATACAACTTTGAAGACCTTTGAAAGCTATTTTGCCAAAGCCATGGCAGTGCAGGGCTCTAACACACAACCGTTGCTTTATTTGGTCAATTTTAACCCTTAATGCGCCAAAAGCAGACGACAAAATTTACGTCTGCAGAAATTTCAAAAAATGTTTTGTCCAAGCTATATCATATTGAGAATTCAAAGACAATAGGGCAAGCAGTGTAGATCCAGATGAGGTGGCTCATTATGAGCCACCTCATCTGAATCTACACTGTTTTCAAAGTCAACCATTTTTCATTTTTGGCGCTTTAAAGGTAGGTTCCTGGGCTAGCAATGTCAATTATGTCCACAAAATAATTTCGTCCTTTTCTGAGCAGTATTGAATTCTCTTATTTTTCTGAATTTGTTGCCACTGAGAAACTCGTCAGATATTGAAGAAAATAGTCGTTTTCCCTTTTGGTTTATTTTCTTTTGTTGGAATTCCAGTTCTAAAAATAACTATGTTTATTATGTCTATAAGTTCGTGATTTCTGACGTGAGCTCTCCTAGAGGTCCTGGCAGGGCGGATGGGTTAAAACTATCCCAAAATGCAATGCAGCATGACATCAGCTGCGTTATCTATTTTTGGCGCGAACTAAAAATAGCGCTAACTGGTGTGCGAAGCAGAGTTAGGAAATCCCTTGCAAAACAACTTTTTTAAATTTTTTTGATTTACACTTTTTAGTGAAACTTATTAATTCCCTTTTATAAGTGCTTTCCAACAACTTGGATGAAAGTTCATCAAGATTTTGATGCATTCCAAAGTACAGGAACCTACCTTTAAGGTTAAAAGTCCCTACTGACGGTGAAGGGGAAATGTACAGCATCACCATACGATAGGTAGAGAACAGGAACCATTACTCAGCATATATTTTTACAGAATTGTGACGTATCGTAATTTTAGGTATTTGAGTTGCGTCTACTCTATAATCTTAAGACCGTGAAAGATATTTTCATGAAACTATGTACAAATTTAAAACATTATAAGACAATGTGCAGAGAATAAAAACCTTGACTCCATTTTCAGTATAAAAATTATGTCCACTCTATAACTTTAAAACCATCAAAGGTATTTTCAATTTAAATTTATATTTCTAGGGAGCGTGGCTGGTATTGCACATTTCATTACTGGTCATGAACAGACTCAATAATTAAAATTGAAAATATCTTTGACGGTTCTAAAGTTATTGTGTGGACACAATTTTTATACTGAAAATTACCAAGGGACATAATTCTGTAAAAATGTAGATGGAGATAAGGTTTCTATTTCTCTTCACATTGTCTTATAATGTTTTAAATTTGTACATAGTTTCATGAAATGAGCCGCGACGCGTGAAAACCAACAAAGTGGTTGTGCGCCAAGCGCAGACTCAGATCAGCCTGGGCATCCGACCAGTCTAATCAGAGTCTTCGCTGTCCGCATGGAGGTAGCATAGACCCTCAGCTACCTTTTGAACACTTAACGAAGAGTCTGATCAAACTAGACGGGTGCCCAGGCCGATCTGAGTCGGCGCTTGGCAAACGACCACATTGTTGGTTTTCTCGTGTCAGAGCTTAAATTGTCTTTGATGGTTTTAAACTATTGAGCAGACACGACTTCTATACTTAAAATTACAAAGGGGCATAATTCCGTAAAGCAGGTAGGTGGGGCGACGGTTCTTCTGTGCACATTGCCTGTTAATGTTTTATATATTTGTACAAAGTTTTGTGAAAATATCTTAAAGCGTGTTAGAGTTTTGGAGCGGACACGGTTTCCATACTAAAAATGACAAAGGGGCATGATTCCGTAAAACAATGTAGGTAGAGTTACGGATTTTAGCGCGACTTTGCGAAAGCAAAGTAGAGCTCATGCTATAGCCCCGGCTTTGTAGGCCAAATATGCGCCAGCGTCTACGTCAGCATCGGCGCCAGCATCCGCGTCAGCGTCCTCGTCGGCGTCCGTGATGAAGTTAATTAATTTTAACTGTTGCCTTTAACTGGATGTTTAACTCTGAATCTTACAAACTACAATATCTACAATCATCATACTTGGTACATATATACATCCATATGACTGCAGCAGCTGCATCACACAATTGTGTGTCCTTGACCTGTATATTACGGTTGACTGACTTGGCTGTTTGGCAATGTTTTTAAGGCATTTTTTTTTTTACTTTTGATGATAAGTGAGACAAGAGAGTTGATACTTGGTCAAATAGCATATCCATATAATTGCAGCAGCTGCAAAGCATCCATGCGACTCCTGTGCCCTTGATCTTTATCCATGGTCCAGTGATTTTGCCTTATGTTTTCAGTACTGTTTGATGTATTTACTTAATACCTGATATAGTCGATCAGTGTGATTATGAGAATGACCTCATACTAGTCATAGATCACTGTTACCTACAATTCAAGGCTCAGTGATTTTGACTTAATTCATGAGCACTTATCTGTAGATTTTCATCATATGTTGGCTATTGGTTCAGTTTGACTGTGCAAATGACTTCATACTACTTGTAGGTCACTGTGACGTATATTTCATGGGTCAGTGATTTTTGCCTGATTTTTGTCTTGTATCTACAACAATGTTAAATAGTTTAAAGTCATACTTGGCAACATGGATCAGTATGACACTTTGTAGAACCTTATAGTATTTGAGGTCACTCTGGCATACATATCATAACGAAAAAATTCCGCCTATTTTATAACATGATGAAAATCATGTTATAGTTTTTCTTGTTAAATGTATCCTAGATTACTTCTCATCTATCAGACTTGAGTCATATAACAACTACAGCGCAGAAACAGCTTGTTTTGAATTTACTTTCTTTCGACCATTTCAGATACACGACGCTAAGTATATCTATGTTTGGTATTGTTACTATTATCTTGACGGTGAGTCTGAGGAAACAAAGACCAGATCAAATGTTCTTTATGTGCATTTCCACACAGACAACATTAGCAGTGGAAAAGGTTTTAAACTCGAGTACAAACAAGGTTTGTATAGTTTTTTATTCTCCAGACCAGCGGGCACACAACATCGAAATGACGTCGTATTAACGTCGATGCGACGTCATCACGTCGCATCGACGTTAATACAATGTCATCTCGACGTCAGGAACTTAGATGCATATAGTATTTTAAGGGGCATGAGTATAAGTTCAGAGGGAGCAACTCTGCTGATTTTATTTTGCCTTCGTTTCTAGTAGGGGTCAGCTCTTAGTAATTCATTACTGACCGTTCCAAGGCGGTAATTCTGTTGTGGTTCTCTGTTGCCTGTTTTTGGTGTCAGAGTTTCTGTGATGTTTTACCTTATGTATGTTCTTATTATTTTTGGTTCGGTTTGGGTTGCTGAGTGGCCACCTTTTGGGAACAAGCTGCTCACTCGGTTGGCCATATGTTCTCTGTATCTTGATTATTTGTAATCTTAGTTGTTTCCAACTATGGTTTGAGGGCTGGATTTGGATTTTGATTGTTTCAGTTCCTGGTCTTTGCATACTTTTTACTTAGAGTCTCCATAGTCCTACCAGTGTAAAACTGTCTAAGCGTAAATCATTATGAAACGCGGTCCAACATTCACGTTTCGGCTGATAAAATGTGGATCGCTATGTCAATATATTGTTTTAAAACTTGATAAAAAAGGGGGAACATACTTTTGTAAAAAATGACGACTAGCTCCACAAAATACAGTTTCCTTTTCCGGTTCCCGTTTGTGAATGGTGACCTAAGTCTGTATATTGTATTTTTACCATTTTATTCAAGTTTTGATAAATCGAAAGTAGGTCATTTAAGTTGCCAACTAAAAAAGACCAATGCAGTTTTCAAACCCAAATAACGTGAAACTAAAGGGGGTTTGTTTGTCTAAAGTTGGATAATCACGGTCAGTTACAATGCTAAAACAGTAGTGATTGCAGCGATTTTTCACGATAAAATATTTCATGATCTTATACAACTGAGGGATCAAATGGGTCCTTTAAAAAGATACACTTTTAGTAGCCATAAATTACATGCGGAAACATGCTATGAAGCCCAATAGATGTCATGATATTGGCAGGACAGGCGATGACCTCCTTAGATTTTATTTCTTCCAGCCTTCTTAGGTTCACAATAGGGTCGAGTCGGGTAACTTCAGACAGCGAGTAAATTCGGACATACCAATGCAAACAGTGAAAATCCTGATGAGACGGCTCATAAGTGCATGTAGATAAAGTTGTTAAACTGTACAGTCCCTTGGTACTGAGTACTTGAACAACTTCGAATATGCAGCTAACTGTTTTTATTGTTTTTTGTTTTGCCTGGCACACTCAGCCATCAAAGCATCGAACAGTTACAATAGTAAAATATTGTTTCAAATGCAAACCTACATGAATTCTGCCGTTTCTTATTTTGGGCCTTTTTATTTCACATTAATGTATTGATTTGATTATTGATATATAAAGAATCTTACAAGAGTGGTCATTTCATATGAAATTTATGAAAAAGCCTTCGGCGAGTTTCATAAATTTCATATAAAATGATAACGAGTGTAAGATGACCCCTTAAAATTGGACTTTTCCGTCTTCAAAATGAACACTATTTGAATAAGTAAATTGTTGACACGGACATTGTCAATGACGTTACTTGTGCGCGCCAAAGTGTTACATGTATTATACGTGTGGTCATACGATTTTTATAACACGACGTTATCCACTGAATAACAACGACGTCATATGATACATTGATATTTTGTTCAGCTTCAGCGCGTTGTTTGGATAATCTCACCGGATACAATGGAACAGTATCGATGACAAACAACGGACAAACATGTCAGGCCTGGTCCTCTCAATCACCCCACCCTCACAATTTTCAAAGCTTTCCGATGGACGGCTCTATGATAGAGGCCAGTAATTACTGCCGTGATATTACTGCCCCCGGTAGACCTTGGTGTTTCACAACGGAAGAAAACATACCCTGGGGTTACTGCTCATTTCGAATTTGTAACAGTAAGTATGACACTCATTTCCGATAGACCTTTCCGAACCACACCCAAAATTGTCACTCAAAAGACGCCTGGCAATATAAAATTGATCAATGCAGCGACTAGTTTGCACGTGACATAGTCCCACAAATAAAATCGCACGTGTTGAATCTCCCAAAATAATGATTTACCGTGCAGTTAATGAAGATATGCATATCTGTTTAAAGTAGGTGTGATTTCGGAAGGTGGAGACGGGTATCTTAACCAAAATGCTGTAAAACCTCTAAAATCAAGACAGAAAGATATGTGCAAACACTGCAGACCCATATCAGACTGTCCCCAGGTAGCAGTCTGATCTTGGTCTACACTGTTTGACATTCCATCTGCATGTGTTAGACGCAATACTGCCTGAAAACCCAAACTTTCAATTTTAGGTGAGTAGGTAGTGTGTGTCTGTTTATATTCAGCTAAATACTGAAAAAAACACGATTCCGTATAATGATTAATTGCAACTTTTATGATCATTCGCTTTAACGCGTAGCAACAGAATCAACAGCGGGAAACTTTCGTATAGGACAGCCACGTTTGATACGATATTATCAAAACATCAATAATGTTCATTATTGCTCCCCAGGTTATTAGATGCTTATGTAAGTTGGGCGTAATAAAGATTGTATTGTATTGTATAAAAGTCTTGATATTGGTAAATAAGAGGTCTAAGCAATTGAATTTGGTTTTGGCACACCAGCGCTTAAATATCATAAATTTTGGGCTTCTCGATATTCAAGACATAGTGAAATGACAATTCAACAAGATTGATCGTATTTTTATATGTCATACAAAACATAAATTTTTAGTATTTGCACTCATTTAGTTATAATTGTCTGCCACTTTTCCTTTTTATTCAGTGACGACATTTAGTATCCTATTCTGCTACAAATTCCAAGAATTTGGTGAAAATTTGAAAACCTAGCTAATGTTCAGATCCAAATATACACTATAAAATAAAAGCGATGACGAACGTAATTACTTATTGTACAACAGTGTTGTTTCTGTTTCTGAAAAAGTAATTATAATACAATGTATATTTTCATTCTATAGCATTTTCTTGAAAACATTTTATTTCAGATTTCATCTTATTTTGCAATTTTGTTCAAATTTTGCACTTAGTTGATTAAAGAGGAGATAATCCACGGCATTTAAACGACTGACAAACATCAGAGCCGCCACAATGTAGCTCAGTGGCAAATATACCAGGCAACATGATTTATTTCATATGAAGCTAGAAAAATACTGGCTGAACATTAGAAAAAAAAACTCTCGATAATTACCGGTCATACTATATATGCGATGTTTCATGCAGACCCGCAGTAAGGAACTGCGGATAGCAGGTATATTCGGACAGTGACATTGTTTCCTTTATATGTCAGTCGCCAGTTTGGAATTAAAACAAAATTTATTGGACGAAACAGTGAAACTCCTGATGAGACGGCTCATTATGAGCTGTCTCATCTGGATTTTCACTGTTTTCAATGGCATGTCCGAATTTACCCGCTGTCCGAATTTACCTGACTCTACCCTAGAACGTTTATTGGCGTTTACAGGTACAACAGTTCTCTGTGGTGGTCTTATACAGACTAGAAGTGGTGTTATATCATCCCCTACAGCAGAGAATGATGTGGCGGAAACTGATTGCCTTTGGACCATTCAAGCAACTGAGACTCAAGTGATTCGATACAGACTCGTTCTTTATGACAGGCTCTATAAACATCAGTGTGATGCACGTGCTCTGGTAAAAGATTACTTACTTGCCGCGGACCTTTCTTTAAGGAATGGCTTACATTTTTCTGAGGTTTATCGAAATGCAACCTGCACTGGGTCGCGCGTAAAGTGAATGAACAACGAAGGGGTTCATGTAAACTTTGTTAGAGTCCCAATATAGTTTACATGTCGATGAACATCAGAAAAATCAAGGTCATTGCTAATATTTACATTCGTTTCAATTTAAACCTTGTATAAGTGCTAAAATTGAAGCAGTGAAACATTTAAAGGCATACGTAAAGTAAGCCAAAAAGACGTACCACTCTGTGGTGATTTTATAACCCTGTTATGTCATACCTATGTGAGATGGGGCATTTGCTTTGATGAAATAGAAGTGTCACTGGACTGTTGCGCAATAGGATTATGACACCCAATAAACAAGAATTATGTCTTAAAACGCAGTTTCTCTGCTAACATCGGCATAGCTTCAATGGCCTCATGACGTCGACGACGTCCAATCAGATTGTAGAGAGCAATGATTTATTTTGACGTCATTTAGAGTCATGTGACGCCGCGTCGTTCAATGTAATTAGTGTCACTGGACTGTTGCGCAATAGGATTATGACCCCCAATAAACAAGAATTATGTCTTAAAACGCAGTTTCTCTGCTAACATCGGCATAGCTTCAATGGCGTCATGACGTCGACGACGTCCAATCAGATTGTAGAGAGCAATGATTTATTTTGACGTCATTTAAAGTCATGTGACGCCGCGTCATTCAATGTAATTATTGGAATGTAAACTACATTACCTTCCAATGGTTTTGATATAGGGGTTTTCAGTAAATACCCCAAGATCAAAATTATTCCAGAATATCTATCGTATATCTTTGGTTGTAAGACTCGGGATTTTCCCTTCCAAAACAATCCCAAAATCTAGATCCGTCTTTTAAGACGGATCTTGAATTTTGGGATTGTTTAGGAAGTGAAAACCCGTCTCATATCAGAATTTCATGACTGACTTTGATCTTTGGTGTCAGTCTAGATTTTTATAGCCGGATAAAAATGGTATTTTTTCAGAAATGTTTAAGGTCAAAACAGCGGCTCTTTAGCTGTATGTAACGGTCGTGTTAATATTCCCATATTTACAATAATGTAGAGTGTGCCTAAACGACTGTGGTCTTTTTTTGCATGATGCCGTTACAATGTATCCTTAAATTCTTGCAATTTGAAATATGATACTTTCCAATAAACTATCCTAATTGTTTGCTCACTGTTAAATATATGGAAAAGACGAAAAATTCCTGGATATCCATAGGTTCTTACCCTTTTTTCGCACATATTTCCCATTTTACTGTTTCGTAAAATATTCCCTGGGATTCAAAAATTGTATATGTGAAGCGTTAAGGCTCAAATCAGACTGCGAGGACGCGCAGGCTGATTTGAGTCTTCTCTTTCTGCTCACAAACCGCAAGGTAAGTTTCAGGCGATTCTAATCTTTTTTTCTGTCCTTCAGGTCAGGGGCGTATTTAGGAGCAATCTATACCTGATACGCACAATTATATTTTATACTTCTCGGGGAGAAATCAAATAGATTAATCCCTTTATATGTTTCATGTTTTCATGTCTGATGTCTGATGTTGGTATTGAAATCGTGCCCAATATATGAAGTGTCGGATGCAAATACGACAGGTGTGTATCAGAAATTTGTCAGTTTGACAAATTTTCAATACTCCACTGCGTATTTGCGTAAAGGCAGCTGCGCACTTGGTTCTTATTGTATTGCAGGTATTTTTCGAAAAGGGAGAACCATTGATAACCAGATCGTTTTGCGATACTTTATACTTAACTATCGACGGGGAAACACGAGCGAACATTCTGAACATCCGCTATTACAGAGATAGATTTGTCTATCCAGTTTCATTCGACTTTTTCTTCGAACACATGGAAGGTAGTATACCGTATACGCGGTAATTTTCGCGGGTTCAAATTTTCGCGGTTTAGGGTCAAAAACATTAAAAAAATCGCGATTTTTTTTATTTTCGCGGTTAGCAACATGCGCGAAAAGCAAAACTATTTCTTTTTTACTTGAGTCAGTGCGTTCATTAACCTGCGGCAGGGCCGCCACAGGTTAATGAAAGAACTGGCCTAAGTGAAAAATACCAGCAACTAAGGAAGCAAACAGAAACAAAATATATGAACGCTGTGTCTACAGAAGACACTTATCAAGAAATTGGAAATTATTGGCGATTTTAATATTTGCGTATTCTAAGTGACCGCGAAATACCGCGAAAAATGGAACACCGCGAAAATAACCTTATATACGGTACATGCTAGGCCGTCAGTAAATGATTTTCATACTTTATTAAGGTGGGGAGGGCGGACAGGGAGAGAAATCGGATGTCGTGGTGCAGTCGGTAAGACAATTGTCTGTGTGGATAGGTGCAGTATCCATAGCCGGCGTGGGTTCGTTAGTTACCTCCGCCCGGTAGGTGCTTGTTATAGCGGTATTCTTTGATCTTCGTTCAGCATTACAAGTGCCTTAATTCGGAGATCATACAAAAGTTATCTTACATGAACATTATAAATCACTTAAAGCGAGAAGAGGGAATTAGGAAGAATAAAGCGACATATGTGGACTGGCAATTTAGAGAAAACAAGTGTGTGTGTGTGGGGGGGGGGGGGGGGGGGGGGGGTTCGTTTCCCGCCATGTATCGGGTATCTGTTGGTCTGTATTTTAATTTTGGTCGGATAAGTTGGTATGTTTTATTATCTTATCAATGGAGACATGGAGCATGAATGTCAAACAGACATAAACTGAAATGCTAGAATATCTCATTATGTGGCATATAAGTAGCTATCATGGGTGTGAGGTGTGGATAGAAAAACCCGTCCGGAGGGTCACTGTTCGGCATCACAAGGCTTGCCGAGTGATGCCGAACAGTGATCCCGAGTGACGGATTTTTCTGTCCACACCTCACACCAATGACAGATACTTTTTCTTGCACACCACGTTTTGTTTTAACTTCAGAACTTCTTAAAATGCGCGTAATTCTAGTGCTCGAGATGTTTCAATTTAATTTTGAAAGAAAGCGCCGCTTTCAACGACCCCCATTCGGCTCTTTACGTTAACGACTGGCGTGCATAAACTGACGTCATTTTTGCCGTCTTCGTGACGTCATCATCTAAAATTCCAACGTCACTTGACGACGCAGGTACGTGAGCTCCTATACAACCAGTGCATTGACAGCTCGTGATTTTTTTCCAGTCCTGGGTAAGAACACCTGGGTAAGATAAGATTTTCTATCCCAGGTGAAAAGATAGAGGATATTTGACTTTTTCAGTGTAAGATCGATTTTTATTTCACCGAATGAACACCAAAAGCAGTATTTTCACGAGTGGCGAGTGTTCATGAGTGAAATAAAAATTCATCTTACACTGAAAAAGTCAAATTTTCTATTTCTTTTATGCCTGAAAATCGCAATAATTCTGTTAATTCAAGAGCGTCAGCCATCACGACAGAAACACAACTTTTTATCTAGCCGTTTTGCGTCAAATTTGATGCTTCCAGCGTGTTTATTGGGTATGGTATTGGTTGTAAACGTAGTTTGCAACTGAAAAATAGCGTCAAATACCATTTTGATAAACAGATCTCAAAAAAATGCCAAGATAGAATGCCTACAGGAGGCTTAGGCGGCCTGACGTCGCGTGCAGTAACAATGTTACGTTGGCGCTTTATGTGACGTCATTAACGTCGTAATGACGTGCAAGCATGCGTGACGTAATTTTTGTCAAGGCAGATAAGATGTAGCCAATTAATCAATAAAAAACTTTAGGCTTTTTCACAAAATTCCTATTTCTGAAACAGTGAAATCGAAAGTGATAATTTCACTGTTTGAAACAGTGAGATTATCAGTTTCGATTTCACCGAGAAATCTCTATAATCCATTGGTAAGTATAAAAGAAAATGGAATTTTCTATCCGGTGTGCAAGAAAATGTGATACCTCCTGGGCTCAGATAGATAAGTCTGAGAGGTAGCTACTCAGTAACATAGATGGTTAATCTCTAATTGAAACTTCAGCACAAAAGTAAATATGCCAAGGTAAAACCGCTCCAACATTTCCCATGGGATTACTTTGACACTGCTAAAAAAATAATTTAATAAGTAAGGATAAAACAAACATGAATGAAAATATTATGATACAGACCTATTGAACAGTGCTAGGGTGGAAAGATATTTGTTTTGGCGTGCTTTCTGAATTCATTCCTCTTTTTCTCTCATACATGTACACTTTAGTAAGCTACCTCTGAGAAAACGACTCTGTTGTCTATCATCAGTATTTGTCAATGAGGGCTCAATTAGGGTACTTTTAATATATCACTAACTTAAGCGGGCCATAAATGTGATAATGTTTGTAGTTTGCTAGACAAGTCGTTGTTTCCGTTCAAGTATTTCATTTAGATGAGTAAGTTTGTTTAAAGCTTGTTAGTGGTAGTTACCTGAACAACGGTAAAAAGTGCCTTATAAAGTATGCGAACAGTAAATACTCCACTCAGCCGGTGCATCCGCGCACGGTAATCAGAATCATCACAATTCAATTTTCGAATTGCCAGGAATTCAAAGGTCGTTTATGCGCACAGGAAAGAAACAGATCAGACTGCGACGCACAGACTTATATGTCTCTGTTTGCACATAGCGTAGGGTACCTTTTAATGTGACACAGACAAACAATCAACATTTTTTATTTTAATTTATTCAGTACAAAAGAAAAACTGGAGTGAACAGCTAACCTCTACTGCCGGATGGTTTACCTCCCCTGACATGGATGGAGATGGCTTCTATGACTTTAACCTCAACTGCGCATGGACTATACTGGGGGATTTCAATAGTGTAATTCTGCTCAAACCAGTGTATATTATTCTTGAGCTTTCGCCTGCCTGCTCCGAAGACTTTATTACGGTAAATAATGAGCAAGACCCTTAATTTCAGTGCTCCAGTTAGACAGATTTGTGCCGCGACACGAGAAAACCAACAAAGTGGTTGTGGGCCCAGCGCAGACTCAGATCAGCCTGCGCATCCGGCCAGTCTGATCAGACTCTTTGCTAAGCACTTAAAGGGTAGCTACGGGTCCAAGCTACCTCCATGCGGACAGCGAAGACTCTGATCAGACTGGGCGGATGCCCAGGCTGATCTGAGTCTGCGCTGGGCGTACAACGACTTTGTTGGTTTTGTCACGTCGAAGCTCATTTGTGGTTAACACAAAATCTAAATAAAACCATATAAAATTAACTTATCTCCCTGAAAACTAGCCGATTTCTTATTGTTGTGTAGTCTACAATTTAGAATGCAAAAAAGCGACATGCTGTTTTGAAAATGTGTTTTTATAAGGAAACATCAAAGGGAAATGTGTGTGCAAAAAGAATAATAACAATGTTATTGAAAATGAACTTAGGTCTGAAAGAAGAAGAGCTACCCAGCAATTATTTGTTCCAACACCTGCTCAAATTGTAAGGTAGACCAGATGAAAACTTGCTTATTCATATGCATTCATTAAATGTACGATAGGCAGGTATACCTATATCTTACATACAGTATAAATAATGCATCACTATATCCAAAACAGGTGTGTAAGTGAAATTGTTTAACCTTGAACAAGTAGACTTCACTACGTACTTCCTCACGAATCTGGAAACAAACTTGTTCTTTTTTTATCTGAACAACCTGCAACTTTATGTAAGAGTTGGGACAAATAATTGCTAGGACGCCCTTCGTAATTCATTAAGGTGCCTTTAGCCCTTTCTGACATGTTCAATACCGATGGTTATTTTTAAGATTTTTGCGCAAAAATTTCCTTTGATCTTTTCTTATTTAAACTCTTTATATCACCAACAAGTCCTGTATTTTGGGATTCTAAATTGTGAGAAATAACATAAAGAAGTCACCTGCTTAGTTTTAGGAAAGTCTGTTGTATTTCCAGCATTTTATGCAGATTTTTGTATTAACCGCAATTCAGTGATAATCACCATCTTAAGGGTATATTTTTTTATTTCCCAAAGAAACCGTATATTGTGATCCTCATAAAAAATGTCTCATGGAAACGGTTCTAATGAGTGGTCACAACATTATGATATTTTTAGAGAAATTTGGAAATTTGTCCTTAAAATATCCCTGTTACATGTGCCTTTCTTATCCGGTGCACTTGCGTTATATAAAAAAGATACCATGTTAGTGCCTTTTGATATAAAGTTTATCAGGCGAGGACAGAAACAGCGTAGGAATGGCGAGGCTGGCGAGGCCTTCCGGGCCAGTCCCACGTGTTTCTGGTCGAGCCTGATAAACTTGATATCAACGAACACATACATGGTTTCTATTTATCATGCATCATTAGAATATTTTCAGGTGTAAAGAGCGTCAAACAAAAGAAAAGTAAACGCAGTTTTGTTTGAACTTGTTGACGTCGCGAATGCTTTATGACGTAAGTCGGTGACGGTATTTAACCAATTGAACGTTGTTATCACGGCCACCCTGAGTATGTAGCAAATCGTCTTCAGAAATCGCTTCTGTACATCGTCTGATAACATTCGCACAAGCACAGTTCTAAAGAGGCATGATATCACATTGTGTTATCATACCCCTGTTACATGTATCAGGTGCATTTTGCAGCATATGCATGATAAAATAGGACACCTCACTAGTAGCTTTCAATGTTCTGAAATCTGCTAAGGCATGATTCTGTCAATATTCCTTATGTTAACACAGTTAAACGCATGTTTCTATAACGATCGTAAATAAAAACTAAGCAGGAGACGAGCCCTATAAGCTATCAGCTTTCGTTCTGATCCTTCTTCATTGTATAGTTACGTTGTTTGTATGTTGTAATGTACACTTTTGGAAATAAAATATGCTGAAACCAAAGACCAAGTACTATTATTGTGTATTGAGATCAACGGCCCTTTCTAGTCTTACTTTAGATGGTAAAGGAGCCCGAGTTGATCAGTAGATTAAGCGCCGGCCTGCTGATCTAGCGGTCCCTGGTTCGAGGCCCGCTGTAGGCAGAAAATTTTTTAATCGTAAACTGTGTTCCGTTGCACACAGTCTTACATAATCACCCACCTGTCGTCCTGATATGGCTGAAATACTGTTTGAAAGGACGTAAAATTGTGTCATTCATCCATCTATTTAGATTGTAAAATGCATTGTGTCCAGCAAATATATTTACCGATGACACATGCAAAATTGATTAGGCTTTTGCGACCACCAAAGAATAAGATCTTCAAACGCTTCGTGATCTGTCCAGTCTTAGGTTTCCCAGTTCATAAGGACAGCAGGTCTTTAGAATGTAGAAACTAAGACATAAACACTGGTCATTTGACAAAGATGCGCAGGCTGTATGAGTTTTACTTGAATGTCGTCTCTTCTAGACGATTAAAAGTGACTAATAGAATCTATGATGGGGTTGAAGCCTAGACAAGGAAATCTCAGGCTTGTTTTCAGATTTTTAAGTCTTATACGAGACTTGCCGAGCATAAAACTTTATTTATCTGAAAACAAGCCTGGGATTTCCTTGCCGACGCCTCAACTCCATCATTGATTATTTACTCACCCATTATATTAAAAACAACAACAACAGAAAAGTCATTTAATGCTTAAATCTTCGTTCAATCCATTACGTATATACTACCCACTAATTTTCTATGAATAGTTCCATCCTTTTAATTTCATGTTGTGCATGTATCTTTTATTCACTGACTGACAGCTTATCAGAAATCTACAGTCACTGTTACATTTCCTTTACATTATTGGCTGTCAATTTCATATTCTGCATGCTATTTACATGACAGGTAACTAGTGGATTTGTCGAAATTAACAAGATTGGGCTATATTGAGCAATGACTGACATTTTAGACAGCTTTCAGAGCCTAGGTAGAGACAGCAGAGCGGGACAGAAAACTCTCAGACAGCTCTAGAAAGGGAATTTCTTTTCCAAATGGGTGATATATATTCTTTATATTTCAGATTCATGATTATGTGGGTATAATCTTTAGCATTTGTGGAAGCTGGAACAATACAGAAGCCTTTAATGTTGAGTCCCGCTTAAACCATCTGTATGTGCAGTTCATGACTAATGGGATTATCAGTGCACGTGGTTTCAATTTCACATATGAAATTCTTTCGAATGGTAAGTTTGATTGCAGTTTTATCTTAGATATTAAACAGCGATCAATTATTTATTATGAATTGTCAAAATCATTTTTGCAAGACAACATTAATCAGTTTATCCAAATTATTTTATCCTATTTTGAATACTGGTTTAAGAGTGAAACACGCAGTTTCTATACTACTAAAGAGACGCTTCCGACCCTTCGGCCTTTGGCCTTGAGCATAATTTTCAAAATCATTTGCCCTATTTTGAAATCTGATAAAAAGGTACCACCACACCGTATACGCCGTAATTTTCGCGGTTTTCCAATTTCCGCGGTATTTGGCGGTAACTTTAAAACCACAAGAGGTAAAAATCACTAAATATATTGACAAAGTATCTCTAGTATGCATGGTGTTAATATTTGCTTTCGTGGCCGTTTGCTTCGATAATTAGTGTCAATCATAACTTGTACTTAATTTAATAAAACAACTCTGAGCCGGACGGGATCAAGCAAACGTTTGACACGCTAAATGAGTACACAACAATATTACGATTTTACATGTGTATTAACAGGTAGACGTATGTTCCTACTTCTGTATTGAGGGAACTTTTTAAGATTTTAATTATGCACTAAAAAGAGGTTTCGCTGTTGATTTTGAAAAATTATCACGTCTGTTCACTTACTCTCATTGCCTTTCTCAAGAGGGGTACCTGACATTTTCAGTCTAACTTCCAAATATATTTTTTGATTTTTTTATTTACTGAATTTATTTTGTTAAATATGCTCACAAGGAAGAAAATACTACAGCTGCTCATAGTATGCAATAATTTGTAAATGAATAGTATGGTAGCCGTATTCTAAGATGCAGATGGTCTAATTACCCCACCCGCTTTTCAGTTTTTTTACCTGTATACTATCTGCCCTTCCCCTTTGCCTAAGCATGCCACTCACATATAATGTATTTATTAAAAGTCCATGCACACATGCAAAGTGGCTTGCTGAGGCACGGGGGTTGGGGGGAAAGCAGCTCTATAAAACTTCGCTCATTTTCAATGTCATTCAACTATAAAAATATATATTAGTCTATCTGCTTGAAAATGAAAAAAGTGCTATTTATAGGGAATTCAAAGCGATATTTTTGAAAGGAAATTCTGAAGTATACCGAAGGGTCATTTTTGACCCCTTTAGTAGCAATTTCTTCGCGTATCGTCATTTAACTCTGCGTAGAGGTGTCATAATATTATGACCAGGGTACTTTTCTTTAAAATGAAAAGTACTGTTTACTTCCAGTAAACATGAAAACAACGATGTCGTTCATTTTTAACACAATAAAACAACAGCAGTTTTATTCTTTTATGCCTCTTTCATACTCCTTTGAACATGAAAGGCCAAATAAATCTTAACGAGATAAAAAAAAATTCAAAAATTAAAAAATAAATATTTTGATAGAATTTTTTCACTCTATTTGCAGTCAAAACGAAGAATGGCCTAAGAAGATATCGATAGCCCTGCAGTGTCGCTCGGTTCTTACAAAAACATAAATATAGAAAAATATATAGAAATTCATAATTTCTTCTTCTAAATTATCGAGATAAACATGAATTTTATGGCCCAATTTCACGTCGCCTTAAAATATGTTCTAAGCACTAACCACTGACTAGTGTTGCATGACGGTATAGGTAAAATATTCGATAACTAAAAGTTGGTCTTTATTTTTAGGTGACAGCGGCAGCCACGTGAACAGCTTCTCCCCATGTAGATGGTCAACGGGCTAGCCTGAACATCACAAACAATATATTAATAACAGACATAGCAACTAACAACACATGAAAAACATGTCCGTTTCTAGGCTGCGCGTAAATACACATTATCGATTAAGGTTCAAAAATATTTATTTGAGCCGCTACACGACAAAACAAAAAAAGTGGTTGTGCGCCCAGCGTAGACCCAGATCAGCCTGGGCATCCGCCCAGTCTGATCAGAGTCCTCGCTGTCCGCATGGAGGTAGCTTTGACCCTTAGCTACCTTTTAAGCGCTTAGCAAATAGTCTGATCGGACTGAGCCGATGCCCAGGCTGATCTTAGTCTGCGCTGGGCGCATAACTACTTTGTTGGTTTTCTCATATGACGTTTCTGGATAGAACAAGCAACTGAACTTTCTTCTACAAAAGCAAGAGTGGTAAATGCCATAAACACCAAACGGCTTCACAGCAGTATTTGATTGACCAATTACACTGAACTGAACAAAACAATACCGAATTGTTTGAGTCAAAATACACACAAAATGGTTGCAATGAGAATCTTAGGGCCCATCAAGGTTCTGATACAAACGCATGTATATAATATTCACTAAGCTTATTATCCATAATATTGTTATTGTATGTGCCGAAACACGACAAAACCAACAAAGTGGCTGTGTTCCCTATTGCAGATTCAGATCAGCCTGGGCATCCACCTAGTCTGATCAGAGTCTGCATGTACCTTAGACCCTTAGCTACCCTTTAAGCACTTAGCGAAGAGTCTGATCTGAAACTAGGTGGATGCCCTGGGTTCGAGGTTATAAAACTTCAGAATAATATCAAACTCAAAATAAAGCACACTGATTGACTGCTCGAGGGCAGCCAATCAGTGTGCTTTATTTTGAGTTGAAGAATGTACTCAAGATTATTAACCTCGGGGCAAGGCAGATCTGAGTCTACGCTAGGCGCACAACCGCTTTGTTGGTTTTCTCGTGTCGAGGCTCAATTATGATTTTTTGCAGGGAAAAGTGACTGTCTGGAGACGCTCCACTTATCAGACTACAAGGGAACAGTAGCAGTGACAAACCATGGACAAACATGTCAGGCCTGGGCCGAGCAGACGCCTCATCGCCATAACCTATTTACAGACCACGAGTCAAAAATTGAGATTTTCAATTACTGTCGTGCAATTAACACGATGGTTCCGTGGTGCTTGACAACCGACCCCTTTATTCGTTGGGATTATTGCACATTTCCTATATGTAATGGTAATTACCATAAACATTCTAAGTTTTCCGATCCCTATACACCATTGGATTACTACACATTTCTTTCATTTAATGCCAATCACTATAAACATTCTAAGTTATCCGATCCCTATACACCATTGGATTACTACACATTTCTTTCATTTAATGCCAATCACTATAAACATTCTAAGTTATCCGATCCCTATACACCATTGGATTACTAAACATTTCCTTCATTTAATGCCAATCACTATAAACATTCTAAGTTGTCCGACCCTAATATACCATTGGATTACTACACATTTCCTATCTGTCATGCAAATTAACATAGACATTCTAAGTTGTCCGACCCTTATATACCGTTGGATTACTATACATTGCCTATATATAATGCCAATTAAAGTAGACATTCTAAGTTGTACGACCCTTATATACCATTGGAATACTACACATTTCCTATATATACTGCCAGTTAACATAGACATTCTAAGTTGTACGAACCTTGTATACCATTAGATTACTACACATTTCCTGTATGAATGCCAATTTACGTAGATATTCTAAGTTGATCGACCCTTATATATCATTAGATTACTACACATTTCCTGTATGAAATGCAAATTAACATAGACATTCTAAATTGTCCTACCCTTATATACCATTAGATTACTACACATTTCCAATATAAAATGCCAATTACCACAAACATTCTTATTTGTCCGACCCTTATTTACCATTAGATTACTACACATTTCCTATACATGTATGTAAAGCCAATTAACATAGACATCCTAAGTTGTCCGACATTATATACCATTGGATTACTACACATTTCCTATATAAAATGCCAGTTAACATAGACATTCTAACTTGTCCGACTCTTACATTTCCTATATGAAACTCCAATTAACATAGACATTCTAAATTGTCCGACCCTTATATACCAATGGATTACTACGCATTTCCTATATACAATGCCAGTTAACATAGACATTCTAAGTTGTCCGACCCTTATATACCAATGGATTACTACGCATTTCCTAAATGAAATGCCAATTACCGCACACATTCTAAGTTTCAACCCCTCTATACCATGGGGTTATTGAAACTTTCCTATATGTAATGGTAATGACCATCAACATTTTTAAGTTTTTCGACCCCTGTACACCACGGGAATATTGCACCGCTACTGTAGGGTTTTTGCCGTAAAAAATCTGAGTGTGAACAGGGTCGAACGTTTGGTATCGTTCACCAAGCAATTAGGCCCTGTTTAGACTGCTCCCGCAGACCAGACGGGACAGCTTATTATCAACGTCTACACTGTTTGCCATTCCATCCAAAAATAATGAAGTAGCACAACAACAACATATGAGATTAGGAGTGCAATGAGACAATCATTTCACAATATGGGTGCAAACCATGCATTTTTATCTTTTATCATATGACATCAGGGCTCTCGATCACCGAAATTTGGGGCCGAAATTCGGCCCCATTCCCAATGCCAAAAAGTATGTTTTTTTCCCAATTCCAGACGAAAAATTCCCAATCTGACTAAGCCTGATTGGTCCAAGAATACTGCAGTTGCATCAATGCAAAATGTATTAAAAACCACCTAAAACTAATAATGTAACCATAATTTATAACTTTAAAAATCGGGAAGCGATTACATTTTCAATCACGATCGTCATGTTTTGTTACTGGAAAGTGGTACCAGGTTTTATCATACTCTTAGAGTTATTTCCCTTTCATTAGAGGGCGAATAGCCTAGCGATTTTCGCTGCAATATTTTGATATTTTCCTTGCTTCAAGGGCCAATATTGTGGTGGTGAACAATATTTTGACTTATTCTTTAATTTAAAGCCTTCCAATGCTAAAATTTGATCGGAGTTTTCACCTATTGTGGATGATTCTGCTGTATTTGAGTTTCGTACCTGAATCGATTTTTACAGACATTTTCGGCCATATCCAAAATCATAAACAGGATTACCGGGACATCCAACAGTTAGTATAGTGATAGTGACATACCATGGGTGTTTTGTACTTGCAGGACTGAAAGTTTTGTCATGTTCTGCATTGTGACAGTCCACTTTCTCTCAACTTCACATTATGCTTAAGTTCACAGATGCTTCAAACCTAGAGTGTTATACTGTTGTTATATTGAAACATATTTTTGCTAAGTCCCAGTCTTGTCTCCAGTTTGAGAGTGGCAGGATAGGGAAGTTGCCAGTTCAAAGGAAAGAAAGAAAAAATCAAAACTCAAAGGAAAGAAAGAAAAACTCAAAACACAAAAATAGTTTTGTTATTATCTAATATCCCAATTATTTGATAAAGTTTATTATGATTCACTATCTGCTAGATCTATGTCTGCTTATACTGACTGGATTCCTCTGAAAATATAACAATACCATATGTAAGTTGTGTTTGTCTGACAATGAAAACTTCACGCATAAAACAATGAAAATTTTCCCAATTTTAGACAACACAACGCTATTTTTCCCAATTCTAAAGGCCCCGGCCCCATTCCCAAAAAGGGATGTGAGAGCCCTGGATATTTGTATTCTAGTGTACACCCCTGATTAACTATATATATGCAAGGGTTGTTACGAAATAAAGAGCTGTTACAAAATAAAAAAAGTCAAAGTTACCTAACGACCTGACAACCAGGTCGTTTGGTAACTAGGATTCTTTTTTGTTTCGTAACAACTCTTTTTTGTTTCGTTACATCATTAGAAAACATAGTTAACCAGGTGTGGTGTATAGACAACATGTTATAAAGACTGTTGTAAATCAATATTTTCGAGCATCTTACTCTCTGAAGCCCCTGGGCCGATTGAAGCTATATTTCATAGGCAGCCTCCCTTGGTCCGGGGGAACTTATTTGTTTAGATGGTCTCGGTCATACGACCAAGATGGCAGCCATCCCATATAGGGTAAAAGATCCTTTAAAAAGAACATAGGTGCAAGTGATCTTGAAACTTTGTTTGTAGCATTGAGGGTTTGGGCTGTACAAATGTTTTCACATGATGACCCTACATAGACTTTGACCTAATTTATGGCAAGGTCAACTTTCGTTCTTTATGCTTTTATATGAGAAATCATCAAACGGAGGAGAACACATAAACTTTTTAGCCTATATATAATAATTGGAAAATATGGTCCAGTAAATGAATACACAACAACATAAGGTCACCACTGGTCAAGGTCATTCTTTGACCTTCGCTCATGGTCATTAAGATTTTATAATTAATATATGCACTCTTCTAAAGCCACTGGCTTAAAATTCGTAGAGCAAAGTGAGAAATCGTGTTTGTTGACAGTAAGGTCTCAGGTGAGCTACAGAAATATTCGTCGACTGGTTTTAGAATTTTCCATAATAAGCCAGTGAAATAATAGCAAATTACAGCGAACAATAGCAAAATGTACCTTCGGACTTTTTCTGGGCCAAGAAATTTTGCTTTGAGATACCAGTAAATTGCGATAACAGGAGTTGAAATGTAAAGAAAATTAGGAAATGTGTCCAAAATATATCTTTGACATAAGAAGGTTATTTGAGAAAAATTGTTTGAGATAAGTAGAGTAGCCTGTATATATTCATAAGACTATCTTTCAACCTACCAGTATTTTAAAATACCTCATG
Source organism: Ctena decussata (assembly GCA_963989385.1). Taxonomy (NCBI): domain Eukaryota; kingdom Metazoa; phylum Mollusca; class Bivalvia; order Lucinida; family Lucinidae; genus Ctena; species Ctena decussata. The sequence goes on from OZ022504.1 coordinate 19,299,596, forward strand.
TTCATGTATTGAAATTCTGATATAAGAATTGCTTTTTTGCACACCTTCTATGCCAGATTATTATACTAGGGCTACTACACTGTTTCTTCACTATTTCCAGAAATATTTCCAATTAACAGATATTTATGAGAGAAACAGATTGCTGAAAACCCCATCAAAAAATTCCTACCCATACTGTAATTACTGACAATTAAAGTTTATGCAAATTAGATTTTAAGCCCCGCCCCATTTTTCATTTCTGCAGCTTTACTTGCATTATGTGAATTTGATTCCAATTATTATTACCATATTCTGATCCAAAATATTCAAACTTTTTTCATGAGATGATGTAAGTTGTCTCACTAAATCTATTTTAGGGGAAAAAAGTGTAAAAAATGCTTTCAAAATATATATTTTTTTAAATTTAAATTATTTGAATGACTCAAATGACGTCATAAGAGTCCTTGCATATTTTTCAGCTAATTAAAATTTAAATTGCTTATAACTTTTTAACCATTTGGAATTTTTCCTTGCAGTTTTCGACATTCTTTTAGACAAAACAATGCCAGTTATTTCCAGTGATTTCAATGCATGTTGAAAAACAGTACAGTAGCCCTTTAAGCCTTTAAAAAATGTAAAATAAAGTATTGAGAAGAGTCAAATACGTCCAGTAAAACAGTATATCAAATTGATTCATTAATCTCGTATTTTCGTATCCACAAATTCATAATAATACGCTAGGCTTTTGTTTGGGAAAAAGTTTAAACGATATATTTCTCCGAAACTGTAAAAGTCTAAGGTATACTATTTGGTATATATGGCCAGCTAAATGACAAAAAGAAGCCATTATATTGCTGAAGCCAAATGGCATTCTTTGACCTTTGTTCAAGGTCACAGAGATTCTGTTTTGTATCAACTTTTTCAAACGTCTTGTCCTCTATAGCAGCTGGGCTGATTGAAGCTATGTTTTATATGGAACATCTCTCTGTCCAGGGAACGGAAACTTGTTCAGATGGTCTTGGTCACGCGATTAAGATGGCAGCAATGCCCATAAAGGAAAAATACCTAAATGAATACATGAAGACATAAGGTAACCAAAGGTCAAGGTCATTCTTTGACCTTTGCTCAAGGCTACTGAGATTTTTAGATTTAACTATGCACTTCTTTATAGTCACTTCTTTAAAATTTGTAGTAAATAAGCGAAATGATAACTTGTGTCTATTCACAGTGCGGTCTCAGGTGAGCTACAGGACCATTGGTCCTTTGGTTCGACAAGGCGCTAAAGCGTGTGTGTTTTGTTCTTGGTTTTTTTTTGTTGTTGTTTTTTTTGTAACAAAGGTTTATGATTTATTTTTCGCTACGCTCGCTTCAGACTTTTATTGGCTTAGATTTCTCTTCGTAGCCTCTAACCGGCTTATTTTTGCCCAATTAATAATCTGATCCTGGTATTTAGGTCCGTAGTAGACGGTCTCCATGAATTTATAAGTGGCCAGTCTACACCAAAAAAACTACTGAAATATTGAAATATCCGATGATCTGATTGGATTATTATCTGTTTGGCAAACACTAATTCAATTTATCAACTTGTTTAAAAAAAAGTAAATATTAGCATAGTATGAATATTTACCAACTGTTTCACAATTTTCTATTAATAGTAACAAACAACAAATGCGAAGAGGTTTTACAAGCGAGAACTGGTATTATTGTCTCCCCTGACTACGACAAAGATGGGTTATATGACATAAATATAGACTGTCTCTGGATTGTGGAGGCGCCTGCTGCTCATGTGGTACAATTTCATCTTTACTTCGTCAACATAGAAAACACATTCTCCTGTGTAAAGGATATTCTACAGGTATGACTGAGCCGCGACACGACAATACCAACAAAGCGGCCTGAGCGCCTCGCGAAGACTCAGATCAGCCCCGGCAGCTACGCAGTTGGATCAAAGTCTTTGCTGTGCGCATAGGCTCTAAGTTAGCTCCATGCGGTCAGCTAAGACTGATCAGACTGGGTGGATGCCCAGACGAATCTGAGTCTCTGCTGGGAGCACATACCACTTCTTTTCTGTGTGCCGCGGCTCATAATATAAATTGTACTTACATGTGTACAGAAGCAGAAGAAAGTAATTGGCGCATGTAAGCCTTATGAGATAGTAAAGCCCTTATAAATATATTAGTTGTGCCCCTTTCCAAACTCACTTGCATGTGTTTTATTGCAGATCGGCTGAGTAAATGAAAATATGCAGAAATTCTTTGTGTTTCCTCTAAATAAGTTGCTTTTTGATGTTCTAGTGTTGTTGCAATAACTGGTCCATGAAACAAAACTGCAAATTTAAAAGCCGTTCTCTTATAAGAATATGACAGTTACAACAGTGGTTAAGATTATCTGATATGACTGCTAAAACAAAGGACAGCACAGCTAACCAGGTGTGTACTATACAGGCACTGTCCGGTTACCCCACCCACTCAACTATTCCTCAACTATTATTTAAGCTAGGATCATGACATTGAATATGCTAGTTTTCAATGTGATGTGCAAGTTTTGATTAATTGTGGGGCGAAATCCGTCAAAAGTTAACCGAGTTACGCCCCTTGTTCGAATTAAGTATTTTTCCAACTTCTGAACCTTTGATCTAAGAAACTGAGTTTTTGGTATATTATTAGTTCTCGACATACAGACTATTTTGTAAATGTTAGATAACATTGCATTCAGTAATTACGGTGTTATTTCCCCTGATAAACAGAACTTATAAAGATACTGGTTCAAGAACCATTGAGTGTAGAGTTTTTAAATTTTATGTCTAAATAAATCATAAGAATAGCTTTTTTGTTCCGTCAAACTGGCACTTTTAGAATGAACCTTACTGTGTCGAAAATAAAAGGAAGTTGTGTCACCTGGAAAATACTAAAGGAGTTAAGAATAATATTATTTCATATACAGCTTGGTGGGGAGACATGCAAGAACTGACCCGAGTTATGCCTCTTGTTTGAATTTGGCAATTGTTCAGCTTCTGAGCTGTATGACATAAGAAGCTGTTTAATTGGTATATAACTTGTGTAAAACATTTTGATAAAGGTTAGATAACTCTGCATTCAGTAATAATGAAGTTGTTTTCCTGATAGTCGGTAATCATGCAGCTACTTGGCTCAAGAAACACTGAAAATAGGGGTTTCAAATTTCATATTTGAATAGGTCATGAAAAAATGAGCGGACCAGTTTTGCACCGTCAGCTAATACTTTTAGAGTTACCTCCCTTCACCGAATATAAACAAGAGGTCTTTTTACCAAGATATTTTATTTCATGTACAAGTTAGTGGTGAGATATGCAAGAAAGGAACAATTTTCGGCATATTCCGTCAAGGTTAATATGGTCCAAGTACCCAAACCATAAGTCCAAACTCGTTGGTCATATAAACATTTACGTTCCGAGATATTTTATATACACAGACATGAACCCCAAAAATAGAGATGTAATCAGATGCTTGCGAGTAGTAAGCATCACCTGCCCATTATAATGCGCCAGCCATGTCTATTTGGAATACGTCAGTGAAAACGAAGTTCGATATTTGAAAGCATTAGGTACTATGCTTCGACCGAGGCCATCAAATCGGAAATAAGTTTAGAAACGCCTACATGGTGTCTCCCATAGCAGCTTTTCTGTATCAACAAAGTTAAGATTTTTGAAACAGGATCTGGCATAGCGGACAAGTTGAGAGAAATAATCTCCATATGCAGGTACCGAAGGAATACTGCCACTCAAAAATTGAATGTTAACTATCATAATGGAAAAATTGAACTCGTCCCTCTTGTCATAAGCCTAGTAACAAGCTTTCCATTGTCAATATAGAGATGACAATCAAAGTATGAGGTAAAGGAGAAGAAATATATAAGCATTTTGCTTCTGTTCGTATCCTGATATAGATTTTGTCATAATATATGTTGTACCTAGATTTTTCGAAATAAATATGTTTAAACCAAAGTATGAGGTAGATGAACTTGACTCTGTCGTACATTTAATTAAGTTCATATGGATAGATGAGGTCAATAAACTTCTAAATCTTTGAATTAATCAGAGATAGCACTTCACCTGTGTTTCTGTTGGTAAAGTTGAATTTCTGAGCCTCATATCCATAAAGAAATTTTTTGGCTAGTAAGGGGGGCTGGGGGTGGGGGAGGGGGAGGTGCAGAAAGTGCCCACTTGAATGTCAACTGTTTGCCTTAAATCTGTCCACTAGACATCACGTAAATATTGGTCGATCAGAAATTCTAGCATTCTAACGGCATCAACTTCAGAATATTTTGTATGGACACCAGAGTGGTCCTTAACAAAGTACGTGTCCAGATACCCAAGAACAATGTATCTATACCGTTCTGTTTTGTTTCAATTCTCCTAACGACGTTCCCCAACTGGCTCAGCGATACGTAACAATAGTTACACACCAACGATTTCCGTTTTTATGAAAAAACACTTAGTTATAATTTCATTATTTTAGATTTCAATTTTCCATGTGTAATGGTGGTATAAAGCGTTCAGAGCTCAAACGATTTGATGCTATCTACTTCAAAAAGTGCATGGGCATTTACCTTTCCAGCAGTTCTTTAGAATAGTTTAAAATCTATATCTAATTCATCCTACTTCTCGCATGAGACAAATTACAAGTTTCTGAAGACCATCTATAACTTAAATGGCCGAGTTATGCCCCTTGTTTGAATATGGCATTATTTCATATTCTGAACCGCTTGACATAAGAAACTGAGTAGTTCTTCATGTCTAAAATATCTTGGTAAAAGTGAGGTATCTTCGTTCAATAATTACATGGGTATTTCCCTCTGACATTCAGTACTTAACAGCTACATGGCTCAAGAACTAATGACCGTAGAGTTTTGAGGTTTCTTATGTGAATAGATAGCCGGTCCGGGTAGCGCAATCGGTAGGGCACCTGACTCGTAAGTCAGAGGTTCTGGGTTCGAATCCCGGTCTGGCCACATACTTTCGTTTCTCCTTCTGCTGATTCAAGAAGGGCAGTTGTCAGTTACTGGCGAAAGTATGTGCACTTAGTGCTGGTTAACCGCTTAGAAGGTCTAAGCCTGCCCAGGAATAGTGTGGTTAGGTTAACTGACCGTCCCGACATGACCTTAGTTGTTTACCGTGGACGTTAAGCATCAAATCAACCAACCAATGTGAATAGATGATGAAAATGAGCGGGCCGTACTTTTTCTGCTCTGTCAAACTTTCAGGTTTAGTTGCCTTCCTTTTGTCAAAATTGTTACCACACTATCTCGTGAAGTATTTGAGCTAGGATTATCAGATTATGATATTTCATATAAGGTTGGTGGTGAGATATGCAAAAAAAACTTGTTAACTTCGGGGCAAATTTCATAAAAAAATGACTCAGCTATGCCTCTTTTTTCGAATTTACGAGTAGCATTTTCCCAGTGTTCAGACTTTCGGACGTAGGCGTTTAGCTAAAGCAAGAGTTTTAACTGTATACCTAGAGAACCCTTAAGCTAGGACTTTGATATTTGGCATACAGTTTGGAATTGTATTTATCATATGGCGTCGCTGTTATACAGTGGATAACGTCGTGTCATAAAAATCGTATGACCATACGTTTAATAACACTTCGGCGAGTACACGCAACGTCATTGACAACCACCATTCAACAATGCTTTTTCTTACAAAAATAATGCTCATTTTGCAAGCGATAAAATCCCATTTTAAAGGATCATATGGTAAACGGAATCTTACACTGGCGGTCATTTCTTATGAAATTTATGAAACTCACCGAAGGCTCGTTTCATAAATTTCATGTGAAATAACCACTCGTGTAAGATCCTCTATGGTTACTGCAATTGCTTTAAATAGAGCAATATTAAAAGTAAAAAATAGGCAATGATCAGGAACAATCAAATCCCATATCTTGCTCTCAAAACCAGAATGGAAAAGAAACACAAAAAATGACAAAAGTTCGCGAAAGACACGCACAACAAACCGAATGAGCAGCTGTTTCCAAAGCAGGTGGTCAGTCAGCTACCCTGATTAAAAACAGCAGTTACATCTATGTTTTATTCAATCAATGTTCTGAGACAATTACGGCAGTAAGAAACTTAAACCCTATTTGACCAGCGGACTTGTCCGTCCTCATCAATGAAATGATTTTTTTCTAGTTTTAGGGGTTTCTGGTGTTTGTTTCCATTTTTATTGTATCTTGCATACAAGTCCTATCAGCAAACAGTGTAGAACCTGATCAGACTCCGCGTTCTGCGGCGTCTGTACTAGGTTTGCACTGTTTGCATATGTCTTCAAACGGGTTACCAGTCTTAAAAGGGTTTAAATTGTTTTACAGTTGTTTGAAAGAAAGAACAATGCGTATGTGGGGATTCTCTGCGGTAACTATGGATTTCAAGCTGGAGAGACAGAAACTAATGCATTGTATGTGCAGTTTTACTCTGATTACAGTATCCAAGGCAAAGGTTTTAACATGTCATATGTTCAGTTAGAAGGTAGGATTTGAGGGTCAATTCAAGTAAATTCGGACAGCAGGCTAATTCGGACAGTGACATTGTTTTTCCTTTATATGCCAGTTGTTTGGAATTAAAATAAAAATATCTGGGCAAACAGTCAAACTCCTGATGAGACGGCTCATTCATTATGAGCCATCTCATCTGGATTCTTACTGTTTGCTATGCTATATCCGATTCTACCCGCTGTCCGAAGTAACTCAACTCGACCCTATAATCTAAAAACAATGTGTGGACAGGGTTAGATATCAAATAAATATTGAATCACCTAGTATAATTCAGTGTTTAATATTTCGTTTATGAAAAATAGTGCATTTTGTTATGACCATTCCGTTCTTCTGTTGTCGCAGCACCTCATGTGTAGACTGTGATCGCACGTGTGCTCTCTGCAGGCACACAACGCTGAATCAATATTGAATATTCAGTTTTTGATCAATTTAAGATAATGGAATGCAACGATTAGGATGACTTTTGACAGTAGATAATAGATATGTGATGTCAATTACCTATATAGACATCACTAATACATGTAGCTAGAATACGACGATGTTAGCAACTTGACGCGCGCGAGGTAAAAGGCTAAGCTGCAATTTGTGGTTGTCTTGTGTAAAAATAAAACTGAGTCGACAGATCGTGTTTTCTTGCAACATGTAAGGTACAAACTGTGTTAAAACCCATCTTTAGTCCCGATAAATACACTTTGCTGCTAAATACAGTCAAACCTGTCTTAAAGGGTCACCCAAGGGAAGCCCAAAAATTGGCTGCTTAAGACAGGTGACCCCTTAATACAGGTTCGTTTGCACTGTATTTCGGTTCTAGGGACCCTGAGAAGGTGGCTGCTTAAGGCAGGTGACCCCTTAATAGAGGTGACCACATAAGCAGGTTTGACTGTAATGGCCTCAGATGGGAGAAAGAAGAATAAATCATTATAAGCCAGTCATTTAGGATAGGTACAGCTCACCCTAGGGGCTCGGAATTTCAAACAGGGATTTGCAAGTCTCGTTATTTATGGTAAACTTTCGACCTCTCTTTTGAGATTTTTCCTATAGTACATTGACATCCGTGCTCTTCGACTGTCGCATATTCACGATTGGCGTTTAGCTTGTAGAAGAAACTTCTACCTTTCATAAGTAACAGCTTTGTTCCATTAGCATAGGATATATAGAGGATCTTACATGAGTACTCATGTATTATTGAATTTATTAAACGAGTTGGGGAAAAAGATAAGATGCGAGGCTTTGCCGAGCATCTTATCGTTTTCCCCAACGAGTTTAATAAATTCAATAATACAGGAGCACGAATGCAAGATTCTATTTATCATATGACACTAAAATCGCATTTTTAAAGCAAATTTTGCACTCAAACGTCACGATTTCGCCATTAGAAAACGCGACGTTTTATGGACGTCAGTGCATAACGTTACGACGTAATTTGCATATTTAATCCACTAGTTGATTATCGAATTTAATGCATGGCTTTATTACACTCTCAGATGCGACGTCATATGATAAACTCAGTTTCAGATTAATATTCAATTTTCGATGAAGTAAAGAGATTCAGTGGATAACGTTGTGTCATAAAACTCGAACCACACGTGTAAAAAACATTTTCGCGCTTACATATGATATATAAATGTATACCTGAATACGTTTCAATAGCTAGTTCGATCCCCAGTGAACACTGTACTGAGACATTTCGGATAAGATTCTTTTTTCGTTTTAATAGCAAGTTCGATCCCCAGCAAAGACTGTACTGAGACATTTCGGCAAGGTTCTGGCTGGATTACACCGCCTGATGCCGATGCTGATGGTTTCTATGACTTCAATCTGAACTGCCTCTGGACTGTGGAAGTGGACCCTAGTAAGCTGATACGGTTTCAGCTGATGTACTATGATCTGGAATCATCGTTTGACGTGGGTATTTGTTTAGCAGACTATCTGGAGGTTTGTATCATCGATATTCATAAAGTCGGCAAAGGAACTCTTCAGTTAAAAGAAATCATTTTTTATATCAAAAGCGCCACCTACACTCATTCGGTGGAGGTGAAAACCTCGGATTTTTTCGTTCAAACACTACCAACTTCCAGTTAGAATATCTCGCTGAATATATTTGATTGTGGAAAATCCTCTGGATTATTTGAAATATGTATTACCTACTTTTAATGAAAAAAATATTAGTTTATCCTCCTCAAAAATGGTAAATCCCTAACGATAAACACCGAGGAAGTCACCTCCACGAATAACAAAATATTCGGATGATAAGTCATGCCGACTTCCTGAATAGGCTTACACAAGTGATCATTTCATATTAAATCTATGAAATGAGCCTTCGGTAAGTTATAAAACTTTTGATATGAGTTGACCACAAGTGTAAAATTCATGTGTTCATACTTCCATGAACAACAGTCGGTCACGCGACGTCGTTGGTACGCAACGTCACATGTAAACAAAAGACGCCATTTGCGGTTGCATCGTTCTATTTGACGTCACGTCATTGCGACTAGCGTTGAACATAGCGATTTACCTGTTGGTTAATGACAGCTTTCCGTCATATATCTTATAAATGCTGCTCTTAAAAATCTAAAATGGTGTTCAAAGTAATTTTCAAGGTAAATAAAATAACAAAATGAAAAAAAAGTAATTAGTAACAGAAAAAAAAACATACGCTATTTTTTGTATTCATCAAAACTACATACATAGAAAAGTGATAGAAAAAAGGAATCGACATCAAATTATCATATACTTTTAGCATTCTCTTTACAATGAAAACCGATGTTTTTTATCTGCAATGCAGCACGAACTGACAAAGGTAGTGATAAACTTGCAAAATAGGTTGCAAAATTCCCGGGTCACTAGAAGTAGGTTTGATCCCTGTGATGAGAGGAGGAATTTGAAGAAAAATCGGTATGAAGCATATGAAGCGAAGAAATTAGGGAAGCAAATACGAGTATTCAGAATACCCTGAAGTAATCAAAGCAGGACTTTATAGGTATTAAGCGCAAGAAGATCGATGTTGCTCTAAAAATCAGCGAGAGGGCATATCAGCTGGAGAATGATCCAGCTTCAGAGAAACAAAATAGATCTACAACTCTATGACTATTCTTCCATCTGTCTTACAGAAGAACAAGAGATTCACATAGACACATAGACAGAAATTTGTTAAGAACTTTCTTTACAATCATGAGAGTCACGTCATGGCGACAGTCCAGTCAAAAGAATGAGCATATCCGATCCTTCCTGAAGATATTGAGATTGCAGCAGCAGCACTGAAAAAGGAGGAAGTCTGTTATAGATTAAATAGTATACCAGCACAACTGGCTTAAGTAGGCGGAAAGACCATGACTGATGTTTCAACAAACATTTGTGAGAAGATCTGTAGAACAGATTAATGCCCTACCCTATGGACCCGAATTGACTAAAGAGGACAACCTTCAACTCTGAAGTAGCGGAGCTACAAATTCATTAGCCTCATAAAGTTATGCTGAAATTTTAAACCCAACGTAAGTAGTAAATCAGCGAAGAACAGGCTGGGTTCAAAAGTGGAAAGAGCGCCACAGAAAAGAGCTGTAGCACCAAATTCCGATGCAAGAAGTACCCTCAACATCTGCAAAATATGTGCCATGTCTTCATATATATATGTACTACCCGTCTGCGGGAGAGCTGTTCAGTCGGTTTACCCGACGTGTCTTTCGTCATCTAAATTTATGTACATGATATACTTCTTTCAATTTTGGTTTTGAAAACGGGATATGGGATCTTCTGATCATTGTCTGTCTTTTTAATTTGACAGGGAATGGCATGCAGCCCCACTGGCCACTGGCCACAATGTTAAAGTTCAGTATCAATGCAAATCTATCCGTAGTCTTTATGCAGCTATACGATAATATTTTTATGAATAACAGCACAAGGGAATTAATCATAAGAACAGTTTGTGGATGCCTTCTTTCACACACTATTTCAGCATTTCTCTCGAACGGATAATGTCTAACAACCTGGGAGAACATTTCAGAAAGATTAGCACAGGCCGCAGAACTATTATTAAAGACGGTTTGCAGATATTGGTATACTTTTTCTGAGGAGGAGCAGGAAGTAAAAGCCCAAATTGACAGTTTCGACAAATAGGTGCAACTATAAAATAGAGTTCAGTGCTGAGAAGTCGATAGAGATAACCTAAATAAAATGACTCCCGTTCGGGATCTCGGTAAAAAGGTAGAATGTTGGATTTGTAACAAGTTCATAATACTGCAATTCAAACAAAGCTGAAAGCAATATGGAGAGATAACATAACATGTCGGTTCCTGACCATGGTGAAGAAGCAGACACAAGGGTGGCTTTGTCATGGCGTAGTGTCTTCCGGCTTAACAAAGACAAATTTCTAAAGCACAATGAAAGTAAAAGTCAAAGAAGAAGACAGAATAAGAGACGGGAGGACATAATAAAAGAGTGGACGGGAATCGATTCCGGAGCACAGCTAGGCCAGCTGAAAACAGGATCAGAACGTACGAGATGTTGCAAAGTCATCTATGCTGCCCAATGACCTTGCAAGGTTTTTTGGACAGACTGGATTAATGTACACTGCATATGAAAGTGCTTTATAGCTCCCATAAGCGAAGGCTCTGGGGTAGCTTATAGGATAGGCAGCTTCCGCCATCCCTAGTCCGTCACTTCTCAAACGACATCTCCTCTGCTGTGCCAATCAAAGCCATATTTCGTACGGAGCGTCAAGGCAAAAGCGGAAATCAAATCTGTCTCTATGAATATCATCGGCCATTGAATATGGCTGCCTCGCTCATATATGATAAAACCCATTCAAAAATCTTCTCCTCCAGAACCGAACAGCCAGTGACCCTGAGTCTTGCTACGAAGCATTGATAGACCCTTCCAAGTTAGTTCAAATGATGATCTTAGGTTGACCTTTAGCCTTACAGCGAAAAGGTCAAAATAGCTTCCTTATGCATTTATCTGAGAGAACACATTATAAAAATCCATATTTCGAATACTCCTAAAGACATAAGAAAGGTATCTGGCATGTAGGATCTGTAAGTTGAAACTTTTATGTCTTCAGCTTATGAGAGCATGACCTTTGACACAAGGTCATATGAATTTATATTTCTGCTTGTATTTTTTTTCAGGCTGATGTGTTAGGGAAGAATTAAAATCTCGGCTTAGATAAGCAAGATAATGATTGAATCATATCAAAACATATTAACTGATGTCATCATACAAGATATCCGCTCTGTCCATATATTGTGAAACCTTTTAAAAAAAACTTCTTTTTCAGAACCAAGCACCCGCTGACCTTGAGATTTAATATGAGGCATCGGTAAACGAGGCCCCGCCAAGGCCCAGCTTAGATTGTTTAAAAGAGGTTCCATGGTTGATCTTTGACCTTACTGCGACACGTCAAGTTTGCTGCCCGATGCATTTATATCTATTCTATTCTGTTCTATCCCATAGCCTAACTAGGTTGTTGGGGCACCATAGTTGACTTCGAGACCATCCATTTCTACCTTGTCCTGTTTTCAGCTCCCCTGGCTGAGCTGGCAAAATTCATCTCTGTCAACTCTTTAAAAGTGTCTTCCCACCTCTTTTTCTGTCTGCCTCTTCTTCTCTTTCCTTTAACTGTGCCCTGTAGAAATGTCTTTGCTAAACCAAAAGACCTTGCGACGTGGCCAAACCATCTTAGTTTCCGTTTCTTGACCAGCGTCAGGAGTTCATCATATTCTCCAATGGCTGCTTGGATCTTCTTGCGAACCTCCTCATTGGTTATATTGTCCTTGTACAAAATGTTCAGTAACCTTCGGTAGCATCTCATCTCAAAGGCATGTGTTCTTTTCTCTAATTCTGCTGTCAAGGTCCACGATTCACAGGCATACATAAATATGGAAATGACAAGGGAGCGCATAAGTTCCGCCTTTGAATTAAGAAATATGTTGTTATCTCTTCAAATTAGTTTCAGCTTGGTAAGAGGTGAATTTAAAGAGTAACTACACTTCAGGAACTGACTGAATCAGATCCCAAACCCTACCCCCAACATCAAAGGGAAAGATTGACAAAGACATCCCAACAAACAATAAATCACAAATGATAAGCCGAGTTAGCAGCTCTTTCCCAAATAGGTGGCAACTCAGCTATCTTTATTGAACTAAATAATTTAGACCAACAAAAGGGTTACAACAGACTGAACAAATTATATAAAAAACATTTAACAATTATTTTTACCTATTTTCTATTTTTATTATTGAAGGATTAAAATAAGAACACAATAAATTAAACAGCACCGCTTTAGCGATCCTCGAGAGACCCTTTTATTTTAAGCCATCATCTGAGACAACTGCTCCAAGGTATTTGAAACTACGGTACCCAGCTTCTGCCCTTTTACCTTGATCTCCAATTGGATGCCATCTGCGCTGTTTAGCATTATTTTGGTCTTCTCAGCACTGATCTCCATCTTATACCTTGTGCAGGTTTGGTCGAGATTTTCAACTAGGGCTTCTAGTTCCTGCTGTTCCTCAGCTAGAGCGTCTATATCATCGACAAACCGCAGATTGGCAATATTTATTCCGCCTATGCTAACCTGTCCGTCATGTTCTTCCAGAACATTAGACGTGATCCGTTCAAGAAAAATGTTGAAGAGGGTGGGTGACAGAAGATATCCTTGTCTTACTTCAACTGTTGTTCTGAACCATTCTCCCGTGCTGCCATTCACCAAGACTGCACTTGTAGCCTTGTCGTATAGCCGTTCAATGATGCGAACTAGATTTGCATTTAGGAAAACTCAATAAATTTCAGATTTCGAATACTACTGTTGACTTAGGAAAAATATTGTAAGATCTTAAAGTCATCAGGTTATGAGAGGTGAAGCATGACCTTTGACCTTTTACTTATGCGAATCCCTACTTCTATGTTTTCTCCTTGATCCTCAATGGATGTCGTTTGTACTGGTTGTCCCCTTTATCGATTTCTTAGCACTTATCTCTGTTTAGCATTTTTACCTGTTTCTCGAAAAATTTTAACTTGGGCTTCCACTTCCTGCTCCTCATCAGAAAAAAGCGTAAACATTATCTGCAAACTGCAAGTTTCTGCTAGTTCAGTGGCCTATGCTAACCTTTCTGTCATGTTATCCCAGGGCTTCAGTCATAATCCTTTCGAGAAAAGTATTGAAAGTAGCGTGTGAACGAAGGCATCCACTAACTGCTGTTCAGAGTCATAGTCTCGTGCTATCATTCATAAAATCTTGCCGTAGAAATGTATAATCACTAGAAATAGATTTTAATAATTCCTAAATATCGGGGCCACATATGGCTCGAAGCATACATGTATCAGACTTTATATGTTACCATTTAGTATTTGAGCAAACTATGCACATCATAAAAAAAAAACTTGCGCATGTACACAGACTGATCTGGCCATTTGAAATTTTTACAGGCAGTACTTCAAGTTTTCTTATTGCATGACTCAGATGGAAGTCTTTATTTTCCAGATATCTGATGGAGTCGGAGTACTTCTGACTATGTGTGATAAACTTTATGGTGAGCTGAATCCCATTGAGACCAGATCGAATGTGTTATACGTTAAGTTCATATCAAATTTTATGAGGTCTGCTAAGGGCTTTAACCTCACGTATATAGAAATTGAAAGTAAGTAAACTGTTAATCTATATGGGGTGCCGATTTACCACTTTGTTTCTTATTTATGAATATCCAAAACTTCATTTTTATGAATTAGATTAATCGATATCAAAATTCATCCTGACTTCTGGGATATCCGAAAATCGATTTATAGATACCCAAAAGTAGAGGTATCGTTATTCATAAATCGACTTTGTCTATCGTATATCACAAAATCGTGGGGACCACTGGATATTCATAACTTTATATGTGGATATCCAAAAATCAAATTATGGATATGCAACAAATATGAAGTTTTGGATATCCAAACATTAAATTCAGCATTGTAAATGGGGTCGCCCTACAGTGTATTTTCTATTAATCGATAAAACTATTTCGATATTATTATATCCGTTATACGATTCATGGATATAAATAGTCAAAATATTTTTGGGACGCCATACCTTGATTTACGGTTAGCTTTTGTTCGGTTTATGGATATCCATAAACTCAAAAAATCAAGATGAATATCTTATATCCACAAATCGATTTATCGATATCCATAATTTGCCTTATGGGTACTAAAAATCAAATGAATATCGGTTATCTATAATTCGAAGTATGGATATCCAAAAATAATTTAAGATATGCTATATCAATTTGTAATACCCCAAAACCAAAGTTTGGATAGCCCAGAATGAATTATGGATATCTAAAAAATAATTATGCGTATCCGAAAATCGGGAATATAAAGAAAAATTGTGCCCCACACATACAAACTTCCTTGGGTAATTTAGATCCGCCATTTTGTAGAGCAATTAGCTCTTGTTGCCTCCCTTGACATTTTGTGGGTAGTGTATGCGCATTGCATCCTGAAAATCTCAGACATTATCTACATGTGCGCATTAGCAAAATACCTTTCGCGTACATAATATTTTACATTTTAAACAAAGAAAAGATACATATTCGGTAAACGTTTACCTTATAACGGAACTTTATACCTGTCTGCTTAGTTATCCACAAAGCAACATCTGCTTGGTTTAATGAAAAAATAAGACTTTCTCGAATTTTCCCTGTTTCATAAATATGTAACATATTTCTCCAATAGATATATAGTATAAGAATATATTGTTGCTATGGTAAACATACTAGTTTTAAAGGTAAACATTAGCTCTGAAGTCATAGCAGGAGCAAAACTGCCACGCGCTTCGTCTGTGATATTTAAATTTCAACCTGTCAGCTTTGAGGTAAAAGATATTTAAATTGCCTTATTTATTCTGACGTGAGAAAGGCCATGCCCATAAATAAATAAATGGTATTTAGCTGCATAATCTATCCTAGTTTAGTTTTGATATGAATCTATGTAAAAGTACAAATGCCCGTAGGGCACTAGTTATCGATATGGCGTATTAAGGGTGAAACCGGGGGACGAAAATCGATGTGTTTACTTTAGCTAACAAAAGATACCCATGTGGTACAGAAGCGTGTATTTAATGTGTTACAAAGCACCACTGATCTTTGTCATGCCTGTCGAACCTTCAGTCTGAATACACGCCCTTTGAGTATGAATTAAACTTTCTGGATGTCAAATCCAATCATGGATATACCATCTCAAAGTCTGTTGATCATGCTGATAACATTAAAGTTAAAGGCGGCAGGCTTTGCCATTTAAAACGCTGTATCCTTTGGTTTACAGAAAACTTTTACATACATATAAATAACAAGGCGGAGTAATAAGGATCTGACAGTAAGCATGACGTTTATGTCATTTCGCTGAACTTTTTCATGGTTCTTACCCCATTAAACTATGGTAACAAAGGAGAAACTGGATAAATGTCAAATCTGACGAGGAAATAGGTTTGGTTATCCAAAGCCGATGAACAAAAACTCAAATTACACAGAGATTGACATTAAAGTCAATACTCTCGGCCGAAATCGTTTTGGGCGAATGTAGCGTATAAACGCTTCCTTAGCAACTCACGTGGCGAGAGATCGCTTACTGTGCATAATCGGCAACTGGTTACCGTCCTAGTTTGGTTGGTTTCTGACATATTGACTTTTTACCAAGGGTAATAGGGAAAGTTTGTATGTGCCCCATAGATCTGCCGTTCTCATATACTCCGAAAACGAATTAAAGGATAATAAAATTTTGTCATATTTCTAACGTTCAACATAAATATATGTCGATTTAAATATACATGCATTTGATCGTTCTAAAACAGATGTACAATGCAACCCAGGCTTCATTGGTTACAATACATATACAGGGCAGCTGAAGACAGGACTAGGCAGAAATGGATTGTTGTTAAGTCATCTGTGGTTCCCCAGCGACCTTGCAAGATTATGGCCTGAGATAGACTAGACATTTGGTTTAAACCAAAGAAATGAACATCACGACATGCAACGCAGAGGAACGACACCAGAAGTACCGCCTTGGAACTGTCAGCAAAATAATACTGGGGGAGCCTAAACATGTTTTACTGTATCAAAACTCTCGCCCTCTGCTGTTGCAATGCTTCGAAACATTAAGTTAGCTGTCTGGGAGGCATGGCGGTTTCCTAACCCGTCCGTGAATCATTACAAGAAACACAGAAACACACAAATCACGGAAAAGATTGATTGATTGATTGTTTTGGATTTAATGGCCCTTGGAGACAGTATTTCAGTCTATATCGGGCCGTCTCCCAGAGAGGGAGAAAGAGGAGAAATGATAGACGAGAGAAAAAAAATGTCCAAGCAACCCCCACCCGCACCTACTGCAAGCACAATAGGCCCTTGCCCTACAATGTTCCAAATCAGTAGGACGCCCCGGCACTGGAAGTTACACACAGTACCATCGCACCACCCGACCACCCCCGAAATCACGGATAAGACCTATATCAGAAATGAGGACTCGTCATAAACAACGTATTGCGACACCTGAAGATCCCTGGGGTGTCAAACAACACCACTGAAATACCGGAACAAAAGAAAACAATCATATGAACCCCGAATAACCAAGCAACAGACAAGGCAAGCTCCGACCCCAACCAAGTACATGTATATATCAAAATGGTTAGGAATCAAGGGACAGGAATAATGAAAAGTGATTGCAAATAATCCCCGGGGTTTGCAAAAATAAGAGCATTAAATGAATGTATAGGGAGACTTTTCAGGGCACCCACACACAGTCGTTCTGGTGTCCAATGGCAGTCGAGATTATTGTTAACCCGGGCTGAGACTAATAAGGTATTATTGTGTCAGTCGATTTGGCAAACATGGTGTATCTTGGGCAAAATTCAACCTAATGGAGTACATCCTTCTTCCGACCACAGCCAAATTCTGTGATAGGTATATGGCTGGTCCTGGTCATGAAGACATGGCCAGTCATTTTAAGAGTCCTTCCGCTCTAGTCATATACTTCTTCTATAAGTACTTCCGCCCTGTGAAGCTGTATTCACACCTATCCTAACTGACCAATAGGGTGTGGAGACTGTTGGAGACAGGAGCATTTTATTTCCTCCCAGCAAGTCATTTACTTACCGCCGGGCCGCAAAGAGCCAGAGGTCCCAGTTTCGATACCCGGTCCGACCACTTACTTTCCTTTCCCCGGCCTCCGATTCAGGAAGGACGGTTGTCAGTTACTGGCGAAAGTATTTGCACTTAATACTGGTGAACCACTGACGAGGTCTAAGCCTGACCAGAAATAGTGTGGCTAGGTTAAATGACCTCCCAACATGACCATAGCTGTTTACCGTGGACGTAAAGCAACAAAACAACAACAACAACAGTACTGACTTACCCATGACCTTAAATATAAACAACCAGACTCAAAGGAAAAAGGTGATTGGGCCTATCCGTACATACAGTGGCCTCTTAAATCTAGATGTACCAAACTGAGCAAGAACTTACCGGTAACACATAATTGTTTTAACTCTGTTGGAGCTCTTTACCGGCCGTTGATTTTTTTCTGGGAAAACTACCACTGGTCATGCTGTATTCTCAGGACTCATGTTGTTTATCAGGTTTTGTTTAGAGACCTAGGAATGAACTCCTAGGTGGACTGCGAACAACGGTTAGTGATTGCACCTATCCTTCTACATGTAGTTTTAATTCGAGACTAGAAACTCTAAGATGGGTTACCTTCCCAGGATGATGATCCCCATCTGTTCACATGCGAAAGGTAGCACCGGACAGCATGGTACCAGTCAAAGGTTTTGACTGACTGACCTGCTCTGACCTGAATATATACCGTCAGTTTACTGTCAACTTCCTAATTTGTCTTGTCTGTTTGCCGCGAGCCGTCTTATGCAATACTATTTTAATACATCTGCAAATTTAAAAAGTAACTACACATCAGGAACTGACTGAATCAGATCCCAAACCCTATCCCCAACATCAAAGGGAAAGGTTGACAAAGACATCCCAACAAACAATAAATTACAAGTGATAAGCCGAGTCAGCAGCTCTTTGCCAAATAGATGGCAACTCAGCTATCTTTATTGAACTAAATAATTTAGACCAACAAGTTCATGTCCAAATACTGACCTTTTATTCGTTGCTTCTAAGGGATATACGTTTTATTGCATTATGTGTATTTTAATGCAGATTGTAGCAATATAACTTTGCACATGCCAAAGTACATGCGCAAATACTAAGTGTTTACTGTGTTCTGTGTACTGGCTACCTCTTCCCAACGGCTTTCTGCATATTGTCTACTGTGTTCCTTACTTTGATTGGCTTGTGATAACGTGGTAAAGTTTAGAGATACGTTACTCATGTTGACAGGCAACGTGTGCATGAAACAAAGAGAAATATATAGGTGTACAAAGGTATTCTCAATGTATGACCAGCTTAAAGTTTTATATAAACTTGCGGTTGTTTGACAGGGTTCATAGAATTTCTAATCGCCAGTACATAGACATACAGTGTACCTAAACATTATGATATCGAAATCACCTTTATTCTGTCATATTACTGACGTCTAAATGCACATGCGTTAATACGGTTAGTCGAATTCTTACTGAAACCATAAACATTGGCAAAGCCTTTTCTATTAGCTCTTGTGTTGAGTAAATATTTTGAACACTCATATCTCCTCGATTCATCGAATGATTCTTTTGAAACTTGCGCTGTAGTATATTGATCCAAAGCTTTAAAGAGTACCACTACATTGCAGTCAGTGACCTTGAGGTCAAGGTCATTTACTTACAAATTTGGGGTTTTGTAAAAGCATTCTGATGGCATACGGTTCCGTTATGCTTGGGACGGATTTAGTCATACTTGAACTTATGTTAGATACTGGCTTGAGGACTTACTAAAAATTCCACCATTCCCACTTTGTGACCTTGAAGTCGAGGACATTGATATAGAATCTTATGTAAAATATTTTGTTTAAATATGTTGAAAATACATGGAAAAGCTTGCATAAAGTTTTATGTAGTGCAAGTCACACCCCAATGGTGACCTTCAAGGCAAGGCCACATTATATCAATATTTGTGCAATTGGCAATCACCAGTTCATGCTAGCTTTGCTGTCAGGTGACATCTCTTGTTACAATGGAGCAACCCTTTTGTGATTTCCTGATTGTATCCCTGGATGATGAATGCCTTTAACATGGAAGCCATTAGCAGATCGCGGCCCAGTTATTCAAAACTTACGACGTCGTATGTAAATGAGATGTTAAAACATATTCTATGCGAAAACAGTCAACATTTGCCGAAAAAAGTGAGAGAAGTGCAAAAGCTCTTCTCATTTTTTCAGCATAGAAAATCCTAGCATACCTGTTTTGTGTCCTAAAAGTCTTCGTCAGCTAACTGGGCCTTGATAGATATCTGAATTATGAACCATTGTTTACTTGTTTATATCAGTGCTGGTTAGTCATCATTTGTTTATATTATTGCTAGTTGGTCACAATATGTTTATATCATTGCTAGTTAGCCTAATTTCTTTATATCATTTCTAGTTAGTCATAATTTGTTTATATCATTGCTAGTTAGTCCTTATTTCTTTATATCATTGCTAGTTAGTCATGTTTTCTTTATATCATTTCTAGCTAGTCATAATTTGTTTATATTATTGCTAGTTAGTTATTGTTTCCTTATATCATTGCTAGTTAGTCAAAATTTGATTATATCATTGCCAGTTAGTCATAACTTGTTTATATCATTGCTAGATAATCACAATTTGTTTATGTTATGATTTGTTTCTGTCATTGCTAATTAGTCAGTTTCTTATAGAGCATTGCCTGCCATAATTGCCAAGTGATTGATATCTGTAGGAAATTCCGAATGTTTCGACGAGCTGAAATCAAATCCGTATTCTGGGACAGTGTCAGTAACAAACAATGGAATACTTTGCCAAGCGTGGGAAGATCAAATACCACATAATCACACTGAAAACAGAGACGAGCTATTTCCATCTGATAAGTCGGTTTCTAAGGCCAAGAACTACTGTCGTGATATCTGGGGCGATGGCCGACCTTGGTGCTACACAACTGATGCAGATATACTCATGGGTTTCTGTACTTTAAATATTTGTAACGGTGAGCTATTTAAAACCTTGCACTAGCTATTAGTACAATGTCCAAATTCGCCAGCCAGCCTTACATATAATATGAAGCACATACAAATCTTAAATAAACGTTTAATTATGTATCTGTTTTGGGGGTGTTTTTTATAATAAGAATGTATACTACGAATGTGAGTAACATTTAAGGACAACGGGTGCAGCTTGAAAGGAAACCATTCTGCCAAGAGCGTATTTGTTTATACCCAAATACGCAGGTGCGTAATGAAATTTTGTCAGTGACAAAATTTCAACACGCACCTGCGTATTTGCATGCTGAATTTCTATAAATAAGTTTAGATTTCAATATCAACTGCCAGTGGTCATAACAATTTGAATTATGAGCCTTAGTCTTTGAATCGACTGCCCAATTAAAATTAAGAAATTACAGTATGCTTTTTTTCTGGTTTCGTCACCAGATATTGTCAGGGTCACTGACGAGGCTTTATTAGCCGAAACTACGTAGTCTGGCCCAACTTCTGTATGTATTCTCTGCTCTTGAAGGAACTTTTTATGATTTTAATTTAACCCCTACATGTCCCCTCAAGGAGTATAAAACAAGTGCGTATTATAAAAGTATCCCCAGCTACACCCTTGTCAGGAATTTTTGCTTTGCATTCTCATTCTAAATGGAAGTAAACTCCTACAAGTATATCCCTTTTGGAAAGACTTCGTCCTCCAGGCGAGTAAACAGGAAGTTCAAAAATGTTCATCTTTCTTAAAATAGTGGAATCACATGGGATAGTATCCATACACTTTAAACAATTTCACCACACCATTGAAAACCTCGAACTGTACACATTCGTATATACCTGTACGATTTCATTCAAAACCTTGGCTTTTTGAACCTCTTAGAATACGGTATTAAATAACATGAGAATAAGTATTTGTTAGCATTTCAGTTTATAGTGTCAGTGAACAATTGGCGGAGCATGGCATACACTGTTTGTCATGCTCCGGAACTAATGCTGTCATATTGTTACCATATCATGGATGGATGATTTGCGATTTTACGTCCATTGCAACAGTATTTCAGTCATATCAGGACGATGGGCGGGTGATAATGAAAGGACGTATACAATGGAACCCAGTTTACGGTAAGAAAGATTCTCGCCTCAAGCTGGGCTCAAACCTGGGTCGGCTAGATCAGTACACCAGACTTAACCCACTGAGCTACCGGGGCTCCGATACCATAGCAAATAAGGGCTCATATTTATTTCTAAGTGACGTCATCGAGACGTCATTTTGCGAATGTATTAAGCACAACCGTTGGTAATTCCATAGTTGCTTTGGTAGCTGATCTCTGGCGTCATCTCACTAATAAATCGAAAGGTCTATGGCATACAGTGCATGTTCTCTGTATCCCTGTTTTAGACAACATGTGTTCTTTTGCAGTACACGTGCAGTCATGTGGTGGTGTGCTGTACATGCCCACAGGAACTCTATTTTCCCCTGACAGCAACGCTGACAGTTTTTATGATCTGAATGTTGACTGCTTATGGATCATCATGGCAGCTGAAAACCATGTCATTCGACTAACAATTGATAATTACGATATAGAAGACTCCGCCGACTGCAGCAAGGACGCACTATGGGTAAGTAAAAGTAATACATGGCTGTAGATTTGTCTAAAAACCTTTTACAACTCCATCAATTTTGTAAACAATTGAAATAGCTTTGTTTTTGTATGTTGAGAATCATGTGAGATTTCTTCCAGGCTGAAACTGTATAATGATTGATAAATGTGCGATTTTTCATTCTTTGGCTGCCCTGGGTGAAACTCCGGGGAGAATACAAGATTCGTCGTCCATCATTTGTCGTCCGCCCGCTAGTGTAAGCGACATCCCCTCTGCAACCGATCGGAACCGAATTCCATCTGAAGCCTCCTTGGATGAGGGAAACGAAAGCTTGTAAAAATGCTCAAGTCCTATCTAAAAGGACCATTAAAGCATATATCTCTGTTTAAGCAAAACATTCTCTCCAGAAACGGTGGGGCGCGTAAGCAGATATTTTGTAAGGCACATCTCATCATTCATGTTGTAACATATCGGGTATGCCCCTTCCAAACGTTTTGTTAATGTCATGAAACTCTTTTTACATAAATATTTTATAATAAAATCAGCGCTTCTAAAGTATGACATCATAAAGGAGCAGTGTCTATAAGGCTGTTTTCATGGCCGCAACCGATTTTCTTTAAGCTTTTTAAGCTAAAAGTGATATGTGTTGGGTTAAAAGTCGTGCAATATTAGATCAATAGATGAAGGTTTTTCTGTTGTGCACACATTGAAAGTGGTTGCGTTAAGTCTGTCCTAAAGAGGGTTCTGTTGAGCAAATGCAAATATTTTTATTGCTACTTAGAATTAGAAGTCTACCATGTCATGACTTCTTATGCAATGCCAGATATAGCAAGTGATTTTATGACTTTTGTGCAATTTCTATATGCAATCTGTTTATGCGCACTTATATGACATACCAAAATTTTCGCCTTGTTTACTCTCAAACTTTAAGCAGATTCTCAACAGCTTTTGACACTCAAAGCAATTTCAATGATACTTTGCACTCATACAGTATATAAGATGGTTGTTCCAAAATTATTTTCTACAATGAATATTTTCTACTATGAATATTTTCTGGGTTATCTCCCCTTAAATCCTTTTTTCAACTTTTTCTTTTTGATTAATTACTCAATTTTTATACCCCACGCCATATTAGTGGTAGGGAGTGATGTTTCCAAGCTGGTTGTCCATGTGTCTGTCCATCTGTCCGTCTGACCATCTGTCTCTCTGCCTTTCTGTCTGTGTTTTGCATCTGTCTGTCTTTTCTTTTCTTACATCCATCCTGTCGATAACTTGGGTATTTTCAGTGGACCTTTTAAAACTTGACATGTGCATTGGTCTTGAGAATAGCTCGCTTGGAATTGTTAATGGGGAATTTCGATATCTTCTGACAGACTTATTGTCCTTGTCAATGTCTAAACGTTGATTAAGGTCTGTAATTGTTTTACACTTTGAAATATCTTGATGATTTCACAGAAATGATTCAAGTAATATATCCTTTCTGTTACAAGAAGAATTTCGTCTACCAGGGTTATCTTCCCCTGCCTCGGGGATATAACATGTATAAGATTATGAAAAAATTCCATACAAAATCAGGGTGGAGTGTGATTTTTCTGAAACTTGCAACAGCTTACCAAAATGATATTATCTTCATGTCAGTATCAAACTTTTGTCCCCACGGGCTATCTGCCCTTGTTATAGGGCTATTTACATGTATAAAATCATGCAACAAACTATATGAAATAAGAGTTATGGTGTATCTTTATGAAAGGACCTGGTATAATAATGCCCATATTTGGCCCCCAGAAAACTCATTTTTCAAAAGTTCTATTTCGATAATTAAAATGCATTCATATGAAAGTTTTAACCTTAAATGTAACAACAAATAGAACAAGAAACATCTTTAAAAAAGATAATTGTCGAAGATGAAATTCGTTTTTGAAGAACAACTTTTTAGTCATGTCAGGACGGATCCACTGCTTCCTGGGTATCAGTACTTTTGTAAAGTAAATCTGTCTTGTTCAAGGTCCCGAGTGAGGATTATCGTGATCAGCCTTGGTCGAGTTCGATTACAACTATTGTCTGGCGATAGTATGTCATGGAAGAAGCGGGTCAACTCGGCCTGCTTTCTGTAAGCCTGGGGTCTTAACGGCTCCTGGGTCAACTCGGCCGCCATTGAACTCGTCCGGGTCAATTCGGCCTACAGTCATTTGCATCCTCGCCCCAACATATGAAGATGGGCTGCGCCAGGAATGAACGGAAACACAATAAACGAATAGAGTTTGTTGGGTTGTTGATTTAATAAGAGGTCCTTCAAAATGGTGGACAAAACATGAATTAATATAAAGGGCAACCCAATAATCCCTCAACGGATAACTGCAACTGCAGCTAGACTATGGTAACGGGACGTTCCGGGCCTACAATAATACAATGGCGCTGGGATAGCCGGACCAAGGTGCAGGGCATTTTAATTGTTTCCATAGTGCCGGAGTTTTAAGATTGCGTCCCTTTACCCTATGAGATTTTCTGTAGTATAGGGTCGAAATAAGAGCAAGGTTGTTACCATCAGCTAATCATCACAGGTCTCTGAAATGTAAAAAATCCGTTTCTGTAGGTGGGGGTTGTGGATACAAATGACTGGCGCATAGATATATAACCATGCGGCACCATGGCCAAAACTGATGTTTTCCTTACTCATTTTCATGCAACTTCGATATCCTAGTTTATTTGCCACAAGTAAGATTTAATGGCATGACTGAACTGCAAAAATACCGATACCTCACCAGGAGCTAGCTGTAACCGGGGGAACACTTATTAAAAGTCTATTTCATAGCTTTTTCTGCCTCATATTTTCATGATTTTCCCTGACTTCGTTTGGCCCAATTGCTAAGGGAGTGAATTCGTGAGTTTGTGAGTGAGTGAGCGTGTGTGCAATTGAGCGAATGAGTATCAAGATAAGCCTGCATTGAAATAATTCCTCATCTAGAAAATTTTATCGCCGATGCAATGAATTGGTTTCAAAACTCAATGTCAGGTTAAAATCACTTTCACATGTAGGCCTATCGGAACCAGAATTTTATGATGACTTAGTATACAGATTCAAAAAGATAAGAGGTATGTCTGATTTTTTGTTCAGCTTCGAAAAAGTAGTTTTTTTGTTCTCATTGTATTTTGTTCAGTGCTAGCACTAACCATCAAAATCAGGAAGTCATATGACTTCCAAGGTTTGTCATTTGGAAGTCATGCTGAAGGATAGACTTAGTTTCTTCAAGAATGTCCATATTTATATTGCTTTCTCCTTCATTAATGGGTGAAATACCATTATTACAACAAATTTAACTCATTATTTAAGTCAATATTCACTTTATAAATGGTAGGTTATGATAAAAATTGGAAGTCACTGACTTCCTGGCATTCAGTTTTAGAAGTCACAGACCCCCAGACTTCCACTAGTGGAAGCACTGTTTGTTTCTTTGTAATTTTAGTTAGAAATACATCAGTTGTTAAAGAAGACTGATTTCTGGCGCGGCAGATCGGAAGCGCGGTGCGGTTATGGCTTTCATACTAGACCTTTAAATACACGATTGGAAAACTCGAATGCGCCTGATCTACGGCTGCTCAAACGGGTCATGAAATTTGCAAATACACTTTTCGTCATTCGTTATTCGTTTTTATTGAATAAAACACGTCTATTCAAATAACGGCGATTAAATTAAAAAGGAAACGAAGCCAAAATAAAGTTTATATTTATAAAACGTCATTTTAAAACAGTTTCTTTTCACAAATGGTAGATTGTGTTTATTATCCCCCATACAATAAAAACCCGGATGCAGGTCATGCATGCTCTGATATGTCTACGACAAAAAACAACCAGTTCTTGCATAAAATATTCGTGTTTTTAATCTTGAATATACCCATACCCCCAGCGGTATTCCGAATCGACAATTGTCCGAAAAGGTGTTCTTGGATCAAGTTGTTACGTTCAGAATGATGTAGGTTGTCGTCCTTTTGTACAGCTACCAAGCTTACACCAACGTTTTTCGAGGGTAGCGTACAACAGAGACTTAAATAATATGAGAATGAATTATAAGTTTGAGAATCACACTTTTCCATTGTATGAATTTCAGGTCGCATCTCACTTATAATTCGAGAGGAGCATGGCAAACACTGCCGTGCTCCTCTCGAATTATAAGTGAGATGACGCCATAGATATGTTACCACAGCACTTATGGAATTATCAACTGTTGAGCTTGGTGCCTTGTTAGAATGACGTCTCGATGACATCACTTTTACATCAGTATGAACTCTTAAATGCTGTGGTAACAGACATATGACGTCATTGTTATCGAAGCATGGCAATGTTTCAATTATTTTGCAAACCAAAATTTATTCAACAAAAAATTCAGAGTTTCTCAATTATTCAAAAGTCAATTAATACCGCGTTTTACATGTATTGCAAAACTTACTCTAGGTGTATGGATTCACATCCATATATCCCCGCCATTATACAAACAAATCAATTTTGTGGTTCTCCTTGGGGTCTAAAATAAAATGGGATCTACTTTTAGAAAGGAGGAATTTTAAGTACAGTTTAGGGCACCTATGGTCATTAATATAGGTGATCCATTTAAGAAACTCAACGGTATTCCATTTTCTGTCAGATATATGAAAGTTGGTCGCCCAGCCGGTCGAGTTTCTGCGGAAGACGGACAGAGAAACTAGAAGGGGAGACTTTGTCTAACAAGCTGTATGTACACTTTTACTCCGATGATAGTGTGGCATTTAGAGGATTCCAGCTTACATATGTACAAAAAGCAGGTAAAGGTGCAGAAGTATATCTTTTGTGAGTTCTTTTCTTCCTGAATTGATTTCGTTTAATTAATACCGAATTCAAAACGAAGAAAAGGACTTCTAGCAGTAAGGCGTAGATTTTATTGTTATTATATAATTAGCTATTATACAGCTTTATATATGTTCTCACCCATATGAAAAAGAATTGAACCAAAACACAACCAATGCACTATCAAGGTGTTATCAAATCACTTTTTGGTAATAAGGGGAAGTGCCTTGGTCTGAAACACTACCCAAACCACTTCCGAGTTACTTTTGGAAAAAGTACATTAATGGTGTCTTGGTCCACTTTTTTCATGAAGTAGTTATTATACGCCTAATTTTGGAAAAGTTGGTGGGGCATATTGCTTTTGGCTTGTCCGTGCGTGCTTTTTTGATGCCTGCCATATCTGTGGAACCCTGCCAGCTAGAGTCTTGATATTTCATATATGGATTCCTCATAGCTGACACCTATTTTTTTTCCGCGTTATGCCCCTCTCTGGAGTTATGCCTCTTTCTAGAAAATTGAATTGAAATCTTGTTAGCTAGATATCTCAAAAAGTATTTAAGCTCGGACTTTGATGTTGAGTATACTGATGGGGTATGATAGTAGATCACCTGATTAACTTTTGAGCGAATTCCGTGAAATTTTGATGGGAGTTATGGCCCTTGATCGTATTTGGCATTTTTTCAATTTTTGAACCGCTTGACCTAGGAAGCTGATTTTTGGTATGAAAGTATGTCTTGATTAGTTAAATGTTTCAGTGAAGGGTATGTTACTTTGCATTCATTAATTACAGAGTTATTTCCCCTGATGTTTAATGCGTATGCAGCTACTGTGCTTAAGAACCACTGGGCATAGGGTCTTGAAATTCCATATATGGATTCCTCATAGAAAAGTAGCTGATACTTTTTAATTTCTCTTCCGACTTATTCCACTTTTCAGAGTTATGCTCCTTTTTAAAAAAAATGAGATGATTATCTGTTTAGCAAGATATTTCAAACAGTATTTAACCTATGGCCTTGATATTCAATTATCTGATCGAGAATAAGGTGTAGATTACCTGATTAATTTTTGAAAGAACTCCGTGAAATGCTGATGGAGTTATGGCCCTTGTATGAATTTGGCATTTTTCCAGCTTTTGAATCACTTCACCTAGGAAGCTGATTTTTGGTATGGAACTAGTTCTTGAATAGTTAGATATTTTAGTTAAGGGTAGGTTACTCTGCATTTATTAAATACAGAGTTATTTCCCCTGATGCTCAATACTTGTGCAGCAATTGTGCTAAAGAACCACTGGGCATAGGGCCTTGGAATTTCATATATTGATTCCTCATGGAAAATATAGCTGATTCGTTTTTTTTCTCTTCCAAGTTATCCCCCTTTTCAGAGGTATGCCCCTTTTTAAAGAAATGAGACGATTATCTTGTTAGCAAGATTTGAGCTATGGCCTTGATATATGGTACACTGAATGGGTATGAGGTGTAAATTACCTGAATAACTTTTGGAAGAATTCTGTAAATTTTGATGGACTTTTGGGCCTTGTTTGAATTTGTATTTTTTCCAACTTCTGAACAGCTTGACCTAGGAAGCTGATTGTTTTGTATAATATTAGTTCTTGATCGGGTTAGATATTTTAGTAAAGATTAAGTAATTCCTTTTGAGACCTAGACATTCTTAAGTTTGACACCTTTAGTGGCAAGCGTATGGTTTGGGGCATAGTGTTTCACAAACATAATTTCTAGTTTTAATGGTGCATTGGTGAACTTTGATAAATGCCACAGTGTCTTGATAATGTCTTCTCAAACTGATACCTGGATCGTGCTGTTTTTTAATGGCCCAGCAGCGAAACTCAGTATCTTGGTAGTATCTTGGGTTTGAAAATTTCTGACCAATATAAAATCAGAGTTGGCATGCACATGTAATGACTCATTTTCCGTGTTTAAATAGTGGAGGGAGTGTTTGAATGTGTTTCTTCTGTTACACTTAGTTAAACTAGTTCAAATGTTTAATCATGAAAAATGTTGTAAAGGAGCTTGTTCAATAGCAGTGTAAGTAGTTTAAACATAATTTTAGAATTAGTTTATTTGCATTTTCATGTTGTTCCATGTGTTTATGCAACTGCAGCAATTAATTAATTACTTTTGTCTGATCATGCTTACCTGAACATATAATTCATATATAGAAAAAGCATCATGCAACATAGGAATCACTGAAAGTTGTGATATCAAGCAACAAACTGACTTAATTCATTTTGTTTACGGAATTTGAAAAGTGTTTTGTTGACATATAAAACTCTTTGTTTGGCCTGAGAAGGATACGCTCATCAGCATGTAAAACATTTAAGCTATTAAATATTTACAGAGAACCGTCTTATGTATTCACTACAAGCTGTTTTCATTGTATGTTGAGTTGCAATTGTTGAAAATTTAGGGTATAAAATAAAAGGTAGGGCATTATTGCAGTTGACACGATTTAAAGGCATATGCTTGTGTAATTGTACACTGACCTGACCTTCAGTTCACCTTTGAAATTGCTAGTGTCTTGATAGTGTTTTGGACAAAGTGTCTTGATAGTGTTTTGGTCAAAGTGTCTTGGTGATGTTTTGGTAAAAATAGCTTGATAGTGTTTTGGTCAAAATGTCTTGATAGTGTTTTGGTCAAAGTGTCTTGATGGTGTTTTCGTTAGTGCCTCGGTAGCTCGTTTTCATGTGAAATTTTGCACTATCAATGCAACATCAAAACACTGTGGTTTCATAGTGTCTTGGTTGAGTGGTTTGGTCCCTTCTTTTTTCATATGGGCAATTATCGACAAACTTTAATGTCTGCGTTTTTAAAGACCTGTATTTATATCTTTTTTAACGTAGCGGGTTGGCTTTATCTGATTTTTAGTTAAACGCTTGTATATTGAAGATCAAAAACTTTGCCTTAACATCGTAAGTTACATTTTAAGAGCTACAAAAGTACAAAATATTCAGGGTCGATTTGCAATTATACATATGTCGGCCTTGGTATATCAGTGTACAGCATCTGAATAGTTGAGTAATGATAATTCATGGTTTGTCGGTCAGTTGTAAAGAAATATGTCGGTCAGTTGTAGATGTGTCTCTCGCGTTCCGCGCTCCTGATATGATATTCTTACGGCTGACCTGGAAACTCAATGATTCATTTCTAAAGCTGTATGGAAGAAAAATGGTGTCAAAAAGTCGAAACTTCTATAGTTTGCATTATTCAAATGCAGAGTTTTGAAACTTGAATTTACGATGGTGAAAATCTCCAGCCTAACCATTAAAGTTGAATATTTACGTTTTCTATTCCCTAACTGTGTACGTATTCACTGCACGAAAGAAAGCATTAAGTTATGGCAAGCGTTTTGGAGAAGCTTAAACTTGTTGTCCACATATAGTTAACGGCTTCAATTGCCGAAAGCGCCCAGGCTCAAATGTTTGACGCCGAACATATGTGACAATTGTATTTGAAATTAAATTTTATAAGTTTGCAACTGCATATATACAGTATTTATGTCTAAATTTTGGGCAACGGTCAGCAGCAAAAAGCTGATCTAGTTTCAAACGCAGTTTACACCACAGAGCCAATAGTTATCAACTTGTTTTAAAAATTCCTATTAACTTTGGTGTTTTTTCTGTCTACAAGAAAATTAATTGTATGGTGTCTGCTTGCCCCATCGGAACAAAAAATATACTGTTAGAAAACTGAATAACTAGAGATGTGAAAACATACTTATCAGACCTGTTATTCAATTCTCGTAGAAACGTTCCACTCCTCCCCCCTCCCCCCCCCCCCCCCCCGCACCTGCGCCTCAGCAGAACGCACCCATATCCACAGTAGCGGGGCTGACGTTTTGAATGCGGCCGTTCCTGTTTAATATAGATTTTTCGGCGACGTCACCACTGACGTCGATGGAAGAGTAAAGATTCTGCCTATGTACAAGGGTTGATCCAGAAGTAATGTCACTCCAGCTATAAAATAGTCCTGAATAAAAAAGAAAGCAACAAGATTTCGCATCCAAGGACATTGATTTAATTGAATTATTATCTGGATAAGTCATTAAAATATTGTGTACAGTAATCGAGATAGCGAGATAGACGGATGGCAGGGTAACGATATACGCCGCACGTCAATGACGTTGTTGACATTCCAGACAAAGTTCGATATTATGTCATGTTCAAATTAGGATATTCGTTGTTCCAGCATAGCACTAATGTCTGTTCACCATTTTATCATATCTTTCAATATTATTTGAACAGCCCTGCAGCTCATGATCAAGAATTGTCACAATATTTGATTTTCAGATCATGGATCTTCATACATGGGGTCCAAACAAGAGTGACAATATTGTCTGACATTGCACACAAAGGTTTTTTAATTTTCAGACGATGCTCTAGCGACTCATCCGAACCTGTAAAGCACTAATTCCACCTTTACACAAGCCTAAGAATCACTTTTACATCACCGCATGACTAACTAAACAGTTTTAGAGCCTATGATGGTGATATTCCTAATGGTTGGCAAAACCGCATGAATATGCGCTGACGCGTTTGTCAGAATCAACATTTTTTCACTTGGCAGTAACAAGTATTAACACTTACTAGCAAACTTCAAACTGCAAATTACGATAGAAAAGTTTCACCAGTGGGCGGCAGAAATATATACTAGGTCAAAAAAGTTCCTATACATGAAATTTCTTCTGTTGCTATGGCAACTGCAGAAATTAAGAAAATATATAGTTTACTAATTTCAAAAGAGTATCCATTTGCTTATTGAACAAACTTATTTGTTTTGGTTTCCTAAGACTACACATGCTACAAGGGTCGTTTGAATATGCAAAGGGTAATTTTTCATTTTCACAGA
Source organism: Ctena decussata (assembly GCA_963989385.1). Lineage (NCBI taxonomy): Eukaryota > Metazoa > Mollusca > Bivalvia > Lucinida > Lucinidae > Ctena > Ctena decussata. The sequence goes on from OZ022504.1 coordinate 19,331,514, forward strand.
GTAACATCATTAAAACCGCTCAAGTTCACAGTTTTTAAAATTGGTTTGTGAATAATGATTTCCAAGATTCTGCGCTCCATACACAAGAGCAAGGCCTTAGGTTAGGCTACTTGTCAAAGAAATCAAAATTTGACCGCTTTTGATACGAGAATTTGAACCATAAGTCAGGGTACTGTGATTCCTTTAAAGACTGTTTAAATGCCACTTTCAGTGGGATTTCCATAGGAAATCGAAATCATACTGGCTAGCGGGCGTGTAACAATTCTTCCAATTTTGTCATTATGCCATGAAAACAATGACATAACAAAAATGTTTATGAAGAAACTTTGAAAAAAGACCGACAGGTACAGTAATAATGACGCCTTGAAAATCGCTATATTTTTAATTAAAAGGGAGATAATCTGAGAATTGGAAGAATTTAAACCTCGCCTGTTAAGCCTGAGTACAAGACATGAAACATTTTAAGTGTTTTTCGAACTTCCTGCATTATGGACTTTTCTGCGTAATACATATTTTTATTCCTGCGCATGCGCAGAAATGAGATGCATTCAGATTGACTCCTTTCGAATAATGCCAGATAACTCTAATGTTGAAAAGTATGGGTTGACAATTTTCTGAGCATTTTGTTCTTTGGCGTCTCCCCAAACATACATGAGCCTCAGTTAATTCCAATATGCACTTGGTTCCTTGAAAATATGGCCGATAGTTGGTATCGTTACTTTTTTGACCGAGTATATTTCGTCCTCGTATAAAAAAATTCATCTGAGTTTGGCGCGTTAGTTTGTTTTTGATTTGTGATTGGTTTTGAAAATTATGTTCCTGTAATTAACGTTATTTTAACGTGCGGCGCGATGGTGTCGGTGGCATAATTTAACGTCTGTATCATTGGAACGGAAAAAGATCCAGAACGGAAAAAGATCCAAACTTTACATTTTTTCTGTTAATCAGAACTAAATCACAATGTAGCTTGATGTAATTTTCATAATAATGCTACGATGAATAAGCGCGCAATAGACATAGTGACATTTCTTCTGGATCAACCCTTGTAAGTTTTGTATGTCACATTATATTATCATTTTCCTTTTATCTGTTTAAATTGTATTGCAATCTGCACAGCTTAATCCATGCGATTTTATTTTCTTGCACACTTAAAAATGCACGCAAATCAATTGAATTTAAGGTTGAGAAACTTTTGGTTGGGTGCAAGTGCCATTTTGTTGGTTTTGTCGTGTCACGGCTCATTTGCCGTTACAAGTGCCTGCTGAAAGTTATCATTGATTTTCCTCTATGTTTCATACAGTGTCGATTGTACCATGTGGCGAAAATTTGCATGATGCATTTGGTTGGATATCAGCCCCTGATAGAGATGGAGACGGACTGTATGACTTTAACCTTGAGTGTATATGGGCTGTAGAAGTTGAGAAGCCGAAAGAGATAAAGTTTCAAGTTCTCTATGTGCTGCTAGATTCTTGCAGTGACGATGCTGACTATCTAAAAGTAAGTGTATACAAGGTGTCTTCTTTAACCCTTTCCATTCGGGATACCCCTTTAGGGGTATCTAGGCAAACAATTTGGATGCGTTTGCTGCCTAGACACCATTTCTACAAGAGATAGTTAGACCAATATTGTCAAAATATTCTTGATTTTTGATGCAGACGACAGTTTCAGCAGACGACAAAAAAATACCCAGAATGCAATGTGTTAAAAAGAAGCAAGGTAAGGCCTGCAGCTGTATGCTGATTCTGGTTTCAACCGTTCTCTAATAAATCCGGGTTCAATCGAAACGGCAATGAATACTAACGTCAAGTAGTTCAATTTGTCGTCCATTAGAATCGAATTGACGCCCAGTGGATACATGACGTCAAATGACGTCGACTTGACGTCGAAGCGACGTCATGTCGCATCAACGTCAATACGACGCCATTGCGACGACACGTGTCTGCTGGGTGGAGTGACTTTAGCGATGTGCCAGTACACATGCTGTGGTGTAATATAGCCACTAAACCACTGCGACTCGCACAGTCTGAAAACTGTTGTAAATTTAAAAATGGCCGAGTGGTTAGCGCTCCCGACTTTGGATACAGGTTCCTTGAGTCACATGGGCTTGCATCAGACTCTTTTTAGGCTAGAGTCATAGTTTAGTGTATAATAGGAAGGGCACTGGCGAAGAAATTTACCACGCAAAACTTAATTTTTTATCTCTCTGATAATTCAGTGCGTACAACTAAAATCGGTATGCCACATTTTAAGTATATATTTATGCATGATATATATCGCCTTAAAAAAAAAGTAGCAAAAACAGCAAGGCTCCAGATAAGGATGTTTGGCTAATTGGGGGTTACTCACTGATTTTTATGTTAATTGGTTATTCCGAATTTTAATTGGGTAATGCAAATTGCATTACCCACTGATTTTGCTTTTAATTGCGTATTCTGATTTTTATTTGTGCAATTTGGTAAAATTGGGGTTAGCAATAGTGCTGCAATCTTAACATTGTGCATCACCATGATTTTGCATAGGTATCTATCTGTATATATAGTCAACACACAGACCAGCCACTGAATAAAAAAAAACAATAAAAGGAATCAGAAAACACTTTTGTAAACCAAGATCTGACAGTCCAAGATTTGTTTTTTCACGAACAATATAAATCCTGGGCAGGCTGAGCTGTAAGAACAGTGTTTTTTGCTTCTATATTGAAGTTCGGCCCTTTCACTAGAACATCTGGAGGACGTCGAATCTGGCGTCTCAGGACGCGAAAATCCGGCCCGGATGCAGATAATTAGCTCCTGTCACGACACAATAGAGACTGGACTTCTTAGATATTTCCAAGCCACACGTAGGTCACGCCTTGGATAGAACAACAGAGGGGTTGTTAATTGGTACCCATAATCAATAAATCAACCTGTCATTACACATGACGTAACGAAAATCGTCATAGGCACATGTCTCTTCATGGCCAATAACTGAACCTGAATCAGGCAGTCTTTGATCAGTATAAAGTAAAAACAAATTGTGTCAACACTATATCAGACTAACGATAGACAACAATGGACGAACGATCGGCACCCCGTTACTGCGGCTATGGCTCCGTTCTGCTGAGGTGCGGGGGGAACGTCGATATGAAAATTGAAATACACACGTCAACACTATATCGCTGAATTAGTTCTAACGCGTCGTGACGAGAGTCTGTTCATCGCTTCGCACTGATTGAATATCTGTGTAATAATTACTATAATTATAGGGGCGTTGCCAGAAAATTAAAACTATTATGCATGTCTAATGCTGTGATTCCGAGAAAAGGATCCGGGTTCCCTCCCAAGGAAAATTTAGAATTCCATGATTCTCCTGAATTTCTACTCAGACAAGATCAAACCAACATCCTGTAGTTGTTGGTTTTTGTTATTTTGTGTATTTTGCTTTCGTTTTCTGTAAAACTTTGTTGACACTTGTTCCCGCCATTCACTACATCCAGTGGGTGGGGTAAAGTTCAGAATCCTTTGTTTAACAAAAATTAGGGCAGAGTATCTGACTAGCTCTTTGTAACTGTCAGTGCTCTGTTGTCTCGCAAATACAGAATCAGGATTGTTGCTGGTCTTTTTTTGAAATTAGTATCTAATACTTGGAAGGGGTAGAGTTTTTTTCACACCGACTGTACTGTAGAGTGGAACTTGATGTTTAGTAATTGAGCTGCCACTTGTGAAGCACTGCCGTCCAGTTCGGTGTTTGATATTCTCATTGTGCAAACTCTCCTCTTGCCAAGTAGGATCAACCAACAGTAGGAAATGTCCAAATTGCATGTTAGAAGGCCCCCATTCATGTTTCCAGTGGTGGTAGTTATTGGTTTTATTCTATGGAAATGGTCAATTCAAGGTTCAGACTCTCCGGACCCAAACTTGGAATGCAGGATTGGCAGCAATGTGTCTGCGGACAGATCTACGCAGCGTTTCACTATCATAAGAAAAATTGGAAATTGTAGAACTTCAGAGAGGTTAAGATGCTTTTCCTCATCTAAAGGCACTAACCTAGCTCTTTTGATTATCCTGGCTGGGGACATCGAAACAAACCCAGGTCCCAGGTCTAAGTGTGGTTTGTGCAAAAAAATGTGCAAATTATCGGACAAAATGATTGAATGCACTGATTGCGAAAAACGCTTTCATGCAAAATGTTCAAATCTCGGAGATGATGAGCTGTTAGTGATTGAGACTGGCAGTAGTGATTGGTATTGCACAAGCTGCAAGGCGGATTGCGGCCTGTGCAGTCGTGCGGTTCTCAATGGTCATAAGGCAGTTCAATGCGATGGTTGTGAACTGTGGCTTCACAATGAATGCTCTTTTATTTCGGACACTGATTATGAAAATGTATTGACTTCTGGGTGCACATGGATTTGTCCAAAATGTGAATTATTCAACTTCTCGGACTCCTTTTTCGATGAACAGTTGAATCTAGTGACTGAGAATCGATTTAATCCACTGTCAAAAGATAAGAATGTTAGGCTTTCATCAAGCAGTTCAAATGAGTCAAATTTAAATGGCAAGACTCTTGGCGGTTTGAAACTTGTTAGTTTGAACATAAACAGTATTAGGGGTAAGAAATTGGATTTATTAGCTTTCCTTGATGTTCACCAACCTCAGGTCGTGGCTATTCAAGAAACAAAAATTGACAGTTCAGTTGCAACTTCGGAATTGTTCCCTGAAACATTCCCCTATAATGTATTCAGGAAGGACAGAAACCTTCATGGTGGCGGAGTGATGCTTCTCATTCATAAGGACATTCCGCACATGCCCTTGTCAGAAATAGAAAACGACTCAGAATCAGTTTGGGTTAAAATTTTGGCAAACAAAACTTCTCATTATGTAGCAAGTTGGTATCGTCAGCCTTGTGGCTCAAGTGAGGAATTTCAATTGTTTCGTGACCAGTTAGATCATATTAGGACAAAGCTCCCCTCAGTTCACGTACTAGGGGATTTCAACTTCAAAGATATTGCTAGGCCAGACCGACTTAATAAGTCGGGATCAGTGTTAAGTCAGTCAGAGGGACAAATGTTGATTGATGTCATGAATGACCATGGTTTAGAACAACTGGTGAATTTCCCGACTCGGGAGAAAAACACATTGGATTTAATTCTCACTTCGCTTCCTGGTCAGTTTCAAGAACTACATTCCCCGGACAAACTTAGTGATCATGATGTGATATCAGGAACATTGAAAATTTATGTCCCCCCCAAAAAAGAAACCTCGGAGGAAAGTGTTTTTGTACCGAAAGGGAGCTTTTGAATCAATGAGGAAAGAAGCGTCAGACTTCGCAAAACATAGATACTTCAATGGTTACTCGGACAATCGCTCAGTTCAGGAAAACTTTGACTTGATAACCTCCTTTATTCAGGAGTCTGCTGAAAAGCATTTCCCCTCAAAAACCAGTAGGTCAACCTCTTCTGTTCCTTGGATAACCCCTGAGATAAGAAGGAAGTTTCGTAGAAGAAATAAGACACACGCGAAGGCCAAAAAGACTGGAAGTAGCAAACTTAGGTCAAAATTTGAATCTTTGAGAAGGGAAATTAAAGCTGATGTGAAAGAGCAACATGATTTGTATGTCAATAACTTGGTTGGTGACATAAAGGCTAATCCCAGAGACTTCTACAGGTACATTAATAGTCAAAAGAAAAATACTCAAGGTATCCCACCCCTAAAGAAGAGAAATGGTGGTGGTGTTGCCGAGTCAGAGTTGGAACAGGCTAATGAATTTAAGGGTCAGTTTTCGGATGTGTTTAACAAAAGTGAGCACATCCAAGTCCCCCTTCCTAATCGCTCGGCTCCTTTCATGGAGGACATTCATGTTTCGGCAGAAGGTGTAACGAAACTTCTTAAGGGCTTGAACCCATCGAAAGCTTTAGGACCTGATGAATTGCATCCCAGAGTCTTAAAAGAACTAGCATCTGAATTAGGCCCAATGTTCGCTCATCTCTTCCAACAATCTATTGACTCGGGTAAAATCCCCAAGGAATGGTCTCTTGCAAATATATGCCCACTCTTCAAAAAAGGAGATAGGTCTTTGGCTTGCAACTACCGACCGGTTTCTCTAACTTGTGTACCATGCAAGTTACTCGAACACATTGTCTGCTCTAATATTATGGCACATTTGGATGAACATAAACTTTTGTCAGACAGACAACATGCTTTCCGTAAGAAACATAGCTGTAAAACTCAATTGATCACGGTTAAAAATGACTGGGCTAAAATCTTGGATAAGGGCGGTCAGGTTGACACTTTTATCTTGGACTTCGAGAAAGCTTTTGACACTCCCCCTCATGAATTACTTAAATGTAAGCTATATGGCTATGGTATTGGTGGGAAGACTCTAAAATGGATAGATTCTTTTCTCTGTTACAGGCAGCAGCGTGTGGTGGTAAATGGAGTTAAGTCGGATTGGGCCCCAGTTTTGTCAGGTGTCCCCCAGGGCACTGTGCTTGGACCATTGTTGTTCTCGTTATACATTAACGATATAACAGAAAATATTGACTCGGAATTAAGACTTTTCGCTGATGACTGTGTTTGCTATCGTGAAATCAGAGATATTGAAGACACTGTGAAACTTCAGGAGGATATAGATCATTTAGGTTGTTGGGCAAGGAGTTGGGGCATGAGATTTCAACCTGTTAAATGCAATATAATGCAAATTACAAGGAAACGGATCAAGAAGATCAATGCTTCCTATACCTTAGAGGGAACGGTCCTCAGTAATGTAGAAACTATCAAGTATCTCGGCATAACCATTGCCAATGACTTGAAATGGAACACACATGTCAGTAATATTTGTAATATTTGCACAAAGGCTAATAGGACCCTCGGCTTCCTCAGACGTAACTTGGCAGCATGTCCACAAGATGGTAAGGAGTCAGCATACAAGGGACTGGTGCGTCCAGTCCTGGAGTATGGCAGTTCAGTTTGGGACCCTCAAAGTATACTTCTTCAAGATGAACTTGAGAAGGTGCAGAAAAGGGCAGCTAGATTTGTAACGGGAAATTACTCATATGAAACTGGGAGTATGACTGGCATTCTGGAGAAACTTAAGTGGGAATCCCTAAAAAAGAGAAGGAAAGATAGTAGACTTATAATGCTTTACAAAGGTCTGAGGGGTGCAGCCAGTATACCCATAAATGACCTTGTTCCCCCAAATAGGCGTACCAGGAATCATCATTCCCTGACATTTCAAACCCCATTGGCTGGGACTGACATTTACAAGTCCAGTTTCTTCCCCCAGACTATTAGAGATTGGAATTCCCTGGAAGATTCACTTATTTCTGCTGCTGAGTGTGCAGAGGATTCAGTTACTAAGTTTACTTCTCTTATAAGGGCTAGGGACTAGCTTCCCTGATTCACAGGTCCTGGTGAATGATTGTCTTTGGACGTATCACCAGTAAACAATTCTGATTCTGATTCTGTCGAAGTTCTGAGCCTTTTCCTCGACACTAACTCTATTTTCTGACTTATGTATTTCACTCGTGCCTGATGTGCGTAATGGGCGTTGTACCTAATCATTAGACCAGGTTTTACTTGCAAAATGCAAACGGTAACATGAATTTGCTACGCGCTGTCATCGGAGATATTAATAATACGATTAGAAGGCCGGTCAGATTAAATTCCTGGAAACCGGCGATTTTTAGAAGTTTGGTTCGTTCACTTTATGATTTTTCAGCATGCGTCCCGCCATTTCTTGCTCACAGTATACAGAACGAGTACCATTATATCCATAGATAACGCTGCGGTAAATCTGTGAGGTCAACACAAACAGTTGAACATGCGGCATATATGTAGGAATTACACCCGACGCTTTTGTTTACACACGACAGCCTTGGATAACACCGTCGTTACGCTTTTGTCTTTTGGGTCATTGCGTACCGGGAATTTTGTTTGCGTATTGGTAAGCTTACAGGAAAAGGTCAATTGTGTTTTTCAATCATTTTATTGGGTATTTATACAAATACGCTGCTTATCTGGAGCACTGAAAACATGGAGGTGTATGCATACACCCTAAGATTTTGAGTATTTAGCATGTGTTTCAGATCCAGGAGATTAGTGGATGGGGGCGTTGGTCTTATTGTGGATACCACGGGCCGCAGGAGATACAGAAAACAGAGCTCAGCACACTTTATATAACGTTTATCGCCAACAACCTGGATGCTGGATATGGCTTTAATATCACCTACGAAGAAATTGAAAGTTGGTTAAAATATTTTATCTTATGATTATACCATCATTGCAAAAAGGAGGGAGTACGTGTACGTGACATGTACGTATGATGTCATTGCGTTGTCCGCCCAACAGTCGTTCTGTCCGGTGCTTTTTCTAGTCCGCCAAATATTTTCTAAGCCGCTAGAATCGTTTTCTTGAGACTTGGGTTAAATATCAAAACAATGTGCAGAACTTATATTACAATGTACGACAAAGGTCAAGGTCACACTTAGAGGTCAAAGTTCTAAAGGTAATCTTTCGTGGCCGCTTTATATATCTAAAACCGCATAAGATTTATTCATAATATACTAAGTAAACCAATTAAAGGATATCATAATTCCATTATATTTGTGATGCCCAACAAAAATGTACGAAATTAAATCTACATGAATAAAAAAGTATCAGCCGAGAGAAAGTAAAATGCATGCTCCATCAACGTCACAGTATAGTGGTTAAAGTCAGTAACTCCAGATATATTAGCCCCATAATGCAAAATTTCAGAGACAATTAAAACTGAGTTTAAACCCCATGTTTGCATGTTATCCCAAAAAGCAGATAACCTGGTCATTTGGTCATTTTAATGGCTCTTACAATGCTCTGATGCCAACTGTTATGCTGTTAACTGTTATCAAGGTTAAACTAAGGAACATCCAGGGCAGTGAGCAGGGGTAAAGGTCGGTCGCAGTATTGTGGCAATGTTTTGATTACATTTTTAATGTCAACAGTACCTGTTCTATTATGACGGTGCCGTTCATTTAACTTCTTGATCTATGGTCATGATGGAACATTACGGTTATCTGGCAGTTCTAATTTACCTAAATGACAATTTTTGAAAGCATAAATTCAGAAGCTGCCTCTGGTTTGAGAAATATCACTGATAAAAATTGATAGTAACAAATTTATTCAAATTTTGTTCTTTCGTTCTGTTGAGTTGGATAAGCTGAACTCTGCTATATAGCCAGTCAGTCACCAAATCAAAATAAACACTAAACAATAACATTGCCAACTTATCGCGTCCGGACTATAGTTTTTGATCATACACGCTTGCAAATTTACCCAATGAATTTATTGTGTTATTAACGTTATGGCACCCTCCTTGTAGTAAGCCATTCAACTCCTTATTATACCCCGGTATATGAAGTATATAAGGGGCATATAGTTTTCGGTTTTTCCGTTTATATGTTTGTGTGTGTTAACATTTTTTCTGTCACAGATTTCTCAGGAAGCACTATAGCTAGGATTTTTAAATTTGGTCCAAATATTGGGTATGATTAGTTGTATCGTGTAAGAGAGAATCAGTCTCCTCCTAATCATTCCCTTTCTTTGTCCATTTTTCTTTCTCTCCAATTAAATTTCTGTTACAGATTTCTCTGGAACCACTACAGCTAGGATTTTGAAATTTGGTACAAATGTTTGGTATGATAGTTGTATCGTATAAGAGAACTTCAGCATCTTTCTGCTTATCGTTCGCTTTATTTCCCTATTTTTTTATTTCTCTCCAATTAATTAATTAGTTTATCAAAGATTCCTCAGGAACCACTATAGCTTGGATTTTGAAATTTGTTACAAACGTTGGGTACGGCAAGTTATATCGTATTAGAGAGCATCAGCCACCTCCTTCTTAATATACTACAGCTAGGATTTTAAATTTTTGGTACAAATGTTGGATATGACTAGTTGTAACGTGCAAGAGAGCCTCCTTCTGCTCATCATTTTGGCCGTGACACGACAAAACAAACAATGTGGTTTTGCACCCAGTGCAGACTCAGATCAGCCCGGAGATCCGCCCGGTTTGATCAGTGTTCAAATGGTAGCTAAGGGTCAAAACTACATCCATGCGGACAGCAAAGATTTTGATTAGACTGGGCGGATGCCCAGGCTGATCTGAGTCTGCGCTGGGCGCACAACCACATTGTTGGTTTTGTCGTGTCGCGGCTCAGTTCCTTTCTTTTTCCATTTTTACTTTCTCTCCAATTAAACTTTTGTCATAGATTTCTCAAGAACTGCTTCAGCTAGGATTTTGATATTTATTACAAACGTTGGGTATGATTAATTGTATCGTATTAGAGATTATCAACCTCCTCCTGCTTAACATTCATTTTGTTTGTTCATATTTTCTTTCTCTAAAATTTAATTTCTGTCAAAGATTTCTCAAGAACCACTTCAGCTAGGATTTTTAAATTTGCAACAAATGTTGGGTATGACAAGTTGTACTGTATGAGAGAGAATCAACCTCCTCCTGTTTATCATCCCTTTTGTTTGTCCATTATTTTCTTTCTCTTCAATTAATATTTTTCACAGATTTCTCTGTTCCTGCAGAGAATTACAATCTACTGAGAGCTACAATCTTCAAATTTTGTATACATCTTGAGAATGGCATAGTATATTGTGGGGAAAATAATCAAAATGCTAAGATTTCTTTTGGTCTTCTTTTTCCTTTTTTCCATCTCTCACTCCAATATAACAAATGGGAAAATTTATGTCAAAGATTTCTCAGATTGCTATATTATTAGGTTTACGTCTAGGTTGAAACTAATTAGTTAACATCATCTGGATACTGCTGCTGACTTAAGATCAAGGGCAGTGACATAGAAGTTTGGGTAAACTTGTGTTTAAATTGTTTGTTAAATTTGTGTATTCTTTCGAGTACATAATTTGCGTTTTTTAATGGAACCTTTTGGTAATTGTCTATAGGTCTTTCACTGGATTTGTAATAGGTTGTTCATCCCTCTGTCTGTAATGAGTTAACATTTGCTGTAAACTTTTGTATTAAGTATGTTTTTATTAGGCGGTGGCGCTTGCCGGGTATTTATGTCAGCCCCTGCTCGAATGCTCTAGTATCTACACTTGCCACTGACTTCCCTAGAGCAACTAGCTTCATACACCGATGAACGACTATTGATCATGTGACGTTGTCGTCAAGCGACGTCTAAGGGTAAACAGGTAAACAAGCGTCTTGATTGGTCCACGTTGCCATCTATTTGGGAAAGAGCTGCTGACTCGGCTTATCACTTGTAATTTATTGTCTGTTGGGATGTCTTTGTCAATCTTTCCCTTTGGTGTTGGGGATAGGGTTTGGGATCTGATTCAGTCAGTTCCTGAAGTGTAGTTACTCTTTAAATTAACCATCTTGCTACACTTGGAACATTTTGTAGACTTAGATATTTTACTACATGTACACTTAGAAGATTCTGTAGACTTTGAAAATTTAAGAAGATTTTGTACACTTAAACATTTTACTACACGTAGAAAATTTTGTAGACTTAAAAATCTTACTACGCTTGGAATTGGTTGTAGACTTAGACACTACACTTAAAAGATTTTGTACACGAAGGCATTTTATAACACTCTGAAGATTTTGTAGAGTTCAAAGTTTAAGTGTAGTAAGTGTTGTAAAATCTTTAAGTCTACAAAAATTTTCTTAGCATAGTAAAATGTCTAATGAATGAATGAATAATGACTGAATAAAAGAAAGAAAGAAACCTTCAGGCCCCTGAGACTTCCATCAGTCGCCGTCATGCCGCAGTTTGATTCCCTCAGTCCAACATTTTTCAAGTAAACTAAAATGTTTAAGTCTCAAATTCATCTAAGTCTAATATAACGCCTAAGTGTCCAGTGTCATCCAAATGTAAAAATAAAAAATGTCCGTTAAGTGAAATGTCCCCTATCGGCTTCCGTTCACACATATGCTGCTTCTGACAAAGGCGGGCTCAGTCCCGATGATGAGTCACGTGCGCCTCTCTTGTTCTAAAATCAGGCCTGTGTAATAATGGGCAATCAAATATTTTTCCTTGGATATCTTGAGTTGATGTAGTATCTACGGTAGCAATTCTGTAGATAGATTATAACTGAGCCGCGACACGACAAAACGAAGAAAGTTACATATGCGCCCAGCGGAGACTCAGATTATCCTGGGGATCCGCCCAGTCTGATCAGTCCTCATGGTAGCTAAGGGTTTAAGCTACCTCCATGTGGACAGCGAAGACGCTGATCAGACTGGGTGGATGCCCAGGCCGATCTGAGTGTTCACTGGGCGCACATGCAACTTTGTTGGTTTTACCGTGTTGCGGCTCAATTGTTTCAAAGAAAATGTGTTTATTTCTCTTACTAACAGTGCAGAAGTTTGAGTTCGAAGTTACTGGAGACAAAGACGGCTGGATCATGCCTCTGGACCTAAATCGTGATGGGCTGTACGATCTTTTAATGAGCTGCATGTGGTTTATCCAGGTGCCTGACAACAATGTAGTTGAAATAGAGATTAGTTTTATCAGAATCGAGGGCGATTTCCCTGAATGTCAGCACGACACATTACTTGTAAGTAGGGTCGAGTCGAGTAAATTCGGACAGCAGGTTAATTCGGACAGGGACATTGTTTCCTTTATATGTCATATGTTTGGAATTAAAATAAAAATAACTGGACAAACAGTAAAAATCCTGATGAGACAGCTGATGATGAGCCGTCTCATTTGGATTTTCACTGTTTGCAATGGTATGTCCGAATTTACGAGCTGTCCGAAGTTACCCGACGCGACCCTATTTACTGATTATTTCGTATTCTTCCATTTGTAAAATTCTGATGAATTAGTATAAAGTGGTCAAACATTATGTCGGAGGGTTTGGCCTAGTGGTTTTAGTGTTTCCCTTTCAGTCAGGTGCCGTCTCCGTATGACCTATATGTTGGTGGGCATTAAACAGGAGCTCACTCACAGAGCTCTGGTAGATCAGTAGATTAAGCGTTGGCTGCTGAACTAGCATACCCGGATTCTAGTCACGCTGGAGGCGGAAATATTTGAAAAAAAAATACGTTTAACAAAAGCAGTGTAGAGCGATTCAGGGCCTTATGGTTCTCTTGTTTTGCTTTTCTGGCAGTTTCTTAGCTTCCCAGCAGGCGCACAATGTTTAAACATCGGGGAATCAACATTGATTTAACGTCATGAGGTGGAATCAACGTTGATTCCATGTTGTTTAAAATCGTGTGTCCAGTGGCTTAAAATGAAAGTAGACAAACTTAAGACACATGCTGCCCAGAGGCTATTATAGGCAATGGCACGACATCATCAGTAAATAATGATGTACCAAGCTGTTCAAAAGCACCTATGAGGTCAATCCGTATTCCTGAATTACAGGTCAACCTCCACCCGTATTTGAAATAACACCATTCGGTCTTTATTCAGTTTGTGGGTGATTTGCCAGAATTTTCCCGTCGATAAATTCTACTATAATTACAAAAACTAATCAGTCTAAATCATCATTATGCCGTGTTCTCATTCTAGATAGTCCGTCATGAGGTGTTTTGTGGCATACGTGGGCGGCAGGCGGTTATACACACAGACAATCACATTGCTGTCATACTCTTTAATTCAGATTATTTGGGAAACGATATCGGTTTTCTGCTAGCTTACAAGCCAGCAAACGGTAAGTGATAGTCTGGTTCAACGATGACCTAGAATTCTAAATCTGGGTCAATGACCCAGTGGTGCAATGACAAAGACAGAAATAATCCAAAATGCTTACCGCATTTTGGATTACTTTTGTCTTTGTCATTGCACCACTCATGCTATTGAGGACATCTCTGGGTGACATGTGCGGCTCATGTGGCATTCATGCTGCTCGTGCCTTGATTGATTGACAGGTGAACTTAACTCAGATAAGACGATTTTAGCTGCGTGCGAAAGACCTTACTACAACGCTATGTACCCAAAAAAACTGTCTGGATCGAGATCCGGAACATCCTGATTAGGAAACGGAACAGACCACCAAAGATGGAGGATCAGTTTACACACGCTATGTAGGTGCATATTTTTATCAAACTTTCTCACTATATATCGTACGGATCAGTCACACAATCCATATCACCGAATGAAGAATACATGTCTTCATTTGAAACAGGCGGTGATGTGGCGAAAAATATACACATTCGCATGTAAGTCTGTTATTGTTTTTTTTTTTTTTTTTTTTTTTGTTTATTTCTATTTTAGTGATGATCCAAATATTCGTTTGTCTTTCCTATGAAATGCCAGTTGTATTTTCTTATCACTTTTGTGAGATACGATGCGCAAGTCAAGTCGCCCCTACATCCCGTAAACCGTGTTTAAATCTCTAGACTTGCTGTTTTTAGAAATATTCATTTTTATTAACAGTATAAAGTGCATTTGTCACCGGAACATACTCGCTTGTTCAACACAAAATGTCAACGGAGCATCTCGCGAGTATGTTCACGCGACAAATGTACATAACACGGCTAATAAATTGAATATTTCTAAAAACCCAGCCAAGAGATTTAAACACGGTTTTCGGGGTCTGGGACTGAAAAGGATTGGACATCGTTTTTCATAAAAATAGTGTGAAAATAGAAAATGACGTTTCATTGGAAAATCAGGAACTTATTTGGGTCACAACTAAAAATTGGTTTGGGTGAGGGATTGATTGCATATAGTTTTGGGACAGATTGGTTTAAAACTGTGGTTACCATGGCAGCAAAAAGGTCCCATAGACTTAAAATGGGGAAATATTGACCGGGCCCTAACTTCTTCATTTTTGATCGCAACTTCTTCAAACTTGCAGATATTTAGGACAATCCAAACATCTCGGACCAGTTTGAATTTGGGTCAGGTTGGAATATTCATTTCAGATTTACTTGCCCTTGAGCGATAAAATATTTTCCCATAGACTTATAATGGAGAAAATGTTGTCCGGGCCTAGCTTCTTCATTTTTAGTCGCAACTTCTTGTAACTTGCAGGTATTCAGGACAGCCAAAACATCTCGGACAAGTTCAAATTTGGGCCAGGTTGGATCATTCTTGTCAGAGTTACTTGCCCTTGAGCGATAAAATATTTATCCCATAGACTTATAATGGGGGAAATGTTATCCGGGCCCAAGCTTCTTCAGTTTTAATCGCAACTTCTTGTAACTTGCAGGTTATCAGGACATTCAAAACATCTTTGACCAGTTCGCATTTGGGTCAGGTTGAATCATTCTTTTTAGAGTTACTTGCCCTTGAGCGATAAATATTTTCCCATAGACTTATAATCAGGGAAATGTTGTCCGGGCCCTAGCTTCTTCATTTTTGGTAGCAACTTCTTCAAACTTGCAGGTATCCAGGACAGCCGAAACATCTCGAACCAGTTTGAATTTGGGCCAGGTTGGATCATTCTTTTCAGAGTTACTTGCCCTTGAGCGATAAAATATTTTCCCATAGACTTATAATAGGGAAAATGTTGTCCGGTCATCATTCTAGTGCCTTCATTTATGATATGATTTAAATTGTAATTCACACAAGTGATGAGTATGATAATATCTTGGACATGAACGCGTTTCAGCGTTTGTGGGTCAAGGTGAAGGACACAGTGGCTATTTTTAGAAAACTTTGTCATCGCTGTAACACCTTCAGTTTGTGGACTGAATTCAATTGAATATCACACAAGTGATTAGTATGACAGTATCTTGGACAAGTTGGCATTTCAGCATTCTTATATTAAGATCAAGGTCGCAGTGGGTATTTTTAGAAAAACTTTGTCATCGCTCCAGAGCCTTCATTTATGGCCCCATTTTGATTAAAACTTCACACAAATGTTTAGTATGACAATATTATGAACAAGCTCGCGTTTCAGCGTCCTAAGGTCAAAGTCAAGGTCATAGTGGCTATTAATCGAAAAACTTTGTCATCACTCTAGCGCTTTCATTTATGGACCAATTTCGATTTAACTTCACACAAGTGATAAGTATGGCAATATCTTGGACAAGTTTGCGTTTCAGCATTCTTGGGTCAAGGTCAAGGACACAGTGGCTATTTTTAGAAAAAAAACTTTGTCTCGAGCCTTCATTTATTGGCCGATTTTGATTTCACTTCACACAAATGTTTAGAATGACAATATCTTGTACAAATTTGCGTTTCAGCATTATAAGGTCAAGGTCACAGTTGCTGTTTTTAGCTCACCTGAGCCGAAGGCTCACAAGGTGAGCTTATAGTAAAGGCTTGGTCCCTCGTACGTCCACAGTTTTAAGCATTAATATTTGCTAAAGTAGCTAGCCAATCTTGATAAAATTTTCTATGTAGCATTGTTTGGGTGGGGATTGATTTAAAACTGTGGCTATTATGGCAATAAAAAGGTCCCATAGACTTATAATGGGGAAAATGTTGCCCGGGCCATAGCACCTTTAGTTTTGACTGCAACTTCTTCAAACTTGCTGGTATCTAGGACAGCCATAAAATATCTGACCAGTTCAAATTTGGACCAGGTTGAATGATTCTTGTCTTTTTCATTTTCCACCCTGAGGGTCACAGGTATGATACCACCTATGTGTTCAATTTGCCTTAGAGTAACTTACCCTAGAGTACTGAGGCTGAATGGACTCAGGTGAGCTACAGGACCAATGGTCCTCTTGTCTACTCTTAGTATAAATTTAGTCCATCTGACCAATGACAAGCTCCATATGAATTTTCCTCTGGACCACTTGACTTAAGCTTCTCCCTCAAAGGGCGGACCCGCACCTCATGAATATATAGTCTAAAGCTACCTTTACAAAAAAGTTTCTTGTTTGATATGCATCATATTTACATTTTAATAGTAAGTTAAGTCATTACTGAAGTAAATTACAAAGCATGAATTATGTGGCCAAAAAGGAATGTGCATAAATGGAGGTTTTAATTGCAATAAATGCATTCTGTGTCCAAATGTAGCGAAAATGCAAGAAATGACAGAAAGCAATTTGCTACCTTGCCAGACTCTACCCATACAAATCACAGCTGAACTTTCACCTGTATTGTTAGTTTGTTGGAGGAGTCTATTTTCTGAAAAGCAAACAATACAGGTTACTTAATCCACCATTAGGGATTAACAAGTAAAGCTTTCACAGAAAGCTTTGTCTACGCTACGCAACCATTAATAGTTGATGCTTATCAAATTAATATTCATTATTGCAACCACAAATAACTAAAATAAAACTTTTATTTATATCTCAAAAACCGACTTAAAATCTTCATTGGTGGATTTCAAACAAGGATGCGCGTGGAAAATATTATAGCATTCTATGGTTAAAAGGCTGTAAAATCACAAGTCATTCATTCATCTGTACTTTGTGATACATTCTGCTACCTTGCGCGGTATTTCTTTGGACCGCTCATGACATCTATACTAACAGCGCTCATGACATATTTGTGAACAACTTATGGCCGCTGACGACATCTATGCGAACAGTGCTCACGTCACATATGCGAACAGTTGAATAAAGGTCAAGCTGCATTGTGGGTAGCTAATGGCTGTACCTCCCTTGTCAAAAGCAATTATTAGATAGTCTACGCAAATGGGCATAGACAAAGAACAGTTAAAGAAACATACCCCTTATTTCACTACAAAAACTTGGCTAAGGTCAATATGATCTGTTATATTCCCCACACCAAACCACTAAGAGTTAATTCTCTTTGTTAAAATCAAATTCCATCATTCTGCTGTCCATCAATATAAATATTACAAATAAAAATAATTTGCGTTTTGGCACGGAGCTAAACGGCCAGAACACATAACGCGGCATACTTTAATTAGCTCATATCAACACAGGCAATGAAGCAGGAGAAAACATTTTGTAAAAAGATACCTACATCTGTTCATTTTTATCAGAAACAGCAATTACTAGCCACTTTCTTATCTCAGGGTCACTGAGTAAATATTCATTTTTGTCTTTATAAGCATGTATGTATTTTTATATTGAATAGTGTCAATATTTCTGTGTATGATTTTATTTTGGATGTATTACTTATATTCACTTAAACCATTTGTATTAACATATATTATGGCCTCAAAAATGTGACATTTCTTGTGTACATGTTGTATATAAATAAATAGTGACATTTTTTATGTGACTGTTTATGTTATATCTGGTATTCTGACATTGCAAAAAATTTGGTGTTTACCAGAAAAAAAAATCCAAAGGCAGTTGTGAAAAGGAGGTTTAAAAAAGGAATCTCGCCTTCAAACAAGGGAAAAACATTGTCCATAGACAGGTCAGGAGAAGAGTCAAAGGCATTTGTAAGGCTTGCTAAGGGAATACATGCATAAGTAAAAGATGATAATACAAACACCAATGTAAGACTTTGCGGCCAAAGCTTGCCGAGATGACAGATATTGAAAAAGGTGCATCTTGTAAGCTCGATGCAAGGTATGCTGCTTATTCAATATCTTTCTTTGTACTTATCAAACCTTATAGTGACATGACTAATGAACAAACTCTATGCAAAAGTTTCAACTTTTAGTTTCAGCAAACATTTAGGACACATTTTAACGATATTTTCAGCAACATAAACCATTACAAAGCATACATACATTTTGTTTGTATTTACTCTTCATTATTTATTTTATTCTAACTACCTTAGTATGGGCTAAGGGAGCTTTACAGGGTTGAGGGGGTGAATGTGTTTGTGTGGGTGTTTTGTTTTCTTTTTTGTGTGGGGTGAGGGTGGCGTAGTGATTTTTTTGCTAATAATATATCATGGGACTATAGTATTATAATATTCAAAAAAAGATCATTATTGAAAAGCTGCAACTGCATCTTTGAAGTTTCAGACTATAATAGTTTTTTTTTCTTTCTTATTTTTATGCTAAAATCATACAACATGTAAACAATGAGTACATCTGATGTAGGTATAAGCAAAATGCAAATTTTGTCAACTTCAGGTCAGAAATGGACAGCTACAGACTGATCCATGTTCAGAAAAATGCAACAATGTGAAATGAAGTCTTTCAAGTCCGTAAAAAGCCTCTCTCTAATGCGAGAATGGGTTTTTTGCTGGGATATGGAAGCAGAAAAAAAATTGGTTTGGGCTGGAGGGAGGGGGCAATATGCAACAAATGCCCCTATAAATCTGAAATGGTCAATCTTTACGAAGAAGTAAACAGAGATTCACCAGGCCGTCGTCCAGCAAATATTAATCAGGTTATTCATGTTGGCCAAACTTCGATCGGCCTTTCAAGCTTTTCAAAGCTGCTTTGTAGCATAAATACACCACCTCAATCTGCTACTGGTATGCAAATATCTGCCAGTACCATTATGGAGGTGGTGGAGCAGGAAAATAAACAGGACATGAGGTTGCGATGTCAGGATTTACGGACCATTAACATTTTAAGGGGTAAAAATCCACCAACTGTATACATTTAGTCAGATGGATATTATAATAATGCTCTTTATTCTGATTTCGGTAAGACCCCATTTCAGCCTTGTACTCAAGCTATACGAGGGGTGTTCGAAAAGTATCCGAAATAGGTTATTTATTTTTGCGAATATTAGGATAAAATTTTCACAAGTGATACTTTGATATTCTATGCACATAACCCAAAATTAAGAAAAAGGATACAAATTGCTCTGATGCACAATTCACAGTCACTATGGCAACGTCGGATAACGTTGAGCGGGGCAAATTTTGAAATTTGCCATTTGCCACATGTATAGGTGCCTTTAGAGAGCATAAAAGACATGTTCCCAAATTCAAAATCAGTTCAACTTTTACGTGACGCTTTCGCGCCCTTTTGCCAAAGCCTACAAAACGTTACGGGCTGAAACCTGGCGTTATTTCCATAAACAAGGGAAGTAGAGAACAGTGGCCGTAAAATGGCAATTGAACAGCGGTATTCCATAAAGTTTTGTGTTTAATGGGAAAAACGAAATCAGAGACGCTCTCCATGATTACGGAAACGTACGGTACAAGTTCAGTGAAGAAAACCAGCGTGTATGACTGGTTCAACATATTCCAAAAACGATCCTTCGCATGATGGTACTGACCGCAAAATATCTGGAGGTCCCAGCACGACGTCAGGAAAAGCCGACGGAACAGGGGAGTTGCTGCAGAGTGATAGAAGGCTTACAATAAGAAACATAGGCTTAAAGGTTATGCTTAGCACATCTACAGTACATTCGATTGTTACTAGAGAGCTCGGCATGTCTAAGGTTTGTGCTCGCTGGATAGCCAGAATTCTAACAACTGAACAGAAACATCTGAGAGCAAAAGCCGCAAAGTCATTTCTTAAACAGTATCGTAACCACGACCACCGTTTCATGAACTCAATTATCACAGCCAATGAAAGCCTGGATTAGTGTATATGACCCAGAAAATAAACACGACTCATGCATGTGATGTGAAAACATCCAGATTTAGTGCTATACTTCTTGACCCTTAGCCGGGATCCACTATGCTACTCCCGTAAGGGTAATGTGTTGATCCATGCTAAACACTTGTCATTTGGAATTGTCTCCAAATTCGGTCAAAATTCTCCTTTTCTAATAGTACATACAGCAATTAAGTTTAGGGTGTAATAGATAACCTTTTCTTGTTGCAGGAAATCCATAAAACTATTTGTGATTTGCCGTACGAGTTCTTTCAGCTCTCTTTTTCTTACTGGAGTCGCGACCCAAAAATGAGTCGCTGCCATCTTCGAAGAAAAAGTCTGAAGTTCTCCGAATAAGCTCTTGGCAACGTTCTCACGTGAATGATAATCTACGATACTCCCGGTATCCACGTGTACCAGCCGATACCAAGGGTGCACATCTCTGGCATGATACGGAACCAACACTACTAAACTGATTTTCATTAAATACTTTTATATTGATACTGTATTGATTAATGTCACTTGAACAGCTTTAGTTTTGCTTAAATTTAGCCAACCTACCCTGCAACTATGCTGGAACCAGAATATCCTATTTCTGAATTATTGAGTAAACAAAACTAAATTAGATAATCCGAAATATATAAAATTCAATTCAAAATGCAGATTAGTATGTAGTCTGATTAAAGCTCAGTTACGAAGAAATTGTATAAATGCTTAATTTTGAAGCAAATTGATAATGGACAGACAGAGGATTATGATGCTACAAACGGCATAGAAAAATTCCTATCTGTTCAAAAGTTATGCCAATTTAAATATCCCACGGCTGTTTTTTCCTACATGACTTATCTCCCTTACTTTCTTTAAGTATTTCTAACCACAAGGCACTCTTCTGTGATTTCATTGATGGTTTTAATTTTTTAAATAAATTTTTAAACTAATTAACAACCTTTTACTTAAAGAGTAAATGATTGTTATCTCGCAGTTTTGATTATTTTAATCTTTGTTTATTAGCTGGTTAATTTATTGGGAATGTTCATCCACAAATTTAAATTTTATTCAAAATTTAAATTAAATTTAAAAAAGTTTAAAAACAGATTTTAAAACATTTTCTTTTACTTCAGTACATGAAAGTCATTGTCAGAGATCTAATTAACAGATCTAAAACTACTATGTTCAATAATATATACTGATAAGCATGTAAATTGAAATTTAACAAAATTTAATTAAATATTCAAATTTGAAAATTTAACTGCTTAAATTGCAAATATAAGGAATATTTTGGATTTGGTCAGTTGCTATTAGTGTCACCAATAATACAATACAATTTTTTTACCATTTTAGAATGTTCAAAAAGAAAATATTTGACAATTTAAAAATTTTAAATAAATTTAAAATTTCGGTGTTCGTCGATGACGTCATCAAAGGACTCATGAATATAAATGAGGCAGCTCAAAATGATTGTCAGATGTTATAAAATTTACAAATTCAACTCTTTATATATCGAAAACTATTAATGATAATTTGATGCAGTTTTTGATACTCAGTTGCTTAGAGAAAACTGCTTTCATTTCTGTAATAAAAAAGCACCTTAATAATTGACCTTTAATGAAGATTTCACCAGATTCGGTTCAGCCGTTTGAATAGTGCACTCTGCTAAAGACACGTACACTCTGTAAATACCGCGACATAGATACCGGGAATACCGCAAATTATCATTCGCCACTTCTCGTTCTCCAAAACAAACATGGCGGACCGGTGTACTAGTACATAATGCATCGCTGAGCACTACGCAGAAGTACTGAAAGAAAATCGTGTCGTTTTGGAGAAAAGACGGGCCATTTGGCTTATTTTTTTTTCAAACTTTTTTGAAAAACAATTTAAATGATATATTTTGACCACTGAAAAATTGCAAGTATTTAACAGCTTGTATTTCATGACGTTAGAGTGAAGCGAAGCGGAAATGGTTACGTCATATGTTCAGGACTAATACTGTCATCAGTAAAGACCTTGGCGAACCGCTTAGCAAGAAAACTGATGTTCATCATCTTGTTTGATTCGTGATTTTGTGCCATGCGGTACCAGTAGGGCAGACAGTTACAGCAAAGTATTCTTCGAAGGTAACTTAGTTGAATGTTGCTGACGTATTTTCTAAATATATTGTATTGTTGTAGTATATATTTAATATCATGATAAAAGCATTTGGTCCGATAACTGTATCACATTTTCAGGCTATCAAGCGTGATCTGGGACGCATATGGAGAAAATATCATCGGTCCCTGTAAGGTGATTAGTGGAAAACGCAGTTTACAGGTAAAGTTAACTCCGGGTATTTTCGGCTTTTCTCGACATGTTAGGCGGATACACTGGCTTATCCAGATAGCGAGGCGTGAAAAATTGCCCCGAGCTAACTTCATACGCATTAAATTGCATGAGTGGAGATTAAACTTTTAGTTGACATCATTTAAACAAATCCATCCGACAAAGGGCTTTAAAAGAACAGACATGCGTTAACGGTACACCTTAGGTGCGGTTTAATTAGCATTTGCAACTACTGTTTGGACCAAAATTTTGAAATATCCAAGTTCAATTTTTTGAGTCATGAAACATTTTGACAAAGTAAATAAATATCCATCAGATAACCGCACACAAGAGAGTGTCGTTTTAAATCCAAACTTGATGTGAAAACATTCGGAGTATATAGATATTTATTTATTTAAGTCTCACCTCATAAGAAAGTAAAACATTCATGCATATTTAAAGCACAATTACATATTAACATATTACTTTCATTAAAATGAGTGGCTCTACTTGAGAGCTATGAGAGACTGATTAAACGATGATAACAGACAACACTTGCTACCGACTTAAAACACAATTAAACACATACATATTATTTTCATTAAAATGAGTGGCTCTACTTGAGAGCTTAAGAGATAGTTATACATATTATAAAAGATACAACTTTGTACAATCAAGCGGCATCGCAACGCCTCAACGACGCCGCATCAACGTCGGGACAACGTCATGTTGTCCCGACGCTGAGACGACCTCGGTCCGCACGTCCCCCTAGTAGTTATGCCAGACTAATTTTTTATGACTTATCAACTTTTATAAAACCATATCATACCAGCGGGCACACAACGTCGCAAAACCCAGCGACGTCGCATCAACGTCAAAGTGGTTTTCACCCAAACGTTGATGCAACGCCCGACACCAAATGACGTCATGTTATGACATCTCATCAGCGCCGGGGCCACGTTACAACGTCGTCCCGACGCCGATGTGACTTCATCCCGAGGCTGTATATCCGCTGGGATAGAAATCATACAATTCATACAACTTTATACGAATTTAGGTAAATTTACATGATTTACATATCACGTTGAACTGAATAAAATTAGCTGTAGAAGATATTTCGTCTCATTCTTAAAATATTATGGCAGATTTTGGCACAATACCGGATACTTTGAAAATTTTGGCAGCTGAAGATAGCAGACATTTTTTCCACATTTGAAAACGATATAATATTTGGAAATTCGGCGGACAGATAAACAAATAGTGACTCCCTAAGGGATACATATTGTGGACATTCCAAGAGTACATGTTCTTCATTTTCCACTTTATCAGCACAATTAAAGCAGGTTCTGTCATAGTAGTTCAATCTTTTATAGCGGCCTGTTTCAATACGGATAGGGGCTACTCCACAACGGAACTTAGCATAAGCACTTCTGTGGGCACGAGACATAGAACATTTGAGATAAGTTTCTGATTGGAATTCCTGTTTATACTGCCTGTATGTACGCAATTTATTCATACCATTGCCGTACCGGGCGTTTTCTCGATTGATATCATGTAACCAATCGCTTTCAAACTTGTCGAAGACAAACTCTTTAACTTGATTTTTAATAACTCTGTAGTTTGGAACGCTAGTATTAAGCCGGTCGCCTGACTCTTGTAGCATCGTATCGTATTGACTCTAAAGTTCCAATTATTGCATCGTTGACTTGCATGTTGTTCACACCATTCAAAAATTCTATTATTTATCCTATTGTTGTTCATAGATTTCAGACGTATCCACTGATTTATTACTGAGGACCACTGACGCACGACTGTAGGCTCCCAGCCTACGTCGCCTATATAGTTAGGAAACAAATAAATTAAGTTTTACTGGCAGACTTAACAAAACCAAATATCTAATTACATATTTTAGCATGTAATGATCACAGATGTCAATTTCACACTTAAATGGTTTAGCAAATATTGAGTAACTCCAATTATATCGTAAACCATCAGTTTTAAAATCAATTTAAGATGTTTGTTTTTATGACAATTGAATTACGGTCAGCATTTACCTATTTTATTTACTGCTAAAGAATTTTTTATGCCAACATTGTTTTAAAAGTCAAGCAAGCAAACGCTATTTGTTTTTACTTTTTTGTTTGAAAAAAAAATAAATTTATTTGTATTTTGAAAAAAGTAATGTTCAGCTAGTTGATTAGAGCTAGGAACATTCAGTTACTGAACAACAAAATCCCTAAATCAAACAATGTACAATTTCACATATCATGCATTTGCTTATCTCAGTCAGATACGCTCATAAATACAGCCAGGGGCAAACGGCTCAATACCTCATTCTCCGTGACACTTCGTTAAATGGACGGAAAATTCCGAGGTATCACGACCAGGAAAATAATTTAAAAGTAAAAAGTATGCAAAGACCAGGAACTGAAACAATCAAAATCCAAATCCAGCCCTCAAACCATAGTTGGAATACCTTGCATAGAAATGATATAAACAGACTGTTTTGCTTTTATTATTTCAAAATAAAAATTATACCATTAGAAAGGACGAATATTTTTGTATATGAAACTATTTGCACACGCTTTCAATGGTTTTCTCTTTTTGAAGAAATAAGTGCGAAAGGAACTCACAACTCCTTAATATTTTTTGTTTTACTATATATTTATTACAGTTAGATGGTGCCTCTATTTTTTTCTAAAAACAGACTACTTTCCTTTTAACGTAGAAATTTGTAACTTACAGCTTTATAAAGTTTAGACGACAAGCATTTCAGAACCGTTTGCACAGGAATGATTACTTTAATACAAATCACGATATTTAAGCTAAAGCATCATCTTCCATTGACCTCCAATGTAATTTTTTGCGTATACCTTGCCGTTGGTGACGATGAGATTTTCTCCATATGAGTAGTGAAGAAGAAAAGACAGGATGGTGGCTTCCTTTTACACCATGACAACGTACCATCCCACTCCTCTGTGGTCACCAAAGCAACACTCAGAGAGTTAGGCATTGAGACCGTGAAGCATACTGCATATTCACCGGATCTAGCTCCAAGCGATTTCTGGCTTTTCCAAACCTTGAAATCGGAGCTGCGCGGCAGAAGGTTTTATGATGCTGATAACCTACCCACTGTAGTCTGGGAAACCATCCGTAAAATTCCAAAGGAACATTTCAGCTCATGCTTTGATAAGTAGATACGTAGGTGGGAGAAGTGTGTATCATGTAAAGGATAATATTTCAAAAAGATGTAACATTAAACTGTTTCAGACAGATTTTGCAGATTCAATATTTCCTTTATGAGTAAGTTGTCCCGCTTGAAACGTTACATGACGTTGCCCCGCTCAGCATTACCCGACGTCGCCATAGTGACTGTAGGTTGTGCATCAGAGCAACTTGTATCATTTTTTCTTTGGGGTTATGTGAATAGTATATCAAAGTATCACTTGTAAAAATTTTATCCTAATATTCGCATTAATAAATAAGTTGTGAACCTTTTCCGGATACTTTTCGAACACCCCTAGTATACTTGGTTGCTGAAAATGAGACTCCAAACCATCAAATAAATAATGTCCAGAACAAAACAAAGCTCTGCTGAAGGCGCAGACATGGTCCAGGCATACAATGCCAGCACGAGGGAAAATGTTTTGCCAACATTTACATGGCCATCAATATTGGTAATGATGAAGAGTGGGCTAGACAGAGCTTTCTGGACCTGGCTGATGGTGGGCTTAAATTTGGATACTTAACTGATCCAGATTCTTCCGCATACAGGGCTGCATTTCATTTATACAATGATAGTGTAACGTCCACCAAACCTAAGCAATTGCTGGATACGCGACATGTCTCTCGGAATCAGCAAAAACATTCAAAAATTTGAGTGAGCTCACTGATCACATGCCTGGGGAAAACAAAAGTGACAGACAAGTTTTCAGTTGATTTGGCCAAGCGGTGTTAGGCTG
Organism: Ctena decussata; assembly: GCA_963989385.1. Lineage (NCBI taxonomy): Eukaryota > Metazoa > Mollusca > Bivalvia > Lucinida > Lucinidae > Ctena > Ctena decussata. Next base: position 19,358,101 of record OZ022504.1, read on the forward strand.
AATTCACCAATTTCCTATTGATTCGTCTAAACCCAAAGCAGCTTTATCATACACTTATGATGCTATAATAAGAGTAAACCATGGCCATCATGAGCTATGTAATCTATACTCGTTCGTATGCTTTGGGATAAGCAATGTTACCTGGCTGCAACGAAGCCTTCTCTTAGATAATGACTTCCGTTTCAATCCGAGTTACGAAAGCTTTCTCTTCATACCAAAGTGCATATACTATAGCCTAGGTCAAGATACGCTTGAAAGACCAAAATGAATACAAATACACAAAATTTGAAGGCTCAAATAGAGGTGTGAGATGATCCCTGCCTACAAATGTCATCTTTTCAAGAAATTTTCCCGGTCGGTCACATAGTGCTGCACATAACATATCAATCATGGCCCAGGGGAATCGATTTACAAACTCTGTCGGGCCTTTGGGTGTTCAATCTCAGCAGGCACCAGAGTTTGCCGGGCCCTATATCAACAACAAAAAGTTCATCACAGGCATAAGCAGCGTAAAAATCAAAACAGAACTAAGGAGGTCAGAAATGAAAAGCGACGAGCTTTGTACAGGTTGTACGAGCAGCAACAAGAAGAAATAAAGTACGCTAAAATATGTTACTGCCCGTACAAGCTGAAAAGTTCCGCCGCGATCAGCATTATACGCAATACAACAAGCCGAAAAGAGTTAAAGTAAAGTAATGAACCTTCGCTCATATCAAACAATATGGCTGATGTAATTTTGTGCACTGTTGCTGTTTTTTTACAACTCAGCCGTACTAAATTGACTTAATGTGGCTCTAAAACCAAGTGTGCCAGTTAAATGCATCGGCCGTCGTGACAGAAGTGCGACACCTTAAGTTTCCTGCCATTGTCATCCGTTCTAGACATATCACTTTAACGACACCTATGAGCAGCCATGTAAGCTATACGGTGAGTCCTTTCCCTATATTTTGGCCATGTGGTCATGTAAGAGTGGTTTTGCTATAGGTGCCATGTTCCAGACCCCCCCCCCCCCCCCCCCCACACACACACACACACTCATCACAACCAAACTGGCCAATGTTTAAATTAGTTTTCTTTTGTTTCATTCTATTTATCAAAATGCCCAAGAATGAATCCATGGCCTACTTCGCTTGGGGCTAAATCCGCGGCTATAGCCGCTGTTCCATTAATTAGTCATTTCCCATGTAAAGCATCTTCCAATCAAATGTTAGCGACCATTTTCGGGATCTTCCGACTAGGTTTGATACATATTCGCTGATTGGTCAAAATTTCTCATCCGGGTATTTTTTTGGCTATAGCCGCGGCCATTCACAGAGGTATGGTCCGAACCATAGCCCCAACCGAACATCAGTAGCTCGGCTATAGCCGCGGAATTAGCCCCAATCGAAGTAGGCCCATGTCAAAAAAATCAACAGAATACCAAGCGCGTGCAGAAAAGCCTCATTTTAGAATGAAATCAGCTGTTTGGAAAATCTCCTATTTTGGGCTATAAGTGGCTTACTACTTAATATTTTACATAGAGTTCAATGCTTGCTTGATAATATACACATGCATTTTTCCAAACCTCTTTTGTTTTAATAGTCCACTCTAGAACTTCAAATTTCAGTGGAGAAAAAGACTTCCCTGCTCCGGAAGCCATGATTCTGTCATGCGTTTGTTTACCAACAAATTCACAGTAAAAAAAATATGATATTTTCTGTGGAGTGGATCCCAAACTAAAATAACTTTATCTCTTCGATGAATGAAACAATTTCTAATCCCATTCAAAGTATTTTATTTGCACTCCTCTTTTTATGCAACGTTCGGTTGCTTTTCTGATTATTACAGGTCGAAATACAATGTGTCTTCTTGGTGAACTTGGTGAAACTTTATCTGATGTTTATATCCGCATGCTGTTCACCATGTTCCTAAAACAAGACTTGACACGACATTACATTACATATTTTTTCAGCTTCTAGAGGAATGGTCTCTGCTGACGCATTATACTGCCCAGTCCGGATTTCAACTGTGGACGCCGACTTAAATGGACAGTACGATTACAACTTATATTTATTCTGGATTGTTATGGCGGATGATATCAACAATGATATACTGATAAAAATGTTGTACGTCGACATTGAAGACAATCAATTCTGCAGTAACGATCACTTGGTGATATTTTATTCAGAGGTAATTATGGCCAGTTTGGAGACGTCCCCTTAATAAATTATCAGTTTATAAGTAAATGGCCATTGCATTTGCAAATGCAAATGACCGCCTAAGTAAATGGCCAATGCATTTTGTAAATAATTTAATCAACCGCGACACAAAAAACAACCAATTGGTTTTGCGCCCAGCCTGACCAGAGTCTTCACTATGCGCTTATAGGGTAACGGAGGATCTAAGCTAGCTCCATGCGGACAGCAAAGACTCATTAGACTGGGCGGATGCCCGGGCAGATCTGAGGCTTCGCTGGGCGCACAAAACCACTTTTTTGTTTTCTCGTGTCGTGGCTAAAAATATATCCGGAGCGCCTGGCCAAATGGACTGAGTGGTTGCATTGCTCGACTCCTATGGGAAGCAATTTCTTCGATGAAAAATCAAGAAATAAACACCCGGTGTGTCCTGAGTAGCATTTACGCACTGATTGAGCCGCGACAGACAAAACCAATGAAGTTGCCATTACGCCTCGCGAAGACTCAGATCAGCCTGGACATCCGCCCAGCCTGATCAGATACTTTTTTTATGCGCTTAAAGGCTACCTCCATGCTAATAACAAAGACTCTGTCAGACTTGGGGGAGTCCCAGGCCGCCCAGGCTGATCATAGTCTTCGCGTGGCGTACATGCCACTTTGTTCGTTTTTGTCGTGTCGCTGCTCAATCATTTGATTTACAGACACTTCGGCCCCAAACCATCTCGGCCCCTAGACACTTCGGCCCCAAACCATCTCGGCCCCAGTCACTTCGGCCCCAGTCACCTCGGCCCCAGTCATCTCGGCCCCACGGACACTTCGGCCCCTAGTCATCTCGACCCCTAAGACATTTCGGCCCCAGTTATATTTCATTTATTTATTTATTTATTTAGTTAGTTAGTTAGTTAGTTAGTTATTTGTATACTTAGCGTAATATTATAAGAGGCGCATTTTTCAGAAGGAACTCGGTGTATCATACTTTGATTTTCATTATCATTTAAATGTATACAGCCGATTCTTTTGCAGTATCTTATACCGACATGTTGGGGGTGTTTGTCGGGCGATGATATTGGTTATAACTTCCAGTGGCGGGGCGTCCTACTTATTTGGATAAAAGCAGGGCAAGGGCCTACTGTGCTTGCAGTAGGTGCAAGCGGGGGCGGTTTTTTTTTTCTCTCGTCTATCATTTCTCATTTCTTTCTCCCTGTCTCTGGAGACGGCCTGATTTAGACTAAAATACTGTCTCAAAGATCCGTTAAACCAAAAACAACCAACCAACCAATATGCCGACATGTTCACATATAGTCATATAGCTCTGACAAAAATTCAACAAAGTCAGCGCTGATAAGGCGATCCTTTGGAACCAAGAAGCACACACAGGAGGAACGAAACTTATTATAGCTGCTCATGAGTAGCAATGTAACATGCAACGTTTTCCGCGCCCACCAGCGCCTGCTTCTCTGGGATGAGGTTTATAAAAAGATTCTGAATGACCAATTAACAATAAATAGTCTATTGTCTATATATAGTGTCAGGCGTGTATCAAAAACATTTTCATTTTTTGTTGTTGTTGTTGTTGATTATAAGACCCATTTAATGAATATTCTTAGATTTATTATGTTGAGATAAAAATCGTTCCTCATTTATATTTTATTTTCTATTTATCATATTATTTTAAGGGGGGACGACCCTTTTGTGAGAGGTGCGGAAGCTTAAATGCAGAAATGGACAAAACCGCTGAACTCCTGAATATGTCATATGATAGATCATTTGTGTCTAAGTTTTTGAGTGAAACAGTAGTAACATTTAGATTTATTGCGTTTTGTTTTACCCTAGCAAAGTTTGATCTTTTAAGTTCACTTTTATTTGCCATTTGGGGTAATATTTACACTGACTAAAATCTATCTATCTATCTATTATTTCTTTACGTCCGACTGTCTTTCTGTATAAATATGTGAAAGAATTCTCTATGCCGAATGCACAGGGCCCAGAATTACCGCCGCTCATCAAAATTGAGGTCACCCTATCTATCTTCAAGGTCCGAAGTTTTAAGGGATATTTTTTATAGTTCTATACTAATAATCATGAATTTTTCAGCTCGTAATCTCCTTTGCGATGTACTCAAACAATTAAACACAACAAAACTGCTTCGAAAAAAATACTAACGAAAGCTAGGAACTGGGAATACCTCCCTAAAAATAAGATGACTCTATTTATTGTAGTCCTGCTCCCAGGTGTACACACGACATTGATTAATCATCGACATGTGATCATCGATTTTTGATATACACGATTACTTTAGGTGTGATTTAACGATTTTTAATAAACGATGTACTTGGTCAAAATTAGGTGTCTTTAACTTATATAAATAATCATTACTGCTTGGACAAAACACACACCAATTGAGAATGGAAGAATATTTAAATTTAAATATTTACAGGATTTAGAAACTGTATCCATTAGTATTAATTGTTTATGGCACGTGAAAAAGAACCATACGATATGTGTGTAAGTTGTAAATACTAAAATAAGTCTGCACATTACTTCAGACTGATCAGAGTTTTCTCTCTTCACTTTGTTTGAAAAGAACACGATTGTTTTTGTGCAATTGAAAGGGTCTTTCCAGCTTGCGCGACTGCGCAGGCTGATCTGCATCTTCGCTAGATGGTATTGTTCACACGAAGCTAATAATGTAAATTACCGCCGTCGTTCATTAAAGATATATTCCGTCTTCATTTCACCATTTCCAAATATTTTTTTTTTACTTAATTTCGCCAGACTTTATAATATCATACCTAATTTCTGTGTGTATGTTTATAAAATGTAAGAGTTTATAAGAGAATTATGAATACAATGATCCGATAAAATATATATGCAAAAAATCAAACTCATGAGTCAGTAGGAAAATAAGGTCCCGCGATCACTCGATGCCTAGGTAATTTTCTCATTCGCGCATGTGATTTTACCGCAATCGATTTCATTTGGACCGGCTATATGATTTTGATTGCGGGCCGCTATTCTCCCAGATAGGCTATATTCGTTTTGTTTTTGTTGTTGTTGTTTAATATATTCTATCGCATCCGACAGCTTATATTCAGTTTGAACTATTTCAGGGCTGTCATGGTAATATTACTTAAACATACATTTTTTTTCGCAGCAGTGTGGCAAGGAGGTGAAATCAATCAATCAATGTAATTCTCTAGAGTGATTCCAGTATCAAAATTTTATTAAACATATTAGACTTATTCCAGATAATCTTTTTTAAACAGTGAGTTTGTAAAATAACTCGAGCGTTTGTCCATTTATACTTTTGTTTTCTTTATAAAACAGCATAATTAAAGACGCCTTATCTTGCTCGTGTGCATTTGTTTATTACTCATCGTTAAATATCACACCTACAGTTATCGTGTATATTCACTAATCGATGTCGCGTGTCACGATTAATCGATACCGCCAGCTTACCTGGACATTAGGCAGGGTCAATGTCCATTAGATAGATAGACAGAGGGACGATTGGGAGAAAAAATGAAAGGGAAAATTAGATAGATAGATAGATAGATAGATAGATAGTATCAAAATTGTTAAAAATGAAGACACGAGTGAGAAGATCAGCTTAGTAACTGTACATGTAACTCGCTTTTTAGTTTCGCACTTTATTATTGTTATTATTATTATTATAATCATCATTTTCCTTTTGCAGAATTATGGCTTTCGCGGTATCAGCGAGTTCTTGAAATCACGATCATCTCATTCCAGATTGGGAGTTAATTTGTCAAAAATTGGCAAGATTCTTGAATTCGATTCGTGAATATTAGCAAAAATGAAGATATTGCGAATATTGAACGATTTACAGTTTATTAGGATGTAGCATCTGATCATATCGTTTTCATGCGTCTAAAATTATGAAAGCATTGCAGTTACGTGTTCGTTTAAGTTAAGCCTAAAGAATCGGCACGACAAACAGTTTGGTGTCAAATAAGAAAAAAAAAACATGGTATTTAACATTAACATAAATATGACAATCATGTAAAAGACAAAGAGACATCCGTTTATCCTGTAGAAATTATGATTGGTTCTACCTAAAAAAAGAGGAAGAATCCAACTAATAAAACGGTCCAGTTGTTATCTGTCATTACAGAAAAGGTGCATAGACTGAAATAACGAGTCTCAAGGCAGTGAGAATTCCTACCTTTCAGTTCATCACAAGTTTGATTTAAATAGGAAACTCATTTTGAAAGATATTTGTGCTGGTTGTTTTTGTTTAACGGCTCTTTGAGCAAGCATTTCAGTCTATATCAAATCATCTCCCAGAGAAAGGGAGAAAGAAAATGATATGATAGAGGAGAGAACATATGCTCAAACAACCCGCACCTACTGCATGCACGGTAGGCCCTAGCCCTACTATTATCCAAATTAGTAGGACACTGAAATTGCCCAGCACCATCGCCCGACCGACCAGACATCAATTTAACCTGGAAGAATTGATGATTGGTTCTATTAGCTACCCCCGCTCCCCACCTCCTTGCCACACACACACACACACACACACACACACACACACACACAAAACTATTCTATTCTATTTTATTCTATCCCACACAGAATAATAATAAATAAATTAAGTAGCTCCACGCCATCTGAATAATCTTTCTCTGGATGATATAGGAACCACAAAGGACATGCGAACGCGGCCTCGACCTTTCTCGCACGCAAGACTAATTGGGTGAGGAGCTCGTAATTTTATTGGACTCTATTGAACTCTCGAGACATACTACTTTAAGAAATGTGAAAAATATTAAAATGGGTAAAAATAGTGCGAAAAAAATAGAAATTATTTAAATCTAACAAACTGGGGCCGAAGCGACTAGGGCTATAGGGCCGAGATGACATGGGGCCGAAGTGACTAGGGGCCGAAGTGTCCAGGATTTTATTTTAAAGTGGGGCCGAGATGGTTTGGGGCCGAGGTGACTAGGGGCCGAGATGTCTAGGGGCCGAGATGGTTTGGGGCCGAAGTGTCCTGTTACCAATCATTTCTGTATATTCAAGAGGGTAATCAATACGTGAAGAGACAACCTAGTCTTGCGTTTCCGGACGTATTTGGTAAAAGTCTTGCCACGGTGTACTTTCGTTTTTGATGAAACATTATGTCAACACGAGTGTTTTGGTGAAATAAGTACCAATTATAAGCATGACGGGACATTTATAGAAAAAGTGAACTGGTCACGCTTTGGAGGATTCTTTAAATTTAATATTCTTTAAAAATGTTTCACGTGAGATGCAGTAGTTAACGTGCCAATTCGGTTCTAGTTTGTCAAGGTAGTGTACATTTTTGAGGCTGACTGGTTGAAGGTAGGAATTTTCTTTCTTTTGAATCAATCTGAACTTTTTCGTCTCTTTTTCTGACAAAATTAGCTTCCTCTGTGATGTTTATATGATACACTCTAAGAACGTGTTGCAGGATGCGTTTCCATGCATAAAAACAACGGTGTACGCACATGATTTCTTAGTATAGACCTGTATATGTCCATTGTTAATACGTGCAAATACTAGTATTGCTCCAATGATTACTTTTCATTACAAATGAGTACTTAATATTTACTTGTTCGAAACTTTGGAAACTGGCAGTCTGAAGGTTAGAATTTTCTTTCCTCTGAATCAATGTGACCGACTTAAAGGCTCTTGTTATGATTAAATAATGTACTGTCGCGCCTTGCATTATATTGCAAAAAAAAATAACGGTGTAGGCCTACCCCACTTATTTCCAGTAGATGGTAGATGCACGTTGGCATTTCATTAGTAAAATACTGTTAATGGTACGAAGAACACATAAAATGAGTATTAACATATAATAGCTGATCAGAAAAAAAATAATATTTTCGGACCTGAGGTGACCTCCCACCAACTGCGTAATTCCACTGTCTCAATTGTGGTGAATCAAGTATGCCTTTGTCAAATGACCATTGATGTCCTAAAGTTTTACAACGTCTTTGATTTTGCTGTGAGGCGATGTTGTCAAGATTTCTGGCAATGTGGCCAGCAGTGCGGACCCCAATCAGACTGTTCCGGAAGAAAAGTCTATCTTGGGACTACGCCGTTTGCTTAGATAACAGTGTCCTAATATTTGTTGTCAAAGTGGTAGGTCACGTAATGTCTATACGGCATCCGGCAGGAGTTTTCGGACAACTCTACCATCGACATGTCTGGTCAAACGGTGTAGAACCGGATCAGTCCGGCCAAGGTGTCCACTGAGAGAACAATTGTTGTGTTAGAACGGTATTGTGTACAAACTAAATCGTTAGAAAATTACTATCATACAAACGTTTTGCTTACCCTAAGAAACTGCACCAGATAGTATATTGTACTGTTATGTAACCGTGTAGTTTATATTAATACAATAGTGTTTAAACCAAATCATCAATCTTATCTGTGCTAAGATGAAATTGTCAGTTCTTTTGTAAGGACCGACAGCAGTGTAGTGGATAACGCGCTGGACTACCAATCCAGGAGTTGTCAGATCGATTCCCCGCTTCTCCGGCCCTTTCGGATGAGACTTCAAACCGATGTCCTGTCTCCGTATGACCTAGTTGTTGGTGGGACGTTCAACCCAAATTCATTTACTCAGTTCTTTTGTATTCGATTCTACAGCACGTGCAATAATTAGCCCCTCTCATAAAATGCAAAACTTTTGGGAGTAGTACCACACTTTCCGTGAATAATTCATTACAGAAATCACAATATCCTTTTTGTTTCGAAAATATCACAATTGTTATATTATCCGAGTAATTTATATCGGTATAATTTTGTTTGTCTCTCTCCCAGTTTACATGTACATTTCACCAAACTAAAACCTATTTAAATAATAAGGGATAAATAAGCAGATAAGTACTGCACGTGTACTACGTTATCAGACCATACGAGCGTATCATAAACCTGTTTTCTCCATATCACTAGTGACAAAAAAGTTGCAAGAAATATGTTTGTAAAACACTGTGCCCCAAGCCTTGCGCCTGGCCCTAAAAGGACACGCCACTAAAGGGAATGGTTTGTTCAAAACGCCAGAACTCTCAAGGAGCCGCAACTCTGTCAAACCGGCTCATGTACCCACTTCTACTAAGGGATCACCCGATTTCTGAAAACACATTTTCAGGGTCCCACTAGCTCAAATACAGTGCAACTGAACCTATATAAAGAGGCTACGTGTCTTTAGCAGCCACAATTTGTCCTTCCCTTGGGTGACCCTTTAAGACAGGTTTGGCTATACTATAGTGTTGCATGTATACGAGTTTGAAACAAAAAAATGTTCCTATTCTTTTGCAGAATTTTTAAGAAGGATCGGGGTTTTCTTATTGAAATAATGTTCAGTTTGAAGGCGTTAAAATCTCAATTTAAAGGGCCATATGATAAACAGAATCTTACATGTGAAATTTATGAAACTTGCCAAGGCTTGTTTCATAAATTTCACATGAAATGACCACTCGTGTAAGATCCTCTTTTTATGTCTGTCAAAATACAACTTACACATTTTCATTAAACTCTAATTATGCGTACAAAGTTTGATAAGAATCCATTGAAAACTGTAGGAGGAGTTGATCACACAAATTTCATGCCCTTCGTATAGTACAAAAACTGTCCAAAATGACAAGCTCCAGAGGCTTTAATTCTGTCAAAACTAATTTTACTTCCTTTAAAACACACATGTTCATTTTCATTATTTCTGCAACATATGTACAAAGTTTGAAAAGCATACCATAAAAAAGGAGAAGATCCGCTTATAGAAACGCTATAACTAAAGTGTGACGTAAAGACGAATTGACAGACAGACGGACGGATAGGAACAAATATTAAGGCCCTTTAATACTCTCACGAGGGCATAAAAAGGAAATATGGGACAACGCCATTCGTACATGAATCAAAAGATACCTCGTATGAACTCTCATTTTTGGCACGTGGAATAATGGCTTATTATCCACTTTCAGGTAAAGCCACCAGACATAGAAATGAAGGGTAGTTGCAGAGTCTCATCCGCTTCATTACAATTGCCGATCGTTTGTGACAATGGTGGTCAGAAAAAAACAAAAACAAAAAACATTTGGTTCTGCTTCGGGTTTACTCTCGTACGGACATGTTGGCCGGTCCGCGTAGCGTAATCGGTAGGGCACCTGACTCATAAGCCACATACTTTCGTTTCTCCTTCCGCTGATTCAAGAAGGACAGTTGTCAGTTACTGGCGAAAGTATGTGCACTTAGTACTGGTTAACCGCTTAGGATGTCTAAGCCTGCCCAGGAATAGTGTGGTTAGGTTAACTGACCGTCCCGACATGACCATAGTTGTTTACCGTGGACGTTAAGCATCAAATCAATAAACCAATCAGTCAAAAACGGACATGTTTCGTTAAAATTCTCGACACAACGTATTTCTAATATAGAATGTATACTTTGACTCATACATTTGTGAATCCCCCATATACATGGGTTAAAAACATGAAGAACTCTGACTATGTCAAAGAAAATGTCACAGCATAAACTCTTAAATTTATCGTACATTAAGCAAAACGGTCAATAAAATGCGTAGTTGTTCTCTTCCTTAAAACGATGAAAAATAATTTGATTACGACCAGAAAGAATATTAAACCAAAGCTTAAATTAACATGAAAAATATAAGCCAAACTTCGCATCTTCTTTGATTCCTTTCTAAATTTGTTCCAAAGTCGCATGTACTTGAAATCAACAGACGGAACGGCATTTGTGACCGAATTAACTCGCATAATTTACATGGAAGTGCCGTTTCTATTGCATATATCTCGAAACAAATTGTTACCACATAGCGTGCGCTCATTGACAACACCATTGCAAACGTGGTTTTTGAAAAAAATGAGATTTTTACTCCGTGAGTCGCAGAAATGTGGCAATACTTACACAAAATTAACGTAATTTTGCAAGACTAGGGTGTCCCTTCACGTATTGATTTACCCCCGTGATATTGCACCAAAGATGAGATGAAGTCATTCTACCGTATTTATTTGGTATAAAGACGGAGGCTTTTCCCTTTATGAATAATAGCCCACACTCTAGATCGGATCTACATTTTTGGACTGTTTTTGGAAGTAAAAAGGTATCTTATAGCAATTTACACAAATTGAAATCTGAAAGAAACCCTTAAAAAGCAGAGAAAATATTCGAAAGAAGGAATATGGGCCATACTTCGACGTTTCGACTAATCAAGCCTGCTCACTGTCGACGAAAGCAAGAGAAAAAAAAACTGCAATTTCTAAGTTTTAATAAGGCAGTCAATTCAAAGACTGATACTAATCAACACGGGTCCAAATAACGAAAAAGCGACGATCTATAATATGAGACTAAACCAATCAATTTTTTTGATTTCTCAGAATATGACCTTAAAGGTTTACCTATCTAGAGTCAGTGGCAAGTGTAAATATTTCTTAAATAAAGCTGTACGTTCCGGGTGTATGAATGTCTCGATGGCACAAATACCCAGAAATTATCCCCATTTATTTCATCTTATTTGATCGATGAGTATCAGTTTCCCCATAGAGACTACCTCTCTTTGTCGGCTCCGGCACTTTTGTCCATTCCACTTAGTCGCTGCACTCATGGATATCAGAATTTAAGATGGATTTTGTCCAGACTACAGGGTTTCATAACAATAAACCTCAGCCAGACAGAGACTCGCAGATGGCTGCCGTTGCTAATAAAAAGCAATAAAATTAAAATTAGCTTCCTGCCCAGAACCACATAGTGTTGGAATAAGCCAGAGAGATGATTTGGTGTTGGTGACTTTCATCTCACTTAAGGTAGTTGTAGACGGAATAACTCTGTCTTTTCTTTGTTAAAACAAAAGAGGGTTAATGTTCATGGTGAAATCTATCAGCTGTGGAGTATATACAATTATAACACACATTAACAATGTCTACCGTAAAGATCCTAAGTTTTCGGGCCGGTAGGTCAGTACAAAACAGTGGAAACCGAGATCAGACTGTTCTTTAGGAACCAGATGATCAGGGTCTTCACAGTTTTCATCCCATCTGCGCATTTTCGTAGGCATTACTCTGTGGTAGAACCGGAATAACAGGAAACTAAATAGTAGGGCAAGGACCGGCTGTGCTTGCAGCAGGTGCAGACTGATTTTGGCAGTCTGTTTTGGGGATATTTTTTAACTTAAACATTGTTTTTTCTAGGAAACGAAACGGTGAAATGTTTTATTTTTATTCTGTAACATACAGGTAAGTTTTACTAAAATAAAATGCATAAGCATGCCCCATCGTTTGAATATATTTTTCATGTCGTTTTTCAAGAAATTCAAATTTCTTGTTGTTTTTTTTTAAATATATAATAATATACTTATTATCATGATAACTGCATTTTTTTACCAGTTTGTTTCAAATATCCTATATTATAGATTGTATGATTTACAGAAAGGAAAGTGCATTAATGTGCTACAGATATGAATTTGAATGGAAAATGTGTTAAACAGTATGTAGAAATACAAAATATTGTTTTTTTAGGAAAACTAAAAAGGTGAAACTTTTTTTATTCTAAATGTTTTATAGCTCTTCGGGTGATTTAGATGGTATAATGGTTTGAATGCCCCGCCAATATTTCTATTCAGTATCCATCTATCTTAAAAGATCACATAGACTTAACTGTAACAGATCCATAGGTCGGGATTTTAACTTACCAACATTTAAGGAAAATGACGCTGCGGGAATAAGCGCAGGATGAGGGCGGGAAATCTAGTTTTTGAAATTTTATTACTTGGCGTATTTTGTGAACACACGCGCAGCTGGAAAAAAGACTTGCTACTTTTTGTCATTCCGAAAACGTCTCAAGACAGGTACTGTGACAAAAAATATCATTTTTTTAAGTCGCGTCTCGGGAAAAAGGATCCTAAGCGTATTTGCGCACGCTCAACGCTCAAACTGATCTGTGAACCTGTGCAGTCTGTCTACAGTTTCTTGCCTATGAGACAGAGTTTGTTCTGTTTTTAGCGGTGCTGGAAAATTCTGTCTTGCCCATGGGCTGGGACAGCTCACACGAGCTTGAATTCTGTGTATCACTACTTGCTCAATGAAATGCGATAAGCCCGGCTCGGCGATTCTATACGTTATGCATTATTTTGTAAAGCAATGAATTTCCTCAAAGAAACTCCTTCTTTATTAGTTACAACTGTTTCTTTGTCTTAAAACCGAAAACAAAAATCCGAAACAGTCAGTTTTTTCCCACAAACACTGTCGAGGGCACCGCCATTTTGAAGACGTTACCAGCTGGCGTTTGAAATAACGTTGACGTTACGTAACAATACTACTTACGCTTGTATACGTTCGCATCGAATAATAGTTCCTGTTCAATGTGAAATAATTATTACCGTAGGTAAGAAAAATAATCAAACACTGGTCTCCGCTGCGGACAGGGAAATCCCAACCCTTGGGCGCAGGCTGATCATACTGTTCGTATACGCGTTAAAACCCCTTTTGCCTGCATGACGCGGCTCATTTGTGTCTATTTCAGGGACGTACTGCATTAATCTGCGGCACTGGGTTCAAGAAAATCCTCCCAGCCATCACCTATAAAGTGTCTCTTCTCTTCAAATCAGATCACACAATAAATGCAGCTGGATTTAGTCTTTCCTTTTCACAGACTACCGGCGGTGAGTATATCTATCTATCTATCTATCTATCTATCTATCTATCTATCTATCTATTTATCTATCTATCTATCTTGTTTGTTTGTCTGTCTATCTCAACCTACCCACCTACCTGTGTACCTTAGTAAATTGCTTATTTCCGCTTCCGCAAGTTTTAGATTGTAGAAAAATTATTGGCGATTTCATTAATTCAAGAACCTAAGCAACTGTCAGTTGTCATGAACTGGTCAAATATTTGCATAACATCTTGTTATTGTCGCCTTTATATATACCATGACCTACCCAGTTCTGAATATTACCCATTTTTGAACAATCGCGTCTTTGACAACTATTCCTGAAAATGAGACAGACACTCAACCCAAAAGTTACTATGAGTAATAATCCATATTAGTTCCTCTTTTATCTCTTGTAAACAACATCTGCATTAGATGACCTATTTGTCGTCAGATTTGTTGTTGTTGTCAAATCTAGCCTCATATCAGCTGAGCAGAAATTATTTCCTGCTGATTAATATGAAAATGCAAAAAAATGCCAACCAATGCTGGCATTTTCATGTTCATGTTCATAAGCAGAGAGAAAATCTTACTCAGCTGAACTGAGCAAGAAAACTACTATACTATAAAAAATTCATGCTCAACTGAGTTGAGCATGAACAAAGTTTGATAACCTCGGGGCCTGGTATTTGCCGAAATCTTTAATTAGACATGTGACAAAATAGACCCTCTCTCGTCTATAATACTTTGCTGTGATTCGTTGATCTCTAACTATAAACGTATATTTATCTTCGATACAGTAAAGAATATATATTGGCGGAAGCATGAACGCGCTGGCAGGAAGTTGGGAGAAATTTGAAAAAAAAAAAAAACTTTTTCGGCATTTTTTTTTAGTGTTAGAGGAGCCCCGGTAGCTCAGTGGGTTAAGCGCTGGCCTACTTATCTAGCGGACAGGGTTCGAGCCCCGCCTGAGGCGAGAATCTTACCTTCTGTAAATGGGGTTCCACTGCACACAGCCTTTCATTATCACCGTCTCATTGCCCTGATATGACTGAAATACTGTTAATAAGAACAAAAAAATCGCAAGTCATTCATCCATCCATTTGAGTGCTAGAATCGAAATAGGTCAACTCTAGTATCGAAATGTTGAGTAATAATTCACTGTTTTTCGGTCATTTGTAAGTAGATACGAGGGGTGGTCCAGAAATTCGTGGAATTTTGAGCCGTATTTTTGGACCTCACGATGGTAATGATACACTATTTCGATAAAATAGTAAATTTTACCCCTCAAAATTGAGCCCAATAATGTTCACGCGATATCAGAAGTTGTCCTTTATAAACCCTAATGGAAAACTTGTGATTGTCTTGTTGTTCTACTCTTCATATTACCTAATTGCTGAAACTGTGATTTTAGTGTAATGATTTCCTTAGTGGATTCTATCAATTTCGCATATTGAGCGCTGGCATATACCAGACGTCGATGTGACGTTGTGGCGTGTGCCGCACAACCTATGGTAACTAAACAAAAATGCATTGTTATACATGAATCGCTTGAGATATCTGATTCAAAATTTTCACGTGCGTAATGCACGTGTTGAAATGGGCATGTAACGTTTTATCGATGAACATTTTCAGATTCCCTTTTTTTAGGGTGTCTACGAACTTTTGAATGAACCCTCGTATATCACAAACAAGATGAATTAATCTTATTCACCACCAATATGTCTTCCCTTTCGAAAATCAATACTGCTCTAAAAGCGTTATGGATCAATTTACTCAGATGAAGGCTCTATCTATTCTATTCTATTCTAGTCTATCCCATAACCTTAGTAGGTCGTTGGGGCACCACAGATGACTTTGAAACAATCCCTTTCCACCTTGTCCTGTCTTCAGCTGCCCTAGTTGAGCTGGCAAACTCCATTCCTGTCCACGCCTTCATATTGTCTTCCCACCTCTTTTTCTGTCTACCTCTTCTTCTTTTCCCTTTCACTGCGCTCTGAAGAATCGTCTTTGCTAAACCAGAAAACATTGAGACGTGGCAAAACTACCTTAGTTTCCGTTTCTTGACCAGCGTCAGGAGTTCACCATATTCTCCAATGACTGCTTGGATCTTCCTGCGAACCTCCTCATTGGTTATATGGTCCTTGTACGAAATGTTCAGTAACCTTCGGTAGCATCTCATCTCAAAGGCCTGCGTTCTTTTCTCTAACTCTGCTGTCAAGGTCCACGATTCACAGGCATACAGAAATATGGAAAAGACAAAAGAGCGCATAAGTTTCACCTTTGATCCAAGAGATATGTTTTTATCTCTCCAAATTGGTTTCAGCTTGTAAGATCTGAAGTGGCTTGTGCAATCCATGAGAGAACCTCCTGTTTTAAGCCGTCATCTGAGACAACTTCTCCAAGGTATTTGAAGCTATCTACAGTACACAGCTTCTGCCCTTTTACCTTGATCTCCCTCTGGATGCCATCTGCGCTGTTCGTCATCAGTTTGGTCTTCTCAGCACTGATCTCCATCTTACACCTTGTGCAAGTTTGGTCGAGACTTTCAACTAGAGCTTCTAGTTCCTGCTCTTCCTCAGCTAGAGCGTCTATGTCATCGGCAAACCTCAGATTGGTAATGTTTCTGCCGCCTATGCTAACCTTTCCGTCATGTTCTTCCAGAGCATCAGACATGATCCTTTCAAGAAAAATGTTGAAGAGGGTGGGTAACATAAGACATCATTGTCTTACTCCAACTGTTTTTCTGAATCATTCTCCTGTGCTGCCATTTATCAGGGCTGCACTTGTAGCCTTGTCGTATAGCTGCTCAATGGTGCGAACTAGATTTGCACTGATATTGTACTTCCGCATGGTGGCCCATAAAGCTGCATTCCATACCCTGTCAAAGGCTTTTGAAATCAACGAAGACATGGTACAGATTTTGCTGATGTTGGAGATACTTTTCACACAGGATTCTAAGGTTGAGGATCAGCAACTGAGTCCATGGGGTATGCCATTCTCCTGTTCTACAGATCCTGTTACAGATGTCTGTTAAAACATCAATCATGGTCTCCCCGCCAGCTTGAACAAGTTCTGCTGATATGCTGATATATTATCAACTCCGGCAGATTTCCCCTTCTTTAATGCTGCTACTGCAATCTCAACTTCCTTAGGAAGGATCGGTTGTTGAGCTTCTTCTAGGGACTGATTGCAGTCCAGAAATGTATTGTGACCGTAAGTCTCACGGTTGTATAGTTCTAAGCAATATTCTGTCCATCTGCTGAGAATCTCTTGTTCCTCTGTAATGCATTTCCCAGACTTGTCCTGGATAGTTGTGGATCTACCCTGTTTCTCTGAAGTTTGATCCTTCACCAGCTGGTGTGCTTTCTTGCTGTTATTTTTGTTCAGTCAAGTTTAAATCTCTTCGCACTGACTAGTATCCAGTCCTCCTTCGCTTTCTTAACTGCCTTTTGAACCTTTTGTTTGCTTTCCTGTATTCTTCTGCTCCTCCTGCTTTATACCTCTTCTTCTTCAAATTTCTCCTTTCATCACAGTGGTCGAGAACATCTCTGGTGACCCAGAGCTTTTTCCTGCGACGTTCCTTCCCAAGTATCTCACTGGCTGAAGGCTATTCTATTCTATTCTATCCCATAACCTTACTATGTCGTTGGGGCACCACAGATGACTTCGAAACAATCCCTTTCCACCTTGTCCTGTCTTTAGCTGCCCTAGTTGAGCTGGCAAAATCCATCCCTGTCCACTCCTTAATATTGTCTTCCCACCTCTTCTTCTGTCTACTTCTTCTTCTTTTTCCTTTCACTGTGCCCTGAAGAATCGTCTTTGTTAATTCAGAGGACCTTGAGACCTGGCCAAACCACCTTAGTTTCTGTTTCTTGACCAGCATCAGGAGTTCATCATATTCTCCAATGGCTGCTTGGATCTTCCTGCGAACCTCCTTATTGGTTATATGGTCCTTGTACGAAATGTTCAGTAACCTTCGGTAGCATCTCATCTCAAAGGCCTGCGTTCTTTTCTCTAACTCTGCTGTCAAGGTCCACGATTCACAGGCATACAGAAATATGGAAATGACAAGGGAGCGCATAAGTTTCACCTTCGATCCAAGAGATATGTCGTTATCTCTCCAAATTGGTTTCAGCTTGGTAAGAGCTGTAGTGGCTTGTGCAATCCTTGAGAGAACCTCCTGGCTGAAGGCGTCACTGAGTTAATCTGTGCAATATGTATGCTGATTACCTAACAATAGTCTCAGGTAAATGTGACTATTCGAAGGCTATTACTCAAATAAACTTACTCCCTTATAAAATACAATTGAAATGTTCCCAAAAATGGGCTGTTTTCAAAAGAAAGTTTTTAGTTTCAAAATAGAATTTTGAAGAAAATTATAAATAAATTATGTATAAGATGGACATTATACATGTACTATACTTCAAAGTGTTATTTGTTGTAGTTTTAGAGATATTTAACAAAATGACCAGTTTTTTAGACAGCAAATAGCCTATAATCCAAAATTAAACTTTCTCAAATTTTGTAGCAATGAACAAAGAATGTGGTGGCGTTCTTACTGGTTCATCAGAATACATAACCTCTTTGGACGCCAATGGGGACGGTTATTATGATCATGGACATGATTGTCAGTGGACCATCAGGCTTAAAATCATAAAGGTGCTTGCATTCGAGGTTTTAAGTCAAGATATAGTAAAGTCGTCAAAATGTGAACATGACTTCCTTGAGGTAAGCATTAAACCAGACTTAAATCTCTCTCTCTCTCTCATTTATTTATTTCTTATTTATTTATGAGTTTAATAAATGCAACTTTTCTACAATAGCCACACTGAACAGAAAATTAAATCATTTGTGAATTAATTATAAGTTTCAAAAAATCGCACATTTTTTTCATTGTATGAATTCCAGGTTGCACCTCACTTATAATTTGAGAGGAGCATGGCATACACTGTATATTTTATGCAATGCTTTTTTATAAGTGAGAGGACGTCATATATCTGTTACCATAGTAACTATGGATAACCAACTCTTGAGCTTAGTACCTTGGCAGAATGACATCTCAGTGACGTCATTTAGATATCAATATGTTCTCTTAGTTGCTATGGTAATAGACATATATGATGCCATTGGTTCCGGAGCATGGCAGACAGTATATGCCATGCTTAGTTACTTTTTCAATTACATTACAAACTGATATTCTTTCAACAGAAGCTTCAGATTTTCTCAAATAAATAATAATTCTCAACTCATTAAATTACATATTACTTTTGAGACCTGACCCTCGTGTTTTAGGGAGGAAATCTTTACAGAAAAGTATATGAATAGCAGACCATTTTGAGAAATTCAAAAACTGGTTATGTAGGGAAGGTTAAGAAGGGAGGTTAAGGTCACGTGACATGGTGGTAGCCACAGTTTTGATCGAAGAGACGAAAAAATCGAATTTAGTGCGTAATACTCAGTTACATTTCAAAAACGTGGATGGACAAAATGCTTGACAATCTTATTAATATTCGATGTGCGTGATTTTGGAAATATTATGCCGGATAGTCGGAGAAAGAACAAGAATAAAAACAAAGGTATGAGTTCTACCGGTACCCCGCCTGCACCTCCTAACAGTGGGCCTTTATTACCGAATGCGCCGGCTACATGTACCTCAGAAGTTTTAGGACAATCTAGAGACATATTATATGGGCAAGACACTGTCCAGCCTAACTCTCCAAGTTTTGTTTGCCATGAAAATATGAACTATATGCAAAATGGCGTTATGCAAAACAGTGCCTATGCAGGGCCCCTACATGGTCAACCATGTATGAATACTAGTGGAACACAACAGATTACAGGTCAACCAGGCGTACACATGAATACGACTACGAATAACGGCTCAAATAACGGTATGCCCTCCTGGGCAGCGAGTATGTGCCGTCAGTTACAAACAATTCAAAATCAGCTTGAAACACAAAATCAGAGGTGGCAAACTGTTGAAAACCAACTCCATGGCCAAAATTTAAGGATGACAAACTTTGAATCACAAATAAATGAACTTAGTAGCTTAAATCGAAAAGTGGCTGAAACGACAAGAAATGTTGAAAATATCAATAAAGAAGTTAGTTCTATCAAGTCGAAAATTAATGACTATGAGCAGAGTGTTCAATTTTACAATAACATATGTGATTCTATACTCAACACAAATACTGACCTCAAAGACAGATTGAGGTCTGTAGAACAAGCCCAGGCTACTAATGATGAGAAAATGGTTGATTTACAATGGAGGAACATGAGGGAGAATTTAATATTTTCTGGAATTCCTGAATCACAGTTAAATAGAGGTGAATATGAGGACTGCGAAAGCCTTATAAAATGTTTTATCAGGGATCAGATGAATGTCACCAAAGAAGTAAAGTTTGACAGGGTTCATAGGATAGGCAGATTTCGACAAGATCAAAGACACCCACGGCCGATTGTGGCCAAGTTTACTTATTATAAAGATAAAGAGGCTGTGCGCCGGGCTGCGCCAAGAACTTTACTTGGAACAAATTACAGTGTAAACGAGCAGTTTCCGGCAGAAATAGAAGACCGCCGAAAAAGGTTATACTCGGTTGCCAACAATGCGAGGCGTGATCAAAATAATAGAGTAAGACTTGTTCGTGACAAGTTATTTATAAATGGTAGACAGTATAACCCTGATGCGAACCACAGCCAAACCCAATCGCAGCCTACTCAGAGTAATTATACACAAAATAGACAGCCGCAAAGTAGTCAAAACAAACAGCCATACTGCAATCAGAACGCGCAAACACAGCAAACAAACAAAAGGAATGTACATGTACGAACGGACAAACCATTTCTGATAGGCCGACAATTTACTCGGCAAAAACAAAACGCCCCGTCAAATGTTTCAGCAAACAAAATTTACAGATCAGTCGTGATGACGTCATAATAAGTGCTACAGGTGGACCAGTAAACGCACAATCCCCAGATAACAACTTTGTCCCCGAAGTGTACACATCAAATCGATTCTTAGTGCTTTCTAATGACGCAGGTGGTGACCAGACACCTGTAACTCAGTGCTCTGGTAAGAAAAAAGCAACATCACCCTTAGACCTTGATATAACATTAAAGAAACAAAAGGAATTATGATCCCGATACTGACAGTGTGAGTTCAAACGCACAAGCGGAAAACTATGACGATGTGTGTTCTCCAGGCATGGAGATAATAAATACCGATGACTGAGACAGTTTGGGAGACGGCATTCACGCCGCGCACGGGGAAAGTGTAGGTAATAGGACTCGGAATTCGGTCAATCATGTAAAATCGCAAGTTCGAAATACCCAAAATAAACAATATTACGATGGGAAAACCCATGTAAACCAACTGAAAATTTTAACTCTGAACGTGTGCGGACTTAATTCGAAGTTAAAGTGTCCTGAGTTTATTTCGTTTTTAAATCTGTATGACATCATTGGACTACAGGAAACAAAAACTGACGATACAGATACAGATATTGAAATTCCGGGGTATAAAATATTCTTCCATAATAGAAGTTGTCTTTCAAGATACAGGTCAGGAGGTATAGCCCTTATAGTAAAGGAATGTCTCTTGCCTTATGTTAAAATTGATCAGTCTAGAAGGAGCAAATTAATTCTACTTTTTACAATTTCCAAAGAAATTTTCCGTGGGCACAATTATTCAAATGACGTTAATTGTGGCATTGTCTATATCCCTCCACAGGGAACAAGGTATGCCCTTGAAGACCCGTATCTTGAAATACAAGAAGAAATTTTCCGATATTGTACAGAAACTAAGAACATTTTATTGTTTGGTGATTTCAACTCGCGATGCAAAAATTTACCAGATTATATCGAATTTGATGTATACATATCAGATATATATGGTATGCAAGAGTTGTACGAAGAAAATAACAGTATCTTAGACCTTTTCGAACGCTCCCATGTGCCGCTTAACCGAAAAAGTGCAGACGAATCTGTAAATGCTTACGGCTACAGTCTTTTAGACATGTGTAAAAATAATGACTTATTTATTTTGAATGGTCGTATAGGTAGTGATTATACATGCCCGAATCTGACTTGCAAAAATAAAAGTACAGTCAATTATTTTATTTCGTCTGCGCACATGATACCAACTATAAAGGACTTGCAAGTACAAGAATTTTCTTGTCTGCTCTCAGATGCTCAATCTCCAGTGTCGCTTACAATGGAAGTCAGTTATGAACGAAAAGAAAGTAATACTAAGTGTAATACTACTCTTACGAAGCAGAAATTGTGGGAGTCTGAAAAAACTGAAGCGTTTGTAGACAATATCGATATTTTGAAAGTATCCGACATTGAAATGCGATTGGATCACCTAATAGATAGAAAGGGGGTACAGAAAGATGATATTGACGACATAGTTAAAGATATTGGTTTGCTATTTAATAACAGTGCAAAACATACGTTTGGTCACAAAAATGTCTTCCTTGAAAACAAACGATCTAACTCAAAACCGTGGTTTAATTATGAATGTAAACGGGCCCGAAATTTATACCATAAAACACGCCAAATGTATAATAAATACAAAACGAGTTTCTATAAAGATATTTTAAAAACGGTGAGCAAGAACTATAAGAAAACATTATCGCAACACCATAATCGCTTTAATAATGACAGAATTAATAAATTGAGAGCATTGAAGCGTTGTAACCCAAGAGAGTACTGGAAAATAATTAATTCCCAGAAAAAGTCTGAAAACATAAAAGCGTCAGTTCAAGATTTCTATGATCATTTTAAAAATATAAGTGAAGCTAATAACGATAATCACAATAACATCAACATGTACGAAGATTACGAAACGAATGATAATGCAGAAAACGAATTAAACCAAACAATTACCGCCTCTGAAATACTTTTAAATATCAAGTCTTTGAAAAATAACAAAGCATCTGGACTCGATTCCATTGTAAATGAACACATAAAATCAACTGCCCAAATCATGCTTCCAGTGTACACAAAACTATTTAATCTTATATTTGATTCTGGTGTTATACCTGAGAGTTGGACAGTGGGTATGATAAAGCCTGTTTATAAGAATAAAGGTGACTCCAAACTACCTGAAAATTACCGATCTATAACGTTGCTTAGCTGTTTCGGAAAACTTTTTACCTCTATAATAAACAATAGACTACAAAAATATGCCGAAAGATATGATATAATTAATTGGACACAGGCTGGCTTTAGAAAAGGTTACTCTACCTCCGATAATCTATTTGTGATATAAAGTTTGATAGACATTTTACAGTCACAAAAGAAAAAACTATATTGCTGTTTTATTGACTTCAAACAAGCGTTTGATAATGTTTGGAGAGTAGGCCTATGGCACAAACTGATAAAAGATGACGTGAGAGGAAAATGTTTCAATTTAATTATAAATTTATATGAAAATATTAAATCTAAAGTCTCAACACCAGATGGTAGCTCAGATTTTTTTATGTGCCACACTGGGGTTAGACATGGGGAAAACTTATCACCTTTTCTATTTTCAATCGTTCTAAACGACCTTGAATACTTTTTAAACAGTAGACAAATATACGGTGTAAAAATAGATTTTGATTTAGAAGAAGCCACTATTTTTATGAAACTATTATTGTTACTCTATACTGACGATACAGTTATTTTTAGCGAAACGAAAGAAGACCTGCAGCACGCTTTGTTAGAGTTTGAAGAATATTGCGATAACTGGAAACTGCAAGTAAATGTATCAAAAACATAAATAGTGATTTTCAGCAAGGGGAAGACCCAATAAAGATGTACAGTTTGTTTTTCAAATAGTATGATAGAAGTAACAGATGAATATAAATACCTAGGTATATATCTCGGCCGCAGTGGATCATTTGTAAGTGCCAAAAAACATATTGCCGAGCAAGCGAATAAGGCACTCTTTGCACTCCTACGCAAAATCAAATGCTTATCCTTACCATTTGATATTCAGATCGATCTATTTGATAAAACTATTAAACCTATTTTATTATATGGATGTGAAGTGTGGGGGTATGGGAATATTGATGTCATAGAAAGAGTTCAGTTGAAATATTTTAAATACATATTTAATCTTAAAAAGTCGACACCGTCATACATGATTTACGGCGAACTTGGAATTATGCCATTATCAGTCGAGGTTCAAACCCGATTAATCTCATTCTGGTCAAAAATAATTGATAATAGCAATAACGAAAAACTCTCTTCCGAAATTTATAAAATAATACATACTCTACACAGTGAAAATAAATAAAATCCCTATGGATCGATAATATCAAACAAGTATTATGTTCACTTGGGTTTTCAGGTGTTTGGTATAGTCAAAGTTTCCTGAATTCGAAATGGCTAGTGAAAGCAGTAAACCAAAAATTTAAAGATCAGTTCATTCAGAATTGGACAGCAAATATAGAACTTACATCAAACAGTAATATATACAGAATTTTTAAAACACAATTTGAAAGAAGTCAATACATATTTCAATTGTCCCAGCCGCTATGTAAAATATATATGCGATTCCGAACACGTAATCATAAGCTTCCTGTGGAAACGGGAAGGTGGAAAGGCATGCAATTATCCGAGAGAAAATGTACGCTCTGTGATAGCGATGTAGGTGATGAATACCATTATTTGCTAGTTTGTGATCATCTTAAGGAGGGACGGCACAAATATATAAAATCTTACTATTATAATAGACCCAATACACTGAAGTTTAAACAATTAATGAACGTGACAGACGTAAAAGATTTACGAAATTTATGTTATTTAATTGACAGTATAATTAAAAAAGTAGGATGACGGTCGGAAAAACGATTTTGATATTGATAGGTTAGTGAATTTCATGCTGGCCTCATTTATAATACGATAATAAGTATAATAAAAGTATATAAGCATACAAAAACAATAATAGAATAGATAAGAAGATATGTATAAAATAAATAAATAAATAACGGGCAATTTCATTTGTAGATTCAAAATATGATTAACATGGAATAATAATGTGTTTATGTGGTCCATGGGTAAAATAGTACGATCCTGTGCCCGGGACAGGGGAAGTGCTGTCTGGACATTGGCTCCGCCACATTTCTCCTTCTGCCCGAGTTTAGGATCTTGCCATTGGAAGGACGCAGGGCTTATGCAGGACAAGGTATAATTTCTCTTATTCTCCCTTCATTCACACTTGTTTTTCGTTTCGGCAAGTGTGGACAATAGGAAGGAGTATATTATTAT
This sequence comes from Ctena decussata, assembly GCA_963989385.1. NCBI lineage: Eukaryota > Metazoa > Mollusca > Bivalvia > Lucinida > Lucinidae > Ctena > Ctena decussata. Next base: position 19,383,186 of record OZ022504.1, read on the forward strand.
AAGCTATTAATTTTTTTAAAACTTACATGGAAAAAGTGTATATATGTATATGTGTTCATTCTATGAAATGGTTGTAAATACCTTGTAACTATAGTCGGTTTGGACAGCGAAACTACGAAATTTTTAAATTTTGCCTTGTGATCTTTGTAAATGCAAATGAAGAGGCAAACAACGATGGGACGGCTTTGGATGGATCTTGATTCAACGTCGCGACGTTGAATCAACGCTGTGACGTTGAATTAACGTTGTTCCAAAGATGATCGAACGTTGTGTGCCCAGTGGGTAAATCTATCTCAATTCTTTGTTACCTTTGTAGTTAGTTTTAAAGGACCTGTCAATGGTTTGGGCAAAATAAGGACACAGTCACACTTGGTAAATCGCGATGTTTAAAAATGGTATCTGTATTTGATGAAATTGAAAAGAGTTAGCACATGCGTATGGGCGTGCTGGTGTGTGTGCGTGCATTTAAGTAGTGTGCATACGTACACCTGAGTGCCAATGCACATGTGTGTGCAAGTATTTGTGCATTTTATGTATGTTTACACTCATGCGCACGAGCGCATGTGTGTACGCATGTGTCTATATAAGCATTATAAATATCTCTGGGTCGATCTCCCAACTAGATACTAACGACTATGATGTTTCTATACATATGTATTTCTATTATTGGTTTACCACCATCTGCACCTGTGTAAATTGTTAAAATAGATTCTCTTGTTGTTTACATGTTGTAAACCTGAGATTTGTGAATAAATTTGGAATTTGGAATTTGGAGATACGTGACTGTTGTTGAAATATGACCATTTGCATGGCTATTTTCAAGGGGATGGTCTACGAAGCATAACAAATTTTAGAATATATTAAAGTGATTAACTTGGTCTGTACTTTTCATATTTCAGCATATGTCACCTTGATAAACTTTGCATTTCTCCGATGTGGCCTGATGTTAATATAACCTCATTCAATTCTGAACATGAAAATTATAATATAATTATATATTATAGCCGCGAACCGAGAACCAACAAAGTGGTTGTGCACCCAGCGCAGACTTAGATCAATCTAGGCATCCGCCAAGTCTAAAGAAACTCTTCTCTAAGCGCTAAAAGAGTGGTTAAGGGTCTAAGCTACCTCCATGAGGCCAGCGAACACTCCGATCAGACTGGGCGGATGCCCAGGCTGATCTGAGTCTGCGCTGGGTGCACAACCACTTTGTTGGTTTTCTCGTGTCGCGGCTCAATTATGGGGATGTCTTCCATGTTTATCAGATGTTTACATTTTCTGTAATAATGGTTTATATGCTATGAAGAAGGCTACTTGGAAAACTATGTTGACCTTTGGCGATGTTATTCTCGTTACATTTCATAGCAGGTACCCCTTGAAAATTGATATTATAACTTTAACTGCTCCAACACCGTATGGGTAAAATTGCGAAAACGTTTAATCGTCAAAATGCATTCATACTATCTTTCCAACTGTTACACCAAGAAATTGAACCTTGTAGCCGCATGTATTGCTTGCCAATCTGCCTTCAGTTTTGTTTTGTTTTGTCATTGAAATAAAGAATAAGTAAAAATAGATGCTGATGTTGTTTTGGGGTGTGCTGATTGACCATCTATTTGGGAAAGAGCTGCTCATTCGGTTTACTGTGTGTGTCTTTCCTAAACTTGTGTCAATTTCTGTGTGTATATGCTTCTTTCCATTTTGGTTTTTAGAGCGGAATGCTGGATTTGATTGTATTAATTTTTTTTATTCATTCATTGAAATGTTATTAACAATTTTCTAGGTGTAAACTGTGTTTAAACCCAAAATTACACCCTCTAAACGCGCTGAGACAAGCAAAAGTAACGAGAGATGACTAGGACAAAAGTAATTTGTGAAGCGGTCTGTTTTAAAACTAAAAAGAAAATTTTTTTCCAGTTTATACCAGAACTATTTCATCGCATGTGTTGAAAATATCAGAAATTTTACTCGTGCTACGCCCTCGCGATATTGCTGATATTTTCAACACATTCGATGAAATAGATTTGTTAGTCACCTAAAAATAGTAAATATCCTCTATTTATCGTATGACGTCGCATCTGAGAGCGTAATAAAGCCATGCATTAAAAACAATAATCAACTAGTGGATAAAACATGCAAATTACGTCTTAACGTAATGCATTGACGTCCATAAAACGTTGTGTATTCCAATGGCGAAATCGTGACGTTTTAGTGCAAAATTTGCCAATAAAATGCGATTTTATTGCCATATGATAAACAGAATCTTGCATTCGTGCTCCAATTAAACTCGTTGGGGAATACTGGATAAGTTATCCTTTTCCCCCAACACGTTTGATAAATTCGATAATACATGAGCACTCGTAAGATCTTCAATTTATTACGTTTTTGTTTAGATATTCGAGGACCACCGATCAATAGGCAGATACTGTGGAGACACCATTGCCCCTCGTTTCACAACTGAGGCAAACATCTTATATGTTCTATTTCACACGGACTTGTTTCGTTCTGGAAAAGGATTTGAAGCGGTATATTTTGAGGCCGAAGGTAAGCCATTTGTTATCATTATGTGGTTAATTTGCTTTAAAGAATCTACCCTTTGTTACAACGACCTCAGGGTCTAATTGTTATTAGCAAAGGAATCCTTAAGTAGTTTGGTATCCATAACAGCAAGTATTTTGATAATTTTTTGCCAAAAAGGTGAGAAGCAAGGACTACATCAACATACTGCACTGCAAAAGCTTCTCACAATTTTTCAGCCAGATATGGTAGTGTTTTTGCATACAATATGTTGTCGTTACGTATGACGTTAAATATAACGTTACGTTAGCTAACGACGGCTTTAGTTTTTATACCCTGCCATACGTTTGTAGGGTCCCTAAGTGTCCGACAGACCTAAGTGTCCGACAAAATTTATTTTTTTCTAAAAACGACAGAATAGTAAAAGAAACTATTATTGAAAGCATAATTAGTAAATATTTCAAAAAAATAATTAGTGTAAAATACTCAAAATCTTTCTTAGAAAAAAATTTGTCGGACACTTAGGGATGACCCAAAGGTCCCTAAATGTCCGACAACCCTAAATGTCCGAAAAGTTGAAAATCGATATAAGTTTTCGTTATCAGAGTAAAAACAATAAATATGATCGTAAAAAAGGGAACAATATACTTTTATATATAATAATAACAGTAATAATGATAATTATAAACACAAGAGGCCGGGAAAGGTATCAAGTTCGTTACTGACTGCAAATAAAAGACAGTAAAAAAAGTAAAAAAAAATAGACAAAACTTAAGGGTTTCTAAACCCATTATAAACCATAATAAATGCATATAAAGTAATCACATTTCCGTAAATAATTCTTCAAAAATACTCAAAATGTTAGCATGGTGAAAACAAGATCTGTCGGACATTTAGAGTCATGTGTCCCTAAGTGTCCGACAATGTATGAATCTATTTTCAAGTGAAGTAGAAGTTCTAAAACCGTTTTCTAGTCTAGTCTAAAGATACATTGGTAAATTATTAACTACTGTTCTATACTAGAATATATATCAAGAACCTTAGGAAAACAAAATGCCGCAAAATGTATTTGGTACGTACAAAACTATTAAGGTAGAATACAGATTCTTAGTTTTTCTGAAACTGTCAGGAAAGTGACAAAACTTGTTATAAATGCATATACAGAAATTATTTTGAACAAATGGTTAATCAAAACTACTAGAATATAATAATAAAGTAACAAATATACTTCAAAAAGAAATCAGAATTTGTCGGACATTTAGGGAACTCTATCCCTAAGTGTCCGACAGGTTTTGTTCTTTTAAAGAGTGAGCTGTAACTGTAGAATCATTAAATATGACCATAACAAGTTAAAAAAGCCGATATAATAAATAAATGTTGATAGACTATTGACAACTGGTGTGACAGTTTGTATTAAAATATACAATATAGGAAAAAGAAAAATTTGGAAAAGCAAACTGCAAGCAGTTGTGTGGTAATAGTTTTGTACATACCAAATACATTTTGCGGCATTTTGTTTCCCTAAGGTTCTTGATATATATTCTAATATAGAACAACAGTTAATAATTTACCAATATATCTTTAGAATATAATAATGAATGGTTTTATCACTTCCACTTCACTTGAAAATAGATTCATACATTGTCGGACACTTAGGGACACATGTCCGTAAATGTCCGACAAATTTTGTTTTCATCTTGCTTACATTATTAGTATTTTTAAAGAATTATTTGTACCAAATGATTACTCTATATGCATTTATAATATTTTATAATGGTTTTGCTTACTTTCGCGGAGTTTAAGAAACCCTAAGATTTTGCCTGACACTTAAAAATGTTCTACTGCTATTTATATGTATTCTGTAACGAAGTTGATATATTTTCTGACATTCTGTATTTATTATTATCAATATTAGTGTTATTATTTTATATAAAAGTATCTTCTTCACTTTTTTACGATCATATTTATTGTTTTTACTCTAATAACGAACACTTATGTTGATTTTCAACTTGTAGGACATTTAGGGTTGTCGGACATTTCGGGACCTTTGGGTCGTCCCTAAGTGTCCGACAATTTTTTTTCTAAGTTAGATTTTGAGTATTTTTCATTAATTATTTTTTTGAAATATTTACTAATTATGCTTTAAATAATGGTTTCTTTCACTATTCTGACATTTATAGAAAAAAATAAATTTTGTCGGACACTTAAGGCTGTCGGACACTTAGGGACCCTACATACGTTAGTGGCGGGGTATTATGTTTTCACGTTGGCCGTCTGTGTGTCTGTCCGTCCGTCTGTCGGTCCGTAGTATGTACGTCCATCCGCATTTCGTTTCCGTTCGATAACTTAAGTATTTATCAACGGATTTCCTTCAAATTTTGCATATGCATTTGTACCAAGAATGTCTCGCTTGGGGTTGTTAATGGGCAAATTTCGATAATTTCTGACAGAGTTATGGCACTTGTCAATGTACAGAAAATGGTTTCTGGCGTCTAGTTCCTTTACTTATTGGAATATCATGATGAAACTTCACAAACATGATCGAAGTAACAAAAGCTTTGTATGAGCACAGAAATTTTGTCATCCTGGGTTACCTGCCCCTAGTCTGGGGCTATATACATGTAAAAAATAATGAAAAAAATCTGTATAAAATCAGAGTTTGGAGCAATTTTTCTGAAACTTACAGCAAATAATCAGAGTTATGAAAGCATCCAGTGATGCTCAAATTTACCCCATGGGAGTTATCTCCTCCTGTCCCCGGGCTGTATATTCATGTATGCATAAAATGATGATAGAATCTATATAAATTCATGTGAAACAGATTTTTCAGAAATTTACAACTGATAATAGAAGTAATAAAAAGCGTCATGTGTTGATTAAAATTTGACCCTTAAGGGGTTATATATCCCTGCCCTTGCCACATACATGTTTAAATCACTAAAATTGTATTTGATTAGAATGGGAAGTTATTTATCAGAAGTTTATAGTAAGTGATTAGAGTAATGAAGTGTCCTGTCATGACAAAGACTTTTTTCCATGTTCCATATTTGTACCAAGCCATGCAGTGGCGGGGTATCACGCAGTCGTTTGCGATGCTTTTATTAGCAATTGGGCCCAGTTTGATAATAAGTATATTTGGCGTAGTATTCAGCTAGCTAGGGTGGATTTAATGTATTACATGTAAATGTATGTCAAGCGTCTTAAGACTGGGAACTCGTTTTGGGGACAGTGCAGACCCTGATCAGACGCCGCAGAACACGGTGTCTGATCGAGGTCTGCCATGTATGCTTAACAGGAATTTCTCTGCAAAATATAATCAACACACATTATTCGCGGCGCAGACGCGTATAATTTCGATATTGTTCCACATTTCACAAGATTTCATCGGTCAAATAATGCCTATGTCAAAATTTAGCCAATAATAGCAAAGGTCAATGCTTATTTAATCTTCGTTTTTCCCGTCGCATGCACTGTGAATACTAGCACTCTGTCATGTATTAATTCAAAATGTTTCTCTTGTTCGTAATTTTACAATAGAAATATTATCGAAAACAGACGCAGATATTCAAAACTTTTTTTTTCGACGTAGATCTACTTTTGATTTCTCTAATCGGTTTAATACACTCAAATAAACAGTGCACCATGTTGGTAACTATTTTGAAATCAGGTCAGTTTCAAAATTGACCGCGGTCCATTTTTGAATTCGAAACTGGACAGCCCAATTTGAGATAGGTCATTGTCGCTACCCAGTGTCAAAATTACGGTTGTGGGTGCCTACCGACATAGCTCACGTGAGTCATATTCAGGAATGTTATTGTCAACTCTTCAACTAGAGACATATAACATTTAATCTGCGCCGATTATCTTTTTTTAAAAGATTTTTCTTGTTATAATAGTAACTTGATTTGGTGTACTGTATCCCGTCGAGTGGATGAGCTCTTATACTATCGGATCACCCAGACGCTTAGAATATTTTTTCTTATTATATACCTTAGGGAACAGCCAACTTTCCATACTTGCAAGTGATAATGCATCGACCCGCATTCGAACCTGCGCGGTAGAGGTATGTAGCTAGGCTTGAGACAAACGCTACCGAATGAGCTATCGATGCGCACCTTTTGACGTGTTGACGTTACGTCACTTGTACCGTTTCTCGGGTACTCGCTTCTACGATATAGGGATCAAAAATGGTTTTTAGCTCACCTGAGCACGACGTGGTCAAGGTGAGCTATTGTGGTCGAAATTTGTCCGTCGTCCGTCCGCCCCTCCGTCTGTCCGTCCGTCCGTCAACAATTTCTTCAAACGACATCTCCTCCTAGACCAGTAGACCAATTTCAAAATTATTTCATACATTATGTTTCTCTTATAGCCCTGTACCAAAATTGCTAAAATGGTTTCGCTCCACTAAACAAGATGACCGCCAGAGCTAAAGATAGAAAATCCTTCAAACAATGGCTCCTCTTTCAAAATAATTTCACAGAAATGTTCCACTTATGGCCCTGAACAGAAACTGCTAAAACGGTTCCGCTCCACTGAACAAGATGGCCGCAATAGCTAAAAATAGAAATTAAACCAGAGCTAAAAATAGAAATAAAACTTTAAATGACATAGAGGGCACAGTTTTGGTCCAATCTTCATGAAACTTTGTCAGAATGATTATCTTTATAAAATCTAGGCCAAGTATGAAACTAGGTCACCAGGTCAAATCTTAGTAAAACCTTGTGTACACTCTAGGGGACACAGTTTTGATCCAATCTTCATGAATTTTTGTCAGAATGTTTATCTTAAAGTTTATAAAATCTAGGCCAGATTTTAAACTGGGTTATGTCGGGTCAAAAAAACTAGGTCACAAGGTCAAATACTAGAAAAACCTAGTGAACATTCTAGAGGTCTTAGTTTTGTTCCAAATTTCATGAAATTTAGTCAGAATGATTATCTTTATAAAATCTAGGACAAGTATGAAACTAGGGTATGTCGGATCAGAAACTAGGTCACCAGGTCAAATCTTAGTAAAACCTTATTTACACTCTGGAGGGCACAGTTTTGGTCCAGTGTTCGGGAAACTTTGTCAGAATGTTTACCTTTATAAATCTAGGCCAAGTTTGAAACTAGGTCTTGTTGGATTAAAAACTAGGTTACTAGGTCAAATCTTAGAAAAACCTTGTGTACACAATGGTGGCTTTATTTAGCACTGAATCTTCATGAAACTTTGTCAGAATGATTATCTTCATCAAATCTAGGCCAAGATTGAAACTGAATAATGTCAGATCATAACCTAGATCACTAGGTAAGATCTTAGAAAACCTTGTGTACACTTTAGAGGGCAAAGTTTTGGTCCAATCTTCATCAAACTTTGTCAGAATGTTTATCTTCTTGAAATATAGGCAAGTTTTAAATGGGTCATGTTGTATCAAAAACTAGGTCACTAATCTTAGAAAAAAAAACTTGTGTACACAATAGAGGCTTCGTTTTCCATTGCATCTTTGTGAAACATTGGCACAATGTTTATCTCTATTAAAAGACGTTTGAAACTGGAACATGTCGGGTCAGTTACAAGTTCACTAGGTCAAACCTTAGAAAAACAGTGTGTACACTCTAGAGAGCACAGTTTTGATCCAATCTTCATGAAACTTTGTCAGAATAGTAGATTGGAAAGTGCAGAAATTGCTCCAATTGAATCATCATCAAATAGATGATCTCCCATGTTATTTCATCATACCTAAAGTGAGCGATTTAGTTCCATCATGGACCTCTTGTTCATGCATTAACATTTGCAAGATCCCGAGGGAGATGTTGAAAACCGAGGCCGAAGGCCGTAGCAATATCTCCCGAGGGACCTTTCAAACGTTAATGCACAGGGAAAAATGTTTGATCGCTATTATTGCATAAATTCAACTACAATGCTACAAAAATAACGAAAATGTTGTCGCACTGTATTTCGGCCTAATCGCCGTTACCTTGCTGATTCCTACACGCACTATGCATTTCTATGAAAATCCTCGTTTCAGGCCATGGTCAGCTACCGTGAATTTTTGTGCACCCTTTAGCAGCATTTCACACGTCATAATCATGTTTATCAAAGTTTTCACTCGATGTCGTCTGCACTTTCATTTTTACAATAACCGAATTTGTATATCTCTTCCGTTAAAGTCTTTATTGGATATCTTCAAGTTTTCAACTGCAGTCTTGTCGCTCATTTCTGTACTGACGGAATATTACCCTGCAACTTGCATACGAAAAGTCGCTAAGGTGGTCATTATCGGTGCGTGAAAACCCATGTTAATACCATGCCTAACACCGATATTTATGCAATAATACACGTTAAAAAATGACACGCTTGTAGCTAAATCGTTTAAAGGGATAGTGATAACGAATTCAGAAAACGTCAGTTCGAATATGGCTCTCTGTATCAGATGGCCATAAAATATGATGTAACAGAATAAGTAAATGATGTCTTCTTTAAAAAAATCGGGGTCAGTATGTTATGTTGCTTCGGCAAGAATACACGGTTGCCCCGTTCGTACAGAAACGACGTGAAAATGTTTTATTGAATTCAGTCTTTTGAGTAAAGTTTTCATCAAATCATACATGCAAATATAAGTAATTATTTTGCTGACGCTTTTGAAAGTATGGACGACATTAGGTCTCTAGCAAAGTTTACGTGACCCACAAACCACTGTGGGATAGGATAGTCATACTCAGCAATCGACTTAGTGTTGTTCAAACTTTCAAGAACGTACGAAACATAAACTTCGTGTCTTAAACCAATAAGTGGTCATTTTCGCAGCTAAGCGCATTTATTCCACTTTGTTCGCTGACGGCCTGTTTGCATATCGGATTTCCCACACGGCCGTCTTTCGGCTGCCAATAGTTGTTTTCCTTAGCGCGTGTTTATTTCTTTTTGCTTTTTTTTTTTTTTTTTCCTTTTTTTTGACCAATCAGAAGATCCGTTGAAAAACACAGTTGGCCCACAAATTTGTATAACTGTTCTAAACCACTGATAATTGGATAAATATTGACCTTCTGCTCCTCTTCTTCTTCTTTTTTTTTGTTTTTGTTTTTGTTCACGGTAAATACTATGTTTTTTCTATCGACAAGGGCGCTGTTGTGCGTAAAATGTTTTGTACGGATAATTTGATTGGATGCGATGAAAGTTGCTCGCATCAAATTAAATGGCGCAATAGGAAATTCGATTTACGAATAGGCCGGCGGTTAAGGGTACGGGAGGAACAAAGTGACTTATAGAAGTACCTTTAGCATGTAAAGATTTTTAGGGGTCTGATCAGAACACACGCGCACACACAATCATTAAATGCAAACTTAGAACATTCTGACCTGGCCCAGAGATTATAAAACTTGAGTACATTCTCAAACTCAAAATAAAACACACTGATTGGCTGCTTCCGAGCACATGCTCGGAAGCAGCCAATCAGTGTGTTTTATTTTGATTTTGAGATTATTCTCAAGTTTTATAACCTCAAACCCTGACTACCATTAAAAGTCTAAATACTGGGACAGAAAGGTATGAGCAAACAGCAAAAATCTAGATCAGGCTGCACAAATCTGCCTGCTTCTAAACGTAATCTAGGCCTGAATAAACAGTGCATACTCGAATCAGACTGCTCTTAAAGGAGCAGTCTGATGAGGGTGTATATATGTCATCTGTATCATTAGTACGCACTCTTGCTTTGTAAAACCAAACTGTTTCTTTTTTGACAATTGCGGCAATTATTTAAGATGTCCCAATTTTTAGACTTTTGGCGGTATTTTTTGTTATTATTATTTATTCTGTTTTATCTATTCATTTATTTATTTATTTATTTTTGTTGTTGTTGTTGTTTTGTTTTGCCAGTATTCTGATCAATTCCGGCATGTATATAATATTTTCAGATGTCAAGGCTTGTTCACCAGATTACAAGTGCCTTTTAACAGAAAAAACGATTCACCAAGACAATATTTGTGATACTTACAGCGACTGTCCTTACGGCGACGATGACTTACTCCTCTTGTTAAAAGAATGGCTTAAGCACTGTTTTTATTTAACATAGAACAAACAACATATCTTATTTGCACTGTATTGCTAGGCAGTGTAATGTCACCATAGAAACAAATTTTTATACCCTGTCAAATTTGGCCATTTTCAAAACAAATAATCCGCTTACAGCAAAGATCTCACAAGGTCAAATGAATAACATCTATTCTACCACTATCAAAAGTAAAATGTTGTACAATTTTCCAAATTTATGTTACCATGGCAACAAAAACATCGAACCGTAAGTGAATTTACCTAAAACGGCATTTTCAAAGCAAATTATTTACCTTAAGCAAATTTGCATATTAACAATTCAAATGAATACTAGAGAAAATCTGCATCTCGTTGGACAATTCTACAAACGAAAAGTAATACTATGTTTCAAATTTACGTTACCATGGCAACCCTAACAACAAACTGTCACAAATCTTACATAAAAAACAGTATTTTCAATACACAGTATTTGCCTGTAGAAAAAAATGTATGTGAGCAATTCCTATAAAAAACAAAGGAGATAAATTCACAGAAACTGACACAATTCAAACCAAGAGCCTAACCAAAATACCATGTGGGAAAGAGACAATACAAAATTAGTCACCATCAAAGACAACACCAGCGGCATCCATGTGAACAGCCATTTCCCATGTAGGTCGCCAATGGGCTAGCATGAACATCACAAACAATATATCAATAACAGACATAGCAACTTACAACACATAAAGCAACCAAGAACCAAATCAGAACTGCCGCCTTGGGACGTCAAGTCTAAATTACACATATTTGTTTAACTTATAACAAATATATGAAGTTATACATTATTCAAAATTTATTTTATCATGGCAAAACAACGTTGAACCATCAGTGAATTTGCCTAAAACATAACTTTCAAGCAAATTATCAAATGTTAGCAAATCAAAGGTGCATACTAGCAATTCAAACAAACTCTAGATAACCTACACCTGATTTACCGATACCGAAAACAAAATGAAGTACTAACCATGGTGACCCAAATCCACCTCTTAGCAATCTTACATAAAACAGAGTTTTCAAAGTATATTATTTCTCTTCAGTATATTTGAATACAAGCAATTCCTTTAAAGTCTAAATAGCACACGCTTGTTTTACCAATACCAAAAGTAAAACAAAATGCAGTTATACAGTGTTCAAAATTTATGTTACTATGGCAACAAAACTATCTTACCTTCAATGAAGTCACCTAAAAACGCCTTTATCCATGCACATCATCTACCTTCAACAAAGGTGCATATCAATTTATACAAATTCTAGATATTCCACACCTGGGCCCAGGTTCACAGTCATTCTTAAAGTTAAGGACCACCTTAAAGTTAAGGTGCAAAATTTCACCCTCAGAAAATCCAAATTTTAATCATATTGAAAATCAAAATTTTTGTGTGATCCTACTGACAATTGTCGTAGAAGTGTAATACAAAAGAAAAAATCAAATACACTTAGTTTTTGTGAGTCTTTATTTATACTCGAAATTTTACACCTTAACGTTAAGGTCGTCCTTAACTTTAAGGAATGATTGTGAACCTGGGCCCTGGTTTACTAATACCAGTGACACAAAGTAAAATACACTACGTTGCAAATTTTAACGTTACCATGGCAACCAGAACATCATAATGTCCCCAATCTTATGTAAAACAGCATTTTGGAAGTAAACTCTACATCAGCAAAAAAGCATAGGTGCATATTAACAAGTCATACACTTCAGTAGAAAGCCCCAGTCAGGTTTACTGATACCAAAGCTTTAATAATAATACTGTCTTTCAAATTTATGTTACCATGACAACCCGAAAGTCAGACTGTCACCAATCTTACGTTAAATCAACATCAAAGCATTATTTCTCTTTAGGAAAAATTATTATGAACAGTTTCCATTAAATCTTAGACAACACACATTTGTTTACCAAGACCAAAGATAAGAAGCTATACAATGTTACAAAGCTACAATGCTTAGTGATTAACCCAATCACGGTTGATAGCTTTGCTGCACTCTTTAATTGCACACCGGGAGATCGGTCGTCAGACTCTATGATGGCCCCGACCTAAAGCTATATATTTTAGTTGGTTGGGACCGGAGCCTTTTTGTCTGTTGCTTGGTCCACCGGGGCTCAACTGGTGACCTTCTTTTGCTTCAGATTTCCAGTGGGGTTGTTTGGCAGGACAGGGATCTCCACCTGTCAGACGGCCCGTTGTATCTGTTGAGTCCTCGTCTTTGCTTCTTCATGGTGTTGAAATTTGATTTATGTGTTTACCGTGATGATTCATTGACGAGTTAGAGGGTTACATGTATCATGCGAACCGAACAACCAACTAAATGTTTTGTACCACTTCAGAAACTGAGGGTGAGGTTGGGCCTGTAAAATCGATTTAAGCCCCCCCCCCCCCCCCCCCCAGTAATTCATTACTGACCGTTCCAAGGCGGTAGTTCTGTTGTGGTTCTTTGTTGCCTGTTTTTGGTGTCAGAGTTTCTGTGATGTTTTACCTTATGGATGTTATTATTATTTTTGGTTCGGTTTGGGTTGCTGAGTGGCCACCTTTTGGGAACAAGCTGCTCACTCGGTTGGCCATATGTTCTCTGTATCTTGATTATTTGTAATCTTAGTTGTTTCCAACTATGGTTTGAGGGCTGGATTTGGATTTTGATTGTTTCAGTTCCTGGTCTTTGCATACTTTTTACTTTTACCATGGTGGCCAAAAAGCAACCGAGCTAATCGTGAATTTATACATGTAGTATAGCATTTTTAGAGTGAATTGTGTCCTTTCAGTGCTTTTGTACATTGAAACCTTCATCTATTTCTGAAAAACTGTTCCAAAGTAAAGTCAAATTCAGGTTACCATGACAACCATACCCTCACAACCGTCAGCAATGTTACAGAAGAAAAACACTTTCATTCCAAATTATTTCCCTTGAATAAAGGTAGAGAAAACCTACATATTGTTGAAATTTACGTTAACATGCCAAACAAACCGATGGATCGGACCCCTGCAAACCCGACCAATCACAGGAAAACATCAGGCACAGACCAGTTATGCAGTCGCAGTTTCCGCATTGCTGTTTTGTCTAATATCATTTTACTACTTACATGGGTGTCAAATAAGAATGGAAATACGGCATACCTTTCATAAGCATTCTAAGAAGCATAGGTCATTCATTTTATCCACTGAACTTGTGTTGTATTGCTTAAAGCTTGTTCCTGACTGCTCCCTACATTCTCAAATGAACGACAATACTAAGAAATATTGCTGTATTGTGAGCGGGGATGCGAGGTTTGAATTCTGAAATGGAGCTATTCTATATATGAGCCACGACACGAGAAAACCAACAATGTGACTGTGCGCCCATCGCAGATTCAGATCAGCCTGGGCATCCGCCCGTTTGATCAGACTCTTCGCTAAGCGCTTAAAGGGTAGCCAAGGGTCGAAGCTACCTTCATGCGGACAGCGAAGACTCTGATCAGACTGGGCGGATGCCCAGGCTGATCTGAGTCTGCGCTGGGCGCACAACCACATTGTTGGTTTTGTCGTGTCGCGGCTCATATCACTACTAGTAGTATAACCTAATGATCTGTTCCTTCATGATCGAAATGACCATCCTTACTCCCTAGTTGTAAATAGTTTTTAACTTTCTGAGCCTTTTAGAGTTGCATAAACGTCTTGTGTCTGTTATTCTAACATGACATTAACGGGTTTTCCCATTGAACGTATAGGAAGGGCTGTCATGTGAAAATTGATGATTAAGCGCGTTTCATATGTTTTTATATGCAAATTTTACGATTTAATGACGTCGGAAGTAAACATTTACTCCTGTCGACGTCCGCATCAAAATAGTCCTTTAGAAACGTCATAATTTCCTTGTTTAGAATTGTTTATAATGTTGAATCGAAATATTTGTCCATATGGGTAAGTTATCGCTTATTAACACATATGACGGGCAGATGCGAATATTAATTCACTTTGGCTTCGCAGTCGTGACTAAAGATTTTGCGATCAGTCCTCCAACGTCATATGTTAATCGCAGTCGTGAATAAATATTTTACGATCAGCCCTCCAACGTCGTATGTTAATCGCAGTCGTGAATAAATATTTCGCGATCAGCCCTCCAACGTCATATGTTAATCGCAGTCGTGAATAAATATTTCGCGATCAGCCCTCCAGCGTCATATGTTAATCGCAGTCGTGAATAAAGATTTTGCGATCAGCCCTCCAACGTCATATGTTAATCAGCGATATTTCTCAATTTCACGGGTAAGGCAAACTCATTTCTAAAATATAGCTGAAATATCGTATGTTATACTTTATGCAGATGGCGTAAGGTATTCATGTGCACCTAATAAAAACATAATATGTGTATGTTTCAGATGTCCACGTGGTTGTTTATGCACTGGACTTTCAGTTGATTGCACGGGAATGTACGATTGTGGGTTTGAGAGAAAGTCAGCATCTTTTCTGAATCAAACATTTGTCTTAAGCTCGACCACACGTATTCTGGACGTCAGCACTAATCACGAAATATTGCCTTACCTGAATCTAGAGAAGCAAAATTTACTTTATCTTACCCACTTAAATCTATCATACTGTGAGATAACTGATTTGCATGTCGACACTTTTCAGTCTATGAAAAATTTGAAAGTTTTAGATCTCAGTTTTAACAAAATAAGACATTTGAAGGCTAACATGCTTATTAATCAAGCCAATTTGGAATTGTTTTTGCTTATGGGTAATTCGGAATCATTGGTAATTGAATCTGGAGCATTTGTTGGCCTTGTCTCAGTGCAGTTCCTCAATCTAAGTAGGCTACAAATTGAACGTATATTCAAAGGCTCTTTTGCGACACTGCATTTGAAAGAATTAAGAGTCCTTGACAGTCATATAATTGATATTCAAAGTAATTCGCTTGACAAACTAGATGCCAAAGCTATCTATTTCAATGGCAGTACAATTGAGTCATTTAAAGAGGCCATGTTCCATGGCGGTGCTAATATCGAGTTGTTTGTGACTGATGAATATAAATTCTGTTGTGTTCGTCCACTTTCTGTCCTAGAACAGGACTGCTATCCACAAAAGGATGAAATTTCGTCGTGCGATGATTTGATAGGAAATAAGATGTTAAGGCCTTTGATATTAGCTGTAGGCTTTTTCGCCATCTTGAGCAATATCGGCTCTCTTACTTTTCGATTTAGGCACCACGCCGAGCAACTGAAGTTTTGTTATGGCATAGCTGTGTCACACTTATCAGCTTCAGATTCCCTTTTGGGTATTTACTTGATTATAATAGGAATTACTGATATACAATTTCGTGGAACATACATATTTCACGCTGAGTCATGGCGGGAGAGTGGATGGTGTCAGATAGCAGGTGCTCTATCTACAGTGTCGTGTGAAGCTTCTCTTCTCTTCATATGTCTGATTACAGTAGACAGATTTCTCGTAATCAAGTATCCATTCGGACAAAAGCGTCTTACGCGTGCAAATGGAACGGTCATCGCTATAGTCTGTTGGACTATTGCATCATTTCTGGCTGTCTTACCGTTTGCATTTCATTCCTATTTCAAAGGGGAATTCTACTCCAAGTCTGGTCTTTGCCTAGCTTTACCGCTGACTCGTGAAAGACCACCTGGCTGGGGTTATTCGTTTGGTATTTTTATCGTTTTTAACTCACTCACTTGTCTGCTCATTGCCATCGGTCAGTGGTCAATATACAGAGAAATTAGAACGTCAAAGAAAGCTCTTGGTGATAGACGATCAAAATCTACGACAGACGCAAGGATAACCCGAAATCTTCTGTTGGTTGTCACTACTAATTTCCTCTGCTGGCTGCCAGTAGGATTATTAGGTAACACATGAAAATTTACTTAGTGTATTCCCAGTTTAAAATATGATATTTGAGCTACGACACGACAAAACCAACAAAGTGGCATGTGCAACCAGCAAAGACTCATATCAGCCTGGGCATCCGCACTGAGCAAACTGAGACCCTTATCTACCTTTAAGCGCAAAGCGAAGACTGGTCAGACTGGGTGGATGTCTAGATTGATCTGAGTCCTCGCTTGGCGCACATGCCACTTTGTTGTTTTTATCGTATCACGGCTTATATCTTTAGGTTTACACTTTTCCGCTACAGAGCTCGAGATAAGAGGGAGTATCTGATGATTTTCTTATTTCTCATTGAAACCATATGATGTGAACCCTCATGGGAACCGTCTCGATGAAACGGTTCAGATGAGGGATCATAACATATGTTTTCTGCAGAATTAACAAAAATTATCCCTAGTTATCACCAAATACTCCCTAGTATCTAGAGCTTTCTATGTTTCCATAAACATTGTTGAAAATGTCTGAGCAAGTGAACAATCAAAACGTGACAGGTGCCTCTGTGTGACAAAAGTTACATTGTTCACGTGTATGTTCGTTGTTAGCTTGCCTGAACATGCTGAACGAAAGTTAAGGAAGAGCTATTGTTGTCACCCTGGCGTCGGCGTCCATGTCCGGATTGGATGTTTTGTTTAAAGTTTCTTAAAGACCTATATCTCCTTAACCCAAGGACGGATTTTTTATACTTGCACTGTAGTTAGAAATTGGTCCAAGGTTTAACAGAGTACCAGCCCCACATCACTCAGTGACCTTGATGTCAAGCTCATGGACTTAGAAAATTGGAGTTTTTTTGGACTGGATGTTTTGGATAAAGTTTTTTAAAGCCCAATATCTCCTTAACTCACAGACGGATTCTTTTAATACTTACTCACGAGCTTTTATTAGCCGAAACTACGTAGTCTGGCCCATGTTGCTACTTCTGTATGTATTCTCTGCTCTTGAAGGAACTTTTTAAGATTTTAATTTTACCTCACTGCAGCTGGTGTTGTGCCGTGTGGCGGCCGTAAAACGTCTCCCCGTACATCATCCATAGTGCAGATTATATTTTATTTACATCCTTTGAGATCAGAGGATAAATTCTGAGAAATCTAAAATTTGAGATGGATTTAGACTATTATTCTAGATCATCGTCTTTTATATTATTTGGATTCTTTTGAAATTAATCAGACTTTGAATCGACTGCCCCATTAAAATTAAAAAATTACAGTAATACTTTTTTCTGGTTTCGTCACTAGATATTGTCAGGGTCACTGACGAGGCTTTATTAGCCGAAACTACGAAGTCTGGCCCATGTTCCTACTTCTGTATGTATTCTCTGCTCTTGAAGGAACATTTTAAGATTTTAATTTTTCTCTGTAGTAAGATATTGGTCCAAAGGTTGTCCAAAGTATCACCCCATCCCCATCACTGACCCTGAGGTCAAGGTCATGGACTTAGAAAATTGTAGTTATATCGATTGGCTGTTTAAGTTTATGTTTTACAAATACTCATATTTCCTGAACCCATGTATGGATTCTTTTGATACTTGCACTGTAGTTAGATATTGGTTAAAAGTTTAACAGGGTACCAGCCCCACCCCACTCAGTGACCTTTATGTCAAGGTCTTGGACTTAGAAAATTGGATTTTCTTTGGACTGGATGTTTTGGTTAAAGTTTTTTAAAGCCCAATATCTCCTTAACCCACAGATAGATTCTTTTGATACTTAGTATGTAACTAGATATTGGTTCAAAGGTTTTTCAATGTACCACCCCACCCACTGATCCTGAGGTCAAGGTCATAGACTTAGAAAATTTTCTCTTTATCGATTGGATGATTTGGATAAAAGTTTTCAAAAACTCATATTTCCTGAACCAGTGGATGGATTCGTTTGATAATTGCACTGTAGCTAGACATTAGTACAAAGTTCAACTACCCCAATCCGCTTCAGTGACCTTGATGTCAAGGACAGGAAATTTTGTTGTTTTTTTTGTTAAAGTTTTCTAATTGCATAAAGGATATTGGACTTTTTCAGTGTAAGAGCGATTTTTATTTCACCGAATGAACACCAAAAGAAGTATTTTCACGAGTAGCGAAGCCCAAGTGAAAATGCCACTTTTGGTGTTTATTAGTGAAATAAAAATCTATCTCACACTGAGATAGTCAAATTTTCTGTTTCTTATATGCTTTAAAATCACTTTTTTCCAAAATGTCAGCCATCACGACAGAAACGCAACTTTTTTCCAGCCGTTTTGCGTCAGATTTGCTCCCAGCGTGTTTACTGTGTATGATATGGGTTGTAAACACAGTTTGCAACTGAAAAAAAACTTGAAATTTCATTTAGACAAACAAAATTCAAGACCTTTGCTAACAAAGAATGCTGATAGCAGACTAAGGCGTCCTGACGTCTCGTGCATTAACACTGTCACGTTGGCGCGTTTAGTGACGTCATTAACGTCGTAATGACATGCAAACTTGCGTGACGTAATTCAAGTCAAGCCGGATAAAGTTTAGCCAATTGATCATCAAATAAATGAGACCATTAAACGAAAATCCTATTTTTTGAAACAGTGTATTCTAAAGTGAAAATTTCACTGTTTGAAACAGTGAGATTATCAGTTTCGATTTCACCGAGAAATCTCTATAATTCATTGAAAAGTATAAAAGAAATACTGATCCATAATGCTTGGCATAGATTAAGTTTACAGTTGAACTGATGTTAGACACGTGTTTGAGTTTATACTTACCCAACTGGATTACCTTGAAGTCAAGGTCGTCAGCTTAGAAGTTTGTCTTAACGATTTTGGTTAAAGTTTTATATTTATGAAGACATAATTTCACAATGCCACAATGGATTCAGTTAATACTAATATTTGAACTGATGTTAGGTAATAGTTCAGGGTTTTGAAACATCCTGCCTTCCCCTACCCCTCAGTTCTTTGACCAGCTCATGGGGTTTGAAATTTCATGTGGATTTTTTTTATTTTAATTTTATTTTTTGAGGCTTATTCTGAGATAGCTTTTATGTGTTGTCATTATGGACATGCTAGCCTGAAGGTTTATCCATAGCAAGCCAAACCACCATGGTGACTGTGCGATGGGCAAGCACCAATTCAGGCGAGCTATGCTGTCAGGCGACGGCTTTTGTTATAATTGTTTTGACAGAGTGTTCCATCTGCAGCTTAATCATATAGATATATGTTCATATGAGTCAAGACACGAAAAAACCCAACAGAGTTACATGTGCGCCCAGCGCAGACTCAGATCAGTCTAGGCATACGCCCTGTCTGATCAGAGTCTTCGCTGTCCGCATGGAGATGGATTAGACCTTAAGCTACCCTATAAGCGCTTAGGGAAGAGTCTAATGAGACTGGGCAGATGCCCAGGCTGATCTGAATCTTTGCTGAGCGCACATGCCACTTTGTTGGTTTTCTCATGTCGCGGCTCATATGGAGGTTTTTACGGAACATTCTGTTGTCTTGCAGGTGTATTGGCATTGGCAGATTACGCTATTCCAGGAGATGTGTATTCGTGGATTGCTGTGTTTGTATTGCCCATCAACTCAGCTGTCAATCCAATTTTATATACACTTTCTGAGAAGCTTCAGAAAAAGGTAATGAGCCGCCACGCGACAAAACCAACAAAGTGTCATGTGCACCACGCGAAGGATCAGCTCAGACTGGGCATCCGCCCAGTCTGATCAGAGTCTTCGTTGTGCTCTTAAAGGGTAGCTAAGGTTCTAAGTTCCATGCCGAAGCTACCTTTTTGCCGACAGCGACGACTCTGATCAGACTGGGCGGATGCTAAGGTTGATCTAAATCTTCTTCGCTGGACGGACATGCTTCTTTGTTGGTTTTGCTCTGTACTTTATTGTCCTTTCCTTTGGTGACTCATTGTTGAGCTGGAAAGCTATTAGGCGGAACAAATTATTATGTTGTTGTTATTTTATTGTTTAACGTCCATGGTAAACAGCTATGGTCATGTCGGGACGGTCAGTCAACCTAACCATACTATTCTTGGGCAGGCTTAGACCTCCCGAGCGGTTAACCAGTACTGAGTGCACTTACTTTCACCAGTAAACAAATTATTAGGTGATAATATTAATCTGATCCTTAAACTTGTCATTATGAAATGTTGAACTTTGTTAGTTCATGAAATAAAATATGTTTGAAACTAAATTATTTTAAAAAATTAATGAGCCGCGACACGAGAAAACCAACAATGTGGTTATGCGCCCAGCGCAGATTCAGATCAGCCTGGGCATCCGCCCAGTTTGACCAGACTCTTTTTTAAGTGCTCAAGGGATAGCTAAGGGCCTAAACTACCTCCATGCGGACAGCGAAGACTCTGATCAGACTGGGCGGATGCCCAGGCTGATCTGAGTCCGCACTGGACGCAAAACCACATTGTTGGTTTTGTCGTGTCGCGGCGTATTAAGGTTTATGAACATTTTAGCAGAACACAAGAGTTAGGGTTGCTGCTTCAAGAAAATTTTTAAGTTTCACCGCCAGCAGATACCCACCGACCATCCGTAAGCGATACTCCTGTGTTAATCCTCCCTCTCCGCGTCTATATTTGTTTGTTTGGTCGACTTCTCTGTCTAGAGACTGTTGGCGTTGTTGGCCACCTGTCTTGGCAAAGGTTGTTATGGCCTATCTCACTGTTAATAAGGATGTGTAGTACATAACAGGAGCAGATTATTCAAATGATTTTCTGTTTGATTGGCTAAGATTTTAGCTCCCCTGAGCCGAAGGCTCAGAGAGAGTTTATAGTATAGGCAGTTTTTCGGCGTCCGTTCGTCCGACCATCGGTCGGTCGTCTGTCCGTCCATACGAACAAATTGGTATGTAGGTGGCTATTTTTATGGAAAAAGCAATGTATTTGAATGGGATTTATTCCGTTAGGCACTTCAAACTGATGTTTTTTTATGTGGCTAAATTGGTTTATGTATCTTAATATTCGAAAAGTTATGGTCGCAGTTATCATTTTTTGGCGGTCTTTAAATATATACTTATATCATCTTTCAACAGAAAAGGGTCCCACGTGAAGCAGATTCCAAGAAGATGAAGCTCCAATTAACTGCAGGTAATTTTCCTATTTTCTAAAAAAAAAATCGGCCGGAATTCCATACACAGTTTTTCAAGTGTATTGTGTTATATATCCTGTTAACTGCGTCATGTTCCTGATTTTAACATTCGAAATGAAAATTTAACAACCTAAAAAAAAAAAAAAAAAAAAAAAGGAGGCTACCGTTTCAAACTTTTATCGACGCCACTTCGACCTGCTATCTCAGTTTAATACGGAACTAAAATTTCTTCTTAAACAAGGTCTGCCGGCATCTGAACTTAATGATAGCGTAATGTGTATTTTCAAAACAAATTGTATGTCGGAATGATTGATATGATCGGATCGTCCGCAACAGTCTACGCCACTTGGACTGACGTGTGAATTCTACGGGATATAGAGGATCTTACACGAGTGGTCATTTCATATGAAATTTATGAAACGAGCCTTCGGCGAGTTTCATATATTCCATATGAAAGGACCACGAGTGTAAGATTCTGTTTATCATATGACCCTATAAAATGGGATTTTTACGCCTTTAAACTGAACATTATTTCAATAAGAAAACGCATTGTAGACATGGACGTTGTCAATAACGTTACGCGTACGCGCCAAAGTGTTATTACACGTGTGGTCATACGATTTTTATCATGACACGATGGTATCCACTGAATAACAGCGACGTCATATGATAAATCTTTTTGCGGCCGCCAGCGTAAAAATATAAGGGTGCTAATCCAAAATGTAAGAGTGACCGCACTGTTTTTCCATTCCTATTTGAATCTATGATTGTTTTTTGAGAATAAACTCGAAAAATGATCATTTTATATTTGGGCGGATGTCCAGGCTAATCTGAGTCCTCGTGAGGCGAACATGCCACATTGTTGGTTTCGTCGTGTCGCGGCTCATTAGTCTAGTATTTAGTCCCTTTTCAGGCGATCTTGATAGCTGCACTAACTTATGGAAAAGCGCAACCTTCTGGTCATTTAAAGGGCAAGCACCAGGGTTTATCACACTGACAGGGGTATTGAGTGAAGAGTGGTTCTGTCGTAAACAACGTTTATGTGTCGCCATAAATTTGTGTAAACTCCTGCACAACCTCCATGAGTGGAAAATTACTCAAGAGGGTCTATCCATAGATGATGTATTTATCAAGAAAATTAATCAGGTACATGGACTCTGTTTTAATTAATTTGAAGAAACTGAAAGAGTTGAAAAACTCAATTTTTTTTTTTTTTTTTTTTTTTTTTTAAGATTTTTAAAGAAACATACATGTTTGCGACAAATGGAGAATTAACCGATTCTAAGCGGACATATTTCTACAGTGTAGCTTAATAACCTGGGTCCGAGGTTATAAAACTTAGGTATAATCTCAAACTCAAATAAAGCACACTGATTGGCTGCTTCCGAGCACATGCTCGGAAGCAGCAAATCAGTGTGCTTTATTTTGAGTTATTTTGAGTTTGAGAATGTACTCAAGTTTTATAATCTCCTGGCCTTAAATAATCTAGGGCTGACTTTCGACAGTATTTCGGTCATATCGAGCCGATGGAAGGACCATAATGAAAAACTGTAAGCAATTGAGACCGATTCACGGTTGTAAAGATTTTCTCCTCCAGAAGGATTCGAACACAGACCGCTAGCTGCATCAGAATGAATCGTTTTCATGTTAATTGCTCGTTAATGGTTTGTTAATTCATCAAAAGGACTTGCTCGTTAATGGTTCGGTAACGCATCATATAGAGGATATTTACTCTTTTTAGCTGAATAGCAAATATATTTCATTAAATGTGTTGAAAATATCTGAAATTTCACGATTCCGCAGCACGAGTAAAATTGCTGATATTTTCAACACATTAGATGAAATATATTTTTGGGATTTACCGAAGAAAAAGTAAATTTTCGTTTAATTTTTTCTGTTTAGGAGAATTTCGGAAAACAGACCGCTTCCAAAAGACTTTATTCCTAGTTACTTCTCGATAATTTTGCTTGCCTTAGCGTGTTTAGTGGGTATATTATTGGATGTAAACTTAGTTCGCACCTAGAAATTGATTTACATTGTCATTTTTATGAAAGAATAATAAGAAATCGGCGATTTAAGAAAACCGCTTGCGGCTGCCATAGATTGATGTCGCGTGCGAATTAGCGATACTCAAGCTCAAAAGTTACGTCATACACGGGTGGTAAACCTAGGAATTACCACGAAATTGTGTTAACGTAATTTTGTTCCCAAGCCACATACGGGACATAACGGGGTAGTTTCCAGGCCGAAAAATTGATAAACATAGGTTGGTGTCATTTTTTTTGTTTTTTTGTTTTATTTTACTACTAAGAACGAATAATGGTGAAATCGGCCAATATGGTTCCGTGTAAATATGTCTCAGCGTCCCCTCTAGCCCCAAATTTTATATGAAAAGTTATTTTGTTTCTTTAGATTTTTGTTTCCCCACTGAGCATCGGACCAACTTTCCCCAACGTACAGTGCCAGTTCGAAGGATTTTAGCCCGTATCTGTCAAATTAAATTGAATGTGATATCATTTGCCGATGAAAATGATAAAAAGACCCTTAATAAACGTTTCTACACAGAAAAAAAATCCGAGCGTTTACTGGTAAAAGATTCATGCCCCGTTTGTCCTGTGTGGTAGTTTCCAGCGCATTGTGGTAGTTAAAATGCTATCATGGTAGTTGCCAAGACTATGTAGTAGTTCCCATCAACAGATTTTCCGCTCGTTTAAGAATCGCCAATACTAGTGCACCTATCAATATTTCCCCCGGGGGGATACCATGGGGATTAGACAGCCAAAAAATCCCAACCCATGGGAATTAGATAGAACACCTAAAAACGGGGTTGGGACATTTGATACTTTTCTGGAAGTTCTAAATTAGATTTTATAACATATTTGATGGCCCACAAAAGGAATTTGCGACACCACATATTTGCTTATTGGTAGGGAATTGGAGCGAAAGTTTTCAAAATTGTCTTATTCCACATGGGTATCCCGCCGCCTCCCTCTGGGGGAAAACATCGATAGGTGCATTGGGACCAGTCGTGACTCAATTTTATAATTGAGAGAAATAATACCTATAAAACTAAGAGCTTATACAGTTGTAAGAAGCAGCCCCTTTCCAAAATGTGGTCTGTCAAATTGTTTGCTCGTTTAAATACATGTTTACAACCGTTTTCATAACTTCATATTTTCCTGTTTTGGCATCGTCGGATTGTAATGTCTGCTTGTCGTCACTTATTTTTTCAATAGTACAGTAGAAGAGAATTTACCTATCGCATTTGTTTCCATATTAGACATTTGTACCCCGATTGGGGGAGGTAAAATGGCTATTTTGGGTATTTTCAGACATCTGTGCAAAAAGTTAATGAAGTGAGAATACCTGCTGAAAAAGGACAAAATTATTCAAACTTTTACCGTTCAGATTTTTTTTAATGCTTTATTTCTCAAGTTATGATTTTCAAACAATTATGACCCCAAATGGGATGTTATTTGACATATTAGTCCCCGATTGGGGTCGTTTGATGTACTATATACTATTAAAGCCACATGAAAACTAGGGTATTTGCAGCTGACAATTACTGATCCTTAACATAGACATACAAAAAGTACATAGACATGGGGCCAAAATCTCAACTTCATAATAATCAAGATTATTATCTGTCTATGTTTTACAATCAACTTCGTCATTTAATTTTTTGATACTTTATGTCAAATAAATGAAAATTATATAGTATTTATTACATCATATGACCCCGATCGGAGACAAAAATATCAAGTTAACCCTGATTGGGAACCAAATCTTTTGAAACAGTACAACTCGAGAACTTTAACATTTAAAAAAAATCTGAACGGTGAAAATTTTGATAAAGTCTGTTTTGTGCAGGTTTTCTCATGTTCAACGTATAATCAGTACATTTCTGCACGGATGCAATTTTCTGAAAATACCCCAAAATAGCCATAGATCAAGAAAGATTGTATAAAGTATGGTAGGTTGTTAATTTTTTACAATTTGAACTTCATAACCCAGGGAGAGGGGGTACTCTGAATATAAGTATATAAAAAATCTTAACTTTAGGCTAAAGTGACAGGGCGAAATTAAACCAGTATTTTGTTAACCGAAAATAGAACACTTATGCCTATTACATACCAAGTAATACATTTTCATAGTGGTTTGCGGTGATCGGGGTGGTGATGCTGCTTATGGTAAAATCATTACGTTGATCACCCAAAACGTTATGCTAAAGCATATTCTGTATTCTCCTCATATCAGGAAACCTATTTCAAAAGTGGTTTGCGGTGGTTTGGGATGGTTTGCGGTGGTTTGCAGTGGTTTGCGGTAATTCGATGGTCCCTCGGGTTGGGTCACTTTTTATATACATGTGAGTGCGACGATGAACGGGCATGTTATATGATAATTATAAGGTATGTTTATTCAACAACAAATTAGCTATGTGAATATCCCTTCTTTTCATTCTTCTCATCATTTCAATAGCCCACTAAATTTAAAATTCAGGCAGTCGACAAATTTTATCCGACAAAAGGTTGTTTGAAAAGGTCTTTGTATGAATAAGAGGGGTATTCAAGGTTCGACCCGACCACCCCGTCTTTAAAAATTTGAAGTAGCCCCTGAGTAGTGAACATCTGCTGATGGGAACTACTACTAAAAGCCTACAAAGTCCTGGAAACTACCACGATAGCATTTTAACTACCACGGTGAGCTGGAAACTACCACACAGGTTAAACTGGGCCTGAATCTTTTACGAGTAAACTCTTCGCTTCTGTTTTCTATGCAGAACGTTTAGTAAGGGTCTTTGTATCATTTTCATCGGCAAATGGTATCAAATTCAATATAATTTGATGGATACGAGCTCAATTCCTTCGAATTGGCACTGTACTTTATGGAAAATTGACCCGATACTAAGTGCGGGCGCAAAAATCTATAGAAAGAAAATTACTTTTCATATAAAATTTGGGGCTAGAGGGGACGCTGAGACATATTTACACGGAACCATATTGGCCGATTTCACCATTGTTCGTTCTTAGTAGTAAAATAAAACCAAAACCAAAATGACACCAACCTTTGTTTATCAATTTTTCGGCCTGGAAACTACCCCGTTATGTCCCGTATGTGGCTTGGGAACAAAATTACGTTAACACAATTTCGTGGTAGTTCCTAGGTTTACCACCCGTATTATAGTGTGACGTCAGTTGCTTGATTCGACGTGCTATTGTGCGTAGGATAATGTATTTTATCTAATGTGTTGAAAATATCAGCAATTTTATTCGTGCTGCGGACTCGTAAAATTACAGAATTTTTTTTAGTTGTTTTATTTATTTATTTTTTTTAATTATTTTTTATGTATTATTATTTTTTGCTTTTCAGGAACGCTGCAAAGTGGTTATTCATTGTCGGCCTCTGCAGATGCTGAAGACGTCAGACCAGGATGAAAACATGCTATCCTTGGGTCTGATTTTATCGTCGTTGATTAGAGAGGCGTAAGGAGCAGCCATCCATGGCACTACTGACTCTCTATCCTTGGGTCTGATTTTATCGTCGTTGATTAGAGAGGCCTAAGGAGCAGTCAGCCATGACACTACTTACTCTCTATCCTTGGGTCTAATCTTATCGTCGTTGATTAGAGAGGCGTAAGAAGCAGTCAGTCATGGGCACTATTACTTTTTGAAGTGGACTACTGCATTTCCGAATTTGAAAAAAAATCTGTTTTAAGCTCTTTAAATGCATAACTACAATGTTTTTCGACTGACTTTGAGAACTTAGTGATTGCCCACGCACTGGAGTCAGACCTCTAAACAGAACTTTAGAGAAAATATTGGTTTAAGGGCTCACTTTTCGGACTGTGTTGTTTGCACATATGAAATGTTTCATTTGTAGTGCTGTGTTTATTTATCGGACGGCAGTTATGATCTACAGCAAAGACACTTGTATCTCATGAGCTAATAAGCCCGAGAAGGGCCTTTACCAACTGTATAAAATACAATATTTGTTGTTAAATTTCAAATCATCTGTCTTTTTACAGAGAACTGATCTACAGAGATTTTTTTTGTCCTGGGTCCGAGGTTATAAAACTTGAGTATAATCTCAAACTCAAAATAAAGCACACTGATTGGCTGCTTATGAGCATGTGCTCAGAAGCATCCGATCAGTGCGCTTTATTTTGAGTTTGAGATGATACTCAAGTTTTATGACCTCGGACCCAGTTCTCATAACGATGTTGCCCAGGACACAGGGACTTGTAACAATTTATACTGATTTATATAATAATATATACATCTAAACCCTAGTCTAGGGTATAGATTAATAAGTCTCTTCTGTATACTAATATGAATTGTTACAAGTCCCTGTGGCCCAGGCCCCGAGGTTATAAAACTTTTTTTCGTACTCAACTCAGCTGAGCATGAAATTTTCTCTGCCAATAAATATGAAAATACCAACTAATGTTGGCATTTTCATATTCATAAGCAGAGAAAATTTTATACTCAGCCAAACTGAGCAAGAAAACAACAGTACTTATCAGTAATTTGCTATTTATTAGCAGGTAAAATTTCATGCTCAACTCAGCTGAGCATGAAAAAAGTTTTATAACCTCGGGCTCAGGATGCTCAGTTGAGCGAGTCCATAAGATGAAGTTCCTACCAGGAAGTCTGCCCGTGTCCGTTCCTTATCAATTCGAAGAGGAGATCGGTTGCTGTCCTAGTTTTGTTTAATTACCGTATAAGCGGTAATTTTCGCGTTTTCAAATGTTCGTGGTTAAGGGTAAAAAACATAAACATTAATTTTCGCGATTTTTAGTTTTCACGGTTAGCAACTTGCGCGAAAAGCAAACTACTTCTTTTTCACTTGAGCCAGTTTGTTTATTAATCTGCGGCGAGGTCGCCGCAGGTTATTGAAAGAACTGCCTCAAGTAAAAGTACCGGCAATTACCGAAGCAAATAGAAACAAAATAGATCTATATGAACACTGTGCCTACAGAAGATACTTTGTAAGAAACAGGAACTTATTCCGCGATTTTAATATTCGCGTTTCTAAGTGACCGCGAAATGCCGCGAAAAATGGAACACCGCGAAAATTACCTTGTATACGGTATTATGTTGTTGTTGTTTTTTTAATAAAATTTTTAGTAACTTACGAATTTGCGCTTTTCCAAAAATTACTGCATTTATCAAGATTGCCTGAAAATGCAGTTAATATAAGATTTGAGCCGCGACACGACAAAACCAACAAAGTGGCATTAGCGCTCAGCAAACACTCTGATCAGCCTGGGCATCCGCCCAGTCTGAACTGAGTCTTCGCAGTGCACTAAAGGGTAGTAACGGACAGCGAAGACTCTTGTCAGACTGGGCGGATGCCAAAGCTGATCTGCGTCTTTGCTGGGCGAAGATGGCACTTTGTTGGTGTGGTCATGTTGCAGCTCATAACGACGAAAAGCTTAAAGCATAGTTTAATATTTTTCGTCTGTTTACTTGTTTTTGATTACCAGTGATTTGTTTTCTTTCTTATTTATTTATTTATGTACTTTGTTTTGTGACTCTTTTTATTTTGTTTCCATTTTTTTAATTATTTAACTGTTGTCATTACTATTACCACTATTTGTCGAGTTGGAGGGAAACTGATACATGATCTGAGTCACAGCATGTGACTTCCAACAATGTGACATTTTTTCTTTTATTTGATATTAGTTTATCCTTTTCATTTGAGCCGCGACACTAGAAAACCAACAAAGTGGTAGTGTACCCAGGACAGACTCGAACCGGCCATGGCATCCGACCAGTCTGATCAGAGTCTTCGTTTAGCGCTTAAAGGGTATCTAAAGGTCTAAGCTACCTCCATGCGGACAGCGAAGACTCTGAGTCTTCGCTATCCGCATGGATTTAGCTTAGACCCTTAGCGAGAACAAGCGTGATATCATTAAATTTAGGACTTTTTATAGTCATTCATTTGGTCGCATATGGCATAAGGCAGGATTCTCCTATGACGTGACATGCCTAAAGTGTTGAAGGTCTGTATGCCAGGCTAGTAAAGATCAGGTCATCATTTTGACAAAAAACAGGCACATCGCAACTGATAGGAAAGTCTAACAATCATGAAAGCTTCGACATATTTGTCAATGCTTTGTCTAACATGGATTTGAAGCTAATATTGATCTTGTTTTTCCTGTATTTTCTGCAGGTTCTTTTGTCAATGTTCTACATACTTGTAGTAAATAGTACTTAAGCTTGTTCAGAATATATCATATAGGCTACATGTACTTGTAGTATACTGCAGTTAAGTTTTTTGTTCAGATTTCATTACATTTTGAAAGAGTAGCAATTTTAGCATCATCTTCCAGTACTTGCATTTATAACACCCTCTAATGTTGCCTTTTTACACTCGTCGAAGGTTTTCTTAGATGAACCTATACTGGGCTGACGATGTTCATACAGCCATGAACAACACTGTCTCATGCAATGTTACGCGTAACCCACTGGGCACACAATGTTCAATAAACATTCAATAAACGTTGATTCGACGTCATGACGTTGATTTAACGTTGAGTCAATATAGGGATAAAACATGGATTTTCATGCATTAACGTTTGCCAGGTCCAGAGGGAGATGTTGACAACCGAGGCCGAAGGGACCTGGCAAACGTTAATGCATTGGAAAAAAATGTTTGATCGCTGTTATTGCATAAATTCAACAAAATATTCGTTAAGATTTGCGAAAATACGGCACTATAATTTGTCACCGTTTCACAGCCAACGCGCCGGTGCATCTGTTTATTTTTTTTAATTTCGTCTTCCTGGCGGGAGAGCATCAAGCTGTTCAAAATGGCTGCCATCATCCTATTCAACCTCAGTATTTATGGAAAGAGTCCAAGGTGGTCGTTGCCAATTCATCAACAAAAAGCAGGTACCTTGATCAAAGCAAAAATTTCCATGCAGAACATGCCTGGCCCATTCATGCATCATCCTGCAATTCTTGTTTGCTGAAAGCTAAGGATGCATGTTTTCTTTAACACTTATTTACTCTCCATTTGGCATCGTGAGATTGAAGACAACATGGCTTTGAAATCCGTGTCAGTACTTTATGACGTAATAAGAGTACAAAGTATGATGACGTCACAAGAATACATAAGTAGCTCGCGACCAATTATATTGTTAATTAGCCGAAAGGGGAGAGGCCCACCACCAATTTTGTGAACGGGAGAGACAAAGGTGCATGGCGTTTTTTAGTGGCCCGGCACAAGCATAACGAAAGTTCTGTCATCGTGTTTCAACAGCGCGTGAAAACCATTGTTGAAACACGGCTGTTCGCTTTGTGCCTGCTAGTAAACAACGTCACGGATGATTTAAATAGTTGAATGGCCGACGCAACGTTTGATATACGCCATGTCATAGTGACGGCTGTTGAACGACATTATGTTCTCCTTCGACTCCGTCTCCTCCGAACATAAATCATTTATATTTTATTGCCTTGAGAGCCCCTCACCTCACTTCTCTTATAAAGAAGGATACACAACTCACTACCGCAACCATTTTGTTGTTCCAGCACGAGCCTGGAAACTTCCTATTCTATGACAACAAAAATACAAGTATAGGATGTGCCAACAGCCAGCTGCTTGACTAGTGTATTGATTCAATGACAGTGACAAGAAATTAGCAATAGAATGATTGTTGGAAGACAATCTCTGCCCACAGAACATCCTGTCATCCCAATGAACCACCCGATCATCTCGTAAACCAGAGCAACAGCTAGATAATGAAACTGTGTGACGACATTTGACTCTGAAACAGACTAAAATTACTTAAGTATCTTGTATACATGGTTGATCTGTTTTCTAAAATGAATTTTAACTGAACTGCAAAATCTGCACTTTCAGCACAGTATTCGAATTCTAAACACTATTCTGTCTATATTTATCATAAGTAGTAGCAGTATCAGTAGAAATAAAACATATTCATAGAGAAAGAAAATTCCTGCTATTATTCTATGAAACTATATTAAAATACCTTACGTTATGAAATTAAAATATTACCCTCCTGTGTATGGATTGTAGAACAGATGCCTCTGTAAGTCATAATTACCACTTCGCACGGATCTGGGTATTACCCTCCTGTAGCCATAAGTTATAGCTCCTATGGCTTCTCTTTGCTATAAATATTAAATTATTAACATTAATGAACATACATGTATATTATTCAGTAAACTATACAAAACGGTTAACAATTGTTTTGGCCTTTCACATGCTGATATTATAATACAAATGAATGTGTAATGATGCATTTACGTAACTTCAAATTCGCTTGAACTGATCCTACCTTTTCAAACACTCAGAATGCCAGATATAGCATGCACTCTAGGTTTCTAAGGCTTTTTCCTCATAACTCACCCATTGCTCGGGGTGGGTGGGTGGGGGGAAATGTATGTGTTTCTTTGTCGCTGGCTTTGGCTCGAATGATTCAGTACTATAATTCAACTTCGTTTTCCACGTGAAAATTGCCATCATGTGATTACATACCTTTACAAAACCAGTTTATAACTTAGTAAGCCTACTATAAATTATACAGTATACCCTCTAATAAACTCTCATACTACCAAGATTACATACACAGAAATTTCAAGAGCAAACAAATATAATTTCTATTATGTTCTCCTTCGACTCCGTCTCATCCGAACATAAATCATTTATATTTTATTGCCTTGAGAGCCCCTCACCTCACTTCTCTTATAAAGAAGGATACACAACTCACTACCGCAACCATTTTGCTGTTCCAGCACGAGCCTGGAAACTTCCTAACCAATGACAACAAAAATACAAGTATAGGATGTGCCAACAGCCAGCTGCTCGAAACAAAGAACGGGCAGTAAACTGAATTCTTAAATGTTTATAAATTATATTTTCGAAACATTGATTTAACTCTCATTGTTTGAAAATTAGACTCATTTATGAAGAGCTTACTTCGAAAATTCAGACTTCCACCTGCCGTGCATTTCAAAGAATACGGAGGACCCGCAGTTCCTGCTGGCGTGGCACGATCTTACTGAACAAAAACAGATTTACAGTATTAACTTCCGCAAACCAGATAACTCTATCTTTTTTTTTTTTTTTTTTTTTTTTTTAATTAATCAAAAACTGCTATTAAACTAATTTCCATAAACATCAGATTTAATACATTTTTTTATATCTCTTGCTAATTGTAACATTATTATGTGCGCTTTTAATGCATGCAGTATGTTCAAAAACATCATCTGATATCGAAATTCTGTTACTATCTAATCTAGACCTTTAAATTGCTTAGAAGAAATGTATTGTCGAAATGTAAAATAATCCAAGACTTCATATTTTCATGAGGAAAATCAGTTGTTTTATCAGTTTTAAACCGCATCAAAATAATAAGCTCTCAAGCTCTCTTTATCTCAAAACACGCATTAATACTGTCTAAAAACCAACTCGCAAAAGAACCACCTACGCTCGCGTCACAGCAAACACGATAAACACAAGCCCTCGATTGTATCACAACTGCAGCAAACGGGCGGCCTCGCATCTTCCCCGCTTCTGGCAAAACTACGCCCTGACGCCGTGCCATCACATTCTGCACAAAACTACCACCTAACAGCAACTCAACCATCTCCAATAACCTCAGCACTACTTAAGTTGGCATTACACCGAACTGCGATCACTCCAATCTGTTGACAAGTCAGCACAAACTGAAATTTTACCCTTTGACCCCAAAACATACTGTACACAGTGTACCCCTTTCTTCCTCGAAAAGCTGCCATCATGCTGAGAATTGCCAAATGATAGGAATAACGTATGTACTCCGAAATGAAAACTAAATTAGACTTTACGGCTGATTTACAAGTTGATAAATGAAAGGCGCGTACCAAAAGAATCGCATAATTAAGTTTCCTGTCCTAAAATGCTGGGACAACAGAGATGAGGATCGAAATCATAGAAATTATATCAAAACTGCTTGAAATCAAGAAGGCCATAGCAATTTGAAGATATTTATAATCCACTACTGCGGAGATATATCAACAGTCTGCTTTCACAAATGTTAAAAGCTGTGACCTCTCAAACAATTATCATACGTTAATGAAAGACCTAAAATAAACACCGATTAACACATCCAAGCAGGCTATGCCCTGGCTGTGAATACCTGCAAATTATATGCAGCTTAAATTTCAAATTGACTCATCAAAGCAACCCTATACTAATGCCTGAAATAACAACTATATATGCAGACATTCCCATTCCGGTATCTTCTAACGGCGCTATGTCCATGCCTGGAATTATTAATATATATATAAGCATTCTTATTCCAGATTTTTAAAATATACTCATCCATGTACCGCTATGCCCACACTTTAAATACTTCCATCTAAAACCTACTCGTCCAAGTAGCGCTATACCCATACTTGGAATATTTTCATGTCAAATCTACTCGACCAAGTCGCGAACTTGTTATAATCCATCTCAAATCTACTCATCCAAGCAGCTCTATGCTATTCTCATCTCAAATCTACTCAACCAAGTAGCGCTATGCCCATACTTGGTATATTTCCATTTCAAATCTGCTCATCCAAGTAGCGCTATGCCCATACTTGGAATATTCCCATCTCAAAACTGCCCATCCAAGTAGCGCTATGCCCATACTTGGAAAAATTCTCATCTCAAACCTACTCAACCAAGTAGCGCTATGCCCATACTTGGTATATTCCCAACTCAAAATTACTCGTCTAGGTAGCGCTATGCTCATACTTGGAAAAGTTACCATCTCAAATCTGCTCATCCAAGTAGCGCTATGTCCATATTTGGAATATTTTCATATCAAATATCTCAACCAAGTAGCGATATGTCCATACTTTGTATATTCCTATTTAAAATCTATTTATCCAAGGAGCGCTTTGCAAATTCTATATATTCAGACATGCCCAGTCCGGGATTTTTAAATTAACACATATACGTGCCCAAGAATTTTGATTATAAACAAGCTTTTCACTAATCTAGAATACCATGTCATGATTTAATTAAAAGTATGCGGTAACACGTCCTGACTATAGCTCTTATACAAATTTCAAGAACTGGTCTGATGCGTAACCGTCAATTCCACTTTTTGCTAAGGTTGACTGCCCATTTCAGCACAGTTTAAACCTTTTCTGCTACAGCTGACTGCTTACTGACATAATACCTTACCATGACAGCTTCAATACTGACATAAGCTATCTCTGCAGCAGTTGCGATTGAAAACCGAAATTAAGCTGATTCGACTTTCACTGATTTGAATATCATCAATTTGACACAAAAGAGCTGACAGAATGGGAAATACGACTGCACACCCTGAACAGACTGACCTTGGTCTACAAGGTTTGCTCAGACATTCCTGTCCCAGTACTAAGTGAGGTAATCACCTTTTACAGATCATTTTGGAACATTTATTTGCTTGTAAGACCAAATTCGTACCTGTGTTTATATCACTTGTCAGTGTGAAAATCCAAGGATATTCAATTTTATGTACAGGCTATACCGTAAAATGAATAAGACGAAGAAGCTATCAGTTATGTTTGCGCAAAGAGATGTATTAATTAGCATCAGTTTCTGGAAAGTCTAAGCTGCCTTGTTGAAAGCCAGTCAACAAGTTCTTATAGTTTGAAAACTGTTGCTCAAGACCTTGTATTGCCTATCTGTCGTTTATTCAAAGCTTTCTAAATATCTGTTTTAGGTCCAGTTTCCGCCAATATCTAATTTAAGCTAAGAAACCAGTTCAAATATTTCAGTAGCAGAGTCTTAGCATTCGAATCAGGAAGTCCAAAATTTGGCCTGTTCTATGCTTTCATTTTTAGGAGCCATAGAGATGACTTCTAAGCAAGTATTTGTGCACAACTAGGCATGTGAAAGATTTTGAACAGTGCACTGATTGCACATGCATAGTATGCATAAACCTTACCACCACTGAACTAGAAAGTGTAAACAGTTTTTAAAATTCGTAGAAGATCTATAATATGGTCAATAATCTTGGATATGCGAAAGAAGATCTGTATTTCCAGTTTATGCTATTTCGAATAAACTTTCCCTATACAATTCGGTAACTTTGCACTGCTATTTTTTTTTATGTCTAAGTTCACACTCTTTTTTTTTTTTTTTTTTTTAAGAACCTCGGTAATCTAAGACAATAACCAGAATTGTTTTCGTATTTTAAAATTCACTGTAGCCATGATTCTACATGATTTACTTCACGTAACCAATTCTCGCTATCAAAATCAACATGCTTACAATGTGAACTCCATGCAGCTGAAGTGAATCACTAAAAGCCTTCATTAAAAATTCGTGAACGGTTTATCGGGAAGTGTAGCTGTAATCTACTGACTAAAGTTTCGTCATTGTAAATGATAGTAATTAGCCCTGTTCAACAAATAAATAGTCTTAAATTTTGCATTCGGCTTGGAAAATTGATTTTTATAATTTTTTTTTTTTTTTTTTTAATTTTTTTTATATATAAATATAAATGACATACTCTTGATATCAAACCTGTTAAAAATGGTAAAACTACAATGTACAGGCACAGGACCACATTTACTGTCCCATTTTATTTGTATTGCACCCCTGGTCGGAGAACCAGGAAATGAAACAATTTACATGAAGTACTCCTATCATTAACCCCGTAACCACCTTTTATTCAACATAGCATAACTTCACCAATACAATTATCTGAGAGCTATGAAATCTGTCAAAACAAAGAAAATGGTCTTGCACACAAACTTGGAACATCGTTGTCTACTTTCAGATATTGTCATGCCCTACATTTGTTTGAAGTTATTTTAAAATCCATTGCGAAATGTAGATGCTACAGCGCTGACAAAGTTTTTCTAAAAATAGCCACAGTGACCTTGACCTTGGGCGCAGCATCCTGAAAATCGAATTTGCTCAAGAGATTGTCATGCCCTACATTTGTGTGAAGTTATTTTAAAATCCATTGATAATGTAGGCGCTAGAGCGATGACAAAGTTTTTCTAAAAAAAAATGTGATGACGTTGTTTTCCCCATTATAACACTATGGGATTTTTTTCAAACGCTCAAGGGCAGCTAACTCCGTAGTCTGTGCTCGAATCCGGTCAAATTTCGAACTCATCCAAGCTCTTGTGTGTGTCATCATTACCTGCAAGTATGATAAGGATCTAATCAAAAACAGTCGAGAAAACGTAATGACGCCGTTTTCCCCATTAAAACCCTATGGGGGCTATCTGTTGCCATGGAAACCAGAGTTCTGAGCTGATCTGCACCAAAACATAATGCAGCCTTTCCCCCACCCAAATGATGCTTCATATAAAATTTGATTGCGATCGGCCCACTGGTCTCTGAGATATTTTTGTTTGAAAGTTTTGACGCACCCACCCACCCACGTTTCCACGCACGGACGACGGCTCGACTCCCATCCTATAAGCTCACCTCTGAGCCTTCGGCTCAGGTGAGCTAAAAAGGTCAAAGGTCAAACTAGGGTCATCAGTTGAACAAACCTGATAGTTTAAACTGTCAAGTTATGACAGACATTGGTTAGAGCTTAAAAAATGAACTTGACCTCTATTGCTAAAAAAAGTTCAAGTACATTGTACTCTTTTATTAGAATGTATTTATTAACTTCTGTACCAAATTTTTCTACAAGTTTCACGAACTCTTATATTTACCATTTTCCCATAAAAAAACACCAGAAAGCAAATCTGGCCTTGCCTAAAAATTGTCAAAGTCAACCCGAGGTCATAATTTGAACTATCATGGGCCAAAATCTTCAAAACTTTCCATGAAATCTTGTGTTCTAGCATTTTCTCATATTTGACCATGCTGTAAATAGGTCAAGGTCAACTCAAGGTCATTCTTTTGAATGATCTTGGTATTATTGGAGTACCCAATGCTACATACCAAGTATCAAGGTCATCGGTCAATTGGTTCTGGAGAAGAAGATTTTTAAAGGTTTTTACCATAATTGGGCATA
Source organism: Ctena decussata (assembly GCA_963989385.1). NCBI lineage: Eukaryota > Metazoa > Mollusca > Bivalvia > Lucinida > Lucinidae > Ctena > Ctena decussata. The sequence continues at coordinate 19,420,672 of OZ022504.1, forward strand.
GGGACCATGTTGGTCATGTGACCTGGAACAGTTTGAAAAAATCCATTCCCTCAGCCCCTGGAGGCTCTATATGAAATCTGCTTACAACTGGCCCAGTGGCTTTTGAAAATAAGTTTGAAATTGTCAAAATATGAGAGTTCAGGGTCAAAGGTCAAAGAATGACCTTGACCTCTTGTACTCATAAATTTTCATGTACTCATTAAGATGAATGTATATATCAATTTTTAGGCCTGAATCTTCAAAACTTTCCATGAAATCTTATGTTCTAGCATTTCCCATATTTGACGTAGCTTTAAAATGGTCAAGGTCAACCCAAGGTCATCATTTTGAACAATCTTAATAGTACTTGAGTGCCCAAAGCTACATACCAAGTTTCAAGGCCATCGGTCAATTGGTTCTGGAGAAGAAGATTTTTAAAGCTTTTTACCACTGAAAGGTCAAGAATGACCTTGACCTCTTGTACTCAAAAATCTTTACATACTCAATTAGATGAATGTATTTACAAATTTTTTGTCCTTAATCTTCAAAACTTTCCATGAAATCTTATGTTCTAGCATTTTCCCATATTTGAACTTGCCGTTAAAAAGATCAAGGTCAACCAAAGGTCATAATTTGAACAATCTTGATAGTACTTGAGTACCCAATGCTACATACCAAGTTTCAAGGTCATCAGTCAATTGGTTCTGGAGAAGAAGATTTTTAAAGCTTTTAACATATATGGGCGTGGTGGCCATGTTGGTCATGTGACCTTGACCGTTTGAACAAATTTTTGTTCCCTCAACCCCTGGTGGCTACATATTGAATTTGGTTACAATTGGCCAAGTGGCTTTTGAGTAGATTGTTTGACATTGTCAAAATATGAGAGTTCTGGGTCAAAGGTCAAAGAATGACCTTGACCTCTTGTACTCATAAATCTTAATGTACTCATTAAGATGAATGTATATACTAATTTTTAGGCCAAAATCTTCAATAGACTCCATGAAATCTAATGTTCTAGCAATTTCACATATAAAAGCTTCAGAAAGCAAATTTGACCTTGCCGTAAAAAAGGTCAAGGTCAACCCAAGGTCATAATTTGAACAATCTTGGTAGTACTCGCCTACCCAATGCTACATACCAAGTTTCAAGGCCATCGGCCTACTGGTTCTTGAGAAGAAGATTTTTTAAGCTTTTTACCATATATGGGCGTGGCGGCCATGTTGGTCATGTGACCAGGACCGTTTGAACAACTTTTCGCACCTAAGTCCCCTGGAGGCCACATATGAAATTTGGTTACAATTGGCCCAGTGGTTTCAGAGGAGAAGTCATTTGAAATTGTGGACGGACGACGGACGACGGACGACGACGACGGACGCCGGAGCCTGCCTATCCTATAAGCTCCCCCGGAGCCTTCGGCTCAGGTGAGCTAAAAAATTGATTGGTTTAGACTCATATTATAAATCGTCGCTTTTTCGTTATTTGGACCCGTGTTGATTAGTATCAGTCTTTGAATTGACTGCCTTATTAAAACTAAGAAATTGCAGTTTTTTTTTTTCTCTTGCTTTCGTCGACAGTGAGCAGGCTTGATTAGTCGAAACGTCGAAGTATGGCCCATATTCCTTCTTTCGAATATGTTCTCTGCTCTTTAAGGGTTTCTTTCAGATTTCACTTTGTGTAAATTGCTATAAGATACCTTTTCACTTCTAAAAACAGTCCAAAAATGTAGATCCGGTCTAGAGTGTGGGCTATTGTTCCAAAAGGGAAAAGCCCCCGTCTTTATACCAAATAAATACGGTAGAATGACTTCATCTCATCTTTGGTGCAATATACAGGAATGATTGAGCAGCGACACGTGAAAAAAACGAACAAAGTGGCATGTACGCCACGCGAAGACTAAGATCAGCCTGGGCGGCCTGGGACTCCCCCAAGTCTGACAGAGTCTTCGTTATTAGCATGGAGGTAGCCTTTAAGCGCATAAAAAAGTATCTGATCAGGCTGGGCGGATGTCCAGGCTGATCCGAGTCTTCGCGAGGCGTAAAGGCAACTTCATTGGTTTTGTCTGTCGCGGCTCAATCAGTGCGTAAATGCTACTCAGGACACACCGGGTGTTTATTTCTTGATTTTTCATCGAAGAAATTGCTTCCCATGGGAGTCGAGCAATGCAACCACTCAGTCCATTTGGCCAGGCGCTCTGGATATATTTTTAGCCACGACACGAGAAAACAAAAAAGTGGTTTTGTGCGCCCAGCGAAGCCTCAGATCTGCCCGGGCATCCGCCCAGTCTAATCAGTCTTTGCTGTCCGCATGGAGCTAGCTTAGATCCTCCGTTAGCCTATAAGCGCATAGTGAAGACTCTGGTCAGGCTGGGCGCAAAACCAATTGGTTGTTTTTTGTGTCGCTGTTGATTAAATTATTTACAAAATGCATTGGTCATTTACTTAGGTGGTCATTTGCATTTGCAAATGCAATGGCCATTTACTTATAAACTGATAATTTATTAAGGGAACGTCTCCAAACTGGCCATAATTACCTCTGAATAAAATATCACCAAGTGATCGTTACTGCAAAATTGATTGTCTTCAATGTCGACGTACAACATTTTTATCAATATATCATTGTTGATATCATCCGCCAAAACAATCCAGAATAAATATAAGTTGTAATCGTACTGTCCATTTAAGTCGGCGTCCACAGTTGAAATCCGGACTGGGCAGTATAATGCGTCAGCAGAGACCATTCCTCTAGAAGCTGAAAAAATATGAGCCGCGACGTGACAAAACCAACAATGTGGTTGTGAGCCCAGCGCAGACTCAGATCAGCCTGGGCATCCGCCCA